>CM057342.1:294946325-296425740 GCA_030015575.1 Agapanthus africanus
GTTGTTCTAGAGAAACATGTACATTATGTGGGTTACCAGGATTGGGAGTGGTTGAGAGGGAAGCTTCCCCTTCTCTCGCTCTCTGAACGCCGCATTCAGCTGTGCAATCTGGGCTTCGATGGTCTTTATGCTTTGCCCATGAGCAGCGGTGTGTTGCACCAGAGACTGAATGGAAGACTGGATGTTGGCGGTGGATTTAGTCAATTGTTTTACAACGCCACCAAACTCCATTCTAGCGAGGAAACCTTATCGTTGTTTGATGAAACAAAGTTGTTTGAGGAAAAGAATTGTTAGGTGCAAAATTGTTCATCGGATTTTGAAATGGTTGGGGTTGGAAGGGCTGCTGATATTGTTGTTGAGTTTGTTGCTGAGCTTGTTGTCGAGGAGGCCCCCTTTGAAAATTGTTCTGCCCTTGGAACTGATTTTGATTCTAGTTCCAAGCGAAATTAGGGCGGTTCTCCAACCGGTATTGTAAGTGGAAGAGTACGGATCATTTCTTGGTCTCTGCTGAAATGCAGCATTGACCTGATCCTGTCCTTAGGAAGGTGGGTTGTAAGGACACTCTTCGTCAAATGGGATGGATCAGAACAATAAGCGCAGATGGTACGAGGGGGAAGAGCAGGGGCACGAGAAGGAGATGAGAATTTGCTCTCAATTGCTTCCAGTTTTCGCGTGATTGCAGCCATCTCTGCCTTCATTGCAATTGAGATATCAAGTTGATGAATGCCTGCCCTAGACTGACCAGAAGAAGTAGAAGAGGAAGAAGAAGTGCTCGGTCTGGTGCTCTCCCCATTGAAGCGTTTGTTCTGCGAGATCGTCGAAGAATTGCCAAGCTTTCTCGTCAGATTTGGATAGAAAGTGGCCTTGACAAATGGTCTCCAGCAACTGCTTAGTTGCTGGATTCAGGCCCTCGTATAAGGTCTGGCAAAGTTGCTATCTTTCAATACCGTGATGAGGGCACTGAACAAGAAGGTCTTTGTATCGGTCAAAGAACTTCCAAAAAGGTTCGGTAGGAAGCTGGGAAAATTGGTTGATTTTGTTTCGGATTCTCGCGGTCTTGTGATTTGGGTAGAACTTTTTAAGAAACGCTTTTACAAACTCATCCCAACTGGTTATGGAATGCGATGCGGTGTTGTATAGCCACTTTCAGCAAGGTCACACAGAGTGAAAGGAATGACTCGTAGCCGTATAGCATCGTCGGACAGTTGGGTTGTCTTCATCATTGCACAGACGTTCTGGAATTTGTTGATGAAGATGTAGGCATCTTCGGATTCCAGCCCGTGAAATTTAAGCAACATGTTAATGAAGTGGGGCTTAATTTCGAAATTATCCCCATTGGACGGCGGAAGTGAAAGACAGGTTGGAAGTGCAGAGCGGGTAGGATAGAAACGATCCTGAAGCGTGATTCGCTGTGGCGCTTCAACAGGAGGTGGTTGCGGGTTATTCACACCCAGATGAGGTGGAATCAGTCCCGGGGCAGGTGAAGGGATGTTAGGAGGAAATCCTGACATCTCAAAAGAAGAATTTGGTGATGGTGAAGATATATGAACAGAATCTCAATCAACGTCGGAGTTGGCCGGCAAAGGTAAGAGTGAAAGAGGCGTAGAAGGAGTTTCGACTGCGGTGTCGATCACATAGTCCGTAGGGACTAACAAAACGTGGACTAAACGAGCACTAGGGTCCCTAGTCCAAGCGGACATACACTAGTCAAAGCGTAGAATGTGAGGGTAAGAAAACGAAAGTGGAGAAAAATTGGGTGATGGTGGTAAAAATGGTGAATTTGTGTTTGTTTTAAAAGAATGGGAAAATGAAACGACAGTTCAACAAACACAATCACAAATGCACAATCAATACTTAGACTAGCGTCCTCTAAGTCTACTATGTAGGGTTCCTAGGCACTCTAATGAAGTCTCACAAGGCATCAATCATGCCAATTTCAAAAATTATGGGTGCCGAGAAACCCTAATACGGATCGTTGACTAGAAGTTTAGGCGAAAAGATAATCTAGTTAACTACTTAACTAAAAGTTAGATGCTACAACCTTTGTAGATCTGGTTCTCCACTTCCTTAGCTCCACGTGGGTGTCCTCTCGCTGTCCATCATGAATCCCGAACTCAATCGTCGGCTTCATCGGAGTAACGGGCGAGCTAGGTCGTCGGCTTCGTGTCAAAGACGATCTACGTCGAGGCATCACAAGTTCAAGCTCCGACTTCACGAAGTTGTGAAACTTGTGAAGAAAACACCCAAAACAACTTGGCAAGAGGTAGAGGGTGAAGAAATAGGAGGTGGGTTCACTTTAGAATTGGATTTCACTCACTTTTGCTCAAGTTGCCATTGATGGCATCAAGCTTTTCTTGAAGAAGAAGATGATGAAGAAGAAAGAATATGATAAGTTTCTTATTTGAAAAAGAAACTAATATGAATACTTATCATATCTTGACCATGGTCAAGTGTAGAGATTAAACTAAGGTTAGTAGGAATGGTTAGGGTTAAGGATGAGATAAGGATGGTGGACTTTGTCAAAGCTGCAAGAAACTTCAACAAGAGACAAAGAAAGCCACCATTCTCATCTAAACCTTTTCTAAATAAATAAACAAATAAATAAATAAAAAGGCAAAACCCTAATCATCTCTTAACCATGGTTTAATACTTCACACTTAACCTAATGAGCAAGCATCATCAAACATGATACAAAGATGTGCACAAAAGTATATCACATATACAACATGTACATCAAGTGAGAAAATCCATTTAAAGTGAACCAATACTAGTTAATGCAATGCAATATATCAAATATATAATTATGCATTAAATCATTAAATCATTAAATCAACATTTGATTCAATGATCCGGTCATGTCGCACATAACCGACTAGAATCCAATGTATCGATTTATCGAATCAATGATTCGATAACTAGGTCATATCGAATATAACCAATCGAAACATATATCGCGAGAATGAAATGCGGTATCACATACACGTATTATTCTCGGTCCTGCACATATCTCATATGCGCTCCTATTTCGTTTCGCTTGAACCAGGAAACCTCTGTGTAGGACTCTAAAGACTTGTCAATACGCCGGTAGCAGATGATGATCATATCAAGCACCCACAAGCCGCAAGCGGTCTGCTAAACGTAACGGCCATCTGGGTATTGATCGATCAGAAGATCGACGAGCTAGTCCACTCACACTCCTGTGAATCCAACCAGTAACACTTACCGTACAGTCCGGTCTGTTCGTCTGATACGTCGCATATCAAGTCTAGGGGTGGTAAACGTCAGACCCCAATAACCGATAAGTCATGCCGATGTGAGGTTCATAACGGGTTGAGAAACTACTGGTAACACTTACCAGCAAATCTCTGATCAGCCCTGGCCAGGGACTTCCCTGTTACGGCCAATCGAGCACAGCGCAACATCAACTCCCAATACCGGGAGAGACGAAACCCCTCCTATCGCTCATTGCCTCCATGTGACTCGGGACTGTACCCAAAGACCACCGTTTTGCACGCCCTCATGGACGTGGTAAGGTGGAGATCAAAGCACAGTGGGAATCACACAAGACTCTATGACGATCTCGGGTCTACAGACTAACCTGTACAAGTGTCACCTGAGAACTGCCATCTGACGTGAGGTATAATACCATCTGGGAGTTCTCGGCGAGTCCGTCCAGTGTACCCAGTCTCCACTGAGCACCCGTACACCATCTCTGATGTCAAACACCAATGGATATGGGATCATCCATCGCCCATCTTATGGGTCGAAAAGCGTATACGCTAGTCTACTCTGGTATATCGATGCCCCGTCTCGATACACCTACGACTAGGGACCTTGAAGGATGTACTTATGGACTACCATGTCCCCACTAGTATGATCTGCATCATAGTCCAGGCAGTCAAGTACACATCCTAAGGGCTTTACCAACATGTAACCATAAGACAGTTTAAAGAGACTAGTGTACATGTTAAGATAAAGAGTAACCAGATAGCATACTATCATATCGAGCAAGAAAGTCATCTCTATATATATGTCCAAGCATCCAATATAATATACATGATCTGTACAATACTGGCCTCTGGGGCATACATACAACTAACAATCTCCCACGTGCACTAGGGCCAGCTGCTGTAGTATCGCATACCGAGCATCCCGAAGAGTCTCTCAAACTGTATCTGGGGAATGGCCTTCGTGAGTGGATCCGCCGTGTTGTTCTTCGTGTCAACCCCCCTGACCTCGATCTCCCGGCGATCAACTATCTCCCGGATCAGGTGATACCGCCTCAGAATATGCCTGGATCGCTGATGGGACCTGGGTTCCTTGGCTAAAGCCACCGCTCCATTGTTATCGCAATACAAAGGTATTGGATGCTCAATGGATGGAACCACTCCAAGTTCAGTAATGAACTTCTTGATCTAGACAGCCTCTTTGGCAGCATCGTTGGCAGCGATGTATTCAGCCTCCATCGTCGAGTCTGCCACGGTTTCCTGCTTGGAACTCTTCCAGCTAACCGCCCCTCCGTAAAGGGTAAAGACAAAGCCCGACTGCGACTTAGAGTCGTCCTTATCACTCTGGAAGCTCGAATCGGTAAAGGACTCAACTTGGAGCTCTCCGTTACCATACACCAAGAACATATCTCTAGTCCTTCGCAAGTACTTGAGAATGCTCTTCACAGCTGTCCAGTGACTCTCTCCAGGATCAGCTTGATACCTGCTCACTACACTTAGTGAGTATGCTACATCGGGTCTGGTACATAGCATCGCATACATGATAGAGCCTACTGCCGAAGCATAGGGTATCCCTTGCATGCGAGCTCTCTCCAAATCAGTCTTGGGAGACATCTCGTTGGAGAGAGTGACTCCAGAGATCGTGGGCAAGTTCCCACGCTTGGATTCTTCCATACTAAACCTCTTTAGTATGGTGTCAATGTACCTGGATTGGGACAATCCCAAAATCCGTTTGGATCTATCTCTATAGATCCTAATTCCCAATATGCAGGAGGCATCACCAAGATCTTTCATTGAGAATCTTTGTGATAAGAAGAGCTTGACCGATTGCAGCATAGGAATATCATTTCCTATCAAGAGTATGTCGTCCACGTACAATACGAGGAAGACAACCTTACTCTCTGCCACCTTCTTGTAGATACAAGGTTCATCTGGGTTTTTGACGAAATCAAACTCTTTGATAACGACGTCAAAGCAGATGTTCCAACTCCGCGATGCTTGCTTTAATCCATAAATGGATTTAAGCAGCTTGCACACCTTGCCGCTGCTCCCACCGTCTACGAAGCCCTCTGGCTGAGTCATATACACGCACTCTTCTAAATTACCATTTAGAAAGGCAGTCTTAACATCCATTTGCCAGATTTCGTAATCATGGTATGCAGCGATGGCAAGCATGATCCGGATGGATTTAAGCATAGCCACTGGAGAAAAGGTTTCGTCATAGTCCACACCTGGTCTTTGGCGAAAACCTTTTGCAACAAGTCTAGCTTTGAAAGTCTCCACTTTCCCATCTACACCAAGTTTCTTCTTGAAGATCCACTTGCTCCCAATGGGTTTTACCCCTTCAGGAGCAACTTCTAAAGTCCATACTTTGTTGGTGTACATGGATTCCATCTCGGACCGCATAGCATCCAGCCATTTCACTGAGTCCCTACTCGTGATGGCCTGCTCGAAGCTAGTTGGGTCATCATCCTCCATGATGCAATCCTCGCTCCCTCCATCCATGAGAAAACCGTAGTATCTCTCAGGTTGGCGAGGAACCCTACTAGATCGGCGGAGAGGCTGAGGTTCATTGGGAGCTACTGAATCTTCTGGTTCCACTAAATCTTCAGTTACGGTTTGTGTATCTGGAACTTCTTCCAGCTCTACCATTTCGCCACTAATTTCTTTTTCAAGAAATTCCTTTTCTAAAAAGGTGGCATATTGAGAAACAAACACTTTTTGTTCTTCAGCATGGTAGAAAAAATATCCTTGGGAATTCTTAGGATATCCCACAAACTTGCAGAGAACTGACCGTGCCTCGAGTTTGTCTGCATTTTGCCTTTTGACATAGGCCGGACAACCCCATATCTTAACTCGTTTAAAATATGGTCTCTTCCCACTCCATATCTCATATGGTGTGGTAGGTACAGATTTAGATGGAACTTGATTCAATAGGTATGCAGCCGTCTCCAGTGTATATCCCCAGAAGGAAATAGGTAACTCAGCTGTGCTCATCATAGAGCGCACCATATCTAATAGGGTGCGGTTCCTCCGTTCAGATACACCGTTGTGCTGTGGTGTATATGGAGGAGTCAGCTGAGAGAGAATCCCATTCTCTTTTAGGAAGTCCAGGAATTCATTGCTCAAGTATTCCCCTCCTCGATCAGATCGTAGGATTTTAATACTTTTTCCGGTTTGGTTCTCAACTTCTTGTTTATATTCCCTAAATTTCTCAAAAGCTTCTGATTTGTGTTTCATCAGGAACACATACCCGAACCTAGAGAGATCGTCAGTGAATGTAATGAAGTATGAAGAACCATCCCTGGCATGTGTAGACATGGGACCGCATACATCACTATGTATCAGTCCCAAGAGTTCGGTAACTCTCTCTCCGTGTCCCGTAAACGGAGTTTTGGTCATCTTGCCTTTGAGACATGACTGGCAAGTGTCATAAGATGAAAATTCGAAAGGTTTCAAATATCCATCCTTATGCAACTTAGCCAGTCGTGTCGCATTGATGTGACCCAGTCTACAATGCCACAAGAAGGAATCGTTCAGTTCTGAACTCTTCCTCTTGTGTGTGTTTGTTATGCTCAGAACTGTTGATTGGTTTAGAACATAAATGCCATTGCACAACGTGCCTGATCCAACCAACTTTTGGTTACGGAAAATGTTCATAACATTGTCCTGTAATACAAAATTATATCCCTCTTTACTTAATAAAGAAACTGATATAATGTTGCATATCAGGTTCGGCATGTAATAGCATTCGTTCAGAACCAATGTATTTCCAGTTGGTAATACAAGGTGATATTCTCCGACAGTCTTAGCTGCAACAATTGCACCATTTCCAACTCTAATGTCTTTATCACCTTCTCCAAGTTCTCTACCTTTCCTTAGCCCATGTAACTGATTACATATATGAGATCCTGACCCGGTATCTAATACCCAGGACGTAGAGCAAATGGAGAAACAGTTCTCTGTAACGAACACACCCGAAGAAAATGCATCAACATGTACTTTCTTCATTCGGGTGGCATGGGAACCCTGGTATTCCCCTATATCCTGTTCATTCCTATAACTCTTATAGGAAAGAACGGAACCAACGTTCCCCAGCACAGTATAACATGCGGGTTCGGTCAATACATCCATATTATTATCTTCATTAGGGCATGAAATGGTCGCTACCTGGAGAGAGAGAGAAGAAAACACTTTAGCGTATGCTCGTGCAAGATCAGATTGGTTATTATCTTATCTAATCAGGATGGCTCCCACTGCTTTTTATCAAATCTTCCTTCAAACCCTAAAAGGAAAGACTAGCCGGGATTAATTACACACTACAAGTTCGCCAATCTTTCAGCCAGGCCAGTGTCGGTACTTTGAGGGAGGTCCCCCGTGCTTTCGCACGAACCTAATTACTGTAAACCTCGTTTTCCCAGAGGCGTAACCTCGTTAACACCTTTCTAGACACCTACTTGATCGGCTAATTGTAATGTGTAAAACTCTCCCAGGAGTAACTCTTACTCGCAGTGGGTATCGGGATCCAACTATCTCATAGAAGGTATGCAATCTCATTGCAAATTTCAACACTTGAAATTCCCGATAATATTTTGCCCCTAGCAGCTATATGACCTTAACATAGTCAACAAATCATAAGTGCTAGTCAAGTTCAACCCGTCATTTCCCGATTGAATTAAACCCACCCGCACGACCCTTAACATAGTCAACAAAGTCGCACGACTACCCTAATCCAATCGCATCATATGCTTATACAGATAAGCACTAATTAGCTACCGCACATTACGCCTTAACATAGTCAACAAACGTAGCACGAATACTAACTAGTACTTATCTGAAATGACGGAGGGCTACGTCAGGTTTTTCTGAAAACCTATTGCGTAATGAACTTGATATCGTTGTAGAATCAAATGAAGTTTTAAAATGGAATGATTTTGAGGCTTTTCTAGTTTTGCTAAAGGGGTCACTCCCGGTGAAGGGATCGTCGGCCCTTTCCTCGTCGAATGAGGTGCGGGATATATCATATATATCACTGTGCAAAGCAAAAACTCTTAAAAGCAATCAAAGGCAAACCGAGTGTGTAGCATCTGCCAGTTATTGCTAAAGGAGTCACTCCCGGTGAAGGGATCTCGGTCCTTTCCTCATCGAATAAGGTGCAGGGTATATCATATATACCGCTATGCAAAGCAAGAACTGTAGCTACCTGTTTTGTTTAAAATCTGATTCTACAACATCTTAGGTTTCTTTTCTTTCATTAATCACATTAATGAAGTCCCATCATTTAAATACCTAAACATCACAGATAGATATGACGTACACTTATGCCATCCGCATTCGCCTCGATGTCCCCTCGTGCACCGTTAGGTTAGGTAACTAACGGCAGAGCGGGGCAGGGCTAGTACGGGTGTAAAACATAAGTAACGTCTATATAATATATCATATATACTATATACTATATCCATCACAGAACATCACATGATCACATCACAGATATCGCAGCAGAAGAAACATATGAAATATTGGATATACTAGGACGTCCGTGTTTTCAATACGAGCCAGTATAAAACATGGATTCCACGGTCGTGATGAATAGCCAATCCCACACCCCTAGACCCCTACGAGAGCGGCAAGCAACCCTGCCAGTTCTAGGGTTAGGAGACCCAGACTCGACTCCTCGAGTTGGTCTCCCACTGGACCCCAGAACCCGGTTACTTGTGCTCCCCTCCTTGGGTCTATCCTAATGCGGAAAAGTAAATAATATACAAAAGGTGACGACTTCCGCTACCTGGAAGTGCCCCAAATAAAAGAATATTACATACAAGTTTTTACATGAATGAAAATGAAAAACACTCATCTCACATAAAAACCCCCGGCTATTCAAACACGACAATCCAATATAACATATTCAGCAACACATAACATCACATGTCATCAACGTAAGTAAATATGCGCATCCCAATTGTCGTTGACATATAGCAACGAAACCGGCGATATGAACATACTACACTTACGGTCACAGAAAAGAAAGTGTAAAACTACAACAGTTGGAATCCGCAACCTCTTTAGACATCGCATGCCTAATCAAATGAAATACTTAGACATCACATGCCTAACAGATATAAATCCCGCATTTTAGTCTCATTATCGAAAACTCTTTTCAATATCATATGGGACTAAATTGCTAGATTTATAACATTCATTCAGTTATCTCATAACTACTTGTGAATTCCAATTATTGTATCACATTCCAGAAAAACAGAAAATGTTAAACTTTCCGATCGAACAGTCGAATACCCAAGTTTTCCCGATGGAACTCAACACATAAAATAAGTCTAACAACATTCAGTTCGTGCCTCAGTACCAACGGTCCAGCCGTAGAAGGGTCAAGCCAACGCCTCACATGTGGCACGCCGTACTGCCCCAAACCCGAAGGTTCAAAGGGCAGTTCAAGACGGTCACATAATCGAGTTAAGGTTTGTTGTCTTCTAGAGGGTCCATCGCGTTACTTGCACTACTTAGAACGTCGTTAAACTACGGAAAAATCCAACACTTGGAAATTTCCCGACAGGGGAAAAATTGGGTATTTATATCCGGTCAAACCTTTTAACATATTCTAAAAATTATCCGGAAAAACACAAAGACGAAATTTGATAATCCGATCGAAACATCGAAGCTCTAAAACACCCCAGAAAATTCAACTCTTGAATAAATTTTAAAAATTCCCAGAAAATCCAACACCAGAAGATATCAGTTACTGTGCAAAAATTATATAATAATTTAATAAAGCTGCCGCGGAACCGCCGCCTAAGGAGGCTCAGGCCGCGGTTCCGCCGCACTTTAGACTGTTCATCAAGAAATTTTTGCACCGTAATTCATATATTTCCCTGCTGAATTTTTTAGCAATTTTTAATCTGGAAAAATCCCAGAATTTAGAAAAAGTCCAGAGAGCATCTTAAAGTTAGGTTTTCGGGTTCGATCGGGTTTCAAATATCGTCTAGACTTCGCCTAAGGCTCTAGCTAGGCTCTGATACCACTGTAGGGTTCCTAGGCACTCTGATGAAGTCTCACAAGGCATCAATCATGCCAATTTCAAAAATTATGGGTGCCGAGAAACCCTAATACGGATCGTTGACTAGAAGTTTAGGCGAAAAGATAATCTAGTTAACTACTTAACTAAAAGTTAGATGCTACAACCTTTGTAGATCCGGTTCTCCACTTCCTTAGCTCCACGTGGGTTTCCTCTCGCTGTCCATCATGAATCCCGAACTCAATCGTCGGCTTCATCGGAGAAACAGGCGAGCTAGGTCGTCGGCTTCGTGTCAAAGACGATCTACGTCGAGGCATGACAAGTTCAAGCTCCGACTTCACGAAGTTGTGAAACTTGTGAAGAAAACACCCAAAACAACTTGGCAAGAGGTAGAGGGTGAAGAAATAGGAGGTGGGTTCACTTTAGAATTGGATTTCACTCACTTTTGCTCAAGTTGCCATTGATGGCATCAAGCTTTTCTTGAAGAAGAAGATGATGAAGAAGAAAGAATATGATAAGTTTCTTATTTGAAAAAGAAACTAATATGAATACTTATCATATCTTGACCATGGTCAAGTGTAGAGATTAAACTAAGGTTAGTAGGAATGGTTAGGGTTAAGGATGAGATAAGGATGGTGGACTTTGTCAAAGCTTCAAGAAACTTCAACAAGAGATAAAGAAAGCCACCATTCTCATCTAAACATTTTCTAAATAAATAAACAAATAAATAAATAAAAAGGCAAAACCCTAATCATCTCTTAACCATGGTTTAATACTTCACACTTAACCTAATGAGCAAGCATCATCAAACATGATACAAAGATGTGCACAAAAGTATATCACATATACAACATGTACATCAAGTGAGAAAATCCATTTAAAGTGAACCAATACTAGTTAATGCAATGCAATATATCAAATATATAATTATGCATTAAATCATTAAATCATTAAATCAACATTTGATTCAATGATCCGGTCATGTCGCACATAACCGACTAGAATCCAATGTATCGATTTATCGAATCAATGATTCGATAACTAGGTCATATCGAATATAACCAATCGAAACATATATCGCGAGAATGAAATGCGGTATCACATACACGCATTATTCTGGGTCCTGCACATATCTCATATGCGCTCCTATTTCGTTTCGCTTGAACCAGAAAACCTCTGTGTAGGACTCTAAAGACTCGTCAATACGCCGGTAGCAGATGATGATCATATCAAGCACCCACAAGCCGCAAGCGGTCTGCTAAACGTAACGGCCATCCGGGTATTGATCGATCAGAAGATCGACGAGCTAGTCCGCTCACACTCCTGTGAATCCAACCAGTAACACTTACCGTACAGTCCGGTCTGTTCGTCTGATACGTCGCATATCAAGTCTAGGGGTGGTAAACGTCAGACCCCAATAATCGATAAGTCGTGCCGATGTGAGGCTCATAACGGGTCGAGAAACTACTAGTAACACTTACCAACAAATCTCTGATCAGCCCTGGCCAGGGACTTCCCTGTTACGGCCAATCGAGCACAGCGCAACATCAACTCCCAATACCGGGAGAGACGAAACCCCTCCTATCGCTCATTGCCTCCATGTGACTCGGGACTGTACCCAAAGACCACCGTTTTGCACGCCCTCATGGACGTGGTAAGGTGGAGATCAAAGCACAGTGGGAATCACACAAGACTCTATGACAATCTCGGGTCTACAGACTAACCTGTACAAGTGTCACCTGAGAACTGCCATCTGACGTGAGGTATAATACCATCTGGGAGTTCTCGGCGAGTCCGTCCAGTGTACCCAGTCTCCACTGAGCACCCGTACACCATCTCTGATGTCAAACACCAATGGATATGGGATCATCCATCGCCCATCTCATGGGTCGAGAAGCGTATACGCTAGTCTACTTTGGTATATCGATGCCCCGTCTCGATACACCTACGACTAGGGACCTTGAAGGATGTACTTATGGACTACCATGTCCCCACTAGTATGATCTGCATCATAGTCCAGGCAGTCAAGTACACATCCTAAGGGCTTTACCATCATGTAACCATAAGACAGTTTAAAGAGACTAGTGTACATGTTAAGATAAAGAGTAACCAGATAGCATACTATCATATCGAGCAAGAAAGTCATCTCTATATATATATATCCAAGCATCCAATATAATATACATGATCTGTACAATACTGGCCTCTAGGGCATACATACAACTAACATACTAGACCTGCTCCTAACTGTTCCAAAGCGACAAATTGTGAGATAACCCTCAAATCGCCTCTTTACAGCCAGTTATGGTCAGGTAAGCACAAGTGAGGTAAGGAGGGTTCCGCTAACGAATCACCATGAGACGGGCCTTTTAAAATTACCTCCTCACTTGTCTAGCCTAGGCACCACAAAAGTCATGTTTAGATAAACGACTGAATGCCCACAATTTTCCTTTGTTCTATTGAGCGCGACAAGTCCTTAGTTGGCTGAGTCTAGATATTTTTTATTAAGCTTGAGGTGATACTTATGCAATTAGTGATTTCCGGGGTCTTAGGAAGGGTGATGAAATCCCCGCCCAATCTGGATTGGTGTTAGAGCCCCTTAAGTCCGTATTAAAAGATGCAATGCTCAAATTCAACAAAGTTTTGTTTTCAAACAATCATTCAATTCATTTTTTTTACTTTAAATGTGGCGCTGCAACAAATACGGTTAGTCTTTTCTTTGCCTTTTTGCGGCGATGTTGCTAAGAATCCTGCAAAGACAAGAATATTAGAGCGTCGGGTTTGAGAAGGGAAGTTTAGAAAAATACGTACCAAAAAGTATCGAGTTTAAGAAACTCGTGTTGATATTGCCTCTGAGTGGTCGAATGGATCGCTTGCGTGGGTCCAACTACCCGGATCTTTAGCACTAAGTGTTCACTCCCCTTGTACTTGAAAATGCCCCTTGTTCCGCACGATCGCTGCTCACAATCCGTCAAATCTGCAAATGTCAGAAAAATACGGATGTTTGAGCCAAAAAGCGACATGGATAGCCAAAATTCTGAACACAATTAATTAAGAAAATCAAATAATAAAAATAGTATGCTATTGGAACACTGGAGGTAACACAAAAAACCAAAAGTGAAAAGGCCACACCAAGGCCGGCGAGCTCGGAAATGAGGGTACTGTCGCCGGTTTATTTGTGAGGAAATGGTCTAAAATTTTGTGTGTTTCCTCAGTGAAGTAATGTCATTCCACTTTTATAACTTGATTTATTTCTTTAAACCTCAGAGTGTTAGCAGAATTCAAATCCAGAGAAGGAAAAAGAACGTTTATTGTGTTTGTGTCGGTTTTAAAAAGAATGGTTTTATCCGTTTGAATGTATTAGAAAATTAGTTTTATACAAAATATGCACAAATTAACCCGAGACTACAAGTATAAAAGCGTTACCGTCTCCTTGGCAATGGCGCGATTTGATTGTTACGTTTTCACCGTGTCGTATTTAAAAAGAGTTTTGAAATTACCACAATCAAAACGGTGTCGCGTGTAGCGAGCCGCGATGAGTACGGGTCGACCGCAGGGAGATGGTAAGTTTTTAGGCTTGTTTTAATGAGTTAACACCGTTTTTTGATTTGTTGGTTAAATTAAATTTCGTAACAAGGATATGTATAAAAAAGAGACTTGTTAAGGGTACTAATAGGTTAGATTGTATGAAGGTGATGTTTACCGAATCCTTATAACCCAAACTTTTGTTTTGACACTAAAGCAATAGGTAACAACGCGGATTAGGGAACTTGAAATACGGTATTTGCGGCATTTCGCTAAATCCGTTTTCCTTGTCCCTTATCCTTCCGTTGTTATCTCTTGATTTTAGCCTTCGGCAAACCACTAGCAATCCGGTCACGATTAAGAATCATCGCTATCGTGGTAGGATAGGATGCTTAGCGGAGCGGAATTGCGAGTGATTTGCACGGAGTTTCAATTGCAAAGTTTAAGGTTTTTAAAGTTTTAGCAAAGAACATCTTCAAATACAATCTAACTATATTCCACCCTTAATAAGTAAATAGATTACTCACACATATTTACAAAGTAAAAATAAAGAAAAGAGAAAAGAGTAAGGAACATAATAAAAGATACGAGAAAAGAAAGATAAAGAGAGAACCAATGAATCCAAGTGTGAATATCTCCAAGTGTTCTTTAAGCCTGGTGCAATGTGAAATCCAAATACCAAATTTTAAGATTGCAAGCTCACTTAAGAGGTTGCAAGATCAAAGTAAAGAAAGAATTTCACAAGTTCAAATATGTAATATAGAACAAGACATGGCAATAAAAATGAGAACTTTTTATTGAATTGTAAACAAATTACAAGAGATCTTGAAGTCAAGAACCTAAGCCTTAAGCTTGCAAGTTCAAATGAGAAGTTGCAAGGTCAAGACAAAGGGGCAAGAGCTCAAGAATTACAAAGAGAAGCAAACTTACAAATTACAAGAATTCTAAAACAAAACTAGAGAAAAGAAAAGCCCCTTCCCCTTTGGCCTCTGGTCTGTATTTATAGGCTCCAAAGAAAATCAAACAAACAATAAAAATGAGACAAGATGGCAACAAGGTATGCACTGTACAAAACTGGGGGTATTTTGGACATTTTGGGCCGGCCACCATGGGTATGATCTCGGCCCAAATCCGAGATCATAGGCTCATTCTTGGTGTGTGGTCATATGGTGTCCCCAGTATCACTTTGGTCCAGTTTATTTTCTCTGTTTTGACCTGGTTTGCACCCAGTGCTTGGAGGGAAATTTGAATCTTTAAATCAACACATAATCTTTAGCATTGAATGCACATTACTTCATGTCTATTTGTGCCTTGATTCATGGCTGCCCCCATTATGGTCCATGCTGATTTGTCTATTTGAATTTGATTTGCACTCAGTTTTAGAAGGAAATTTGAATCTTTAAATCAACACACAATCTTTAGTATTGAATGCACATTACTTCATGTCCACATGTGCCTAAAAGTCTTGTGTACACACTTGTTTGTGTTGGACTATTTAGATAAAAAGTGTGTACACAAACTTGTTGCAAAAAGAAACTCATGAAGTATCGGTCAGTTTGCGGTTCTGGTTGCAATGTCGGCTCTCAAATGATATATCCATGCTTTTGAATGTATTTCCAGTATTTTGTCACAGATACCTGTAATCTGTATTACTGAGCAGACACTGGTTAATAGTTCCGATAAATACAACAAATAGATAATGAATGAGCGGTATTAGAATGCAGTTTTCTGATATGAACAGCCATTACTGTACATACGATGTATATTGTAGTGGATGCTTGGTCATATATATGGAAGACTTTCTTGTTCGACATGATAGTATGCTATCTGGTTGCTCTTTATCTTAACATATACACTGATTGTCTCTATGATTACATGTTGATAAAGCCCTTAGGATGAGTACTTGACTACCAGGACTATGATGCAGATCATACTGGTAGGGACAGTGTAGTCGCTAAGTACATCCTTCAAATGTTTCTAGTCGTAGGTGTATCGAGACAGGGCATCGATATACCAGAGTAGACTAGTGTATAGCTTCTCGACCCATGTAGATGGTCGATGGATGATCCCATATCCATTGGTGTTTGACATCAGAGACAGTATACGGGTGCTCAGTGGAGACTGGGTACACTGGACGGACTCGCCGAGAACTCCCAGATGGTATTATACCTAACGTCAGATGGCAGTTCTCTGGTGACACTGGTACATGTTAGTCTGTAGACCCAAGATCGTCATAGAGTCTTGTGTGATTCCCACTGTGCTTTGATTTCCACCTTACTACGTTCAAGAGAATGTGCAAAACGGTGGCTTTTGGGTGCAGTCCTGAATCACATGGAGGCAATGAGTGATAAGAGGGGTTTCGTCTCTCCCGGTATTGGGGGTTGATGTTGCGCTGTGCTCGATTGGCTATAACAGAAAGTCCTTGGCCAAGGCTGCTTCAGAGATATACTGTTAAGTGTTATCAGTAGTTTCTCGACCCGTTATGAGCCTCACATCGGCACGACTTATCGAGTTACTGGGGTCTGACGTTTACCACCCCAGATGAGATATGCGACATATCAGACGAAGAGACCGGACTGTATGGTAGTGTTACTGATTGGATTCACAGGAGTATGAGCAGGATTGCTTGTTGATCTTCTGATCGCTCAATACCCGGATGACCGTAATGTTTAGCAGACCGCTTGCGGCTTGTGAGTGTTTGATA
This sequence comes from Agapanthus africanus, assembly GCA_030015575.1. Taxonomy (NCBI): domain Eukaryota; kingdom Viridiplantae; phylum Streptophyta; class Magnoliopsida; order Asparagales; family Amaryllidaceae; genus Agapanthus; species Agapanthus africanus. The sequence continues at coordinate 294,962,809 of CM057342.1, forward strand.
TGATCATCACCTACTGCCGGCGTATTGACGAGTCTTTAGAGTCCTACACAGGGGTTTCTTGGCTCAAGCGAAACGGAGTAGGAGCACATATGTGATAAGTGTAGGACCGAGATTAATACGATATGAGATACTGTATTCTATTCTCGCGATTTGTGACATTGGTCGGTTATATGCGATATAGCCGGGTTATCGGATCAAGTGTTGATTCGATAAGTTGTTACATATGATATTAGTCGGTTATATGTAATATAGCCTGATTATTAAATCAAGAGTTGATTTAATAATTTAATGTATAATTGTATATTTGATATATTACATTACATTAACCAGTATTAGCTCACTTAAGATTTCTTTTCTTACTTGATGTGCACATTGTATATATGTGATATGTATATTTGTGTACATGAATTGTGTCATGCTTGATGATACATGCAAGATGGGTGTATGAGACTTATAGCCATGATAGGGTTTAAGCTAGGGTTTTATTTTTTTTAAGCAAATAAAACATTTGGATTTAGTCAAGGTTAAGCTTGGAGAAGCTTATAGAACATTGACCATGTCCACTTGTTTGTCATGCTTAAGATATTTCTTAACCCAAGCCTTAACCTTAGCCCTTGGTTAATTCTTTACATGAGTTAGGCATGACACTAACTCACCATGGTTGCAATTCTAACCTCACTCTTATTCTCACTTGATGAGAGTTATCTTCTTCTTCTTCCTCAAAAGCTTTCTAGCTTCAATGGAGATTGAAGAAAATTTGTGAGAAAAATAAAACTAAAGTGAGCCTACTTCCTACTTCATCATCCTCTACTACTTGCCATTTAGTATAGGGTGTTTGCTTCACTAATTCCATAGTTAGTGAAGAGATAGCTTGGGTTAGTGTCTCCTTGACGTAGATCATCTTCGGCCGCGAAGACATCGAAGCAAGCATGTTCGTTTTTTCAAGGGAGCCTCTCTAGAGTCCTGAGTTCACGATCGCAGTGAAGGGACTACTACACGGAGCTATTGAAGTGAAGGACCGGTTTACAAAGGTTGTATTCCTTGCTCTCTTTCACTTGCAAAGTGTTTGCATTTTCATTTCCGTCGAATTCTAGTTAACGATTCTTAGTTAGGTTTAGCTAAAACGAATTTTTTTTTGAATTTGGCATGGTCGATGCCTCCTGAAACCTCGCTGCCATCTTAGGTAACCATGCAATAACCAGATTGTCGAATCAAGTGTTGATTTGATAATGTGATATACAGATAAATGATATTAGACGGTCATGTGTGATATAACCGGATTATTAAATCAAGTGTTGATTTAATAATGTGATATATATTATATGTGATATAATTATATCTTAACTAATATCATTAGCTCACTAATTATTCTTCATTATAAATATCTTAATATATATGATATATATAATAATGAAGCATGGCATAAAATTTTATTTTGTGAAAATAGAAATGAGGTAGAAATTGAAGTGGAATAGTGTGAGGTATGACACATAATATATTTTATTGATCTTGACTTACCATTGAAGCATGTCTTCATATTTTATTTGAAAAATGGGCATGCTTCAATGAGTGAGGGTTTTTGATCACGAGCCATTCTTCATCTCATTCAACATTTAGTCATTTTTCATGCTTGCTCTTTTCTTGAGTTGCTCTCTAGCTTCTTCTTCCTCCACATTGCCATAGTTCAAGCTTCAACCCGCATATGTTATGTGAACCATGATGCTTGAAGACAAACTTGTGAGCTTTAATATCCCCTACTTCACCATCCTACACTTGACTAGCGATCGAGTGTAGCGTGTTTCTTACACCAAAGAGTTTAGTGTAGAAGTAGCTTGAATTGGAGGGACTTCGCGTGGATCATCTTCGGCATGAAGGTCTTCGAAGGAAGCTTGTCCAAAGCCTTAAGTAGAGCCTAGTGGAGTCGCGGGACTACTACACAGAGCATGTGAAGTGAAGGACTCGATCTACGAGGGTATAGCCATCTTTCACTTCTTTAATTTTAGTTTATATCAAACATAAACCCTAATCAACTAGCTAAAGATCTTGTTAAGTCTAGTCTAGCGCCATAAAAATTTTGATTTGGCTTGCTTGATGCCTCTTGGACCCTTTGCTTTTGCTAGGGTAGACTTTCATGGTATCAGAGCCTAAGCTAAAAGATTAGACGATGTAATTAGAATCACGAAACTGAAACAACTCCGAAACTGTGCCAAGAAACCCTGTTCTCTGTCGTTTTTAAAATGATCTCAAAATTTTTTTTAAGCAACTGCAGAATGTTGTATGTGATACATCTCGGACACTGAAAAAATTTGAGACCACTTCACCGGTTTTGACCCAGTGAGATGCCCAGAAAATCCGGCCTGGCCGGTCCCCAATGCCCCATTTGGTCTCATATTTTTGGGTGTTCTTGCTGCTACTATTTTGGGGTTTCAGGTATTGTTTGATTAGTCCAAAATTTCATGAGATGTTAATTTGGTTAGGGACTAATACGGAGTATTTTGCAGTCGTAATTGTTGCATCGTTTTGGGTTTTAGTTTGATATGGATGCAGTAGTGAGGATCCGCATTTAATTAGTTTTGTGAAAACCAGTTAATGTTTATAAATCTAGCGTTTTAGTCTTGGTAGATCGATTACCATGAAGTTTCGATTCGGATCGAAACTCCGTCGCAATCACGTATCGTACGCGAATACTTGCCGAATAACCTTACCAGATAGCCTCGCCTCATTGTAACCGAGTGACTGTAGGAGAACCCCGTTGCCAATAGCACCCACTCGGGTGCTCGCGGCCACGGTGTTCCGCTTAAGTGCACTTGATCGACGGCATCGAGGGTGCGGCCATCTACTATAGTTTCCGATGCATATTCGATCGGGTAGTCGGAAATCTTGTTGAATTACCCGACTAAAATATTGAAAATAGTTTTTAATATGAGACTAAAATGCAAGATTTATAGTTTAGGCATGAAATTCGGAATATGAGATATTCCGGGTTTATGATGTCTAAGGATATGCACATTCTAATTATAGCAGTTTTACATTTCTTTTCTGCGACCGTAAGTGTAATATGTGGGGTATCCCGATCTCATTGCTATATGTTAAAGAGTTTTCGGGATACGCATATTTACTTACGTTGATGACATGAGATGTTATGTGTTGCTGTTGATATGATTTATTGGAACTTCATGATTGAATAGCCGGGTTTTTTTTTATGTGAGATGAGAGTTTTTATATTTTCATTCATGTAAAATTCAATGTAATATTCTTTTATTGGGGCACATCCGGGTTGAGGATGATGTCACCACTGATGTATATAATTTACTTTTCCGCATTAGGATAGACCCAAGGTGGGGAGCACAGGTAACCGGGTTCTAGGGTCCAGTGGGAGACCATCTCAAGGAGTTGAAACCAGGTCTCCTAACTCTAGAATTGGTAGGGTTACTTGCCGCTCTCGTAGGGGTCTATGGGATATGGGTTTGGCTATTCATCACGACTGTGGAATCCGTGTTTTACATTAGTGGCTAAATTTAAAACACGGAAATCTTAGTATATCAAATATTTCATATGTTTCTTCTGCTGCTTGTTTCTATGATGTGATCATGTTATATTATATATATGATATATAATATGTTGGATATAGTGCCCTCAAAGTCAATTATTGGATCGCAGGCATGTGATTGCAATGATTGAGGGAGGACCTATGCAGGTAGGACAGTCTTGCTCAAGATGATAGTATGCTATCTGGTTTACCTTTATCATCGTGTACATGCTTTAGGTGACCTTACAGATCACTATTACACGTTGGTGGAGCCCATAGGATTCTTGCTTGACTGCCAGCAGTATGATGGCGATCATATACGTGGGAGCTGAGGTCCATAAGCACATCCTTAAAGTGTCCCTAGTCGTGGGAGTTTCAAGAATGGGCATCGATACTCCATAAGTAGACTAGTGTATACGATCGAGACCCCGACGAGGGGCGGTGGCTGGTCTCACAAGCCATTGGTGTCAGTTGGTTCACCTAAGACGTATATATATGCTCATTGGGTTATGAGTGCACCGGACGGACTCGCTGGGAACATGCTAGTTGGTATTATACCTAGCGTCAGATAGCAATTCCCTGGTGACATGTGTACAGGTTAGTCTATCGACCTGAGATGGTCATTTGTCTTGTGTGAGTTCCCACTATACTTTGATTACTACCCTACCACGGCTTAAAGGAGGCGTGCAAACAGGTTTTAGTTGGGTACAGTCCCGAGCCACATGGAGGCAGTGAGCGGATCGGCAGGGGTTTCGTCTCTCCCGGTATTGGGGGTGAGATCGCGCCGTGTCTAGGAGAGCTATTACACGAAGTCCTTGGCCAAGGCAGGAGATTCACTGGTAGGTATTCCAGTAATATCTCAGGGTGTTCTGGGCTAACTCCGACATGACTTATACCGCTTTTTGGGGGTCTGACGTTTACCAACTCCCTAGGCCCGATATGCGATACTCATAGACGAACGGACCGAACTGTACGGATATTGTCACTGACAGGCTCAGTAGGGTTTCTGGATGAGTTCGCTCATCAGCCTTACCTTTTGGTCAATACTTGGGTAGCCGTTACGTATAGCTAGTACCACTGACGTGCTTATGGTTAAACCCACTGCCAGCGTATTGACGAGTCTTTAGAGTCCCCCACAGATAGTTTCCTAAGTTTCGGGTGAAACGTTGTAGAGGCCGTATGGTTTTATGGCAAGGTTCGACCATATACGTGCACTAGTGCACGGATCATGATCAGACGGATCATACTAGTGAGTTTTGGTTTAAGCCGGATCCTAGTATTAGATTTGTTGGATTACTTTAATCTCATCGCATTTGCATTCAGTCGGAATGCGGATACAGGTATGTATATACAGGTGAGGGGTATCCTTGTGATCCGTCACGAGTTTACTTTAGATGTTTCCATATCTTATTGTTGGACTAAACATTTGGATTAATGTTTAGATGGTGGAAATTGTGAGTGGATGTCATGATTTAGTGCATTAAATGTGCCATGTGCTTCATTGGTGAGTCATGGTATTATTTTTTATGCTAATGTCACATTTGTGATTGATTATTGTGTTGAAATGAGAGGTAGAGAGAGAGTGGACAGCCACTTAGCCTTGGGCTAGCTCTTGGGATTCATATGGGTGCTATCATTTTTCATCTCAACACAATAGAAAAGAAAAGCTCTTCTTCTTCTTCCTCTAGCTCACAAGTTCCACCATGGCTTCATCTTCAACCTCCATCCATACACTCTCATGTGTTGAGAATCAATGGATACTTGAGACAAAGTTATCACACACATTCTCTACACACCTTGGACATGTCGGCTAGCAAACTTCATGTCCGAGTTGCTTCGGTTTGAAGCGGGAACCCGTAAAAAGACTCCTTGACATGGTGCCCTTCCGACGAGGAGACCGGAGATCGGAGATGCCGCGAGGAGCTAGAGATGGTGGCCAAAGACTGAAGGACACGGATTGATCGGTATAGCCATTCTAACTTCTTGTAGTTAGCTAGTTTAGCGTTAATGGTTCGATCCGGGTGAAAGACTACGATAGCGCCGGTTCAGTAAAAAGCTTTTGTTTCCGCGTTTGGCCTCGGAATGACGGCCGGGGCGCTACCGTAGACTCATATGGTATCAGAGCCATGCCATTAACTCATACTAGCTAGTTCTAACATGTTTAAAAGCTCGATAGAACAAAATTTCCAAAACCGCATTTCCATTCATGAAGTTTCTGCCAAAATTTTTGTGGTCGAAAAATTATTTTCAGTATGTCAAAAAATCGTGCAGGCTTTTCTAGACCCCTAAAGAAATTTGAAAGCACGATCCCATCATTACGCCGTGAACCGCGACAGAACTGGCATGTTTGCCGCCGATCCGCGATGGAAATGTAGGCTCAGAGCTTCATTTTTCTTCTGGATGTCTTTCATGTGGAATTGTGGTTTCTGGATTATTTTGTTAAGGCCCAGATTTATTTGAGTGCTGGATTTGCACTTGGGGCCCACTTCGGGAAATTTTGTTGATCGAAATTTTAAATACGTTAGTTCACAGTACTTACATTTCTATCTGCGACCGTGAATGTCACTCGAGCGGTAAATCTTGTCTAATTGCTATAGCTCTTTTAGACGGGTTTGCAAACGTGACATTCATGTTGATGATCTGTGTTGTGCTGTGATATTGCGGGTTGTCGTAGTGGATAGCTTGTGTGCAATGTTAGTGCAGTTTGGATTTATTTGTACATTTGATATCGCGGGGCGAGCGTCCAACATGTGGACTGCCGCCACTACCTGTTTGTATATTAATCTTTTGGGGCACGACCGGGTTGAGCTCGATGACACCGTTGTACATATTTTCTTTTCTGTACTAGGATTACCCCACGGTGGAGTGTACGGGTATCCGGGTTCTAGAGGGCAACGGGCCCGCATCTCATGGCTTTCAGACGGAGGAGGCTTCACTCTAGAATTGGCGGGCTATTTGCCGCACTCGTAGGGTGTACAGGTTGACCCAAGGAGGGGTGCTCAAGTTACAAGATTCTATGAAGTGCTGGGTGGCCCATTCACTTTGCTGAATGGGGCTGCCTCGCTTCTAGTTTTGGCGGGTAACTTGCCGCGCCCGTAGGGGTCTAGGTTTTCATTGCACAGGCTATCCACATGACCAGAGGAACGTCGGGTTTCATTTGCGGCTCAATGGAAACTCGGGGCTCCCAGATTATCTGTATTGTTCTGTGATACTTATTACATTTCCGTGATGTTGCTTTTATCATGCCTAGAGCGATTATTATATATTACTATATATATATACTAGTAAATGTTGTATATGTTTTACATCCGTGCTAGTCCAGTCCCCGCTCTGTCGTTAGTTAAGTAACCTAATGGGTGATGACGGGACCCAGTGGCGAATGCGGATGGCATATACGTACATCATATTTTCGTTTTTTTTGGTGTGATTAATTGATGGGACTGCGTTGATTTGGATCAATGCAAGGAAAACAAACCTATTCGATGTTGTTGGAACATTTTTCAAAAAGCTGTTATTGCAAGGACGTTCTCTTTTGTTTTGCACAGTGGTATTCGGTTATGAATATCCAGCACCTCATTCTACGAGGCAATGGCCGAGATCCTTTCATCGGGAGTGACCCCTTGGACAGAAGTTTGCGTCAGGGTAATAACTGTAAGTACACGGTAGCGCTCCGGCCGTCTAACAGACGCCAAATGCGGAACAAAACTTTTACAACTGGCGCTATCGTATACTATAACCCGGATATGCCATTAAAGCTAAACTAACAAACTACAAAGTGGGTAGAAATGTTATACCGAACGATCCGAGTCCTTCGGTCTTCAACCATCATCCCACGCTTTGTTGCGGCTGCTCCGATCTCCTGAATCTCCAGTCTCTTCGTCCAGGTGGCACCACGTCGACGGATCTTTAAACGGGCTCCCGCCTCTGAACCGAGGCAACTCGGTCGTCAAGTTTGCTAAAAGAGATGACCAAGATGATGTAGAGAATGAGTAGAACACTTTGTCTCGCTTCGTCCAAAGCTATGGACGAACGGTTAATGAAGTTGCCATTTGAATCGGGTGAAATGAGAAATGAGGCTATCTAATTTCCATGAATCCAAAATTATAATCTTTTCCAAATCAACAACCATCATCATTCACCAAGAGGGGGCCGGCCATATTTGAAGAGGGGGGAGGTGAGTGTAGGAGAGGGGAAGGTGACCACAACATTTAATGATATGGATGATTCATCTAAAACACCTTGCAGAAACTTTAATGAACAAATGAATCACCATAACCTAGTCATCAAAACAATAAATGAACATTATATGCACTAATGAGTCACTTAACACCTCATCATCCTAGTCACAATTTCTAGAATCTTCTAGAACCTTCCATACTCATCAAGAAAAGATAAATCCGTCTTTAACCGAATGTTAAAGACGGGTGATAGAAAACTGAAAACTGGCAACTTCCAAAAGTGATCCCGAAACGAATTTCAGGATAACCCCGTAACAGTATAAACATACCCGCATTTGTATTACGACCGAATACAAATGCAACTGAGACAAAGATATTATATCTACACAGTATAATACTCGGATCCGGCTTAAACCAAAGCCCACCAGTATTATCTGCCCGAAATATGACACGTGCGTAAACGCACGTGCATTTTCTGAACCCTGCCATAAACCATACGGCCTCTACAACGTTTCGCCCGAACTTGGGAAACTGTCTGTGGGGGACTCTAATGACTCATCAACACACTGGCACTGGGTATAGCCTCTAGCACGTCAAGGTACTAACTGTACGTAACAGTTGCCTATGTATTGATTGGAAGGGAAGCTGACGAGCGAACTCATCCAGAAACCCTACTGAGCCTAACAGTGACAATATACATACAGTCCGGTCCGTTCATCTATGAGTATCGCATATCGGCCTAGGGGGCTGGTAACGTCAGACCCCAATAGCGGTATAAGTCATGTCAGAGAGTAGCCCAGAACACCTTGAGATACTACTGGAGTACCTACCAGTAAATCTCCTGCCTCGGCCGAGAGCTTTGTGTAATGGCTCTCCTAGACACAGCACGATCTCACCCCCAATACCGGGAGAGACAAATCCCCTGTCGATCCGCTCACTTGCCTCCATGTGGCTCGGGACTGTACCCAAAAAATACCTGTTTACACGACTCCTTTGAGCCATGGTAGGGTAGAAATCAAAGCACAGTGGGAATTCACACGAGACAAATGACGACCTCAGGTCGATGAACTAACCTGTACACATGTCACCAGGGAACTGCTATCTGACGCTAGGTATAATACCAACTAGCAGATTCCCGGCGAGTCCTGTCCGGTGTACTCATAACCCAATGAGCACCTGTATACATCTTAGGTGAACCAACTAACACCAATGGCTTGTGAGACCAGCCACCGCCCCTTGTCGGGGTCTCGACTGTATACACTAGTCTACTCTGGAGTATCGATGCCCTGTCTCGAAACTCCCACGACTAGGGACACTTTAAGGATGTGCTTATAGACCCCAGCTCCCACGTATATGATCGCCATCATACTGCTGGCAGTCAAGAAAGAATCCTATGGGCTCTATCAACATGCAATAGCGAGCTAAAGCATGTATACGATGATAAAGACAAATCAGATAGCATACTATCATCTCGAGCAAGACTGTCATATCGGTATAGGTTCTGCCTCAATCATTGCAATCACGTACCTGCGATCCAATAATTGACTTTGAGGGCACTATATCCAACAATCTCCCACTTGCACTTAAGGCTAATTATTGCGATGTCGCATACTCACAGCCCGTGTGATACCGAACATCCAACTCCTCTACTAATCAGTTTCACAAATCCCATTTGTAAAACTATTGTGTTTGAGAAATAGCCTTAGTGAGTGGATCCGCCCTGATGTTTCTTTCTATGTCTCTCTTAATCTCAAGTTCGCGGAGAATACCATCTCCCGAATTGAGTAATAAGTGTCTTAGAATATGTCTGGATATCTGATGGGACCTAGTTCATAAATGAACTCCAAATCCAAACTTCTTAGACTGTATTGATAACTGAACCTAATCAGTATCCAGCACCATGCCTCCCACAGTATCCTCTTGGACCACCTGTCCATAATACTGTCCCTCATCAGAGGGAAAATTATAACTCTGACAATCACTCTGTCATCCATGTCACCTTTGAAGCCTGGAATGATAACCTTCTCCTGAAGGAGGCTGCCGTCATCAAATCCGTAGAACATGCACTTATGTTCTAAAACTGCTTCCTTATGTTTCTTTAGGATTGGATTAATATAAACTTATCGCATCTAGTGCATAAACAACATCTGGTGTGGTACTTGACATCTCATGATTGACTCAATTGCCTAAGCAAGTGAGCTGTCAATCATGCACATCCCTCTCCTCTTTAGTCTTTAAGACACCTTTAGAGAGGGTGACTCCATCACCTGTAGGTACACCACCATGCCAGGAGTCTACTATTCTAAAATACTATTAGAATACTGTCAAAGTACCCATATTGGGTAACTACCCAAATCTAGATATAAAACCATAGATCTAGTAACCAGAATGTCTGATATTATATCCATATCCTGTGTGAAGAAACAACTGTGTGACGACCACAATATAACCGATTTTAGTATAGGAATTTTACTTCCTACTCTGTGTATGTCATCCAAATACCAGGACATCACACCCTACTACCTTCTTAACAGATCCATCCCCTATTCCGATGAAGTCAAACCCATGACTTTCATATAAAAAATTAGATGATCTTATCTCCGCTATATATGCTCAAGCCTATAAATAGACATAAGCTACTTGCCCACTATTCTTCCGCTGCTCCCACTGACTATGACAACCCTCTGGCAGAATAATATATACGTGCACTTCTAAAGCTAGTTTAGAACGATGCTATACTTATCCTCCTGCCGGGTCTCATAGTCTGGAACAACAGTAGTGTCAAGTTTGGGTAAACTAGAACCTCCCTGTCACCGTCCTTGAGGCTACCGGAGTACCTCTCGGGTGTCTGAGGTTACCCACCATATCTGCGGAGTGGCTATTGGAATGTCAAACCTGATTGAATATATAGGTCCTATTAAATTTTCCGTAATCGTTTGCGGTTCTGGAATCACATCCAGTTCTACCATACTCCCACTACTGTTTTCTGAAAAAATCCATTTTACTAAAACTGTGGCGAGTTAAGAACAATATCACTATTGATCTTCCAGATGGTAGAAAATCAACCCTCGACTTAGCCCGGGTCAACCCACAAACTGCCATTACAGAAACGTGCCTTGAGTTATCCAGAGTCTGGTTTTAAGCATAAGCCGGACAACTCCCCGTATCTTAACATCGTTAAGATATGAACCATTCTATATACAATATAGAAATAGAGGCACTAATTTAACTAGAACCAGATTCAAACCATGCAACTGTCTCCAGTGCATATCAACTTAATGAAGAGAGGTTAATCGACATTACTCAACTTAGGAATCCTTCCATATCTGAGTAACCTGAAAGAGAAACAAGTTTCTCCAAACCATTACTATCAACCGAATACCAATCATAAGTATCTACATCTTCGATCTCTTTGAAGAATCCCGATACTTGCGATACCTGGTTCTCTACTTTATTCTTATACCCACAACTTCTCAAAACTTAGACCTTGTATTTCTACGAAACACTTGTCTAAAACTGGAGAAGTCACAAGTAAATAGAACATAGTACGAATACCTACCCCTCTGTCCTGACGAACACTGGACAACATATAATACTCTATATAAGTCCACTGAGTTGAATAACTCAAAACCTGTGCATCGTAGGTTGAAAACTGTACCCAGGCGATTTCCTCAAATATCACCAATTACAACGAATTCCGATATAATGAGGATGATCACCTAATTCCCAATAACTTACTCCCACTCATCATCTGTAAAACCATACAGATGTGAGAATCATACCTGATAAATACATACCCTGGAGTAAGTATCTAATCGGGAAAACAGTTTTCCTTTAACAATGCACCGAAACATGAAAAATGTTTCGTAGGGGTATCCTGGTATTCTTAGTAATATCTCTTCCATAATCCAATTCATGACTTTAACCGTATATTTCTTTGCCATCTCTCCAAATCCCTTTATTTGTCTTTATTCATTACCTTCTGTACACCCCTTTAGGCTAAGTGGTTTTCTTCCTTCCCTACCGTTCGGCCGCAGCCTATAGTTTGGAAGAAGACTATCCAGTAAGAATAATAGGTATACCCTCCTAAACCAAGGAGTACTCGCAACTTGAGAGAAGGTGATGATAAAAGACAACTGAATAATACTTTATTCTATTTCTCCCGAACTGAGGGAAAAAGCAAAGGTGAAGTAGGAGTGGCGATGAAGTACGTGGTTTGGTCGTGAATGATAGCAGTCGCAATTTACTTTGCTCTCTTTCTAATCCCTTTATTTTGTCTTTAGTTATTACCTTCTGTACACCCTACTTAGGCTAATTGGTTTTCTTCATTCCCTACCTTTCGGCACCTGCCTATGGTTTGGAATAAGACTATCCAATAAGCGTAATAGGTGTACTCTTCTAAACCAAGGAGCCCTCGCAACCTGAGAGAAGGTGATAATAAAAGACAACTGAATAAACTAATTCTATTTCTCCTGAACCTGGATCCATCCTCGAAGAAGTCCCTTCGAGTTCGTATATAACCATATGATAGATCTATCCAATGGAAGTGGATGTCCGTAGTAATACGGGGTGTTCTGAGAAATACAAAGGGTAAAAGAAGGTGTGGCAATGACTTATGCAACTTTAGACAATTCAAAAGCCAGTATTTTAAGAAGGTTCGGTCAACTTGGTCACTGAGTCATAGTCTAGGGTCGGTCAAAGGTCGCTGCTAAAGAGAGAGAGAAAAGAAACACTCTGCGTGCACTATAACCTAGATCAGAATGGTTATCACTTTATCTAATCAGGAAACCTCCCACTATACCGTCAAATTCTCCTCCAAACCTTAAAGAAGAATCAATCGGGATCACCTGAAGAGTAAACCAACTCATCAGTGGGAATCGAGATCCAACTCTCATCGTATGATAACGTGACGGAATCCACTCACGTTATCACACTCCAGAAAGTATGCGCATACTTGGCAAGTTTCAGTTTCTTTAGAAACCCCCGATATGATTTTTGCCCCATGCTCTTATGATCGTGACTTTGGCCAACCCATCATAAGTCACATGTCAAGTTCTTCCCGTCATTATCCAGGTTGATTTGAACCCACCCGTACATACCCTTGACTTTGGCCAACAAGGCAGTACGACTGTCCCAAACCAACGCATCTATCTATGCAACAGATGAATACCCAGCAGCTACCAAACACTATGCCTTGACTTTGGCCAAACAAACATAGCTTGAATACTACTGACCATCCATAAGAAATGACGGAGGGCTACGGCTAGTTTTTGGCGAAAAACCTTTAACGTAATGAACTTGATCTCGTTGAAGGAACCTGATAGCTTTTAATAAAAATATAGTGGCGAAAACTTTTGCTAAAGAGGTCACTCCGGTGAAGGGATCTCGGCTCTTTCCTCGTGGAATGACGTGCAGGATATTCTAACTGAATACCGCGATGTAAAGCAACTTGTAATCGACTATAGTGAAGTTATTACCCTGACACAAACTTCTGCCCAAGGGGTCATTCCCGGTGAAGGGATATCAGCCCTTGCCTCGTCGAATGAGGTGCAGGATATTCTAACTGAATATCACTATGCATAACAAAAGGAAACGTCTTTGTAATAACACCTTTTAAAACTGTTCCAACAACATTAAATATAGGTTTGTTTTCCTTTGCATTGATCAGAATCAACACATTCCCATCAATCAATCACACTAGAAAAGAAAGAAAATAAAATGTACGTATATACCATCCGCATTCGTCACTGGGTCCCGTCATCACCCGTTAGGTTACTTAACTAACGACAGAGCGGGGACTGGACTAGCACGGGTGTAAAACATATACAATATCTAATAGTATATATACCAATATACAATAATCGCTCCAGGCGTGAAAATATACAACATTACAGAAAAGTAATAAGCATCACAGAACAATACAGATAATCTGGGATCCCTGGGTTTCACAGAGCCGCTACTGAAACCCGACGTTCCCCTGGTCGTATGGATAACCTGTGCAATGAAACCTAGACCCCTACGGGTGCGGCAAGTTACCCGCCAAAACCTGAAGCGAGGCAACCCCCTACAGCATAGTGAATGGACCACCCGGCACTTCAAGGAATCCGGTAACTTGAGCACCCCTTCTTGGGTCAACCTGTTGTTAGGTCCACGTTACCTCTCCCGGTACTTTCGGGGTTGCGGAAACGGTAAAACGAAAATTTTTCTTGACTAGGTAACATGGACTGTAAAATACGGATCTTGGCTAAACTACACACTAGCAACTAAGAAGAGAGTTATCTACTCGGTTAGGGGTTATACCTCAACTTGAACTCCTTCTTCTTGGACTCTTTGTAATGGTCGGATGGTGCTTTCCTCGTCTCCTTCTCTTGTCGAAGATGGATCCACCTGAGGGTTTCTACCTTGATCTCCTTTCTCGAACTTTGAGAAAACTAAAGTCTCCGGCTTGCTAGACCTTCAACCTTAGGATGGGTAGAGAGTGGCTTTGGGTGTTTTATCTCCAAGGAGATGCTTCTCAACTCATGAGAATGTTTCTCCTTGAACTAGAGGAGGAGGAAGAAGAAAGGATGAGAGAGAATGGTTATGAGAGAACAAGATAGCTTTTTACAACCATAACAATATATGTGAATTAATCAAATTAATAATTTTAATCAAATGAAAAAGTTGATGGTTGGTTTGATGAGACCATTATCATTTCACATTAAATGGTTTTTGCAAAGATCAAAGAGTATCTTTGAAATGTAATGATGATGGTCAATGTTTCAACCATGGTCAACAAGTCAACCAAGGTCAACAAGTCAACAACCCTAACCATGACACAATTTCATTTAATTAATATTATTAATTGATATTTCACATATTCATTAGGATTTGGAAAAAGACAACTGTCAACTGTGCATACACACCCGTTCCGAAACCCTAATGAAAATCCTCTTCCTCCGCCTCAATCAACTGTGCATACACACCCGCATTCGTGTTCCGAGGAACACGAATACAATGAGATAAAACTAACCCCAAAACATATACTAGGATCCGGCTCAAACCAGAGCCCGCTAGTAATGACTGCCCGGACACCAAACGTGCACAAGTGCGCGGATGTGAACGAACCCCGTCGCAAAACCATGCGACCTCTATTCTGTTTTGCCTAAAGGCGAATAACCCTCTGTGCGGGACTCTAAAGACTCGACACTACACTGGCAGTGGGTTTAACCACAGACCGCAAGTGGCACTAGCTGTGCGTAACGGCCCCCAGGTAGATGCCGATAAGAAGACTGACAAGGTGAAACCCATTTGAACTCCTACTGAGCCTGTATGTGACAATCTCCGTACAGTCCGGTCTGTTCGTCTGAGAATATCGCATGGCGGGCCCAGGGGGTAGTAAACGTCAGTCCCCTAATAGCGGTACAAGTCGTGCCGGAGTGTAGCCCAGAACACCCTGAGATATCACTGGAAACCTACCAGTATATCTCACTAGCCCTGGCCAGGGACTTTGTGTAATGGCTCTCCTTGACACAGCGCGATATCAACCCCTAATACCGGGAGAGACGAATCCTGTCTAACCGTCACTGCCTCCGAGTGTTTCGGGACTGCACCCAACTACTACCTGTTTGCATGACTCAGTAGTGCCGTAGTAGGGTAGTAATCAAAGAACAGTAGGAACACACTCGAGGCGAAATGACAGTGTCAAGTCAGTGGACTAAGCTGTACTCATGTCACCTGGGAACTGTTAACTGACGATAGGTATAATACCAACCAACAGTTCCCGACGAGTCCTGTCCAGTGTACTCGTAACCTAACGAGCACCTACATACTATCTCCAGTACGACGTACTGATGGCTGTGGGACAGACCATCTTCCCTGCTGGGAAGAGAAGCGTATGCACCAGTCTACTCTGGAGTATCGATGCCCTGTCTCGATAATCCTATGACTAGGGACCAGAATAAGGATGTGCTTATAGACTACCCAGCCCCCATGAGTGTGATCGCCATCACAACGCCGGTAGTCAAGCAAAGATCTTAAGGGCTCCATCAATATGTTTTAGCGATATGTTAAAAAAAACATATACACATATTAAGATAGAAACAAACCAAGTAGCATACTACTATATCGAGCAAGACTGTCGTAAAACCGTATATATATATCCCAAGCTTCCAAAATGTATTATACAAACTAGTACTATACAATAATGGCCTCTAGGGCATACATAACTAATAATCTCCCACTTGCACATACCGCCCCTCCGTTGAGGGTAAACACAAAACCCGAGACAGACTTGCTGTCATCTTTGTCACGCTGGAAGCTTGAATCGGTAAAGGACTCGACCCTGAGGTCTCCATTACCGTAAACCAGGAATATCTCCTTAGTCCTTCTCAGGTACTTGAGAATATTCTTCATTGCCGTCCAGTGGTCCTCACCTGGGTCTGACTGATACCGGCTCACCACGCTCAGCGCGTAAGCTACATCTGGTCTTGTACATAGCATCGCGTACATTATAGATCCTACCGCCGAAGCGTAGGGTATAGTGCTCATGCGAACCCTCTCCTCGTCAGTCTTAGGAGACATCTTCTTGGAGAGGGTAATTCCGTGCAATGCGGGTATGTTACCGCGCTTGGAATCCTCCATACTAAATCTTTTTAGTACGGTCTCTATGTACCTGGACTGCGAAAGTCCCAGTAGTCTCTTGGATCTATCTCTGTAGATCTTGATCCCCAGAATGCACGAGGCATCACCCAGGTCCTTTATGGAGAACCGTTGTAACAAAAATAGCTTGACCGATTGTAGCATAGGAATGTCATTTCCTATCAAAAGAATGTCGTCCACGTACAAGACTAGGAACACGACAGTTCATCCTACAATCTTCTTATAGACACAAGGTTCATCTTCGTTCTTGATGAAATCAAATTCCTTGATTGCCTCATCAAAACAGATGTTCCAGCTCCGCGATGCCTGCTTTAATCCATAAATGGATTTAAGCAACTTGCACACCTTCCCGCTGCTCCCACTGTCTACGAAACCTTCTGGCTGATCCATGTAAACGCACTCTTCCAAACAGCCGTTTAGAAAAGCCGTTTTAACGTCTATCTGCCAGATTTCATAGTCATGGAAGGCAGCAATGGCAAGTAGGATCCGAATGGATTTGAGCATAGCCACTGGAGAAAAAGTTTCGTCATAGTCCAAACCAGGTCTTTGACGAAAACCTTTTGCAACGAGTCTAGCCTTATAGGTTTCCACCTGCCCATCTACACCAAGTTTCCTTTTGTAGATCCATTTGCATCCAACGGGTTTTACCCTAGGTGGAGCAATATCCACGGTCCACACTTTATTGGCGTACATAGACTCCATTTCGGATTGCATTGCTTCCTGCCACTTATCAGAGTCCCTACTGATAATGGCCTGCCTGAAACTGGTAGGGTCATCTTCTTCCAAGATGCAATCCTCTCGATCCCCGTCTATGAGAAAACCGTAGTATCTCTCGGGCGGATGAGAAATCCTACCAGATCTGCGGAGTGGCTGAGGTTCGTTTGGGGTTATTGAATCCTGAGGTTCTGTCAAATCTTCAGTTTCATTTTGTGGTCGCTGAATTTCTTCCAGTTATACCGAACTCCCACTTGTTTCTTTTGCAAGAAATTTCCACTCTAAAAAGGTAGCGTGGCGAGATACAAACACCTTCTGTTCCTCGGTGTGGTAGAACAGATATCCTGTGGAGTTTTTAGGATATCCTACAAATTTACATAGAACTGAACGTGCCTGAAGTTTGTCCGGATTTTGTACTTTTACATAGGTCGGACAACCCCATATCTTAATACGTTTAAGATACGGCCTTTTACCATTCCATATCTCGAACGGTGTCTTAGGTACAGATTTAGACGGAACATCGTTTAATAGATATGCCGCTGTCAATAGCGCATGTCCCCAAAATGAAAGAGGCAACTCGGCATTACTCATCATGGAGCGAACCATATCCAGTAGGGTACGATTCCTTCGCTCCGATACACCGTTGTGCTGTGGTGTAT
Organism: Agapanthus africanus; assembly: GCA_030015575.1. NCBI lineage: Eukaryota > Viridiplantae > Streptophyta > Magnoliopsida > Asparagales > Amaryllidaceae > Agapanthus > Agapanthus africanus. The sequence goes on from CM057342.1 coordinate 294,980,529, forward strand.
AAGGGGGAGTAAGCTGAGAGAGAATTTCATTCTCTTTTAAGTAATCTAGGAATTCCATGCTTAAGTACTCCCCGCCTCTATCAGACCGGAGGATCTTGATACTTTTTCCAGTCTGGTTCTCTACTTCATTTCTGAATTCCTTGAATTTCTCAAAAGCTTCAGATTTGTGTTTCATAAGATACACATATCCGAATCTAGAGAGATCGTCAGTGAATGTGATGAAGTACGAGAATCCACCCCTTGCATGTATAGACATCGGCCCACATACATCACTGTGTATGAGTCCCAAGAGCTCTGTTGCTCTTTCTCCATGTCCGGTGAACGGAGATTTGGTCATCTTCCCTTTGAGACAAGACTGACAAGTTTCATAAGATGAAAACTCGAACGCATTCAAGAGTCCAGCTTTATGCAACTTACTTAGTCTTTTCTCTCCGATATGACCAAGTCTACAATGCCACAAGTAGGATTCATTCGTATCTGAATTCTTCCTCTTGCGTGTGTTTTGTATATTGAGAACTGTATTCTAATTTAGAACGTAGATACTATTACACAGTGTACCTTCTGCAACCAGTACCTTATGAAGGTAAATGTTCATGATATTTCTATCAAGAACAAAATTATATCCATCTTTATCGAGTAAAGAAACTGATATTATATTGCAAACCATGGAAGGTACATAGTAGCAATCGTTCTAAATCATAGTATTGCCATTTGGCAACACTAGGTGATATTCACCGACGGCTGCAGCATTAACTTGTGCTCCGTTCGCTACTCTGAGTGACATATCACCAGGTGCAACTTTTTTACTTTTTCTCAGTCTATGCAATAAATTACAGATATGAGATCCTGATCCGGTATCAAGTACCCAGGAGGTAGGGCTGACCGTAAAGCAGTTCTCAATTACAAGAACACCTGAAGTAGATGCAAAACCATGCTTCTTCTTCAACTGGGTATCCTGGGAATCCATACAATCCTCTTTCCCTTGCTCAAACTTATGACTATTGTCACAAGTTAGAGCCGAACCAACGTTCCCCAGCCCCGAATAAGAATCCGGATCGGTCAAGCGATACATTTTATTATCTTGATTAGGGCGTGAAATGGTTGCTACCTGGAGAGAGAGAAAAGAAATAATCAGCGTGCGCTCTTACAAGATTAGATTGGTTTATTAATTTATCTAACCAGGATGCCTCCCACTGTTTCCTCAAATTCTTCTTCAAACCCTAAAAGAAGAACTAGTCAAGATTAATCGCACGTCACAATACTTGCTTAACCTTTCAGCCAGGCTGGTGTTGGTACTTCGAGGGAGGTTTTCCAACGCTTTCACGAAGTTCCTTAATTAAATAACCTCTTTTCCCTGGAGGCATAGCCCCGCTAACACCGTTCTAGACACCTACTTGGTTTATAGCATTGATTGTTAAGTGAAAAAAATCTCCCGAGAGTAATCCAACTCATCAGTGGGATCGGGATCCAACTATCATTGTGCGATGACCTAGATGGAATCCAGTCTAGTCACCACACTCCAGAAGGTATGCTAAATCTGCAAGTTTCAGTTTCTTTAAAAACTCCCGATGTGGTTTTTGCCCCTAGGATCCAAGTGACCTTGATTGAGCCAACATATCAAAGGATCCTAGTCAAGTTCAACCCGTCATTATCTTGATTGCATTAGACCTACCCGTACGAGTCCTTGACTGAGCCAAAATGACCGCACGACTGTCCCAACCAATCACATTGTATCCTACGGAAAAATATTACATAGCTACCGTACACTACACCTCGGCTGAGAACGAAATACGTAGCACGAATACTAAGCAATACTAATCCGAAATGACGGAGGGCTACGGCTGGGTTTTGGAGAAAAACCTGTTAACGTAATGAACTTGATATCGTTGAAGGAACGTGATACCCTTTTTTGAAAATATAGTGGTGAAAACTTTTGCTAAAGAGGTCACTCCCTGTGAAGGGATCTCGACTCTTTCCTCGTCGAATGAGGTGCAGGATATTCTAAATTGAATACCTCGATGCAAAGCAAGAATAATCGACTATAGTGAAGTTATTACCCTGACGCAAACTTTTGTCCAAGGGGTCACTCCTGATGAAGGGATCTCGGCCCTTGCCTCGTCGACTGAGGTGCTGGGCATTCATAACCGAATACCTCTATGCAAAACAAAAGAGAACGTCTTTGCAATAACAGTTTTTTGAAAATTGTTCCAACAACGTCTTTTAGGTTTATTTTCTTGCATTAATTTAATGCGTCCCATCATTTAATCCTACCATTGCAGAAAACAACGAAAATATGACGTACGCTTATGCCATCCGCATTCGCCACGAGGTCCCGTCATCACCCGTTAGGTTACTTAACTAACGACAGAGCGGGGGCTGGACTAGCGCGGATGCAAAACATAAGCAACGCCTAAATAGATATCATATATAGATATATTCACATTCGTCAGATGCAATGATAGCCATTCCAGATCACAGATGAATACTTTGGATATACTAGGAATCTGCATTTCGTTCGAGCTTGCAACGAAGGACAGATTACACGGTCGCGATGAATAGCCAAATACCCCACCCTAGACCCCTGCGGGTGCGGCAAACTACCCGCCAAATACTCGAAGTGAAGCAACCTCCCTCAACAACGTGAGTAGGCCACTCGGCACTTCGAGGTACCCGGTAGTTTGTGCACCCCTCCTTAGGTCTATCCTAGGAGCAAAAACAGTAAAAAGAAATTATACAATGGCGGCTACAACCTTATCCCGGATGTGTGGCCATACAAATAATATTACATCAATTTACATATTACATGAATTGAAAGATAAAACTCTCATCTCACAACCCCTCGGCTATTCATCCGTGACAATCCAACGAATTCATATACACAAACTATCCACATTACAGATCACAGATATATATAACCCCCACTAATCGACGTATAGCGATTAGCAGACGTTCAATACATATATCACATTACAGATATAACCCTTAGCCAAAGTCTACAGAAAATCGACCAAAATACGGATTTGTAACCACCCCAAAAACAAATTTGTTCTCTGGAAATTCTGGGCAGAAACAAACCATCTCAAAAATCACAAAACACCACCATAAGTAAACTGCAGGAGAAACGATCCACGGCCGAGTCAACTCGGCCCCGGATCCGCGGCAGAAGCAAGCTTCTGCCACGGAATCGCGGTGAGTTGGTCGGTTCGCTGGATCGTTTTTCTTGCCTGTTCATTAAAAAGCCTGAACCGATTTTTAAGACAAGATTTATTATTTTTAGAGCAGAAATAAAAATCGGCAGAAACTAGGATTTTCTGGGGTGTTTCGCGGTTTTTTGTCCGGTCGAAATTCTAGATACTTTGCTAACATGCTAGGGTGTGTTTAGTTAGGCTCTGATACCACTGTTAGGTCCACGTTACCTCTCCCGGTACTTTCGGGGTTGCGGAAACGGTAAAACGAAATTTTTTCTTGACTAGGTAACATGGACCGTAAAATACGGATCTTGGCTAAACTACACACTAGCAACAAAGAAGAGAGTTATCTACTCGGTTAGGGGTTATACCTCAACTTGAACTCCTTCTTCTTGGACTCTTTGTAATGGTCGGATGGTGCTTTTCTCGTTGCCTTCTCTTGTCGAAGATGGACTCACCTGAGGGTTTCTACCTCGAGCTCCTTTCTCGAACTTTAAGAAAACTAAAGTCTCCGGCTTGCTAGACCTTCAACCTTAGGATGGGTAGAGAGTGGCTTTGGGTGTTTTATCTCCAAGGAGATGCTTCTCAACTCATAAGAATGTTTCTCCTTGAACTAGAGGAGGAGGAAGAAGAAAGGATGAGAGAGAATGGTTATGAGAGAATGGGATAGCTTTTTACAACTATAACAATATATGTGAATTAATCAAATTAATAATTTTAATCAAATGAAAAAGTTGATGGTTGGTTTGATGAGACCATTATCATTTCACATTAAATGGTTTTTGCATAGATCAAAGAGTATCTTTGAAATGTAATGATGATGGTCAATGTTTCAACCATGGTCAACAAGTCAACCAAGGTCAACAAGTCAACAACCCTAACCATGGCACAATTTCATTTAATTAATATTATTAATTGATATTTCACATATTCATTAGGGTTTGGAAAAAGACAACTGTCAACTGTGCATACACACCCGTTCCGAAACCCTAATGAAAATCCTCTTCCTCCGCCTCAATCAACTGTGCATACACACCCGCATTCGTGTTCCGAGGAACATGAATACAATGAGATAAAACTAACCCAAAACATATACTAGGATCCGGCTCAAACCAGAGCCCGCTAGTAATGATTGCCCGGACACCAAACGTGCACAAGTGCGCGGATATGAACGAACCCCGTCGCAAAACCATGCGACCTCTATTCTGTTTTGCCCAAAGGCGAATAACCCTCTGTGTGGGACTCTAAAGACTCGACACTACGCTGGCAGTGGGTTTAACCACAGACCGCAAGCGGCACTAGCTGTGCGTAACGGCCCCCAGGTAGATGCCGATAAGAAGACTGACGAGGTGAAACCCATCTGAACTCCTACTGAGCCTGAATGTGACAATCTCCGTACAGTCCGGTCTGTTCGTCTGATACATCGCATGGCGGGCCTAGGGGGCCGGTAAACGTCAGTCCCCTAATAGCGGTACAAGTCGTGCCAGAGTGTAGCCCAGAACACCCTGAGATATCACTGGAAACCTACCAGTATATCTCGCTAGCCCTGGCCAGGGACTTTGTGTAATGGCTCTCCTAGACACAGCGCGATATCAACCCACAATACCGGGAGAGACGAATCCTATCTAACTGTTACTGCCTCCAAGTGTTTCGGGACTGCACCCAGCTACTACCTGTTTGCACGACTCAGTAGAGCCGCGGTAGGGTAGTAATCAAAGAACAGTGGGAACACACTCGAGGCGAAGTGACAGCGTCAAGTCAGTGGACTAAGCTGTACTCATGTCACCTGGGAACTGTTAACTGACGATAGGTATAATACCAACCAACAGTTCCCGACGAGTCCTGTCCAGTGTACTCATAACCTAACGAGCACCTGCATACTATCTCCAATACGACGTACTGATGGCTGTGGGACAGACCATCTCCCCTGCTGGGAAGAGAAGCGTATGCACCAGTCTACTCTGGAGTATCGATGCTCTGTCTCGATAATCCTACGACTAGGGACCAGAATAAGGATGTGCTTATAGACTACCCAGCCCCCATGAGTGTGATCGCCATCACAACGCCGGTAGTCAAGCAAAGATCCTAAGGGCTCCATCAATATGTTTTAGCGATATGTTAAAAGAAACATATACACATATTACGATAGAAACAAACCAAGTAGCATACTACTATATCGAACAAGACTGTCGTAAAACTATATATATATATATATATATATATATATATATATATATATCCCAAGCTTCCAAAATGTATTATACAAACTAGTACTATACAATAATGGCCTCTAGGGCATACATATCTAACACCTGTACCCCTTACGAGTGCGGCGAATAGTCTGCCAATTCTAGAGTAAGGTGTTAGTGTATATGCCCTAGAGGCCATTACTGTATCATACTAGTTTGTATATTACTTAATGGAAGCTTGGGATATTCACAGTTGTATTGACAATCTTGCTCAAAATGGTAGTATGCTACTTGGTTTGTTTCTACTTTAATATGTGCATGTGTTTCTTTTAGCATATTGCTTATACATATTAGTAGAGCCCTTAGGATCTTTGCTTGATTACCAGTATTGTGATGGCAGTCACACTCGTGGGGGCTGGGTAATCCACAAGCACATCCTTATACAGGTCCCTAGTCGTAGGACTATCGAGACAGGGCATCGATACTCCGGAGTAGATTAGCGTATGTGCTTCTCATCCCAGCAGGGGAGACGGTCTGTCCCACAGCCGTCAGTACGTCGTACTTGGGATAGTATGCGGGTGCTCGTTAGGTTACGAGTACACTGGACAGGACTCGTCGGGAACTGATTGGTTGGTACTATACCTATCGTCAGTTATCAGTTCCCAGGTGACATGAGTACAGCTTAGTCCGCTGACTTGACACTATCACTTCGCCTCGAGTGTGTTCCTACTGTACTTTGATTACTACCTACCACGACTCAAAGGAGTCGTGCAAACGGTAGTAGTTGGGTGCAGTCCGTTATCAATCATATGCAACTTGTCAATCCTGTCTCAGAGGAAAGATGACAAAGACTCCGTTCACTGGACACGGAGTAAGAGCGAGCGAGCTTTTGGGACTCGTACACAGCGACGTGTGCGGTCCAATGTCTACACATGCGCGAAGCGGTTTTTCTTATTTCATTACTTTTACAGATGACTTTTCAAGGTACGGATATGTCTTCTTAATGAAACATAAATCCGAAGCCTTTGGAAAATTCCAGGAATATAAGAATGAGGTAGAAAAACAAACCGGCAAAAGTATCAAGACACCGAGATCTGATCGAGGTGGAGAATACTTGAGTGCCGAGTTCCTGGATTACCTAAAAGAGAATGGTATTCTCTCTCAGCTTACTCCTCCATACACTCTGTAACACAATGGTGTATCGGAGAGACGGAATAGGACCCTATTGGATATGGTACGTTCCATGATGAGTAACGCTGAGTTACCACGATCATTCTGGGGATATGCGCTAGAATCAGCTGCATATCTTTTGAACCGAGTTCCAACTAAGACTGTGCCTACCACACCATATCAGATGTGGTGTGGGAAGAAACCCTATCTTAAGCACATTAAGACATGGGGATGTCCAGCTTTTGTTAAAAAGCAGCATGCGGACAAACTCGAGGCACGCTCAGTACAGTGCAAGTTTGTGGGATATCCAAAAAACTCCAAGGGATATTTCTTCTATTGCGAAGAGGAACAAAAGGTTTTTGTTTCTCGTCATGCCCACTTCTTGGAACACCAGTTCTTAGAAAAAGAAATAAGTGGGAGCGCAATAGAACTGGAAGAAATTCCAGAACAACAGATATTACTGAAAGCTTAGTAGAACCAGAGGGTTCGAAAGAACATGATATTCCTACGCCGCTCCGCAGGAGTAGTAGGCAGTCTCATCCGCCCGAGAGATGTAGGGTTCCTAGGCATGCTAATGAAGTCTAACAAGGCATCAACCATGCCAATTTCAAATTTTACGGTGGCGAGAAACCCTAGACTAGATCGTTGACTAGAAATTTAGGCGAAAAACGAATCTAGTTAACAACTTAACTAAAGAGAAGAAGCTACAACCTTTGTAGATCCGGATATCCACTTCCTTGGCTCCACGTGGGCGTCCTCTCGCTGTCCATCTCGAATCCCAGACTCAATCGCCGGCTTGATCGGAGAAATGGGCGGACTAGGTCGTCGGCTTCGTGCCGAAGATGATCTACGTCGAGGCATCACAAGTTCAAGCTCCGACTTCACAAATTTGTGAAACTTGTGAAGAAAACACCCAAAACAACTTGGCAAGAGGTAGAGGGTGAAGAAATAGGAGGTGGGTTCACTTTAGAATTGGATTTCTCACTTTAGAACTCAAGTTGCCATTGATGGCATCAAGCTTTCTTTCTTGAAGAAGAAGATCAAGAAGAAGAAGAAAGTATTATGATAAGTTAATCAAAAATGAAAAAGAAATGAATACTTATCATAATAGGAACCATGGTTAGGTGTAGAGAATTGACCAAGGTTAGAAGAGTGGTTAGGGTTAAGCATGAAGACAAATTGGTCACTTTGGTCAAAGCTTCATGAAGCTTCACAAAGGTTCAAGAATGAAAGCAACCATTTTGTATTCTTATCCCATTCTTTTTCCAAAATCAATAAATAAAAGAATGGATAATTAAAACCCTAATCACTTTCTTAACCTAGGTTTAATTCTTTACACTTAACCAAATGAGCAAGCATCATCAAACATGATACAAATATGTGCATAAAAGTATATCACATATACTTCTTGCACATCAAGTGAGAAAATCCATTTAAAGTGAACCAATACTAGTTAATGCAAAGTAATATATCAAATATATATAATTATACATTAAATCATTAAATCAACACTTGATTTAACGATCTGGTCATATCGCATATAACCGACTAGTATCCTATGTATCGGCTTATCGAATCAATCCTTGATTCGATATCTAGGTTATATCGAATATAACCAATCGATACATCCATCGCGAGAATGGAATACGGTATCACATACACGCATTATTCTCGGTCCTGCACATATCTCATATGCACTCCTATTTCGTTTCGCTTGAGCCAGGAAACCTCTGTGTAGGACTCTAACGACTCATCAATACGCCGGTAGCAGATGATGATCATATCAAGCACCTACAAGCCGCAAGCGGTCTACTAAACGTAACGGCTATCCGGGTATTGAGCGATCAGAAGATCGACGAGCTAGCCCGCTCACACTCCTGTGAATCCAACCAGTAACACTTACCGTACAGTCCGTTCTGTTCGTCTGATATGTCGCATATCAAGTCTAGGGGTGGTAAACGTCAGACCCCAATAACTGATAAGTCGTGCCGATGTGAGGCTCATAACGGGTCGAGAAACTACTGGTAACACTTACCAGCAAATCTCTGATCAGCCCTGGCCAGGGACTTCCCTGTTACGGCCAATCGAGCACAGCGCAACATCAACCCCCAATACCGGGAGAGACGAAACCCCTCCTATCGCTCATTGCCTCCAAGTGACTCGGGACTGTGCCCAAAGACCACCGTTTTGCACGCCCTCATGGACGTGGTAAGGTGGAGATCAAAGCACAGTGGGAATCACACAAGACTCTATGACGATCTCGGGTCTACTGACTAACCTGCACAAGTGTCACCTGAGAACTGCCATCTGACGTGAGGTATAATACCATCTGGGAGTTCTCGGCGAGTCCGTCCAGTGTACCCAGTCTCCACTGAGCACCCGTATACCATCTCTGATGTCAAACACCAATGGATATGGGATCATCCATCGCCCATCTCATGGGTCGAGAAGCGTATACGCTAGTCTACACTGGTATATCGATGCCCTGTCTCGATACACCTACGACTAGGGACCTTGAAGGATGTACTTATGGACTACCATGTCCCCACTAGTATGATCTGCATCATAGTCCAGGTAGTCAAGTACACATCCTAAGGGCTTTATCAACATGTAACTATAAGACAGTTTAAAGAGACAAGTGTACATGTTAAGATAAAGAGTAACCAGATAGCATACTATCATATCGAGCAAGAAAGTCATCTCTATATATGTCCAAGCATCCAATATAATATACATCATCTGTACAATACTGGCCTCTAGGGCATACATACAACTAACAAGAGATACTACGGTTTTCTCATAGACGGGAATAGAGAGGATTGCATCATTGATTATGATGAGCCTACTAGCTTCCAGCAGGCCGTTCAGAGCGTTGACTCGGTAAAATGGCTGGATTCAATGCGGACCGAAATGGAGTCCATGTACAACAACAAAGTATGGACGTTGGACGTTGCTCCAGATGGGGTAAAATCCGTGGGATGCAAGTGGATCTTCAAAAGGAAGATTGGTGTAGATGGACAGGTTGAGACCTATAAGGCTAGACTTGTTGCAAAGGGTTTTCGTCAAAGACCTGGTTTGGACTATGACGAAACCTTTTCTCCAGTGGCTATGCTGAAATCCATTCGGATCCTTCTTTCCATTGCTGCCTTCCACGATTATGAGATTTGGTAGATGGACGTAAAGACCGCTTTTCTAAATGGAAATTTAGAGGAGTGTGTCTATATGGACCAGCCAGAGGGTTTCATTCAGAGTGGGAGCAGCGGAAAGGTGTGCAAGTTGCTTAAGTCCATCTATGGACTAAAGCAGGCATCGCGGAGTTGGAACATCTGTTTTGATGAGACGGTCAAAGAATTTGGCTTTATCAAAAATCCAGATGAACCATGCATCTATAGTAGATTTGTAGCAAGAACTGTCGTATTCCTCGTTTTATACGTGGATGACATTCTCTTGATAGGAAATGACATTCCTATGCTACAATCTGTCAAAGGGTTCTTATTACACAGGTTCACCCTGAAGGATCTGGGCGATGCCAACTACATTCTGGGGATCCAGATCTATCGTGATAGATCTAAAAGGATGTTGGGATTTTCACAGTCAAGGTACATCGACACCATACTGAAACGATTCATTATAGAAGATTCCAAGCGCGGTAATCTGCCGGCTTGTCACGGAATCACCCTCTCCAAAGAGATGTCTCCCAAGACTGATTTGGAAAGGGCTCGCATGTCATCAATACCCTACGCATCTGCGGTAGGCTCTATTATGTATGCGATGTTGTGTACCAGACCAGATGTAGCATACGCATTGAGCGTTGTAAACCGGTATCAGTCGGACCCAGGGGAGAAGCACTGGATAGCGGTAAAGAACATTCTCAAGTACCTGAGAAGGACTAAGGAGATGTTCTTGGTGTATGGCAGAAAAGACCTCCAGATCGAGGCCTTTGCTGACTCCAGCTTCCAGAGTGACAAGGATGATTCCAAGTCCATGTCGGGTTATGTCTTTACCCTCAATGGAGGGGCGGTGTGTTGGAAGAGTTCCAAACAGGAAACCGTTGCTGACTCGATGATGGAAGCGGAATACATCGCTGCTGCTGATGCCGCAAAAGAAGCTGTCTGGATGAGGAAGTTCTTAACGGAACTTCAGGTGGTTCCGTCCATTGTTGATCCAATACCTCTGTATTGCGACAACAACGGGGCTATAGCTTTAGCGAAGGAACCCAGGTTCCATCAGAAATCCAGACACATCTTGAGGCGGTATCACCTGATCAGGGAGATCGTGGATCGCCAGGAGATCGAGGTTCGGAGGGTTGCTACAGAAGATAACATTGCTGATCCACTCACGAAGGCCTTACCCCAGACTCAGTTCGAGCGGCTGATCGAGATGATAGGTCTTCGATACGCCAGTACATGGCCTTAGTGCAAGTGGGAGATTGTTAGTGTATATGCCCTAGAGGCCATTACTGTATCATACTAGTTTTTATATTATTTAATGGAAGCTTGGGATATTCACAGTTGTATAGACAATCTTTCTCAAAATGGTAGTATGCTACTTGGTTTGTTTCTACTTTAATATGTGCATGTATTTCTTTTAGCATATTGCTTATACATATTAGTAGAGCCCTCAGGATCTTTGCTTGATTACCAGCGTTGTGATGGCAGTCACACTCATGGGGGCTGGGTAATCCACAAGCACATCCTTATACAGGTCCCTAGTCATAGGACTATCGAGACAGGGCATCGATACTCCGGAGTAGACTAGCGTATGCGCTTCTCATCCCAGCAGGGGAGACGGTCTTTCCCACAGCCGTCAGTACGCCGTACTTGGGATAGTATGCGGGTGCTCGTTAGGTTACGAGTACACTGGACAGGACTCGTCGGGAACTGATTGGTTGGTACTATACCTATCGTCAGTTATCAGTTCCCAGGTGACATGAGTACAGCTTAGTCCGCTGACTTGACACTGTCACTTCGCCTTGAGTGTGTTCCTACTGTACTTTGATTACTACCCTACCACGGCTCAAAGGAGTCGTGCAAACAGGTAGTAGTTGGGTGCAGTCCCGACGCACTTGGAGGCAGTGGCGGTTAGACAGGATTCGTCTCTCCCGGTATTGGGAGTTGATATCACGCTGTGTCTAGGAGAGCCATTACACAAGTAGTCCCTGGCCAGGGCAAGCGAGATATACTGGTAGGTTTCCAGTGTTATCTCAGGGTGTTCTGGGCTACACTCCGACACGACTTGTACCGCTATTAGGGGACCGACGTTTACCGCCCCCTAGGCCCGCCATGCGATATGATCAGACGAACAGACCGGACTGTATGGAGATTGTCACATTCAGGCTCAGTAGGAGTTCAGATGGGTTTCACCTCGTCCGTCTTCTTATCGGCATCTACCTGAGGGCCGTTATGCACAGCTAGTGCCGCTTGCGGTCTGTGGTTAAACCCACCGCCAGTGTAGTGTCGAGTCTTTTGAGTCCTACACAGAGAGCTATTCGCCTTTAGGCAAAAGAGTAGAGGTCGCATGGTTTTGCGACAGGTCGCATGGTTTTGCGACAGCGTTCGGTCACATCCGTGCACTTGTGCACGTTTAGTGACCGGGCGGTTATTACCAGCGGGCTTTAGTTTAAGCCAGATCCTAGTATACGTTTTGGGATTGGTTTTATCTCGTTTGTATTCGTGTTTCCCGGAACGCGGATACGGGTGTGTATGCACAGTTGACAGAGACAGAGGCAGAGGATTCTCATTAGGGTTGTTGACTGTTGACTTTTGCTTAACCCTAATGAGAATTAGAAATATGATTAACAATAATATTAATTGAGTATTATAGTAACATGGTTAGGGTTAAAAGGTTGACCTTGTTGACTTGTTGATTTTTGTTGACCGGTTGACTAGGTTGGACTTGTTGACCATCATCATGACAATGGCCATCATTTGGTTACATTGACTTATGCTTGCTTGTTTTGTTCACCATTTGCATTTAATGCAAGAAATGATAGTGTCATTTGTCATGATAACAACCATTACAATATACTCAATTATTATTACATTGTTATGATGATTTTGGATTATGAGAGCTTGGATGGCAAAAGGATTATTCATTCTCTCATTTTCATTTCTCTCTCTTGCCATCTCTTGCTCAAGCTCTCCCTCTTTCTCTTGCTCTCTCTAGCTCAAGGCAAACCCCTCTCATGAGTTGAGAACCATTGCCTTAGAGATAAAAACACCAAAACAATCCTTTACTCATCCTAGTTCACAAGGCCTAGCAAGCCAAGTGTTCTAGTTTCTTCAAATTCGAAGAAGAAGCCAAAAGGTAGAAGCTTTCGGGTGGATCCATCTTCGGCGCGAGATGACGATGAGGGGAGGCCGGTCCGTACACCACAAGAGTTGAAGACGAAGGAGTTCAAGAAAGGTATAACCCCCTAACCGAGTAGGTAAAACTCCTAGTTAGGTTGTTAGATAGTTGTTTAACAAAGATCCATATTTTGAGTCCATGTTACCACCCTAGAAAAAATCGTTTTTCACTATTTCCGCAACCCCAAAGAACCGGGGAAGGGTAACGTGGACTTATAGTGGTATCAGAGCCAGGTTAAACACTATCTAATATGTTAGCAAAGTAACTAGAAATTCGATCGGAGAAAAAGTCGCGAAATACACCCGGAACCCAAACTTTCTGTCGATTTTTAATGTGCTGTAAAAATTATTTGACATATACCAAAAATCGACTCAGGGTTTTTATAGTATACTGCAGAAAAACGATCCACAGAGCCGGCCAACTCACCGCGTTTCCGCGGCAAGAACAGCTTCTTGCCGTGGATCCGCGGCCGAGTTGACTCGGCCATGGATCGGTTTCACTGCAGTATACTCTATGGGGTATTTTGGGATTTTTGGAGTATGTTTTTTCAGCCCAGATTTTCCAGAAAGCAAAATTCGTTTTTGGGGCTTAAAAAACCGTATTTTGATTGAGTTTCTAAAGACTAAAGCTAATGGGTTTATATCTGTGATGTGTTATATGTATTGAACGTCTGCTAATCGCTATACGTCGATTAGTGGGAGTTATACATATCTGTGTTCTGTAATGTTGATGGTATGTGTATATGAATTCATTGGATTGCCGCGGATGAATGGCCGGGGGGTTGTGAGATGAGAGTTTTTCTTTATCTTTCAATTCATGTAAAATTTGTAATTGATGTAATATTATTTATTGGGCCGCACAACCGGGGTGAGGTTGTAGCCGTCATTGTATAATTTCTTTTACTGTTTTTGCTCCTAGGATAGACCCATGGAGGGGGTGCACAAACTACCGGGTACCTCGAAGTGCCGAGTGGCCTACTCACGAGTTGAGGGAGGTTGCTTCGCTTCGGGTATTTGGCGGGTAGTTTGCCGCACCCGTAGGGGTCTTGGGTGGGGTATTGGCTATTCACCGCGACCGTGTAATCCGCTTTTCGTTACAGGCTCGTATGAATTGCGGATTCCTAGTATATCCAATGTGTTCATCTGTGATCTGGATTGGCTATCATTGCAATATATCTATATATGATAACTATTTAGGCGTTGCTTATGTTTTGCATCCGCGCTAGTCCAGCCCCCGCTCTGTCGTTAGTTAAGTAACCTAACGGGTAATGACGGGGCCCCGTGGCGAATGCGGATGGCATAAGCGTACGTCATATTTTGGTTGTTTTCTGCAATGGTAGGATTAAATGATGGGACTCATTAAAAAGAAATAATGCAAGAAAATAAACCAAAGTAAAGTCGATGGAACACTTTCAAAACCACTCGGTTCTTTTCAAAAACCAACTTTTAAATGCGGAGCTTGAGCCACTCCTTTTAAAAGCTATTTCGTTCCATCGATTATATCAAGTTCACTACGTTCACGGTTTCGCCAAAACCATTCGTAGCCCTCCGTCGTTTCACATGAATAGTCAATAGTATTCAAGCTATGTATGTTGGCCAAAGTCAAGGCATAGTGATTGGTAGCTATTGGGTATTCATGTACAGCATAGATAGATGCGTTGGTTTGGTCCAGTCGTACTGCCATGTTGGCCAAAGTCAAGGGTATGTACGGGTGGGTTCAAATTAACCTGGAGAATGACGGGTAGAACTTGACATGTGACTTATGATATTTTGGCCAAAGTCAAGGTCATAAGAGCATGGGGCAAAAATCCACATCGGGAGTTTCTAAAGAACCAGAAACTTGCTAGTGCTGCATACCATTTGGAGTGTGATGATTCTGGTAGGATTCCTTCAGTTTTGTCACGCGATGATATTTGGATCCCGATCCTACTGTGAGTATATGCTACTCCTCGGAAAATTTCTCACTTAACGATCAATGCTATAAACCAAGTAGGTGTCTAGAAAGGTGTTAGCGGGGCTACGCCCTCAGGGAAAAGAGGTTATTTAATTAAGGAACTTCGCGAAAGCGTTGGAAAACCTCCCTCGAAGTACCAACACTGGCCTGGCTGAACGGTTAAGCAAGTATTGTACGGTGAGATTGATTCCGACTAATTCTTCCTTTTTGGTTTGAGAAGGAATTCGAGATACAGTGGGAGCCATCCTGTTTAGACAAACTAAAAACCATTCTAAACTTGCAAGAGCATCATGCTGAGTGTTTCTTCTCTCTCTCCTAATTGCAGCGACCAATCGACATGACCGGACTTAAGTTACTTCTAGATAAAAACATACTGACAGGGCCAAACTACAAAGATTGGTTCAGGAATGTCAAAATGGAAATCACTTACGACAAGCTGGGGTATCTTCTTACCACCAAAGCTCCCCCTGTCTCAGGTCCCACCTCCAGCATCGCGGATAGGGAAATCCGTAAGACCTGGGAGATCGATTGTGCGAAGGCCAAGTGCCTCGTGCTTGCCTCTATGGACAATGAACATCAGAGGATGCACGAGAATATGGACCTAGAATCCATATTTCTCTATACAAAAGAATTGTATGGAGAGCAATCTCGTATCGCAAGATACGAAGTGTCGAAGAAGTTGTTTTCAGCAAGGTTGGCCATCGGATCATCGATAGCGGAACACGTGCTTAAGATGATTGGCTTCATTAAGGAGCTCGCGGACCTTGGGACCACGTTAGAGAACGAGCTCTATACGGACTTGATTCTCCAGTCCCTTCCTTCTACTTACGCCCAGTTTATCCCGAACTTCAACTTGCAAGGAAAAGAAGTTGAACTTCCGAGCTCCTCAACATGCTGAGGAGTGCAGAGGGCACCCTACAGAAAGGTAGGGAAACATCCACTTTGTTTGTAGGAGGATCTTCCTCTTCTAAGTCCAAGGCGAAAGCCAAGGGAAAGAAAAAGAAAGCCCCCGCCAAACCAAGGGGCGATGTTAGTAAAGTGGATACGAAGGGAAAAGCAAAGGCAACAAAGATAGCGAGGCAGCTTGTGGGTAAGGAAGAATGCTTCTATTGTCATAAGAAGGGACACTGGAATAAAGATTGCAGGGCTTGGAAGGCCAGAAACCAGGATCCGAAGCAAGTTGCGGCTTCGGCTTCAGGTGTGTATGTTATTGAAAACTGTCTTTCAATAAACTCTACTTCCTGGGTATTGGATACCGGATCAGGATCTCATATCTGTAATTCTTTGCAGGCACTGAGAAAGCGTAGGGTTTTGAAGGCAGGTGATATGACCCTCAGAGTTGCAAACGGAGCTGGCATGGATGCTGAGTCCGTGGGGGACTATCACCTAGGCTTGTCAGATGGACACATTTTGGTTTTACGTAATTGCTATTTTGTACCCAATGCAACTTGTAATATCATTTCTGTATCTTTATTATCTAAAGAAGATTATGAATTTGCATTTGTAAGTAATGTTGTGAACATTCACCTTAATCAAGTTCTGATTGGGTCAGGTACATTAAGCAATGGTATATACGTATTAAACGAACCACAGATTTTCAATGTCCAGAATACACACAAAAGAAAGTCTCCGGAAATTAATCAGGCTTTCTTATGGCATTGTAGACTGGGTCACATCAATGAGAGAAGATTGACTAAGTTACATACAGAAGGATGTTTGGATCCATTCCAATATCAATCATATCCAACTTGTCAATCCTGTCTCAAAGGAAAGATGACAAAGACTCCGTTCACTGGACACGGAGTAAGAGCGAGCGAGCTCTTGGGACTCATACACAGCGACGTGTGCGGTCCAATGTCTACACATGCGCGAAGCGGTTTTTCTTATTTCATTGCTTTTACGGATACCTTTTCAAGGTACGAATATGTCTTCTTAATGAAACATAAATCCGAAGCCTTTAGAAAATTCCAGGAATATAAGAATGAGGTAGAAAAACAAACCGGCAAAAGTATCAAGACACTGAGATCTGATCAAGGTGGAGAATACTTGAGTGCCGAGTTCCTGGATTACCTAAAAGAGAATGGTATTCTCTCTCAGCTTACTCCTTCATACACTCCGCAACACAACGGTGTATCGGAGAGACGGAATAGGACCCTATTGGATATGGTACGTTCCATGATGAGTAACGCTGAGTTACTGCGATCATTCTAGGGATATGCGCTAGAATCAGCTGCATATCTTTTGAACCGAGTTCCAACTAAGACTGTGCCTACCACACCATATCAGATGTGGTGTGGGAAGAAACCCTATCTTAAGCACATTAAGACATGGGGACGTCCAACTTTTGTTAAAAAGCAGCATGCGGACAAACTCGAGGTACGCTCAGTACAGTGCAAGTTTGTGGGATATCTAAAGAACTCCAAAGGATATTTCTTCTATTGCGAAGAGGAACAAAAGGTTTTTGTTTCTCGTCATGCCCACTTCTTGGAACACCAGTTCTTAGAAAAAGAAATAAGTGGGAGCGCAATAGAACTGGAAGAAATTCCAGAACCACAGACTATTACTGAAAGCTTAGTAGAACCAGAGGGTTCGAAAGAACATGATACTCCTACGCCGCTCCGCAGGAGTAGTAGGCAGTCTCATCCGCCCGAGAGATACTACGGTTTTCTCATAGACGGGGATATAGAGGATTGCATCATTGATCATGATGAGCCTACTAGCTTCCAGCAGGCCGTTCAGAGCGTTGACTCGGTAAAATGGCTGGATGCAATGCGAACCGAAATGGAGTCCATGTACACCAACAAAGTATGGACTTTGGACGTTGCTCCAGATGGGGTAAAACCCGTGGGATGCAAGTGGATCTTCAAAAGGAAGATTGGTGTAGATGGATAGGTTGAGACCTATAAGGCTAGACTTGTTGCAAAAGGTTTTCGTCA
Source organism: Agapanthus africanus (assembly GCA_030015575.1). Lineage (NCBI taxonomy): Eukaryota > Viridiplantae > Streptophyta > Magnoliopsida > Asparagales > Amaryllidaceae > Agapanthus > Agapanthus africanus. The sequence continues at coordinate 294,998,313 of CM057342.1, forward strand.
AAGACCTGGTTTGGACTATGACGCAACCTTTTCTCCAGTGGCTATGCTGAAATCCATTCGGATCCTTCTTGCCATTACTGCCTTCCACGATTATGAGATTTGGTAGATGGACGTAAATACCGCTTTTCTAAATGGAAATTTAGAGGAGTGTGTCTATATGGACCAGCCAGAGGGTTTCATTCAGAGTGGGAGCAGCGGAAAGGTGTGCAAGTTGCTTAAGTCCATCTATGGACTAAAGCAGGCATCGCGGAGTTGGAACATCTGTTTTGATGAGACGGTCAAAAAATTTGGCTTTATCAAAAATCCAGATGAACCATGCATCTATAGTAGATTTGTAGCAAGAACTGTCGTATTCCTCGTTTTATACGTGGATGACATTCTCTTGATAGGAAATGACATTCCTATGCTACAATCTGTCAAAGGGTTCTTGTCACACAGGTTCTCCATGAAGGACCTGGGCGATGCCAACTACATTCTGGGGATCCAGATCTATCGTGATAGATCTAAAAGGATGTTGGGACTTTCACAGTCAAGGTACATCGACACCATACTGAAATGATTCAGTATGGAAGATTCCAAGCACGGTAATCTGCCGGCTTGTCACGGAATCACCCTCTCCAAAGAGATGTCTCCCAAGACTGATTTGGAAAGGGCTCGCATGTCATCACTACCCTACGCATCTGCGGTAGGCTCTATTATGTATGCGATGTTGTGTACCAGACCATATGTAGCATACGCATTGAGCGTTGTAAGCCGGTATCAGTCGGACCCAGGGGAGAAGCACTGGATAGCGGTAAAGAACATTCTCAAGTACCTGAGAAGGACTAAGGAGATGTTCTTGGTGTATGGCAGAAAAGACCTCCAGATCGAGGCCTTTGCTGACTCCAGCTTCCAGAGTGACAAGGATGATTCCAAGTCCATGTCGGGTTATGTCTTTACCCTCAATAGAGGGGCGGTGTGTTGGAAGAGTTCCAAATAGGAAACCGTTGCTGACTCGACGATGGAAGCGGAATACATCGCTGCTGCTGATGCCGTAAAAGAAGCTGTCTGGATGAGGAAGTTCTTAACGGAACTTTAGGTGGTTCCGTCCATTGTTGATCCAATACCTCTGTATTGCGACAACAACGGGGCTATAGCTTTAGCGAAGGAACCCAGGTTCCATCAGAAATCCAGGCACATCTTAAGGCGGTATCACCTGATCAGGGAGATCGTGGATCGCCAGGAGATCGAGGTTCGGAGGGTTGCTACAGAAGATAACATTGCTGATCCACTCACGAAGGCCTTACCCCGGACTCAGTTCGAGCGGCTGATCGAGATGATAGGTCTTCGATACGCCAGTACATGGCCTTAGTGCAAGTGGGAGATTGTTAGTGTATATGCCTTAGAGGCCATTACTGTATCATACTAGTTTGTATATTACTTAATGGAAGCTTGGGATATTCACAGTTGTATAGACAATCTTGCTCAAAATGGTAGTATGCTACTTGGTTTGTTTCTACTTTAATATGTGCATGTGTTTCTTTTAGCATATTGCTTATACATATTAGTAGAGCCCTTAGGATCTTTGCTTGATTACCAGCGTTGTGATGGCAGTCACACTCGTGGGGGCTGGGTAATCCACAAGCACATCCTTATACAGGTCCCTAATCGTAGCACTATCGAGACAGGGCATCGATACTCCGGAGTAGACTAGCGTATGCGCTTCTCATCCCAGCAGGGGAGACGGTCTATCCTACAGCCGTCAGTACGTCGTACTTGGGATAGTATGAGGGTGCTCGTTAGGTTACGAGTACACTGGACAGGACTCGTCGGGAACTGATTGGTTGGTACTATACCTATCGTCAGTTATCAGTTCCCAGGTGACATGAGTACAGCTTAGTCCGCTGACTTGACACTGTCACTTCGCCTCGAGTGTGTTCCCACTGTACTTTGATTACTACCCTACCACGGCTCAAAGGTGTCGTGCACAGGTAGTAGTTGGGTGCAGTCCCGACGCACTTGGAGGAAGTGACGGTTAGACAGGATTCGTCTCTCCCAGTATTGGGAGTTGATATCGCGCTGTGTCTTGGAGAGCCATTACACAAGTAGTCCCTGGCCAGGGCAAGCGAGATATACTGGTAGGTTTCCAGTGTTATCTCAGGGTGTTCTGAGCTACACTCCGACACGACTTGTACCGCTATTAGGGGACTGACGTTTACCGCCCCTAGGCCCGCCATGCGATATGATCAGACGAACGGACCGGACTGTACGGAGATTGTCACATTCAGGCTCAGTAGGAGTTCAGATGGGATTCACTTCGTCCGTCTTCTTATCGGCATCTACCCGGGGGCCGTTACGCACAGCTAGTGCCGCTTGCGGTCTGTGGTTAAACCCACTGCCAGCGTAGTGTCGAGTCTTTAGAGTCCCATACAGAGAGCCATTCGCCTTTAGGCAAAAGAGCAGAGGTCGCATGGTTTTGCGACAGGTCGCATGGTTTTGCGACAGCGTTCGGTCACATCCGTGCACGCGCACGTTTAGTGACCGGGCGGTTATTACTAGCGGGCTTTCGTTTAAGCCAGATCCTAGTATACGTTTTGGGATTGGTTTTATCTCGTTTGTATTCGTGTTCCCCGGAACGCAGATATGGGTATGTATGCACAGTTGATAGAGACAGAGGCAGAGGATTCTCATTAGGGTTGTTGACTGTTGACTTTTGCTTAACCCTAATGAGAATTAGAAATATGATTAACAATAATATTAATTGAGTATTATAGTGACATGGTTAGGGTTGAAAGGTTGACCTTGTTGACTTGTTGATTTTTGTTGACCGGTTGACTAGGTTGGACTTGTTGACCACCATCATGACAATGGCCATCATTTGGTTGCATTGACTTATGCTTGCTTGTTTTGTTCACCATTTGCATTTAATGCAAGAAATGATAGTGTCATTTGTCATGATAACAACCATTACAATATACTCAATTATTATTACATTGTTATGATGATTTTGGATTATGAGAGCATGGATGGCAAAAGGATTATTCATTCTCTCATTTTCATTTCTCTCTCTTGCTATCTCTTTCTCAAGCTCTCCCTCTTCCTCTTGCTCTCTCTAGCTCAAGGCAAACCCCTCTCATGAGTTGAGAACCATTGCCTTAGAGATAAAAACACCAAAACAATCCTCTACTCATCCTAGTTCACAAGGCCTAGCAAGCCAAGTGTTCTAGTTTCTTCAAGTTCAAAGAAGAAGCCAAAAGGTAGAAGTTTTCGGGTGGATCCATCTTCGGCGCGAGAAGACGACGAGGGGAGGCCGGTCCGTACACCACAAGAGTTGAAGACGAAGGAGTTCAAGAAAGGTATAACCCCCTAGTAGGTAAAACTCCTTGTTAGGTTGTTAGGTAGTTATTTAACAAAGATCCGTATTTTGAGTCCATGTTACCACCCTAGAAAAAATCGTTTTTCACTATTTCCGCAACCCCAAAGAACCGGGGAAGGGTAACGTGGACTTACATGGGGTCCCTCTGCCTCTCAAAGCCATGAGATACGGACCCGTTGCCCTCCAGAACCCAGCTATCCGTGCACTCCGTCGCGGGGTAAGCCTAGTACAGAAAAAAAATATATACAATGGGTACATCGACCTCAGCCCGGTCGTGCCCCAAAAGAATATTATACAAACAGGCAGTGACGGCAGTCCACATGTTGGACGCTCGCCCCGCAATATCAAATGTACAAATAAATTCAAACAGCACTACCATTGCACTCTGTTATCCACCACGACATATCCACAATATTACAGCACAACACAGAACATCAACGCGAATGTCACGTTCGCAAATCCGTCTAAAAGAACTATAGCAATTAGACGCAATTTACCGCTCGAATAACATTCACGGTCGGAGATATAATGTAAATACTGCATACTAATAAGTTTAAAATTTCGATCGACAAAACTTCCTGAAGTGGGCCCCACAAACATCTGCTGTACAGTAACAAAATATGGGCCCAAAAGAAATATTCCAGAAACCACAAATTACCATGTAGAAGACACTGTTAAAATTTGGATCACTGTTCTTTCAAACTGGCCGCGGATGCGCGGTCAAACCCTAGCTTTGACCGCGGATCCACGGCAATAATATGGGATCACGTGACCAAATTTCAACTGTCTTCTTAAAAAAGCCTGCTCTATTTTCTGTGATATGCAAAATAATTTTTTGACCCAGTTTAAAATCGACAGAAACTTTTGTACAGAAAAATGTAGTTTTTGAAATTCGGTTCGATCGATATTTTAAACGTGTTAGCACAAGTTAGTAAAGTTTAATGGTGAGGCTCTGATACCACTGTAAGTACACGGTAGCGCCCTGTCCGTCTAACAGACGCCAAATGCGGAACAAAAACTTTTACAACTGGCGCTATCGTATACTATAACCCGGATCTGCCGTTAAAGCTAAACTAACAAACTACAAAGTGGGTAGAAATGTTATACCGAACGATCTGAGTCCTTCGGTCTTCAACTATCATCCCACGCTTTGTTGCGGCTGCTCCGATCTCCTGAATCTCCAGTCTCCTCATCCAGGTAGCACCACTTCGACGGATCTTTAAACGGGCTCCCACCTTTGAACCGAGGCAACTCGGTCGTCAAGTTTGTTAAAAGAGATGACCAAGATGTTGTAGATAATGAGTAGAACACTTTGTCTCGCTTCGTCCAAAGCTATGGACGAACGGTTAATGAAGTTGCTATTTGAATCGGGTGAAATGAGAAATGATGCTATCTAATTTCCATGAATTCAAAACTATAATCTTTTCCAAATCAACAACCATCATCATTCACCAAGAGGGGGCCAGCCATATTTGAAGAGGGGGGAGGTGAGTGTAGGAGAGGGGAAGGTGACCACAACATTTAATGATATGGATGATTCATTTAAAACACCTTGCATTAACTTTAATGAATAAATGAATCACCATAACCTAGTCATCAAAACAATAAATGAACATTAAATGCACTAATGAGTCACTTAACACCTCATCATCCTAGTCACCATTTCTAGAATCTTCTAGAACCTTCCACACTCATCAAGAAAAGATAAATCCGTCTTTAACCGAATGTTAAAGACGGGTGATAGAAAACTGGAAACTGGCAACTTCCAAAAGTGATCCCGAAACGAATTTCAGGATAACCCCGTAACAGTATAAACATACCCGCATTTGTATTACGACCGAATACAAATGCAACTGAGACAAAGATATTATATCTACACAATATAATACTCGGATCCGGCTTAAACCAAAGCCCACCAGTATTATCTGCCCGAAATATGACACGTGCGTAAACTCACGTGCATTTTCCGAACCCTGCCATAAACCATACGGCCTCTACAACGTTTCGCCCGAACTTGGCAAACTGTCTGTGGGGGACTCTAATAACTCATCAACACACTGGCACTGGGTATAACCTCTAGCACTTCAGAGGTACTAACTGTACGTAACGGTTGCCTATGTATTGATTGGAAGGGAAGCTGATGAGCGAACTCATCCAGAAACCCTACTGAGCCTAACAGTGACAATATACATACAGTCCGGTCTGTTCGTCTATGAGTATCGCATATCGGCCTAGGGGGCTGGTAACGTCAGACCCCAATAGCGGTATAAGTCGTGTCAGAGAGTAGCCTAGAACACCCTGAGATACTATTGGAGTACCTACCAGTAAATCTCCTGCCTCGGCCGAGAGCTTTGTGTAATGGCTCTCCTAGATACAGCGCGATCTCACCCCCAATACCGGGAGAGACGAATCCCCTGTCGATCCGCTCACTTGTCTCCATGTGGCTCGGGACTGTACCCAAAAAATACCTGTTTGCACGACTCCTTTGAGCCGTGGTAGGGTAGAAATCAAAGCACAGTGGGAACTCACACGAGACAAATGACGACCTCAGGTCGATGAACTAACCTGTACACATGTCACCAGGGAACTGCTATCTGACGCTAGGTATAATACCAACTAGCAGATTCCCGGCGAGTCCTGTCCGGTGTACTCATAACCCAATGAGCACCTGTATACATCTTAGGTGAACCAACTAACACCAATGGCTTGTGAGACCGGCCACCGCCCCTCGTCGGGGTCTCGACTGTATACACTAATCTACTCTGGAGTATCGATGCCCTGTCTCGAAACTCCCACGACTAGGGACACTTTAAGGATATACTTATAGACCCCAGCTCCCACGTATATGATCGCCATCATACTGCTGGCAGTCAAGCAAGAATCCTATGGGCTCTATCAACATGCAATAGCAAGCTAAAGCATGTATACGATGATAAAGACAAACCAGATAGCATACTATCATCTCGAGCAAGACTGTCATATCGGTATAGGTCCTGCCTCAATCATTGCAATCACGTACCTGCGATCCAATAATTGACTTTGAGGGCACTATATCCAACAATAACTTCACTATAGCCGATTACTTTTTGCTTTGCATCGTGGTATTCAGTTTGGAATATGCTGCATCTCATTCTACGGGGAAAGAGCCGAGATCCCTTCATCGGGAGTGACCTCTTTAGCAAAGGTTTTCGCCACTATATATTTATAAAAAGCTATCCGGTTCCTTAAACGATGTAACATTTCAGAAAAATAAAATATTATTTTTGGGAATTTTTATAATTAAATAATAAAATATTGAATATTTTAATAGGGCGGTATAATTAAATACCGATAAATGAGGAAAAATTTGAAAAAAATTTAGAAATTACTGAAATGAGGGTGCTTTATGTGATTCATGAAAATTATGAAAGTTCATTTATTTGACACTATTTTAGTGCTAATCGCGATTAAAAATCGCTAATCGGACTTTAAGCGTGTTTTATGCACATGCCATTTTTTTAGCACTTGTTACATTTTCTTCATGGCCTTCTCTTCTTTTTTGGCATGGTTGTTGTTTTAAATGAGAAGGAAAAGAAAAGAAAAGTAAAGTAAAGAAAAGGAAAACATTAAAAAAATGTGCATAGTGTGAGGTATGGGCATGAGAGAGAGTGGTGAGGGGGTCAACCTTGGTCATAGCTTTTCCAACCTTCATTATTTCCTCTTCATCTTCCTCTCCTCTTCAGCCCATGGCTGAACCTCATCTCCCTCTTCATAAAACCCTAACAAACACCTCATTTCCCTCATCAAAACTCCATTTCATTTCACAAAATTTATGCTAGAGCTCACAAGCTACACCTTGGACCAAGAAAGTTTGCGTTTTGGCGCTGTAGGGGTTTCATGAGTTCCAAACGAGGTAATCCCTTCACACTTAGTATAGTTTTTCATTCACTTTTAAACATATATGTGTTTAGTTGTGATTTAGTGCGTTTTTGTGAGCTTTGAAAATTCATAGAAAGGGGTTAGGGTTTTCTTGAGTTAGGATTGTGTTATTGAACCTTACTAGTGACCTTAAACGCCCCAATTTGTAAAAAACCCAGATCAAACACAATACAAAACCTGAAACTGAAAACAGAAAACTGTAAATGTCGGTTTTGCGAGTTTTAATGGGTGCAGAGAAATCTGGAGTTACCCGAGACCAAAACTTGAAAAGCAAACAATACCATTGACCCATATTGGACCTTAGGAGGCCACCATACCAAGAAGAACCCCATCCCACCCTGAAGAACCGAGCAGGTCAGAAATTTCATGGGTGTGGCCGGCTATGGGGTAGGGGTTAGGGCCCAGGTTGCTTCAGCAGGTCATATACACCCTATATATCGCCCTAGTGTTGTTTGCTTACCTTGTTTTCACCTGAGACAAAATCTGGAGCATGTTTTCTTAGTTGCTGCTTTACGTTTCATGATGTTATGGATTTCAGTTTTGGTATTTGTGTTTATCATCGATCACTTGACGTTTGTACGTCTTTATCGGGTGTTATTTGGTTAAGTTGCGAGGCAAACCATAGTTTTGGACCTATGTGAGTTCCGCGTGTCGTTTTGGTTTCGATTTGGATTTTAATGCGAAACGATACGTTACTATATGTAGGTACCATCACGAAGACTTCAAGACAAAAAGCGAGCGCGTGGCGACATCGGCATCAGCAAGCGAAGGTCAAGTTGAGTAGATATATATTTACGGGGAAAGTCGGGTGGATGGCGTATAGCACCCCCGCAGTTCGATGTATAGTATGCTATATATATACTAAATATATATATATGATATCTTTTATGTGAGACATGGATATTCAGGATATGGTTATGTGTTCATGGATTAGTTTAGTGTTAGTTGCGAAACCCTAGAGTAGTTGTTACACCTACACACGCACACACACTTGCATACATTTACTTTTTTTACCTGTGCGTATATGGGGGTATGTATATATATATATATACACACACACACATGGGTATGGGACTATGTATATATATATACACATATACATATACGGGATTATGAGGATAGTATTTGGGATTGGAGATGAGTCGATGAGTTTGGGCTTGAGGCCGTGAGATCGGTGATGTGACGTGGATCGTATTTTGAGATACGACACGATGTTTTAGCGGGTCCTTTGACGTGGTGTTTCATACACACGCATACATATACATATGTGGTATCAGTATTGTACTAGACGTAGATCAGAACCCCGGATCATGATATTTGATAAAGAGGATAACAGATGAATAATGTGATAGATGTGATATTTGACCCGTACCCAGATTGGGAGACCGTACGACGGATTTACCGTACGAGCTATATATTGATGATAGATCCGCACTCTTGATTTGAGGATGCCATATTATAGATATTGTATCGTATGGGATACTTTTGAGGTGGGATCACCGGCTGTTATATATATATATATGTATGTATCGACTCAGATGTTAGGCGGTTTCCTTACCTTTCGATCAGCCTTTTGTTTAGCCCTGCAGTTTACTTGTAAATGGTAGATTAGATTCGAGTCATACCTATTTCAAAACTAACGAATCGTCAGTATTTTAAAGACAGGCCAAGGAATTCTACGGATATTTCAAAGGACGTATCTTTTCTTAAAAACACCGTAGCCCTTATTTTCAAAACACCATGATTCGTATTAATTCAAATGGCAAAACCGTACGACTCATAATTAGACATATGCAGATTCATTATCATTGTATTTGATATTCAGCTCCCGCATATTCTTGCTGCTCGCATCGCATTGCATGCCTATATTGTGTTTTCATATGTTAATATTGAAATCATGCTGTTAGGACACCAGCACCATTACCGATGATGCGTATGTTCCACATTCACTTACTTGCCGGCTCACACACATCATCATCGGTAATTGCCATGTCACGTACACTTTAGAAAAATATATCTTATTGACATAGCTTGTCAGCTGATAGTTTCGATATGATATTAGTGTACTTGCCTTATATGCCAGTTTAGACATTGCAGTTATTACTTGCTACTTCATGCATATTATTATTCACTGTTATGCAGTATTATGGAGTTTTATGCCGATATTCACTGTTTACTCATTATTGATGATTGGATTTCGGATTTTCATGAGATTTCCTGGATATGGGAGAAAACCGCAAGAATATGTATAAACTTCTCTCTCTCTCTCTCTCTTTAAAATGAAAAGTGCGGTTTTCTCGTGATGTATGAGTCGTCCACCATGATGTTTTCTCGATTATTAGATGGATTTCGAGACCCGATTCGAAGAGACGTATGAACCGTCTCGGGTACATGATGGACCCGGTATGGTACCCCGGGGCAAGAGTGATTTCATAGAGGATGATGAGCTCGGCAGGGGCAGACTACCTACCGGTGATTTAACCTGGCGCGTTGGACATCCGGAAGATACCGTTCGTGGTCATGTGATTGATGATAGGGGCCGATCCGGAACGACGGAGCCCTAGATAGTGAGATTTGAGACATTGAGATTTTGAGATATTGAGGTATTGAGATTTGATGATATAGGCCAGTCCGGATAGCCGGAGCCTGAGATATTGAGATATTGGGATTTATGTTTTGTGTCGATACTAGACACTGTTTATGTTGATTTCATTGATGATACCTCATTTTAAATATACAGAAATCTCACTAAGTTATGAAAGCAGTTTCTTCATTTACATGTATTTTATTTTCATGCATTCATACATCATTCATATGATATGTTGTTACCCGAGGCACTGACACGCGCACATGGGATTACACTTATGTAGATGTTTACCCTTGCCACCTTTTCATGCTTCAGACTTATCATTTGAGGTTATATATATTATTGATCGTATTGACCTAGGATTGTATCATACATACGATTTCTGCTCGGTTATGTTTTCTACTCATGAGTTGGCAACTCACACCCTCGTTGTGCCACAGTTTCTTGCAGGTTTTGCCGTACAGGTTCCGTTACGGCTTGCTGGCACACTGCTTCCTTTCTGGGTGATTGCTTTGGTAGGTGGGTTCACTTATATCGTGACCACTATTGTACCTTTATTTTATTCAGTTGTATCTAGTGACTCCATCAACCAAACTTGTATATTTATTCAGACTTAGAGACCGGTGATGTATATTCTTTCGACCTTAGAGTCGCGCGTTGTATTATTATGGATTTCATGTTGTTTTGAGTTTCCTTTTGAGTTTTGATCCTCACCCTTCGGCGTTGTATATTATATTGCTTGCGTGGTTATTGCCGTCGATTGACAAAGAGCTAGCTCCCCCTTGGGGATGCCTTTTATCATTCATGTATATATTTATCATGTTGTACCCCGTTCGGGGCCAGTATTTACAAAGGAAACTCTGCCGAAATTTTCAGAAAAGACTTGTGATTTTAAAAATGCATATTTCGGCTTATGTTGCAAAACTTCTTGATTTAAATTGGTTTTTTCTTCACTCTACTGCTTTACCGGTCATGTTCCGTACTTTTCAGGTCATGACAAAGTTGGTATCAGAGCGTTAGGTTTTTACGTTCGGAGTGTAGGATGACCCTTGGTTGATAGAGTAGGTAGCTTGAGTAGAGTGACACACCGTACGTATGTTCCACGACATATTTACGATTCGATACTCCGCTTAAGAAGACTTAGTGTGTACATTTCTTTGCACATTATTATATTCATCCATGATCTATCCTCATCGATTTCGGTTATGGTTTTGCTGCCACGATTACACGGGCAGAGAGAGCTACAGCTAGAGTTGCGGTCAGCATGAGCTCGTCATGGACGAGGACTGACCAGGGCGTGATTCCAGGGACATACGATTGCATAGTGAGGCGTCGTTTTATTGTGTTTTCGCGCCATGAGTGTTTGATGGGTCGCTTTTACGAGATTACTTGGACGTGCAGATCAGCACCAGAGGATTGAACCACTGATAGAGGCCAGCCAGAATGTGATGACCATTGATGTATCGCTTAGTCATGATTGAGGCACTGTTCAGTGTGCAGATGAATGAGCCAGTTGTTGCTGCGAACGGCGAGATATTGCCCCAGATATTAGAGCTATTGCAGTACGAGTTGTATTTAGAGATATGATAGAAGATCGCTAGTCACCCGAGGATGAATGACTAGGATATGTGGTTCTTTCGCTTACCCCGATGCGGGATTATTAGATAGATTGATTCTAGCTAGAGACGACTTCATGCAGGTACGTTGAGAGTCGATAGAGGCGATCGAATGTCAGAAACCCATATTCCAAGTTTAAAGTATTCGGAAGGACATGCAAGTAATTCTATGGACCCTATAGAAGAATGAAACCCTAACTCGACATAATGACTGTGTGAAAGCCTTTGAACCTTAGGGTTTGCGGCAGGTCCGCGGTGCCATTAGTGATGCTTGGGTTTCCCTTCTACAGCTGGTCCACCGATGCTGTGGTATGTACTCGATACTATTAAACCGTACCCAAGATGTTGAGCTCTTGGGGGATTATGAGGTTTTGATGAATTGATCGAATGGTTCGACTTCATTCGGATGCTATGCAATGGGATGCATTGCTTGGGAGACTCCAGATACGAGTATAGATATTGGAGCACAGTCCATGCAGCCACGATGAGACGAGTCCGAAACAGTCGACATTAGAGAAAAGTAGAGTAAGAGGTTCGTACGAGATCTTGATGAGACGACGTTCCGCTCCGCTGACATCAGAGATGTGATACGCATGCAGAGACGTTGTATATGGATATATCTTCCAGAAGGAGTCGCGATGAGTATGCAGTCGTTCCGGAACAAGAAACAGATTTAGTGAAGGGTGATAACTTCCGGACAGCTCGGCAGGAACGAGATTTGGGAGAGACCTCGACAGGACCTTTCTGGAATAATGCACGAGAAGACTTGGACCCAGGAGTGGTCATTTTACGCATACCAGCAGGCCAGAGTTCGACATCGTCGACGAGATATATTATGAGTGATCATGACAGTTGGCCAGAAATTCTTAGAGAATGTGCTTGAGCGGGACTATTTCGCCATACTTGATTTTGGTATTTTGGGTGATTTATTCGCATGATTGAGTTTTGATGACCGAGTTTCATGATATTTGTTTTCGTGCACCATGGTTGCACCTACTGGGTATTTGTATTTTGTGCGTAGTCATTGCACTTGAGATATGCTTTATACACCGTTGTGTTGATTTATGATTTGTGCACAGTTATTGCACTTGATATCGTTTTTGGTGCCTTGGCTGCACATGCTTATGATTTCATGGATTTCATACAGTTGGGTAGATTTTGTGCATATGGTACGCACTTGATTTGATTTTTGCACTCGGTATAGTTCACATATGCTTGCAGTGCAGTGATACGTATTTTGTGCACTACAGTTGCACAGGACTTCGATTTGATGTTATTTGAGGTATTGATTTTGACTTCATGCCTAGGGCATGCATATGATTTGACTTATGCTTACAGCATAGTTTTCATGCACTTTTAGTGTTTTGATTAGATTTTGTGCACGCTGATGCACATGGTTGTGGGATTTGATACTACGGTATACCTGATTTGGATTTGAGATGTGTTGTATAACGTTGATTTCGATTGTGATACTCAATATTTGTTTTGTGCACCTTGTGCACCTGATTGGATTCTTGCGAATATTTGACGCGCTTGATATTGGATTTCATGATTTCGAGCATGTTGGATGCACAGGATTTAGATTTTTTTTATTCGTGTATGATGGATGCACCTGATTTGGATTTTCGCGCATGTTGGGCCCATGAGTTGAGATGTGATTTTGGTGCATATCGGGATTCTTCGTGCATATCAGATGCACCTGATATCGCTGTCAGGCACACCGTTGCCTCTGATAGGTGTTTCGTGCACACTCGTTGCACTTAGATGTTGTTTCTGTGCACATGTATGGCACATTCATGAATTTTGATTTCCGTGCGCACCAGACGCACGCGGTATTCTTCTGCACCTTTTGGGATTGATTTCTTATGGAGCAGTACGTTTTTATGATATTTACTATTGATATAGTAGCTGGGCAGGACTAGTCAGAGAACAGTACCTGGATATATTTTGCATGCATTGATAGTTATCGAAGGGATTTCCAAAAAGGGAGCTATAGTCTCAGTATTTACCTACGTGTCATGACACGAAACGTTTAAAATAAGAAACCCTTCTAAATTGTTTTCAAAATGGCGGGACGTGCATATTAAACAAAGGATATATATATATATACATATATACACATATATATATACATATACATACATACACACACACACACACACACACACACACACACATATATAGTTATTTTCTTACTAGAGATGTCTGCCACTGTGCAGTGTTATGTGTATCGCACAGCGACTTAAAAAGGTTTGGCATGCATTTCCTACAGATGTTTACATGTATAGATTTGATGTTTACATATATAGTTTTGATGTATATCATATTGGTTTTATTTTGGATTTGACATGGGTGTCTTCACCATGACTCCGATGATTGCGGGATGCTTGACGGAGTTTTGATTTTGAGATATCTGCTCATTGTTCATACGCATAAATTTCGCTACGATGCGTTTTATGTATTTGTGATTTCGGAGCCCCGACGACTTGAACTGTTTTTACTGAAATGTTTTAGTATTGAGGGGTTTAAATTTAAATTCGGGGACGAATTTCTTTAAGGGGAGAAGATTGTAACATTTCATAAAATTAAAATATTATTTTTGGGAATTTTTATAATTAAATAATAAAATATTGAATATTTTAATAGGGCGGTATAATTAAATACCGATAAATGGGGAAAAATTTGAAATTTTTTAGAAATTACTGAAATGAGGGTGCTTTATGTGATTCATGCAAATTATGAAAGTTTATGATTTATTTGACACTATTTTAGTGCTAATCGCGATTAAAAATCGCTAATCGGACTTTAAGCGTGTTTTGTGCACATGTCATTTTTTTAGCACTTGTTACATTTTCTTCATGGCCTTCTCTTCTTTTTTGGCATGGTTGTTGTTTTAAATGAGAAGGAAAAGAATAGAAAAGAAAAGAAAAGAAAAGGAAAACATTAAAAAAATGTGCATAGTGTGAGGTATGGGCATGAGAGAGAGAGAGAGTAGTGAGGGGGTCAACCTTGGTCATAGCTTTTCCCTCCTTCATTATTTCCTCTTCATCTTCCTCTCCTCTTCAGCCCATGGCTGAACCTCATCTCCCTCTTCATCAAACCCTCACAAACACCTCATTTCCCTCATCAAAACTCCATCTCCATTTCACAAAATTTGTGCTAGAGCTCACAAGCTACACCTTGGACCAAGAAAGTTTGCGTTTTGGCGCTGTAGGGGTTTCATGAGTTCCAAATGAGGTAATCCCTTCACACTTTGTGTAGTTTTTCATTCACTTTTAACCATATATGTGTTTAGTTGTGATTTGGTGCGTTTTTGTGAGCTTTGAAAATTCATAGAAAGGGGTTAGGGTTTTCTTGAGTTGGGATTATGTTATTGAACCTTACTAGTGACCTTAAACCCCCCCAATTTGTCAAAAACCCAGACCAAACACAATACAAAACCTGGAACTGAAAACAAAAAACTGTAAATGTCGGTTTTGTGAGCTTTAGTGGGTGCAGAGAAATCTGGAGTGCCCCGAGACCAAAACTTGAAAAGCAAACAATAACATTGACCCATATTGGACCCTAGGAGGCCACCATACCAAGACGAACCCCATCCCACCCTGAAGAACCGAGCAGGCCAGAAATTTCATGGGTGTGGCCGGCCATGGGGCAGGGGTTAGGGCCCAGGTTGCTTCAGTAGGTCATATACACCCTATATATCACCCTAGTGTTGTTTGCTTACCTTGTTTTCACCTGAGACAAAATCTGGAGCATGTTTTCTTAGTTGCTGCTTTACGTTTCGTGATGTTATGGATTTAAGTTTTGGTATTTGTGTTTAGCATCGATCACTTGACCTTTGTACGTCTCTATCGGGTGTTATTTGGTTAAGTTGCGAGGGCAAACCATAGGTTTGGACCTATGTGAGTTCCGCGTTTCGTTTTGGTTTCGATTTGGATTTTAATGCGATATAATACGTTACTATATGTAGGTACCCTCGCGATGACTTTAAGATGAAAAGCGAGCGCGTGGCGACATCGGCATCGGCAAGCGAAGGTCAAGGTGAGTAGATATATATCTACGGGGGAAGTCGGGTGGATGGCATATAGCACCCCCGCAGTTCGATGTACAGTATGCTATATATATACTATATATATGATATCTTTTATGTGAGACATGGATATTCAGGATATGGTTATGTGTTCATGGATTAGTTTAGTGTTAGTTGCAAAACCCTAGAGTAGTTGTTAAACCCACACACGCACACACACACACACTTGCATACATTTACTTTTTTTACCTGTGCGTATATGGGGGTATGTATACACACACACACACGGGTATGGGACTATGTATATATACACACACATATACATATACGGGATTATGAGAATAGTACTTGGGATTAGAGATGAGTCGATGAGTTTGGGCTTGAGGCCGTGAAATCGGTTATGTGACGTGGATCGTATTTTGAGATACGACACGATGTTTTAGCAGGTCCTTTGACATGGTGTTTCATACACACGCATACATATACATATGTGGTATCAGTATTGTACTAGACGTAGATCAGTACCCCAGATAATGATATTTGATAAAAAGGATAACAGATGAATAATGTGATAGATGTGACATTTGACCCGTACCCAGATTTGGGAGACCGTACGACGGATTTACCGTACGAGCTATATATTGATGATAGATCCGCACACTTGACTTGAGGATGTCATATTATAGATATTGTATTGTATGGGATACTTTTGAGGCGGGATCACCAACTGTTATATATATATATATGTATGTATCGACTTAGATGTTAGGCGGTTTCCTTACCTTTCGATCAGCCTTTTGTTTAGCCCTACAATTTACTTGTAAATGGTAGATTAGATTCGAGTCATACCTATTTCAAAACTAATGAATTGTGAGTATTTTAAAGACAGGACAAGGGATTCTACGGATATTTCAAAGTACGTATCTTTTCTTAAAAACACCGTAGCCCTTATTTTCAAAACACCATGATTCGTGTTAATTCAAATGGCAAAACCGTATGACTCATAATTAGACATATGCAGATTCGTTATCATTGTATTTGATATTCAGCTCCCGCATATTCTTTCTGCTCGCATCGCATTGCATGCCTATATTGTGTTTTCATATGTTAATATTGAAATCATGCTGTTAGGACACCAGCACCATTACCGATGATGCGTATGTTCCACATACACTTACTTGCCGGCTCACACACATCATCATCGGTAATTGTCATGTCACGTACACTTTAGAAAAATATATCTTATTGACATAGCTTGTCAGCTGATAGTTTCGAAATGATATTAGTGTACTTGCCTTATATGCCAGTTTAGACATCGTAGTTATTACTTGCTACTTCATACATATTATTATTCACTGTTATGCAGTATTATGGAGTTTTATGCCGATATTCACTGTTTACTCATTATTGATGATTGGATTTCAGATTTTCATGAGATTTCCTGGATTTGGGAGAAAACTGCAAGAATATGTATAAACTTCTCTCTCTCTCTCTCTCTCTCTCTCTTTAAAATGAAAAGTGCGGTTTTCTCGTGATGTATAAGTCTTCCACCATGATATTTTCTTGGTTATGAAATGTATTTCGAGACCTGATTTGAGGAGACGTATGAACCGTCTCGGGTACATAGTGGACCCGATATGGTACCCCGGGGCAAGAGTGATTTCATGGAGGATGATGAGCCCGCCAGGGGCAGACTGCCTACCGGTGATTTTACCTGGCGCGTCGGATATCAAGAGGATACCGTTCGTGGTCGTGTGATTGATGATAGGGGCCGATCCGGACCGACGGAGCCCTAGATAGTGAGATTTGAGACACTGAGATTTTGAGGTATTGAAATTTGATGATACAGGCCAGTCCGGATAGCCGGAGCTTGAGATATTGAGATATTGGGATTTATGTTTTGTGTCGATGCTAGACACTGTTTATGTTGATTTCATTGACGATACCTCATTTTAAATATACAGAAATCTCATTAAGTTATGAAAGCAGTTTCTTCATTTACATGTATTCTATTTTCATGCATTCATACCTCATTCATATGATATGTTGCTACCTGAGGCACTGACACGAGCACATGGGATTACACTTATGTAGATGTTTACCCTTGCCACCTTTTCATGCTTCAGACTTATCATTTGAGGTTATATATATTATTGATTGTAATGATCTAGGATTGTGTCATACATACGATTTCTGCTCGGTGATGTTTTCTACTCACGAGTTGGCAACTCACCCCCGTTGTGCCACAGTTTCTTGCAGGTTTTTCCGTACAGGTTCCGTTACGGCTTGCTGGCACACTGCTTCCTTTCTGGGTGACTGCTTTGGTAGGTGGGTTCACTTATATCATGACCACTATTGTACCTTTATTTTATTCAGTTGTATCTAGTGACTCCATCAACCAAACTTGTATATTTATTCAGACTTAGAGACCGGTGATGTATATTCTTTCGACCTTAGAGTCGCACATTGTATTATTATGGATTTCATGTTGTTTTAAGTTTACTTTTGAGTTTTGATCCTCACCCTTCGGCGTTGTATATTATATTGCTTGCGTGGTTGTGGCCGTCGATTGACGAAGAGCTAGCTCCTGCTTGGGGATGCCTTTTATCATTCATGTATATATTTATCATGTTGTACCCCGTTCGGGGCCAGTATTTACAAAGGAAACTCTGCCGAAATTTTCAGAAAAGACTTGTGATTTTAAAAATGCATATTTTGGCTTATGTTGCAAAACTACTTGATTTAAATTGGTTTTTCCTTCACTCTACTGCTTTACTTGGTTTTGATTTCTGGGTTTTGGCTTACTTAGATTAGGTACGCCTCGAGACGTTTCGTAATTTAAGTGCCGGTCATGTTCCGTACTTTTCGGGTCTTGACAAATGATATCAAGTTCATTACGTTAAAGGTTTTTCGCCAAAAACCATTCGTAGCCCTCCGTCATTTCATACGGGTAGCACTTAGTATTCATGCTATGTTTGTTGGCCTTCGTCAAGGCATAGTGTATGATAGCTACTTGTTACCTTTCTGTTGCATAGATAGATGCGTTGGTTTGGGACAGTCGTACTACTTTGTTGGCCTTCGGCAATGGTATGTACGGGTGGGTTCAAATTAACCTGGACAATGACGGGTAGAACTTGACATGCGACTTATGATTTGTTGGCCTTCGTCAAGGTCATAAGAGCATGGGGTAAAAATCACATCAGGAGTTTCTAAAGAAAATGAAATTTCCCAGGCATGCGCATACCTTCTGGAGTGTGATAACGTGAGTGGATTCCATCACGTTATCATGCGATGATAGTTAGATCCCGATTCCCACTGATGAGTTGGTTTACTCCTCGGGCGATCTCGACTAATTCTTCGTTCAGGTTTGGAGGAGAATTTTGATGTTACAATGGGAGGTTTCCTTGTTAGATAAATTGATAACCATTCTGATCTAGGATACAGTGCACGCAGAGTGTTTCTTTTCTCTCTCTCTTTGGCAGCGACCATGACCCGACCCTAGACTATGACTCAGTGACCAAGTTAACCGAACCTTCTTAAAACACTGACTTTTGGATTGTCTGAGTTGCATACATCATTGCCACTCCTTCTTTTACCCTTTGCATTTCTCTAGAACATCTCGTATCACTAAGAATATCCACTTCCATTGGGTAAATCCATCGTATGGTTATATACGAACTCGAAGTAACTTGTTCCAGATTCGAGGATGGATTCTGGTTCTGGAAGATTGAATAAGACTATTCAGTTGTCTTTTCCCTTTACCATCTCTCAGATTTTGAGGGCTCCTAGGATTAAGAGAGGGTACACCTATTACGCTTATTGGATAGTCTTCTTCCAAACCATAAGCAGGTGCCGAATAGTAGGGAATGAAGAAAACCAATTAGCCTAAGTGTGGTGTACAGAAGGTAATAAGTAAAGATAAATAAAGGGATTAGAAAGAGGGAAAAGTAATCTGCGATTGCTATCATTCACGACCAAACCGAGTATCTCATCACCACTCCTACTTCACCTTTGTATTTCTCCAGAACACCCCGTATCACTACGAAGATCCACAGTTATTGGATAATCCATCGTATGGTTATATACGAACTCGAAGAAACTTGTTCCAGTTCGGGGATGGATTCTAGTTCAGGAGAAATAGGAATAAGGTTTATTCAGTTGTCTTTTATCTTTACCTTCTCTCAGATTGCGAGTACTCCTAGGATTAGGAGAGTACACCTATTACGCTTATTGGATAGTCTTCTTCCAAACCATAGGCTGGTGCCGAACGGTAGGGAAGGATGAAAACCATTTAGCCTAAGGGGGTGTACAGAAGGTAATAAGTAAAGACAAATAAAGGGATTTGGAGAGATGAAAAAGAAATACACAGTTACAGTCATGAATCTGGATAATGGAAGAGGCATTACTAGGAATACCCGGATACCCCTTCGAAACATTTTCATGTTTCAGTTTCACTGCGCGTTGTTAACAGAAAACTGATTTCCCAATTAGGTCCTTACTCCAGGGTATGTATTTACTAGGTTGCTTCTCACATCTATGGTTTTACAGATGATGAGTGGGAGTAAGTTATTGGGAATTAGGTGATCATCCTCATTATATCGGGAATCGTTGTAATTGGTGATATTTGAGGAAATCGCCTGGGTTTTTGCCGGATGGCAAATATTTGGTTTTAAATATCCGTTGTTATGCACCAATTTTAAATTGATATATCTGTACGTTTATTTTTATAAAGTGAGATATAACTTTTTGAAATTATGTCCATGACATTTACCTATATCAGTTGATGATTAGGTAAGGAGTATTAAACAGCGGTGTAATTCTTCTTAACCATAAGTACAGTTTTCAACCTACGATGCACAGGGTATGAGTTATTCGACTCAAGGGACTTATACAGAGTATTGTATGTTGTCCAGTGTCCATTAGGACAGAGGGGTTGGTACTCGTACTATATTCTGTTTACTTATGACTTCTCTAGTTCTTAGACATGTGTTTCGTAGAAATACAAGGTCCAAGTTTTGAAAAGTTATAGGTATATGAATAAAGTAGAGAATCAGGTGTTGCAAGTATCAGGATTCTTCAAGGTGATCGAAGATGTAGATACTTGTGTATGGTATTCAGTTGATAGTAATGGTTTTGAGAACTTGCTTCCCTTTCAGGTTACTCATATTTGGATGCATTCCTAAGTTGAGTAATGTTGATCGGCCTCTCTCCATTTAGTTGACATGCACTGAAGACAGTTGCATGATTTGAATCTGGTTCCAATTAAATCAGTGCCTCTGTTTCTATATTAGATATAAAATGGCTCATATCTTAACGATGTTAAGGTATACGGAGTTTTCCAGCTTATGCTTAAAACCAGACTCTGGATAACTCAAGGCACGTTTCTGTAATGGCTGTTTGTGGGTTAACCCGGGCTATGACGAGGGTTGACTTTCTACCATCTGGAAGAACAATAGTGATATTGTTCTTGACTCGCCACAGTTTTAAATAAAAGGGAATTTTTCAGAAAACAGTAGTGTGAGTATGGTAGAACTGGAAGTGATTCCAGAACCGCAAACGATTACTGAAAATTTAATAGGACCTAAAGATTCAATCAGGTTTGTTATTCCATTAGCCACTCCGCAGATATGGTGGGTAACTTCAGGCGCCCGAGAGGTACTCCGGTATCCTCAAGGACGGTGACAGGGAGGTTCTTGTTTATCCAGACTTGCCATTGCTACTGTTCCAGACTATGAGACTCGGCAGGAGGATGAGTATAGCGTCGTTCTAAACTAGCTTTAGAAGTGCACGTGTATATGTCCCTGTCAGAGGGTTGTCGTAGTCAGTGGGAGCAGCGGAAGCATAGTGGACAAGAAGCTTGTGTCTATTTATAGACTAAGGCAGATATAGCGAAGATAGATCATCTAATTTTGATGTGATAGTCATAGGTTTTGACTTCATCAGAATAGGGGATGGATCTGTTAAGAAGGTAGTAGGGTGTGATGTCCTGGTATTTGGATGACATACACATAGTAGGAAGTGAAATTCCTATACTACGATCGGTTATACTGTGGTTGTCACACAGTGGTTTCTCCACATAGGATATGGATATAACATCAGGCATTCTGGTTACTAGATCTATAATTATAGATCTAGATTTGGGAAATGCCCCAATCTGGGTACTTAGACAGTATTCTAAAGGTGCTTTAGAATGGATGACTCCTGACATGGTAGTGTACCTGCAGGTGATGGAGTCACCCTCTCTAAAGGTGTCTTACAGACTAAAGGGGAGAGGGATGTACATGATTGGCATATCACTTGCTTACGCAATTGAGTTGATCATGGGATGTCAAGTACCACACCAGATGCTGTTTTTGCACTAGCTGAAATAAGATGATATTAATCCAATCCTGGAGAAACGTTCGGAAGCAGTTTTAGAACATAAGTGAATGTTCTAGGGATATGATAACGGCATCCTCCTTCGGGAGATGGTTATCATTCCGGGCTTCCAAGGTGACCTGGATGACAGAGTGACTGTCAGAGCTATAGTTTTCCCTATGATGAGGGGCAGTATTTTGGATAGATGGTCCAAGCGGATACTGAGGGAGTCATGGTGCAGGATACTGATTAAATTCAGTTGACGATACAGTCTAAGAAGTTTGGATTTGGAGTTCATTTTTGAACTAGGTCCCATCAGATATCCAGACATATTCTAAGACAGGTATTGCTCAATTCGGGAGATGGCTTTCTCCGCGAACTTGAGATAAAGAGAGCCATAGAAAGAAACATCAAGGCGGATCCACTTACTGAGGCTATTCCTCGAACGCAATAGTTTCACAAACGGGCTTTGTGAGACTGATCAGTAGAGGAGTTGGGTGTTCGGAATCACACGGGCTGTGAGTCTGCGACATCGCAATAATTAGATTTAAGTGCAAGTGGGAGATTGTTGGATATAGTGCCTTCAAAGTCAATTATTGGATCACAGGCACGTGATTGCAATGATTGAGGGAGGACCTATGTAGGTAGGACAGTCTTGCTCAAGATGATAGTATGCTATCTGGTTTACCTTTATCATCGTGTACATGCTTTAGGTGACCTTACAGATCGCTGTTACACATTGGTGGAGCCCATATGATTCTTGCTTGACTGCCAGCAGTATGATGGCGATCATATACGTGGGAGCTGGGGTCCATAAGCACATCCTTAAAGTGTCCCTAGTCATGGGAGTTTCGAGACTGGGCATCGATACTCCATGAGTAGACTAGTGTATACGATCGAGACCCCCATAAGGGGCGGTGGCTGGTCTCACAATCCATTGGTGTCAGTTGGTTGACCTAAGACGTATACATGTGCTTATTGGGTTATGAGTACACCGGACGGACTCGCCGGGAACATGCTAGTTGGTATTATACCTACGGTCAGATAGCAGTTCCCTGGTGATATGTGTACAGGTTAGTCTATCGACCTGAGATGGTCATTTGTCTCGTGTGAGTTCCCACTGTACTTTGATTACTACCCTACCACGGCTCAAAAGAGTCGTGCAAACAGGTTTTAGTTCGGTACAGTCCCGAGCCACATGGAGGCAGTGAGCGGATCGACAGGGGTTTCGTCTCTCCCGGTATCGGGGGTGAGATCGCGTTGTGTCTAGGAGAGCCATTACACGAAGTCCTTGTCCAAGGCAGGAGATTCACTGGTAGGTATTCCAGTAGTATCTTAGGGTGTTCTGGGCTACACTCCGATACGACTTATACCGCCTTTTGGGGGTCTGACGTTTACCAACCCCCTAAGCCCGATATGCGATACTCATAGACGAACGGACCAGACTGTACTGATATTGTCACTGACAGGCTTAGTAGGGTTTCTGGATGAGTTCGCTCATCAGCCTTCCCTTTTGGTCAATACTTAGGAGTCGTTACGTACAGCTAGTACCACTGACATGATTGTGGTTAAACCCACTGCCAGCGTATTGACGAGTCTTTAGAGTCCCCCACAGATAGTTTCCCAAGTTTCGGGCGAAACGTTGTAGAGGCCGTATGGTTTTATGGTAGGATTCGATCATATACGTGCACTAGTGCACGGATCATGATCGGACAGATCATATTAGTGGGTTTTGGTTTAAGCCGGATCCTAATATTAGATTTGTTGGATTACTTTCGTCTCATCGCATTTGCATTTAGTCGGAATGCGGATGCAGGTATGTATATACAGGTGAGGGGTATCCTTGTGATCCGTCACGAGTTTACTTTAGATGTTGCCATATTTTATTGTTGGACTAAATATTTGGATTAATGTTTAGATGGTGGAAATTGTGAGTGGATGTCATGATTTAGTGCATTAAATGTGCCATGTGCTTCATTGGTGAGTCATGGTATTATTTTTTGTGCTAATGTCATATTTGTGATTGGTTATTGTGTTGAAATGAGAGGTGGAGAGAGAGTGGACAGCCACTTAGCCTTGGGCTAGCTCTTGGGATTCATATGGGTGCTCTCATTTTTCATCTCAACACAATAGAAAAGAAAAGCTCTTCTTCTTCTTCTTCCTCTAGCCCACATGTTCTACCATGGCTTCATCTTCAACCTCCATCCATACACTCTCATGTGTTGAGATCAATGGATGCTTGAGACAATGTTATCACACACATTCTCTACATCACCTTGGACATGTCGACTAGAAAACTTCATGTCCGAGTTGCTTCGGTTTGAAGCGGGAGCCCGTAAAATGACTCCTTGACGTGGTGCCCTTCCGATGAGGAGACCGGAGATCGGAGATGCCGTGAGGAGCTAGAGATGGTGGCCAAAGACCGAAGGACACGGATTGATTGGTATAGCCATTCTAACTTCTTGTAGTTAGCTAGTTTAGCATTAATGGTTCGATCCGGGTGAAAGACTACGATAGCGCCGGTTCAGTAAAAAGCTTTTGTTTCCGCGTTTGGCCTCGGAATGACGGCCGGGGCGCTATCGTAGACTTACATAATAAATGTTGCTTATGTTTTGCACCCGTGCTAGTCCAGCCCCCACTCTGCCGGCAGTTAAGTAACCTAACGGTGCATGACGGGGCCCCGTGGCGAATGCGGATGGTATAAGCGTACGTTCTATTTTCGTTTCTTTTTCTGTAATGTTTAGGAAACATTAATTGATGGGACTTCATTAATGTGATTAATGAAAAGAAAGAAACCAAAAGATGTTGTAGAATCAAATTTTCAAAAAGGGTAACTCTAGTTTTTGCTTTGCGTAGTGGTATTCCTTGATGAATATCCAGCACCTCATTCGATGAGGAAATAGCCGAGATCCCTTCACTGAGAGTGACCTCTTTAGCGAAACTAGCAAATGCTACAACTCACTCGGTTTTGTTTTTGATTGCTTTTCTAGTTCTTTCTTTGCATAGTGGTATTCCTGAATATCCTGCACTTCATTCGATAAGGAAAGAGCCGAGATCCCTTCACCATGAGTGACCTCTTTAGCGAAACTAGAAAAAGTCTCAAAACACTCATTTTCAAAATCATTAGATTCTACAACGATATCAAGTTCATTACGCTCATGGTTTTCTTAAAAATCTGCGTAGCCCTCCGTCATTTCAGAAAAGTACTATTTAGTATTCGTGCTACGTTTGTTGACCTTGTCAATGCGTAGTGTGCGGTAGCTGATTAGTGCTTATCTGCCAGCTTGTGTTGCGATTGGGTTAGGGTAGTCGTGCGGTCTTGTTGACCTTGTTAAGGGTCGTGCGGGTGTGTTTAATTCAATCAAGAAATGACGGGTAGAACTTGACTAGCGCTTATGGTTTGTTGACTTTGTCAAGGTCATAAGTGGCTAGGGGTAAAAACATTATCGGGAATTTCAAGTGGTGAAATTTGCAATGAGATTGCATACCTTCTATATGATAATTGGATCCCGATACCTACTGCGAGTAAGAGTTACTCCTAGGAGAGTTTTGCACTTTACAATTAGCTAATCCAGTAGGTGTCTAGAAAGGTGTCAATGGGGTTATGCCTCTGGGAAAAGAGGTTTATTTTAATTAGGTTCGTGCGAAAGCACGGGGAACCTCTCTCAAAGTACCGACACTGGCCTGGCCGAACGATTGGCGAACCTGTAGGGTGTAATTAATCCCGGCTAATCTTACCTTTTATGGTTTGAAGGAAGATTTGATAAAAATAGTGGGAGCTATCCTGATTAGATAAAATAACCAATCTAATCTTGCAAAGAGCGCACGCACAGTGATTATCCTTCTCTCTTTTCTGGTAGCGACCATTGACATGCCTTAATCAAGATAATAATATAGATGTTTTGACCGAAACTACTTATTATACTGGGCTAGGTTCCACTCTATCTTATGATTGTCATGAGTCTTAGCAAGGAATAAGGGAATATACGGATTCCAACGCCACCCATACGAAGAATAAGCATGTTGATGCATCTTCTTCGGATGTGTTCGTTACTAAGAACTGTTTCTCAGTTAACTCTACGTCCTGGGTATTGGATACTGGATCAGGATCCCATATATATAATTTGTTACATGGGCTAAAAACAAGTAGAGAACTGGGAAAGGGTGATATATCTCTAGTAATAGAAAATGGTGCAATTGTTACAGCCAAAGCAGTTGGAAAATATCACCTTGTGTTACCAACTGGTAATACATTGATTCTTAGCAACTGTTATTTCGTACCAATAAATATTGTGAATATTTTTCTAAATCAAGTGTTGATTGGGTAAGGTATGTTGTATAACAGTGTACACATTCTGAATCAAACTACAGTTCTAAACGTACAGAACACACACAAGAGGAACAGTTCAGAAATGAACGAAGTTTTCTTGAGGCAATGTAGACTAGATCATGTCAATGAGACAAGACTAGCTAAAGTTCCATAAGGATGCATATTTGAATCCGTTCGAATTTACATCTTATGAAACTTGCCGGTCATGTCTCAAAGACTAGGTGACCAAATCTCTGTTTACTGGAAACGGAGAAAGAGCTACTGAACTCTTGGACAGATACATGGTGATGTATGCGGTCCTATGTCTACATATGCCAGGGCTGGTTCCGCGTACTTTATTGCATTCGCCGATGTTCTCTCAAGATACGGACATGTGTCCTTGTTGAAACACAAAACTGAATCTTTTGAGAATTTCAAGGAATATAAGTACGAAGATGAGAACCAGATGGGTAAAGGTATTCAAATCCATTGATATGATCGGAGAGAAGAATACTGGAGCACGGAATTCTGAGACTATTTAAAAGAGAATGCGATTCTCTCTCAGTTTACTCCTCCGTATACACCATAGCACAACGGTATATCGGGATGGAGGAATCTCACCCTATGAGATATGGTGCGCTCTATGATGAGTACTGCCGAGTTGCCTAATTCCTTTCAGGGACATGCACTTGAGAAGATGCATCCCTATTGAATAGTGTTCAGATCAAATCTGTTGCCTACCACTCCATATGAGATATGAAATGGGAAGAGACCATCTCTTAAACGAGTTAAGATATGGGGTTGTCCGGCCTATGTTGAAAAGCAAAATCCGGACAAGCTCAAGGCAAGGTCAGTTCTGTGCAAGTGTGTAGGATATCCCAACCATTCGCGAGGGTATATTTTCTACCACACCGAGGAACAAAAGATGTTTTATTTCTCGACATGCCACCTTTTTAGAAAAGGAATTTCTTGTGGAAGAAATTAGTGGCGATGATGTAGAACTGGAAGAAGTTCCAGCAAACACAAACTATAACTGACGATTTGTTGGAACCGGAGGATTCAATAGTCCCCGACGGACCACAGCCACTCTGCAGATCTAGTAGGGTTCCTCATCCACCTGAGAGATACTACGGTTCTCTCATAGACAGTGGGAGCGAGGATTGCATCATGGAGATGATGACCCAACTAGTTTCGAGTAGGCCATCACATGTGGAGACTATGTGAAATGGCTGGATGCTATGCGATCTGAGATGGAATCCATGTACACTAGCAAAGTGTTGACTTTGCATCTTGTTCCTGAACGGGTAAAACCCATCGGGAACAGGGAGATATTTATGAAAGATAATCAGGTGTAGATGGAAAAGTTGAGACTTTCAAAGCTATGCTTAAGTCCATCAGGATCCTACTTGCCATTGCTGCATACCATGACTACGAAATCTGGCAGACTGTATGTCAAAACCGTTTTTCTAAATGGTGATTAGAAGAGAGCGTGTGTATGACACTGCCAGAGGGCTTCGTAGACAGTGGGAGCAGAGGAAGAATGTGCAAGCTGCTTAAATCCATTAATGGGTTAAAGCAGGCATCATGGAGATGGAACATCTGTTTTAATGAAGCTGTCAATGAGCTTGACTTCATCAATAAGGTAGATGAACCATGTATAAATAAGAAGGTTGTAGAGAGTATGGTTGTCTTCTTCGTATTGTACGCGGATGACATACTCTTGATAGGAAAGGGTGTTCCTATGCTACACCCGGTCAAGCACCTCTTATCACACATGTTCTCCATGAAAGATCTAACTGATGACTCCTACATCCTGGTAATATAGATCTATAGAGATAGATCTAAATAGATTTGGGATTGTCCCAATTCAAGTACATAGACACCATGCTAAAAGGGTTTAGTATGGATGATTCTAAGCGTGGTAATGTACCCGCTTGTTCAGGAATCACTCTCTCTAAAGATATGTCTCTCGAGACTGATTTGGAGAGGGCTCGCATACAAGGGATACCCTATGCTTTGGCAGACGGGTCAATCATGTATGCGATGTTATGTACTAAACCAGATATAGCTTACTCACTAGGTGTAGTGAGTAAGTATCGAAAAGATCTTTGGAAAAACCACTGGACAGCTGAAGAACATTCTTAAGTGCTTGAGAAGGACTAAAGAGATGTTCTTGGTGTATGGTAACGGTGAACTCCAGATGGAGTCCGTTACCGATTCGAGCTTCCAGAGCGACAAGGACGACTGAAAGTCAGTCTCGGGTTTTGTCTTCACCCTCAGTGGAGGGACGGTATGTTGGAAGGGTTCCAAGCTATATACCGTAGCAGACTCGTTGATAGAGGCTAATTACATCGCTACCAACGATGCTGCCAAAGAGGTTGTCTGGATGAAAAAGTTCATATGATGAACTTGGTTCCTACCATTGGGCATCCAATACATGAGTATTGTGATAGCAATGGAGCCGTGGCTTTGGCATAGGAACCCCGGTCCCGTCAGCGATCCAGACCTATTCTTAGACAGTATCACCTGATCAGGGAGATAGTTTATCTCCGGGAGATAGTTGATCTTCGGGAGATCAAGGTTAGGAGAGTTGATATAGAGGATAACACAGCGGATCCACTCACCGAGGCCATCCGCTAGATGCTATTCGAGAGACTTTTGGGACATTGGGTATGAGATACTTCAACAACTGGCCTTAGTGCAAGTGGGAGATTGTAAAGAATATGTATGCCCCAGAGGCCATTATTGATGATATAGTGGATGCTTGGACATATTTATAGAGGACTTTCTTGCTCGACATGATAGTATGCTATCAGGTCACATTTATCTTAACATGTAGACTGGTATTCTTCCGGTCTATCTCTTGCATGTTGGTAAAGCCATTAGGATATGTACTTGACTACCAGGATTATGATGAGATCATGCTAGTGGGGCCATGGTGGTCCAAAAGTACATCCTTTAATCAGTTCCTAGTCGAGGGAATATCGAGACTAGGGCATCGATATTCTAGAGTAGACTAGTGTGTGCGTTTCTTGTTCCTTGGAGGGCGATGGTTGATCCCATAACCATTGGTGTGTGACATCAAAGATTGTACATAGGTGCTCATTAGAGAATGAGTACACCGAACATGACTCGCCGAGGACTCCTATATGGTAATATACCTATCGTCAGATAGCAGTCCTCTGGTGACACTGGTACAGGTTAGTCTGTAGACCCGAGATCGTCATAGAGCCTTGTGCGACTCCCATTATGCTTTGATTTCCTCTCTACCACGCTCAAAGGAGACGTGCAAACATGTGGATTTTAGGTATGTCCCGAGTCGCATGGAGGTAATGAGCGATAGGAGGGGGTTCGTCTCTCCCAGTACTGGGGGTTGATGTTGCGCTATGCTCGATTGGCTATAACTGGAAGTCCCTGACCAGGGCTGCTTATGAGATTTACTGATAAGTGTTATCAGTAGTTTCTCAACCTATTATAGGCCAGATATCGGCATGACTTATCACGTTACTGGGGTCTGACGTTTACCACCCGTAGACATGATATGCGACATATCAGACAAAGAGACTGGACTGTATGGTAGTGTTACTGATAGGCTTCATAGAGACTATGGACAGGCTTGCTTGTTGATCTTCATATCGCTCAATGTCCGGGTAGCCGTTATGTCCAGCTAGTACCGCTGACGGTTTGTGGGTGACTGATGTGATCATCACCTACTGCTGCCGTATTGACGAGACTTTAGAGTCCCACACAGAAGTTCCCTGGTTCAAGCGAAATGAAGTAGGACACATATGTGATATGTGTGTGGGCCTGATTAAATACGTGTATGTGATACCGTATTGTAATCTGGCAGTTATCTGTTATCGGTTCGGTTATATGTGATATAACCAGATTGTCGAATCAAGTATTGATTTGATAATGTGATATACAGATAAATGATATTAGTCGGTCATATGTGATATAACCGGATTATTAAATCAAGTGTTGATTTAATAATGTGATATATATTATATGTGATATAATTATATCTTAACTAATATCATTAGCTCACTAATTATTCTTCATTATAAATATATTAATATATATGATATATATAATAATGAAGCATGGCATAAAATTCTATTTTGTGAAAATAAAAATGAGGTGGAAATTGAAGTGGAATGGTGTGAGGTATGGCACATAATATATTTTATTCATCTTGACTTACTATTGAAGCATGGCTTCATATTTTATTTGAAAAATGGGCATGCTTCAATGAGTGAGGGTTTTTGATCATGAGCCATTCTTCATATCATTCAACACTTAGTCATTTTTCATGCTTGCTCTTTTCTTGAGTTGCTCTCTAGCTTCTTCTTCCTCCACATTGTCATAGTTCATGCTTCAACCCTCACATGTGATGTGAACCATGAAGCTTGAACACAAACTTGTGAGCTTTAATATCCCCTACTTCACCATCCTACACTTGACTAGCGATCGAGTGTAGCGTGTTTTCTACACCAAAGAGTTTAGTATAGAAGTAGCTTGAATTGGAGGGACTTTGCGTGGATCATTTTCGGCACGAAGGTTTTCGAAGGAAGCTCATCCAAAGCCTCAAGTGGAGCCTAGTGGAGTCGCGGGACTACTACACGGAGCATGTGAAGTGAATGACTCGATCTACAAGGGTATAGCCATCTTTCTCTTCTTTAGTTTTAGTTTATATCAAACATAAACCTTAATTAACTAGCTAAAGATCTTGTTAAGTCTAGCCTAGCGCCATAAAAATTTTGATTTGGCATACTTGATGCCTCTTGGACCCTTTGCTGTTGCTAGGATAGACTTTCAAGGGTGATATATCTCTAGTAGTAGGGAATGGTACAATTGTTGCAGCCAAAGCAGTTGGCGAATATCACATTGTATTACCAACTGGTAATACATTGATTCTAAACGACTGTTATTTCGTACCAAAAATATTGTGAATATTTTCCTAAATCAAGTGTTGATTGGGTATGGTACGTTGTATAACAGTATACACGTTCTGAATCAAACCACAGTTCTAAGTATAGAGAACACACAAGAGCAACAATTCAGAAATGAACGAAGCCTTCTTGTGGCACTGTAGACTAGGTCATATCAATGCGACAAGCCTAGCTAAGTTGCATAAGGATGCATATTGAATCCGTTCGAATTTACATATTATGAAACTCTCCAGTCGTGTCTCAAAGACTAGGTGACCAAATCTCCGTTTACTGGAAACGGAGAAAGAGCAACTGAACTCTTGGACAGATACATGGTGATGTATGCGGTCCTATGTCTACACATGCCAGGGTTGGTTCCGCGTACTTTATTACATTCATCGATGTTTTCTCAAGATACGGACATGTGTTCTTGTTGAAATACAAATCTGGATCTTTTGAGAATTTTAAGGAATATAAGTACGAAGTTGAGAACCAGATGGGTAAAAGTATTCAAATCCTTCGATATGATCGCAGAGGAGAATACTTGAGCACGGAATTCCGGGACTATTTAAAAGAGAATGAGATTCACTCTCAGTTTACTCCTCCGTATACACCACAACACAACGGTATGTCGGGGTGGAAGAATCTCACCCTATTAGATATGGTGCGCTCTATGATGAGTATTGCTGAGTTGCCTATTTCTTTTCGGGGGCATGCATACCTATTGAATAGAGTTCGAATAAAATTCGTTGCCTACCACTCCATATGAGATATGGAATGGAAAGAGACCATCTCTTAAACGAGTTAAGATATGCGGCTGTCTGGCCTATGTTGAAAAGAAAAATTCGGACAAGCTCAAGGCAAGGTCAGTTCTGTGTAAGTTTGTAGGATAACCCAAACATTTCACGAGGGTATATCTTCTACCATGCCAAGGAACAAAAGGTGTTTTTTCCTCGACATGCTACCTTTTTAGAAAAGGAATTTCTTGAAAAAAAATTAGTAGCAAAGAGGTAGAACTGGAGGTTGTTCCAGCGACACAAACTATAACTGACGATTTAGTAGAACCGAAGGATTCAATAGTCCCCGATGAACCGCAGCCACTCCGCAGATCTAGTAGAGTTCCTCATCCACCTGAGAGATACTACGGTTTTCTCATAGACGGTGGGAGCAAAGATTGCATCATGGAGATGATGACCCAACTAGTTTCAAGCAGGACATCACAAGTGGAGACTATGTGAAATGGCTGGATGCTATGTGATCTGAGATGGAATCCATGTACGCCAGCAAAGTGTTGACTTTGCATGTTGCTCCTGAAGGGGTAAAACCCATCGGGAACAAGAAGATCTTTGAGAAAGATAATTTGGTGTAGATGGAAAAGTTGAGACTTTCAAAGCCAGACTCGTAGCAAAAGGTTTTCGTCAACGATCTTGTATCGACTATGATGAAACCTTTTCTCCTGTCGCTATGCTTAAGTCCATCAGGATCCTACTTGCCATTGTTGCGTACCATAACTACGAAATCTGGCAGATTGTACGTCAGACCGCTTTTTCTAAATGGTGATTTAGAAGAGAGCATGTATATGACACTTCCAGAGGGCTTCGTAGACAGTGGGAGCAGCGGAAACGTATGCAAGCTGCTTGAATCTATCTACGGATTAAAGCAGGTATCGCGGAGATGGAACATCTATTTTGTTGAAGCTGTCAAAGAGTTTGATTTCATCAAAAAGGTAGATGAACCATGTATATATAAGAAGGTTGTAAAGAGCATGGTTGTCTTCCTTGTATTATACACGAATGACATACTCTTGATAGGAAACGATGTTCCTATGCTACACTCGGTCAAGCTCCTCTTATCACACATGTTCTCCATGAAGGCTCTAACTGATGCCTCTTACATCCCGGGGATGTAGATCTATAGAGATAGATCTAAACGGATTTGGGATTGTCCCAATCCAGGTACATAGACACTATACTAAAGCGTTTTAGTATGAAAGATTCAACGCGTGGTAATGTACCCGTAGGAATCACTCTCTCCAAAGAGATGTCTCCCAAGACTGATTTGGAGAGAGCTCGCATACAAGGGATACCCTATGCTTCGGCAATCGGGTCAATCATGTATGCGATGTTATGTACCAGACTAGATGTAGCATGCTCACTAGGTGTAGTGAGTAGGTATCAATCAAATCTTTGGGAGAAACACTGGACAGTTGTGAAGAACATTCTTAAGTACTTGAGAAGCACTAAAGAGATGTTCTTGGTGTATGGTAACGGTGAACTCCAGATGGAGTCCTTTACAGATTCGAGCTTCCAGAGTGATAAGGACGACTGAAAGTCAGTCTTAAGTTTTGTCTTCACCCTCAGTGGAGGGACGGTATGTTGGAAGAGTTCCAAGCTATATACCGTAGCAGACTCGTTGATAGAGGGTAATTACATCGCTACCAACGATGCTGCCAAAGAGCTTGTCTGGATGAATAAGTTCATAGGATGAACTTAGTTCCTACTATTAAGCATCCAATACCTATGTATTGTGATAACAATGGAGTTGTGGCTTTGTCCTAGGAAGCCCGGTCCCGTCAGCGATCCAGACATATTCTTAGACAGTATCACCTAATCAGAGAGATAGTTGATCTCCGGGAGATCGAGGTCAGGAGAGTTGACACAGAGGATAACACATCGGATCCACTCACTGAGGCCCTCCCCCAGATGCTATTCGAGAGACTTTTGGGACGTTGGGTATGAGATGCTACAATAACTGGTTTTAGTGCAAGTGGGAGATTGTTAGGAATATGTATGTCTTAGAGGCTATTATTGTTGATATAGTGGATGCTTGGACATATATATAGAGGGCTTTCTTGCTCGACATGATAGTATGCTATCAGGTTACCTTTATCTTAACATGTAGACTGGTATTTTTCCGGTCTGTCTCTTGCATGTTGGTAAAGCCCTTAGGATATGTACTTGACTACCAGGATTATGATGAGATCATACTAGTGGGGCCAGGGTGGTCCAGAAGTACATCCTTTAATCAGTTCCCAGTCGAGGGGATATCGAGACTAGGGTACCGATATTCCAGAGGAGACTAGTGTGTACGTTTCTTGTCCGTTAGAGGGCGATGGTTGATCCCATAACCATTGGTGTGTGATATTAAAGATTGTACACAGGTGCTCATTGGACAATGGGTACAGCAAACAGGACTCGCCGAGGACTCCTAGTTGGTATTATACCTATCGTCATAGAGTCTTGTGCGGCTCCCACTGTGCTTTGATTTCCTCCTTATCATGATCAAAGGAGATGTGCAAACAGCTGGATTTTAGGTACAGTCCCGAGTCATATAGAGGCAATGAGCGATAGGAGGGGTTTCGTCTCTCCCGGTATTGGGGGTTGATGTTGCGCTATGCTCGATTGGCTATAACTGGAAGTCCCTGGCTAGGGCTGCTGCTGAGATTTTCTGATAAGATTTATCAGTAGTTTCTCGAACCGTTATAGGCCAGACATCGGCATGACTTATCACGTTACTGGGGTTTGACGTTTACCACCCCTAGACATGATATGCGACATATCAGACGAAGAGACCGGACTGTACGGTAATGTTACTGATAGGCTTCATAGAGACTATGGACAAGCTTGCTTGTTGATCTTCATATCGCTCAATACCCGGGTAGCCGTTACGTCCAGCTAGTACCGCTGACGGTTTATAGGTGACTGATGTGATTATCACCTACTGCTGGCGTATTGACGAGTCTTTAGAGTCCCACACAGAAATTCCTAGGTTCAAGCGAAGCGAAGTAGGAAACATATATGATATGTGTGTAGGCCTGATTAAAGACGTGTATGTGATACCGTATTGTAATCTGGTAGTTATCTGTTATCAAGTTCGGTTATATGTGATATAACAAGATTATCGAATCAAGTGTTGATTTGATAATGCGATATACAGATAAATGATATTAGTCGGTCATATGTGATATAACCGGATTATTAAATCAAGTGTTGATTTAATAATGTGATATATATTATATTTGGTATAATTATGTATTAACTAATATCATTAGATCACTAAATATTTTCTTATATATATTAATATATATATGATATATATATAAATATATATATAGCATGGCATGTATATTTCTATTTTGTGAAAATAGAAATGAGGTGGAAAATCGGGAGACTTTGGGAGCATGGTTGCAAGCATGGGCTTTATTTATTCATCTTGACTCACTATTCAAGCATGGTTGCAATTTTATATTGCAATAATTCCATGCTTGAATGAGTGAGGGTCAAGGGGTTAGCCATACACTTGTTCATTCCAACACTTAGCCATTTTCTTGAGTTGCCCCCATTTTGCTCTCATGCTCTCTAGCTTCTTCTTCTTCCTCATTGTCATGGTTCAAGCGTCAACCCTCACATGTGATGTGAACCATGAAGCTTGAACATAAACCTGTGAGCTTTCATATCCCCTACTTCACCATCCTACACTTGACTAGCGATCGAGTGTAGCGTGTTTCCTACACCAAAGAGTTTAGTGTAGAGGTAGCTTGAGTTGGAGGAACTTCACGTGGATTATCTTCGGCACGAAGGTCATCGGAGGAAGCTCATCCATAGCCTTAAGTGGAGTCTAGTGGAGTCGCGGGACTACTACATGGAGCATGTGAAGTGAAGGACTCGATCTACGAGGGTATAGCCATCTTCACTTTTCTATTTATCATACATATCATCATTGCAAACCCAAATAATCTAGCAAAGATCTTGTACATTCTAGCTTAGCACTTAATAAAAATTAAAATTCGGCATGCTTAATGCTGCTAGGACCCCTTGGCGGTGCTCGGGTAGACTTTCAGGTCTGACATTTTCCACCCCCTAGACCCGGCATGCGAGACCAGACTGTACGGAGATTGTCACGGATAGGCTTAGTTGGAGTTCGGATAAGTTTGCTCGTCGACCTTCTTTTCGACAGGTATCCGGGTAGCCATTACATACAGCTAGTTCCGCTGACATGCTTGTGGTTAAATCCACTGCCAGCGTACTGTCAAGTCTTTAGAATCCCACACAGAGGGTTTTTCTGGTTCAGGAGAAACGATGTAGGTGTCGTATGGTTTTACGTGCAGGGTTTCGATCATATATGTGTACTAGTTACACGGATTTTGTTCGGATGGATAATACCAGCGGGCTTAGAATTAAGCAACATTCTAGTATCATACTATTGGATTATTTTATCTCTTGGTATTCATGTTTTTTGTAGTACGGATATGGGTATGTATATACGGTGGGGGTATTCTTGTAATTTCACTAGAATGCTTCTAGAAGAAGACACCTTATTTTGTTGTAAATATATTTATTTAAATAGATAATGAGGTGGAGGGATGAGGTTTATTAAAGCATGGTTGAAGCATGGCTACTTGATTTTATTTATTCATTTATTCTAACTATTCAAGCATGGTTGCATTATTTCTATTGGAAATAATATATGTTCTTGCATGACTCGGAGGGACTTGTAGGGAAGGGACGCCTGATATTTTGAAAGACTTAGCCATTCTTCAAGAGTTGCTTCATTCTACACTTTGTTTTCTCTTTCTTCCTTTGCTCTCTTCTTCTTCCTTAAACCCTAATCCTCTCATAAGTTGAGAAATCTAGGGTTTATGAGATAATCCAATCCAATTAACACTCTACATCTTCTAAGCGACCTAGATTAGCAAACTAGGTACTTTAGTTACCTCAAGTTTGAGGTTGGAGCTTGAACTATAGACACTCGGGTGGATCGTCTTTGACACGAGGAGGCCGACGACCAAGCTCGATCTCGACGGACAAGGAGATCTAGAAGAGGAAAAGAAGACCCGGAGGACTTGGTTCATATAGATATAATCACTTTCATAGTAAATGTAGATGGGCAGGTGGAAACCTGTAAGGCTAGACTTGTTGCAAAAGGTTTTCGTCAAAGACCAGAAGTGGGCTATGACGAAACTTTTTCTCCAGTGGCTATGCTCAAATCCATTCAGATCCTACTTGCCATTGCTGCCTTTCATGACTACGAAATCTGGCAGATGGACGTAAAAACAGCTTTTCTAAACGGAAGTTTGGAAGAGTGCGTTTATATGGATCGGCCGGAAGGTTTTGTAGACAGTTGGAGTAGCGGGAAGGTGTGCAAATTGCTTAAATCCATTTATGGATTAAAGCAAGCATCGCGGAGCTGGAACATCTGTTTTGATGAAACAGTCAAGGAATTTGAGTGGATGATTTCCAAGCCAAGCCTCCTTCATGTCTTGATTTCCAAGCCATCTTTAGTTTAGTTTAGTTTAGTTTCTTCTTCTTCTTCATTCTTTCCTCCATGAAAATTGTAGTTAGAGCTTTTTGAGTGGATGATGAAATGAAGATGAGGGTGTTTGTATCATTCTTTTGTTAGCTTCCCCTTGAGATCCTTGCTTTCTCTTAATCTTTCAACCTCTTCATTGAGCTTGAAAATTTAAGGGTTGGTTATTGATCTCAAGGGTTGTATCTTCATATGGAATTTGTGCTTCATTTTCCCTTGGGTTTTTAGCTCTCTCTTGATCTTGCAATCTCTTAATTGAGCTTGCAAGTTTAAGTTTGGGTTATTAAACCCATGGTGTGTAACTTGTTCCATGGTTCCTAGTTTCTTTTTCTTGCATTTTTCATTCTTGTCTTTTATTACTTGCAATTTATTACCTTGCACTTTAAATTCCATGCCCTTACTTACTTGTAATCTTTTCTTTTCTTTGTTCTTTTTGTTCTCTCTTTTTTGTTCGTTTTGTGAATGGTTGTAATTATTGTTGTTAAGAATAAATACGATATTGTAAGTTAATATTTCTTTGCTCATTTCCTTTTCCCGTTATTTTCCATTGAACTCCGCCCAAACGATACGCAAGCGCTCCGTTAGGCACCCTACCCTACCAAGGTAACGGTGATTCCTAACTGCGACCGGTTGCGTTCGGTTTGGCCGGAGGCGAAAGCAAGAGACAAGAACGGAAAGAAAAGAGTAAATAAGCCGGATTCCACGAATACCGTGCTTAAATCCCCTAATCCATGTTGTTGCCGATTGCTCTAGCTTCAATTGGTCAAGACTCGGCTCAAAGGTTTTGAGTACGGATTTCTTTAGCTTATAATTTCTTATCTTTTTCTTAACAACTTTATACTTGCATATAATACACATAGGTTAGTCTGAACAAACATTTACATATTCTTTATTGACTCGTCTAAAACTCGAACGGACATACAACCATCTCCCTGTGGATCGACCCGTGCTCAACCGGCTAGCTGCGAAGCGACACCGTCCTGATCGCGGTTATAACTTTAGAATTTTGAACATCCGACACGCCAAAAGCGTGCGATCAAATGGCGCCGTTGCCGGGGAGACGGTAGCGTATTTTCTTTCTTGTTATTCGGGTTAATATTCTTTTTGTATATATTTATAAAAAAAAAATCTTTTTGTTATTTTTGATCATTTTTGTGTGCAAGTGTGCAGATTTTTGCAGATTTGCAAACTGCTATTGTGGGGAGCAAAGTGTACATTCAAGGTTAAGGTGATTACGAAGTACAGTGCCAAAGATCCGGGTAGTTTGACCCGCGCAAGCGAACTTTTTCAAGCTTACCAGATTTGATTCAACGGGGTTTTCCTAACCCAAAAACTTAACGGTACGTATTTCTTAAACACCTTCTTCTCAAATCCGACGCATCCAATATACTATTCTTTGCAGGATTCTTTGCAAGTTCGCTAGCAAACGCTAAAAATTGACTAACCCGTATTTGTTGCAGTGCCGTGCTTAAACTAAAAAACGATTGTTTGATTCTTTATAGAATTTTTATTGAATTGCGCATTGCATACATTAATACGGACTTAAGGGCAAGCGAACCCCACAACATACGGTAAAGGATTTCATCACCTTTTCCGTGGCCCACAAATCACGAACTTGAGCATAACGTTTACCCGCACAAACTTTAAAAGAAACTAGACTTTAAGCCTTAAGGACTTCGCGCTCATTAGGAAAAGTTAACTGTGTTTAGAATCTCGCTTAACGGTATATTGTTTACGGGGTGTCTAGGAAAGTGTTAATGGCGAAACCGCCAAAAGAGAAAGAGTTATTTAATTAAGGAACTTCGCGAAAGCGTTGGAAAACCTCCCTTTATCTCTGCACTTACCTGGCCTCGTGATCAGTGTATCTTGAGCCCGTTTCTCGACACAGTTTTACTTCGACAATCAAGTTCTGGAGTAGGTCTAGTTGACCTAGGTGAACCCTAGAACGATTAGGTGTGTGGTATTTTTGCGTCGTGATTGTTTTTTGGTCCAGATTCTTTTTGTGTGTATATTTCTTTCTTTTGTTAATAACTAAAAAAAAATCACATTCTTTTTCCCCTCCTTTTCTGTGCCTTTCTTTCTTTCTCTCTTCATATCATGGGTACCCCACCTCGCAAAACTCTTGCCGAACTTTGGTACCCACAACCAGACATTACTTCTTACAGTTCTTGCTTTGGCCGAACATCGAACGACCCCTCCATGCCCAAAATGTCATTGAAAGATCGCATAGACGCGTCTAGGACAAACACTTGCCCTCCGCATTCCACTTTGTATCAACCTTTTCGACCTCCCGCACCCGCTTATGTTGATACCCCTTTTGCAAGTCGTCCTTTGTCCATCGCTGAACGTATAGAACAATCTCATAGCCGATCTTTCACTCCTTTCACCACTTCAAATTCTTGGGATCAACAATTCCATTCACCTTCGTATCCAAATGTTGATCCTACCCCTGTCCAGCCATTCAATTCCTACCCGTCCTACCCAACTTTTGCACCTTCCCTAGACATTGCTTTTGAAGCGTCATTTGGGAGTTTCCAGTACCGAAATAACTTTGAATCTTTTACTGAAACCCCTTCACAACCCATGTCTAGTCTGGAACAGTCATTGGAAGACTTTAGGGTAGCGTCATACCAACAGATGATGGATTTGAATGCTTCCATGGCTGCCCTCATACAACCTAGTGACCCGGTAGCTAGTTTTCAACTAGCTCCAAATTTTCCAATGTATGAAGAGGCGGTAGGACAGGTTGAGAATTTGAGCGGAGAGAGTGAGCCATATACCCTTCCAAATCAAACTTACCCGTTTCAACTTGAATCCCATAACTCCTATTTTGAAAGTCTATCGAGTGTCCCAAATGATTTATCAATTGAAGATAGAACAGATAATGAGTTGTGTGACCTTGTAGTGTTTGATTTGCCCGATTGTGAAGGGTCCCTTTCGAGTGAAACCGCACACAACCCTTTTGACCTCTACACCTCCATCTTAGAACCTGAATTGATTAATATCCATGCTTTTGTTGAGGTGTCTGAGAATATTGATTTTCACTTGATTGAGGATATTGACGCCGGGAATATTTTGGATGATGAACCTGTCGATTTGGATGAGTTTTTCTCTTCAATTCATCATCCCGAGTCATTAAATGTTTTTCCCGAACTTCATATGCGTCTTGATTTTGATGATAAATGCATGGATGAGCTAATTTTTGAGGATATTTTTAAGGATATTTTTGAGGATGAACCAGTTTTAATTGATGGGTCGGATTTTCCAATTCATCCTGTTCCTTTCATTGACCGTGTACACCCTCCGGAACTTTTAACCGATAACCTTCCTCAATCACCTACCTCCATCCTTTCCATCATTCTGACCTTGCAAGAAACCGTATCACTTTCATTTCGTATGTCTGGTTTACCAAGTTCGGCTTACCCATGGTTTCTTATGAATCTTGAGGGATTTGACCCCATTTCTCGATGGGTTAATAGATTAGCACAAATGCTTCTTACACATCAGTCATCACAAATTGTGCTAATCTATTCACTCCATTTCCCCCCTCAAGTTCGTATTCCACTTCCTTCTCCCTTCCGCCATTCTTCTTCTCATATACCGAGACCGTATCCCACTTCTATCTCCATACGGTCTCGTGTATTCTCCATTTCTTTCCTCTTCACCTTCTTTCACCAACCCGCATCTTACAGAGATAGAATTTTTGAATGGTTGGTGTTAACTTTTGGCCTTTGTAAGGCCTTGTATAGCTTTATACTATTCTCTTTCCCCCCTAATCCTGAACTTTAACGCTTAACAGTGGAAACACCGTTTTACTTAAGTTTGGGGGGGACTCCTTTTTTGTATATATTTTTTGTTTTCCTTTTTGTTTTGTATATAATTTGTTTCTAGGGAGCGCCGACAATTTTGACCCTCTTGGTGTAGCCTGACAGTGAGGGCACTGTCAAGTTTAAGTTTGGGGGTGTGCTCGGTAAGCTTTCTTCCTTCGCATTTATTTGTATATTTTGCATTTGCATACCTATTTAAAAATCCATAAAAATCAGAAAATTTTCTAAAAACATAAAAACTTTTCTGTCAAGTTAGCTAGTGGGAGAACTCTGATTCAACATTTCGACGGTTTTGTTTGATAAGATAAGAATAACTAAATCTTATTTTTAGATTTTGAAAACCTGAAAGATAACTCTCCTTTGAAGTTAACTATAGCTGATATACGTCTTTACATCACACTACACGTGTCGTGAGTTTTGGAAATTAGATGACAAGTCTCTTATGTCTAAAAACTTTTAAATGGATAAATGATTTTCTGAGGATCAAATAGGTTTGTTCTGAAATAAGTAATATCAAGAATAGTTTATGAAGTGAAGTGAATATGAAGGAATGTTATTGATGCCTTAATTGGAACTAATTCTGAAAAATAACCCATCTGGAACTTGATTGGAATGATTACACACCTAACCCACTAAAACACGTCTTTTATCCAAAAAATAACTGAACTGCCGGTTATATCTCCGTTCGCATTGAATCATCATGGTTTTCACGCTAATTGTCTTTTGTTTTTGGGCCTAGGTAACTTGAGTAATTAAGTCCGCTGGGGTGTCTCTACACCTAATGCCCTAAAACCAACTGGTTTGGGTGCATTGGCCCAAAGCTCGTTAAGAAGCCTAGAAAGTCCAGATTAAAACAAAGTCAAGCAAGTGTTCTCTCCGAGTTAAAATTCCTAACGGTTCTTTGTGTGAGAATAATCTTGACAAAAGACAGGTTTTTATAAAAAAAAAATATTTCTAGCGGAGATATGAAGGTTTTATTCTATAATAAAGACTATTGCACGTTCACAGAGGTGTGTATGAAATGAAAACAAGAAAATGGTAGAGTGAAAAATAAGACCTAGTTTCCTGTTAGGGAAGATAAAAATTCTGAAGTTGAAACTTTACTGGAAAACGAAACTTGAAAAAATGCTTAACTCTTTATAAAACTTATGTGATCCTTTTAAAATTTTTATCTGGGTTTTATTGTGTGACATGATGACTTTAATCGATCCTTCTGGAACTAAACGACACTATTTGCACTGCACGTAAAGACATATAAAATCTTTAGTTAAATAAGAAGCGAGGTGTGAAAAATAAGGGTTTGATAGTCTAGACTTAGGATCATAGAATTGTTATTTTCTGAAACAAAACTTTAGTGTTTGAATCATAGTTATTTCGCAAAACTAGCTTGACCGGATTTTGTGGGTGTAATCCGCTGAAAACCCTCAGGAGACAACACTCCTCCTACTAGGGACACCTAGAGGTTTAACGGCTTGTTGCACACGCTCAGTGCAATCGCGTTCCCTGCGAAAGTGCGGTTAGGATTTTATTTTTGTGAATAATTGGTTTTGCTCGGGACGAGCAAAAGTTAAGTTTGGGGGTATTTGTTCATACCAGAATATTGCATTTTATACCGCCCATTCTTACGCTCGTTTGTTTATAGGCAGGTGCTTTTGATCAGTGTTTGCTACATATTTGCAGAATACAGGTTCTCGGCTCTGAACAGTGAAATTCATGCAAAAGTACGTCAAATTCTGGATTACTGCCAACACAGATAAAACACGGGTCTCCGCTCTCTATCCGTATGTTGCCACACACCAGTTTAAGGGACAAAATGGCAAATCGATGTCATTTTCGTGCACAAAGCTCAATGTCAACACAAGATCCAATATATCTACGCGGAGCTCGAGGAAATCTTGGAAAAAGATCCACATCACATCACCTTTTGATCTACTGAAATT
The DNA here is from genome assembly GCA_030015575.1 of Agapanthus africanus. Taxonomy (NCBI): domain Eukaryota; kingdom Viridiplantae; phylum Streptophyta; class Magnoliopsida; order Asparagales; family Amaryllidaceae; genus Agapanthus; species Agapanthus africanus. Next base: position 295,041,489 of record CM057342.1, read on the forward strand.
CTGGAAGAAATGGGAAGAGTTTATGAGAAAAAGTCATATACCACACTGAAGGGTACTAAAAACTAGGGAAAACCACCAAATTTCATGGCCTAACTCCTCAAAACTGCCGCGGTTCCGCGGCATAAGCACGCTTAGGACGCGGTTCCGCGGCCGTATAGGCTCCTCACTTGGTCAAATTTCTGGGGCAGTTTTGGAATTTCATATACTGTCAGAATGTTGCCCTAGGTTCTCTGTTTCCGGCCTATAAATACCCCGATTTTGTTCCAAGCCAAGCCTCCTTCATGTCTTGATTTCCAATCTCTCTTTAGTGTAGTTTAGTTTAGTTTCTTCTTCTTCTTCATTCTTTCCTCCATGAAAATTGTAGTGAGAGCTTTTTGAGTGGATGATGAAATGAACATGAGGGTGTTTGTATCATTCTTTTGTTAGCTTCTCCTTGAGATCCTTGCTTTCTCTTGATCTTTCAACCTCTTCATTGAGCTCGAAAATTTAAGGGTTGGTTATTGATCTCAAGGGTTGTATCTTCATATAGAATTTGTGCTTCACTTTCCCTTGGGTTTTTAGCTCTCTCTTGATCTTGCAACCTCTTAATCGAGCTTGCAAGTTTAAGTTTGGGTTATTAAACCCATGGTGTGTAACTTGTTCCATGGTTCCTAGTTTCTTTTTCTTGCATTTTTCATTCTTGTCTTTTATTACTTGCAATTTATTACCTTGCACTTTAAATTCCATGCCCTTACTTGTAATCTTTTCTTTTCTTTGTTCTTTTTGTTCTCTCTTTTTTGTTCGTTTTGTGAATGGTTGTAATTATTGTTGTTAAGAATAAATACGATATTGTAAGTTAATATTTCTTTGCTCATTTCCTTTTCCCGTTATTTTCCATTGAACTCCGCTCAAACGATACGCAAGCGCTCCGTTAGGCACCCTACCCTACCAAGGTAACGGTGATTCCTAACTGCGACCGGTTGCGTTCGGTTTGGCCGGAGGCGAAAGCAAGAGACAAGAAAAGAAGGAAAAGAGCAAATAAGCCGGATTCCACGAATACCGTGCTTAAATCCCCTAATCCACGTTGTTACCGATTGCTCTAGCTTCAATTGGTCAAGACTCGGCTCAAAGGTTTTGAGTACGGATTTCTTTAGCTTACAATTTCTTATCTTTTTCTTAACAACTTTATACTTGCATATAATACACATAGGTTAGTCTGAACAAACATATACATATTCTTTATTGACTCGTCTAAAACTCGAACGGACATACAACCATCTCCCTGTGGATCGACCCGTGCTTAACCGGCTAGCTGCGAAGCGACACCGTCCTGATCGCGGTTATAACTTTAGAATTTTGAACATCCGACGCGCCAAAAGCGTGCGATCAGGTATCTACCTATCAGTAATGATGTAATATATCCTCCAGGTATAAGTAAGGTATGCATGCGAGGTATACACGTACCTATGTCATTATGTGTGTATGTACCTATCGCAAATGGTACAATACCATAGGTAATACATGTAACTAGCATATAAGCAAGTCACGGCATATGTGTAAGCATGTAAGTATAAAGGTATGCTATAAGTCATATGCATAAAGAAATATGAATTAATGTCTCAATGTCCCTAACTAAACAATATCATATCTATAAGGGTGTTGTGCGTGTCATGGCAATTATTGACGGTGTGTGTGGCATACAATCAGTACTCGTGCAATATAAGCCGTCAATAATAGTGCAGTGTCCTAAGGGTACTAGTTAAGCACAACAATAACTAAATAGTAATGTGTATGCGCAACTCTATACATAGAATAGAATATGAAACAAAACATAACATCTCTAGCCCAGACGCATAACGCTATGCAAGCGATTCCCCGGTAGATGTTAAATCTACTCACCAACGCTCCCGGCTAAGTGAAGCCAACCACCTGTTTCCCCTTCTTCGCAGCGTCCGAAGTCTCCGCCTGCGAACCTAACACATAACACGACAAAGCAAATATATATTAGTAAACGACCAAAAACACGTACAAACTACGTTTTACCGACACATCAACTTCAAACATAATCTCAAGTGTTCGTATTGTGGCTAACGTACGTAACGACACGACGAAACCAACCCAAGAGCAAAACCAGCACGAAGTGCACGGACCGTGTCGGATAACGTATCGCGCGTAGTCGTAACACTAGAAACTACCCATGTGATCCCAAATTTTGCATACAGAGAAAACTCAACATCCAAAGAAGACCAAACATACTTAAACCACAGCAGACACCTACCCATAAAAACCCAAAACCCAACTCCACCAAAAAACCGATGTCGCCGGAAATCCCCCGCTTGTCACCGGCCGAGTCCGAGCTCCTTGGGTTTGTGCTCCAGGTGTGGTCCTATGGTCACTGGTACAACACAACTACATTGTTCGGTTTTCTAATAAACACTCCGGGTCACAGCAGAACACATATATCACAAAACGACACTAAAAATACGATATTATGCACAAAACTTAACTTTACACTATTTAAACTAAAACTATAAGGCTACACAACACTAAAACAACTTAACTAATAGAAAGAGATCAATACCTAACTAAAAGAACTCAATGATCCAAGCTATCCAAGCTCCTAGGCATCCAAGAGGCAAATACAAGCAAAATGTGTGATTTTGGTGAGATTAGATGAAGTTTTGAGATGGATTTGTGATGGAATATGAAGTGTTCAGTTTAGTCTTAGAGGAGATAGAGAAATATGAAAGAAATTAAGTGAGAAAGAATGAGTAAGTGTGAGGAAATGAGAGAGGGAGGTGAGTGTAGGGTGAGAGTGAGAGGTGAGTGTATCCTTTGCATTAATTCTCCCATTATTGCATTCATACCATGTCACCATGCCACCTTTCTCACAAACAAAAACCTAAAAGAAAATATCAAGGATTAGGGCTAAAGTTTAAAGCAAAGAATGGATTAAAGCAAAGGATTAGAATTAGGGTTAAGTGTCATGGTCACCAATACTAGATTAGCACAAACAAACCCTCACATTTACGTGCACACGTGCGTGCATGCCCATAACAAATAATATTAAAATAATAATTAAATGTTATAAAATGTGAGGAACCCGAATTGGTAAACTTTTATGGTAAACCCGCATTACCGTCTAAACTAACACTAACCGAAATCTAAGGCGTTACAATCTCCCCCTTATAAAAATTCGTCCCCGAATTTAAAATTTTCACTAAGCGTACCTTCAAAGAGATGATTACAAAACTCCCAAATCTCGTTCGCAGCCTCCCAAGTGACCACCTCACTATACGGCTACGTCCAAAGAAAACCCTCCACAAATGGCAAGACCCTTGGCCGAAGTTTCTCCACCTGCCGAGCCACTAACACAAATGGCCGCCGGTGAACGAAAAGATCGCGTCCAAGCTAAAAGGTCTGGTGCTGAATCATGTAAGAAAGGTCATGAAGGTATTTGCAAAGTATCGACACAAGGAATACGGGGTGAAAAACTCGATAATCTGGACGGAAGTGCCAAATTAAAGGCAACGGAATTAACTCGCTAAAAGGATTTTAAAAGGACCTACAATCCTGGGATAACTCCCCAAAACTCAACACGTCATTCATCGAAAAATCCGTAGGAATACATGATCTCCCACTGCGAACTCAAGTCTGCGACCACCACGATCGACATAAGACCTCTGTCTGCACTGGACTGTCCTCATCCTGACCTAAACAGATCATCTCCGAAGTCTTTAGACTAGCTGGGGTCCAAAAATCCTACTCACGCAGAGTCAGAAAAACAGAATGGCGATCGACACAACTTAATAACAAAACCTAAAGGTTGCCAATCGGAGTGTCTCCTGATAACATCTATCGAAGGAGAACTCTAACAATGGCAAGTGATGATCCCAACTGCCAACAACAATTAGTATGCACGCACAAGCATATTAGGTCCACGTTACCCACCCCGGATCTTTCGGGGAGGCGGAATAGGTAAAAATCAAAATTTTCCTCACTAGGTAACATGGACCATTCATGAAGGATCTTTGCTAAACAAAAACTAACAAGTACACTACAAGTTCTAGATACTATGTAGAATGGTTATACCTAGGTCTTGAACTCCTTCTCTTTGTGGTTCTCCTCCTTGCTTGCTCCTTGTAGTAGATTGAACGGCTCCTCCTCGTCGTCTCCTCTTTGCCGAAGATAGATCCACCCGAGGACCTCGAACTTGAGCTCTTACCTCAACCTAGAGGTAACTAAGGTGCTTGGTTTGCTAAACCTAGAACCCTAGAAAGAGTAGAGAGGTGTTATGGTGGCTTTGTCTCAAAAGCTTATGATTTTCAACACATGGAACACTTAAGCTTTAAGAGGAAGAGGGAGAGCTCTAAACATGAGAGAGAAAGAGCAAGAGAGAATGAGGGTAGAAAATCTACAACCATGCTCATATTAGAGAAATAATATCAATAATAATAATTAAGGGAAAATGTGATGGTGAGTTTCGAATGACCATTATCATTTCATAATAAATGCAATTTGTAAGAATCAAGAAGCATCTTTTATATGAAATGATTATGGTCAAAATGTCAACAAGGGTCAAAATGTCAACCATAGTCAAATGGTCAACCTAACCATGGCACAATAATCCTTAATTAATATTATTAATCATATTCCTCATTCTCATTCGGGTTTGGAAAAAGTCAACGGTCAACAACTCAACCAAAGTCAAATGGTCAACAACCCTAATAAGAATCCTCTGACTCTGCCTCTGTCAACTGTGCATACACACCCGCATCCGTGTTTCGAGGAACGCGAATACACTGAGACAAAACCAATCCCAAAACAAATACTAGGATTTGGCTTAAACCAAAGCCCGCTAGTAATAACTGCCCGGACACCAAACGTGCACAAGTGCGCGGATGTGAACGAACGCCGTCGCAAAACCATGCGACCTCTACTCTGTTTTGCCCAAAGGCGAGTAATCCTCTGTGTGGGACTCTAAAGGCTCGACACTACGCTGGCAGTGGGTTTAACCACAGGCCGCAAGCGGTACTAGCTGTACATAACGGTCCGCAGGTAGATGCCGACAAGAAGACTGATGAGGTGAACCCATCCGAACTCCTACTGAGCCTGAATATGACAATCTCCATACAGTCCGGTCTGTTCGTCTGAGAGTATCGCATGGCGGGCCTAGGGGGTGGTAAACGTCAGTCCCCTAATAGCGGTACAAGTCATGTCGGAGTGTAGCCCAAAATACCCTGAGAATCTACTGGAAAACCTACCGGCAATTCTCGCTTGCCCTGGCCAGGGACGACAATGTGTAATGGCTCTCCTAGACACAGCGCGATATCAACTCCCAATACCGGGAGAGACGAATCCTATCTAACCATCACTGCCTCCAAGTGCTTCGTGACTGCACCCAACTACTACCTGTTTTCACTACTCAGTAGAGCCGTGATAGGGTAGTAATCTAAGAACAGTGGGAACACACTCGAGGCGAAGTGACAGTGTCAAGTCAGCGGACTAAGCTGTACTCATGTCACATGGGAACTGTTAACTGACGATAGGTATAATACCAACCAACGGTTCCCGACGAGTCTTGTCCAGTGTACTCGTAACCTAACGAGCACCTGCATACTATCTCCAGTACGACGTACTGATGGCTGTGGGACAGACCATCTCTCCTGCTGGGAAGAGAAGCGTATGCACCAGTCTACTCTGGAGTATCGATACCCTATCTCGATAATCCTATGACCAGGGACCAAAATAAGGATGCGCTTATAGACTACCCAGCCCCCACTAGTGTGATCGCCATCACAACGCCGGTAGTCAAGCAAAAATCCTAAGGGCTCTATCAATATGTTTTTAGCGATATGTTAAAAGAAACATATACTCATATTAAGATAGAAACAAACCAAGTAGCATACTACTATATCAAGTAAGACAGTCGTAAAACCGTATATATATATCCCAAGCCTCCAAAATGTATTATACAAACTAGTACTATACAATAATGGCCTCTAGGGCATACATATCTAACAAAGCATATCCTCCAAAGTATGTATAGCCCGCTCTCATAAACCCTCGTCCTGCGGATGGAAAAGCGGAGCTAAAGCTCAACCAGTACCCAAGGCTTCCTGAAGCTCCTACCCAAAACGGCAAGCGAACGGTGTGCCCCTATTGGATAGAGCACATGAAGGAACTCCGTGCAAACGCACAAACATAACAAGAACAACTGAGCAAACTGAGCATAACCGGACAACAAACACCCGAATGGAGTCATACCCTGTCTAGACCTGGGTAGACACCACAACGAAATTCATGAAGATTTTCTCCCATTTCCACTCCGGAATGGTTAAAGATGGCAACTCTCCAGCCAGTCTCAAATGCTCAACCTTAGCTCACAACCAGACAAACACCTTGAACGAAATCCGAAACTTCACTCTTTATCCCTATCCACCCGTAATTAACTCACAAGTCATGTCACAAATTGGTGGAACTTGAATGAACACAGAAAGCTGACTGATGTGCCTGTTCTAAGATTTTGTGTCTCTACCCATCAGTATCAGGTACACACAAATGCGTCCCTAAACGTAGCACACCCTAGTCACAAATCAAGGACTTTGAATCTTTACCCAGCTGTGTATGCTCAAGAATCTCAGACAACCGAGCATCGGCGGGCTGTGCCTCGTGAAAGCGATTTAGGAAAAGTGGTCGGGCGCGGACATGAGCAAGCTGTCCCCTCAGTAGAGGCGAACCTAGCTGTACTCCATGATTACACAATAACTGTAAATCTGCTGAAGACTGTCTTTGATCTGCGCACAACTGGGACAAGCTAACCCCGGGCCTACTTCTCAAGCATCAGCTACCACAATTGCCTTACCACGGGTAACCAAAGGATCTCACAAACACAATCCTCCACAAGCTCAATCCAACGGCGCTGTCTCAACAATCAAAACCCGCTGCAGGAAGGTGTACATTAAGCTTTGGTGGTCCGTGAAAATCTGACACGACTCTCCACACAAGTAGTGTCATCGGATCTTCAACGCATGACCACCGCGGCCATCTCCAGATCATGAGTGGGATATCCTGCTCGTACTTCCTCCAACTGTAGGGAAGTAAAAGCGATAAATCTATAATGCCACATCAATGCAAAATCGAGCCCTACTCGCGAAACATCACAGTAAAAAAACAAGTCGCCCAAACCAGCAAGCAAGAAAGAACTGCTGCAGTTGTCAGCCGAATCTCCAACTGATGAAAACTCCGCACACATGCCTCAGTCCACAGAAAAAGAACCTCTTTTCCGGTCAGTTCAGTCAACGGTGCAGCGATACACAAGCAATCCTGCATGAAACGGCGGTAAAAACCAGCTAAGCCCAAAATCTGCGGACCTCTGTCCCGGATATAAGTATGGGCCAAAGCTGTACGGCCTCGATCCTCCTCGGGTCCATACGAAAACCGTCTCCCGTAACTACTAGACCTAGGAGTCAACACAATCACGCCTGAAGGAACACTCTGAGAATTTAGCAAATTACTGGGGTTCTCCCAATGTCTGAAAAACAAATCCTCAAGTGCTGTTCCTGTTCCTCATGACACATTGGAATAGACCAGAATGTCATCAATGACAAAACAATAAACTGGTCGAGGAACGGCCTGAAGAAATCTGGTTCATCACATCCACAAATGCTGCTAGGGCACTGGTGAGTCCAACAACATCACCAAAACACACACCGCCCGTAGCACGCACAAAAGCAGTCTTCGGAATTTCATCACTCCGAACCCGCAACAATGATGACCTGATCCCAAACAAACTTAGAAAATGTCTCGCACTCTGGAGCTGATCGAAGAAATCGCCAATGCGAGGTAAAGGATACTTATCCGCACCGCAAGACGGTTCAATTGACGATCAATTAACACACAACCTCAAACTGCCGTCTTCTCCCAGACGAACAGAAAAGGAGCTCCCCAAAGTGAAACACTCGGACGCATTAGTCCCCCAACAAACAACTCTGCAGCTGATCCTTAATCTCCCTAAGTTTCACAGGCTCATCTGGAACAACGTCAGAAAACTCTCGCACGAAAGGAACCCGTCCAACAAACCCACTATGGCTTCGGTATCACGAATGAAAGCCAAGAATTTTCGACATCCTCTCCTCAAAAAGCCGACAAGCGAAAAAGGCTGAATTCAAGCTGTGAGAGGCGGCACCACTATCCCTCTGCACAACAAGAACTGACTCGCCAGGAAAACAAAACCTGTATGTTTCCTCGCGGCAGTCCATAGATGCCTAGCACGTAGCTAACCAGTCTGTGCCCAGGAGAACGTCAAATCCAACATCTCTAGAAGGATCACAACGACGGACGAATCTCTATCTCCTATCCGATTGGCACACGACTGAAACACGTGTCGCGCAACAAAAGAATCGCTGACAGAAGTTAACACAACAACGGTTGATCTAGCATACACAAATCTCAGCCCAGCCAAGGGACAAAGTGTGTAAAACAACAAGTGCGTAGATCCCTAACAAAACCAACATAAGAATCAAAGAACATACAAATTAAGAATACCTGAAAACTCTGCATTGGACGCCCGTACATCCCGATGAGTAGAAGCAAACTCTTGTGTTTGCCTTCTACCCGGAACTGTCAGAACTCTTCCTCTACCAGACCGTTCTCTCGGAACCAACCCTCCGCGACCACGACTTCTCTGAACATGGGTCTGACGTGGTACTAAGGAACAATCCCTGATATGGTGATGAAGGCTCCCGCATCGAAAACATCCATATGATGGCTGCTGACCCTCTTGGGGATGAGAGCTGAACGACTGTCCTCGTCCTAAGCCTCTGCTACTCCCACGACGGTCACGAAATCTGTCTCGACGGCTAAGCTTCTTTCTCTGAGCTGGTACACCTGTACGAGCCTTCCTATGTTCCGGAACTCCTAAAGTCTCGGAAAGACGCTCCTCGTCAAAACGGGATGCGCGCTCCTCGTCAAAACGGGCTGCGTCCACTGGTGCTGTGTGAGTAACATAAGGCTGAGTGTTGACTGCAAGGAACAACTGGGTAACATGGGTGAAAACCTCCTGTCGCTGCGCTCGAATGGCCTCAACCAAAGAACTCGTCATCTGGCGCAAGTCCTGCATCTCTACCACAAGCCTATTAGTATGATCTATCGAAGGCGGATCCATCTACTCTGGTGCAACGAGCATGCCATCCTGGTCAGCCCTCATCCCATACGAGTCAACTCTGACCTCGGCTCTCGCTGCAACACTCTGAGTCCTCATAGTCATCGGCGGCAAAGGCTAAAATGGAAATATGATTCGATAAGAACACGGAAATCGAATTACAATGATATGTATCATCAAGGAAGGAATTTCAAGCAATTATACTTAGGTCACTTTAGGCGGAGTACCACGTCGTGAGTATGCCGCGGACATACACATACTACGTTACTCTGCTTAAGCTACCTACTCTATCATACCAAGGTCATCCTACACTCCGAAAGGTAAAACCTAGCTCTCTGATACCAACTTTGTCACGACCCAAAAATGGCACGTGATGACCCTTAAACTACGCAACGTCAACAGGCGTAACGCAATTTAAGTAAGCCGAAAACCCAGCAATCTAAACCATCAAAAGTAGTAAGAAATAAGAACATTGCTAAAACTTTTGAAATCTTAAACCAAATTTTTTAAAGTCCAACTTTTCTTCCTTTAAAATTTTGACAGCACCTCCTTTGTAAAACAAGCCCCCAAAAATGGGTACAACATAATATAAGTAAAATCATCCCAAACGGGAGCAAAATCCACACCCAACGGCGGAAAACAACCACCACAAAAGATATACGACGCCGTAGCGAAAAAAGAGACGATATAAATAAAACTGCATAAAAACCTCCAAATCACAAAATAATATACAATATCGTCCTCACATCAAGTCTCTAAGTCATACAAGATAATGGTAGATGGAGAGTACAAGATACAACGAATATACAACAAGCAACATCGGATAACCGCAAAACCTACCTAAGGAAAACTGCACACTGTCAGGCGAAGCGGTATCCACAGCAAAAGATGATACGACGGATGAAAATAGCCCTGCCTCTGACTACTCTGAGGAACACCTGACAAATACTGTGGCACAACGGGGGTGAGTTGCCAACTCGAAAATAGTAAAATAACATATGTAAGTAATCGCGAGTATGCACGTACAGCGCGAATCGAACATAAGCATCTAATAGCAATGAATGGTCATATGTAATGCATCAGTCATGAAAGGTACGCTAGCAGGTACTACTAATACATGAAGCAATAATAAGACAATCGGTATGCAATAATCATGTAAGGTACTCTATCAGGTACAAATAATACATGAAACAATGCATATAATAGTATGTAAATGCAACAGTCATGGAAAGTACTCTATCAGGTACAACTAATACATGAAGCAGTGCATAAACAATAAATGTGGAGTATGGAATAAAACATGTCATTCCCACGGAAATCTTAACCTCGTGGTAGGACCAAAATCCAACAAGACAATCCAATTCCCAATTTTCACAAATCAGCCCCCAAATTGGCTCTCATATCATGTAAGTCTCATATATCCTTAATGTACAATATCAAGTAAATCTCATATATCCTGAATGTCCAACATCAAGTATATCTCATATATCCCGAATGTACAACATCAAGTAGATCTCACATATCATGTATGTACAATATCAGTATATCCCACATATCCTATGTGTACAATATCAATATCAAGTAAGTTTCATATAAGGTGAGTGTTTAACATCGACACCCAAAATATCATGAAACAAGTGTCAAGCATCGACACTGAAATACTGATCTATCAGGTGCTGTCACCACGACTGGCCCCCCGATAAGTACGTATCATATTCTATACCGAAAGCTCGAGTGCCTAGCTCTGAACCTCACCTCTCGACGTATGCATACGCATATGACTCCCGTCGGTATCCTCACGATAACCGCCGAGTCATAGGTATTGTCACCGGTAGGTATGGTTCCCCCATTAACTCATCTCCTCACTGAGTTCTTGCCCCGGGTACCTCCGGCCCCCACCATGTACCCGCACACGGACCCCTCCTTTCCTCGCGTGGGGTATATATATCTGAACCAATAAAACTCATAGTGTGTGCTGAAATATCATATCAAGGGAAACCGGGTTTTTCAAATAATACATAATTTCATGAAACTACCACGGTCCCCAAATCCAGAAAACATCATGAAAAATCCATATCTCAATGCGAAAATCCATGAATATAATATACACAACATGAAATTGAAATGCAAGAGTATAAAGGAAAAGCCGCTATTTAACCGCAACCAGTTAAAATATAAATCTTGCGGTTCCTAATTCTTCAAGTCCAATATAACATCAAATAAAGGTGAACATGTAGCTATAACCAGATATATGTGTAACCATAGAGCTATAGCAAGGTATATGTATCTACCTATCAGTAATGATGTAATATACCCTCCAGGTATAAGTAAGGTATGCATGCAAGGTATACACGTAGCTATGTCATTATGTGTGTATGTACCTATCGCAAATGGTACAATACCCTAGGTAATACAGGTAACTAGAATATAAGCAAGTCATGGCATATGTGTAAGCATGTAGGTATACAGGTATGCTATAAGTCATATGCATAAAGAAATATGAATCAATGTCTCAATGTCCCTAACCAAACAATATCATTTCTATAAATGTGTTGTGCGTGTCATGGCAATTATTGACGGTGTGTGTGGCATACAATCAGTGCTCGTGCAACATAAGCCGTCAATAATAGTGCAGTGTCCTAAGAGTACTAGTCCAAGCATAACAATAACTAAACAGTAATGTGTATGCGCAACTCTATACATGCAATAGAATATGCGACAAAACATAACATCTCTAGCCCAGACGCATAGAGCCATGCAGGAGATTCCCCTATAGATGTTAAATCTACTCACCAATGCTCCCGGCTAAGTGAAGCCAACCACGTGGTTCCCCTTCTTCGCAGCGTCCAAAGTCCCCGCCTGTGAACCTAAAACATAACAAGACAAAGCAAATATATATTAGTAAACGACCAAAAACACGTACAAACTACGTTTTACCGACACATCAACTCCAAATATAATCTCAAGTGTTTGTATTGTGGCTAACGTACGCAGCGACACGACGAAACCAACCCAAGAGCAAAACCAGCATGAAGTGCACGGACTGTGTCGGATAACGTATTGCGCGTAGTCGTAACACTAGAAACTACCCAAGTGATCCCAGATTTTGCATATAGAGAAAACTCAACAACCAAACAAGACCAAACATACCTAAACCACAACAGACACCTAACCAGAAAATCCCAAAACCCAACTCCACCCAAAAACAGATGTCGCCGGAAATCCCCCGCTTGTCGTCGGCCGAGTCCGAGCTCCTTGGGTTCATGCTCCAGGTGAGGTCCTATGGTCACTGGTACAACACAACTACATTGTTTGGTTTTCTAGTAAACACTCCGGGTCATAGCAGAACACAGATATCACAAAACGACACTAAAAATACGATATTATGCACAAAACTTAACTTTACACTATCTAAACTGAAACTATAAGGCTACACAACACTAAAACAACTTAACCAACAGAAAGAGATCAATACCTAACCAAAAGAACTCAAAGATCCAAGCTATCCAAGCTCCTAGGCATCCAAGAGGCAAATCCAAGCAAAAAGTGTGATTTGGTGAGATTAGATGAAGTTTTGAGATGGATTTGTGATGGAATATGAAGTGTTCTGTTTAAGCTTAGAAGAGATAGAGAAATATGAAAGAAACTAAGTGAGAAAGAATGAGAGAGTGTGAGAAAATGGGAGAGGGAGGTGAGTGTAGGGTGAGAGTGAGAGGTGAGTTTATCCTTTGCATTAATTCTCCTAATAATGCATTCATACCATGTCACCATGCCACCTTTCTCACAAACAAAATCCCAAAAGAAAATATCAAGGATTAGGGTTAAAGTTTAAAGCAAAGAATGGATTAAAGCAAAGGATTAGAATTAGGGTTAAATGTCATGGTCACGAATACTAGATTAGCACAAACAAACCCTCACATTTACGTGCACACGTGCGTTCATGCCCACAACAAATAATATTAAAATAATAATTAAATGTTATAAAATGTGAGGAACCCGAATTGGTAAACTTTTACAGTAAACCCGCATTATCGTCTAAACTAACACTAACCGAAATCTAAGGCGTTACAATCGGTCAAGCTGTTCTTATCACAAAGGTTCTCTATGAAGGACCTGGATGATGCCTCATACATTCTGGGGATCAAGATCTACAGAGATAGATCCTGAGATTATTAGGACTTTCACAGTTCAGATACATAGAGACCGTACTAAAGAGATTTAGTATGGAAAATTCCAAGCACGGTAATATACCCGCATTGCACGGAATCTGTTAGGAATATGTATGCCCTAGAGACCATTATTGTATGATATAGTTAATGCTTGGACATATATATAGAGGACTTTCTTGCTCGACATGATAATATGCTATCTGGTTGCTCTTTATGTTAACATGTACACTTGTATTATTATACTGTCTCTCTGATACATGTTGATAAAGCCCTTAGGATGTTTGCTTGACTACCAGGACTATGATGCAGATCATACTACTAGGACTTGTGTAGTCCACAAACGCATCCTGTAACAGTTCCTAGTCGAGAGAGTATCGAGATAGGGCATCGATATTTCAGAGTAGACTAGTGTGTACGTTTCTTGACCCTGTAAGGGGAGATGGTTGATCCCATAACCATTGGTGTTTGACATCAAAGATTGTACACATGTGCTCATTAGAGAATGGGTACACGGAACAGGACTCGCCGAGAACTCCTAGATGGTATCATACCTAGCGTCAGATAGCAGTTCTCTGGTGACACTAGTACAGGTTAGTCAGTAGATCCGAGATCGTCATAGTGTCTTGTGTGGTTTCCCACTGTGCTTTGATTTCCTCCCTACCACGGCTCAAAGGAGTCATGCAAACAGGTGGATTTTGGGTACAGTCCCGAGTCACATGGAGGCAGTGAGCGATAGGAGGGGTTTCGTCTCTCCCGGTATTGGGAGTTGATGTTGCGCTATGCTCGATTGGCCATAACAGCAAGTCCCTAACCAGGGCTGATGAGATTTACTGGTAAGTGTTATCAGTAGTTTCTCAAACCGTTATGAGCCATACATCGGCATGACTTATCAAGTTACTGGGGTCTGACGATTCCACCCCCAGACTCGATATGTGACATATCAGACAAAGAGACCGGACTGTACGGTAGGTGTTACTTATAGGCTTTACGGGAGTTTGGACAAGCTTATTTGTTGATCTTCTAATCGCTCAATACCTGGGTAGCCGTTACGTCCAGCTAGTACCGCTGACGGCTTGTAGGTGACTGATGTGATCGTCATCTACTACTGGCGTATTGACGAGTTTTTAGAGTCCCACACAGAGGTTTCATAGTTCAAGCAAAACGAAGTAGGGCACATATGTTGATATGTGCGCGGGGCCTGATTAAATATGAGTATGTGATACCATATTCTAATCTGGCGGTTATTTAATATCAGTTAGGTTATATGTGATATAACCGGATTATTGAATCAAGTGTTGATTTTATAATGTGATATACAGATAAATGATATTAGACGGTTATATGTGATATAACTGGATTATTGAATCAAGTGTTGATTTAATAATATAAATATATATTTATATTTGATATAATTATATATTAACTAATATTATTTCTAATTAGTGTGTGTATTATATTTAAGAAGCATGGTAGGAATTTCTATTTTGAGAAAATAGAAATTAGGTGGAAAAATGGGGAGATATTTGTGGAATGAGAAAGCATGGTTTTATCATTTATTTTATTCGTTTGCTTGCACTATTGAAGCATAATTCAATTTATTTATTGGTGTTTATTCCATGCTTCAATAAGTGAGGTGTTTGTTAAGCCATTCTTCACCCGAGATTCTAGACTTGTTCATTTTTCTTGAGCTCATTTCTTAAGCTCTCTCCATTTTCTTCTTCCTCCCTCTCCAAGCCCTAATCCTCACATGTGATGTGAACCATAGGGTTTTGGACAAACCTGGTGAGCTTAACACCCCTACTTCACCATCCTACTCTATATTAGAAATATACATTAGGGTGTTTTCTTCACTAATCAAAGATTAGTGAAGAGGTAGCTTGGATTAGAGGAGCTTCGGGTAGATCATCTTCGACACGAAAATCGTGAAGGAAGTTCGTTCATTCTTCAAGTGGAGCCTAGAGGAGTCGTAGGGACTACTACCCAGAGGTTTAGAAGAGAAGGACACGATCTTTAAAGGTTGTAATCTCCATCTCTTAGAATAGTTCTTTTCATATCATACTAAAACCTTAATATTCTAGTTATGATTCTAGGTTAGTGTAGCTTAGCACCAAGAAAATTTTAAAATTTCATGCTTGATGCCGGTTAAAACCTTGTGGTGGTGCTAGGGTACACTTTCAGAATCACTCTCTCCAAAGAGATGTCTCCCAAGACTGATGAGGAGAGGGTTCGCATGAGCACTATACCCTATGCTTCGGCGATAGGATCTATAATATATGCGATGCTATGTACAATACCAGATGTTGCTTACGCACTTAGCATGGTGAGCCGGTATCAGTCGAACCCAGGTGAGAATCACTGAACAGCAATGAAGAACATTCTCAAGTACCTGAGAAGGACTAAAGAGATGTTCTTAGTTTTTGGTAATGGAGACATTAAGGTCGAGTCCTTTACTGATTTATGCTTCAAGAGTGACAAGGATGAGAGCAAGTCTGTCTTAGGTTTTGTGTTTACCCTCAATGAAGGGGCAGTGTGTTGGAAGAGCTCCAAATAGGATACCGTCGCAGACTCGACGATGGAGGCTGAATACATTGATGCGAACGATGCCGCAAAAGAAGCGGTTTAGATGAAGAAGTTCATTACTGAACTTCAGCTGGTTCCGTCCATTGTTGATCCGATACCTTTGTTTTGCGATAACAATGGGGCTATAGCTTTAGCGAAGGAACCACAGTCCCATCAGAAATCCAGACACATCTTGAGGTGGTATCACCTGATCAGGGAGATCATTGATCACCAGGAGATCGAGGTGCGGAGATGGACACAAAAGACAACACGGTGGATCCATTCTCAAAGCCCCTTCCTCAAGCGCAGTTCGAGTGAATTTTTGAGATGTTGGGTATGCGATACGCATCTCCCACTTGCACTAAGGCCATATATTGGTGTACCGATTATCCAACATCTACTCTAAGGTAAGTTGTTGGCGTATCGCATATCCAACATCTCAAAAAGTCGCTCGAACTGCGCTTGAGGGAGAGACTTTGTGAATAGATCCGTTGTGTTGTCTTTTGTGTCTACTCTCCGCACCTCGATCTCCTGGTGATCAATGATCTCTTTAATCAGGTGATACCGCTTCAAGATTGTTGGGTTCCTTAGCACGACTACTAGGTTTAGGAAGGCATCAAGCATGCAATTTTATAAAAATCTAGTGTGCTAACAAATCCGAACGAAGGATCTAAGTAGAGAATTAGGGTTTTTAAAACATGTAAACAAACTTTACACTAAGTGAAATAGGAATACAAGCATTGTAGACCGGTCCTTCACTTCTAAAGCTCCGTGTAGTAGTCCCTTTGCTCCAAGTAGTGGTGTCTCGGACTCTCGCTAGGCTCCACTAATCGAAAGGAACAAGCTTGCTTAAGGATCTTCGAGGCCGAAGATGATCTACGTCGAAGAATCCTTAACTCAAGCTAGCTCTTCACTAGTTATGAAATTAGTGAAGCAAACAATCTATACTAAATGGCTAATTTGGTATAGATTGATGAAGTAGGAATTTTTCTCACTTTAGAATTAATTTCCTCTTTTTTTCTTTTTCTTCTCACAACAAAGCTAGAGAGCAAAAATGGAGATGAAGAAGAAGAAGAAGTGGTGAACTCTAGCAACCATGGGTGAGAAAATATCATATATAACTCATGTAGAGCTAAAGATAATGGTTAGGTTAATAAATATTTAGAGTAAAACAAAATTAGTGGAGTAAGTCAAGGTTTCCACAAGCTTCTTCAAGCATCACAAACCATAGCATTTTTCACCTAATTTTGTTTTATCCCTTAATAATTAATCACCCAATTTATCTTTAGTTAGGTATGAGTCTCACACACCCAAATCCAATGTATCATCTAGCATGACACAAAATAAATACATTAATATATATCATATATATATTTGTATGTATATTGAGAAAACATTTTCTTAAGTGAGCCCATATTAGTTAATGTATATTTATATATCAAATATACAATTATACATCAAATTATTAAATCAACACTTGATTTAATAACTCGGCTGTATCGCATACAACCGACTAATATCATATAACAAATTATTGAATCAACACTTGATTCAATAATCCGGTTATATCACATATAGCCTACATCACGAGATTAGAATACGGTATCACATACATGTATTAATCTCGGTCCCGCACATATCACATATATGCCCTACTTCGTTTCGCATGAGCTAGGAAACCTCTGTGTAGGACTCTAAAGACTCGTCAATACGCTGGCAGTAGGTGATGATCATATCAGTTACCCACATGCCGTCAGTGGTACTAGCTGGAAGTAATGGCTACCCGGGTATTGAGCGATCAGAAGATCAACAAGCAATCTTATCCAAACTCCTGTGAATCCAATCAGTAACACTACCGTACAGTCCGGTCTCTTCATCTGATATGTCGCATATTGAGTCTAGGGGTGGTAAACGTCAGACTCTAATAACTTGATAAGTCGTGCCGATGTGAGGCTCCTAACGGGTTGAGAAACTACTGATAACACTTACCAGTAAATCTCCGTATCAGCCCTGGCCAGGGACTTCCTGTTATGGTCAATCGAGCACAACGCAACATCAACCCCCAATACCGGGAGAGACGAAACCCCTCCTATCGCTCATTTCCTCCATGTGACTCGGGACTGTACCTAAAAACCACCGTTTTGCACGTTCTCTTGAACGTGGTAAGGTGGAAATCAAAGCACAGTGGGAATCACACAAGACTCTATGACGATCTCGGGTCTACAGACTAACCTGTACCAGTATCACCTGAGAACTGCTATCTGACGTTAGGTATAATACCATCTAGGAGTTCTCGGCGAGTCCTGTTCAGTGTACCCAGTATCTACTGAGCACCCATATACCATCTTTGATGTCAAACACCAACGGATATGGGATCATCCATCGCCCATCAAATGGGTCAAGAAGCGTATACGCTAGTCTACTCTGGAATATCGATGCCCCGTCTCGATACACCCTCGATAAGGAACAGTTAAAGGATGAACTTGTGGACTGCCATGGCCCCACTAGTATGATTTGTATCATAATCCTGGTAGTCAAGTACGCATCCTAAGGGATTTACTAACATGTGAGACCAAGACTGTATTACAATACTAGTCAACATGTTAAGATAAAGAGCAACCAGATAGCATACTATCATGTCGAGCAAGAAAGTCCTCCCTATATATGTCTAAGCATCCACTATAATATTGCCACGCCCCGCTTCCTAGTAGACGGAAGCATGTACGTGACGAGGCCGCGACGTATTTATTTCGAGAAGGTCATTTCCCGAAATAAATACGCTAAGCGTAATATAAGCAATATAAAAAGACAAGATAATAAGCATGAAAGTAAAACTTCAACAACTTTATTTATATTCAACTTGATTCATTTACAATACATGATTTTTAACTGAAAGAAAATACAGAGATTGAAACGCCTAAATAGGTGGCGTACATCAATGAAAAAAGGTAACTGGTCTAGGCCTGTGACTCAGTCTGTTGGTGCTCCTCCTTTGGGATGTCTACTCTTTCAGTCTCCTCAGTATCTGACGAACATTCCAAGAAAACAGAGAAAAGTGGAATATCCGTCAGCGAACTTTCACTCGGTAAGTCCCAAAGAAAAGGGGAGTAAAGAAAAAATGTAATGATAGAGAAAAATTATAATATGAATTATTAAGTATGTCATACATCTTGTCAAGTTTATTTAGCATGCGGTTTTATTGTAATACAAATGAACAAGTACAGTAATGCGTGACGAGTAGATAAACTTGATATCATGAGCATGGTAGTATAAAAGTAACATAGCCATATAATGTAAGTGTAGTGAACATGCAGTGAAGGTAAGTGTCTTAACAGGTCTCTACTTGGGTATACTAATCTAACGTAAGTTCAAGAGTGAATGTCAACCAATCTCAAGAGTTTTCTCGAACCCAACAGGCTGTAATTTAGGGGTAGGGAACCACGGGCCCGAATCAAATGTTAGTAACGGGACTTCAACCTAGTGTTGAAGTATTCCAAACTCAACAGGCTGTAATCTAGGAGTAAGGAAATACGGGCCCTCATGATAGCTTGCTTGTGTTAGTAGACATGGATTCATGATCTAGGGGGGCTTGAGATTTTGTTGGATTCACGCACGAACTACCCCAACGCCCCATGTATTTATTGTATTGATATTAATGATTGTACTGATGGTATTGTATTTTATTGTATTGTCTTGTATTATAGATTGTATAGATGGATGACTTGCTGAAACCATGATATCAGTAAATGGATGTAACTGGAGAATCATGTAGATGGATGTATATCCATGGTTCTGTTCAGTCAAGTTAGATTGAATAGATTGATATATATGGATTCATGGATTCATGTTGAATTGTTATATATATATACTTGAATCTCATTCAAGTCAGATTGATTATATCGAGACTCAGTCTGAGTCAGACAATTAGAAAATAAATTGAAATCCTGAATTAAGTTTTGATGTTATCGGTATCCGCTGTACATGGACAGCAGGATTTGTGTCTTTTCCAAAAACGATTACCGTATTGATAACACCGTTTGTTAAGTTGTCTACCTTAAATAGGCAAGCACCCATATCTCCGGCTCCCTGAGGCTCAAGAGACTGGTCCCGCTTAAACCTATGTTTACTAGGGTCCTTATTGTAATTTATTATAATTTGAGGGGGTTTTATGTAAATATAATTTTGTATAATTTTCAAAATACACCTAAATTATTTTATTATCGTCTTTAAAGTTTTCATTGATGTATATTTTATCATTATGACATTTCTAATGAATAAAACCTATTTTTCATAATATATGATATTTATTTGTAAAGTATTGAACTTGTATGGAATTGCATGGTATTTTCATGTAAAGTGATTCTTTTGATTTACAAAAGTTAGAATATTTATATTATAACAAAAATTAGATATTTTGATGATACATATATATATTAATATAAAATAATTTTAATTTATTATTTTTCTAGAAATCTCATTTTCTAAAGAAAATTGTATTTAAATCTTTCGAGACCGTATGCTCCTTGCTGAGGTCTGCATCTCGCACTAGTAAGCCCGAGGATGTGCGATAATCCGCACCATCCCGAACGGGTTCCTCGAAATTGGTTGTAGCTGCACATTGCAAAGATTTGTTAAAAATACATATCTTGTAGCAAAAAGGTTTTTATAAGTTAAAAGTATTTAATTGTAAATTCGTATTCCCGTATTCTAAATTCCAAAAAGATATCATGCTATGATAGAGATGTGTGTTGTGGTGAGGTAGGTCATTACCTCGTGAACTATCTAAAGGTATAGCAAGGAATTATAATGATTTATGTCAAAACTAAACTATATGGTATTTTTATGAAAAAGTGCAATAAAAATTACAATATGAATTCTTTTGCTATGAAACTTGTTCAATATGTTTTGTTAATGTTTAATGGTCATGATGTGCAAGATTGGTATTGTTGTATTTAAGAAAATTGGAATTTTTTTTAAAGAAAACCGAATCGGAAGTCGGATTAACTCCGCTTCCGTCGGGTTTTAGAAATACAAGTTTTTAGAGTAGAAAAGAGAAGGGGAGGAGGGACTTACTGGATTGTAGTGGAGAGGAGAGGAAAAGGAAGAAGTGGGAGGCGCCGGTGCGTCGTTTTGTTGCCGGAATCTCCTCGAATCGTCGTCGGAAGTTCGCCGGAGCTTCGCCCTTTGCTAACTCCACATGCACACACAAAGTCTATGGAATTTTCTTAAGAGTTTGGACAGAGATTTGGAAGTGAGGAGGGGTGAGTTTAGGTGTGGTATTTATAAGAAAAATTAGGGTTTAGGGTAGATGAAAGGGTGTGATAAAAATTATATTAAAATGGATTAAATGTGTGATTTAAATTGCTCTGTAAATGTGCAGGGAAAATGAATAGTACAGGGGTTATAGGGGAGTCCAAAGGTTGCATACGAGTCAAGAAAATCAGAGTTTTGAGCTGAGTCGGCCGCCGCCGCCGTCCGATTCACAGCTCCAGCAGGCCCGAGTCGGCCGAGTCAGGTCGATTCTCTTTGCCACGTGTCCCCTGGTGCTTGGTCTTGACTCTTGGACCCGTTTGTTTTATGTGTGACTCTTGGTTTTTACGAGTTATGCACGTGTAGACTCTTGGGGTTCTAAAATGTTTAAAAGAAAACTAATTAAAAAATAATGTGGCTGATGGGGTTTGAACTCTGGTGCTTTGGTTCAGCAGTGCAATGTCTTACCAATGAGCTACAAGCTCCTTCTTGTTGTTCAAAAGCAAAACAAATTTATAACTTGTGCCCAGGCTCAAATACTCCTTTCTGTATTTTTTGAAAAAAAATTGTACAGAAAGTTTAGGTTTGTTACAAATATACAATCATGTATAATAATGGCATCTAGGGCATACATATAACTAACAATCTCCCACTTGCACTAAGGCCAGTTGTTGTAGTATCTCATACCCAACGTCCCAAAAACTCTCAAACTGTATCTTGGGTTTCGCCTAAGTGAGTGGATCTGCTGTGTTATTCTTCGTCTCAACTCTCCTGACTTTGATTTCCTGGAGATCAACCATCTCCTTGATCAGGTGATACTGCCTAAGAATATGTCTGGATCACTGATGGGACCGGGGTTCCCAGGCTAAAGCCACAACTCCATTGTCACCACAATGGTAGGAACCAAGATTATCTCATGAACATCTATACCCAGACAGCCTCTTTGGTAGCATCGTTTGTAGCGATGTATTCAGCCTCCATTGTCGAGTCTGCCACGGTATCTAGCTTGGAACTCTTCCAACATACCGTCCCTCTACTGAGGGTAAAGACAAAACCCGCGACTGTCTTACAGTCGACCTTATCACTCTGGAAGCTCAAATCGGTAAAGGACCCCATTTGGAGTTCACCATACACCAAGAACATTTCTTTAGTGCTTCTCAAGTACTTAAGAACGTTCTTTACAGCTGTCCAGTGTTTCTCCCCACGATGTAAGAGGCATCACCCAAATCCTTTATGGAGAAACATAGTGATAAGGAGAGCTTGACCGAGTGTAGCATAGGAACACCATTTCCTATCAAGAGTATGTCATCCACGTACAATACGAGGAAGATAACTTTACTCTCTACAACCTTCTTGTATATACAAGGTTCATCTACCTTTTTGATGAAGTCAAACTCTTTGACTGCCACATCAAAAAAGATGTTCCAACTCCGCGATGCCTGCTTTAATCCGTATATTGATTTAAGCAATATGCACACCTTTTCACTGCTCCCACTATCTACGAAGCCCTCTCGCTGAGTCATGTACACACTCTCTTCTAAATCACTATTTAGAAAAGCGGTCTTGACATCAATCTGCCAGATTTCGTAGTCATGGTACGCAGCGATGGCAAGTAGGATCCGGACGGACTTAAGCATAGCCACTGGAAAAAAGGTATCATCATTATCTACACCTGGTTGTTGACGAAATCCTTTTGTTACAAGTCTAGTTTTGAAAGTCTCAACTTTTCCATCTACACCAAGTAATATTTTCAAGATCCACTTTCTCCTGATGGGTTTTACCCCTTCAGGTGCAACAACCAAAGTCCATACTTTGTTGGTGTACATGGATTCCATCTCAGATCCATAGCATCCAGCCATTTCATAGAGTCCCCACTTGTGATGGCCTGCTCGAAACTAGTTGGGTCATCATCTTCCATGATGCAATCCTCGCTCCCATTATCATTGAGAAAACTGTAGTATCTCTCAGGCGGATGACGAACCCTACTAGATCTGCGGAGTGGCTGAAGTTCGTCGAGAACTATTGAATCCTCCAGTTCTACCAAATCATCAGCTGTTAGTTTGTCTAGCTGGAACTTCTTCCAGTTCTACCTCATGACCACTAATTTCTTCCATAAGAAATTCCTTTTCTAAAAAGGTGGCATGCCGAGAAACAAAAACACCTTTTGTTCTTCAGTGTGGTAGAAGATATTCCCTTGCTAATGTTTGGGATATCCAACAAACTTATACAGTACCGACCTTGCCTCGAGCTTGTCCGGATTTTTCTTTTCAACATAAGCCGGACAACCCATATCTTAACTCGTTTAAGAGATGGTCTCTTCCCATTCCATATCTCATATAGAGTGGTAGGCACTAATTTGGATGGAACTCTATTCAATAGGTATGCGGCTTCTCAAGCGCATATCCCCAAAAGGAAATAGGTAACTCAGCGGTACTCATCATAGAACGCACCATATCTAATAGGGTGTGATTCCTCCGTCCTGATACACCATTGTGCTATGGTGTATACGGAGGAGTAAGCCGAGAGAGAATCCCATTCTCTTTTAAATAATCCAGAAACGTCGTGCTCAAGTATTCTCCTCCCCGATTAAATCGAAGGATTTTAATACTTATACCCGTTTGGTTCTCTACTTCACACTTATATTCCTTGAATTTCTCAATTGAATTTCTCAAAAGCTTCAGACTTGTGTTTCAATAGGAACATATGTCCGAATCTTGAGAGATCTTCGATGAATATAATGAACTACGATGAACCAATCCTGGCATGTGTATACACATGACTGCATACATCACTATGTATCAGTCCCAAGAGTTCAGTAGCTCTTTCTCCGTGTCCAGTAAACGGAGTTTTGGTCATTTTACCTTTGAGACATGACTGACAAGTTTCATAAGATGAAAATTCAAACGGATTCAGATATTCATCCTTATATAACTTAGCTAGTCGTGTCGCATTGATATGACCTAGTCTACAATGCCACAAGAAGAATTCGTTCATTTCTGAACTCTTCCTCTTGTGTATGTTTTGTACATTGAGAACTGTAATTTGATTTAGAACGTATATGCCATTATATAACATGCCTGATCCAATCAACTTTTGATTCAGGAAAAATGTTCATAACATAATCCTGCAATACAAAATTACATCCTTCTTTACTTCATAAAGAAACCGATATAATATCGCATATCAGGTTCGGTATGTAATAACATTCGTTCAGAATCAATATATTTCAATTTGGTAATACAAGGTGATAATCACCAACTGCTTTGGCTGCAATAATTGCACCATTCCCTATAACTATAGAATGATCACCTATTCCCAGTTCACCACCTCTCATAAGCCCATGTAACAGATTACATATGTGGGATCTGTTAGTATATGTATGCCCTAGAGGCCATTATTATACATGTGATGTATATTATAGTGGATGCTTGGACATATATAGGGAGGACCTTCTTGCTCGATATGATAGTATGCTATCTGGTTGCTCTTTATCTTAACATGTACACTTATTGTCTCTCTATTATATGTTGATAAAGACCTTATGATGAGTACTTGAATACCAGGATTATGATGTAGATCATACTAGTGGGGCAGAGGTAGTCAGTAAGTACATCCTTCAAATGTTCCTAGTCGTGAGAGTATCGAGATGGGGCATCGATATTCCAAAGTAGACTAGCGTATACGCTTCTCGACCCATATGATGGGTGATGAATGATCCCACATCTATTGGTGTTTGACATCAGAGAAGGTATACGGGTGCTCAGTGGAGACTGGGTACACTGAACGGACTCGCCGAGAACTCTTAGATGGTATTATACCTATCGTCAGATAGCAGTTCTCTGGTGACACTGGTATAGGTTAGTCTATCGACCCGAGATTGTCATAGTCTTGTGTTATTCCCACTGTGCTTTGATTTCCACCTTACCACATTCAAGAGATCATACAAAATGGTCGTTTTTGGGTACAGTCCCGAGTCACATGGAGGCAATGAGCGATAGGAGGGGATTTGTCTCTCCCGCTATTGGGGGTTGATGTTGCGCTGTGCTCGATTGGCCATAACAGGAAGTCCCTGGCCAGGGCTGATTCCCAGATGTACTGGTAAGTGTTATCAGTAGTTTCTCGACCCGTTATGAGCCTCACATCGGCACGACTTATCAAGCTATTGGGGTCTGACGTTTACCACCCCCAGGCGAGATATGCGACATATCAGACGAAGAGACCGGACTGTATGGTAGTGTTATTGATTGGATTCGCAGGAGTATGAGCAGGCATGCTTGTTGATCTTTTGATCGCTCAATACCCGGGTGGCCGTTACGTTTAGCAGACCGCTTGCGGCTTATTGGTGTTTGATATGATCATCACCTACTGCCTGCGTATTGACGAGTCTTTAGAGTCCTACAAAACGATTTCTTGGTTCATGCGAAACGAAGTAGGAGCACATATGTGATATTTGCGGGACCGAGATTAATACGATATGTGATACCGTATTCTATTCTCGCGATATGTGATATTAGTCGGTTGTATGTGATATAGCCGGATTATTAAATCAAGTGTTGATTTGACAATTTAATGTATAATTATATATTTGATATATTAACTTACATTAACTAATATTTGCTCACTAAGTATTTCTTTTACTCACTTTTTGTTTTAGTATATATGTGATATATATTAATGTACATTTTTTTGTGTCATGCTAGATGATACATGCTTCATGGGTGTGTGAGACTTACACCATGCTTATGATAATCTAGGGTTTTTATTTATTTAAGAAATTCAAAATTGTTTGGAATTTTGTCATGGCTAAATGCTTGGAAAAGCTTGTTGAGCCTAGTGACTTAGTCCACTAGTTTTGTTTTGCTTAAGATATTTATTAACCCAACCATTATGATCATCCATGGTTTAGTCTCTACATGAGTTAGTATATGATATTAACTCACTCATGGTTGCCATTCACACTCTCATGAGATGAGATTCATTAACCATTCTTCTTCTTCTTCATCTCAAGAAAGCTCACTAGCTTTTCTTGAGGTGAAGAAATATTGTGAGAAAAATATTTCTAAAGTGAGTAAAATTCCTACTTCATCATCCTACAGTAGACTAGCCATTTAGCTTAGGGTGTTTGCTTCACTAATCTACCATTAGTGAAGATATAGCATGAGCTTGAGTCTCCTCGACGTAAATCATCTTCGGCCTCGAAGATTTCGAGCAAGCTTGTTCATTTCTTCAAGTGAACCCTTACTAGAGTTCGGGTGTTCACTACTTGGAGCGAAGGGATTACTACACGGAGGTTTAGAAGTGAAAGACCGATCTACAAAGGTTGTATTCCTCATTCATTTAGATGTAAAGTTGTTTACATTCTCGTTTCTTCTAAATCTCTAGTCAAGATTCTAGCGTTAGGGTTCTTTAGCATGCCAAATTTTTGAAAACGGCATGGTCGATGCCTCCCGAAACCCCATGGCGGTGCTTCGGAACCCTACAGTGGTATCAGAGCCGGTTTAGAGAATTAGACAATGTTTGTTAGATTACGAAACCGAAACTACTCCGAAACTTGCAACACTAAAACCTAGTTTCTGTCGATTTTTAAACGGCCTCTAAAATTTTTTTAAGTAACTGCAGAATGTTGTATATGATATAACATGAACACTACAGAAATTTGAAGCAATAAGGTCGGATTTTGGTTGGCCACATTCACAGAAATTCCGGCGTGGCCGGTTTTTATAGGGTGTTTTGGCTTCAAATTTTTATGGTGTTCCAGGCTCTGGGTTTGGGTGTTTTAGGTGTTGCTTGTTTTTGCTAAGATTGCATGTGATGTTATCTTTCTGTAAAGGCAATTCGGAGTGTTTCGTATTCGTAATTCTAACATCGTTTCGGGTAACTTTAGACTACGTTAAAAAGTTTGAACGGATATCAATAACCCAATTATTCCCTTACTGGAAATTTTCCAAGAGTTGGATTTTTTCGAGTTTAAAATCTTTAGAAAATCATGCAACTGATTCTGTGGACCCTCTAGAAGAACGACACCAAAACTCGACTTTTTGGATCGCGGAACCGCGGTCATACCCTAGGATTTGCGGCAGTTCCGCGGCGATATGAGCGAGGCATGGGTCGGCCCTTCTACGGATGGTTCATAAGTGCTGTGGCATGTTCTGGGTATTTTGTAAAACTCTGCTCAAGTGTTGAGCTCTTTGGGAAATTTTGGGTATTTGTTGATTCGATCGAAAAGTTTAACATCGTCTAGCTATCTGTGATTGTGATACAATATTTAGAATCCACAATAATTAGTTATGTGATAACTAGTTTGAATTTTATAAATCTAGCAATTTAGTCTCAAGTGATCGGTTGCCACGGGATTTTGATGTTGATCAAAAGTCCATCGCAATCACGTAGCATACGCGGATACTCGCCGGGTAACCTTACTAGGTAGCCACGCTCCATAGCCCCGACCAAGTGACTGTAGGAGAACCCCGTAGCCGAAAGCATCCGTTCGGGTGCTCGCGGCCGCGGTGTTCCACCCAAGTGAACTTCGTCGACGGCATCGGGGGTGCGGCCGTCTACTAAAGTTTCCGACGAGCATTTGATCAGGTTGTCGAGAATCTTGTTGAATTGCCTGACTTTTTATTGGAAAGTGTTTTCAATATCGAGACTAAAATGCAGGGTTTATAATTGTTAGGCATGTGATGTCTAAGGAATTCATTTGGTTAGGCATGAAATCCAAAGTAAGTGATACATTGGGTTTATGATGTCTAAGGTGGTTGCGGAATCCAATTATTGTAGTTTTCACTTTCTTTTCTGCGACCATAAGTGTAATATATGGTGTATCGCCAGTTTCGTTGCTATATGTCAACGACAATTGGGATACGCATATTTACTTACGTTGATGACATGTGATGTTATGTGTTGCTGGGATATGTTATATTGGATCGTCGTGTTTGAATAGCCAGGAGGTTTTATGTGAGATGACAGTTTTTCTTTTTCATTCATGTAAAAACTTGTATGTAATATTCTTTTATTGGGGCACTTCCGGGTTGAGGATGATGTCCCCATTGATGTATATTATTTACTTTTCCGCATTAGGATAGACCAAAGGAGGGGAGCACAAGTAACCGGGTTCTAGAGTCCAGTGGGAGACCATCTCGAGGATTCAAGACCGGGTCTCCTAACTCTAGAATTGGTAGGGTTGATTGCTGCTCTCATAGGGGTCTAGGGATGTAGGTTTGGCTATTCTTCACGACCGTGGAATCCGTGTTTTTTTACTGGCTTAATTTAAAACACGGAATTCCTAATATATCCAATATTTCATATGTGTATCTTCTGCTGCTAATATTCTGTGATGTGATCACTTTATATATTCTGAGACGAATACTTATATTATATATATGATATATAATAAATATTGCAGTTTTTGTTTCTTTTGTGATGCTTAGGAAGCATAATTGATGGGACTTCATTAATGAGATTAATGAAAGAAAATAAACCTAATGATGTTGTGGAATCTTGTTTTAAAAACTGGTAGCTCTAGTTTTTGCTTTGCATAGTGGCATTCCTTATAGAATATCCAGCACCTTATTCGATAAGGAAAGAGCCGAGATTCCTTCACCGGGAGTGACTTCTTTAGCAAAACTGGCAGATGCTATAACCCACCCGGTTTTGTTTTTTCATGCTTTGCATAGTGGTATTTGTGAAATATCCAGCACCTTATTCGATGAGGAATGAGCCGAGATCCCTTCACCGGGATTGACCTCTTTAGCAAAACTAGCAAAAGCCTAAAAAACACTCATTTTCAAAATCACTTGATTCTACAACGATATTAAGTTCATTACGCAAAAGGTTTTCTTAAAAACTTGTCGTAGCCCTCCGTCATTTCAGATAAGTACTACTTAGTATTTGTGCTACGTTTGTTGGCCTGCGTCAAGGCGTAGTGTGTGGTAGCTAACTAGTGCTTATCTGTTGCATATGATGCGATTGGATTAGGGTAGTCGTGCGACTTTGTTGGCCTGCGTCAAGGGTCGTGCGGGTGGGTTTAATTCAATCATGAAATGTACGGGTTGAACTTGACTAACGAACTATGGTTTGTTGGCCTGCGTCAAGGTCATAGGACGTTAGGGGAAAAATATTATCGGGAATTTCAAGTGTTGAAAATTGCAATGAGATTGCATACCTTCAATGAGATAGTTGGATCCCGATACCCACTGCGAGTAAGAGTTACTCCTGGGAGAGTTTTACACATTACAATTAGCCGATCAAGTAGGTGTCTAGAAAGGTGTTAACGACGTTACGCCCCTAGGAAAATGAGATTTATTTTAATTAGGTCCGTGTGAAAGCACGGCGAACCTCTCTCAAAGTACCGACACTGGCCTGGCCGAAAGATTGGCTAACTTATAGGGTGTAATTAATTCCGGCTAGTCTTACCTTTTAGGGTTTGGAGGAAGATTTGATAAAAACAGTGGGAGCTATCCTGATTAGATAAAATAATAACCAATCTGATCTTGCAAGAGCATACGCAGAGTGTTTTCTTCTCTCTCTCTCTTCTGGTAGCGACCATGTCACGCCTTAATCAAGATAATAATATGGATGTTTTGACCAAACCCGCTTGTTATACTGTGATGGGGAACGTTGGATCCGTTCTTTCTTATAATTGTTATAAGACTGAGCAGGAAATAGGGAATATCCGGATTCTCATGCCACCCAATCGAAGAAAGTGCATATTGATGTATCTTCTTCGGGTGTGTTCGTTACCGAGAACTGTTTCTAGTATCCTCTACGTCCTAGGTATGAGATACCGGATCAGGATCCCACATATGTAATTTGTTACATGGGCTACAGAGAGGTAGAGAACTAGGATTGGGTGATATGTCTCTAAGTGTAGAGAATGGTGCAATTGTTGCAGCCAAATCAGTTGGCAGATATCACCTTGTATTACCAAATACATTGATTCTGAATGAATGTTATTACATACCGAACCTGATATACAACATTACATCGGTTTATTTATTAAGTTAAAGAAGAATATAATTTTGTATTGGTGGATAATATTGTGAACATTTTCCATAATCAAGAGTTGATTGGATCAGGCATGTTATGTAATAGCATATATGTTCTAAATCAAACTACAGTTCAAAGTATATAGAACATACACAAGAGGAGTAGTTCAGAAATAAACGAATCCTTCTTGTGGCATTGTAGACTAGGTCATATCAATACGACATGACTAGCTAAGTTACATAAGGATGAATATTTGAATCTGTTCGAATTTTTCATCTTATGATACTTGCCAGTCTTGTCTCAAAGGTAAAATGACCAATACTCCGTTTACTGGAAACGGAGATAGAGTTACTGAACCCTTGGGAAGGATACATGATGATGCATACGGTCCTATGTCTATTAATGCCAGAGTTGGTTCTTTGTACTTCATTACATTCATCGACGATCTCTCAAGATTCGGACATGTGTTCCTATTGAAATACAAGTCTGAAGCTTTTGAGAAATTCAAGGAATATAAGCTTGAAGATTGAGAACCAGACGGGTAAAAGTATTAAGTCTTTCGATGTGATTGAGGAGGAGAATACTTGGGCATGGAGTTCCTGGATTATTTAAAAGAGAATGGGATTCTCTCTCAGCTTACTCCTTCGTATACATTACAGCACAACGGTGTATCGGGACGGAGGAATCGCACCCTATGAGATATGGCGCGCTCTATGATGAGTACTGTTAAGTTGCCTATTTCCTTTTGGGGGTTATGCACTTAAGAAGCTGCATACCTATTGAATAGGGTTCTGACTAAATCAGTGCTTACCACTCTATATGTGATATGGTATGGGAAGATGCCATGTCTTAAATGAGTTAAGATATGGGGTTGTCCGACCTATGTTGAAAGGAAAAATCGGGACAAACTCGAAGCAAGGCCAGTTCGATAAGTTTGTTGGATATCCTAAACATTTGTGAGGGAATATCTTCTACCACGCTGAGGAGAAAAAGGTGTTTTGATTCTCAACATGCCACTTCTTTAGAAAAGGAATTTCTTATGAAGAAGTTAGTGGTCATGAGGTAGAACTGGAAGGAGTTCCAGCTAGACAAACTAACAGCTGATGATTTAGTGGAACTAAAGGATTCAATAGTTTCCAATGAACCTCAGCCTCTCCGCGAATCTGGTAGGGTTCTTCATCCATTTGAAAGATACTACGGTCTTCTTGGTGACAGTAGGAGCGAGGATTGCATCATGGTAAATGATGGCCCAACTAGGTTCAGGCAGGCCATCACGAGTGGAGACTCTGTGAAATGGCTGGATGCTATGCAATCAGAGATGGAATCCATATACACCAACAAAATATGACTTTGAATGTTGCACCTGAAGTGGTAGAACCTATAGGGAGCAAGTGAATTTTGAGAAGATTCTTGGTATAGATGGAAAATATAAGACTTTCAAAGCTATGCTTAAGTCCATCAGGATTAATCCAGGCATCGCGGAGTTGGAACATTTATTTTGATGTGGCAATCAATGAGTTTGACTTCATCAAAAAGGTAGATGAACCTTGTATATACAAGAAGGTTGCAGAGAGTAAGGTTTTCTTCCACGTATTGTACGTAGATGACATACTCTTGATAGGAAAGGGTTTCCTATGCTACATTTGGTCAAGTTCCTCTTATCACGAGGATTCTCCATGGAAGATCTGGATGATATCTACTACATCTTGTGGATTATGATCTATGATGATAGATCTATATGTATGTTTGGAGTTTCCCAAATCCAGGTACATTAACACCATACTAAAGGGGTTTAGTATGGAATATTCTAAGCGTGGTGGTTCGCCCACTTACTCAGGAATCACTCTCTCCAAAAAGATGTCTCCCGAGACTGATTTGGAGAGAGGTCACGTACAAGGGATACCCTGTGCCTCGGCACTAGGCTCTATCATGTATGCGATGCTATGTACCAGACTGGATGTAGCTAACTCATTAGGTGTAGTGATCAGGAATCAATCAGATCTTGGGAGAATCACTGGACAGCTGTGGAGGACGTTCTTAAGTACTTGAGAAGCATTAAAAGAATGTTCTTGGTTCGAGCTTCCAGAATGATAAGGTTGAATGAAAGTTAGTCACATGCTTTGTCTTTACCCTCAGTGGAGGGATGGTATGTTGGAAGAGTTCCACGCTAGATACCGTGGCAGACTAGATGATAAAGGCTGGATATATCGCTATCAACGATGCTGCCAAAGTGGTTGTCTGGGCATTTCTTGTTCATGAGATGAACATGGTTCCTACCATTGAGCGTCCAATAACTGTTATTGTGACAATAATGGAGTTGTAGATTTGGCCTAGGAACGTCGGTCCCATCAGCGATCCAGACATATTCTGAGACAATATCACCTGATTAGGGAGATGGTTAATCTCCAGGGGATCGATGTTAGGAGAGTTGACGGGAAGGATAACACGGCGGATCCACTCACAGAGGCCTTTCCCTAGATAGACTTTTATGGGGCGTTGAGTATGAGATACTACAAAAAATGACTTTAGTGCAAGTGGGAGATTGTTAGTTATATATATGCCCTAGAGGCCATTATTATACATATGATGTATATTATAGTGGATACTTGGACATATATATGGAGTACTTTCTTACTCGACATGATAGTATGCTATCTGGTTGCTCTTTATCTTAACATGTACACTTATTGTCTCTCTATTACATGTTGATAAAGCCCTTAGGATGAGTACTTGACTACAAGGATTATGATGCAGATCATACTAGTGGGGCAGAGGTAGTCGGTAAGTACATCCTTCAAATGTTCCTAGTCGTGGGAGTATCGAGACGGGGCATCGATATTCCAGAGTAGACTAGCGTATACGCTTCTCGACTCATATGATGGGCAAGGGATGATCCCTCATCCATTGGTGTTTGACATCAGAGAAGGTATACGGGTGCTCAGTGGAGACTGGGTAAACTGAACGGACTCGCCGAGAACTCCTAGATGGTATTATACCTATCGTCAGATAGCAATTCTCTGGTGACACTGGTACAGGTTAGTCTGTCGACCCGAGATCGTCATAGAGTCTTGTGTGATTCCCACCGTGCTTTGATTTCCACCTTACCACGTTCAAGAGATCGTGCAAAACGGTGGTTTTTGGGTACAGTCCCGAGTCATATGGAGGCAATAAGCGATAGGAGGGGATTCTTCTCTCCCGGTATTGGGGGTTGATGTTTTGCTGTGCTCGATTGGCCATAACAGGAAGTCCCTGGCCAGGGTTGATTTCGAGATGTACTGGTAAGTGTTATCAGTAGTTTCTCGACCCATTATGAGCCTCACATCGGCACGACTTATCAAGCTATTGGGGTCTGACCTTTACCACCCCCAGGTGAGATATGCGACATATCAGACGAAGAGACCGGACTGTATGGTAGTGTTACTGATTGGATTCACAGAAGTATGAACAGGCTTGCTTGTTGATCTTCTGATCGCTTAATACCCGGGTGGCCGTTACGTTTAGCAGACCGCTTGCGGATTGTGGGTGTTTGATATGATCATCACCTACTGCCTGCGTATTGACGAGTCTTTAGAGTCTTACAAAAAGATTTCTTGGTTCATGTGAAACGAAGTAGGAGCACATATGTGATATGTGCGGGACCGAGATTAATACGATATGTGATACCGTATTCTATTCTCGCGATATGTGATATTAGTCGGTTGTCTGTGATATAGCCGGATTATTAAATCAAGTGTTGATTTGATAATTTAATGTATAATTATATATTTGATATATTAACTTACATTAACTAATATTTTCTCACTAAGTATTTCTTTTACTCACTTTGTGCTTTAGTATATATGTGATATATATTAATGGACATTTTTTTGTGTCATGCTAGATGATACATGCTTCATGGGTGTGTGAGACTTACACCATGCTTATGATAATCTAGGGTTTTTACTTATTTAAGAAATTCAAAATTGGCTGGAATTTTGTCATGGCTAGAAGCTTGGAGAAGCTTGTTGAGCCCATTGACTTAGTCCACTAGTTTTGTTTTGCTTAAGATATTTATTAACCCAACCATTATGATTATCCATGGTTTAGTCTCTACATGAGTTAGTATATGATATTAATTCACCCATGGTTGCCATTCACACTCTCATGAGATGAGATTCATTCACCATTCTTATTCTTCTTCATCTCAAGAAAGCTCACTAGCTTTTCTTGAGGTGAAGAAATATTGTGAGAAAAATATTTCTAAAGTGAGCAAAATTCCTACTTCATCATCCTATACTAGACTAGCCATTTAGCTTAGAGTGTTTGCTTCACTAATCTACCATTAGTGAAGATGTAGTATGAGCTTGAGTCTTCTCGATGTAGATCATCTTCGGCCTCGAAGACTTCGAGCAAGCTTGTTCATTTCTTCATGTGAACCCTTACTAGAGTTCGGGTGTTCACTACTTGGTGCGAAGGGACTACTACATGGAGTTTTAGAAGTGAAGGGCCGGTCTACAAAGGTTGTATTCCTCATTCACTTAGATGTAAAGTTGTTTACATTCTCATTTCGTCTAAATCTCTAGTTAAGATTCTAGCGTTAGGGTTCTTTAGCATGCCAAAATTTTGAAAACGGCATGGTCGATGCCTCCCAAAACCCCATAGCGGTGCTGCGGAACTCTACAGGATCCCGATCCGGTATCTAATACCCAGGACGTAGAGTATACTGAGAAACAGTTCTCAGTAACGAACACACCTGAAGAAGATGCATCAACATGCTCATTCTTCATTTGGTTGGTATGGGAATCCTGGTATTCCCCTATTTCCTGCTCAGACTTATAACAATTATAAGGTAGAGCTGAACCAACGTTCCCCAGCTCAGTACAACAAGCGGGTTCGGTCAATACATCAATATTATTATCTTGATTAAGGCGTGACATGGTCGCTATCTAGAGAGAGAGAGAGAGAGAGAGAGAGAAGAAAACACTTTACATGTGCTCTTGCAAGATTAGATTGGTTATTACCTTATCTAATCAGGATAGCTCCCACTGGTTTTATCAAATCTTCCTTCAAACCCTAAAACGTAAGACTAGCCGAGATTAATTACACCTTACAAATTTGCCAATCGTTTAGGACATGCCAGTGTTGGTACTTTGAGGGAGGTTCCCCGTGCATTTGCACAGACCTAATTAAAATAAATCTCATTTTCTCAGGGGCGTAACCATGTTAGCGCCTTTCTAGACATCTACTTGATCAACTAATTGTGAAGTGCAAAACTTTTCCAGGAGTAACTCTTACTCACAGTGGGTATCGGGATCCAACTATCTCATAGAAGGTATGCAATCTCATTGCAAATTTCAACACTTGAAATTCCCAATAATATTTCCCCCAAGCGATTTATGACGTTGATAAGGTCAACAAACCATAAACCGCAAGTCAAGTTCAACCCGTTCATTTCATGATTGAATTAAACCCACCTGTACGACCGTTGACAAGGTCAACAAGGTCGTATGACTACCCTAATCCAATCACATAATATGCGTTGCAGATAAGCACTAATCAGCTACCGCATGCCACGCCTTGACAAGGTCAATAAACGCAGCACGAATACTAAATAGTCCTTATCTAAAATGACGGAGGGCTATAACAGGTTTTTAAGAAAACCTTTTGCGTAATGAACTTGATATCGTTGTAGAATCAAGTAATTTTGAAAAGGAGTGTTTTTGAGGCTTTTGCTAGTTTTGCTAAAGAGGTCACTCCCGGTGAAGGGATCTCGGCTCTTTCCTCATCGAATGAGGTGCTGGATATTCATCAAGGAATACCACTATGCAAAGCAAGAACTAGAGAAGCAATCAAAAGACAAAACCAAGTGGGTTGTAGCATTTGCTAGCTTTTGCTAAAGAGGTCACTCCCGGTGAAGGGATCTCGGCTCTTTCCTCATTGAATGAGGTGCTGGATATTCATCAAGGAATACCACTATGCAAAGCAAGAACTGGAGCTACTCTTTTTGAAAATTTGATTCTACAACATCTTTAGGTTTCTTTCTTTTTCATTAATCCCATTAATGAAGTCCCATCATTTATGCTTCCTAAGCATCACAGAAGAAACGAATATACAACGTACGCTTATGCCATCCGCATTTGCCACAGGGTCCCGTCATGCACCGTTAGGTTAGATAACTAACGACAGATCGGGGGAAGGACTAGTGCGGATGCAAAACATAAGCAACGTTTATTATATATCACATACATAATATTAAGCATCCGTCTCAGACAGTTATATGATCTCATCATAGAACATTACAGCAGAAGTCAACATATGAAATATTGGATATACTAGGAGGTCCGTGTTTTAAATTAAGCCAGTAAAAAACACGGATTCCACGGTTGCGATGAGTAGCCAAACCCACATCCCTAGACCGCTACGAGAGCATCAAGCAACCCTACCAATTCTAGAGTTAAGAGACCCGGACTCGACTCCTCGAGATGGTCTCCCACTGCACTTATAACCCGGTTACTTGTTGTAACATTTCAGAAAATAAAATATTATTTTTGGGAATTTAAATAAATAAAATAATTAATTTCATAAATATTATTAAAATATGAGATTTGTTTTGATGAAAGGGTATAATTATATACCGATAGTTTGAAAATATTTGGAAATTTATATCAAATATTGATTTTGAAAGGATTTATGTGATTTAGTCATTTTATAAATTTTTATAAAATTAATTATATACAAGTTTGTTGCTAAACTTAATTAATATTCACTAATCATGCATTAACCTTAATCATGTCTATATGCATGACATGCACCATGACAAGTTGTAAACACTTGTTTATATTTGTGACCATAACTTAAATTGAATTTGTATGGTTTTATTTGGTTTTTAAATTAAAAGTGAAATGAAAACAAAAAGGAATAAAGAGAGATATTTTGAGAATGGGGACAAGGCATGAGAGTATGGTTGAGGTGAGAGAGAGAAAGAGAGAGAGAAACTTCTACACTTTTCTATGGTTTATTTCTTCTTCATCTCATTCCTCTCCTTCATTATTCTTTCTCCTTCTCCTCTCCCTCCACCTCCTCTAACCTTCATGGCCACCCTCAAAACCACCATCAAATTTCATACTCCCTTCACAAAAAATGATCCTAACCCCACTACCAACCCTATGGTGTTATCAAGTCAAGGTTTTGAAGAACTTGTGCAACTCAAGAAAATTCTTGAGTTGCCAAATGAGGTATATCCCTATACTTTGGTTAAGTATCTTTCTTTCCCTATATCCTAGTATAGTTTAGAGTTAATATGGTGTAGTTTAGTGATCTTTGGAAATTCTAGGTTGACATTTAGGGGATGTTATGTATTGTGAAGGTGCAATTGAGGTTTAATAGTGGCCTTAAACCCCTGTAGCTTTGGTATTATGTGTAAAACCAGAGGTTGGACCCTAAACTGTAAGCTTTAGATTTGCCGATGTCGGGTTTTTTGTGGAATTAGTGATGGTATTTAGAGATTTGCTGCTACCCTGAGACTTTAAAAATTATATAGCGATTACAGTGAGTCGTGCAGGCAACTTAGAAGATACCCTAGAGCCCCAAGCCCCTAATTCTTTTTCCTGGCCGCAAATAATTCCTTTTTGGTCACAAATTGTGGCCTTGGTGTGAGAAAATGGGTTCGTGCTTGGTCCATGGCTCCTACACTCTCTAATTAGACCCTACACATATGCAAAATTGGCTAATTTTACCTGAGACAAAATCTAGAAGTATTTTCTTGAGTTGCTGTTTTGGTTTCGCGACTTTTATGTTGGGTTCCTAGGCACACTAGTGAGGTCTCACAAGGCATCGAACATGCCAATATAAAATTTTAACGGTGCCGAGAGACCCGACTACGGATCGTTTGCTAGAAAACTAGGCGAAAAAGCTAACTAGTTAACACTTAACTACAAGATACGGAAATACAACCTTTGTAGATCCGGTGCTCCACCTCCATAGCTCCGCAACGAGGTCCTCTCCGCTGTCCAAATCAAATCCGGGCTCAAGCGTCGGCTTCGTCGGAGAATGGACAAGCTAGGTCGTCGATGTCCATGCCGAAGATGATCTACGTCGAGGCATCGCTAAATCAAGCTCCACCTTCACCAAGCCCTGAAAAATTGTGAAGGAAACACACTCTACTACTTGGCAAGAGGTAGAGGATGAAGAAATAGGAAGTGGGTAGACTTTAGTTTTGGATTTCTCACTCATTTCCATCACTTGCCATTGATGGGGCAAGCTTTCTTCACTTGAAGAAATGGAAGAAGAAGAAGAATATTGTGATAAGTTTTCAAAAAAGAAAAGAATAACAATACTTATCATAATATTAACTCTAGTCAAGTGTAGAGAATGAATCATGGTTAGTGGGAATGGTTAGGGTTAAGGATGAGATAAGAATGGTTGACTTGATCAATGTTTCATGAAGCTTCAACTAAACTCCAAATTAAGCCACCATTCTTTTCTCCTCTTTTCCAAAATGAATAAACAAATAAATAAATGAATAAATAAAGGAAATGAAATCCTAACCATTCTTTTAACCATGGTTTAATTCTTTGCACTTAACCAAGTAAACATGTATCATCAAACATGATACAATCAAATGCACAAAATCATATCGCATATGTAATGCGCACACCCGAGTGAGAAAATCCATTTAAAGTGAACCGATACTAGTTAATGCAAAGTAATATATCAAATATATAATTATGCATTAAATAATTAAATCAACACTTGATTCAATGACCCGGTCATGTCGCACACAACCGACTAGTATATAATGTATCGGCTTATCAAATCAACCTTTGATTCGATAACTAGGGTATATCGCATATAACCTAATCGATACATTCATCGCGAGAATGGAATACGGTATCACATACACGCATTATTCTCGGTCCCGCACATATCTCATATGCGCTCCTATTTCGTTTTGCTTGAGCCAGGAAACCTCTGTGTAGGACTCTAAAGACTCGTCAATACGCCGGCAGCGGATGATGATCATATCAAACATCCACAAGCTGCAAGCGGTCTGCTAAACGTAACGGCCACCCAGGTATTGAGCGATCTGAAGATCGACGAGCAAGCCCGCTCACACTCCAGTGAATCCGACCAGTAACACTACCGTACAGTCCGGTCTGATCGTCTGATATGTCGCATATCTCGCCTAGGGGTGGTAAAACGTCAGACCCCAATAGCTTGATAAGTCGTGTCGATATGAGGTCTATAACTGTTCGAGAAACTACTGGTAACACTTACCAGTAAATCTCAGCAACCCTGGCCAGGGATTTCCTGTTATAGCCAATCGAACACAGCGCAACATCAACCCCCTATACCGGGAGAGACGAATCCCCTCCTATCGCTCATTGCCTCCATATGACTCGGGACTGTACCCAAAAACCACCGTTTTGCACGCCCTCTTGGACGTGGTAAGATGGAAATCAAAGCACAGTGGGAACCACACAAGACTCTATGACGATCTCGGGTCAACAGACTACTCTGTACCAGTGTCACCAGAGAACTGCCATCTGACGTGAGGTATAATACCATCTGGGAGTTCTCGGCGAGTCCGTCCAGTGTACCCAGTCTCTACTGAGCACCCGTATATCTCCTCTGATGTCAAACACCAATGGATATGGGATCATCCATCGCCCATCTGTATGGGTCGAGAAGGTACACGCTAGTCTACTCTGGTATATCGATGCCCCGTCTCGATACACCCTCGACTAGGGACTTTGAAGGATGTACTTATGGACTACCATGTCCCCACTAGTATGATCCGCATCATAGTCCAGGTAGTCAAGCACACATCCTAAGGGCTTTACCAACATGTAACAGAGAGACAATCAGTATACACGTTAAGGTAAAGATCAACCAGATAGCATACTATCATGTCGAGCAAGAAAGTCCTCCCTATATATGTCCCAGCATCCACTACAATATACATCCTATGTACAGTAATGGCCTCTAGGGCATACATATAACTAACAATCTCCCACTTGCACTAGGGCCATCTGATAGCAGTGGTTGCAGTATCTCATACTCAACCATCCCATAAAAGTCTCTCTCTGGGAACAGGCCTTTGTGAGTGGATCCGCTGTGTTGTCCTCTGAGTCTACTCTCCAAACCTCGATCACCCTGGAGATCAACTATCTCCATGATAAGGTGATACTGCCTTAGAATATGTCTGGATCACTGATGGGACGGACGTTCCTTGGCATAAGCCACAACTCCATTGTCACACAATGGTAGGAACATAGTTCATCTCATGAACCTATATACACCCAAACAGCCTCTTTGGTAGCATCTTAAGTAGCGATGTATCCTGCCTTTATCGTCTAGTATGCCACGGTATCTAGCTTGGAACTCTTCCAATATACCGTCCCTTTACTAAGGGTAAAGACAATGCCTGTGACTGACACTCAGTCGTCTTTATCACTCTGGAACCTTTCCAGTGATTCTCCTCAGGATCGATTGATACCATCTCACTACAACTAGTGAGAATCCTAACATCCAATTAGATCTATCTCATAGATCCAAAACCCAGGATTTAGGAGGTATCATCTTTGATCCTATATGGAGAATCATGGTGATAAGCGGAGATTGATCGAGCGTAGCATAGGAAACTTCTTCCCTATCAAGAGTATGTCATCCACGTACTCTACGAGGATCGTCACCATACTCCCTACTACCTTTTTGTATATACAAGGTTCATCTACCATTTTGATGATGTCAAACTCTTTGACCGCTTCATCAAAACAGATGTTCCAACTCCGCGATGCCTGCTTTATCCTATAAAGTATCTTGCACACGTTTCCGCTGCTCCCACTGTCTACGAAGCCCTCTGGCTGTGTACTTATAGACGCTCTCTTCTAAATCATTATTTAGAAAAGCAGTCAAGACACCCAACCACCAGATATCGCAGTCATGGTATGTAGCCGTGGCAAGTAGGATCTGGATGGACTTAAGCATAGTTACTTGAAAAGGTTTTAACATTATGATCCATATCTGGTCAATGATGCAAACCTTTAACAAGTCTAGCTTTGAAAGTCTCAACTTTTCCATCTACACCAAGCAATCTTCTCAAGATATACTTGCTCCTGATGGGGATTTAACCCTTCAGATATTGCAACCAAAGTCCATACTTTGTTGGTGTATAAGGATTCCATCTCAGATCGCTAAGCATCCAGCCATTCTTACAGAGTCTTACTCCTGATGGCCTGTTCGAAGCTAGTTGGTTCATCATCTCATGATGCAATCCTCGCTCCCACTGTCATAGAGAAACCGAAGTATCTCTCAGGTGGGTGAGGAACCCTAGTAGATCGGCGGAGAGGCTGAGGTTCGTTGGTATCTACTGAATCCCTTGGTTCTATCAAATCATCTGCTGTAGTTCGTATAGCTGGAACTTTTCCAGTTCTACATCACAGACCTTGCCTCGAGCTTGTCCGGATTTTGCTTTCAGACATAGGCCGGACAACCCCAAATCTTAACCAACTTAAGATATGAGCTCTTCCCTTTCCATATCACATATGAAGCGGTAGGCAACTGATTTGATTGGAACCCTATTCAATAGGTATGCAACTTCTCAAGTGCATAACTCCCTAAAGGAATTAGGTAACTCAGTAGTACTCATCATAGAGCACACCTTATCACATAGGGTGTGATTGCTCCGCCCTGATATACCATCGTGCTATGGTGTATACAGAGGAGTAATGCTGAGAGAGAATCTCATTCTCCTTTAAAAAAGTCCAGGATTTCCGTGCTCAAGTATTCTCCTCCTCGATCACATCAAAGGACATAATACTTATACCCGTATTTTGGTTCTCTACTTCTAACTTATATTCTGTGAATATCTCAAAAGGTTCGGACTTGTGTTTCAACAGGAACATATGTCTGAATCAAAAAAGATCATCAGAGAATTTAATGAAGTATAAAGAACCAGTCCTGGCATATGTAGACAGGGGACCTTACATACATCAATATATATATCAGTCCCAAGAGTTCACTAACTCTTTCTCCGTTTCCAGTAAACAGAGCTATGGTCATCTTATCTCTGTGACATGACTGGCGAGTTTCACAAGATGTAAATTCAAACTGATTTAAATATACATCTTTATGTAACTCTAGCTAGTCGGGTCACATTGATCTGACCTAGTCTACAATACCTCAAGAAGGATTCGTTCATTTCTGAACTCTTCCTCTTGTGTGTGTTCTGTATACTAAGAACTGTAGTTTGATTTAGAACATCAATGCTTTTAGATAACGTGCCTGAACCGATCAACTTTTGATATAGGAAATGTTCAAAACATTATCCATCAATACAAAATTATATCCTTTCTTTTCTAACAAAGAGAGTGATATGATTTGGTATATCAGGTTCAGTATCTAATAACATTCGTTCAGAATCAATGTATTGGTAATACAGGGTGACAGTGACCAACAGACTTGGCTGCAACACTTGCCCCGTTTTCTGCCTTATGAAACTTATCACCCGTTCTCAGTTCTCTACCTTTCTGTAGCCCTATGTAACATATTACATATCTGGGATCCTGATCTGGTATCACATACCCAGGACGTAAAGGATACTGAGAAACAGTTCTCTGTAATGAACACACCCGAAGATGATACATCAGCATGCACTCTCTTCGTTTGGGCGGCACGGGAATTCTGGTAATCCCCAATTTCCTGCTCTGTCTTATAACAATTATAAGTTGGAGCGGGACCAACGTTCCCCACCTCAGTATAACAAGCGGGTTCGGTCAATATTCCGTTTTATTATCTTGATAAAGGC
Organism: Agapanthus africanus; assembly: GCA_030015575.1. Lineage (NCBI taxonomy): Eukaryota > Viridiplantae > Streptophyta > Magnoliopsida > Asparagales > Amaryllidaceae > Agapanthus > Agapanthus africanus. The sequence goes on from CM057342.1 coordinate 295,084,381, forward strand.
GTGATATGGTCGCTACCTGGAGAGAGAGAGAAGAAGACACTCAGCGTGCGCTCTTTCAAGAATAGATTGGTTATAATTTTATCTAATCAGGATGGCTCCCACTGCTTTTTATCAAATCTTCCTTCAAACCCTAAAAGGAAAGACTAGCCGGGATTAATTACACACTACAAGTTCGCCAATTTTTCAGCCAGGCCAGTGTCGGTACTTTGAGGGAGGTCCCCCGTGCTTTCGCACGAACCTAATTAATGTAAACCTCGTTTTCCCAGAGGCTAACCCCGTTGACACCTTTCTAGACACCTACTTGATCGGCTAATTGTAATGTATAAAACTCTCCTAGGAGTAACACTTACTCGCAGCGGGTATCGGGATCCAACTATCTCATAGAAGGTATGCAATCTCATTGCAAATTTCAACACTTGAAATTCCCGATAATATTTTGCCCCGAACGATCTATGACCTTGACAAGGTCAACAAACCATAGACCGCAAGTCAAGTTCAACCCGTCATTTCTTGATTGAATCAAACCCACCCGCACGACCCTTGACAAGGTCAACAAGGCCGCACGACTACCCTAACCCAATCTGCATCATATGCATAAGCAGATAAATACTGGTTAGCTACCGCACACTGCGCCTTGACAAGGTCAACAAACGCAGCACGAATACTAAACAGGATTTATCTGAAATGACGGAGGGCTACGACAGGTTTTTCTGAAAACCTATTGCGTAATGAACTTGATATCGTTGTGGAATCAAATGATTTTAAAAATGGAGTGCTTTTGAGGCTTTTCTAGTTTTGCTAAAGGAGTCACTCCCGGTGAAGAGATCGTCGGTCCTTTCCTCGTCGAATGAGGTGCGGGATATATCATATATATCACTATGCAAAGCAAAAACTCTTAAAAGCAATCAAAAGACAAACCGAGTGTGTAGCATCTGCCAGTTATTGCTAAAGGAGTCACTCCCGGTGAAGGGATCTCGGTCCTTTCCTCATCGAATAAGGTGCAGGATATATCACATATACCGCTGTGCAAAGCAAGAACTGTAGCTACCTGTTTTATTTTGAAATTCGGTTCTACAACATCTTAGGTTTCTTTTATTTCATTAATCACATTAATGAAGTCCCATCATTTAAATACCTAAACATCACAGATAAATACGACGTACACTTATGCCATCCGCATTCGTCTCGATGTCCCCTCGTGCACCGTTAGGTTAGGTAACTAACGACAGAGCGGGGCAGGGCTAGCGCGGGTGTAAAACATAAGTAACGTCTATATAATATATCATATATACTATATACTGTATCTATCAAAGAACATCACATGATCACAACACAGATATCGCAGCAGAAGAAACATATGAAATATTGGATATACTAGGACTTCCGTGTTTTCAATACGAGCCAGTATAAAACACGGATTCCACGGTCGTGATGAATAGCCAAACCCACACCCCTAGACCCCTACGAGAGCGGCAAGCAACCCTACCAATTTTAGAGTTAGGAGACCCGGACTCGACTCCTCGAGTTGGTCTCCCACTGGACTCCAGAACCCGGTTACTTGTGCTCCCCTCCTTGGGTCTATCCTAGTGCGGAAAAGTAAATAATATACAAAAGGTGACTACTTCCGCAACCTGGAAGCGCCCCAATAAAAGAATATTACATACAAGTTTTTACATGAATGAAAATGAAAAACACTCATCTCACATAAAAACCCCCGGCTATTCAAACACGACGATCCAATATAACATATCCAGTAACACATAACATCGCATGTCATCAACGTAAGTAAATATGCGCATCCTAATTGTCGTTGACATATAGCAACGAAACCGGCGATATCACATATTACACTTACGGTCACAGAAAAGAAAGTGTAAAACTACAACAGTTGGAATCCGCAACCACCTCAGACATCACATGCCTGACCAAATGAATTCCTTAGACATCGCATGCCTAACAATTATAAACCCCGCATTTTAGTCTCAAAATCGAAAACACTTTTCAATATCAAGTCGGGCAATTCAATAAGATTCCCGACATCCTGATCGAATGCTCGTCGCAAACTTCAGTAGGCGGCCGCACCCCTGATACCGTCGACGAAGTGCACCAAGGCGGAACACCGCTGCCGCGAGCACCCGGACGGATGCTTTCGGCGACGGGGTTCTCCTACAGTCACTTGGTCGGGGCTATGGAGTGAGGCTGTCTATTAAGTTTACCCGGCGAATATCCGCGTACGCTACGTGATTGCGACGGACTTTTGATCACATCAAAATTCCGTGGCAACCGATCAAGTGAGACTAAAGTGCTATGTTTATAACATTCATTTAGTTATCTCATAACTTGTTGTGAATTCCAATTATTGTATCCCTTTCCAGATAATTAGAAAATGTTAAACTTTCCGATTGAACATTCGAACACCCAAGTTTTCCCGATACAGATCAACACATGAAATAAGTCTAACAACATTCAGTTCGTGCCTCAGTACCGACGGTCCAGCCGTAGAAGGGTCAAGCCAACGCCTCACATGTGGCACGCCGTACTGCCCCAAACCCGAAGGTTCAAAGGGCAGTTCAAGACGGTCACATAATCGAGTTAAGGTTTGTTGTCTTCTAGAGGGACCATCGAGTTACTTGCACTACTTAGAACGTCGTTAAACTACGGAAAAATCCAACACTTGGAAATTTCCCGACAGGGGAAAAATTGGATATTTATATCCGGTCGAACTTTTTAACATATTCTAAAATTTATCCGGAAAGCCACACAGACAAAATTTGATACCCCGATCGAAACACCGAATCCCCAAAACAACTGCAGAAATTCAACTCTTGAAAAAATATCAAAAATACCCAGGAAAACCAGCACATAAAACTAAGGATTACTGTGTAAAAATATTTAAACATTTAAGTCGTACGGCCGCGGATCCGCCGCATGAGCCATGCTCATGCCGCGGATCCGCGCCTTCTTAGTGGACTTAGGTTCACGAATTTCACAGTATACCTTAGAATTTCCTGCTTATCTTTCTGCATATTTTTAATACTGAAAAATCCCTGTTTTTGAAAATTGGACAGAGAGCAAGTTTGGTTTGGTGTTTCGGGTTCGTTCGGACTTCAAATTCCGTCTGGACTTCGCCTAAGGCTCTAGCTAGGCTCTGATACCACTGTTGGGTTCCTAGGCACACTAGTGAGGTCTCACAAGGCATCGAACATGCCAATATAAAATTTTAACGGTGCCGAGAGACCCGACTACGGATCGTTTGCTAGAAAACTAGGCGAAAAAGCTAACTAGTTAACACTTAACTACAAGATACGGAAATACAACCTTTGTAGATCCGGTGCTCCACCTCCATAGCTCCGCAACAAGGTCCTCTCCGCTGTCCAAATCAAATCCGGGCTCAAGCGTCGGCTTCGTCGGAGAATGGGCAAGCTAGGTCATCGATGTCCATGCCGAAGATGATCTACGTCGAGGCATCGCTAAATCAAGCTCCACCTTCACCAAGCCCTGAAAACTTGTGAAGAAAACACACTCTACTACTTGGCAAGAGGTAGAGGATGAAGAAATAGGAAGTGGGTAGACTTTAGTTTTGGATTTCTCACTCATTTCCATCACTTGCCATTGATGGGGCAAGCTTTCTTCACTTGAAGAAATGGAAGAAGAAGAAGAATATTGTGATAAGTTTTCAAAAAAGAAAAGAATAACAATACTTATCATAATATTAACTCTAGTCAAGTGTAGAGAATGAATCATGGTTAGTGGGAATGGTTAGGGTTAAGGATGAGATAAGAATGGTTGACTTGATCAATGTTTCATGAAGCTTCAACTAAACTCCAAATTAAGCCGCCATTCTTTTCTCCTCTTTTCCAAAATGAATAAACAAATAAATAAATGAATAAATAAAGGAAATGAAACCCTAACCATTCTTTTAACCATGGTTTAATTCTTTGCACTTAACCAAGTAAACATGTATCATCAAACATGATACAATCAAATGCACAAAATCATATCGCATATGTAATGCGCACACCCGAGTGAGAAAATCCATTTAAAGTGAACCGATACTAGTTAATGCAAAGTAATATATCAAATATATAATTATGCATTAAATAATTAAATCAACACTTGATTCAATGACCCGGTCATGTCGCACACAACCGACTAGTATATAATGTATCGGCTTATCAAATCAACCTTTGATTCGATAACTAGGGTATATCGCATATAACCTAATCGATACATTCATCGCGAGAATAGAATACGGTATCACATACACGCATTATTCTCGGTCCCGCACATATCTCATATGCGCTCCTATTTCGTTTTGCTTGAGCCAGGAAACCTCTGTGTAGGACTCTAAAGACTCGTCAATACGCCGGCAGCGGATGATGATCATATCAAACATCCACAAGCCGCAAGCGGTCTGCTAAACGTAACGGCCACCCGGGTATTGAGCGATCTGAAGATCGACGAGCAAGCCCGCTCACACTCCAGTGAATCCGACCAGTAACACTACCGTACAGTCCGGTCTGATCGTCTGATATGTCGCATATCTCGCCTAGGGGTGGTAAAACGTCAGACCCCAATAGCTTGATAAGTCGTGTCGATATGAGGTCTATAACTTTTCGAGAAACTACTGGTAACACTTACCAGTAAATCTCAGCAACCCTGGCCAGGGATTTCCTGTTATAGCCAATCGAACACAGCGCAACATCAACCCCCTATACCGGGAGAGACGAATCCCCTCCTATCGCTCATTGCCTCCATGTGACTCGGGACTGTACCCAAAAACCACCGTTTTGCACGCCCTCTTGGACGTGGTAAGATGGAAATCAAAGCACAGTGGGAACCACACAAGACTCTATGATGATCTCGGGTCAACAGACTACTCTGTACCAGTGTCACCAGAGAACTGCCATCTGACGTGAGGTATAATACCATCTGGGAGTTCTCGGCGAGTCCGTCCAGTGTACCCAGTCTCTACTGAGCACCCGTATATCTCCTCTGATGTCAAACACCAATGGATATAGGATCATCCATCGCCCATCTGTATGGGTCGAGAAGGTACACGCTAGTCTACTCTGGTATATCGATGCCCCGTCTCGATACACCCTCGACTAGGGACTTTGAAGGATGTACTTATGGACTACCATGTCCCCACTAGTATGATCCGCATCATAGTCCAGGTAGTCAAGCACACATCCTAAGGGCTTTACCAACATGTAACAGAGAGACAATCAGTATACACGTTAAGGTAAAGATCAACCAGATAGCATACTATCATGTCGAGCAAGAAAGTCCTCCCTATATATGTCCCAGCATCCACTACAATATACATCCTATGTACAGTAATGGCCTCTAGGGCATACATATAACTAACATTTTAATGACTTGAACTTTGGATATTTGTGTTTTGTCTTGGTCACTTAACGTTTGTACGTTGATATCGGGAGTTGTTTGATTATTCTAGCAGGCGTAAACCATAGGTTTTAACCTATGTGTGTTTCGTGTGCCGTTTTGGTTTTCGTACATGATTCTTGTTTACGATACTATGTGTTTATATATGTAGGCACCTTCACGTAGACTTCGGATAACAAGAAAGATCGTGGCATCGACGACTTCAGCAAGCGAGGATCAAGATGAGTAGATGTATATCTATGGGGATGTCGGGTGGATGGCGTATAGCACCCCCGCAACGTAGAATAGGGTTATTGTGTATTATTATTATGAATTGGACGTGATTTTTGGATACTTAGCGGGTAGGGTAATTTGAAGACCTTATGTTAGATTAGGTTGATCTAGGAAGACCGACCCAGAGGATGATTACTTAGGAGGCGAATCACAGGTTACTAGTAGTCACACACATACGCACACACACACTTGACTTTGTGTATATGTGTGTATATATATATTTATGTATGAGTGTAGGTTTATATATATATATATATATTGTTGGCTATAGTGCCCTCAAGGCAATTATCATAGTCGCAGGCAGGTGATCATGATGATTGAGGGAGGACCTATACCGATAAAACAGTCTTACTCGAGATGATAGTATGCTATCTGGTTTGTCTTTATCATCATGTATATGTTGATAAAGCCCATAGGACTCTTGCTTGACTACCAGCATTGTGATGGCGATCACATACGTGGGAGCTGGGGGTCTATAAGCATATCCTTAAATGTCCCTAGTCGTGGGAGTATCGAGACTGGGCATTGATACTCCAGTGTAGACTGGTGTATACTTATCTAGACCCTGACGAGGGGCGGTGGCCGGTCTCACAAGCCATTGGTGTTAGTTTTTCACCTAAGATAGTATGCAGGTGCTCATTGGGTTATGAGTACACTGGACGGACTCGCCGAGAATATGCTAGTTGGTATTATACTTATAGTCAGATAGCAGTTCCCTGGTGACATGTGTACAGGTTAGTCTGTCGACCTGAGATCGTCATTTGTCTCGTGTGAGTTCCCACTGTGCTTTGATTACTACCCTACCACGGCTCAAAGGAGTCGTGCAAACAGGTTTTAGTTGGGTACAGTCCCGAGCTACATGGAGGCAGTGAGCGCATCGTCGGGGATTCGTCTCTCTTGGTATTGGGGGTTGATGTCGCGCAGTGCACGGATGGCCATCACTAGAAATCCTCGGCCGGGGTATGTGAGAACTACCGATCCAGGATCGATAGTTTCTCAGGTAGTGATGGGTTTCATACCGACACGAATTATCGCGTTGTTAGGGGTCTGACTTTATCCACCCCCTAGACTCGATATGCGATACTCTTAGACGAACAGACCGGACTGTACGGATATTGTCACTGACAGGCTCAGTAGGGGTTCGGATGAGTTTGCTCGTCGGCCTTCCTTTCGCTCAATACCTGGGTAGCCGTTACGTACAGCTAGTGCTGCTGACGTGCTTGTGGTTAAATCCACTGCCAGCGTATTGATGAGTCTTTAGAGTCCCACACAGAGGGTTTTCTCGGTTCAGGCGATATAGTGTAGGTGACGTATGTTGATACATACAGGTGTCCGATTAAATATATGCATGGACTGCATAGAATTTAATCAGGCGGTTGATAATACTAGCGGCTTAGGATTAAGCCAGATTGTTAAATCAAGTTTTGATTTAATAATTTACATATGTATTTATATATATGTATTCTAGTATTATTGCTCACTATTTATTTTCTCTCTTTGGCTATTCATATTTTCGTACGAATACGCGTATGTGTATTTCGATACATGTACCGGGAAGTATTCTGTATTTGTGCGGAATGACTTCTAGAAGATGCCACCTCATTATTGATTTTATTTATAAAATCACATGTTAATAATGAGGTGGAAATGATGACATGGCATAGGCATGGCTCTTGGTCAAAGTATGGTTTTTTTCATGTAGTGATTGGTATGGTTGTATTAATTTGTTGCAATTAAACAATGAGATTTTATTTTTTGTGTGGGCATGAGAGGGGGCCGGCCACTCTTTTTGGAGGTGGGAATTTTCTTGTTCATTGTTGTTAGCTTGGTGCTCTCTCACTCTCATGCTCATACAAATATACTTAGCCATTTTCATGCCTTGCCCTCATCACCCTCTTCATCTTCTTCTTAAGATGCTCACTTGAGCTCATGTTTGAGAGAAAAATATGGTGAGACTATCCTACACTCCCCACTCTCCACTACTAACCATTTTGAAGAGTCGGTTGGTTCGCTCGGCGAACCTGAAGCTTGCGCCGTTTCCCTCGGGTGGATCATCGGAGACGAAGGAAGACCGGCGACCAAAGTCGATCCGCATCGCTAGGAGCTTGGAGATGGTTGAAGACCCGAAGGACTTGGTTCATTAGGTATAACCATTCCTATCTCTTTTCTTAGATTGCTAGTTTTAGGGTTAATGGTTTCGATCTTGCAAATCGGGTAATGGTAGCGCCGGGCTTTAAGAAATTTTTGTTCCGCATTTGGCCACGGTTCGATGGCCGTGGAGCTCCCACTACCCAACAATAGTATCAGAGCCACCCATTAACCCCTACTAGCTAGTTTGCATAAGCTTAAAATCTCGATCGATCAAAATTTCCGAAACTTTTTTCCGATTTGCCAAGTTTCTGTCGTTTTTAAAACTTGCTCGAAAATTTTTTCTGTATAGCTTAAAAATCCGTGCAGGCAAATACAGGGCACCACAAGAAATTTGGTAACCTAATTCGACTTTTTGGCTATGGATCCGCCGTGAAACATGCCATTTTGGCGGTGATTCCGCGGCGCTTTTATTTTTAAATGCATCCAAATTTTTATGGTGCTATCTGACAAGGAAAAATGTTTTTTGTGATGTTTTGTTTTGGCCCAGAATCTTTTGAGTACTGGATTTGCTTTTGGGGCCTTTGCGGATAAATTTAGTCGATCGAAATTTTAACTGTGTAATTTTTCAGTACTTTACATTTCTATCTGTGACCGTGAATGTCATTTGATCGGTAAACCTTGTCTAATCGCTATAGTCCTTTTAGACGGGTTTGCGAACGTGACATTCACGTTGATGTTCTGTATTGTGCTGTGATGTTGCGGATTGTCGTGGTGGATAGCTTGTGTACAATGGTAGTGCAGTTTGGATTTATTTGTACATTTGATATTGCGGGGCGAGCGTCCGACATGTGGACTGCCGTCACTGCTTGTTTGTATATTATTTTTTTGGGGCACGACCGGGCTGAGGTCAATGTCACCCTTATATATTATTTTCTTTTTTGTACTAGGATTACCCCAAGGTAGGGTGCACGGATAGCCGGGTTCTAGAGGGCATTCGGGCTCGCATCTCATGGCGTTGAGACGGAAGGGGCTTCACTCTAGAATTGGCGGGCTATTCGCCGCTCTCGTAGGGGTACAGGTTGACCCAAGGAGGGGTGCTCAAGTTACCAGATTCCGTGAAGTGCTGGGTGGTCTATTCACGTTGCTGAAGGAGTCTAGGAGTTCATTGCACAGGCTATCCACACGACCAGGGGAACGTCGGGTTTCAGTTGTGGCTCTATGAAACCCAGGGCTTCCAGATTATCTGTATTGTTCTGTGATGCTTATTACTTTTCTGTGATTTTGCATTTATCATGCCTGGGACGATTGTTATATATATATTTATATATACTAGTAGATGTTGTATATGTTTTGCACCCGCGCTAGCCTAGTCCCCGCTCTGTCGTTAGTTAAGTAACCTAACGGGTGATGACGGGACCCAGTGGCGAATGCGGATGGCATATACGTACATTTTATTTTCGTTCTTTTCTGGTGTGATTAATTGATGGGACTGTATTGATTCTTATCAATGCAAAGGAAAACAAACCAATATAAATATGATGTTGTTGGAACCAAATTTTTTTAAAAACTGACATTTCAGACGTACGCTTTTGCTTTGCACAGTGGTATTCGGTTATGAATATCCAGCACCTCATTCGACGAGGCAAGGGCCGAGATCCCTTCATCGGGACTGACCCCTTGGGCAGGAGTTTGCGTCAATGTAATAACTTCATTATAGTCGATTACTTTTTGCTTTGCATCATGGTATTCAGTTTGGAATATCCTGCACCTCCTTCGACGGGGAAAGTGCCGAGATCCCTTCACCGGGAGTGACCACTTTAGCAAAAGTTTTCGCTACTATACTTTTATAAAAACCACTTGGATTCCTTCAACGATATCAAGTTCATTACGTTAAAGGTTTTTCGCCAAAAACCAGCCATAGCCCTCCGTCATTTCAGAAAAGCAGCGCCTAGTATTCGTGCTATGTTTGTTGGCTTCCGTCAAGGCATAGTGTGCGGTAGCTATGTGTTACTTTTCTGTAGCATGGATATGCATTAATCTAGGACAGTCGTGCAGCCTTGTTGGCATCCGTCAAGGGCGAGTACGGGTGGGTCTATATTAATCAGGACAATGACGGATAGAACTTGACTTGCAACTTATGATTTGTTGGCATCCGTCAAGGTCATAAGCAGCTTGGGGTAAAAATCGTATCGGGAGTTTCAAACATACAGGAAACTTGCCAGGCATGCGCATACTTTCTGGAGTGTGGTGACTTGAGTGGCTTACATCAAGTTATCATGCGATGATAGTTGGATCTCGATTCCTACTGATGAGTAGGATTACTCCTCGGGTGATTCCGACTACTTCTCCTTTTAGGTTTGGAGGAGAATTTGAGAAAACAGTGGGAGCCATCCATATTAGATAAAATTATTATCCATTCTGACTTAGGTTAGAGTGCACGCTGAGTGTTTTCTTTTCTCTCTCTCTTTGGCATCGACCATGCCCAGATCCTGGACTATGACTCAGTGACAAAGTTAACTGAACTTTCTTAAAAACACTGGCTTTTGGATTGTCCAAGTTGCATACATCATTGCCACTCCTTCTTTTACCCTTTGCTTTTCTCCAGAACACCCATATCACTACGAATATCCACTTCTATTGGATAAACCATCGTATGGTTATATATGAACTCGAAGGAACTATTTCGAGGATGGTTTCCAGTTCTAGAGAAAAAGAATAGACCTATTCAGTTGTCTTTTCCTTTTACCTTCTCTCAGGTTGTGATGGCTCCTAGGATAAGGAGAGTACACCTATTATGCTTATTGGATAGTCTTCTTCCAAACCATAGGCTGGTGCTGAAAGGTAGGGAATGAAGAAAACCAATTAGCCTAAGTATGGTGTGCAGAAGGTAATAAGTAAAGACAAATAAAGGGATTAGAAAGAGGGCAATGTAAAATGCGACTGCTATGATTCACGACCAAACCACGTATTTCATCGCCACTCCTACTTCACCTTTGTATTTCTCCAGAACACCCCGTATCACTACGAACATCCAATTCCATTGGATAAATCCATCGTATGGTTATATACGAACTCGAAGGAACTTTTTCGAGGATGGATTCTGGTTCAGGAGAAATAGGAATAAGGTTTATTTAGTTGTCTTTTATCCTTACCTTCTTTCAGGTTGCGAGTGCTCCTAGGATTAGGAGAGTACACCTATTATACTTATTGGATAGTCTTCTTCCAAACCATAGGCTGGTGCCGAACGGTAGGGAAGGAAGAAAACCACTTAGCCTAACGATGGTGTACAGAAGGTAGTGAATAAAGACAAATAAAGGGAATTGGAGAGATGGCAAGGAAATATACGGTTACAATCATGAATCTGATAATGGAAGAGGCATTACTAGGAATACCCGGATACCCCTTCGAAACATATTCATGTTTCAGTTTCACTGTGTATTGTTAATAAAAAACTGATTTCCCAATTAGGCCTTTGCTCCAGGGTATGTATTTACCAGGTATGATTCACATCTGTATGGTTTTACAGATGATGAGTGAGAGTAAGTTATTGGGAATTAGGTGATCATCCTCATTATATCGGAATTCGTTGTAATTGGTGGTATTTAAGGAAATCGCCTATGTACAGTTTTCAACCTACGACGCACAGAGTTTGAGTTATTCAACTCAGGGGACTTATACAAAGTATTGTATGTTGTCTAGTGTCCATTAGGACAAAGGGTTTGGTCCTCGTACTATATTCTGTTTACTTGTGACTTCTCAAGTTTTGGACAAGTGTTTCGTAGAAATACAAGGTCCAAGTTTGAGAAGTTATAGGTACAAGAATGAAGTAGAGAACCAGGTGTCGCAAGTATCGGGATTCTTCAAGGTGATTGAAGATGTAGATACTTGTATGTGGTATTCAGTTGATAGTAATAGTTTTGAGAAACTTGTTTCTTTTTCAGGTTACTCATAATTGGATGCACTCCTAAGTTGAGTAATGCCGATCGACCTTTCTCCATTTAGTTGACATGCACTGGAGACAGGTGTATGATTTGAATCTGGTTCCAATTAAAATAGTGCTTTTGTTTCTATATTAGATATATATAGAATCAATTTATATTTTAACGATGTTAAGGTATAGGGAGTCATCCGGCTGATGCTTAAAACCAGAATCCGGATAAACTCAGGGCACGTTTCAGTAATGGCTGTTTGTGGGTTATCTTGGGCTTTGACGAAGGTTAACTTTCTACTATATGGAAGATCAATGGTGATATTGTTCTTGACTCGCCACAGTTTTACTAAAATGGATTTTTTCAGAAAACAGTAGTGGGAGTATGGTAGAACTGGAAGTGATTCCAGAACCACAAACGATTACGGAAAATTTACTTGAACCTAAAGATTCAATCAGGTTTGACATTCCATTGGCCACTCCGCAGATATGGTGGGTTACCTCAGGCACCCGAGAGGTACTTCGGTAGCCTCAAGAACGGTGACAGGGAGGTTGTTGTTTACCCGGACTTGACACTACTGTTGTTCCAGACTATGAGACCCGGCAGAAGGATGAGTATAGCGTCATTCTAAACTAGCTTTAGAAGTGCACGTGCATATGACTCTGCCGGAGGGTTGTCGTAGTCAGTGGGAGCAGCGGAAGCATAGTGGACAAGTAGCTTGTGTCTATTTATAGACTAAAGTGGATATAGCGGAGATAAATCATCTAATTTTTGATGTGACAGTCATAGGTTTTTGACTTCATCAGAATAGGAGATGGATCTGTTAAGAAGGTAGTAGGGTGTGTGTCCTGGTATTTGGGATGACATGCACTTTATAGGAAGTGAAATTCCTATACTACGATCGGTTATACTTTGGTTGTTACACAGTAGTTTCTCCATATAGGTTTTGGATTTTATATCAGACATTCTGGTTACTAGATCTATGATTTTAGATCTAGATTTGGGAAGTGTCCCAATCTAGGTACTTAGACAGTATTCTAAAGATATTTAGAATGGACGACTCCTGGCATGGTGGTGTACCTGCAGGTGATGGAGTCACCCTCTCTAAAGGTGTCTTACAGACTAAAGGGGAGAGGGGTGTGCATGATTAGCATATCACTTGCTTAGGCAATTGAGTCAATCATGAGATGTCAAGTACCACACCAGTTGATTTTGCACTAGATGCAATAAGTTATGATATTAATCCAATCCTGGAGAAACGTGAGGAAGCAGTTTATGAACATAAGTGGATGTTCTAGGGATTTGATAACGGCGGCCTCCTTTAGGAGACGGTTATCATTCCAGGCTTCCAAGGTGACCTGGATGACAGAGTGACTGTCAGAGTTATAGTTTTACCTCTGACGAGGGACAGTAGTTTGGACAGGTTGTCCAAGCGGATACTGAGGAAGGCATGGCGCAGCATACTGATTAAGTTCAGTAGTCGATACAGTCTAAGAAGTTTGCTGGATTTGGAGTTCATTTATGAACTGGGTCCCATCAGATATCCAGAAATATTCTAAGACGGGTATTGCTCATTTTGGGAGATATTTTTCTCCGCGAAGTTGAGATAAAGAGAGACATAGAAAGAAACACTGGAGCGGATCCACTCACTGAGGCTATTTCTCGAACCCAATAGTTTTACAAACGAGAGTTATGAAACTGATTAGTAGAGGAGTTGGGTGTTCGGTATCACACAGGCTGTGAGTATGCGACATCGCAATAATTAGCCTTAAGTGCAAGTGGGAGATTGTTGGCTATAGTACCCTCAAGGCAATTATCATAGTCGCAGGCAGGTGATCATGATGATTGAGAGAGGACCTATACTGATAAAGCAGTCTTACTCGAGATGATAGTATGCTATCTGATTTGTCTTTATCATCATGTATATGTTGATAAAGCCCATAGGACTCTTTCTTGACTACCAGCATTGTGATGGCGATCACATACGTGGGAGCTGGGGGTCTATAAGCATATCCTTAAATGTCCCTAGTCGTGGGAGTATTGAGACTGGGCATCGATACTCCAGTGTAGACTGGTGAATACTTATCTAGACTCTGACGAGGGGCGGTGGCCAGTCTCATAAGCCATTGGTGTTAGTTGTTCACCTAAGATAGTATGCAGGTGCTCATTGGGTTATGAGTACACTGGACGGACTCGCCGGGAATATGCTAGTTGGTATTATACTTATAGTCAGATAGCAGTTCCCTGGTGACATGTGTACAGGTTAGTCTGTCGACCTGAGATCGTCATTTGTGTTGTGTGAGTTCCCACTGTGCTTTGATTACTACCCTACTACGGCTTAAAGGAGTCGTGCAAACAGGTTTTAGTTGGGTACAGTCCCGAGCCACATGGAGGCAGTGAGCGGATCGTCGGGGATTTGTCTCTCCCGGTATTGGGGGTTGATGTCGCGCAGTGCACGGATGGCCATCACTAGAAATCCTCGGCCGGGGTATGTGAGAACTACCGATCCAGGATCGATAGTTTCTCAGGTAGTGATGGGTTTCATACCGACACAAATTATCGCGTTGTTAGGGGTCTGACTTTATCCACCCCCTAGACTCGATATGCGATACTCTTAGACGAACAGACCAGACTGTACGGATATTGTCACTGACAGGCTCAGTAGGGGTTTGGATGAGTTTGCTCGTCGGCCTTCCTTTCGCTCAATACCTGGGTAGCCGTTACGTACAGCTAGTGCCGCTGACGTGCTTGTGGTTAAACCCACTGCCAGCGTATTGACGAGTCTTTAGAGTCCCACACAGAGGGTTTTCTCGGTTCAGGAGATATAGTGTAGGTGACGTTTGTTGATACATACAGGTGTTCGATTAAATATGTGCATGGACTGCACAGAATTTAATCGGGCGGTTGATAATACTAGCGGCTTAGGATTAAGCCAGATTGTTAAATCAGGTTTTGATTTAATAATTTATATATGTATTTATATATATGTATTCTAGTATTATTGCTCACTATTTATTTTCTCTCTTTGGCTATTCGTATTTTCTTACGAATACGCGTATGTTATTTCGATACATGTACCGGGAAGTATTCTGTATTTGTGCGGAATGACTTTTAGAAGATGCCACCTCATTATTGATTTTATTTATAAAATCACATGTTAATAATGAGGTGGAAATGATGACATGGCATAGGCTTGGCTCTTGGTCAAAGTATGGGATTTTTTTTCATGTAGTGATTGGTATGGTTGTATTAATTTATTGCAATTAAGCAATGAGATTTTATTTTTTGTGTGGGCATGAGAGGGGGCCGGCCACTCTTTTTGGAGGTGGGAATTTTCTTGTTCATTGTTGTTAGCTTGGTGCTTTCTCACTCTCATGCTCATACAAATATACTTAGCCATTTTCATGCCTTGCCATCATCACCCTCTTCATCTTCTTCTTGAGATGCTCACTTGAGCTCATGTTTGAGAGAAAAATATGGTGAGACTATCCTACACTCCCCACTCTCCACTACTAGCCATTTTGAAGAGTCGGTTGGTTCGCTCGGCGAACCTGAAGCTTGCGCCGTTTCCCTCGGGTGGATCATCGGAGACGAAGGAAGACCGGCAACCAAAGTCGATCCGCATCGCTAGGAGCTTGGAGATGGTTGAAGACCCGAAGGACTTGGTTCATTAGGTATAACCATTTCTATCTCTTTTCTTAGATTGCTAGTTTTAGGGTTAATGGTTTCGATCTTGCAAATCGGGTAATGGTAGCGCCGGGTTTTAAGAAATTTTTGTTCCGCATTTGGCCACGGTTCGATGGCCGTGGCGCTCCCACTACCCAACATATACATACATACATATATATACACGTGATATGAGGATAGTATATGATACTTGGAAATGAGTCGATATGATCGGGTATGATGCCGTGAGATTGTGATATGTGATTGTGTCGCGATATATTATACGGCAAGATATTATAATGGATCGTTGGGCGGCGCGTATTTATATATACGATAATATGTGTTGATGATATTGGAATATACGAGACTTTAGAACAGTACCCGAGATCATGATATTGTTCGATGATGATACCATATGAATGATGATGTCTATGATAGTTGACCCGTAACCCGATTTTTGGGATGCCGTACAATGGATTTTTACTGTACGAGATATAGATATGATGATTGATCCACACTCTTGACTCGAGGATATCGTACTATGTATTATACAGTACGTGACGTTATGAGGCTGGATCGCTGACTACTAGGTATATCGACTCGGAATTTAGGTGGATTTTCTCGCCCTTCTGACTAGTTTCTTGGTTAGTCCCTTAGTTGTTTAGGTAGATGCTAGACTAGGCTTGAGTCATACTTATTTTCAAAACTAACGAATCAGGAGTATTTTTAAAAACAGCCCGAAGGATACTACGGATTTTTCAAAGGACGTATCTTTTCTCAAAAACCCCGTAGCCCTTACTTTTCTAAAAACCACGATTCGTGCTATTTCAAACACCAAACTGTATGACTCGTATATAGATATGTATATTCTACAATGTTGCGTCTACTATACATTCTCCGTTATATTCATATGTTCTCATCGCATTGCATGATTCATACACTAATTCTTTAACTATTATGAATCCCATCTTTTAGGACACCAGCACCATTACCGATGACGCGTATGTTCCACGTACACTTGCTTGCCGGCTTACACACATCATCATCGGTAATTGCCATGTCACGTACACTTTAGAAAACATTACTTCACTGGTATAACCTGCTAGCTGGTAGTTTCAACATATTGTTATTATGCTTGCTCTCATGTATTAGTTTAGACGTTGCATTCCTTGCTTAGATACCCTACGCATTTATATAGTCATTCTGTTATGCAATATAGTGGCTTTATTCCTGTATTCATTGCTTATTGACTCTTGATTTTGGGATTTCGGATTTTCTATGAGATTTCTGGATTTGGGGGAAAACCGCAAGATTTTTATAAACTCATCATCTTTTTAAAATGCAAGTTGCAGTTTCCCCGTGATATGTTGTATGTAGCGTCCACCATGTGTTTTCTCAGTTCTTGAGCTGTATCATATACCCGATTCGAGGAGGGGGATGCACCGTCTGCGGGTACATGGTAGACTCGGTGCGGTACCTCGGGGTAAGAAGATCGCACAGATGGCGTTGAGCCCGGCAGGGGAGCACTACCAACCGGTGATATTTGACGCGGTGGATATCTGGAGGATACTGATCGTAGTCATGAGATTTGATGATATGGGCCGATCCGGACTGACGGAGTCCGAGATATTGAGACATTGAGACATTAGGAATATGAGATATTGTGTCGATGCTTGACATGAATTTTCTGTAGATATTGAGACATTGAGATATTGAGACTTTGAGATATTGAGATATTGTGTTGATGCTTGACACGGATTTTCTGTCGATTTCACTGATGATGTTCCAGTTTTATTATACAAGTTTTACTAAGATAAAAACACAGATTTTCTTATATCCAGATTTCGGGGTTGATTGTCTCATTCATGATGCATTCATACATCAGATATATGACTTGTTGCTGCTTAGTGACACTAGCACGAGTACTGAGTATCACACTATGCATAGATTGTTACCCTGTCACTACTAGATATCTAGTGTTATTTTGAGCATATTATGGTATGACCTAGGAGCGTCATACATGCGATTTCTACTCAGTGATGTCTTCTACTCACGAGTTGGAAACTCACCCCCGTTGTGCCACATTTTCTTGCAGGTTTCGCCGTACAGGTTCCATGGCGGCTTTGCTGGCACACCACTCCCTCCCGGGTGATTGCTTCGGTGGGTGGGTTCACTTGCATCGTGACCACTGTTGTACTTTTATTTATTCAGTTGTATCTAGTAATCACCATCAACCAGACATTGTATATTTGATAGACTTAGAAAACCAATTGTTTATTCTTTCGACCTTAGAGTCGCGCGCTTGTATTATGATGGTTTTTCTCTGTTTTTCTTGAGGATGTTGGTTTCTTTCCGAGTTTTGATCCTCGCCCTTCAGCGTTGTATATGTTAGTTATATGTATGCCCTAGAGGCCATTACTGTACATTGGATGTATATTGTAGTGGATGCTGGGACATATATAGGTAGGACTTTCTTGCTCGACATGATAGTACGCTATCTGGTTGCTCTTTATCTTAACATGTATACTTTCTGTCTCTCTGATTACATGTTGATAAAGCCCTTAGGATGTGTACTCGACTTCCAGGACTATGATGCAGATCATACTAGTGGGGCCTGGGTAGTCAATGAGTACATCCTTCATTGTTCCTAGTCGTGGGAATATCGAGACGGGGCATCGATATTCCAGAGTAGACTAGCGCATATCTTCTCGACCCATGCGATGGGCGATGGATGATCCCATATCCATTGGTGTTTGACATCGAAGATGGTATGCGGGTGCTCAGTGGAGACTGGGTACACTGAACGGACTCGCCGAGAACTCCCAGAAGGTATTATACATCACGTCAGATGGCAGTTCTCTGGTGACACTGGTACAGCTTAGTCTGTTGACCCGAGATCGTCATAGAGTCTTGTGTGTCTCCCACTGTGCTTTGATTTCCACCCTACCACGGCTCTACTGAGTCGTGCAAACAGGTGGCTTTTGGGTACAGTCCCGATTCACATGGAGGCAATGAGCGATAGGAGGGGATTCGTCTCTCCCGGTATTGGGGGTTGATGTTGTGCTATGCTCGACTGGCCATAACAGGAAATTCCTGGCCAGGGTTGCAGTGATATACTGGTAAGAGTTATCAGTAGTTTCACGAATGTTATGGACCCTACGTCGGCATGACTTATCGAGCTATTGGGGTCTGACGTTTACCACCCCTAGGCGAGATATGCGACATATCAGACGAACAGACCGGACTGTACGGTAAGTGTTGCTGGTTGGATTCGCAGGAGTGTGAGCGGGCTTGCTCGTCGATCTTCTGATCGCTCAATACCCGGGTGGCCGTTACGTTTAGCAGACCGCTTGCGGCTTGTGGGTGTTTGATATGATCATCATCCGCTGCCGGCGTATTGACGAGTCTTTAGAGTCCTACACAGAGGTTTCCTGGCTCAAGCGAAACGAAATAGGAGCGCATATAAGATATGTGCAGGACCGAGAATAATGCGTGTATGTGATACCGTATTCTATTCTCGCGATGAATGTATCGATTAGTTATATGCGATATAACCTAGTTATCGAATCAAGGATTGATTCAATAAGCCGATACATTGGATACTAGCCGGTTATATACGATATGACCGGATCATTGAATCAAGTGTTGATTTAATGATTTAATGCATAATTATATATTTGATATATTACTTTGCATTAACTAGTATTGGTTCACTTTATGAGGATATTCTCACTTGATGATGCACATTGTATATGTGATATATTCTTGTGCACTTATTTGTATCATGTTTGATGATACATGCAACCTTGGGTTTGTGTAAAGACTTAAACCATGATTAGTGAATGGTTAGGGTTTCTTTTCTTTTAATTCTTTATCCATTTATTTATTTATTCATTCTTTTTTGGCAAAAGAAAAGGATGGTGGCTTTCTTTGTTTTACATTGAAGCTTCTTGAAGCTTTGAATAAGTCCACCATTCTTATCTCATGTCTAGCCCTAACCACTCATCTAACCTAAGTTAAGTCTCTACACTAAACCATGGTTGAAGATATGATAAGTATTGTATTTTCTTTTCTATTTTTATTAACTTATCATATCTTTTCTTCTTCTTCTTCATCTTCTTCAAGTTGAAGAAAGCTTGCACCTTCAATGGCAACTAGCCAAATCAAGTGAGAAATCCAAATCTAAAGTCTACCCACTTCCTATTTCTTCATCCTCTACTACTTGCCATGTACTAGAGTGTGTTGTCTTCACAAGTTTCTTGACTTGGCGAAGGCGGAGCTTGATCTAGCGATGCTTCGACGTAGATCATCTTCGGGATGGACATCGACGACCTAGCTCGCCTATTCTCCGATGAAGCCGACGCTAGAGCCCAAGATATGATTTGGACAGCGAGGGGACTTCATCATGGAGCTTAGGAGGTGGTGGAACGGATCTACAAAGGTTGTAGCCCCTTTCCTTTAGCTATATTTCCGTTTGCTTGCTTACTTCGCCTATTTATCTAGTTAACGATCCGTATTAGGGTTAATAGGCACTTGTAAAATTTTAATTGGCCATGTTTGATCACTTGTGAGACTCCATTAGAGTGCCTAGGAACCTTACAGTGGTATCAGAGCCTAGCTAGAGCCTTAGGCGAAGTCCCGACGGAATTAGAAGTCCGATCGACCCAAAACCCAAACCTAAAAATGCTCTCTGGACTTTTTTGAAATTCGTGGTTTTTTCGAAATTAAAAATATGCAGAAAAATCAGCAGGTAATCCTAAGACTTACTGTGAAATTCGAGGGATTGATTCCACAAAGGCGGCGCGGATCCGCGGCCCTACAGTAAGCTCATGCGGCGGATCCGCGGCGCTTTTGTCGCTTTGTGCAGCCAATTTTGCACAGTAGTTCTTAGCTTTCTGTGTTGGTTTTCCTGGGGATTTTTAATAATTTTTCCAGAGTTGCATTTTCTGGGTTGTATTGGGAACTCGGTGTATCGATCGGATTGTCTAATTTTGTCGGTGTGTTTTTCCGGATAAATCTTAGAATATGTTAAAAAGTTCGACCGGATATAAATACCCACTTTTTCCCCTGCCGGGAAATTTCCAATTGTTGGATTTTTCCGTAGTTTAACGACGTTCTAAGTAGTGCAAGTAACGCGATGGACCCTCTAGAAGACAACAAACCTTAACTCGATTATGTGACCGTCTTGAACTGCCCTTTGAACCTTCGGGTTTGGGGCAGTACGGCGTGCCACATGTGAGGCGTTGGCTTGACCCTTCTACGGCTGGACCGTTGCTACTGAGGCACGAACTGAATGCTGTTAGACTTATTTCATGTGTTGAGCTGTTTCGGGAAAACTTGGGTGTTTGACTGTTCGATCGAAAAGTTTAACATTTTCTATTTATCTGGAATGGGATACAATAATTGGAATTCACAAGTTGTTATGAGATAACTGAATGAATGTTATAAACATAGCAGTTTAGTCTCACTTGATCGGTTGCCACGGAATTTTGATGTGATCAAAAGTCCGTCGCAATCACGTAGCGTACGCGGATACTCGCCGGGTAAACTTAATAGACAGCCTCACCCCATAGCCCCGACCAAGTGACTGTAGGAGAACCCCGTCGCCGAAAGCATCCGTTCGGGTGCTCCCGGTAGCGGTGTTCCGCCTTGGTGCACTTCGTCGACGGCGTCGGGGGTGCGGCCGACTACTAAAGTTTGCGACGAGCATTCGATCAGAATGTCGGGAATCCTGTTGAATTGCCCGACTTGATATTGAAAAGAGTTTTCGATAATGAGACTAAAATGCGGGGTTTATAATTGTTAGGCATGCGATATCTAAGTAATTCATTTGGTCAGGCATGCGATGTCTGAGGTGGTTGCGGATTCCAACTGTTGTAGTTTTACACTTTCTTTTCTGTGACCGTAAGTGTAATATGTGATATCGCCGGTTTCGTTGCTATATGTCAACGACAATTGGGATACGCATGTTTGCTTACGTTGATGACATGTGATGTTATGTGTTGCTGGATATGTTATATTGGATCGTTGTGTTTGAATAGCCGGGGGTTTTATGTGAGATGAGTGTTTTTCCATTTTCATTCATGTAAAAACTTGTATGTAATATTCTTTTATTGGGGCACTTCCAGGTTGCGGATGTTGTCACCACTTGTATATTATTTACTTTTCTGCACTAGGATAGACCCAAGGAGGGGAGCACAAGTAACCGGGTTCTGGGGTCCAGTAGGAGACCAACTCGAGGAGTCGAGTCCGGGTCTCCTAACCATAGAATTGGTAGGGTTGCTTGCCGCTCTCGTAGAGGTCTTGGGATGTGGGATTGGCTATTCATCACGACCGTGGAATCCGTGTTTTATACTGGCTCGTATTGAAAACACGGACGTCCTAGTATATCCAATATTTCATATGTTTCTTCTGCTGTGATTTATCTGTGATGTGATCATGTGATGTTCTGTGACAGGTATTATATATAGTATATATGATATATTATATAGACGTTGCTTATGTTTTACACCCGCGCTAGCCCTGCCCCGCTCTGCCGTTAGTTACCTAACCTAACGGTGCAGACAGGACATCGAGGCGAATGCGGATGGCATAAGCGTACGTTATATTTATCTGTAATGTTTAGGTGGACTTAAATGATGGGATATTCATTAATGTGATTAATGAAAGAAAATAAACCTAATTGATGTTGTGGAATCGAATTTTAAAATAAAAACAGGTAGCTACAGTTCTTGCTTTGCATCGCGGTGTTCATTATAGAACATCCTGCACCTTATTCGATGAGGAAAGAACCGAGATCCCTTTACCGGGAGTGACTCCTTTAGCAATAACTGGCAGATGCTACACACTCGGTTTGTCTTTGATCGCTTCTATAGTTTTCGCTTTGCACAGTGATATATATGATATATCCCGCATCTCATTCGACGAGGAAAGGGCCGACGATCCCTTCACCGGGAGTGACCCCTTTAGCAAAACTAGAAAAGCTTCAAAAACATTCCATTTTAAAACCATTTGATTCCGCAACGAGATCAAGTTCAAAGCGTTAAAGGTTTTCACAAAAACCATTCGCAACCCTCCGTCATTTTAGGAAGTAGAGTACTTAGTATTCGTGCTGTGTTTGTTGACCATAGTCAAGGCACAGTGTACGGTAGCTAAGTGATGTCTTCCTACACAGCATATGATGCGATTAGTTAGGACAGTCATGTGGCTTTGTTGACCTTAGCCAAGGGTCATGTGGGTGGGTCTAATTAATCATGAAATGACGGGTAGAACTTGACTAGTACTTATGATTTGTTGACCTTAGCCAAGGTCATAGGTGCTAGGGGTAAAAACCATTATCGGGAGTTTCAAGTGTTGAAATTTGCAATGAGATTGCATACCTTCTATGTGATAGTTGGATCCCGATACCCACTGCGAGTAATTGTTACTCCTGGGAGAGTTTTACACTTTGCAATTAGCCGATCAAGTAAGTGTCTAGAAAGGTGTCAACGGGGTTACGCCTCTGGGAAAACGAGGTTTACAGTAATTAGGTCCGTGCGAAAGCACGGGGAACCTCCCTCAAAGTACCGACACTGGCTTGGCTGAAAGATTGGCGAACTTGTAGAGTGTAATTAATCCCGGCTAGTCTTTCCTTTTAGGGTTTGAAGGAAGATTTGATAAAAACAGTGGGAGCCATCCTGATTAGATAAAATATATAACCAATCTGATCTTGCAAGAGCGCACGCAGAGTGTTTTCTTCTCTCTCTCTCCTGGTAGCGACCATATCACGCCTTAATCAAGATAATAATACGGATGTATTGACCGCACCCGCTTGTTATACTGAGCTGGGGAACGTTGGTCCCGCTCCAACTTATAATTGTTATAAGACAGAGCAGGAAATTGGGGAATACCAGAATTCCTATGCCGCCCAAACGAAGAAAGTGCATATGATGCATCTCCTTCGGGTGTGTTCATTACAAAGAACTGTTTCTCAGTATCCTCTGCATCCTGGGTATATGATACCGGATCAGGATCCCAGATATGTAATCTGTTACATAGGGCTACAAGAGGGTAGAAAAACTGAGAACGGGTGATAAGTTTCATGAGGCAGAAAACGGGGCAAGTGTTGCAGCCAAGTCTGTTGGTCACTGCCACCCTGTATTACGAATACATTGATTCTGAACAAATGCTATTAGATACCGAACCTGATATACAAAATCATATCAGTCTCTTTATTAGTAAAGAAAGGATATAATTTTGTATTGATGGATAATGTTTTGAACACTTCCTATATCAAAAGTTGATCGGTTCAGGCACGCTATCTAAAAGCATTAACGTTCTAAATCAAACTACAGAGTATACTGAACACACACAAGAAGAAGAGTTCAGAAATGAACGAATTCTTCTTGAGGTATTGTAGACTAGGTCATGTCAATGCGACCCGACTGGCTAAAGTTACATTTTAGATGCATATTTAAATTAGTTTAAATTTACATCTTGTGAAACTTGCCAGTCATGTCACAAAGATATAATGACACCAGCTCTGCTTACTGGAAGCCGAGAAAGAGTTAATGAACTCTTGGGACTGATACATGATGATGTATGTAAAGTCTCCTGTCTACACATGCCAGGACTGGTTCTTTATACTTCATTATATTCTCTGATAATCTCTCAAGATTCAGTCATATATTCCTGTTGAAACATAAGTCCGAACCTTTTAAGATATTCACAGAATATAAGTTAGAAGTGGAGAACTAAAATACGGGTATAAGTATTATGTCCTATGATAAGATCAGGGAGGAGAATACTTGTGCATAGAATTCCTGGACTATTCTAAAAGAGAATGAGATTTTCTCTCAGTGTTACTCCTCTGAATACACCACAGCACAACGGTGTATCAGGGCGGAGCAATTGCACAATATTAGATATGGTGTGCTCTATGATGAGTATTACTGAGTTACCTATTTCCTTTTGGGGTTATGCACTTGAGAAGCTGCATACCTATTGAATTAGGTTTGAATCAAATCACTGCCTACCACTCCATATAAGATATGGTATGGGAAGAACCCATCTCTTAAGCGAGTTAAGATTTGGGGTTGTCCGGCCTATGTTTAAAGCAAAATCCGGACAAGATCGAGGCAGGATCAGTTCTGTAGAACTGGAAAGGTTCCAGCTATACAAAACTGCAGTAGATGATTTGACAGAACCATAAGATTCTATAGTTCCCGACGAACCTCAGCCTCTCCGCCGATCTAGTAGGGTTCCTCATCCGCCTGAGAGATACCTCGGTTTCTCGATGACAGTGGGAGCAAGGATTGCATCATGAGATGATGACCCAACTAGTTTCGAGCAGGCCATCGAGAGTAGGGACTCTGTAAGAATGGCTGGATGCTTAGCGATCTGAGATGGAATCCATGTACACCAGCAAAGTATGGACTTTAGCTGCTATATCTGAAGGGTTAAATCCCCATCAGGAGCAAGTATATCTTGAGAAGATTACTTGGTGTAGATGGAAAAGTTGAGACTTTCAAAGCTAGACTTGTTAAAGGTTTTCGTCAGCGACCAGGCGTGGATAATGATGAAACCTTTTTCCAGTAGCTATGCTTAAGTCTATCCAGATCCTACTTACCACGGCTACATACCATGACTACGATATCTGGCGGTTGGGTGCCATGACTGCTTTTCTAAATACTGATTTAGAAGAGAACGTCTATAAGAACACAGTCAGAGGTCTTCGTAAACAGTGGGAGCAGCGGAAACGTGTGCAAGTTGCTTTACATAATGAAGCAGGCATCGCGGAGTTGGAACGTCTGTTTTGATGTGATAGTCAAAGTGTTTGACTTCATCAAAATGGTAGACGAACCTTGTATATACAAAAGGGTAGTAGAGAGTAAGGTGGTCATCTTCGTATTGTACGTAGACAACATACTCTTGATAGGAAAAGAGTTTCCTATACTACGATCGGTCAATCTCCTATTATCACTAGGATTCCCCAAATGGGATCAAAGTGATACCTCCTAAATCCTGAGTTTTCATCTATGAGATAGATGTAATTGGATGTTAAGATTCTCACTAGATGTAGTGAGATGGTATCAATCGATCCTGGGGAGAATCACTGGAAGTGTTCCAGGGTGATAAAGACGACTGAATGTCAGTCACAGGCACTGTCTTTACCCTCAGTAAAGGGACGGTATGTTGGAAGAGTTCCAAGCAAGATACCGTGGCAAACTAGACGATAAAGGCTGGTAACATCGCTTTTAAAGATACTACCAAAGAGGCAGTTTGGGTGTATATAGGTTCATAGGATGAACTAGGTTCCTACCATTGTGTGACAATGGAAGTGTGGCTTCGACCCTGGAACCCTGGTCCCATCAGTGACCCAGACATATTCTGAGGCAGCATCACCTGATCATGGAGATAGTTGATCTCCAGGATGATCGAGGTTAGGAGAGTAGACTCAGAGGACAACACGGCGGATCCACTCACGAAGGCCTTTTCCCAGAGAGAGACTCATATGGGATGGTTGAGTATTAGATACTGCGACCACTGCTAAAGATGGCCCTAGTGCAAGTGGGAGATTGTTAGTTATATGTATGCCCTAGAGGCCATTACTGTACATTGGATGTATATTGTAGTGGATGCTGGGACATATATAGGTAGGACTTTCTTGCTCGACATGATAGTACGCTATCTGGTTGCTCTTTATCTTAACATGTATACTTTCTGTCTCTCTGATTACATGTTGATAAAGCCCTTAGGATGTGTACTCGACTTCCAGGACTATGATGCAGATCATACTAGTGGGGCCTGGGTAGTCAATGAGTACATCCTTCATTGTTCCTAGTCGTGGGAATATCGAGACGGGGCATCGATATTCCAGAGTAGACTAGCGCATATCTTCTCGACCCATGCGATGGGCGATGGATGATCCCATATCCATTGGTGTTTGACATCGAAGATGGTATGCAGGTGCTCAGTGGAGACTGGGTACACTGAACGGATTCGCCGAGAACTCCCAGATGGTATTATACCTCACGTCAGATGGCAGTTCTCTGGTGACACTGGTACAGCTTAGTCTGTTGACCCGATATCGTCATAGAGTCTTGTGTGTCTCCCACTGTGCTTTGATTTCCACCCTACCACGGCTCTACTGAGTCGTGCAAACAGGTGGCTTTTGGGTACAGTCCCGATTCACATGGAGGCAATGAGCGATAGGAGGGGATTCGTCTCTCCCGGTATTGGGGGTTGATGTTGTGCTATGCTCGACTGGCCATAACAGGAAATCCCTGGCCAGGGTTGCAGTGATATACTGGTAAGAGTTATCAGTAGTTTCACGAATTTTATGGACCCTACGTCGGCATGACTTATCGAGCTATTGGGGTCTGACGTTTACCACCCCTAGGCGAGATATGCGACATATCAGATGAACAGACCGGACTGTACGGTAAGTGTTGCTGGTTGGATTCGCAGGAGTGTGAGCGGGCTTGCTCGTCGATCTTCTGATCGCTCAATACCCGGGTGGCCGTTACGTTTAGCAGACCGCTTGCGGCTTGTGGGTGTTTGATATGATCATCATCCGCTGCCGGCGTATTGACGAGTCTTTAGAGTCCTACACAGAGGTTTCCTGGCTCAAGCGAAACGAAATAGGAGCGCATATGAGATATGTGCAGGACCGAGAATAATGCGTGTATGTGATACCGTATTCTATTCTCGTGATGAATGTATCGATTAGTTATATGCGATATAACCTAGTTATCGAATCAAGGATTGATTCGATAAGCCGATACATTGGATACTAGCCGGTTATATGCGATATGACCGGATCATTGAATCAAGTGTTGATTTAATGATTTAATGCATAATTATATATTTGATATATTACTTTGCATTAACTAGTATTGGTTCACTTTATGAGGATATTCTCACTTGATGATGCACATTGTATATGTGATATATTCTTGTGCACTTATTTGTATCATGTTTGATGATACATGCAACCTTGGGTTTGTGTAAAGACTTAAACCATGATTAGTGAATGGTTAGGGTTTCTTTTCTTTTAATTCTTTATCCATTTATTTATTTATTCATTCTTTTTTGGCAAAAGAAAAGGATGGTGGCTTTCTTTGTTTTACATTGAAGCTTCTTGAAGCTTTGAATAAGTCCACCATTCTTATCTCATGTCTAACCCTAACCACTCATCTAACCTAAGTTAAGTCTCTACACTAAACCATGGTTGAAGATATGATAAGTATTGTATTTTCTTTTCTATTTTTATTAACTTATCATATCTTTTCTTCTTCTTCTTCATCTTCTTCAAGTTGAAGAAAGCTTGCACCTTCAATGGCAACTAGCCAAATCAAGTGAGAAATCCAAATCTAAAGTCTACCCACTTCCTATTTCTTCATCCTCTACTACTTGCCATGTACTAGAGTGTGTTGTCTTCACAAGTTTCTTGACTTGGCGAAGGCGGAGCTTGATCTAGCGATGCTTCGACGTAGATCATCTTCGGCATGGACATTGACGACCTAGCTCGCCTATTCTCCGATGAAGCCGACGCTAGAGCCCAAGATATGATTTGGACAGCGAGGGGACTTCATCATGGAGCTTAGGAGGTGGTGGAACGGATCTACAAAGGTTGTAGCCCCTTTCCTTTAGCTATATTTCCGTTTGCTTGCTTGCTTCGCCTATTTATCTAGTTAACGATCCGTATTAGGGTTAATAGGCACTTGTAAAATTTTAATTGGCCATGTTTGATCACTTGTGAGACTCCATTAGAGTGCCTAGGAACCTTACAGTATATTATATTTCTTGCGTGGTTGTTTCCGCCAATTGGCGAATAGCTAACTCCCGCTTGGGGATGCCTTCTATTATTGCTTATAATTATTCTTGTTTTCTACCCGTTTGGGGCCAGTATTTACAAAGAAAACTCTGCCGAAATTTTTGGAAAAACTTGATGCTTTCAAAATGTTTACTACGGCTTTCAAAGTGATTTTCTATGTTAACTTTTAAACAAGTTTTCCTTCACTCTATTTTCTTTAAATGGTTTAGATTTCTGGGCTTTGGCTTACTTAGATTACGTTACGCCTCTAGAAGTTTCGTAATTTAAGTGCCAGTCGCGTTCCGTACATTCAGGTCGTGACACTTGTGCTCCCCGCTTTGGGTCTATCCTAATGCGGAAAAGTAAATAATATACAACAATGGTGACATCATCCTCAACCCGAAAGTGCCCCAATAAAATAATATTACATATAAGTTTTTACATTAATGAAAATGAAAAACTCTCATCTCACGCAAAAACCCCGGCTATTCAAACACGACGATCCAATATAACATATCCCAGCAACACATAACATCACATGTCATCAACGTAAATAATATGCGTATCCCAATTGTCGTTGACGTATAGCAACGAAACCGGTGATATACCACATATTACACTTACGGTCGAAGAAAAGAAAGTGAAAAATACAATAATTGAAATTCACAACTACCTTAGACATCATAAATCCAAAATATTACATACTTCAGATTTCATGCCTAACCATATAAATTCCCTTAGATATCATAAACCCGGAATATCACATATTCCGAATTTCATGCCTAACATTATAAACCCGGCATTTTAGTCTCAAATAAAAAACACTTTTCAATATCCAGTCGAGTAATTCAACAGGATTCCCGACATATGATTGAACGCTCGTCGCAAACATTACGAATTGCACTTTGGCGGAACACCGTGGCCGCGAGCACCCGAACGGATGCTTTTGGCAACGGAGTTCTCCTACAGTCACTTGGTCGGGGCGATGGGGCGTGGCTATCTATTAGTGTTACCCGGCGAGTGTTCGCGTACACTACGTGATTGCGATGGAGTTTTGATCCAAATCAAAACCCCGCGGCAACCGATCAAAAAGAGACTAAATTGCTAGATTTATAAAGCACTAATTAGTTTTCACAAAACCAATTATTGTGGATTCCAAATATTGTATCACAAATCACAGATATCCAGACGATGTTAAACATTTCGATCGATTTATCAAACACCCACATTTCCCTGAGAGCCCAACACTTGAGCATCAGAAAAAAATACTCAGCACATGCCACAACTACCTACGGACCTACATAAGAAGGGTCATTCCTTGCCTCACCAACGGCACCGCGGAACCGCCACAAACTCTAGGGTTAGGCCATGGTTCCGTGGTCGTATAGTCGAGATAGGAGTTCGTTCTTCTTGGGGATCCATAGAAAACCCTGCATAATTTTTTGAATATTTTTAAATGGAAAAATCCAACATTTGGAAAAATTTCCAGAGAGTAGGGAAAGTTGGGTTTCGAAAAGTCGATCGAACTCTTTTACTTCGCCTAGACGACGCCTAATGCTCTAGCAAGGCTCTGATACCACTGTTGGGTTCCTTAGCACGACTACTAGGTTTAGGAAGGTATCAAGCATGCAATTTTATAAAAATCTAGTGTGCTAACAAATCCGAACGAAGGTTCTAACTAGATAATTAGGGTTTTTAAAACATGTAAATAAACTTTACACTAAGTGAAATAGGAATACAACCTTTGTAGACCGGTCCTTCACTTCTAAAACTCCGTGTAGTAGTCCCTTTGCTCCAAGTAGTGGTGTCCCGGACTCTCGCTAGGCTCAACTAGTCGAAAGGAACAAGCTTGCTTAAGGATCTTCGAGGCCGAAGATGATCTACGTCGAAGAATCTCTAACTCAAGCTACCTCTTCACTAATTGTGAAATTAGTGAAGCAAACAACCTATACTAAATAGCTTGTTTGGTATAGATTGATGAAGTAGGAATTTGCTCACTTTAGAATTAATTTCCTCTTTTTTTTTCTTTTTCTTCCCACAACAAAGCTAGAGAGCAAAAATGAAGATGATGAAGAAGAAGTGGTGAACTCTAGTAACCATGGATGAGAAAATATCATATATAACTCATGTAGAGACTAAACCATGGCTAAAGATAATGGTTAGGTTAATAAATATTTAGAGTAAAACAAAATTAGTGGAGCAAGTCAAGATTTCCATAAGCTTCTTCAAGCATCACAAACCATAGCATTTTCCACCTAATTTTGTTTTATCCCTTAATAATTAATCACCCAATTTATCTTTAGTTAGGTATGAGTCTCACACACCCAAATCCAATGTATCATCTAGCATGACACAAAATAAATACATTAATATATATCACATATATATTTGTATGTATATTGAGAAAACATTTTCTTAAGTGAGCTCATATTAGTTAGTGTATATTAATATATCAAATATACAATTATACATCAAATTATTAAATCAACACTTGATTTAATAACTCGGCTGTATCATATACAACCGACTAATATCATATAACAAATTATTGAATCAACACTTGATTCAATAATCCGGTTATATCACATATAACCTACATCACGAGATTAGAATACGGTATCACATACATGTATTAATCTCGGTCCCGCACATATCACATATATGCCCTACTTCGTTTCGCATGAGCTAGGAAACATCTGTGTAGGACTATAAAGACTCGTTAATACGCCGGCAGTAGGTGATGATCATATCAGTCACCCACAAACCGTTAGCGGTACTAGCTGGACGTAACGGCTACCCGGGTATTGAGCGATCAGAAGATCAACAAGCAAGCTTGTCCAAACTCCTGTGAATCCAATCAGTAACTGTTAGTGATATGCCCTAGAGGCCATTATTGTATCATACTGGTTTGTATATTACTTAATGGAAGCTTGGGATATTCACAGTTGTATTAACATTCTTGCTCAAAATGGTAGTATGCTATCTGGTTTGTTTCTACCTCAATATGTGCATGTGTTTCTTTTAGCATATCGCTTATACATATTGGTAGAGCCCTTAGGATATTTTTCTTGATTACCAGCATTGTGATGGTAGTCACACTAGTGGGGGCTGGACAGTCTATAAGCACATCCTTATATAGGTCCCTAGTCACAGGATTATCGAGACAGGGCATCGATACTCCAGAGTAGAATAGTGTATGCGCTTCTCATCCCAGCAGGGGAAATGGTCTGTCCCACAGCCATTAGTACGTCGTACTGGAGATAGTATGCAGATGCTCATTAGGTTATGAGTACACCGGACAGGACTCGTAGGGAACTGTTGGTGGGTATTATATCTATCGTCGGGTAGCAGTTCCCAGGTGACATGAGTACAGCTTAGTCTTTCGACTTGACACTGCTGCTTCGCCTTGAGTGTGTTCCCACTGTACTTTGATTACTACCCTACCACGCTTAACGGAGTTGTGCAAACGGGTAATAGTTGGGTGCAGTCTCGAAGCACTTGGAGGCAGTGGCGGTTAGATAGGATTCATCTCTCCCGGTATTGGGGGTTGATATCACGCTGTGTTTGGAGAGCCATTACGCAAAGTCCCTGGCCAGGGAAAGCGAGATTTACTGGTGGTACTCCAGTAGTTTCTCAGGGTGTAATGGGCTATGCTCCATCACGACATATTGCGCTATTAGGAGTCTGACGATTACTGTAACAACTCCAATTTTTGTATACATAAATTTAAATTAAATTTGAAGTATACTTGGAGTATTTAATGTTACTGCTATCACTTTAAGTATCTATTTTCCCACAATAATTACAAGAAGGAGCTTGTAGCTCATTGGTAACACCTTGCATTGCTGAACCAAGCCACCAGAGTTCAAATCCCATACCCTGCATTATTTTTAGATTATTTTTCTTTTAAAATTCTTGGAAGCCCAACAGTCTACAGGCCATAACTCCCAAAAGTTAAACTGAACCCTAAAAAGTGAGTATACCATGAGCTACGTCAGGAGAACCCACGCCCGAAGACCACCGGGATCGGCCGAGTCGGCCGGCGGACAGGCTGACTCGGGCCGGCGCCGCCGGCCGAACTCGACCGGACGGCCGAGTCCCCAACACGAAAGTTACGCCTTTTTACATTCCTTAACCCCCTGTATACACCATTTTAATGGATCGGTTACCTAATGTTAAATACATCCTATTTAATACAAATTTTAATGATTTTTCTTTAATTTTTACATTTTTTTTAAAAATAAAAACCTTTCACCTATCTTACCCTAGCCTACCTTATAAATAGACCCCTACCCTCTACCCTCTCATCCCAAAACACTAGGTTTACTCTCTCAAAATTTCTACAAGAAGGGTGTACTTTGAAATCGAGTTCACGATGAAGCGCTGCCGGAATTCCGGCGACGTTTTTTTGAAACAACCGGCGACGAAACAACTCCTCGGCCACTCATCTAGTTCCCCTATACTCTTTAGTATAGATCGAAACCTGTAAGTCCCATTCTTTCCTTCTTTCTACTTCTTAAAATACGGAATTTCGAAACCCGACGGAAATCGGAACAAACCGATTTCCGATTCGGTTTTCTATAAAATCTCACTTGTCACCAATTCCATAATACTTAAACTTATTCATGTTGACTAATAATCACATAACAACTAATTTGGACAAAGTTTCTCACATGAAATGATAACTTTTGCAATATCGTATTCTTTTTCACTTTAATACC
Source organism: Agapanthus africanus (assembly GCA_030015575.1). Classification (NCBI taxonomy): domain Eukaryota; kingdom Viridiplantae; phylum Streptophyta; class Magnoliopsida; order Asparagales; family Amaryllidaceae; genus Agapanthus; species Agapanthus africanus. The sequence goes on from CM057342.1 coordinate 295,117,266, forward strand.
ATAATGTTTATTTTTCTTCTTCTAATCAATTCAAACATTCCTAAACATCTCTATCTTGATTATTAAACTTGTAAAAGTCAATTTGAATGAGTTTTCACACATGAAATGATAACCTTTTCAACTTACCGTATTCTTTCACTTTAATACCATCATTTTTCAATCTCACATTTAACCCTTTAACATTGCTATACCTTAAAATAGATCATGAGGTAATGACCTACCTCCTCACGCACACATATGAAACCATAATACGCTAACTTGAAAACTCCTAATACGATAAAACAAGACTTTACATTAAAATACCATAATCTTAATAAAACCATTCTTAAAGGTTTGGATTTGTTACACTTTTAAGTAAATACTTCTTACTAGGAAAATACGATAAGTTGGGGACATCGATCGTTTATCTAAACCTGACTTTGTGGTGTCTAGGTTAGGCAAGTGAGCTTGGGTAACTTTAAAAGGCCTGCCTCACGATTCGTCAGCGGATCCCTCCCTCCTCACTTGTACTTACCTGGCCACAATTGGCGGTGAAGAGGCGATTTGAGGTTTCTAATGACTTGTCGTTTAGACCTTTTAGAAATAGGCTAGTTGGCTTAGGAAACCCTAGAATCTAAAATACGGAAAATTACACTTTTCAAGTAAATACCTTTTACTTTATAAAAACGTTTTCTAAAGGATTAGTATTTTACAATCTTTGCAAAGCGCCGCTACAACCCATCTTTGGGGAACCCGTTCGGGATCGTGCGGTTTATCGCGCACTCTCGGGCTAGTAGTGCGAGATTCAGACCTCCGCAAGGAGCATTCGGTCTCGAAAGGTTTAAAATACGACATCTTAAGAAAATGAGATTTTTTGAATATAAAATATTTATTAAAACTATTTTTGTATAAATATATGTATATTTATCATTTAAATATCTATTTTATTATAATATAAATATTCCACCTTTTTCTAAAAATCACAAGAATAAATTTTACACTAAAATACCATGAACTTCAAATAATCAATATTTATAAAACTAGGATATTTTCACTAGAAATGTCATAATATAAAATCCACCCTCATTACCACTCTAAAGACGAATAATAAATACTTGAGGTGTATTTTGAAAAGTATATAAAAGTATTTTTATATAAAACCCCCTCAAGTTTTATAAATTACCCTAAGGACTCTAGAAATTATAAGACTTCGATTCACAGTTCTGATTGTCTGACTCGGGTTTGAGTCTGATTAATCTGACTTGAATATAATTCAAGTCAACCTACAATATACAATATTCCAATTCAATATGAACACATGAACCCATGAATCCAATATCAAGCTATACATCTTGACTGAACCGAACCATGGATATATTCCTTTTACATGATTCTCAGTATTCCATTTACATGACTCTACGGTTATAACCGTTCCCTGATATCATGGTTTCGGTCAGTCAGTCAATCAATCTTACAATCAACACAATTTACAAGATAACAATACAAACAAGACATCGCGGGGTTTAAGAGGTAGATTGGTACGGAAGGTGTTAAAGGTGGCACGAGGTGGTCAGATTTAACACACCTAACATGAATCCAGTTGCTGTTGTACCGTGGCATAAACGGTACCTTGTACTATACGTGTCCTTAGTCTTTGGCATATAGAGACTCCCCTCGTACACACTGGTATCCTTCTGTACCAAGCTACAAACAACAGCGTTGACATAACATTACAACAATAGTTTACACTTTAAAATGTATCTTCTTATTCTGCCTTTCTACTTCCCTCTTACCTTTAGGACTTACCGAGCGACTTGTTCGCTGACGACATTCTGTTTCTTTCTTCTTTGAATGTCGTCAGGTGATTTGGACCCGGCAGAGGTGGAGCCATCGCAAGAAGACTTGGAGCAGTTCACTGAAGATCCTGCACTGTAGTTTCATTGTACACTTTTCCTTTCTATACTTTTCATTTCCTGTTATTCCACTGTTTAGGCATCTTTTTATTTCAGTTGTATTTCCTTTCATGTATTGTATAAAGAATGTTAATAAATAAAAGTTGTTGTTCTTTTACTTCTTGTCTTTTGTGTATTTATTTTTATATTGCTTAGATACGCTTAGCGTATGTATTTCTGAGTATATACGTAGCGGGCCTCGTCGCGTCTTCTTCGCCGTATACCGGGAAGCGGGGCGTGACAGGTTTTATTGGTGGCCCATGCAGGTCAGAGCTTTATGAATCCCTATCATGCAGTTCTGGTCTGCGTGAACAACCTAAGCAATATAACACAAGAACCAGCAACTAAAACATTCTTTACAATTCATGTTTCTCGAATCTTACAAATTTCTATTCCTTGAATCTTATCATTTCATGTACTTGAATCTGTCCTAACCCAAATTTTTCTTCAGGGTTATGGATTCTCCGAACAACACTAGCACCAACGTCAACAACACACCCACAGCACTACCTCTCACACCAGCTGTTCCTGCGCCACCTTCCGAGCAAACAGTGTTACTTGAGGCAATCCGCAGCCTTCTCGAGGGACAGCAACAACTCTTGAACCGTCCCGAGACTGATGCTCCTGGAGTAAAGCAATTCAGGGCTTTACATCCGAAGCGGTTCTCAGGAAAGGAGAGCCCACTGGAAGCTGAGGAATGGGCTCAAAGTATCGAGGATGATCTGGCCGCAGCACAAGTGCCAGACGTCGCTTGGGTCCGTGTGGCGAAACTACAGCTCACGGACAACGCTCGCAACTGGTGGAAGGCGGAAGAAAGCCGTCTTGCGCAGCCTATTGAATGGAAAACGTTTTGTGAAAAGTTCGACGCGAAATACTTCCCTGTGACTGCCAGGTTTGCCATGGAGCTGCAGTTCATTCATCTACACCAGGGATCAATGTGGGACAAATCGGTAGATGAATACGATGCTGAATTCACCATGTTAAGCCGGTAAGATATGTCACAATAGTTCAGTTTTAAATATCACATACCACACAGCTAACACTATCCTTGAACAGATTCGCGGCACATTTGATACCGACGGATGATATCAGAGCCCGTCGTTTCCAACAAGGACTGGACACGGAGATTCAGGCTGCTTTAGCCACAGGAAAATTCTTGACTCATGAGGATGCTCTAGAAGCTGCCCGCAGTTATGAGGCAGTGATAAAAGCAAGGGGCCGACCTCAGTCTGCAGGAGTCAAACGTCCTGCTCACCTGATGGCAGGTGGAGCCTCGTCCAGACCACCTTTTGTGCCAAAACGTCCTGGAGCACCAATCAGCAGACCCAGCCCAACCTTTTGTAACTACTGCAAGAGAAATGGGCATCTGGCTAGAGATTGCCGACGTGCGAACAACCTTTGCTTGATCTGCGGCTCAGCTGCTCATGGTATTGGGGCTTGTCCTCATAAACAAAACCCAGTTGCTGCACCCAGGCCAGCAAACAATCATCCACAGCGTCCAGCCATCCAAGCCCCTGCTCCAAGACTTACACTGTCTGCACCACCCAGAGGACCGCAAGCTGCACCACCTCCTCGACAGTTCCATCAAGCTCAAAGGAACATTCCGAGGAATGCTCCTCAGGCCTGGAGGAATGTGCCAAAGCGCCAAGCTTTCATGATGTCTGTGGAAGAAGCTGAGGCCACTGGCCAAGTCATTACTGGTAAACTTTCCTTCTCAAACTTATCTTTTAGTCTTGCTTATCTACACACTTTCCCTATACCTAAAACATATCCCATATACCTTAGGTACAATCCTAGTAACCTCACTACCTACACTTGCACTGTTTGATACTTGAGCATCCCACTGCTTTATGTCGCAACGGTTTGTCCGAACCCATGCGATTCCAGTCTCACCGCTTGTATCTAGCTGGAATGTCAGTTCCGGAAATGGCGTTCTAAAGGCAACTATGGGATACAGCCTGTGTCTAGTCGTCGTCTGCAGTCGAGAGTTTTATGCTGACTTCAAAGTACTGGACATACCGAACTTCGATGTGGTTCTAGGAATGGATTGGCTTGGAACCTTTTATGCTACCATCGACTGTCGTCAAAGGAGGGTAGTATTCGAGATTCCAGACCATCCGATTTTCTATTTCAAGAGCGGAGATCGTACCTTGGAGCCAGGTACCTACAAAGCAAAGCCAAGAGAAGCAGTAGTTACAGCAGCTCAAGCAGAAGAAGAATTAAGACCGGAGGTAGTTCGAGATTTCGATGATGTATTTCCTGACGATATATCAGGTTTGCCTCCCGATCGAGCTCTTGAATTCAGTATTGATTTAGTACCAGGAGCACAACCGGTGATCAAAGCACCGTATAGACTAAGTCCGGAAGGATTGAAGGAAGTCCGAACACAGCTAGACGAATTATTGGCGAAAGGATGGATTCGTCCCAGCACTTCAAGTTGGGGAGCACCTGTACTACTGGTGAAGAAGAAGGAAGGTTCATACAGAATGTGCATCAATTATAGGGCCTTGAACGAAGTCACTATAAAGAACAAGTATCCACTCCTATGCATCGATGATTTATTCGATCAACTAAGTGGATCTTGTGTTTTCTCTAAACTGGATCTTCGTTCAGGTTATCATCAGGTGAAGGTCAAGGAAGCTGATATTCACAAAACAGCTTTCAGAACTCGATATGGACATTATGAATTTCTAGTGATGCCATTTGGAGTGACCAATGCACCATCAATATTCATGAACCTAATGAACCAAGTTTTCCGGGAGTATTTAGACAGGTTTGTTGTCATCTTCATCGACGACATCCTGGTATATTCTAAGAATCGGAAAGAGCATGCAGAACATCTACGAATTGTCCTGGAAACTCTTCGACAACATAAGCTTTATGCCAAGTACAGCAAGTGCGAGTTTTGGTTAAATCAAGTTGGTTTTCTTGGACATATCGTATCAGGAGAAGGAATTTCTGTGGATCCAGGCAAAGTTTCAGCAGTTAGCGAATGGCCTACACCAAAGTCAGTGAAGGACATTCGGAGTTTCTTGGATTTAGCTGGATATTACAGAAGGTTCATTAAAGGATTCTCAAAGATAGCAACACCCCTGACCAAGCTCACACGAAAAAATGAAGAATTTGTGTGATCAGAAGCATGCGAACAAGCTTTCGTAGAACTCAAGTCAAGATTGACATCTGCACCTATTCTCGTAATACCAGATCAATCTGGAGGATTCGAAATGCATTGTGATGCATCCGGTAAGGGATTAGGATGTGTTCTATATCAGCACGGTAAGGTTGTGGCTTATGCTTCAAGACAACTGAAGACTCATGAGCACAATTATCCGACGCATGATCTGGAGTTGGCAGCCGTCATCTTTGCTCTCAAGATTTGGCGCCACTACTTGGTGAATGACTGAACATCTACACAGATCATAAAAGTCTGAAGTACGTGTTTACTCAGAAGGAGTTGAATATGCAGCAGAGAAGATGGTTAGAACTCATGGCGGACTTTAACATCAACTTGCAATATCACCCAGGGAAGGTGAACGTAGTACCTGATGCTCTTAGTCGCCAACCCTTATCGATGAATCTCACCGCTCAGTGGAAGCTTCAGCAAGACTTACATCAGATGGAGATTGAAGTAGTCATGCTAAGTAATTCTTCAAGTTTGATGAATCTACAAGTGCAATCAACCATTGTCAATCAGATCAAAGCAGCTTAAGCAAGTGATGCTAAGTTGCAAAGGATCAGAGAACAAGTGGAGAATGGACTCAGAACAGACTTCATCATCCATGAAGACGGATCTTTGAGATACGGCAGCAGATTGTGTGTACCAAAAGGTCCTGTTCGGGAAGAGTTAATGAAAGAAGCTCACAGCTCTCCCTACTCAGTACATCCTGGAGGTACCAAAATGTACAAAGATCTACGACAGAATTATTGGTGGCAAGGAATGAAGCGTGAAGTAGCCAGAAGCGTCGCAAAATGCTTGGTGTGTCAGCAAGTAAAGGCTGAACATCACAGAACAGCTGGACTACTTCAACCGTTACCAATCTCAGAATGGAAGTGGCAGCACATCACGATGGACTTTGTGACTGCCCTTCCTCGCAGCACAAAGGGTAACGATGCTATATGGGTCATTGTGGATCGACTCACAAAGTCGGCTCACTTCATCCCATTTCGAGTTAGCCAATCAACTGAGACACTAGCAAAGAAGTACATGGAAGTAATAATCTAATTAAGATTTAAACTCTTCATCATGTACTATCTCTGATACCCATGAACTCATACAGGAAATTGTGAGACTTCATGGAGTACCGGTCTGCATTGTCTCCGATCGTGACACCAGGTTCCGATCACAATTTTGGCAGAGTCTGCAAGCTAGCTTGGGAACAAGTCTGAACTTCAGCACGGCTTATCATCCACAAACAGATGGTCAGTCGGAACGAACTATTCAGATCTTGGAGGATATGCTCAGAGCGTGTATGCTAGACTTCAAAGGATCGTGGGAAGATCACCTGCATCTTGTGGAGTTCGCGTACAATAACAGCTACCAAGCAAGCATAGGAATGACACCTTTTGCAGCATTGTATGGAAGGAAGTTTCGATCACCATTAAGTTGGGACGACATCGGAGATAGGGAACTTCTTGGACCAGAGATGATAGTAGCAACCGTTGATATGGTTCGTACTATCAGGGAAAGAATGCGCATAGCCCAAGATCGACAGAAACACTGGGCTGATGCAAAAAGACGACACTTGGAGTTCCAGCCAGGAGACCATGTATTCTTGAAGATATCTCCGAACCGCGGAGTGATCCGATTTGGAAGACGGGGTAAATTGAGTCCGAGATACATTGGACCGTTCGACATACTCGAACGAGTCGGTGAAGTGGCATACCGCTTAGTGCTTCCACCCATATTGGAAGGAGTGCATAACGTGTTCCACATATCCCAACTCAGAAAGTATGTGAGTGACCCCAGCCATGTACTTGATCATTCCGAGCTTACTATACAGCCCGACTTGTCTTGTGAGCAACAACCTGTGGAAATCCTGGACAGGAAAGTGAAGACACTTCGGAACAAGGAAGTTAACTTGGTCCGAGTAATGTGGAGGAAAGACACTCCAGGAGAATCCACGTGGGAAAGGGAAGATGAAATGCGTGCAAGATATCCTCACCTCTTTGTAAACTAGTCCTCAAATAAAAGTTGTAAATTTCGAGGACGAAATTTTTGTAAGGAGGGTAGATTGTAACAACTCCAATTTTTGTATACATAAATTTAAATTAAATTTGAAGAATACTTGGAGTATTTAATGTTACTGTTATCACTTTAAGTATCTATTTTCCCACAATAATTACAAGAAGGAGCTTGTAGCTCATTGGTAACACCTTGCATTGCTGAACCAAGCCACCAGAGTTCAAATCCCATACCCTGCATTATTTTTAGATTATTTTTCTTTTAAAATTCTTGGAAGCCCAACAGTCCACAGGCCATAACTCCCAAAAGTTGAACTGAACCCTAAAAAGTGAGTATACCATGAGCTACGTCAGGAGAACCTACGCCCGAAGACCACCGGACTCGGCGGGCGGACCGACCGACTCGGGCCGGCGCCGCCGGCCGGACTCGGCCGGACGGCCGAGTCCCCAACACGAAAGTTGTGCCTTTTTACATTCCTTAACCCTCTATATACACCATTTTAATGGATCGGTTCCCTAATGTTAAATACATCCTATTTAATACAAATTTTAATGATTTTTCTTTAATTTTTACATTTTTTTTAAAAATAAAAACCTTTCACCTACCCTACCCTAGCCTACCCTATAAATAGATCCCTACCCCCTACCCTCTCATCCCAAAACACTAGGTTTACTCTCTCAAAATTTCTACAAGAAGGGTGTACTTTGAAATCGAGTTCGCGGCGAAGCGCTGACGGAATTCCGGCGACGTTTTTTTGAAACAACCGGCGACGAAACAATGCCTCGGCCACTCACCTAGTTCCCCTATACTCTTTAGTATAGATCGAAACCCGTAAGTGCCATTCTTTCCTTCTTTCTACTTCTTAAAATACGGAATTTCGAAACCTGACGGAAATCGGAACAAACCGATTTCCGATTCGGTTTTCTATAAAATCTCACTTGTCACCAATTCCATAATATTTAAACTTATTCATGTTGACTAATAATCACATAACAACTAATTTGGACAAAGTTTCTCACATGAAATGATAACTTTTGCAATATCGTATTCTTTTTCACTTTAATACCATAATGTTTATTTTTCTTCTTCTAATCAATTCAAATATTCCTAAACATCTCTATCTTGATTATTAAACTTGTAAAAGTCAATTTGAATGAGTTTTCACATATGAAATGATAACCTTTTCAACTGACCGTATTCTTTCACTTTAATACCATCATTTTTCAATCTCACATTTAACCCTTTAACATTGCTATACCTTAAAATAGATCACGAGGTAATGACCTACCTCCTCACGCACACATATGAAACCATAATACGCTATCTTGAAAACTCCTAATACGATAAAACAAGACTTTACATTAAAATACCATAATCTTAATAAAACCATTCTTAAAGGTTTAGATTTGTTACACTTTTAAGTAAATACTTTTTACTAGGAAAATACAATAAGTTGTGGATATCGATCGTTTATCTAAACCTGACTTTGTGATGTCTAGGCTAGGCAAGTGAGCTTGGGTAACTTTAAAAGGCCCGCCTCATGATTCATGAGCGGATCTCTCCCTCCTCACTTGTACTTACCTGGCCACAATTGGCGGTGAAGAGGCGATTTGAGGCTTCTAACGACTTGTCGTTTAGACCTTTTAGAAATAGGCTAGTTGGCTTTGCAAACCCTAGAATCTAAAATACGGAAAATTACACTTTTCAAGTAAATACCTTTTACTTTATAAAACCGTTTTCTAAAGGATTAGTATTTTACAATCTTTGCAAAGCGCCGCTACAACCCATCTTTGGGGAACCCGTTCGGGTTCATTCGGTTTATCGCGCACCCTCGGGCTAGTAGTGCGAGATTCAGACCTCCGCAAGGAGCATTCGGTCTCGAAAGGTTTAAAATACGACATCTTAAGAAAATAAGATTTTTGGAATATAAAATATTTATTAAAACTATTTTTGTATAAATATATGTATATTTATCATTTAAATATCTATTTTATTAAAATATAAATATTCCACATTTTTCTAAAAATCATAAGAATAAATTTTACACTAAAATACCATGAACTTCAAATAATCAATATTTATAAAACTAGGATATTTTCACTAGAAATGTCATAATATAAAATCCACCCTCATTACCACTCTAAAGATGAATAATAAATACTTGAGGTGTATTTTGAAAAGTATATAAAAATATTTTTATATAAAACCCCCTCAAGTTTTATAAATTACCCTAAGGACTCTAGAAATTATAAGACTTCGATTCACAGTTCTGATTGTCTGACTCGGGTTTGAGTCTGATTAATCTGACTTGAATATAATTCAAGTCAACCTACAATATACAATATTCCAATTCAATATGAACACATGAATCCAATATCAAGCTATACATCTTGACTGAACCGAACTATGGATATATTCCTTTTACATGATTCTCAGTATTCCATTTACATGACTCTACGGTTATAACCGTTCCCTGATATCATGGTTTTGGTCAGTCAGTCAATCAATCTTACAATCAACACAATTTACAAGATAACAATACAAACAAGACACCGCGGGGTTTAAGGGGTAGATTGGTACGGAAGGTGTTAAAGGTGGCACGAGGTGGTCAGATTTAACACACCTAACATGAATCCAGTTGCTGTTGTACCGTGGCATAAACGGTACCTTGTACTATACGTGCCCTTAGTTTCTAGCATATAGAGACTCCCCTCGTATACACTGGCATTCTTCTGCACCAAGCTACAAACAACAGCGTTGACATAATATTACAACAATAGTTCACACTTTAAAATGTATCTTCTTATTCTGCCTTTCTACTTCCCTCTTACCTTTGGGACTTACCGAGCGACCTGTTCGCTGACGACATTCTGTTTCTTTCTTCTTTGAATGTCGTCAGGTGATTTGGACCCGGCAGAGGTGGAGCCATCGCAAGAAGACTTGGAGCAGTTCACTGAAGATCCTGCACTGTAGTTTCATTGTACACTTTTTCTTTCTGTACTTTTCATTTCCTGTTATGCCACTGTTTAGGCATCTTTTTATTTCAGTTGTATTTCATTTCATGTATTGTACAAAGAATGTTAATAAATAAAAGTTGCTGTTCTTTTACTTCTTGTCTCTTGTGTATTTATTTTTATATTGCTTAGATACGCTTAGCGTATGTACTTCTGAGTATATACGTAGCGGGCCTCGTCGCGTCTCTTTCGCCGTATATCGGGAAGCGGGACGTGACAATTACCGTCCCTAGGCCCGATATGTGATACTCATAGACGAACAGATTGGATTGTACGGAGATTGTCACAGATATGCTCAGTAGGAGTTCGGATGAGTTTTCTCATCGGCCTTCTCATCGACACATACCTAGGGGGAGTTACGTACATCTAGTGTGTAACATTTCAGAGAAATAAAATATTATTTTTGGGAATTTTTATAATTTAATATTATTTTAATGAATATTTTAATATTTCGGTATAATTAAATACAGATAAATGGGAAAAATTATGGAAAAATTATGGAAAATTCTAAAATAGGGTATTTTATGGAATTATGCCATTTTAAAGTTTTTATGGTTAGTTATATGCTAATTTAGTGCTAATCGCGATTAAAAATCGCTAATCGGTTTTTTAGCATTTTTGTGCAAAACATGCACATATCATTTTTTTCCACACTTGCTACATTTTATTACATGTTTGGGTGCATGGTTTGCTTAGGGTTTATCATTGTGAGGAGAAAGAAAAGGAAAAGAAAAGAAAGGAATGATTAAGAGAGAGAGAGAGTGGGTGAGGGGTTACCTTTGACTTGTGGACCTTTTCCCATCATTTCTTCAACACATTTTCTCTCTCCCCCTTCCCTTGAGCTCCTGCTGCTTGGGATTTGGGACTATGTGTTCATATACTGGATTTTAGGATACTACTTGGGATTTGAGATGAGTCGATGAGATTTGATTTGAGACCGTGAGATCGGTGATTTGGCAGGGTTCGTATTTGAGATACGACATGACGTTGTAGCGGGTCCTTTGACGTAGTGTTTCACACACGTGCAAGCATACTTAGGTGGTATCAGTATTGTACTAGACGTAGATCAGTAACCCGGATTATGATCTTTGATAAAGAGGATACCGGATGAATAATGCGATGAATGTGATATTGACCCGTACCCAGATTTGGGATGCCGTACGATGGATTTACGTACGAGCTATATATTGATGATAGATCCGCACTCTTGACTTGGGATGTCTGATTATAGATATTGTATCGGATGTGATACTATTGAGTCGGGATCACCGACTATTATATATGTGTGTGTGTGTGTGTGTGTGTGTGTGTGTGTCGACTCAGATGTTAGGCGGTTTCCTTACCTTTAGTTTAGCTTGTTAGCTCAGCCATATAGTTTAGTGTAGTTGCTAGACTAGATTAGATTCCTACCTATTTCAAAAACTAACGAATCGTGGGTATTTTAAAAGACAGACAAAGGGATTCTACGGATATTTCAAAAGACGTATCTTTTCTTAAAAACACCGTAGCCCTTATTTTCAAAACACCGCGATTCGTGTTATTTCAAAAGGTACTATTGTATGACTTATATTTATATTAAATGCAGATTAGTTATCGTTGTGTCTAGTATTCAGCTCCCGTACATTATTGATGTTCGCCCCGCATCGCATACTTATATTGTGAGTTCATATACCATTATTGATATCATGCTGTTAGGACACCAGCACCATTACCGATGAATCGTATGTTCCACGTACACTTACTTGCCGGCTCACACACATCATCATCGGTAATTGCCATGTCACGTACACTTTAGAGAATACTATTTCATGGACATAGCTTGTTAGCTCATAGTTTCGACATGATATTAGTGTACTTTCCTTATATGCCAGTTTAGACATTGTAGTCATTACTTGTTACTTCATGCATATTGTTATTCACTGTTATGCCGCATTCATGGATTTTTATGCCTATATTCACTGTTTTACGGGCTATTGATGATTTGGATTCGGATTTTCATGAGATTTCCTGGATTTGGGGGAAAACCGCAAAAACATATATAAACTTCTTCTCTCTCTTTTTAAAATGAAAAGTGTGGTTTTCCCATGATGTATGAGTCGTCCACCATGAGTTTGCTGATGGATTTCGAGACCCGATTCGAGGAGTTGGATGAACCGTCTCGGGTACATGGTGGACCCGGTAAGATACCCCGGGGCAAGAAGATCGAGTAGTAGACGATGTGCCTGGAAGGGGAAGACTTCCTACCGGTGATTTTACCTGACGTGTTGGATATCCGGAGGATACCGTCGTGGTCTTGTGATGGATGTTAGGGGCCGGTCTGGACTGACGGCGCCCTAGATAGTGAGATTGAGAGATTTTGAGATATTGAGGTACTGAGATTTGATGATCCAGGCCAATCCGGATAACCGGAGCCTGAGATATTGAGATATTGGGATTTATGTTTTGTGTCGATGCTAGACACTGTTTATACTGATTTCATTTATGATACCTCATTTTGAAAATACAGAAATCTCACTAAATTATCAAAGCAGTTTCTTCATTTACATGTATTTTGTTTTCATGCATTCATATCTCATCCATATGATATATTGCTACCTGAGACACTGATATGAGCACATGGGATTACACTTGGGTTAGATATTTACCCTTGCCACCTTTTCATGCTCCAGACTTGTCATATTTGAGGATTTTATATATATAGTGATTGTATAACCTAGGTTTGCGTTGTTTATGCGATTTTTGCTCGTAGATGTTTTCTACTCACGAGTTGGCAACTCACCCCCGTTGTGCCACAGTTTCTTGCAGGTTTTGCCGTACAGGTTTCATTACGGCTTTGCTGGCACTACTTCCTTTTCTGGGTGATTTTCTTGGTAGGTGGGTTCACTTGCATCGTGACCATCATTATATTTTTTATATTATTATTCTGTTGTATCTAGAAACTCCATCAACAAAACATGTATTTATTTCAGATAGAGACCAGTGATGTTTATTCTTTCAACCTTAGAGTCGCGCGTTGTATTTCTATGGATTTCATGCTGTTTTGAGTTTTCCTTTCCTGTTGAGATCCTCGCTCTTCGGCGTTGTATATTTTATTTCTTGCGTGGTTGTGACCGTCGATTGACGAAGAGCTAGCTCCCTGTTCATATCAGATTTTTTTCATTTTTATACCGCCCAATTTTTATCACATTGCTTATCGGTAGGTACTCTTGAGCCATATTTGCTAGTCAATTGCAGGATACAGGTTCTCAGCTCTAAACAGTGAAATTCATGGAAAAGCACGAAAAATTCCGGATTACTGCCAACCATAGATAAAACACGGGTCTCCGCTCTCTATCCGTATGTTGCCGCACACCAGTTTAAGGGACAAAATGGCAAATCGGTGTCATTTTCATGCACAAAGCTCAATGTCAACATAAGATCCAACATATCTACGCGGAGCTCAAGAAAAATCATGGCAAAAGATCCACATCAAATCACCTTTTGATCTGCTGAAATTCTGGAAAAATTGTGAAGAGTTTTTGAGAAAAAACATATACCACACAGCAGACAACATCAAACCAGGGAACCCTACAAAATCCGAGGAGCCAACTCCTCTATATGGCTATGGAACCACGGCATAAGCATGCTTAGGCCGCGGAACCGCGGCCGTACGGCCTCAGCAGAAGTTCATCTTTTGTGGGCAGATTGGTAATTTCATATATGGACAGATTGTTGCCCTAGGTTTCTAGTTCCCTACCTATAAATAGTCCAGAACTTGCCAAAACCATGGGTGCTTATTCTTGTATTTAGATTTTAGAATACATGTTGTTGTTCTTCTTCCTCTTCTCATCTCTTCTCCATTAAAAACTTGTAGTGAGCTTTTGTGAGTGAAGGATGAATAAAGGAGTTCTTGTTGTTACCTTGCTTGTCTTGTTATTTTGTTAATTATAATTGCTTGTATTTTTCATTTGCTAATCTAGTTGTTGTTATTTGTGTTTGTTTCTTTCTTGTTCTCTTTTTCTTTATCCTTAAACAACAATGATGCTTAAGCTTGATCCTTGCCAAAGTGAGGTCTAAATTAGCTAGTTGTAATCTCCTAACCTCCTTCTTTCTATCTTCCTCCTTTTGTTGTATTTTCTTTTTCTTATAATGGGTGAGTCGTTTTCATACTTGTTAGGGTAGGATAAGGAAAGTTTGAGAGAAGGAAATCTCTCTCACTCTTTCCTTGCCCAACATCTTAATTCGGACTCCCGTTAATTGAACTACAATCCGCTCCTACGGCACCCTATCCTACATGATAGCGGTGATTCCTTAGTGAGACCGGTTGTGGTTGAATTAACCGGAGGTTAAGGCTAAGAGCCAAGAACGGACGGACAGGCACCAAAAGGAAGAACTTAAGCGTTGGAAAGCCTAGCTTATACTCGCAAGTTCCTTCCTAGTCGTGCTAATCCCCGTTGTTGCCGATTACCGTAACACCGATATTAAGTGTGGCAACGAAAGAAGTGAGCGACTCCTAACTCAAACTAATCTAATCCTAACCCTAACAAGCTCTCTTTATATATCATTTTAACACATAGTTAATCTCAAAACAAACCTGGACATTTGGACTTAACTCGTTAAAGCACATAGAAAAGGATTCCCATCTCCCTGCGGACGACCCGTACTCAACCGGCTAGCTACAAGAGAAACCGTCTTGATTGCGGTAATAAACTTGAACATGCAAAAACTCTACCAATCAAATGGCGCCGTTGCCGGGGAGACGGTAGTTTATTTCTTTGTGTAATTTCGAGTTAATTTGTGAATATAAATCTAACCGAAAAACAAAACAAAAAAATATACATTGTAAAAAAATCATCTTGTTATTTTTGATTAGTTTTTGTGCAAGTGTGCAGGATAAAACGAAGTTCGAGTTCAGTGCCAAAGACGTGGGAAGTTAGACCCATATCTTTGCGGCTACACCGCGGGTGAACAAGACGGAAAAGACGGTCTATTGAAAGATTCTGGAGCAGATCCAGTAAGCAAATCAAGATTCAGGAGCCCCAGAAAAGAAGAGGACAGCCAAGGCAGCACACACCAGAATTCCAGAGCCCTAACTCCACTATCTTGCCGCGGAACCGTGGCATAAGCAAGCTTAGGCCGCGGAACCGCGGCCGTTTGGGTCCTTCAAGGTGCCAAATTTTCTGTGAGTATCTCTCTCCTCTTCTCCACTCCTCTGAACTTCACTGAACTGTGTTTTCTGCGGTATTCTTTGCGCAAACTCTCTTCCCCCTTCCAATAAAATTGTTCTTGTGCAGGATTCTTTACGCCGCGCTAAAAAAATAAAAATTGATTGCAGTTGATTGTTACTGCTTTGCATATATTAATACGGACTTTAAGGGGCTTGAAACCAATTCAGATTGGGTGGGGATTTCATCACCCTTCCCAGGACCCCAGAAATCACAAAAAGCATATGCATTGACCATTGCTTAAATTAAAAAATACTAGACTCGGCCCTAAGGACTTCGCGCTCAATAGGACAGAGGACTAGTTACAGGCATCAGCCGTTTATCCTATCCTGACTTTGCGGTGCCTAGGAAAGTGTGTCCAAGGCAAGTGGTTACTTATTTAGGACCACTACTTACGTAGTGGGGAGCCTCCCACTTACCTGGCACTTACCTGGCCGCAATTGGCGGAGAAGAGGTGGTTTGAGGTCCTATTTCTAGCCCTTTGGAACGGTTAGGAGCTGTCTAGCTGACCTAGGTGACCCTAGATCTATGTGTGATTGTGCATATTTTGTCTGTGATTTTTTTGAAGCCGTAAATCCGTACATAGTTTTGTAAAGCTCTTTCTAAAAAGAAAAAAAACACAAAAAAAAACCAAAAAACTTTTATAAAAACTTGCCCTTTGTCGCTAAAATCCTATTTTTTCACCCACCATCCATCGTATTTCTCCATTGACGTTTTCTTATCCTCACCTTCTCCGCTTTGACTATACTAAACTCGTTTAGTGTATGTCCGCTTAGACTCGGGACACTAGCGCCCGCCTAGTCCGCGTTATGTTAGTCGCTACTGACTATGCGATCGACTCAAACGTCGAAACTCCGTCCACGCCTCTTTCACCCTTACCTTTGCCGGCCAACTCCGACGTTGACCGGAATTCTGTTCATACATCCTCACCTTCACCATCACCAACCTCTTCTTCCGCGATGTCAGGATTTAATCCAAACATCCCTACAACTCCACCGGGATTGATTCGACCTCCTATGGATGCGAATAACCCACCACCACCGCCTGTCGTAGCGCCACAGCGAATCGCGCTTCAGGATCGTTTCTATCCCACCCGTTCTGCACTTCCCACCTGTCTTTCCCTTCCACCGGCCAATGGGGATAATTTTGAAATTAAGCCCCACTTCATTAACATGCTTCCGAAATTTCATGGGCTTGAATCTGAAGATGCCTATATCTTCATCAACAAGTTCCAAAATGTTTGTGCCATGATGAAAACTACCCAGCTGTCGGACAATGCTATACGGCTACGGGTCATTCCGTTCACTTTGTGCGATCTTGCTGAAAAATGGCTGTATAGCACCGCTTCCCACTCCATAATCAGTTGGGACGAGTTTGTGAAAGCGTTTCTCAAGAAATTCTATCCGAATCATAAAACCGTAAGGATCCGTAACGAAATCAACCAATTCTCTCAGCTTCCTACTGAACCCTTCTGGAAGTGCTTTGACCGGTATAAAGACCTTCTTGTTCAGTGCCCTCACCATGGTATTGAGAAATGGCAACTTTGCTAAACCTTATACGAGGGCCTGAACCCAGCAACCAAGCAGTTGTTGGAAACCATTTGTCAGGGTCACTTCCTATCGAAATCTGATGAAGAAGCATGGCAATTCTTCGAAGACCTTGCGGAAAAAACGCTTCAATGGGAGAGCACCAGACCAACTTCTTCTTCTTCTTCCTCCACTTCTACTGGTCAGTCTAGGGTAGGCATTCACCAACTCGATGTCTCTATTGCGATGAAAGCTGAAATGGCTGCAATAACGAGAAAACTTGAAGCGATAGAGAGCAAATTTTCATCTCCTACTCCTGCCCCTGTTCTTCCCCTTCGTACCATTTGTGCTTGTTGTTCCGATCCTTCTCACTTAACCGAAGAGTGTCCTTACAATCCACCATCTCAAGGACAGGATCAGGTTAATGCTGCATTTCAGCAAAGACCGAGAAATGATCCATACTCTTCCACCTACAATCCCGGTTGGAGGAACCACCCTAATTTCGCCTGGAATCAGAATCAGCATCAATTCCAAGGCAACAATTTCCAGAGGCCCCCTTCTCCGGAACAACAAGCGCAACAAAAAACTCAACATCAGTTTCAGCAGCCCTTCCAACCCCAACCTTTTCAAAATCAGACGAACAACTTTGCACCCAACAATTCTTTTCCGCAAAACAACTTTGTTCCGTCAAACAACGATAAGGTTTCCTCGCTAGAACGAAGTCTGGAGGCGTTCGTTAAACAATCGACACAATCCACCGCCAACATCCAGTCGTCTATTCAGTCTTTGGTGCAACACACTGCTGCACACGGGCAAAGCATCAAGACCATCGAAGCCCAGATTGCACAGCTGAATGCGGCGTTAAGCGAGCGAGAAAAGGGGAAGCTTCCATCTCAACCACTCCCAAATCCCGGTCACCCACATAATGTATATGTTGCTCTTGAACAACAGAACCATAATGTGAGTGCCGTGACTACATTGAGATCGGGAAGGATGCTGCACAACAACATCGGCACAACAATTGAGGATAATGACACCCCGGACGCTTCTTCTTCTTCTTCTTCTTCTTCGTCTTCTGAGCCTATTCTCCATTCGTCAAAAGGCTCTTCTTCTTCTTCAGCTGCTCTGAACGGACCCACTTCTCACTCCACGAAAACACCAGCTCTGGGATCCGTTCCAACTCCACAATCTCCTCCACAAGCATTGGACTCAACCAATTTTAAAAACGCTCCATTTCCAAACCTGTTGAGGTCCAATAAACAAAATCCACAAATGGAGAAGATTCTGGAGTTGTTTAAGCAGGTTAACATCAACATTCCCTTTTTAGATATGTTAGTTATATGTATGCCCTAGAGGCCATTACTGTACATTGGATGTATATTGTAGTGGATGCTGGGACATATATAGGGAGGACTTTCTTGCTCGACATGATAGTATGCTATCTGGTTACTCTTTACCTTAACGTGTATACTGTTTGTCTCTCTGTTACATGTTGGTAAAGCCCTTAGGATGTGTACTTGACTACCTGGACTATGATGCGGATCATACTAGTGGGGACATGGTAGTCCATAAGTACATCCTTCAAAGTCCCTAGTCGTGGGTGTATCGAGACGAGGCATCGATATACCAGAGTGGACTAGCGTGTACCTTCTCGACCCATACAGATGGGCGATGGATGATCCCATATCCATCGGTGTTTGACATCAGAGATGATATACGGGTGCTCAGTAGAGACTGGGTACACTGGACGGACTCGCCGAGAACTCCCAGATGGTATTATACCTTACGTCAGATGGCAATTCTCTGGTGACACTGGTACAGAGTAGTCTGTTGACCCGAGATCGTCATAGAGTCTTGTGTGGTTCCCACTGTGCTTTGATTTCCATCTTACCACGTCCAAGAGGGCATGCAAAATGGTGGTTTTTGGGTACAGTCCCGAGTCACATGGAGGCAATGAGCGATAGGAGGGGATTCGTCTCTCCCGATATAGGGGGTTGATGTTGCGCTGTGTTCGATTGGCTATGACCGAAAATCCCTGGCCAGGGTTGCTGAGATTTACTGGTAAGTGTTACCAGTAGTTTCTCGAATTGTTATAGACCTCATATCGACACGACTTATCGAGCTATTGGGGTCTGACGTTTACCACCCCTAGGCGAGATATGCGACATATCAGACGATCAGACCGGACTGTATGGTAAGTGTTACTGGTTGGATTCACAGGAGTGTGAGCGGGCTTGCTCGTCGATCTTCTGATCGCTCAATACCCGGGTGGCCGTTACGTTTAGCAGACCGCTTGCGGCTTGTGGGTGTTTGATATGGTCATCACCTGCTGCCGGCGTATTGACGAGTCTTTAGAGTCCTACACAGAGGTTTCCTGGCTCAAGCGAAACGAAATAGGAGCGCATATGAGATATGTACGGGACCGAGAATAATGTGTGTATGCGATACCGTATTTCATTCTCGCGATGAATGTGTCGAATGGTTGTATGCGATATAATCTAGTTATCGAATCAAGGATTGATTCGATAAGCCGATACATTGGATACTAGCCGGTTATATGCGACATGACCGGATCATTGAATCAAGTGTTGATTTAATGATTTAATGTATAATTATATATTTGATATATTACTTTGCATTAACTAGTATTGGTTCACTTTAAATGGATTTTCTCACTCGGATGTGCACATTGTATATGTGATATATTTTTTGTGCACTTGATTGTATCATGTTTGATGATACATGCTTACTTGAGTTTGTGTAAAGATTAAACCATGGTTATGTAATGGTTAGGGTTTTCATTTAATTATCTATTTATTTATTCTTTATTCTTTTTAGAAAATAATAAGCATAATGAGAAAATGGTGGCTTTCTTTGTATGTATTATGAAGCTTCATGAAGACTTTGACCAAGTGACCATTTTGTCTCATGCTTAACCCTAACCATTCCATTCAACCATGATTAACTCTCTACACATTACCATGGTTAAGATTATGATAAGAATGATTTTATTATTCTTATTATAACACTTATCATAATATCTTCTTCTTCTTCATCATCTTCTTAAAAGAAGAAAACCTTGGACCATCAATGGTGATTGATGAAAAAGAGTGAGAAATCCAATTCTAAAGTCTACCCACTTCCTATTTCTTCATCCTCTACCTCTTGCCAAGTAGTAGAGTGTGTTTCCTTCACAAGTTTTCTAGACTTGGTGAAGTTGGAGCTTGATCTAGCGATGCCTCGACGTAGATCATCTTCGGCACGTCGTCGATGACCTAGCCCGCTCTTTCTCCGATGAAGCCGACGCTAGAGCCCGGGATTTGATTTGGACAGCGGAGAGGACTTCATCACGGAGCCGTGGAGGTAGAGGACCGGATCTACAAAGGTTGTATTTCCGTATTCTTGTAGTTAAGTGTTAACTAGTTTGTTTTTTGCCTAAACATCTAGCCAACGATCCGTATTAGGGTTTCTCGGCACCGTTAAAATTTGAAATTGGCATGGTTGATGCCTTGTGAGACCTCTAGTATGTGCCTAGGAACCCTACAGTGGTATCAGAGCCTAGCTAGAGCCTTAGGCGAAGTCTAGACGAAGTTTGAAACCCGAACGAACCGAAACCCTAACACAATCCATGCTCTCTGGACATTTTTTAAAAACTGGGTTTTTTCCAGATTAAAAATTCTTAAAAAATTCAGCAGGAAGATCTAAGAGTTATAGTGCAAAACGACATCCTAATTCATCTAAACCACCGCGGTTCCGCGGCATGAGCATGGCTCATGCGGCGGTTCCGCGGCCGTACGGTCGTATCTCACTGTCATTGTTGCACAGTAACTCCTCTTTTCTGATGTTGGATTTTATGGGAATTTTTAAATTTTATTCAACAGTTGAATTTTCTGGGGTTGTTTTGGGGATTCGGTGGTTCGATCGGATTATCAAATTTTGTCTGTGTGGCTTTCCGGATAAATTTTAGAATATGTTAAAAAGTTTGACCGGATATAAATACCCAATTTTTTCCCCTGTCAGGAAATTTCCAAGTGTTGGATTTTTCCGTAGTTTAAAGACGTTCTAAGTAGTGAAAGTAACTCGATGGACCCTCTAGAAGACAACAAACCTTAACTCGATTATGTGACCGTCTTGAACTGCCCTTTGAACCTTCGGGTTTGGGGCAGTACGTCGTGCCACATGTGAGGCGTTGGCTTGACCCTTCTACGGCTGGACCGTTGGTACTGAGGCACGAACTGAATGTTTTTAGACTTGTTTCATGGGTTGAGCTATTTCGGAAAAACTTGGGTGTTTGACTGTTCGATCGAAAAGTTTAACATTTTCTATTTATCTGGAATGGGATACAATAATTGGAATTCACAAGTTGTTATGAGATAACTGAATGAATGTTATAAACATAGCAGTTTAGTCTCACTTGATCGGTTGCCACGGAATTTTGATGTGATCAAAAGTCCGTCGCAATCACGTAGCGTACGCGGATACTCGCCGGGTAAACTTAATAGACAGCCTCACTCCATAGCCCCGACCAAGTGACTGTAGGAGAACCCCGTCGCCGAAAGCATCCGTTCGGGTGCTCGCGGTAGCGGTGTTCCGCCTTGGTGCACTTCGTCGACGGCATCGGGGGGTGCGACCGTCTACTGAAGTTTGCGACGAGCATTCGATCAGGCTGTCGGGAATCTTGTTGAATTGCCCGACTTGATATTGAAAAGTGTTTTCAATGATGAGACTAAAATGCGGGGTTTATAATTGTTAGGCATGCGATGTCTAAGGAATTCATTTGGCTAGGCATGCGATGTCTAAAGAGTTTGCGGATTCCAACTGTTGTAGTTTTACACTTTCTTTTCTGTGACCGTAAGTGTAATATGTGACATCGCCGGTTTCGTTGCTATATGTCAACGACAATTGGGATGCGCATATTTACTTACGTTGATGACATGTGATGTTATGTGTTGCTGGATATGTTATATTGGATCGTCGTGTTTGAATAGCCGGGGGTTTTTATGTGAGATGAGTGTTTTTCATTTTCATTCATGTAAAAACTTGTATGTAATATTCTTTTATTGGGGCACTTCCAGGTTGCGAAAGATGTCACCCTTTGTATATTATTCTCTTTTCTGCACTAGGATAGACCCAAGGAGGAGGGCACAAGTAACCGGGTTCTGGAGTCCAGTGGGAGACCAACTCGAGGAGTCGAGTCCGGGTCTCCTAACTCTAGAATTGGTAGGGTTGCTTGCCGCTCTCGTAGGGGTCTAGGGGTGTGGGTTTGGCTATTCATCACGACCGTGGAATCCGTGTTTTATACTGGCTCGTATTGAAAACATGGACGTCCTAGTATATCCAATGTTTCATATGTTTCTTCTGCTGCGATATCTGTGATGTGATCATGTGATGTTCTGTGATAGATACAGTATATAGTATATATGATATATTATATAGATGTTACTTATGTTTTACACCCGCGCTAGCCCTGCCCCGCTCTGCCGTTAGTTACCTAACCTAACGGTGCACGAGGGGACATCGAGACGAATGCGGATGGCATAAGTGTACGTCGTATTTATCTGTGATGTTTAGGTACATAAATGATGGGACTTCATTAATATGATTAATGAAATAAAAGAAACCTAAGATGTTGTAGAATCGAATTTCAAAATAAAACAGGTAGCTACAGTTCTTGCTTTGCACAGAGGTATATATGATATATCCTGCACCTTATTCGATAAGGAAAGGACCGAGATCTCTTCACCGGGAGTGACTCCTTTAGCAATAACTGGTAGATGCTACACACTCGGTTTGTCTTTTGATTGCTTTTAAGAGTTTTTGCTTTGCACAGTGATATATATGATATATCCCGCACCTCATTCGACGAGGAAAGGACCGACGATCCCTTCACCGGGAGTGACTCCTTTAGCAAAACTAGAAAAGCCTCAAAAGCACTCCATTTCAAAATCATTTGATTCTACAACGATATCAAGTTCATTACGCAATAGGTTTTCAGAAAAACCTGTCGTAGCCCTCCGTCATTTCAGATAAGTACTAGTTGGTATTCGTGCTACGGTTGTTTGGCATGCGTCAAGGCGTAGTGTACGGTAGCTAACTAGTGCTTATGTGCTAGCATACGATGCGATTGGATTAGGGTATTCGTACGGCGTTGTTTGGCATGCGTCAAGGGTCGTGTGGGTGGGTTTAATTCAATCAAGAAATGTACGGGTTGAACTTGACTAGCAGACTATGGGTTTTTTGGCATGCGTCAAGGTCATAGCGAGCTAGGGGCAAAATATTATCGGGAATTTCAAGTGTTGAAATTTGCAATGAGATTGCATACCTTCTATGAGATAGTTGGATCCCGATATCCGCTGCGAGTAAGAGTTACTCCTGGGAGAGTTTTATACATTACAATTAGAGGATCAAGTAGGTGTCTAGAAAGGTGTCAACGAGGTTACGCCTCTGGGAAAACGAGGTTTACATTAATTAGGTTCGTGCGAAAGCACGGGGGACCTCCCTCAAAGTACCGACACTGGCCTGGCTGAAAGATTGGCGAACTTGTAGTGTGTAATTAATCCCGGCTAGTCTTTCCTTTTAGGGTTTGAAGGAAGATTTGATAAAAAGCAGTGGGAGCCATCCTGATTAGATAAAATAATAACCAATCTATTCTTGCAAGAGCGCACGCTGAGTGTTTTCTTCTCTCTCTCTCCAGGTAGCGACCATATCACGCCTTAATCAAGATAATAATACGGAATATTGACCGAACCCGCTTGTTATACTGAGCTGGGGAACGTTGGTCCCGCTCCAACTTATAATTGTTATAAGACAGAGCAGGAAATTGGAGATTACCAGAATTCCCGTGCCGCCCAAACGAAGAGAGTGCATGCTGATGCATTATCTTCGGGTGTGTTCATTTCAGAGAACTGTTTCTCAAATGTCCTTTATGTCCTGGGTATATGATACCAGATCAGGATCCCACATATGTAATCTGTTACATGGGCTACAGATAGGTAAAGAACTGAGAACGGGTGATAAGTTTCATGAGGCAGAAAACGGGGCAAGTGTTGCATCCAAGTCTGTTGGTCACTGTCACCCTGTATTTCCTATACATTGATTCTGAACGAATGTTATTAGATACCGAACCTGATATACAAAATCATATCAGTCTCTTTATTAGTAAAGAAATGATATAATTTTGTATTGTTGGATAATGTTTTGAACATTTCCTATATCAAAAGTTGATTGGATCAGGAACGTTATCTAAAAGCATTGATGTTCTAAATCAAACTACAGTTCTTAGTATACAGAACACACACAAGAGGAAGAGTTCAGAAATGAACGAGTCCTTCTTGAGGTATTGTAGACTAGGTCATATCAATGCGACCCGACTGGCTGAAGTTGCACATAGATGCATATTTAAATCAGTTTGAATTTACATCTTGTGAAACTTGCCAGTCATGTCACAGAGATAATATGACCATAGCTCCGTTTATTGGAAACAGAGAAAGAGTTAGTAAACTCTTGGGACTGATACATGATGATGTATGCAAGGTCCCCTGTCTACATATGCCAGGACCGGTTCTTTGTACTTCATTACGTTCTCTGATGATCTCTCAAGGTTCAGACATATGTTCCTGTTGAAACACAAGTCCGAACCTTTTGAGATATTCACAGAATATAAGCGAGAAGTAGAGAACCAGAATACGGGTATAAGTATTATGTCCTATGATGAGATCAAGGAGGAGAATACTTGAGCACGGAAATACTGGACTATTCTAAAGGAGAATGAGATTCTCTCTCAGCATTACTCCTCTGTATACACCATAGCACGATGGTATATCAGGGCGGAGCAATCACACCCTATATGATAAGGTGTGCTCTATGATGAGTACTACTGAGTTACCTGTTTCCTTTTGGGGGTTATGCACTTATGAAGTTTCATACCTATTGAATAGGGTTCCAATCAAATCAGTTGCCTACCACTCCATATGAGATATGATATGGAAAGAGCCCATGTCTTAAGCTAGTTAAGATTTGGGGTTGTCCGGCCTATGTCTAAAAACAAAATCCGGACAAGCTCGAGGCAAGGTCTGTAATGTAGAACTGGAAAGGTTCCAGCTATACAAACTACAGCAGATGATTTGATAGAGCCAAAGGATTCAGTAGATTCCAATGAACCTCAGCCTCTCCGCCGATCTAGTAGGGTTCCTCACCCACCTGAGAGATACTTCGGTTTCTCTATGACAGTGGGAGCGAGGACTGCATCATGAGATGATGACCCAACTAGTTTCGAGCTGGCCATCAGGAGTGGGACTCTGTAAGAATGGCTGGATGCTTAGCGATCTGAGATGGAATCCTTATACACCAATAATGTATGGACTTTAGTTGCTATATCTGAAGGGTTAAATCCCCATCAGGAGCAAGTATATCTTGAGAAGATTACTTGGTGTAGATGGAAAAGTTGAGACTTTCAAAGCTAGACTTGTTAAAGGTTTTCGTCATTGACCAGGCGTGGATAATGATGAAACCTTTTTCAAGTAGCTATGCTTAAGTCCATCCAGATCCTACTTGCCACGGCTACATACCATGACTACGATATCTGGCGGTTGGGTGCCATGACTGCTTTTCTAAATGATGTTTTAGAAGAGAACGTCTATAAGTACACAGCCAGAGGGCCTCGTAGACAGTGGGAGCAGCGGAAACGTGTGCAAGATGCTTTATAGGATAAAGCAGGCATCACGAAGTTGGATCATCTGTTTTGATGTAGTAGTCAAAGAGTTTGACATCATCAAAATGGTAGATGAACCTTATAGAAACAAAAAGGTAGTAGGGAGTATGGTGGTGATCCTCGTAGAGTACGTGGATGACATACTCTTGATAGGGAAGGAGTTTCCTATGCTACGCTCGGTCAATCTCCGCTTATCACAAAGATTCTCCGTGTAGGATCAAAATGATACCTCCTAAAATCCTGAGTTTTGGATCTATGAGATAGATTTAATTGGATGTTAGGATTCTCACTAGTTGTAGTGAGATGATATCAAACGATTCTGGGGAAAATCACTGGAAAGGTTCCAGGGTGATAAAGACGACTGAATGTCAGTCGCAGGCATTGTCTTTACTCTCAGTAAAGGGACGGTATGTTGGAAGAGTTCCAAGCTAGATACCGTGACATACTAGACGATAAAGGCAGCATACATCGCTATTTAAGATGCTACCAAAGAGGCTGTTTGGGTGTATATTGGTTCATGAGATGAACTATGTTCCTCCCATTGTGTGACAATGGAGTTGTGGCTTATGCCAAGGAACGTCTGTCCCATCAGTGATCCAGACAAATTCCGAGGCAGCATCACCTGATTACGGAGATGGTTGATCTCTAAGGGATCGAGGTCAGGAGAGTAGACTCAGAGGACAACACGGCGGATCCACTCGCGAAGGCCTATTCCCAGAAAGAGACTTTTATGGGATGGTTGAGTATGAGATACTACAACCACTGCTACAGATGGCCCTAGTGCAAGTGGGAGATTGTTAGTTATATGTATACCCTAGAGGCCATTACTGTACATTGGATGTATATTGTAGTGGATGCTGGGACATATATAGGAAGGACTTTCTTGCTCGACATGATAGTATGCTATCTGGTTACTCTTTACCTTAACGTGTATACTGTTTGTCTCTCTGTTACATGTTGGTAAAGCCCTTAGGATGTGTAATTGACTACCTGGACTATGATGCGGATCATACTAGTGGGGACATGGTAGTCCATAAGTACATCCTTCAAAGTCCCTAGTCGTGGGTGTATCGAGACGGGGCATCGATATACCAGAGTAGACTAGCGTGTACCTTCTCGACCCATACAGATGGGCGATGGATGATCCCATATCCATCGGTGTTTGACATCAGAGATGATATACGGGTGCTCAGTAGAGACTGGGTACACTGGACGAACTCGCCGAGAACTCTCAGATGGTATTATACCTTACGTCAGATGGCAGTTCTCTGGTGACACTGGTACAGAGTAGTCTGTTGACCCGAGATCGTCATAGAGTCTTGTGTGGTTCCCACTGTGCTTTGATTTCCATCTTACCACGTCCAAGAAGGCGTGCAAAACGGTGGTTTTTGGGTACAGTCCCGAGTCACATGGAGGCAATGAGCGATAGGAGGGGATTCGTCTCTCCCGGTATAGGGGGTTGATGTTGCGCTGTGTTCGATTGGCTATGACCGGAAATCCCTAGCCAGGGTTGCTGAGATTTACTGGTAAGTGTTACCAGTAGTTTCTCGAATTGTTATAGACCTCATATCGACACGACTTATCGAGCTATTGGGGTCTGACGTTTACCACCCCTAGGCGAGATATGCGACATATCAGACGATCAGACCGGACTGTACGGTAAGTGTTACTGGTTGGATTCACAGGAGTGTGAGCGGGCTTGCTCGTCGATCTTCTGATCGCTCAATACCCGGGTGGCCGTTACGTTTAGCAGACCGCTTGCGGCTTGTGGGTGTTTGATATGATCATCACCTGCTGCCGGCGTATTGACGAGTCTTTAGAGTCCTACACAGAGGTTTCCTGGCTCAAGCGAAACGAAATAGGAGCGCATATGAGATATGTGCGGGACCGAGAATAATGCGTGTATGCGATACCGTATTTCATTCTCGCGATGAATGTGTCGAATGGTTGTATGCGATATAACCTAGTTATCGAATCAAGGATTTATTCGATAAGCCGATACATTGGATACTAGCCGGTTATATGCGACATGACCGGATCATTGAATCAAGTGTTGATTTAATGATTTAATGTATAATTATATATTTGATATATTACTTTGCATTAACTACTATTGGTTCACTTTAAATGGATTTTCTCACTCGGATGTGCACATTGTATATGTGATATATTTTTTGTGCACTTGATTGTATCATGTTTGATGATACATGCTTACTTGAGTTTGTGTAAAGATTAAACCATGGTTAGGGTTTTCATTTAATTATCTATTTATTTATTCTTTATTCTTTTTAGAAAATAATAAGCATAATGAGAAAATGGTGGCTTTCTTTGTATGTATTATGAAGCTTCATGAAGACTTTGACCAAGTGACCATTTTGTCTCATGCTTAACCCTAACCATTCCATTCAACCATGATTAACTCTCTACACATTACCATGGTTAAGATTATGATAAGAATGATTTTATTATTCTTATTATAACACTTATCATAATATCTTCTTCTTCTTCTTCATCTTCTTAAAAGAAGAAAACCTTGGACCATCAATGGTGATTGATGAAAAAGAGTGATAAATCCAATTCTAAAGTCTACCCACTTCCTATTTCTTCATCCTCTACCTCTTGCCAAGTAGTAGAGTGTGTTTCCTTCACAAGTTTTCTAGACTTGGTGAAGTTGGAGCTTGATCTAGCGATGCCTCGACGTAGATTATCTTCGGCACATCGTCGATGACCTAGCCCGCTCTTTCTCCGATGAAGCCGACGCTAGAACCCGGGATTTGATTTGGACAGCGGAGAGGACTTCATCACGGAGCCGTGGAGGTGGAGGACCGGATCTACAAAGGTTGTATTTTCGTATTCTTGTAGTTAAGTGTTAACTAGTTTGTTTTTCGCCTAAACATCTAGCCAACGATCCGTATTAGGGTTTCTCGGCACCGTTAAAATTTGAAATTGGCATGGTTGATGCCTTGTGAGACCTCTAGTGTGTGCCTAGGAACCCTACAAGATACTGTCAACAAGTCCCGTCCTACGCGAAAATCTTAAAGGACTTGTGCACGAAAAAGAGGAAGTCTCAGGTACCCAAGAAAGTTTTCTTGGCTAGTGCTGTGAGTGATGCTCTTACCCAATCTTTACCGCAAAAACGGAAGGACCCTGGCTGTCCTACGATTTCTATTACCATTGGGGATAAGAACAACAACCGCGCACTATTAGATCTTGGTGCCAGTGTTAACCTGCTTCCGTACTCAGTATATGAGCAATTAGGTGTAGGAGAGCTGAAACCCACACACTGTACTCTCCAAATGGCCGACCGATCGATCACCCATCCTAGGGGTGAGCTAGAGGATGTGTTAATCAAGGTTGGGGACTTCATATTCCCCGTTGACTTCATTGTATTAGACACACAGCCTGTAGCTAACCCCCGGAATCAAATTCCGGTGATACTCGGTCGCCCATTCCTTACAACCTCAAATGCTGTGATCAATTGTCGAACTGGTTCGATGAACCTATCTTTTGGAAACATGACAATTGAACTCAACATTTTTAGGTTGGGGAATCAGCCCTCTGAACCTAATGCTCATATATTAGACGTTTGCTCAATCCAGGAGATCACCCCGGAAGAGTGTGAATTCGAGGAGTTTTTATTCGATCACGATAACATTAACGCCACTAGTGCGTTCCTCTTCGAACCTATTGCTGTTTCTGCGCCCGACAATGACTATGAGTGTTTCACTTTCTCGAACGATCTTAGCCACTCACCACCCGAGTTTGAATCCTTCGAATTTACGGATGAGTTACCTGAACCATCCAACTCGGTCGCTTACACTCGTTTTGAACCTTTGCTGGAATCCTTTGAGTTCGAGACCTTTTCACCAATCTTGCCTTCAATCATTTCACCTCCAACGCTCGAACTCAAGCCTTTGCCGTCTCACCTTAAGTACGCTTACTTAGGTGAGAACGAGACCCTCCCTGTTGTCATCTCGGCTTCTCTAGCTCAAGAGCAAGAGAAAGCCCTTCTTGCGGTCTTGCATAGCAATAGGCAAGCTTTTGGCTGGTCCATGGCGGACATCAAGGGGATTAGTCCCCTGATCGTTGAACATCACATTCATCTGATGGATGATGCCAAACTAGCCAGGGATCCACAAAGGCGACTCAACCCAGTCATGAAGGAGGCTGTGAAAGAGGAAATCGTAAAGTGTCTGGATAGTGGTATCATTTACCCTATCTCTGATAGCCAGTGGGTTAGCCCCATTTACGTTGTCCCCAAGAAATCAGGCATAACGGTCATCACTAACGAGGCGAATGAGTTAATCCTTACTCGCACCCAAACTGCGTGGCGAGTATGCATCGATTACAGAAAACTCAACGTCGCAATGCGGAAGGACCACTTTCCGCTACCTTTCATTGACCAAATGCTTGAACGATTGACCGGACACGAGTACTACTGCTTTCTTGATGTCTACTCCGGCTATAATCAGATTCCCATCGCCGAAAAAGACCAGGACAAGACCACATTCACTTGTCCTTTCGGCACGTTTGCATATCGTCGCATGCCCTTTGGGTTATGCAATGCGCCCGCTACCTTCCAGCGGTGTATGATGGGAATCTTTTCAGACATGGTGGAAAAATTCCTGGAGATCTTCATGGACGATTTCTCCATCTTCGGTGATTCCTTCAATGAGTGTTTGCTGCATCTCGATACTGTCCTTACCCGATGTAAGGACAAGAACCTCACTTTGAATTGGAAGAAGTGCCATTTCATGGTGCGCGAAGGTATTGTCTTAGGACATATCATTTCACAAAATGGCATAGAGTTTGACAAAGCGAAGATTGAGGTCATTTCCAATCTCCCTCCTCCCAGATGCGTCAGAGACATCCGAGCCTTCCTTGGCCATGCCGGTTTCTATAGACGGTTCATCAAGGACTTTAGCAAGATTGTTAGGCCCTTGACTCTTTTGCTGGCCAAGGACACGCCATTCGACTTCAACTCGAGCTGTGTGACTGCGTTCGAGTCATTAAAAAGCTCACTCACTTCTGCTCCCGTTCTTTCTTCACCTGACTGGACACACCCATTTGAGATTATGTGCGATGCATCCGACTTTGCCATCGGTGCTGTCCTTAGACAACACATCAACAAGATACCACACGTAATCTATTATGCTAGCCGAACCCTGAACGACACCCAACTTAATTATACAACAACTGAGAAGGAATTCTTAGCTGTTGTATTTGCTTTAGAAAAGTTCAGGCCCTACCTCATCGGCTCTCCAGTCATTGTCTATACAGACCATTCTGCTCTGCGCTATCCTTTTGCGAAGAAAGATGCAAAATCTCGGCTGATACGTTGGATCCTCTTGCTTCAAGAATTTGACCTTGTCATCAAGGACAAAAGAGGATGTGAAAATGTAGTCGCCGACCATCTCTCACGACTTCCTTCTTCGCCGTCGCTTCAAATTCCGATCAACGACGTTTTTCCGGATGAACAGCTCTTGACAGTATCTTGCGAACCCTGGTTCGCAGATATTGTGAACTATTTGGCCACAGGGTTACTACCGACTGAATGGTCAAGTCAGGACAGATTTCGATTCTTATCCCAAGTAAAGCACTTTTACTGGGACGAACCCTATCTGTTCAAGTACTGTCCCGACCAGATTATTCGTCGGTGTATCTCTGACGATGAATTCAAGAGTGTGCTGTCATTTTGCCATGACCAAGCAAGTGGCGGGCATTTTGGCCCCAGAAAGACAGCTGAGAAGATCTTGCAGTGTGGTTTCTACTGGCTACAATTCTTCAAAGACGCTCATGACTACTGCAAGACTTGCTCCGGGTGCCAACACTTGGGCCGGATATCCCGGAGGAACGAGATGCCGCTCCAACCAATCTTGGTTGTGGAGATTTTTGACGTTTGGGGGATAGATTTCATGGGGCCGTTTCCCTGCTCTTTTGGGAACTTGTACATCCTTCTCGCTGTTGATTACGTCTCTAAGTGGGTCGAAGCTGTGCCCAGCTGGACTAACGACAACAAGGTTGTCGTTAGGTTTCTTAAAGAAAACATTTTCTCCCGGTTTGGGCACCCCCGAGCGATCATTAGCGACAATGGAACTCATTTCTGCAATAAGACTTTCGAGGCCTTGATGCGGAAATATTCCATTAATCATAAGCTATCTACGCCCTACCACCCCCAAACCTGTGGGCAAGCCGAAGTTTCAAATCGGCAAATCAAGCAGATACTGGAGAAGACGGTTTCCAAGAACCGTAAGGATTGGTCGTTGAAACTCATTGATGCCCTTTGGGCATTTCGAACTGTTGGATATAGTGCCCTCAGAGTCAATTATTGGATCACAGGCACGTGATTGCAATGATTGAGGAGGACCTTTGCCGGTAGGACAGTCTTACTCGAGATGATAGTATGCTATCTGGTTTATCTCTATCATCGTGTACTGCTTTAGGTGACCTTATGAGTCGCTATTACACGTTGATAGAGCCCCTAGGATTCTTGCTTGACTACCAGCAGTATGAGGGCGATCATATACGTGAGAGCTGGAGTCTATAAGCACATCCTTAAAAGGTCCCTAGTCGTGAGAGTTTCGAGACAGGGCATCAATTCTCCAGAGTAGACTAGTGTATTCAGTCGAGACCCCGATGAGGGGCGGTGGCCAGTCTCACAAGCCACTGGTGTCAGTTGGTTCACCTAAGATGTATACAGGTGCTCAATGGGTTATGAGTACACCGGATAGGACTCGCTGGGAACCTGCTAGTTGGTATTATACCTGACGTCAGATAGCAGTTCCCTGGTGACATGTGTACAGGTTAGTTCATCGACCTGAGATCGTCATTTGTCTCGTGTGAGTTCCCACTGTGTTTTGATTACTACCCTACCACGGCTTAAAGGAGTCATGCAAACAGGTTTTAGTTGGGTACAGTCCCGAGCCATATAGAGGCAGTGAGCGGATCTGCAGGGGTTCGTCTCTCCCGGTATTGGGGGTGAGGTCGCGCTGTGTCTAGGAAAGCCAGAACATGAAAAGTCCTTGGCCAAGGCAGGAGATTTGCTGGTAGGTATTCCAGTAGTATCTCAGGGTGTTCTGGGCTACACTCCGACATGACTTGTACCGCTATTGGGGGTCTGACTTTTAAAACCCCCTAGGCCCGCCATGCGATGCTCATAGACGAACGGACCGGACTGTATGGATATTGTCACTGACAGGCTCAATAGGGTGTCAGGATGAGTTCGCTCATCGACGTCCCTTTTGGTCAATAGCTGGTGGCCCGTCACGTATGGCTGATACCTCTGACGTGCTAGTGGTTAAATCTACAGCCATAGTATTGACGAGTCTTTAGAGTCCACTACACACAGTTACTCAGGTTTCGGGCGAAACGCTGTAGAGGCCGTATGGAGATATGGCAGGGTTCGATCAGATACGTGCGGTATTGCACGGATCGTGATCGGACGGTTTTTACTAGCCGGCTTTGGCTTAAGCCGGATCCTAGTATTAGATAGTGTAGATTCTGTCTCTTTGCATTTGTGTTCAGTAGGAATACAAATGCGGGCATGTATTTGCAGTAGCGGGGTTTTCCTGTAATTTATTACGGGATCGGTTTTCTGAAGTTGCCAGTTTGCATTCCGTTCCGGCCGTTTTTCCTTTGTTCCTTCACGGCCGGACTTTTCGATGGAGGGGGTAATTTGCAATTGTGCAAATTACTTATTGTGGAGGGTGTTTCTTGCATATGTGTGGCTTCATGATTGTTTATTCATCATGAGATTCCATATTAGTCTCATCCTTTGATTTATTGTGATGGTTTTGGTGAAAGGATTGAAAAGGGAAATGAGAGTGACTAAAATCTTAGATTATCTTTTCTTTTCTTCAATTGGATAATTATTCTTTTTTTCTACACCCATATGAAGAGGGGGGCCGGCCACACCAAGGGGGATGGTGAGGTTCATTTTATTGAGAGAGGGAAATTGATACATCTCATTCCTTTTTTTGGCTTGCTCACAAAAACCCTTCTCATTTTTCCAAAGTTCATTCTTTCAAACCCTCCATCCAAAGGCAACTTGAAAACCCTCAAAGAGATAAAGTTTCTACACTAGCCTACAGCAAATCTTGGACGCGTCGGCTAGCCAATTTCACGCCCGAGTTGCCTCGGTCCAGAGGTGGGAGCCCGTAAAAGTATCCGGCTACGTGGTGCCCTTTCTGACGGACGGAGATTCCGCGGGAGATCGGAGTGGAGATGAAGACCGAAGGACACGGATCGCTTGGTATAGCTTCTCTACTCTTTTATAGTTTGCTAGTAGCTAGGTTAATGGCCCGATCCGGGTTAAAAGTACGCGGTGGTGCCGGTTTGCTAGTTTGCAAAGTTTTTGTTTCCGCGTTTCCGGCGTCGGATCGACGGACGGGGCGCCGCCGCGGGCTTACATTGGTATCAGAGCCATGCCATTAACCTAGCCTAGCTTGCTCTAGTATGTTTAAAGACTCGATCGAATAAAATCCCAAAATCCGTATTTTTTAGTACATGTGTTCTCTGTCGAAATTTTTTCAGCTCCAAAAATTTTTCAGGTTCTTTCAGAATACTGTGCATAAAAATCTAAGAAATCTGTGAAAATTTGGTCGCGAGATCCCTCCATACCGCCGCAGAACCGCAGCCAAACCCATGCTTGGGCCGCGGTTCCGCATCGCTTTTTACTATTCATCGCACCAAATTTTAACAGTAGGCTTTTGGGTTGAAAATAGGGGTTTTGGGGCATTCTTTTTGGGCCCAGATTTTCTGTAAGTGCTACAGTAGTGCTTGGGGCCCACTTCGATAAATTTGTTCGATCGGATATTTTAAACATGTTAGTTCACAGTATTTACATTATATCTGCGACCGTGAATGTCACTTGATCGGTAAATCCTGTCTAACTGCTATAGCCCTTTTAGACGGATTTGCGAACGTGACATTCACCTTGATGTTCTGTGTTGTGCTGTGATGTTGCGGATTGGTCGTGGGGGATAGCCTGGTTGCAATGTTAGTACAGTTTTGTTTTATATGTACATTTGATATTGCGGGGCGAGCGTCTGACATGTGGACTGCCGTCACTGCCTGTTTGTATTATTCTTTTGGGGCACGACCAGGTTGCGGTCGATGTACCCGTTGTATGTATATTTTATTTTCTGTACTAGGATTACCTCGCGGAGGGGTGCACGGATAGCCCGGTTCTAGAGGGCAACGGGCCCGCATCTCATGGCATTGAGACGGAGGGGGATTTACTCTAGAATTGGCAGGCTATTCGCCACACTTGTAGGGGGTATAGGATTGACCCAGGAGGGGTGCCCAAGTTATCGGATTCCGTGAAGTGCTGGGTGGTCCATTCACGTTGCTGAAGGGGGCTGCCTCGCTTCAGGTTTTGGCGGGTAACTTGCCGCGCCCGTAGGGGTCTAGGATCTCATTGCACAGGCTATCCACACGACCAGGGGAATGTCGGGTTTCAGTAGCGGCTCTATGAAACCCGGGGATCCCAGATATCTGTATTGTTCTGTGATGCTGTACATTTCTGTGATGCTGCATTGTTTTATCACGCCTTGAGCGAAAATTATATATTGATATATATACTAGTAGATGTTGTATATGTTTTGCATCCGCGCTAGTCCAGTCCCCGCTCTGTCGTTAGTTAGCTAACCTAACGGGTGATGACGGGACCCAGTGGCGAATGCGGATGGCATATACGTACGTCATTATTTTCGTTCTTTGTGGTGTGATCAATTGATGGGACTGCATTGATTCGGATCAATGCAAGATAAACAAACCTATTCTGATGTTGTTGGAACACTTTTCAAAAAGCTGTTATTGCAAGGGCGTTCTCTTTTGTTTTGCACAGTGCTATTCAGTTGGAATATCCTGCTCCTCAGTTGATGAGGCAAGGGCCGAGATCCCTTCACCGGGAGTGACCCCTTGGACAAAAGTTTGCGTCAGGGCAATAACTTCACTATAGCCGATTACTTTTGCTTTGCATCGTGGTATTCAGTTGGAATATCCTGCACCTCATCCTACGGGGAAAGAGCCGAGATCCCTTCACCGGGAGTGACCTCTTTAGCAAAGGTTTTCGTTACTATATTTTTCTAAAAAGCTATCCGTTCCTTCAACGATATCAAGTTCATTACGTTAAAGGTTGTCGCCAGAAACCATTCGTAGCCCTCCGTCGTTTCATATGGATAGTCAATAGTATTCAAGCTGTGTTTGTTGGCCATAGTCAAGGCACAGTGTTTGGTAGCTATTGGGTGTTCATATGCTGCATAGATAGATGTGTTGGTTTGGGACAGTCGTATAGCCTTGTTGGCCCTAGTCAAGGGCTTGTACGGGTGGGTTCAAATCAACCTAGACAATTACGGATAGAACTTGACATGTGACTTATGATTTGTTGGCCTTAGTCAAGGTCATAAGAGCATGGGGCAAAAATCCACATCGGGAGTTTCAAAAGAACTGAAACTTGCCAGATATGCGCATACCTTCTGGAGTGTGATAGCGTGAGCGGATTCCGTCACGTTATCATGCGATGATAGTTGGATCCCGATTCCCACTGATGAGTTGGTTTACTCCTCGGGTGATCCCGGCTAGTTCTTCTTTCAGGTTTGGGGAAGAATTTGACGTTACAGTGGGAGGTTTCCAGTTTAGATAAAGTGATAACCATTCTGATCTAGGTTAGAGTGCACGTTGAGTGTTTCTTTTCTCTCTCTCTTTGGCAGCGACCATTGACCCGACCCTAGACTATGACTCAGTGACCAAGTTGACCGAACCTTCTTAACACTGGCTTTTGGATTGTCAGAGTTGCAAACCTCATTGCCACTCCTACTTTTACCCTTTTCTCCGGGATACCCCGTATTACTACGAACGTCCACTTCCATTGGACAAAACCATCGTATGGTTATATACGAACTCGAAGGAATTCGAGGATGGTTTCCGGTTCTGGAGAAAATGAATAGGACTATTCAGTTGTCTTTTCCTTTTACCTTCTCTCAGGTTGCGAGTACTCCTTGGTTTAGGAGTAGTACACCTATTACGCAAATTAGATAGTCTTCTTCCAAACCATAGGCAAGTGCCGAACGGTAGGGAATGAATAAAACCAATTAGCCTAAACGGTGTACAGAAGGTATTAAGTTAAGACAAAGAAAGGGATTAGTAAGAGGGCAAAGTAAATTGCGACTGCTATTCACGACCAAACCAAGTATTTCTTCGCCAATCCTAAATCATCTTTGTATTTCTCCAGGACACTCCGTATCACTACGAAGATCCTAAGATTATTGGATAATCCATCGTATGGTTATATACGAACTCGAAAGGAAC
Organism: Agapanthus africanus; assembly: GCA_030015575.1. Classification (NCBI taxonomy): domain Eukaryota; kingdom Viridiplantae; phylum Streptophyta; class Magnoliopsida; order Asparagales; family Amaryllidaceae; genus Agapanthus; species Agapanthus africanus. The sequence continues at coordinate 295,154,143 of CM057342.1, forward strand.
TTGTTCCAGTTCGGGGATGGATCCTGGTTCAGGAGAAATAGGAATAAGGTTCATTCGGTTGTCTTTTATCTTCACCTTCTCTCGCATTGCGAGTGCTCCTGGGATTAGGACAGTACACCCATTATGCTTATTGGATAGTCTTCTTCCAAACCATAGGCTGGTGCCGAACGGTAGGGAAGGAAGAAAACCATTTGGCCTAAAGGGGTGTGCAGAAGGTAATGACTAAAGATATATAAAGGGATTTGGAAAGGTGGCAAAGAATTATACGGCTACAGTTGTGAATCTGGATAATGGAAGAGGCATTACTAAGAATACCAGGATACCCCATCGAAACATTTTAATGTTTCAGTTTCACTGTGTACTGTTAAAAGAAAACTGATTTCCCAATTAGACACTTGCTCCAGGGTATGTATTTACCAGGTATGATTCTCACATCTGTATGGTTTTACAGATGATGAGTGGGAGTAAGTTATTGGGAATTAGATGATCATCCTCATTATATCGGAATTCGTTGTAATTGGTGAGATTTGAGGAAGTCACCTGGGTTGTTTGCCGGACGGCAAATATTTGGTTTTGAATATCCGTTGTTATGCACCAATTTCAAATTGATATATCTGTACGTCTATTTTTATAGAGTGAGATATACCTTTTTGAAATTATGTCTATGACATTTACCTATATCAGTGGATGGTTAGGTAAGGAGCATTGAACAGCGGTGTAATTCTTCTTAACCATAAGTACAGTTTTCAACTTACGGCATACAGTGAATGAGTCATTTGACTCAAGGGACTTATACAGAGTATTGTATGTTGTCCAGTGTCCATTAGGATAGAGGGGTAGGTACTCGTACTATATTCTGTTTACTTGTGACTTCTCTAGTTCTTAGACAGGTGTTTTGTAGAAACACAGGGTCCAAGTTTTGAGAAGTTATAGGTATATGAGTAAAGTAGAGAACCGGGTATTGCAAGTATCGGGATTCTTCAAGGTGATCGGAGATGTGGATACTTATGTATGGTATTCAGTTGATAGTAATGAGAACTTGCTTCTCTTTCAGGTTTCTCATAATTGGAAGCATTCCTAAGTTGAGTAACGCTGATCGGCCTCCTTCCATTTAGTTGACATGCACTGGTGACAGCTGCATGATTTGAATCTGGTTCAATTAAATCAGTGCCTCTGGTTCTATATTGGATATAGAACAGTTCATATCTTAACATTGTTAAGGTACGAGGAGTTGTCCAGCTTATGCTTAAAACCAGACTCTGGATAACTCAAGGCACGTTTCAGTAGTGGCTGTTTGTGGGTTGACCCGGGCTATGACGAGGGTTGACTTTCTACCATCTGGAAGATCAATAGTGATATTGTTCTTGACTCGCCGCAGTTTTAATAAAATTGGATTTTTTCAGAAAACAGTAGTGGGAGTATGGTAGAACTGGAAGTGATTCCAGAACCGCAAACGATTACTGAAGATTTGATAAGAACCTAAAGATTCAATCTGGTTTGACATTCCATTGGCCACTCCGCAGATGTGGTGGGTAACTTCAGGCACCCGAGAGGTACTTCGGTATGCTCAAGGACGGCGGCAGGGAGGTTCTTGTTTACCCAGACTTGCCATTGCTGTTGTTCCAGACTGTGAGACCCAGCAGGAGGATGAGTATAGCGTCGTTCTAAACTAGTTTTAAAAGTGCACGTGTATATGACTCTGCCAGAGGGTTGTCGTAGTCAGTGGGAGCAGCGGAAGCATTGGTGGACAGGTAGCTTATGTCTATATATAGACTAAAGCAGATATAGCAGAGATAGATCATCTATTTCTGACGTGACAGTCATAGGTTTGACTTCAACAGAATAGGGGATAGATCTGTTAAGAAGGTAGTAGGGTGTGATGTCCTGGTATATGGATGACATACACAGAGTAGGAAGTGATATTCCTATACTACGATCGGTTATTCTTTGGTTTTCACACAATGGTTTCTCCACATAGGACTTGGATATTATATCAGACATTCTGGTTACTAGATCCATGGTTTTAGATCTAGATTTGGGTGGTTTCCCAATCTGGGTACTTAGACAGCATTCTATGAGTATTTAGAATGGACGACTCCTGGCATGGTGGTGTACCTGCAGGTGATGGAGTCACCCTCTCTAAAGGTGTCTTACAGACTAAAGGGGAGAGGGATACGCATGATTGGCAGATCACTTGCTTAGGCAATTGAGTTGATCATGAGATGTCAAGTACCACACCAGATGTTGTTCTTGCAGTAGATGCAATAAGTTGATATTAATCCAATCTTAGAGAAACAATCAGAAGCAGTTTTAGAACATAAGTGGATGTTCTAGGGAATTGATAACGGCAGCCTCCTTTAGGAGACGGTTATCATTCCAGGCTTCCAAGGTGACATGGACGACATGGTGGTCATCAGAGTTAAAGTTTTCCCTTTGACGAGGGGCAGTATTCAGGTGGATACTGAGGGAAGGATGGCGCGGGATACTGATTAAGTTCAGTTGACGATACAGTCTAAGAAGTTTGGATTTGGAGTTCATTTATGAGCTAGGTCCCATCAGAAATCCAGACATTCTAAGACAGGTATTGCTCATTTCGGGAGATGGTTTTCTCTGCGAACATTGGATATAGAGAGACATAGAAAGAAACATCACAGCGGATCCACTCACTGAGGTGATTCCTCGAACGCAATAGTTTTGCAAACGAGCTTTGTGAGACTGACTAGTAGAGGAGTTGGGTGTTCGGTATCACACGGGCTGTGAGTATGCGACATCGCAATAATTAGCCTTGAGTGCAAGTGGGAGATTGTTGGATATAGTGCCCTCAAAGTCAATTATTGGATCACAGGCACGTGATTGCAATGATTGAGGAGGACCTATGCCGGTAGGATAGTCTTACTCGAGATGATAGTATGCTATCTGGTTTATCTCTATCATCGTGTACTGCTTTAGGTGATCTTACGAGTCGCTATTACACGTTGATAGAGCCCCTAGGATTCTTGCTTGACTACCAGCAGTATGAGGGCGATCATATACGTGAGAGCTGGAGTCTATAAGCACATCCTTAAAAGGTCCCTAGTCGTGGGAGTTTCGAGACAGGCATCGATTCTCCAGAGTAGACTAGTGTATACAGTCGAGACCCCGATGAGGGGCGGTGGCCGGTCTCACAAGCCACTGGTGTCAGTTGTTCACCTAAGATGTATACAGGTGCTCATTGGGTTATGAGTACACCGGACAGGACTCGCCGGGAACCTGCTAGTTGGTATTATACCTGACGTCAGATAGCAGTTCCCTGGTGACATGTATACAGGTTAGTTCATCGACCTGAGATCGTCATTTGTCTCGTGTGAGTTCCCATTGTGCTTTGATTACTACCCTACCACGGCTCAAAGGAGTCGTGCAAACAGGTTTTAGTTGGGTACAGTCCCGAGCCACATGGAGGCAGTGAGCGGATCTGCAGGGGTTCGTCTCTCCCGGTATTGGGGGTGAGGTCGCGCTGTGTCTAGGAGAGCCAGAACATGAAAATTCCTTGGCCAAGGCAGGAGATTTGCTGGTAGGTATTCCAGTAGTATCTCAGGGTGTTCTGGGCTACAATCCGACACGACTTGTACCGCTATTAGGGGTCTGACTTTTACCAACCCCCTAGGTCCGCCATGCGATGCTCATAGACGAACGGACCGGACTGTACGGATATTGTCACTGACAGGCTCAGTAGGGTGTCAGGATGAGTTCGCTCATCGACGTCCCTTTTGGTCAATAGCTGGTGGCCCGTCACGTATGGCTGATACCTCTGACGTGCTAGTGGTTAAATCCACAGCCATAGTATTGACGAGTCTTTAGAGTCCACCACACACAGTTACTCAGGTTTCGGGCGAAATGCTGTAGAGGCCGTATGGAGATATGGCAGGGTTCGATCAGATACGTGCGGTATTGCACGGATCGTGATCGGACGGTTTTTACTAGCCGGCTTTGGCTTAAGCCGGATCCTAGTATTAGATAGTATAGATTCTGTCTCTTTGTATTTGTGTTCAGTAGGAATACAAATGCGGGCATGTATTTGCAGTAGCGGGGTTTTTCTGTAATTTATTACGGGATCGGTATCCGGCTACGTGGTGCCCTTTCTGACGGACGGAGATTCCGCGGGAGATCAGAGTGGAGACGAAGACCGAAAGACACGGATCGCTTGGTATAGCTTCTCTACTCTTTTCTAGTTTGCTGGTAGCTAGGTTAATGGCCCGATCCGGGTTAAAAGTGCGCGGTGGTGCCGGTTTGCTAGTTTGCAAAGTTTTTGTTTCCGCGTTTCCGGCGTCGGATCGACGGCCGGGGCGCCGCTGCGGGCTTACACGAACGACTTATAAGACCGATCTTGGCATGTCTCCCTATCGGCTTGTATACGGAAAGGCTTGCCACCTCCCTGTCGAAATAGAGCATCGCGCATTTTGGGCGATAAAAGAGCTGAATTTGTCTCTCGAAGATGCGAGCAGCCATCGGAAGCTGCAGTTGAACGAATTGAGCGAGCTTAGGGATGAGGCTTACGACAACGCGGTTGTCGTTAAGAACCGAACGAAGGTGTTTCACGATAAACACCTTTTGCGCAAAACTTTCGTACCTGGTCAACAGGTACTGCTTTACGACACCCGGTTACACTTCCATCCAGGAAAGCTCAAATCTTGCTGGAAAGGGCCGTATTTTGTGCGGAATGTGTATCCGCATGGCGCTGTGGATTTGGAGAATCCAACGGACGGTTCATTTTTCAAAGTCAACGGACACAGACTAAAACCGTACCTTAGTGCCGAACCAACAGAGGAGCTCCTGGTCTTACAGTAGCCGGTTTACCCTGCAGAATCTTCCTCTGCCCACCACCAAACTTCGGTTATCCAGCCAAGAACAGTGGACACTGTTCCAAATAAGTTTGGGGGTATGTATATACCATTTTGTATATATTTGTGGATATTCTTTTCCATTTTTTCTATTTTTCTTTTCTTTAAAAACAAAAACAAAAAAAAATTGTGTATATCTAACCGACAATTTTGACCCTTCAATGATCTCTTCATGCAACCACAGTGAGGACACTGTCCAGTTTAAGTTTGGGGGTACGCTCGGTACGCATTTCTAACCTTCGTATTCATATGTATATTTTGCATCTGCATACTAAAATCCATAAAATCCAAAAAAATCAGAAAATTTTCTAAAAACATAAAAACTTTTTTCGTCAAGTTAGCTAGTGGGAAAACTCAGATTCAACATTTCAACGGTTTTGTTTGATAAGATAAGAATAACTAAATCCTATTTTTAGATTTTGAAAACCTGAAAGATAACTCTCCTTTGAAGTTAACTATAGCTGATATACGTCTTTACATCACACTACACATGTCGTGAGTTTTGGAAATTAGATGACAAGTCTATTATGTCTAAAAACCTTTAAATGGATAAATGATTTTCTGAGGATCAAATAGGTTTGTTCTGAAATAAGTTATATCAAGAATAGTTTATGAAGTGAAGTGAATATGAAGGAATGTTATTGATGCCTTAATTGGAAATAAGTCTGAAAAATAACCCATCTGGAACTTGATTGGAATGATTACACACCAAACCCACTAAACACGTCTTTTATCCAAAAAAATAATTGAACTGCCGGTTATATCTCTATTCGCATTGAATCATCATGATTTTCACGCTAAAATTGTCTTTTGTTTTTGGGCCTAGGTAACTTGAGTAATTAAGTCCGCTGGGGTGTCTCTACACCTAATGCCCTAAAGCCAACTTGTCACGCCTCGCTTCCCAGAGTACGCTAAAGTGGGAACGTGACATAGCCAACCATGCTACCTGTGGGTAGGAAGTATCCATCCACAGTCACATTACGGCTGTAGAGATATCAAGAACAAAATAAAACAATCTAAACATGTCCATAATCTAAGATAATCTGAGTCAAGAATAATAAAATGCGGAAGCGAAAGATCCAATACAAGATAACTGGATTGTATGTCCCATAATGCGGGCTCACATCAGGAATAAAATACAGGAAAGAAAAAAACTAACTACTGCTGACACTCACAGCTCAGCCTGTTGGCTGAAGTACTCCTGCTCGGACTGCAACAGCGGTACAGAATCTGGGCCATGCAAAACCCAGACGTCAGCGCGTCAAGTCATCAAGTAATAACATATAAACAGGGTAACATGCAATGCGAAAATAAACATGAATAAAGCAAGGGTAACAATAATATAAATCAGAGCAGTGCAGGGTAGTGTGCAGTGGGTAAACTAAACTGTTCTATCAGGTTTTCTGTTCTAAAGTCTTTGAAATCAAATTGGTGAATCATCGATGTAACTCAATAGTATCCCGTACATACCCGGGACCACGGCCCAGATTCTCGGGCTGAAACCGAGACATGCCGCTAGGCACTAAACAGGAATGTGTACAGATGAATGATGTCAGCAGCATCATTCCAGGGCTGGCCTAGCCTCTAAAACTGATCAGAACAAGTAGCGAACTGTTGAGTTACAAGTCAGGTTTCACCTTTGATTTCCCCATACCCCTAAGTTACATGTGTATGTCAAGTCAGGTATTCCGTAATCCAGAACTAATGCCAACACAGGATCGGGTAAGCAGGTTTGTCTGGATAGACAACAGGAACGGTCCGTGAGGACTACATGTCAGGTTTGTTAGCATTAGACACAAGATCAAGTAACGGGTCAGGTCATGGTACATCAGGTCAAGTCAAGCAATATATGGTACCATGTCGGGTCAATCAATATGTATGTAGCAAGTCAGGTCAAGATGTAAACGATATCATGGGTGTGCTCATACTCAGTTACGTAATCAAGCATGGTCATCAACAACATAAATTTAAGCAATGAATTAAACAATAAAGAAGCTTCAATTAATTAGCAGCACAGTTATCAATTGTGTTTCAGAGGTGTTATCAACATTATAAGAATACAATATGACAGTTAGGGCCGTTAAATCATGTTAACGAGTTTAAGAATTTTATGGATGCAGTGATATATATATATATATATATATATATATATATATATATATATATATATATATATATATATAGGTTCAATGGATGAAGTCACAATTAATACAGGTTAAAAGTACACGAGTGTCCGAATGAAGTAAAATTATAGAGAAAGTGCCATAGGCTACGTCAATAGTGAAAGTGTGATTAAAACATGTAAATGTGATTATTAGGTTCAATACAGTAATTGCAAACGGTAGGTTTCACGTTTGGAAGATGAAATGATATATAACAACATTGAACACGAAAATGGGAAATTATCATGCTAAAGTTAAACTACAGGTTTAGGGTGTCATCAATGTATATGTAAATATTGTTTAGCATATAGCAAGGTGTACTTGCCTCGACGGGTCGCGAATCGGGAAAACGGAACGTAAAACGTCGGCGGGGCAACTAGCGACGGGCGCACGATTCACGGAATGAACCCAAATGACGAACAGTGGAACCACACAGGTCAGGGTATCTCGCTGGATCGTCGAGACACGTCGCCAGCACGGCCGGATTTCAGCGAGATACAAAAACAGTGAACGATCAAGAATGCAACAAGAAAAGAAAAGAAAATAAAGAAGAAGGGAAAGAGGATGGAGAAGGGGATGCTCACGAGGGTCTGTAGGGAGGTTGTGGTCACCGATCACGTCGACGGAGCTCCGGTGGTGGCCTACGACGACAGCGACAGAAACCTACAGATCAAGAAAACATGAACCGAGAAGAAAGAAGAAGAAAGGAGAAGAGAGGAGGAAAGGAGAAGGAGAAGAAGACACTCACCGAGGGATACACGAGGCCGGGGGGACGGATCGAGATCGCCGGCGGCGATCCCACGTAGTGCAGGCGGTGTGCAGGTGGCCGCGGTTGCCGGTGCAGGGTGCACGGTAGAAGAAGAAGTGGATGTGGGTGTGACGAGGGCGAGGAGACGACGAGGCCGGTGATGATGGCGTCGGCGTTGGGCTACTGCGGCGAAGAGCGAGGCGGCTAGGGCTTCTCGCGATGTGGGTTCTGTTGAAGGAAAAAGAAATTGAGGGGGAGAAATATATATATAGAGAGGAGAGATAGAGAGATATAGGGAGAGAGAGAGAGAGAGAGAGACGGGGAGAGAGGGGGAGAGAGGGAGATAGAGAGAGGAAAAAGTGAGAGAGAGAGAGAAATGGTGGGACCCCGGGGTTACGAGAAATTTGATTGGCTGTGGCCGAAAATTTGTGAAAGATTTTAAGGAAACTGAAATATTCTGGGGTTATAAGATATTAGAAATTGGGATTTGGCGCAAAGTAAAATATTTCCAAATTGCGCCCGGGTCGGGTCCGAAAATTCGAAATTGAAATAAGAAAATTTTATGCGGGATCCAAAATTAAAAATGAAGTATCTTACAGTCAAAAAGCATACCCCCAAAGCGGACACACGTACGTGCGAGTAGCCGTCCAAACTCGCCCGTTTCACTGAACGGGACGAGAATACAATGCACGGATGCTACAACAGGGTTAGAGGTGTCAAGCATGCCATGACGAATATTTTTAGTTTTATTTTAGATGCCTTAAATTGTTATATGCAGAAATGAATTGTCGGGTAAAATTTATAACTAACAACAGTCAAGAAGGATCAATGAAATAAATACTATACACCATTCATACAGTAACAGAAACTAGTAGCATTGGGCTCGGTTGTTACACTATACCCAACTACAAAAGAATTTCGTCCTCGAAATTCCTAAAAAACAAAGATAGACAACAAATAACTACAAGAAAAGACGAGGAAACTTCTGCCGGATTTCATCTTCCCGTTCCCAAGTGGACTCTCCATGTGAGCGATTACCCCAAGAAACAAGTACAAGAGGGATCACCTTGTTCTTAAGAACCTTTTCCCTTCGATCCACGATTTCAACCGGTCGCTCCTCGAAAGTCAAGTCTTCTCGTACCGTTAGCTCCGAATGATCCAATACATGCGTTTCATCTCGAACATACCTTCGGAGTTGAGATACGTGAAACACATCGTGCACATTCGCTAAGGACTGCGGTAACGCCAAACGATACGCTACCTCACCAACACGCTCCAAGATCTCAAAGGGTCCAACAAATCGAGGACTGGGCATCCCTCGACTTCCAAAGCGAATCACCCCTCTAGTCGGTGATATCTTCAAGAATACCAAATCACCCACGGCGAACTCTAGAGGTCTTCTCGATGTATCTGCCCAACTCTTCTGTCTGTCTTGAGCTGCCTTCATATGATTTCTGATAGTGTTAACCTTCTCAACTGTCTGCACAACCAAATCTGGTCCCAATAATTTTCGTTTACTGACATCGTCCCAGCAAACAGGTGAACGGCATTTGCGACCATACAAAGCTTCAAATGGAGCCATCTGGATAGTTGCCTGAAAACTGTTGTTGTAAGAAAACTCCACCAAATGTAGATGATCCTCCCATGAACCCTTGAAGTCCAACATGCATGCTCTCAACATATCTTCAAGAGTTTGGATCGTTCTCTCCGACTGACCATCAGTTTGAGGATTATAAGCTGTGCTAAAATTGAATCGAGTCCCTAAACTTTCCTGTAAACTCCTCCAGAAGTGTGATAAAAACCGAGTGTCACGATCGGACACGATGCTTACCGGTACTCCATGCAATCTTACAATCTCCTGCATGTACCACTCCGCCAAAGTTTCTGTTGATTGACCAACCCTAAAAGGGATAAAGTGAGCTGCCTTGGTCAATCGATCAACAATCACCCATACCGCATTGTTGCCTTTTGGACTCCGCGGTAAAGCCGTCACGAAATCCATGGTTATATGTTCCCACTTCCACTGAGGAATCGGAAGTGGTTGAAATAAACCAGCAACCCTTTGGTGTTCAGCCTTAAGTTGCTGACACACCAAGCACTTTGCCACAAAGCGAGCAATCTCCCACTTCATGCCTTCCCACCAGAAATGCTGTCGAATATCTCGGTACATCTTTGTGCCTCTTGGATGTACAGAATAAGCTGAACTATGTGCTTCCTTCATAAGCTCTTCATGAATATCTCCCTTTGGTACACACAAACGGCTACCATACCTCAACGAACCATCTTCGTGGATCAATAAATCTGTTCGTAGTCCGGCTTCAACCTGTTCTCGAAACTTTTGCAGTCTAGGATCCTGCGATTGTGCTGCTTTAATATTCTCGATCAACGATGAATGTACTTGCAGCTGTATCAACTGTCCCGTAGAATGCGGTAGCACAACCTCCAAGTCAAATCATCGAAAATCTTCAACGAGCTCCTTCTGCGTAGTTAACACCTGAATTGCTGGTAACCGACTAAGCGCATCCGGCACGACATTAACCTTCCCCGGATGGTACTTAAGATCCAGATCGTAGTCAGCCATCAGCTCCAACCATCTACGTTGCCTCATATTAAGCTCCTTCTGCATGAACACATACATCAAGCTCTTATGATCAGTAAACACTTCGACCCTTTCGCCCAAAAGGTAGTGTCTCCAAATCTTCAAAGCAAAAATCACAGCCGCAAGTTCCAAGTCATGAGTTGGGTAATTCTTCTCATGGGTCTTCAACTGTCTCGATGCGTACGCTACAACCTTCCCATGCTGCATCAAAACACATCCCAATCCTTTCCCAGATGCGTCGCTGTGAATCACCAATCCTCCGGAATTGTCTGGCACGGTCAGAATAGGCGCGGTTATCAATTTCTGCTTCAACGTCTCAAAAGCTAACGTACATTTGTCCGTCCATACAAAAGGTACCTCCTTGCGCGTAAGCTTGGTTAACGGCTCCGCCAGACGAGCAAAGTTCTCCACAAATCTTCTGTAATACCCGGCGAGTCCAAGAAAACTTCTTATCTCCGCAACATTCTTTGGAATTGGCCAATCACGAACTGCTGCAATCTTTTCGGGATCGACGGCGATTCCATCGCCAGACACAACATGCCCCAAAAACTTTACTTCCTCCAGCCAAAACTCGCATTTACCCATCTTCGCATATAACTTCTCCTGTCTCAACGTCTGCAGTGCGATCTTCAAGTGCTCAGCATGCTCTTCAAAACTCTTTGAATAAACCAGAATATCGTCAATAAAAACCATGATAAACTGGTCCAAGAATGGTGAAAAGATTCGGTTCATCAAGTCCATGTATATTGTCGGTGCATTCGTTACTCCGAAGGGCATCACTAAGTACTCGTAATGTCCATACCGAGTTTGGAACGCCGTCTTGCAAATATCTTCTGCTTTCACTCGGACCTGATGATCTCCGGATCGCAAATCCAGGTTCGAGAATACCCTCGCGCCACTAAGCTGCTCAAAAAGTTCTCCAATGCGAGGGATCGGGTACTTGTTCTTAACAGTTACCCGGTTTAATCCTCGATAGTCGATGCACATCCTTCTCGTGCCATCCTTCTTCTTTACTAGAAGAATTGGAGCTCCCCAAGTCGAGTTACTACTTCGAATCCAACCCTTCTCAAGCAATTCAGCAACCTGTTTCTTGACTTCTTCCAACTCTACTGGTGCCATTGGATAATACGCTTTGGATACTGGCGCTGCACCAGGAATAAGATCAATTGCGGACTCCATGTCTCGCTTCAGTGGTAAACCCGATATATCTTCAAACACGTCCATAAAATCGCGAACAACAGCTGGCTCTTCACTTTTATCAACTTCCATTGATGCAAGAATACTATTTGTCGGCCTAGCCCTAAACTCGACTGGCCCGACAGAACTGCTTCCTCCAATGAAGGCAAACTCGGGATGTTCGGGAATCTGGAAAATTACTTTCTTTGCCCTACAATCAATGTGAGCATGGAAAGTGCCAAGAAAATCCATTCCCAAGACGACTTCATAGTTACCCGTATAAATTACCAAGAAATCTGCAAAAAGCTCCCGTCCGCAAACAACAACTGTTCAATCTTTACATTCCCTACTAGATATGATTTTCCCATTCCCAGTGTGTATGTCCCAGAAACTAGACAGGGTCGTGCAGGTAATCGAGTGTGTAGCTATAAACTCGGACGACATAAAACAATGGGATGCACCAGAATCAAATAACGCTAATGCGGGAAAACCATGAACGAGTAGAATACCTGAAACAACTTCTCCTGACGCCTTAGCTTCTTCAGCTGTCAAGGTAAAAGCTCGAGCCTGATTAGGTCCTTGAGTCAGCTGTTTCTGACCCTGGAACGGTCTCTGCGGAGGCTTCTGAATATCATCCCTCGTACGAAGCTTCGACGAACAAGCACTAACAGCGTGATCTGCCGCTCCACAAACCAAACAGAGTCCCAGCCTCCTTCGACAATCCTTTTGCACGTGGCCAGGTAAATTGCAGTAGTTACAAGTCATTCTCTTTCTTCGATCGACGACAACAGGCTTCTTCATGGGTGCTACACCTCGACGGTCCACTGGAATACCTCTGCGACCATGAGCTCGGTTTGGTACAAATGCTGGCTTCCTTACCGCAACTGTTGTCTGCTGCAAACTCCCCTTCATCCCAGATAAACTCTGCTGCTCTCGGGCTGCCGCAAGTACTTGTGAGAAAGTGGTTAAACCCAGGGAGACAATCTGCCTCTGGATGTCCACATCCAAGCTGCGCATGAACCTCCGTGCCCTGTCTGCATCGTTGGCAACTAAAGGTCCAGCGAATCTACCGAGTCTTGTCCATTCTGCTGCATGGACATCTATGGGTGCTCCATTCTGCTTTAGCCCGATGAACTTCTCTTCCATCTCCTCCTGTGCCGTCCGTGGGAAGAACTTCTCTAGAAAACTCTTCGAAAAATCCGCCCACTTGATCGGCTTGGGCAAGCGGTTCTCTTCCACAAGCCACCATTTTTGGGCGTAGTCCACTAACTGAATGCGTACCACATCAACTCTTTTCTCATATGGAATCTGTGCCGCAATAAGCAAGTTCTCTGTGTCAACTAGCCACTGCTCCGCTGGCAACGGCTCCTCCAAACCAGTAAATGTAGACGGACCCAAACGCCTGAAGTCTGCTACGGTCCCTACTCGGTCAACTGGTTTAGCTCCAACATTGTTCACAGACTGCTGAACGATCTGCAAACCTTCCTGAAACGATTCCGCTTGCTGCTGGATCAGCTCGGTCTGTCTCTTTTGATTCTCTAGCATTCCCCTTATCACTCCAAGCATGGCGGCTTCGTCCACACGCCTTTGGTACGTCTTCAAATTCTTATCTGCCATATTCCTGAAATCAAAACACCCAACATTAGCATGATGATAGATTCAAAATATAGATCAAGGCTAGAACTCCAAGTTACTTAAATAGAGTGCCGCATTGTAACTATGCCGCGGTATCATAGTCACAATTACATAACTCCACCCAAGTCGCCTAAGTCCTAGAGATAACAAGGAATCAGGTTTCGAGTCGATATGCAAAGGAAGTTTGCACATCGTAGAAGATATAACCAGGAAGAACTTGATTCAAGAACGGTAAACGGCAAGGTGGCAGGACATGTTTCCTAAACACGGGTATTCTGATTCGTGTATTGGGTATAATACCCAACTACAAAAGAATTCAACCCGACTAACCTATGGCTTTGATACCAAAAGAACCATGTCACGCCCCGCTTCCCAGAGTACGCTAAAGTGGGCACGTGACATAGCCAACCATGCTACCTGTGGGTAGGAAATATCCATCCACAGTCACATTACGGCTGTAGAGATATCAAGAACAAAATAAAACGATCTAAACATGTCCATAATCCAAGATAATCTGAGTCAAGAATAATAAAATGCGGAAGCGAAAGATCCAATACAAGATAACTGGAATGTATGTCCCATAATGCGGGCTCACATCAGAAATAAAATACAGGAAAGAAAAAAACTAACTACTGCTGACACTCACAGCTCAGCCTGTTGGCTGAAGTACTCCTGCTCGGACTGCAACAGCGGTACAGAATCTGGGCCATGCAAAACCCAGACGTCGGCGCGTCATGTCATCAAGTAATAACATATAAACAGGGTAACAGGCAATGCGAAAATAAACATGAATAAAGCAAGGGTAACAATAATATAAATCAGAGCAGTGCAGGGTAGTGTGCAGTGGGTAAACTAAACTGTTCTATCAGGTTTTCTGTTCTAAAGTCTTTGAAATCAAATTGGTGAATCATCGATGTAACTCAATAGTATCCCGTATATACCCGGGACCACGGCCAAGATTCTCGGGCTGAAACCGAGACATGCCGCTAGGCACTAAACAGGAATGTGTACAGATGAATGATGTCAGCAGCATCATTCCAAGGCTGGACTAGCCTCTAAAACTGATCAGAACAAGTAGCGAACTGTTGAGTTACAAGTCAGGTTTCACCTTTGATTTCCCCATACCCCCAAGTTACATGTGTATGTCAAGTCAGGTATTCCGTAATCCAGAACTAATGCCAACACAGGATTGGGTAAGCAGGTTTGTCTGGATAGACAACAGGAACGGTCCGTGAGGACAACATGTCAGGTTTGTTGGCATTAGACACAAGATCAAGTAACGGGTCAGGTCATGGTACATCAGGTCAGGTCAAGCAGTATATGGTACCATGTCGGGTCAACCAATATGTATGTAGCAAGTCAGGTCAAGATGTAAACGATATTATGGGTGTGCTCATACTCAGTTACATAATCAAGCATGGTCATCAACAACATAAATTTAAGCAACAAATTAAACAATAAAGAAGCTTCAATTAATTAGCAGCACAGTTATCAATTGTGTTTCAGAGGTGTTATCAACATTATAAGAATACAATATGACAGTTAGGGCCGTTAAATCATGTTAATGAGTTTAAGAATTTTATGGATGCAGTGATATATATATATATATATATATATATATATATATATATATATATATAGGTTCAATGGATGAAGTCACAATTAATACAGGTTAAATGTACAGGAGTGTCCGAATGAAGTAAAATTATAGAGAAAGTGCCATAGGCTACGTCAATAGTGAAAGTGTGATTAAAACATGTAAATGTGATTATTAGGTTCAATACAGTAATTGCAAACGGTAGGTTTCACGTTTGGAAGATGAAATGATATATAACAACATTGAACACGAAAATGGGAAATTATCGTGCTAAAGTTAAACTACAGGTTTAGGGTGTCATCAATGTATATGTAAATATTGTTTAGCATGTAGCAAGGTGTACTTGCCTCGACGGGTCGCGAATCGGGAAAACGGAACGTAAAACGTCGGCGGGGAAACTCGCGACGGGCGCACGGTTCACGGAATGAACCCAAACGACGAACAGTGAAACCACACAGGTCAGTGTATCTCGCTGGATCGTCGAGACACGTTGCCGGCACGGCCGGATTCCGGCGAGATACAAAAACAGTGAACGATCAAGAATGCAACAAGAAAAGAAAAGAAAATAAAGAAGAAGGGAAAGAGGATGGAGAAGGGGATGCTCACGGGGGTCTGTGGGGAGGTTGTGGTCGTCGATCACGTCGACGGAGCTCCGGTGGTGGCCTACGACGACAGCGACAGAAACCTACAGATCAAGAAAACATGAACCGAGAAGAAAGAAGAAGAAAGGAGAAGAGAGGAGGAGAGGAGAAGGAGAAGAAGACACTCACCGAGAGATGCACGAGGCCGAGGGGGACGGATTGAGATCGCCGGCGGCGATCCCACGAGGTGCAGGCGGTGTGCAGGTGGCAGCGGTTGCCGGTGCAGGGTGCACAGTAGAAGAAGAAGTGGATGTGGGTGTGACGAGGGCGAGGAGACGACGAGGCCGGTGATGATGGCGTCGGCGTTGGGCTACTGCGGCGAAGGGCGAGGCGGCTAGGGCTTCTCGCGATGTGGGTTCTGTTGAAGGAAAAAGAAAGTGAGGGGGAGAAATATATATATAGAGGAGAGAGAGAGAGATATAGGTGTTAGTTATATGTATGCCCTAGAGGCCATTACTATACATAGGATGTATATTGTAGTGGATGCTTAGACATATATAGGGAGGACTTTCTTGCTCGACATCATAGTATGCTATCTGGTTGCTCTTTACCTTAACGTGTATACTGATTGTCTCTCTGTTACATGTTGGTAAAGCCCTTAAGATGTGTACTTGACTACCTGGACTATGATGCAGATCATACTAGTGGGGACATGGTAGTCCATAAGTACATCCTTCAAGGTCCCTAGTCATGGGTGTATCGAGACGGGGCATCGATATACCAGTGTAGACTAGCGTAAACCTTCTCGACCCATACAGATGGGCGATGGATGATCCCATATCCATTGGTGTTTGACATCAGAGATGATATACGGGTGCTCCGTGCAGACTGGGTACACTGGACGGACTCGCCGAGAACTCCCAGATGGTATTATACCTTACGTCAGATGGCAGTTCTCTGGTGACACTGGTACAGAGTAGTCTGTTGACCCGAGATTGTCATAGAGTCTTGTGTGATTCCCACTCTGCTTTGATTTCCACCTTACCATGTCCAAGAGGGCGTGCAAAACGGTGGTTTTTGGTTACAGTCCCGAATCACATGGAGGCAATGAGCGATAGGAGGGGATTCGTCTCTCCCGGTATTGGGAGTTGATGTTGCGCTGTGTTCGATTGGCTATAACCGGAAATCCCTGGCCAGGGTTGCTGAGATTTACTGGTAAGTGTTACCAGTAGTTTCTCGAACTGTTATAGATCTCATATCGACACGACTTATCGAGCTATTGGGGTCTGACGTTTACCACCCCTAGGCGAGATATGCGACATATCAAACGACGAGACCGGACTGTACGGTAAGTGTTACTGGTTGGATTCACAGGAGTGTGAGCGGGCTTGCTCGTCGATCTTCTGATCGCTCAATACCGGGGTGGCCGTTACGTTTAGCAGACCGCTTACGGCTTGTGGGTGCTTGATATGATCATCATCTGCTGCCGGCGTATTGACGAGTCTTTAGAGTCCTACACAGAGGTTTCCTGGCTCAAGCGAAACGAAATAGGAGCGCATATGAGATATGTGCGGGACAGAGAATAATGCGTGTATGTGATACCGTATTCTATTCTCGTGATTTGTATCATCGGAAGGTTATATGTGATATAGCCGGGTTACCGGATCAAGTGTTGATTCGATACATTGATACACTTGATACTAGTCGGTTATATGCGATATGACCTGATCATTAAATCAAGTGTTGATTTAATGATTTAATGCATAATTATATATTTGATATATTACTTTGCATTAACTAGTATTGGTTCACTTAAATTGGATTTTCTCACTTGATGTGCACATTGTATATGTGATATATTTTTGTGTGCACTTGATTGTATCATGTTTGATGATACATGCTTACTTGAGTTTGTGTAAAGATTAAACCATGGTTATTTAAATGGTTAGGTTTTTTTTTCATATCTATTTATTTATTTATTTATTTTGGAAAGGAAAATGATATGGTGGCTTTCTTTGTTTTCTTGTTGAAGCTTCATGAAGCTTTGAACAAGTCCACCATATTTGTCTCATGCTTAACCCTAACCATTCCCACTAGCCATAGTCTATTCTCTACACCTAATCATGGTTGCCATATGATAAGTATTGATATTATTTTCTATTTTGAAAATGAGCTTATCATATTATCTTCTTCTTCTTCTCCTTCTTCAACATGAAGAAAGCTTGCCTCCATCAATGGCAACTAGTGAAAAAGAGTGAGAAATCCAATTCTAAAGTGAACCCACTTCCTATTTCTTCATCCTCTACCTCTTGCCAAGTAGTATAGGGTGTTTTCTTCACAAGTTTCATGACTTGGTGAAGTGGGAGCTTGATCTTGTGATGTCTCGACGTAGATCATCTTCGGCATCGAAGTCGACGACCTAGCCCGCCCATTTCTCCGATGAAACCGATGCTAGAGTCCGGGATCCGATTTGGACAGCGGAGGGACGTCATCACGGAGCTATGGAGGTGGAGGACCGGATCTACAAAGGTTGTATTTCCGTTTACCCTTTAGTTAAGTTGTTAACTAGTTTCTTGTTTCGCCTAAAATTCTAGTTAACGATCCGTATTAGGGTTTCTCGGCACATGCAAAATTTGAAATTGGCATGGTTGATGCCTTGTGAGACCTCATTAGCGTGCCTAGGAACCCTACAGTGGTATCAGAGCCTAGCTAGAGCCTTAGGCGAAGTGTTGACGGAGTTTGAAGTCCGCTCGACCCGAAACCCTAACTCTAAAATGCTCTCTGGAAATTTTCTGAAAATTTGGATTTTTGTGAATTAAAAATTGCTAAAAAATTCAGCAGGGACTTATTTGAATTACTGTGAAATTCGAGGGGCTAATTCATCTAAAGCGCGGCGGAACCGCAGCACAAGCATGGCTTGTGCGGCGGTTCCGCGGCCCTTTTGTCACATTATTTTATGAATTTTGCACAGTAATTCATGTTTTCAGGTGCTGAGTTTTCTGGGAATTTTTAATTTGAACTCAAGAGTTGAGTTTTCTGGGGTGTTTTGGAGCTTAGAAGATTCGATCGGATTATCAGATTTTGTCTTTGTGGCTTTCCGGATATTTTAGAATATGTTAAAAAGTTCGACCGGATATAAATACCCACCTTTTCCCATGTCGGAAAAATTCCAAGTGTTGGATTTTTCTGTGGTTTAAGGATGTTCTAAGTAGTGCAAGTAACGCGATGGTCCCTCTAGAAGACAACAAACCTTAACTCGATTATGTGACCGTCTTGAACTGCCCTTTGAACCTTAGGGTTTGGGGCAGTACGGCGTGCCCCATGTGAGGCGTTGGCTTGACCCTTCTACGGCTGGACCGTTGGTACTGAGGCATGTAGTGAATGTCTTTGAACTTAATGTGTTGAGCTGTTTCGGGAAAACTTGGGTGTTCGATTGTTCGATCGGAAAGTTTAACATTTTCTATCTTATTCGGAATGTGATACAATAATTGGAATTCACAATAAGTTATGAGATAACTGAATGAATGTTATAAACATAGCAGTTTAGTCTCACTTGATCGGTTGCCACGGAATTTTGATGTGATCAAAAGTCCGTCGCAATCACGTAGTGTACGCGGATACTCGCCGGGTAAACTTAATAGACAGCCTCGCTCCATAGCCCCGACCAAGTGACTGTAGGAGAACCCCATCGCCTAAAGCATCCGTTCGGGTGCTCGCGGCAGCGGTGTTCCGCCTTGGTGCGCTTCGTCGACGGCGTCGGGGGTGCGGCCGCCTACTAAAGTTTGCGACGAGCATTCGATCAGGATGTCGGGAATCTTGTTGAATTGCCCGACTTGATATTGAAAAGTGTTTTCGATAATGAGACTAAAATGCGGGGTTTATAATTGTTAGGCATGCGATGTCTATGGAATTCATTTGGTTAGGCATGTGATGTCTAAATATGGTTGGGGATTCCAACTGTTGTAGTTTTACACTTTCTTTTATGTGACCGTAAGTGTAATATGTGATATCGCCGGTTTCGTTGCTATATGTCAACGACAATTGGGATGGGTATATTTACTTACGTTGATGACATGTGATGTTATGTGTTGCTAGATATATTATATTGGATCGTCGTGTTTGAATAGCCGGGGTTTTTTATGTGAGATGAGTGTTTTTCATTTTCATTCATGTAAAAAACTTGTATGTAATATTCTTTTATTGGGGCACTTCCATGTTGCGGAAGATGTCACCTTTTGTATATTATTTACTTTTCCGCACTAGGATAGACCCAAGAAGGAGGGCACAAGTAACCGGGTTCTGGAGTCCAGTGGGAGACCAACTCGAGGAGTCGAGTCCGGGTCTCCTAACTCTAGAATTGGTAGGGTTACTTGCCGTTCTCGTAGGGGTCTAGGAGTGTGGGTTTGGCTATTCATCACGACCATGGAATCCGTGTTTTATACTGGCTCGTATTGAAAACACGGACGTCCTAGTATATCCAATATTTCATATGATATTTTCTGCTGTGATATCTGTGATGTGATCATGTGATGTTCTGTGATAAATACTGTATATAGAATATACGATATATTATATAGACGTTACTTATGTTTTACACCCGCGCTAGCCCTGCCCCCTCTGCCGTTAGTTACCTAACCTAACGGTGCACGAGGATACATCGAGGCGAATGCGGATGGCATAAGTGTACGTCGTATTTATCTGTGATGTTTAGGTACTTAAATGATGGGACTTCATTAATATGATTAATGAAAGAAAAAGAAACCTAAAGATGTTGTGGAATCGAATTTCAAAAATAAAACAGGTAGCTACAGTTCTTGCTTTGCACAGCGGTATATGTGATATATCCTGCACCTTATTCGATAAGGAAAGGACCGAGATCTCTTCACCGGGAGTGACTCCTTTAGCAATAACTGGCAGATGCTACACACTCGGTTTGTCTTTTGATTGCTTTTAAGTGTTTTTGCTTTGCACAGTGATATATATGATATATCCCGCACCTTATTCGATGAGGAAAGGGCCGACGATCCCTTCACCGGGAGTGACCCCTTTAGCAAAACTAGAAAAGCCTCGAAAACACTCCATTTCAAAATCATTTGACTCTACAACGATATCAAGTTCATTACGCAATAGGTTTTCAGAAAAACCTGTCGTAGCCCTCCGTCATTTAAGATAAGTACTAGTTAGTATTCGTGCTACGTTTGTTGACTATGTTAAGGCGTAGTGTGCGGTAGCTAATTAGTGCTTATCTGCATAAGCATATGATGCGATTGGATTAGGGTAGTCGTGCGACTTTGTTGACTATGTTAAGGGTCATGCGGGTGGGTTTAATTCAATCGGGAAATGACGGGTTGAACTTGACTAGCACTTGTGATTTGTTGACTATGTTAAGGTCATATAGCTACTAGGGGCAAAATATTATCGGGAATTTCAAGTGTTGAAATTTGCAATGAGATTGCATACCTTCTAGGAGATAGTTGGATCCCGATGCCCGCTGCGAGTAAGAGTTACTCCTGGGAGAGTTTTACACATTACAATTAGCCGGTCAAGTAGGTGTCTAGAAAGGTGTTAACGAGGTTACGCCTCTGGGAAAATGAGGTTTACATTAATTAGGTTCGGGCGAAAGCACGGGGGACCTCCCTCAAAGTACCGACACTGGCCTGGCTGAAAGATTGGCGAACTTGTAGTGTGTAATTAATCCCAGCTGGTCTTTCCTTTTAGGGTTTGAAGGAAGATTTGATAAAAACAGTGGGAGCCATCCTGATTAGATAAAATAATAACCAATCTATTCTTGCAAGAGCGCACGCTGAGTGTTTTCTTCTCTCTCTCTCCAGGTAGCGACCATATCACGCCTTAATCAAGATAATAATACGGAAGTATTGACTGAACCCGCTTGTTATACTGAGCTGGGGAACATTGGTCCCGCTCCAACTTATAATTGTTATAAGACAGAGTAGGAAATTGGGGATTACCAGAATTCCCGTGCCGCCCAAACGAAGAAAGTGCATATGATGCATCATCTTTGGGTGTGTTCATTACAAAGAACTGTTTCTCAGTATCCTCCGCATCCTGGGTATATGATACCGGATCAGGATCTCAGATATGTAATCTGTTACATAGGGCTGCAAAAAGGTAAAAGAACTGAGAACGGGTGATAAGTTTCATGAGGCAGAAAACGGGGCAAGTGTTGCAGCCAAGTCTGTTGGTCACTGTCACCCTGTATTACCAATACATTGATTCTGAACGAATGTTATTAGATACCGAACATGATATGCAAAATCATATCTGTCTCTTTATTAGTAAAGAAACGATAAAATTTTGTATTATTAGGTAATGTTTTGAACATTTCCTATATCAAAAGTTGATCGGATCAGGCACGTTATCTAAAAGCATTGATGTTCTAAATCAAACTACAGTTCTTAGTATACAGAACACACACAAGAGGAAGTGTTCAGAACTGAACGAATCCTTCTTGAGGTATTGTAGACAAGGTCATATCAATACGACCCGACTGGCTGAAGTTACATTTAGATGCATATTTAAATCTGTTTGAAATTACATCTTGTGAAACTTGCCAGTCATGTCACAGAGATAAGATGACCATAGCTCTGTTTACTGGAAACAGAGAAAGAGATAGTGAACTCTTGGGATGATACATGTTGATGTATAAAGGTCCCCAGTCTACACATGCCAAGACCGGTTCTTTGTACTTCATTACAGTCTCTGATGATCTCTCAAGATTCAGACATATGTTCCTGTTGAAACACAAGTCCGAACCTTTTGAGATATTCACAGAATATGATTTAGAAGTAGAGAACCAAAACACGGGTATAAGTATTATGTCCTTTGATGAGATCAATGAGGAGAATACTTGAGTACGAAATTCCTGGACTATTCTGAAGGAGAATGAGATTCTCTCTCAGCATTACTCCTCCGTATACACCATAGCACGATGGTATATCGGGGCGGAGCAGTTGCACCCTATTCGATATGGTGCGCTCTATGATGAGTACTACTGAGTTACCTGTTTCCTCTTGGGAGTTATGCGCTTGAGAAGCTGCATACCTATTAAATAGGGTTCGAATCAGATCACAGCCTACCACTCCATATAAGATATGGTATGGGAAGAGCCCATGTCTTAAACTAGTTAAGATTTAGGGTTGTCTGGCCTATGTCTAAAAGCAAAATCGGGACAAGCTCGCGGCAAAGTCAGTTATGTAGAACTGGAAAGGTTCCAGCTATACAAACTGCAGTTGAAGATTTGGTAGAACCAAAGGATTCAATAGTAACCAACGAACCTCAGCCACTCCGCCGATCTAGTAGGGTTCCTCACCCACCTGAGAGATACTTCGGTTTCTCTATGACAGTGGGAGCGAGGATTGCATCATGAGATGATGACCCAACTAGTTTCGAGCTGGCCATCAGGAGTGGGACTCTGTAAGAATGGCTGGATGCTTAGTGATCTGAGATGGAATCCTTTTACACCAACAAAGTATGGACTTTGGTTGCTTTATCTGAAGGGTTAAATCCCCATCAGGAGCAAGTATATCTTGAGAAGATTACTTGGTGTAGATGGAAAAGTTGAGACTTTCAAAGCTATACATGTTAAAGGTTTCCATCATCGACCAGGTGTGGATAATAATGAAAACTTTTTCCAGTGGCTATGCTTAAGTCCATCCAGATCCTACTTACCACGGCTACATACCATGACTACGATATCTGGTGGTTGGGTGTCATGACAGCTTTTCTAAATGATGTTTTAGAAGAGAGCGTCTATAAGTACACAGCCTGAGGGCTTCGTAGACAGTGGGAGCAGCGGAAACGTGTGCAAGATGCTTTATAGGATAAAGCAGGCATTGCGGAGTTGGAACATCTGTTTTGATGTGTTAGTCAAAGAGTTTGACATCATCAAAATGGTAGATGAACCTTGTATAAACAAAAAGGTAGTAGGGAGTATGGTGAAGATCCTCGTAGAGTACGTGGATGACATACTCTTGATAGGGAAGGAGTTTCCTATGCTACACTCGATCAATCTCCGCTTATCACAATGATTCTCCACATAGGATCAAAGTGATACCTACTAAATCCTGGGTTTTGGATCTATGAGATAGATCTAAATGGATATTAGGATTCTCACTAGTTGTAGTGAGTTGGTATCAATCGATCCTGGGGAGAATCACTTGAAGGGTTCCAGAGTGATAAGGACGACTGAAAGTCAGTCACAGGCATTGTCTTTACCCTCAGTAAATGGACGGTATGTTGGAAGAGTTCCAAGCTAGATACCGTGGCTAACTAGACGATAAAGGCAGGATACATCGCTACTTAAGATGCTACAAAAGAGGATGTTTGGGTGTATATTGGTTCGTGAGATGAACTACGTTCTAACCATTGTGAGACAATGGAGTTGTGGCTTATGCCAAGGAACGCCGGTCCCATCAGTGATCCAGACATATTCTAAGGCAGTGTAACCTGATCATGGAGATGGTTGATCTCCAAGGGATCAAGGTTAGGAGAGTAGACTCAGAGGACAACACGGCGGATCCACTCACAAAGGCCTTTTCCCAGGATGGTTGAGTATGAGATACTTCAACCACTGCTATCAGATGGCCCTAGTGCAAGTGGAAGATTGTTAGTTATATGTATGCCCTAGAGGCCATTACTATACATAGGATGTATATTGTAGTGGATGCTTGGACATATATAGGGAGGACTTTCTTGCTCGACATGATAGTATGCTATCTGGTTGCTCTTTACCTTAACGTGTATACTGATTGTCTCTCTGTTACATGTTGGTAAAGCCCTTAGGATGTGTACTTGACTACCTGGACTATGATGCAGATCATACTAGTGGGGACATGGTAGTCCATAAGTACATCCTTCAAGGTCCCTAGTCGTGGGTGTATCGAGACGGGGCATCGATATACCAGTGTAGACTAGCGTATACCTTCTCGACCCATACAGATGGGTGATGGATGATCCCATATCCATTGGTGTTTGACATCAGAGATTATATACGGGTGCTCAGTGCAGACTGGGTACACTGGACGGACTCGCCGAGAACTCCCAGATGGTATTATACCTTACGTCAGATGGCAGTTCTCTGGTGACACTGGTACAAAGTAGTCTGTTGATCCGAGATCGTCATAGAGTCTTGTGTGATTCCCACTGTGCTTTGATTTCCACCTTACCACGTCCAAGAGGGCGTGCAAAACGGTGGTTTTTGGGTACAGTCCCGAATCACATGGAGGCAATGAGCGATAGGAGGGGATTCGTCTCTCCCAGTATAGGGAGTTGATGTTGTGCTGTGTTCGATTGGCTATAACCGGAAATCCCTGGCCAGGGTTGCTGATATTTACTGGTAAGCATTACCAGTAGTTTCTCGAACTGTTATAGACCTCATATCGACACGACTTATCGAGCTATTGGGGTCTGACGTTTACCACCCCTAGACGAGATATGCGACATATCAGACGACGAGACCGGACTGTACGGTAAGTGTTACTGGTTGGATTCACAGGAGTGTGAGCGGGCTTGCTTGTCGATCTTCTGATCGCTCAATACCCGGGTGGCCGTTACGTTTAGCAGACCGCTTGCGGCTTATGGGTGCTTGATATGATCATCATCTGCTGCCGGCGTATTGACGAGTCTTTAGAGTCCTACACAGAGGTTTCCTGGCTCAAGCGAAACGAAATAGGAGCGCATATGAGATATGTGCGGGACAGAGAATAATGCGTGTATGTGATACCGTATTCTATTCTCGCGATTTGTATCATCGGAAGGTTATATGTGATATAGCCGGGTTACCGGATCAAGTGTTGATTCGATACATTGATACACTTGATACTAGTCGGTTATATGCGATATGACCGGATCATTTAATCAAGTGTTGATTTAATGATTTAATGCATAATTATATATTTGATATATTACTTTGCATTAATTAGTATTGGTTCACTTAAATTGGATTTTCTCACTTGATGTGCACATTGTATATGTGATATATTTTTGTGTGCACTTGATTGTATCATGTTTGATGATACATGCTTACTTGAGTTTGTGTAAAGATTAAACCATGGTTATTTAAATGGTTAGGGTTTTGATTTTCATATCTATTTATTTATTTATTTATTTTGGAAAGGAAAATGATATGGTGGCTTTCTTTGTTTGCTTGTTGAAGCTTCATGAAGCTTTGAACAAGTCCACCATATTTGTCTCATGCTTAACCCTAACCATTCCCACTAACCATAGTCTATTCTCTACACCTAATCATGGTTGCCATATGATAAGTATTGATATTATTTTCTATTTTGAAAATGAGCTTATCATATTATCTTCTTCTTCTTCTCCTTCTTCAACATGAAGAAAGCTTGCCTCCATCAATGGCAACTAGTGAAAAAGAGTGAGAAATCCAATTCTAAAGTGAACCCACTTCCTATTTCTTCATCCTCTACCTCTTGCCAAGTAGTATAGGGTGTTTTCTTCACAAGTTTCATGACTTGGTGAAGTGGGAGCTTGATCTTGTGATGCCTCGACGTAGATCATCTTCGGCATCGAAGTCGACGACCTAGCCCGCCCATTTCTCCGATGAAACCGATGCTAGAGTCCGGGATCCGATTTGGACAGCGGAGGGACGTCATCACGGAGCTATGGAGGTGGAGGGCCGGATCTACAAAGGTTGTATTTCCGTTTACCCTTTAGTTAAGTTGTTAACTAGCTTCTTGTTTCGCCTAAAATTCTAGTTAACGATCCGTATTAGGGTTTCTCGGCACATGCAAAATTTGAAATTGGCATGATTGATGCCTTGTGAGACCTCATTAACGTGCCTAGGAACCCTACAGTGGTATCAGAGCCTAGCTAGAGCCTTAGGCGAAGTGTTGACGGAGTTTGAAGTCCGCTCGACCCGAAACCCTAACTCTAAAATGCTCTCTGGAAATTTTCTGAAAATTTGGATTTTTGTGAATTAAAAATTGCTAAAAAATTCAGCAGGGACTTATTTGAATTACTGTGAAATTCGAGGGGCTAATTCATCTAAAGCGCGGCGGAACCGCGGCACAAGCATGGCTTGTGCGGCGGTTCCGCGGCCCTTTTGTCACATTATTTTATGAATTTTGCACAGTAATTCATGTTTTCAGGTGCTGAGTTTTCTGGGAATTTTTAATTTGAACTCAAGAGTTGAGTTTTCTGGGGTGTTTTGGAGCTTAGAAAATTCGATCGGATTATCAGATTTTGTCTTTGTGGCTTTCCGGATATTTTAGAATATGTTAAAAAGTTCGACCGGATATAAATACCCACCTTTTCCCCTGTCGGAAAAATTCCAAGTGTTGGATTTTTCTGTGGTTTAAGGACGTTCTAAGTAGTGCAAGTAACGCGATGGTCCCTCTAGAAGACAACAAACCTTAACTCGATTATGTGACCGTCTTGAACTGCCCTTTGAACCTTAGGATTTGGGGCAGTACGGCGTGCCCCATGTGAGGCGTTGGCTTGACCCTTCTATGGCTTGACCGTTGGTACTGAGGCATGTAGTGAATGTCTTTGAACTTATTTCATGTGTTGAGCTGTTTCGGGAAAACTTGGGTGTTCGATTGTTCGATCGGAAAGTTTAACATTTTCTATCTTATTCGGAATGTGATACAATAATTGGAATTCACAATAAGTTATGAGATAACTGAATGAATGTTATAAACATAGCAGTTTAGTCTCACTTGATCGGTTGCCACGGAATTTTGATATGATCAAAAGTCCGTCGCAATCACGTAGTGTACGCGGATACTCGCCGGGTAAACTTAATAGACAGCCTCGCTCCATAGCCCCGACCAAGTGACTGTAGGAGAACCCCGTCGCCTAAAGCATCCGTTCGGGTGCTCGCGGCAGCGGTGTTCCGCCTTGGTGCGCTTCGTCGACGGCGTCGGGGGTGCGGCCGCCTACTAAAGTTTGCGACGAGCATTCGATCAGGATGTCGGGAATCTTGTTGAATTGCCCGACTTGATATTAAAAAGTGTTTTCGATAATGAGACTAAAATGCGGGGTTTATAATTGTTAGGCATGCGATGTCTAAGGAATTCATTTGGTTAGGCATGTGATGTCTAAATGTGGTTAGGGATTCCAACTGTTGTAGTTTTACACTTTCTTTTATGTGACCGTAAGTGTAATATGTGATATCGCCGGTTTCGTTGCTATATGTCAACGACAATTGGGATGGGTATATTTACTTACGTTGATGACATGTGATGTTATGTGTTGCTAGATATATTATATTGGATCGTCGTGTTTGAATAGCCGGGGGTTTTTATGTGAGATGAGTGTTTTTCATTTTCATTCATGTAAAAAACTTGTATGTAATATTCTTTTATTGGGGCACTTCCATGTTGCGGAAGATGTCACCTTTTGTATATTATTTACTTTTCCGCACTAGGATAGACCCAAGAAGGAGGGCACAAGTAACCGGGTTCTGGAGTCCAGTGGGAGACCAACTCGAGGAGTCGAGTCCGGGTCTCCTAACTCTAGAATTGGTAGGGTTACTTGCCGCTCTCGTAGGGGTCTAGGAGTGTGGGTTTGGCTATTCATCACGACCATGGAATCCGTGTTTTATACTGGCTCGTATTGAAAACACGGACGTCCTAGTATATCCAATATTTCATATGATATTTTCTGCTGCGATATCTGTGATGTGATCATGTGATGTTCTGTGATAAATACTGTATATAGAATATACGATATATTATATAGACGTTACTTATGTTTTACACCCGCGCTAGCCCTGCCCCCTCTGCCGTTAGTTACCTAACCTAACGGTGCACGAGGATACATCGAGGCGAATGCGGATGGCATAAGTGTACGTCGTATTTATCTGTGATGTTTAGGTACTTAAATGATGGGACTTCATTAATATGATTAATGAAAGAAAAAGAAACCTAAAGATGTTGTGGAATCGAATTTCAAAAATAAAACAGGTAGCTACAGTTCTTGCTTTGCACAGCGGTATATGTGATATATCCTGCACCTTATTCGATAAGGAAAGGACCGAGATCTCTTCACCGGGAGTGACTCCTTTAGCAATAACTGGCAGATGCTACACACTCGGTTTGTCTTTTGATTGCTTTTAAGTGTTTTTGCTTTGCACAGTGATATATATGATATATCCCGCACCTTATTCGATGAGGAAAGGGCCGACGATCCCTTCACCGGGAGTGACCCCTTTAGCAAAACTAGAAAAGCCTCGAAAATACTCCATTTCAAAATCATTTGATTCTACAACGATATCAAGTTCATTACGCAATAGGTTTTCAGAAAAACCTGTCGTAGCCCTCCGTCATTTCAGATAAGTACTAGTTAGTATTCGTGCTACGTTTGTTGACTATGTTAAGGCGTAGTGTGCGGTAGCTAATTAGTGCTTATCTGCATAAGCATATGATGCGATTGGATTAGGGTAGTCGTGCGACTTTGTTGACTATGTTAAGGGTCATGCGGGTGGGTTTAATTCAATCGGGAAATGACGGGTTGAACTTGACTAGCACTTGTGATTTGTTGACTATGTTAAGGTCATATAGCTACTAGGGGCAAAATATTAGAGGGAATTTCAAGTGTTGAAATTTGCAATGAGATTGCATACCTTCTATGAGATAGTTGGATCCCGATGCCCGCTGCGAGTAAGAGTTACTCCTGGGAGAGTTTTACACATTACAATTAGCCGATCAAGTAGGTGTCTAGAAAGGTGTTAACGAGGTTACGCCTCTGGGAAAATGAGGTTTACATTAATTAGGTTCGGGCGAAAGCACGGGGGACCTCCCTCAAAGTACCGACACTGGCCTGGCTGAAAGATTGGCGAACTTGTAGTGTGTAATTAATCCCAGCTGGTCTTTCCTTTTAGGGTTTGAAGGAAGATTTGATAAAAACAGTGGGAGCCATCCTGATTAGATAAAATAATAACCAATCTATTCTTGCAAGAGCGCACGCTGAGTGTTTTCTTCTCTCTCTCTCCAGGTAGCGACCATATCACGCCTTAATCAAGATAATAATACGGAAGTATTGACTGAACCCGCTTGTTATACTGAGCTGGGGAACATTGGTCCCGCTCCAACTTACAATTGTTATAAGATAGAGCAGGAAATTAGGGATTACCAGAATTCCCGTGCCGCCCAAACGAAGAAAGTGCATATGATGCATCATCTTTGGGTGTGTTCATTACAAAGAACTGTTTCTCAGTATCCTCCGCATCCTGGGTATATGATACCGGATCAGGATCTCAGATATGTAATCTGTTACATAGGGCTGCAAAAAGGTAAAAGAACTGAGAACGGGTGATAAGTTTCATGAGGCAGAAAATGGGGCAAGTGTTGCAGCCAAGTCTGTTGGTCACTGTCACCCTGTATTACCAATACATTGATTCTGAACGAATGTTATTAGATACCGAACATGATATGCAAAATCATATCTGTCTCTTTATTAGTAAAGAAACGATAAAATTTTGTATTATTAGGTAATGTTTTGAACATTTCCTATATCAAAAGTTGATCGGATCAGGCACGTTATCTAAAAGCATTGATGTTCTAAATCAAACTACAGTTCTTAGTATACAGAACACACACAAGAGGAAGTGTTCAGAACTGAACGAATCCTTCTTGAGGTATTGTAGACAAGGTCATATCAATACGACCCGACTGGCTGAAGTTACATTTAGATGCATATTTAAATCTGTTTGAAATTACATCTTGTGAAACTTGCCAGTCATGTCACAGAGATAAGATGACCATAGCTCTGTTTACTGGAAACAGAGAAAGAGATAGTGAACTCTTGGGATGATACATGTTGATGTATAAAGGTCCCCAGTCTACACATGCCAAGACCGGTTCTTTGTACTTCATTACATTCTCTGATGATCTCTCAAGATTCAGACATATGTTCCTGTTGAAACACAAGTCCGAACCTTTTGAGATATTCACAGAATATGATTTAGAAGTAGAGAACCAAAACACGGGTATAAGTATTATGTCCTTTGATGAGATCAAGGACGAGAATACTTGAGTACGAAATTCCTGGACTATTCTAAAGGAGAATGAGATTCTCTCTCAGCATTACTCCTCCGTATACACCATAGCACGATGGTATATCGGGGCGGAGCAGTTGCACCCTATTCGATATGGTGCGCTCTATGATGAGTACTACTGAGTTACCTGTTTCCTATTGGGAGTTATGCGCTTGAGAATCTGCATACCTATTAAATAGGGTTCGAATCAGATCACAGCCTACCACTCCATATAAGATATGGTATGGGAAGAGCCCATGTCTTAAACTAATTAAGATTTGGGGTTGTCCGGCCTATGTCTAAAAGCAAAATCGGGACAAGCTCGCGGCAAAGTCAGTTATGTAAAACTGGAAAGGTTCCAGCTATACAAACTGCAGTTGAAGATTTGGTAGAACCAAAGGATTCAATAGTAACCAACGAACCTCAGCCTCTCCGCCGATCTAGTAGGGTTCCTCACCCACCTGAGAGATACTTCGGTTTCTCTATGACAGTGGGAGCGAGGATTGCATCATGAGATGATGACCCAACTAGTTTCGAGCTGGCCATCAGGAGTGGGACTCTGTAAGAATGGCTGGATGCTTAGTGATCTGAGATGGAATCCTTATACACCAACAAAGTATGGACTTTGGTTGCTTTATCTGAAGGGTTAAACCCCCATCAGGAGCAAGTATATCTTGAGAAGATTACTTGGTGTAGATGGAAAAGTTGAGACTTTCAAAGCTATACATGTTAAAGGTTTTCATCATCGACCAGGTGTGGATAATGATGAAAACTTTTTCCAGTGGCTATGCTTAAGTCCATCCAGATCCTACTTACCACGGCTACATACCATGACTACGATATCTGGTGGTTGGGTGTCATGACAGCTTTTCTAAATGATGTTTTAGAAGAGAGCGTCTATAAGTACACAGCCAGAGGGCTTCGTAGACAGTGGGAGCAGCGGAAACGTGTGCAAGATGCTTTATAGGATAAAGCAGGCATTGCGGAGTTGGAACATCTGTTTTGATGTGTTAGTCAAAGAGTTTGACATCATCAAAATGGTAGATGAACCTTGTATAAACAAAAAGGTAGTAGGGAGTATGGTGAAGATCCTCGTAGAGTACGTGGATGACATACTCTTGATAAGGAAAGAGTTTCCTATGCTACACTCGATCAATCTCCGCTTATCACAATGATTCTCCACATAGGATCAAAGTGATACCTACTAAATCCTGGGTTTTGGATCTATGAAATAGATCTAAATGGATATTAGGATTCTCACTAGTTGTAGTGAGTTGGTATCAATCGATCCTGGGGAGAATCACTTGAAGGGTTCCAGAGTGATAAGGACGACTGAAATTCAGTCACAGGCATTGTCTTTACCCTCAGTAAATGGACGGTATGTTGGAAGAGTTCCAAGCTAGATACCGTGGCTAACTAGACGATAAAGGCAGGATACATCGCTACTTAAGATGCTACCAAAGAGGATATTTGGGTGTATATTGGTTCGTGAGATGAACTACGTTCCAACCATTGTGAGACAATGGAGTTGTGGCTTATGCCAAGGAACGCCGGTCCCATCAGTGATCCAGACATATTCTAAGGCAGTGTAACCTGATCATGGAGATGGTTGATCTCCAAGGGATCAAGGTTAGGAGAGTAGACTCAGAGGACAACACGGCGGATCCACTCACAAAGGCTTTTCCCAGGATGGTTGAGTATGAGATACTTCAACCACTGCTATCAGATGGCCCTAGTGCAAGTGGGAGATTGTTAGTTATATGTATGCCCTAGAGGCCATTACTATACATAGGATGTATATTGTAGTGGATGCTTGGACATATATAGGGAGGACTTTCTTGCTCGACATGATAGTATGCTATCTGGTTGCTCTTTACCTTAACGTGTATACTGATTGTCTCTCTGTTACATGTTGGTAAAGCCCTTAGGATGTGTACTTGACTACCTGGACTATGATGCAGATCATACTAGTGGGGACATGGTAGTCCATAAGTACATCCTTCAAGGTCCCTAGTCGTGGGTGTATCGAGACGGGGCATCGATATACCAGTGTAGACTAGCGTATACCTTCTCGACCCATACAGATGGGTGATGGATGATCCCATATCCATTGGTGTTTGACATCAGAGATGATATACGGGTGCTCAGTGCAGACTGGGTACACTGGACGGACTCGCCGAGAACTCCCAGATGGTATTATACCTTACGTCAGATGGCAGTTCTCTGGTGACACTGGTACAAAGTAGTCTGTTGATCCGAGATCGTCATAGAGTCTTGTGTAATTCCCACTGTGCTTTGATTTCCACCTTACCACGTCCAAGAGGGCGTGCAAAACGGTGGTTTTTGGGTACAGTCCCGAATCACATGGAGGCAATGAGCGATAGGAGGGGATTCGTCTCTCCCGGTATAGGGAGTTGATGTTGTGCTGTGTTCGATTGGCTATAACCGGAAATCCCTGGCCAGGGTTGCTGATATTTACTGGTAAGCGTTACCAGTAGTTTCTCGAACTGTTATAGACCTCATATCGACACGACTTATCGAGCTATTGTGGTCTGACGTTTACCACCCCTAGACGAGATATGCGACATATCAGACGACGAGACCGGACTGTACGGTAAGTGTTACTGGTTGGATTCACAGGAGTGTGAGCGGGCTTGCTTGTCGATCTTCTGATTGCTCAATACCCGGGTGGCCGTTACGTTTAGCAGACCGCTTGCGGCTTATGGGTGCTTGATATGATCATCATCTGCTGCCGGCGTATTGACGAGTCTTTAGAGTCCTACACAGAGGTTTCCTGGCTCAAGCGAAACGAAATAGGAGTGCATATGAGATATGTGCGGGACAGAGAATAATGCGTGTATGTGATACCGTATTCTATTCTCGCGATTTGTATCATCGGAAGGTTATATGTGATATAGCCGGGTTACCGGATCAAGTGTTGATTCGATACATTGATACACTTGATACTAGTCGGTTATATGCGATATGACCGGATCATTAAATCAAGTGTTGATTTAATGATTTAATGCATAATTATATATTTGATATATTACTTTGCATTAACTAGTATTGGTTCACTTAAATTGGATTTTCTCACTTGATGTGCACATTGTATATGTGATATATTTTTGTGTGCACTTGATTGTATCATGTTTGATGATACATGATTACTTGAGTTTGTGTAAAGATTAAACCATGGTTATTTAAATGGTTAGGGTTTTGATTTTCATATCTATTTATTTATTTATTTATTTTGGAAAGGAAAATGATATGGTGGCTTTCTTTGTTTGCTTGTTGAAGCTTCATGAAGCTTTGAACAAGTCCACCATATTTGTCTCATGCTTAACCCTAACCATTCCCACTAACCATAGTCTATTCTCTACACCTAATCATGGTTGCCATATGATAAGTATTGATATTATTTTCTATTTTGAAAATGAGCTTATCATATTATCTTCTTCTTCTTCTCCTTCTTCAACATGAAGAAAGCTTGCCTCCATCAATGGAAACTAGTGAAAAAGAGTGAGAAATCCAATTCTAAAGTGAACCCACTTCCTATTTCTTCATCCTCTACCTCTTGCCAAGTAGTATAGGGTGTTTTCTTCACAAGTTTCATGACTTGGTGAAGTGGGAGCTTGATCTTGTGATGCCTCGACGTAGATCATCTTCGGCATCGAAGTCGACAACCTAGCCCGCCCATTTCTCCGATGAAACCGATGCTAGAGTCCGGGATCCGATTTGGACAGCTGAAGGACGTCATCACGGAGCTATGGAGGTGGAGGACCGGATCTACAAAGGTTGTATTTCCGTTTACCCTTTAGTTAAGTTGTTAACTAGCTTCTTGTTTCGCCTAAAATTCTAGTTAACGATCCGTATTAGGGTTTCTCGGCACATGCAAAATTTGAAATTAGCATGGTTGATACCTTGTGAGACCTCATTAGATTGCCTAGGAACCCTACAATAGGGAGAGAGAGAGAGAGAGAGGGAGAGGGAGAGAGAGAGAGAGAGAGAGGAAACAGCGAGAGAGAGAGAAATGGTGGGACCCTGGGGTTACGAGAAATTTGATTGGCTGTGGCCGAAAATTTGTGAAAGATTTTAAGGAAACTGAAATATTCTGGGGTTATAAAATATTAGAAATTGGGACTTGGCGCAAAGTAAAATATTTCCAAATTACGCCCGGGTCGGGTCCAAAATTTCGAAATTGAAATAAGAAAATTTTAGGCAGGATCCAAAATTAAAAATGAAGTATCTTACAATCAAAAAGCATACCCCCAAAGAGGACACACGTACGTGCGCGTAGCCGTCCAAACTCGCCCGTTTCACTAAACGGGACGAGAACACAATGCACGGACGCTACAACAGGGTTAGGGGTGTCAAGCATGCCATGACGAATATTTTTAGTTTTATTTTAGATGCCTTAAATTGTTATATGCAGAAATGAATTGTCGGGTAAAATTTATAACTAACAACAGTCAAGAAGGATCAATGAAATAAATACTATACACCATTCATACAGTAACAGAAACTAGTAGCATTGGGCTCGGTTGTTACACAACTGGTTTGGGTGCATTGGCCCAAAGCTCGTTAAGAAGCCTAGAAAGTCCAGATTAAAACAAAGTCAAGCAAGTGTTCTCTCCGAGTTAAAATTCCTAACGGTTCTTTGTGTGAGAATAATCTTGACAAAAGACAAGTTTTTATAAAAAAAAATATTTTTAGCGGAGATATGAAGGTTTTATTCTATGATTAAGACTATTGCACGTTCACAGAGGTGTGTATGAAATGAAAACAAGAAAAAGGTGGAGTGAAAAATAAGACCTAGTTTCCAGTTAAGGAACATAGAAATTCTGAAGATGAAACCTTACTGGAAAACGAAACTTGAAAAATGCTTAACTCTTTATAAAACTTATGTGATCCTTTTAAAATTTTTATCTGGGCTTTATTGTGTGACATGATGACTTTATTCGATCCTTCTGGAACTTAACGACACTATTTGCACTGCACGTAAAGACATATAAAATCTTAAGTTAAATAAGAAGTGAGGTGTGAAAAATAAAGGTTCGATAGTCTAGATTTAGGATAATAGAATTGTTATTTTCTGAAACAAAACTTTAGGATTTGAATCATAGTTATTTTGCAAAACTAGCTTGACCGGATTTTGTGGGTAGTATCCGCTGAAAACCCTCAGGAGACAACACTCCTCCAACTAGAGACACCTCGAGGTTTAACGACTTGTTGCACATGCACAGTGCAATCGCGTTCCCTGCGAAAGTGAGGTTAGGATTTTTTGTGAATAAATTGGCTTTGCTCGGGACGAGCAAATGATAAGTTTGGGGGTATTTGTTCATATCATATTTTTGCATTTTTATACCGCCCAATTTTTATCACATTGCTTATCGGTAGGTACTCTTAAGCCATGTTTGCTAGTCAATTGCAGGATACAGGTTCTCAGTCCTAAACAGTGAAATTCATCGAAAAGCACGACAAATTCCGGATTACTGCCGACCACAGATAAGACACGGGTCTCCGCTCTCTATCCGTATGTTGCCGCACACCAGTTTAAGGGACAAAATGGAAAATCGGTGTCATTTTCATGCACAAAGCTCAATGTCAACACAAGATCCAACATATCTACGCGGAGCTCAAGAAAAATCATGGCAAAAGATCCACATCAAATCACCTTTTGATCTGCTGAAATTCTGGAAAAATTGTGAAGAGTTTCTGAGAAAAAACATATACCACACAGCAGACAACATCAAACCAGGGAACGCCACAAAATCCGAGGAGCCAACTCCTCTATATGGCCGCGAAACCGCGGCATAAGTATGCTTAGGCCGTGGAACCGCGACCGTACGGCCTCAGCAGAAGTTCATCTTTTGGGGGCAGATTGGTAATTTCATATATGGACAGATTGTTGCCCTAGGTTTCCAGTTCCCTGCCTATAAATAGTCCAGAACTTGCCAAAGCCATGGGTGCTTATTCTTGTATTTAGATTTTAGAATACATGTTGTTGTTCTTCTTCCTCTTCTCATCTCTTCTCCATTAAAAACTTGTAGTGAGCTTTTGTGAGTGAAGGATGAATAAAGGAGTTCTTTTTGTTACCTTGCTTGTCTTGTTATTTTGTTAATTATAATTGCTTGTATTTTTCATTTGCTAATCTAGTTGTTGTTATTTGTGTTTGTTTATTTCTTGTTCTCTTTTTCTTTATCCTTAAACAACAATGATGCTTAAGCTTGATCCTTACCAATGTGAGGTCTCAATTAGCTAGTTGTAATCTCCTAACCTCCTTCTTTCTATTTTCCTCCTTTTGTTGTATTTTCTTTTTCTTATAATGGGTGAGTAGTTTTCATACTTGTTAGGGTAGGATAAGGAAAGTTTGAGAGAAGGAAATCTCTCTCACTCTTTCTTTGCCCAACATCTTAATTCGGACTCCCGTTAATTGAACTACAATCCGCTCCCTACGGCACCCTATCCTACATGATAGCGGTGATTCCTTAGTGAGACCGGTTGTGGTTGAATTAACCGGAGGATAAGGCTAAGAGCCAAGAACGGACGGACAGGCACCAAAAGGAAGAACTTAAGCGTTGAAAAGCCTAGCTTATACTCACAAGTTCTTTCCTAGTCGTGCTAATCCCCGTTGTTGCCGATTACCGTAACACCGATATTAAGAGTGGCAATGAAAGAAGTGAGCGACTCCTAAATCAAACTAACCTAATCCTAACCCTAACAAGCTCTCTTTATATATCATTTTAACACATAGTTAATCTCAAAACAAGCCTGGACATTTGGACTTAACTCGTTAAAGCACATAGAAAAAGATTCCCATCTCCCTGCGGTCGACCCGTACTCAACCGGCTAGCTACAAGCGAAACCGTCTTGATTTCGGTAATAAACTTGAACATGCAAAAACTCTACCAATCACTCCCGCTTGGGGATGCCTTTATTCATTATATATGCTTTATCAGGTTTTGTACCCGTTTGGGGTCGGTATTTATAAAGGAAACTCTGCCGAAATTTTTAGAAAAGACTTGTGATTTTAAAAATGCATATTTCGGCGTATGTTGCAAACTACTTGATTTAAATTGGTTTTTCCTTCACTCTACTTTTCTTGGTTTGGATTTCTGGGTTTTCGGCTTACTTAGATTACGTACGCCTTGAGACGTTTCGTAATTTAAGTGCCGGTCATGTTCCGTACTTTCGGGTCATGACATAGAGCCACTTGCGACCTGTGGTTAAACCTACTGCCAGCGTAGTGTCGAGTCTTTAGAGTCCATACAGAAGGTTTCCCTGCATCGAACAAAAGATGTAGAGGTCGTATGGTTTTACAACAGGGTTCGGTCACATACGTGTACTTGTACACGGATGATGATATGGATGGACAATACTAGTGGGCTTTGCTTTAAGCTGGATCCTAGTATTGTATTGATGGATTGCTTTCGTCTTCTGTATTCGTATTTTTCGGAATACGGATACTGGTATGTATATACAGACGAGGGGAATTTTTGTAAATTAGTCAAAGATTCTTCTAGAAAGGGCTATGTCATAATGGTACTTTTCATTTTAGCCTAAATGAAAACACTTTGTGACATGGAGAAAAAGGAGGTGTAAATTGCATAATGTTGAGTAAAGCTTTGGATGACACTTGTGGGGTTTTTAGCCCATGACTCATCAAGTTGGAACTTGAACTCTAATTCATTTTCTAATATGAATTATTTATATTAGAAAGGGTAGAGTCCAGTTTAGAACTAAGAGAGAGAAATACTTATTCTATTATGCAATCTTTTTCTCACTAGCTTTTTCTCCATTACCATCTTCTTCCTCAAAACCCTAGTAACTCATGTGTTGAGTAATCTAGGGTAAGAATAGACATTCCAATCCATCTACACACTCTACATTGTCTACGACATCATGAGTAGCGATCTTGATGCCCTAGTTGCCTCCGTTGACGTGGGAGCTCGATGCACATACTCTCGAGTGGATCATCTTCGACAAGAGAGGTCCGACGAGGAAGCCCGATCCGGACGATCCGAGGAGGCTATGACGAGGTGGAGGACAGCGAGGAATGAAGACCCGAAGGACATGAATGTGAGGTATAAGCTTCTGTACTTTAGTTTATACTTCATAGGTTAGATGCTAGTTATGGTTTAGAATACGATCGTTGCTAATAGTCGATGTTACGATGCTAAAATTATTGTTTTTTACACTTTCCGCCTCCCCACAATTTCGCGGGGTGCGTGGCATCAACTTACAGTGGTATCAGAGCCTACTAAACCATAGCTAACTGTTTAGATGAAGTGTAAAAATACGAAACCGAAATAACTCCAAAACATCGAGACAAAGATCCAAGTTTCTGTCAATTTTTTTTGAGGCTCTAAATTTTTTTAAAGTAATTGCAGAGTGTTGTACCTGGTATGACATGAACACACACTAAATTCGAGCCAATTTCACCATATTATGGCCGGCCACATTGGGAAATTTCCCGAGCTCACCCGGTCATTTGTGGTGGAATGACTTGAATTTTGGTCTGTGTTCTAGTTGCTTCGATCTAAGGTCTTTGGTGTTGCTTGTTTTTGCCAATTTTGGATATAAGGTTATCTTTCTGTGATGGTAATACGGGGTCTTTCGAAGTCGTAGTTTTAACGTCATTTAAAGTTTCAAGCTTTGTGATTGTTATATGTGTTTGGAAACGTCGACTAATTACTATATATCGATTAGTCGGGGTTGCACATATCTGTGATTGGTTTGTGTATATGAACATTGTTAGATCGTTGATGATGAATAGCTGGGGATGTGAGATGAGCGTTTTTTTTAATCTTTCATTCGATGTAAATTGTAAAATTGATGTACTATTATTTTGCGGGGCACATTCGGGTTGAGATTGTAACCACCGTTGTATTATTTCTTTTTACTGTTTTCTGCTCCTAAGATAGACCCAAGGTGGGGTGCACTGACTACCGCATTCTTTTAAGTGTCGGGTGGCCTACTCACTTTGTTGAGGGAGGTTGCTTCACTTCTGAAATTTAGCGGGTTTGCCGTACCTGTAGGGGTCTGGGGTAGGGTTTGGCTATTCATCACGACCGTGGAATCCGTCTTTCGTTACAGACTTAAACGAAACGCGGAATTCCTAATATATCCAATGTGTTCATCTGTGATCTGGAATGCCTATTATTGCGTATGACGAATGGTTATTATATATATATATATATTATATAATAGGCGCTACTTATGTTTTACATCCGCGCTAGTCCAGCATCCGCTCTGGCGTTAGTTAAGTAACTTAATGGTGTTAGACGGGGCTAGTGGCGAATGCAGATGGTATAAGTGGACATTGTATTTTCGTCTTTTTCTGTGATGATAGGTGTAAATGATGGGACTGCATTATATTAATGCAAAGCAAATAAACCAAAGCTGAATCGTTGGAACAAATTATAAAACCACTCGGTTTTTTCAAAACAGCAGATTTTTAAATACGGAGCTTAAACCACTCCTTTTTAAAAAAGCTATCATGTTCCTTCGATTAAATCAAGTTCACTACGTTCACGGTATTGCCTAAACCATTCGTAGCCCTCCGTCATTTCATATGAATGTTCAATAGTATTCAAGTTATGTTTGTTGACCTTCGTCAAGGCATAGTGATTGGTAGCTACTGGGTGTTCATATGTAGCATAGATAGATGCGTTGGTTTGGGACAGTCGTATTACCTTGTTGACCTTCGTCAAGGGTATGTACGGATGGGTTCAAATTAACCTAGACAATGATGGGTAGAACTTGACATGTGACTTATAATTTGTTGACCTTCGTCAAGGTCATAAGAGCATGGGGCAAAAATCCACATCGAGAGTTTCTAAAGAAACTGAAACTTTCTAGTGCTGCATACTATTTAGAGTGTGATAATTTTGGTAGGATTCCTTCAGCTTTATCACACAATGATATTTGGATCTCGATCCTACTGTGAGTATATGCTACTCCTCGGGAGATTTTTTCACTAAACGATCAATGCTATAAACCAAGTAGGTGTCTAGAATGGTGTTAGAGGGGCTATGCCTCTAGGGAAAAGAGGTTTTGTAATTAAGGTACTTCGCGAAAGCGTTGGAAAACCTCCCTCGAAGTACCAACGTTAGCCTGGCTGAACGGTTAAGCAAGAATTATAGGGTGAGATTAATCTTGACTAATTCCTCTTTTATGGTTTGAGGAGGGATTCGAGAAACAGTGGGAGCCATCATGTTTAGATAAATTAAAAACCAATATAAACTTGCAAGAGCATCATGCTAAAGTGTTTCTTCTCTCTCTCCTAATTGAAGCGACCAGGTGACCGGACATAGCTTACAACTAGATAATAAATTGACTGAACCAGGCTATATTAATTGGCAAAGGTTTTTCCAGATGTCCATTACCTATGACAAGCTAGATCACCTCATTATTACTCACGCCCCTGCCGTCCCGGGTCCAGTTTCCACCGTCGCGGATGATATCCGTAAGGAAAAAGACAGTGCGAATGCCAAGTGCCTCGTGTTAGCCTCAGTGGATGGTGAACCAGAGGGAACACGAGAAGATTGACTTTGCTTCTATCTTTCTCCATAACAAAGTTTTATATGGAAAGCAATCTTGTATCGCAAGATATGAGACCTCGAAAGAATTGCTTCAAACGAGGTTGGCTGTTGGATCATCTGTAGGGGACCACGTCTCTACAGTGATTAGCTGTATTAAACAGCTCATGGACCTGAAGACCACGTTGGAGAAAAAGTCAAGTGATGACTTGATTCTACAGTCCCAACCTTCTATTTACGCCCAAGGGAATAAAGTTATAATTCCAGTAAAGGGCACCCTGAAGGAAACCAGGGATACACCCGTTCTGCTTATTTGAGGATCTTCATCTTCTGGATCCGAGGCGATAGCCAAGGGTGAGAAGAAGAAAACCTCCGAAAAGCCAATAAACGGTGTTAGTAAGGTAGATAGAAAAGGAGGGGAAAAAGTTTCGGGGATAACGGTAGGAAAGGAGGGTTGTTCCTATTATCATGGAAAATAGCATTGGCAGTAGGGTTGCAGGGCTTGGAAAGCCAGAATCAAGGATCCGAAGCACGTTGTGGCTTCGACTTCGGGTGTGTTTATGATTGAAAACTGCATCTCAATTAACTCTACTTCCTGGGTACTAGATGCCGGATCAGGATCTCAAGTCTGTAATTCATTACAGGCTTTGAGAAACCGTAGAGTTATCAGGGCATGTGATATGACTCTCAGGGTTGCTAACGGAATGAGCATAGATGCTGTATCCGTAGGGGAGTATCACCTAGGATTGACAAGCGCATATATTGATCTTACGTAACTGTTTGTGTGTACCTAGTATGGCTTGTAATATCATATCTGTATCCTTACTTTCTAAGGAAGGATATAATTTTAAATTTGTAAGCGATGTGGTCCACATCCACCTAAATTAGAGTTTGATTGGGTTAGGTACACTAGATAATGGTATATACGTATTAAATCAAGCTCAGGTTTTCAACGTCCAGAACATACTTAAAATAAAGTCTCCAGAATTAAATAAAGCTTTCTTATGGCATTGTAGACTGGGTTACATCAATGAAACAAGGTTGACGAAGTTACATAAAGAGGGATATTTGGATCCGTTCAAATATCAGTCTTATACTACTTGTCAATCATGTCTCATGTGAAAGATGACAAAGACTCTGTTCACTGGACATGGAGTAAGAGAGAGAGAGCTCTTGGGACACATACACAGCGACGTGTGTGGTCTAATGTCTACACTTGCACGAAGTGGTTATTCCTATTTCATTACTTTTACGAATGATTTCTCTAGGTATGGACATGTCTTCTTGATGAAACATAAATCTGAGGCCTTTGAGAAATTCCGGGAATATAAGAATGAAGTGGAAAAACAAATAGGCAAGAGTATCAAGACACTAAGATCTGATCAAGGTGGTGAATACTTGAGTGCCGAGTTCCTGGATTACCTAAAAGAGAATGATATTCTTTCTCAGCTTTCTCCTCCATACACACCTCAACACAACGGTGTATCGGAAAGGCATAACAGAACCCTATTGGATATGGTTCGTTCCATGATGAGTAAGGCTGAGTTACCGTGATCCTTCTGGGGTTATGCACTAGAATCAGCTGCATATCTTTTGAATAAAGTTCCTACTAAGTCTATGTCTACCGCACCATATGAGATGTGGAGTGGGAAGAAACCCTGTCTTAAGTACTTTAAGACATGAGGATGTCCAGCTTTTGTAAAAAAGCAGCATACGGACAAGCTCGAGGCACGCTCAGTACTGTGTAACTTTATAGGATACCCAAATAACTCCAGGGGGTATTTATTCTATTACGCAGAGGAATAAAATGTTATTGTTTCTCAGCGTCCCCACTTCTTGGAAACTGAATTTTTAGAAAATCATATAAGTGGGAGCGCAATAGAACTGGAAGAAATTCCAGAAACACAAGCTATTACCGAAAGCATAGTGGAACCAGAAATTTCAGAAGAACCGGACATCCCCGCACCACTCTGCAGAACTAGTAGGCAGTCTCATCCGCCCGAGAGATACTACGGTTTTCTCATAGACGGGTAGAGAGGATTGCATTATTGACAATGATGAGCCAACTAGCTTCCAGCAAGCCATTCAGAGCGGTGACTCGGTAAAATGGCTAGATGCAATGCAGGCCGAGATGGAGTCCATGTACACCAACAAAGTATGGACTTTGGACTTTGCTCCAGAAGGGGTAAAACCCGTAGGCTGCAAATGGATTTTCAAAAAGAAGATTGGTGTAGATGGACAAATTGAAACCTATAAGGCTAGACTTGTTACAAAAGGTTTTCGTCAAAGACCTGTTTTGGACTATGATGAAACTTTTTCTTTAGTGGCTATGCTTAAATCCATTCGGATCCTTCTTGCCATTGCTGCCTTCCACGATTATGAGATCTGGCAGATGGACGTAAAGACGGCTTTCCTAAATGGATATTTGGAAGAGTGCGTCTATATGGATCAGCCAGAGGGT
Source organism: Agapanthus africanus (assembly GCA_030015575.1). NCBI lineage: Eukaryota > Viridiplantae > Streptophyta > Magnoliopsida > Asparagales > Amaryllidaceae > Agapanthus > Agapanthus africanus. The sequence goes on from CM057342.1 coordinate 295,197,542, forward strand.
TTCATTCAAAGTGGGAGCAACGGGAAAGTGTGCAAGTTGCTTAAGTCCATTTATGGACTAAAGCAGGCATCGCGGAGTTAGAACATCTGTTTTGATGAGACGGTCAAAGAATTCGACTTTATCAAAAATTCAGATGAACCATGCATATATAGTAAGATTGTAGAGAGAACTGTGGTATTCCTCGTCTTGTACGTAGATGACATTCTCTTGATAGGAAATGATATTCCTATTCTACAATCAGTCAAGGGATTCTTGTCACAAAAGTTCTCCATGAAAGACCTGGGTGATGCCTCCTATATTCTGAGGATCCGGATCTACCGTGATAGATCCAAGAGGATGTTAGGACTTTCACAGTCCAGGTACATCGACACCATACTAAAACGATTTAGTATGGAAGATTCTAAGCGCGGTAATCTACCGGCTTGTCACGTAATCACCCACTCCAAAGAAATGTCTCCCAAGACTGATTTGGAAAGGGCTCGCATGACATCTATACCCTACGCCTCTGCGGTAGGCTCTATAATGTATGTAATGTTGTGTAACAGACCAGATGTTGCTTACGCACTAAGCATGGTAAGACAGTATCAGTCAAACCCAGAAGAGAAGCACTGGATAGCAGTAAAGAACATTCTCAAGTACCTGAGAAGGACTAAGGTGATGTTCTTGGTGTATGGCGGAAAAGACTTCCAGATCGAGGCCTTTGCTGACTCCAGCTTTCAGAGTGACAAGGATGACTCCAAGTCCATGTCGGGTTATGTCTTTACCCTCAATGGAAGGGCGGTCTGTTGGAAAAGCTCCAAGCAGGACACCGTTGCAGACTCGATGATGGATGTGGAGTATATCGCTGCTTGTGCCACCCCAAAAGAAGCCGTCTGGGTGAAGAAGTTCCTAACAGAACTTCAGGTGGTTCCGTCCATTGTAAATCCAATACCTCTGTATTGCGACAACGGCGCTATAGCTTTGGCGAAGGAACCCAGGTCCCATCAGAAGTCCAGACATATTTTGAGGCGCTACCACCTAATCAGGGAGATCGTTGATCACCAGGAGATCGAGGTGTGGAGAGTAGATACAGAGAACAACACTGCTGATCCACTCACAAAGGCTATTCCAGACACAGTTCGAGATGCTAATCGAGATGATAGGTCTGCGATATGCTAATATATGGACTTAGTGCAAGTGGGAGATGATAGGTTTGTATATTACTTAATAGAAGCTTGGGATATTCACAGTTGTATTAACAATCTTGCTCAAAATGGTAGTATGCTATCTGGTTTGTTTCTACCTCAATATGTGCATGTGTTTCTTTTAGCATATCGCTTATACATACCGGTAGAGCCCTTAGAATCTTTTGATTGATTACCAGCGTTGTGATGGCAGTTATACTAGTGGGGGCTGGGCAGTCTATAAGCATATCCTTATACAGGTTCCTAGTCGTAGGATTATCGAGACAGGGCATCGATACTCCAAAGTAGACTAGTGTATGCGCTTCTCATCCCAGGAGGGGAAATGGTCTGTCCCACAGCCATTAGTATGTTGTACTGAAGATAGTATGCAGGTGCTCATTAGGTTATGAGTATACCGGACATGACTCGTAGGGAACTGTTGGTGGGTATTATACCTTTCGTCGGGTAGCTACAGCTTAGTCAGTCGAGTTGACACTGCTGCTTCGCCTCGAGTGTGTTCCCACTGTACTTTGATTACTACCCTACCATGATCAAAGGAGTTGTGCAAACAGGTAATAGTTGGGTGCAGTCCCGAAGCACTTGGAGGCAGTGGCGGTTAGATAGGATTTGTCTCTCCCGGTATTAGGGGTTGATATCGCGCTGTGTTTGGAGAGCTATTACGTAAAGTCCCTTGCTAGGGAAAGCGAGATTTACTGGTAGGTACTCCAGTAGTTTCTCAGAGTGTAATGGGCTATGCTCCGTCACGACTTATTGTGTTATTAGGGGTCTGACGATTACCGCCCCTTAGGCTCGATATGCGATACTTTTAGACGAATAGACCGGACTGTACGGAGATTGTCATAGTTAGGGTCGGTAGGAGTTCGGATGAGTTTTCTCATTGGCCTTCTCATCGACACACACTTGGGGGACGTTACGTACAGCTAGTGCCGCTTGCGGCTTGTGGTTAAACCCACTGCCAGCGTAGTGTCGAGTCTTAAGAGTTCCACACAGAGGGTTTTCTTGCATCGAACAAAAGATGTAGATGTCGTATGGTTTTATGACAGGGTTCGGTCATGTACCTGTACCTGTACATGGATGATGATATGGACGGACAATACTGGTGGGCTTTGGTTTAAGCCGGATCCTAGTATTGTATTGATGGATTGCTTTCGTCTTTTGTATTCGTATTTTTCGGAATACGGATACAGGTATGTATATACGGACGAGGGGCATTTTTGTAAATTAGTCAAAAATGCTTCTAGAAGGTGCTATGTCATAATGGTATTTTTCATTTTAGTCTAAATGAAAACACTTTGTGACATGGAGAAAAAGGAGGTGTAAATTGCATAATGTTGAGTAAAGCTTTGGATGACACTTGTGGGGGTTTTAGCCCATGACTCATCAAGTTGGAACATGAACTCTAATTCATTTTCTAATATGAATTATTCATATTAGAAAGGGCAAAGTTCAGTTTAGAACTAAGAGAGAGAAATGCTTATTTTATTATGTAATCTTTTTCTCACTGGCTTTTTTTCCATTACCATCTTCTTCCTCAAAACCCTAGTAACTCATGTGTTGAGTAATCTAGTGTAAGAAAAGAAATTCCAATCCATCTACACACTCTACATTGTCTACGACATCATGAGTAGTGATCTTGATGCCCTAGTTGCTTCCGTTAAGGTGGGAGCTCGATGCATATACTCTCGGGTGGATCATCTTCGGCAAGAGAGGTCCGACGGGGAAGCCTGATCCGGACGATCCGAGGAAGCTATGAAGAGGTGGAGGACAGCGAGGAATGAAGACCCGAAGGACATGAACGTGAGGTATAAACTTCTGCACTTTAGTTTATACTTCATAGGTTAGATGCTAGTTATGGTTTAGAATAAGATCGTGGCTAATAGCCGATGTTACGATGCTAAAATTATTGTTTTTTACACTTTCCGCCTCCCGAAAATTTCTCGAGGTGCATGACATCGACTTACAGTAACACTACCATACAGTCCGGTCTCTTCGTCTGATATGTCGCATATTGAGTCTAGGGGTGGTAAACGTCAGACCCTAATGACTTGATAAGTCGTGCCGATGTGAGGCTCATAACGGGTCGAGAAACTACTGAAAACACTTACCAGTAAATCTCCGTATTAGCCCTGGCCAGGGACTGCCTGTTATGGCCAATCGAGCACAGCGCAACATCAACCCTCAATACCGGGAGAGACGAAACCCCTCCTATCGCTCATTGCCTCCATCTGACTCGGGACTGTACCCAAAACCACCGTTTTGCAAGTTCTCTTGAACGTGGTAAGGTGGAAATCAAAGCACAGTGGGAATCATATAAGACTCTATGACGATCTCGGGTCTACAGACTAACCTGTACCAGTGTCGCTTGAGAACTGCTATCTGACGTTAGGTATAATACCATTTAGGAGTTCTCGGCGAGTCCTGTTCAATGCATCCAGTCTCTACTGAGCACCCATATACCATCTTTGATGTCAAACACCAATGGATATGGGATCATCCACCACCCATTGTCACGACCCGAAAGTACGGAACATGACCGGCACTTAAACTACGAACGTCTCGAGGCGTACGTAATCTAAGTAACCGAAAACCCAGAAATCCAAACCAAGAAACGTAGTAGAGTGCAGGAAAACCAACTTAAAGAAAGTAGTTTCAATAGCATAAGCCGAATTATGCAGTTTTTTTAAAAACATCAAAAATTTACTGAAAATTTCGGCAGAGTCTCCTTTGTAAATACTGGCCCCCAAATGGGATACAACATGAATAGTATACGAAATCAAGAAAAAGGCATCCCCAAGCGGGAGCTAGCTCTTCGTCTATCGACGGTCACAACCACACAAGCAATATAATATACAACGCCAACGGCGAGGATCAAAACTCAAAAGGAAACTCAAAACCACCAGAAATATAACGAGCGACTCTAAGGTCGAAAGAATAAACAACACTGGTCGCTATCTCAGAAAATACATGTTTGGTTGATGGAATTTACTAGATACAACGGAATAATATTATACAAGGTAATATGATGGGTACGATACAAGAAAAAACCCACCTACTAGCAAGTCACCCGAATGAAACTGAGCCCGCAAAGCCATAATGAAACCTGTACGGCAAACCTGCAATAAACTAGGGCACAACGGGGGTGAGTTGCCAACTCGTGAATAGAAAAATATCTACGCACAGAAATCGCATAAATAACGCAATCCTAGGTCAATGATCATAATATAGCCTCAAAAATGTATATAACATGTAGCCTATAATAGGGCTAGGGTAAATATCTAACCCGAGTGTAATCTCATGTGCCCGTGTCAGTGCCTCAGGTAGCAATATATCATATGAACGAGGTATGCATGCATGAAACAGAATACATGTAAATGAAGAAACTGTTTTCATAAATTAGTGAGATTTCCTTCATATTTTTAAACTGAGGTATCATGAATGAAATCAGTATCAACAGTGTCTAGCATCGACACAAAACATAAATCTCACTGTCTCGAAATATCAATGTCTCAATCTCAATATCTAGGGCGCCGTCAGTCCAGACCGGCCCCTACCATCCATCTCAAGACCACGACGGTATCCTCCGGATATCCGACGCGTCGGGTAATATCACCGGTCGGTAGTGCTCCCCTGCCGGGCTCAACGTCAACACCACATTCCTCTTGCCCCGGGGTACCGAACCGGGCCCACCATGTACCCGAAACGGTTCCTCCACTCCTCGAATCAGGTCTCGAAATCCATCAGCAAACTCATGGTGGACGACTCATACATCATGGGAAAACCGCACTTTTTATTTTAAAAGAGAGAAAAGGTTTATTTATGTTTTTGCGGTTTTCCTCCAAATCCAAGAAATCTCATGAAATCCGAATCCAAGTCATCAATAGCATGTAAACAGTGAATATAGGCATGAGAATCCATGAATGCGACACAACAGTGAATAATAACATGCATGAAGTAGTAGGCAATAACTACAATGTCCAACTAGCATATAAGGCAAGTACACTAATAACATGTCTAAACTATTAGCTAACAACCTATGTCAAATGAAATAGTACTTTCTAAAGTGTTCGTGACATGGCAATTACCGATGAAGATGTGTGTGAGCCGGCAAGTAAGTGTACTTGGTACATACGCGTCATCGGTAATGGTGCTGGTGTCCTAACAGCATGATATTAATAATGCAATAAGAAATTATAATATAAGTATGCGATGCGGAGCGAACAGTAAAAATGAGCGGGAGCTGAATACTAGACGCAACTATAACTAATCTGCACTAATCTAATATAAGTCCTACAAATGGTGCCTTTTGAAATAACACGAATCATGGGGTTTTGAAAATAGGGGCTACGGTGTTTTTAAGAAAAGATACGTTTTTGAAATATCCGTAGAATCCCTTGACCTGTCTTTTAAAATACGCATGATTCGTAAGCTTTGAAATAGGTAAGAATCGAATCTAATCTAACAACTAAACTAAACTAAAGGGCTAAGCTAACAAGCTGGACTACAGGTAAGGAAACCGCCTAACATCTGAGTCGATACATATACATACCTGTATATATATTAGTCGGTGATCCCGCCTCAATAATATCATATCCGATACCATATCTATAATCAGACATCCCAAGTCAAGAGTGCGGATCAATCATCAAGATATAGCTCGTACGTAAATCCGTCGTACGGCATCCCCAATTCTGGGTACGGGTCAATATCACATTCATCATACTATTCACCTGGTATCCTCTTTATCAAATATCATGATCGGGTACTGATCTACGTCTAGTACAATACTGATATCGCCTAAGTATGCATGCACGCATGTAAAACACTACGTCAAGGACCCGCTACAACGTCATGTCGTATCTCAAATACGAACCCTGCTATATCACCGATCTCACGGCCTCAAATCAAATCTCATCGACTCATCATAAATCCCAAGTACTATCCTCAAATCCGTATGTGAACACACAGTCCCATACCTATGTGAACACATAACTATATATTCCCGAATAAGCACAAAAGAAAGAAGAAAGTATGCAAGTATGGGTGGGTGTGTGCAAGTGTGGTGCGACCGCTACTCTAGGGTTTCGCGACACTCAATCGTCCAAGAACACCAAATATCCATATTTATCATCAATAACTCAAACAATATATAAACAATATATATGTGTGTATACGTGTCCGTATACATCACCACGAACTGCGGGGGTGCTATACGCCATCCACCCGACTTCTCCCCATAGATATAAATCTACTCACCTGGTCCTTGCCCGCCGGTGCCGACGTCGCCACGCGCTTGCTTGTCGTCTCGAAGTCCACATGGGGTACCTACATATTACAACGCACCGTATCGCATTAAAATCCAATTTAAAACCAAAACGACACCTGAATCTCACGTAGGTCAAAGCCTACGGTTGCTTTCACAAAACAACCCCAAAACTCTCGACATCGGCGTACCAACGCCGAGTGATCGCGAAAAACTCAAACGCACCAATCGTGGTTTCAAAACTCACTAATTATATAAGAAATAGGTTTTAATTCATCAAAACCATAAAAGTACACAAATCGTTTTATTTCCCAAAAACCTAGTTAGCACAAATTCCCATTTCGGTTCAAAACTTGATGTTTTACCCAAAATAAATATTTTAGCGATTCTAATGGCCAAAATGCTCACTTAATAATATAATTAGGTCACACAAATCACCTCCATATTTTTCTCTCATCAATTAGTATTTAAACAAAGTTTCAAGTTTGCAAAGATATCAATTCTTTTAACATTTTTAAAACAAAATTCTCAATTCAACAACTAGCTAGGTTTTGCATAGCCCTAAAGTGTTAAACTACACATTATGTTGCTAATGAGGTGATAAAAACCCTAAGCATATTTTAAATTCTCGATTTTTCAATTAATTACCAAAACCTAGTTTGTTAAAACTCCAATTTAACAAATTTTAAGTGACCATATACAAATCAACTACTAGACTAGATTTGCATATCATAAGATGCTAAAATACATATCACAACCATCAACAATTTATCACAACCCTAACATGATCCAAATCCTTCTCTTGAATTTCTAAACATGAAATTGGAACCATAATACTCACTAAATAAGTTTGATTAAAGCAACTAAACAACAAATTTAACAAAAGTATGAGATTATACCTCACAAGATTTGAGATCTAGTGTGAAAATCTTGACCTCCAATATGCTAACCTTTCACTAAGATCCATGCTTTATAGTCCAATGAAAAATGGGTAAGGATTAGATTTGGGGTTTGTGTGATTTTTGTATGGATTTTTGATGATTTTTTGATGAATTTTTGTGAGGAGAATGAGGTGAGAAAAGATGAGGGGCTGCTGAATTTTGGGGAGGGATTCGGCCAGAAAAAGAGGAGGGGAGAGATGAGTGGGATATGGTGTTGTGAGGTCAAGAATTGACAAGTCAACCAAGCCCAAACCTATATATATATTCTCTTTCTTTTCATTTCTTTCATTTCTTTTCTTTGTGCAAGAAGTGTGGGGACATGGGGATGTGGCTGCTGAAAATTCAGCCAAGGAGAAAACAAAATGGGGGTGTGTGGGTGTGGGTACGGATGTGGGGTGATGAAAAATGATAAATACAATACCCCAAACATCCATTTACGCTAAAAAAAAGCCTTTTTTCTTCAATAATTTCTAAACCGTTTTGGCAAATGATTTCGTTCCAAAAACCATATGATAAAATTTTATTTAATGTTTTATGATGCACAAAATTTGTTTCAACTCATTTCAATTTGTAATTTTCCCTAATTAAATGTATTAGTGACGGCTTAAAATAATAATAAAATAATATTTTTTTTCAAAAAATTTGAAATTTCACCAGCGGCTCAATAAACACCAAATAATAGCAATTACATAGTTAGAATATGTATATTTAATTTTTATAATAAGATATTTGTATTTTGAATTTTTACAGAAAACCCCCTTATTTTACCGATTTTTTCGAAATTTCACCGAAACGATTTTCAAAGCGTTACAATCTTCCCCCCTTAAAGAAATTCGGTCCCCGAATTTAAATTAAAACTCTCCCCAAATACTAAAACATCTAAGCAAAACCATCAAGTCGTCGGGGCTCCGAAATCGTAAATACATAAAACAATCATAGTGCAGCGCATGCGCATGAAAAATGAGCATATAACTCAAATCAAAACTCCATCCAGCATCCCGCAATCATCGGAGTCATGGTGAAGACACAATGTCCAAATCCAAAATGAAAATCAATATGATATAACTCGAAACTATACATGTAAAATATACTCAGGTACTGTCCTCTGACTAGTCCTGCTTAGTACGAAAACACATAGCAATATCATAAAAACGTACTGCTCTATAAGAAAAATCAACCTCAAAATACGCGTATGCATACTACGTGCGTCTGGTGCGCACGGAAACCAAAATCCAAATATGTGCCATACATATGCACAGAAACAACATCTAAGTGCATCGGGTGTGCACGAAACATCTGTCGTAGGCAACATGTGTGCCTGACAGCAAAATCAGGTGCATCTGACATGCATGAAAAATCTCGATTTAGTGAATCTGGTGTGCACCAAAATCACACTTCAAAACATGCGCCCAACATGCGCGAAAATCCAAATCAGGTGCATCCATCGTGCACGAAATCATGAAATCCAATATCAAGTGCCGAACATGCGCAAAATCAAATCAGGTGCACAAGGTGCACAAAACAAATATCGAACAACACCATCGAAATCAAAGTCCAATGCATCTAAGTGCACAAAATGCGTATCACTGCACTGCAAGCATATGTGAATCATACCGAGTGCAAAAACCAAATCGTGTGCGCAACTCAATGTCTAAAACTGTAAAATCACAAACATGTGAAACCAAAGCACGAAAACGATATCAAGTGCAACACTGTGCAAAGATCGTAAATCCTCAATCATCAAAATCAGATCATACGAATAAATCACCCAAAACATCGTAATCAATAATGGCGGAATAGTACCGCTCAAGCGCATCCTCTAAGAATCTCGGCCAACTGTCGCGGTCACTAGTGGGACGTCTCGTCGATGATCATGAACTCTGTCCTGCTGGCGTACGTAACCATGACCACTCCTGGGTCAAGGTCTTCACTGTGAATTACCAATCTTTCGGTCCATCGGCTCATCGGCCCTGTCAGGTGTGCTAACGGGGACGATTCCGTTCTGGCACTTCTCTGGTCATCTCTTGGTCAATCATTGCGACCACTCGTAAGACAGCATATTACTGGCGTCGGCCCCTGGCTCTCTGAATATACGTGACACATCTGATCCTGGGTGCAAGTATCATTGCAGCAGTGTCCTGGAAGGAATCCTGCTCACGGTCTCTTCTATGTCTCGTCTCTGCCAACTGTCCGGCAGTCATTGTCCTTTCCTATATCTGCATCTTGCTCTGTAACGGCTGCATACCCATCGCGACTCCTTCTGGAAGTTATATCCAGTACTCTGCCTCGGCATGCGCATCGCATCTCTGATGTCGGCGGAGGGGAACGTCATCTCATCTAGATCTGGTACGAACCACTTACTTCACTTTTCTCTAATGTCGTCTGCTTTGGACTCGTCTCGTCGCGGCTGCATGGACTGAGCTCCAACGACTATCCTCGTATCTGGAGTCTCCCAAGAATGCATCTCACCACCTAGCATCCGAATTAAATCGAGCCATCCGATCGAGTCGTCAAAACCCCATAATCCCCCAAGAGCTCAACCTCTTGGGCACAGTTTAATAGTATCGAGTACATACCACAGCATCGGTGGTCCAGCCGTAGAAGGGCAAACCCAAGCCTCACTAATGGCACCGTAGAACTGCCGCAAACCCGAAGGTTCAAAGGCTTTCACACAGTCATTAAGTCGAGTTAGGGTTTCATTCTTCTAGAGGGACCATAGAATTGCCTGCATGTCTTTCCGACTACTTTAAACTTGGAATAATAGGTTTCTGACATTCGATCGTCTCTGTCGACTCTCAACGTCTCCGCGTGAAGTCGTCTCTTACTGGAATCAATCTATCTGATGACCTCTCATCGGGTTAGGCGAACGATCCACATGTCCTAGTCATTCATCCACGTGACTAGCGACCTTCTATCATCTCTTAGTACAACTCGTTCTGCACTAACTCCAGCATCTGGGGCAATACCTCGTCGTTCGCGGCAATAACTGGCTCGCTCGTCTGCACGCTGAACAGTGCCTCGATCATCAGGAGTAAGCAACACACCAACGGTCATCAAAATCTGGCTGGCCTCCATCATTGGCTCAATTCTCTAGTGTCGATCAGCACCTCCGAGTAACCTCATAAAGGCGATCCGCCAAACGCTCGTGGCGCGGAAACACAGTAAGAAGACACATCTCTGCAATCGTGTGTCTCCGGAATTTCGCCCTGGTTAGTCCTCGTTCGTGACGAGCTTGTGCTGACCGCAACTCTAGCCGTAGCTCTCCCTGCCGTAACCGTAGCAGCAAAACCAAACTGGTACCGATGAGGCTAGATCGGAATGAATATAATACTGAACAAGGAAATGTACATCCTAAGGCTTCATAAGTGGAGTGGCGTGTCGTAAATATGCCGCGGAACATACCAACGGTACGTCACTCTACTTTAGTCACCTATTCCATCAACCAAAGGTCATCCTACGCTCCGAAGGTTAAAACCTAACGCTCTGATACCAACTTTGTCACGACCCGAAAGTACGGAACATGACCGGCACTTAAACTACGAACGTCTCGAGGCGTACGTAATCTAAGTAACCGAAAACCCAGAAATCCAAACCAAGAAAAGTAGTAGAGTGCAGGAAAACCAACTTAAAGCAAGTAGTTTCAATAGCATAAGCCGAATTATGCAGTTTTTTTAAAAACATCAAAAATTTACTGAAAATTTCGGCAGAGTCTCCTTTGTAAATACTGGCCCCCAAATGGGATACAACATGAATAGTATACGAAATCAAGAAAAAGGCATCCCCAAGCGGGAGCTAGCTCTTCGTCTATCGACGGTCACAACCACACAAGCAATATAATATACAACGCCAACGGCGAGGATCAAAACTCAAAAGGAAACTCAAAACCACCAGAAATATAACGAGCGACTCTAAGGTCGAAAGAATAAACAACACTGGTCGCTATCTCAGAAAATACATGTTTGGTTGATGGAATTTACTAGATACAACGGAATAATATTATACAAGGTAATATGATGGGTACGATACAAGAAAAAACCCACCTACTAGCAAGTCACCCGAATGAAACTGAGCCCGCAAAGCCGTAATGAAACCTGTACGGCAAACCTGCAAGAAACTGGGGCACAACGGGGGTGAGTTGCCAACTCGTGAATAGAAAAACATCTACGCACAGAAATCGCATAAATAACGCAATCCTAGGTCAATGATCATAATATAGCCTCAAAAATGTATATAACATGTAGCCTATAATAGGGCTAGGGTAAATATCTAACCCGAGTGTAATCTCATGTGCCCGTGTCAGTGCCTCAGGTAGCAATATATCATATGAACGAGGTATGCATGCATGAAACAGAATACATGTAAATGAAGAAACTGTTTTCATAAATTAGTGAGATTTCCTTCGTATTTTTAAACTGAGGTATCATGAATGAAATCAGTATCAACAGTGTCTAGCATCGACACAAAACATAAATCTCACTGTCTCGAAATATCAATGTCTCAATCTCAATATCTAGGGCGCCGTCAGTCCAGACCGGCCCCTACCATCCATCTCAAGACCACGACGGTATCCTCCGGATATCCGACGCGTCGGGTAATATCACCGGTCGGTAGTGCTCCCCTGCCGGGCTCAACGTCAACACTACATTCCTCTTGCCCCGGGGTACCGAACCGGGCCCACCATGTACCCGAAACGGTTCCTCCACTCCTCGAATCGGGTCTCGAAATCCATCAGCAAACTCATGGTGGACGACTCATACATCATGGGAAAACCGCACTTTTTATTTTAAAAGAGAGAAAAGGTTTATTTATGTTTTTGCGGTTTTCCTCCAAATCCAAGAAATCTCATGAAATCCGAATCCAAGTCATCAATAGCATGTAAACAGTGAATATAGGCATGAGAATCCATGAATGCGACACAACAGTGAATAATAACATGCATGATGTAGTAGGCAATAACTACAATGTCTAACTAGCATATAAGGCAAGTACACTAATAACATGTCTAAACTATTAGCTAACAACCTATGTCAAATGAAATAGTACTTTCTAAAGTGTTCGTGACATGGCAATTACCGATGAAGATGTGTGTGAGCCGGCAAGTAAGTATACGTGGTACATACGCGTCATCGGTAATGGTGCTGGTGTCCTAACAGCATGATATTAATAATGCAATAAGAAATTATAATATAAGTATGCGATGCGGAGCGAACAGTAAAAATGAGCGGGAGCTGAATACTAGACGCAACTATAACTAATCTGCACTAATCTAATATAAGTCCTACAAATGGTGCCTTTTGAAATAACACGAATCATGGGGTTTTGAAAATAGGGGCTACGGTGTTTTTAAGAAAAGATACGTTTTTGAAATATCCGTAGAATCCCTTGACCTGTCTTTTAAAATACGCATGATTCGTAAGCTTTGAAATAGGTAAGAATCGAATCTAATCTAACAACTAAACTAAACTAAAGGGCTAAGCTAACAAGCTGGACTACAGGTAAGGAAACCGCCTAACATCTGAGTCGATACATATACATACCTGTATATATATTAGTCGGTGATCCCGCCTCAATAATATCATATCCGATACCATATCTATAATCAGACATCCCAAGTCAAGAGTGCGGATCAATCATCAAGATATAGCTCGTACGTAAATCCGTCGTACGGCATCCCCAATTCTGGGTACGGGTCAATATCACATTCATCATACCATTCACCTGGTATCCTCTTTATCAAATATCATGATCGGGTACTGATCTACGTCTAGTACAATACTGATATCGCCTAAGTATGCATGCACGCATGTAAAACACTACGTCAAGGACCCGCTACAACGTCATGTCGTATCTTAAATACGAACCCTGCTATATCACCGATCTCACGGCCTCAAATCAAATCTCATCGACTCATCATAAATCCCAAGTACTATCCTCAAATCCGTATGTGAACACACAGTCCCATACCTATGTGAACACATAACTATATATTCCCGAATAAGCACAAAAGAAAGAAGAAAGTATGCAAGTATGGGTGGGTGTGTGCAAGTGTGGTGCGACCGCTACTCTAGGGTTTCGCGACACTCAATCGTCCAAGAACACCAAATATCCATATTTATCATCAATAACTCAAACAATATATAAACAATATATATGTGTGTATACGTGTCCGTATACATCACCACGAACTGCGGGGGTGCTATACGCCATCCACCCGACTTCTCCCCATAGATATAAATCTACTCACCTGGTCCTTGCCCGCCGGTGCCGACGTCGCCACGCGCTTGCTTGTCGTCTCGAAGTCCACATGGGGTACCTACATATTACAACGCACCGTATCGCATTAAAATCCAATTTAAAACCAAAACGACACCTGAATCTCACGTAGGTCAAAGCCTACGGTTGCTTTCACAAAACAACCCCAAAACTCTCGACATCGGCGTACCAACGCCGAGTGATCGCGAAAAACTCAAACGCACCAATCGTGGTTTCAAAACTCACTAATTATATAAGAAATAGGTTTTAATTCATCAAAACCATAAAAGTACACAAATCGTTTTATTTCCCAAAAACCTAGTTAGCACAAATTCCCATTTCGGTTCAAAACTTGATGTTTTACCCAAAATAAATATTTTAGCGATTCTAATGGCCAAAATGCTCACTTAATAATATAATTAGGTCACACAAATCACCTCCATATTTTTCTCTCATCAATTAGTATTTAAACAAAGTTTCAAGTTTGCAAAGATATCAATTCTTTTAACATTTTTAAAACAAAATTCTCAATTCAACAACTAGCTAGGTTTTGCATAGCCCTAAAGTGTTAAACTACACATTATGTTGCTAATGAGGTGATAAAAACCCTAAGCATATTTTAAATTCTCGATTTTTCAATTAATTACCAAAACCTAGTTTGTTAAAACTCCAATTTAACAAATTTTAAGTGACCATATACAAATCAACTACTAGACTAGATTTGCATATCATAAGATGCTAAAATACATATCACAACCATCAACAATTTATCACAACCCTAACATGATCCAAATCCTTCTCTTGAATTTCTAAACATGAAATTGGAACCATAATACTCACTAAATAAGTTTGATTAAAGCAACTAAACAACAAATTTAACAAAAGTATGAGATTATACCTCACAAGATTTGAGATCTAGTGTGAAAATCTTGACCTCCAATATGCTAACCTTTCACTAAGATCCATGCTTTATAGTCCAATGAAAAATGGGTAAGGATTAGATTTGGGGTTTGTGTGATTTTTGTATGGATTTTTGATGATTTTTTGATGAATTTTTGTGAGGAGAATGAGGTGAGAAAAGATGAGGGGCTGCTGAATTTTGGGGAGGGATTCGGCCAGAAAAAGAGGAGGGGAGAGATGAGTGGGATATGGTGTTGTGAGGTCAAGAATTGACAAGTCAACCAAGCCCAAACCTATATATATATTCTCTTTCTTTTCATTTCTTTCATTTCTTTTCTTTGTGCAAGAAGTGTGGGGACATGGGGATGTGGCTGCTGAAAATTCAGCCAAGGAGAAAACAAAATGGGGGTGTGTGGGTGTGGGTACGGATGTGGGGTGATGAAAAATGATAAATACAAAATCCCAAACATCCATTTACGCTAAAAAAAAGCCTTTTTTCTTCAATAATTTCTAAACCGTTTTGGCAAATGATTTCGTTCCAAAAACCATATGATAAAATTTTATTTAATGTTTTATGATGCACAAAATTTGTTTCAACTCATTTCAATTTGTAATTTTCCCTAATTAAATGTATTAGTGACGGCTTAAAATAATAATAAAATAATATTTTTTTTCAAAAAATTTGAAATTTCACCAGCGGCTCAATAAACACCAAATAATAGCAATTACATAGTTAGAATATGTATATTTAATTTTTATAATAAGATATTTGTATTTTGAATTTTTACAGAAAACCCCCTTATTTTACCGATTTTTTCGAAATTTCACCGAAACGATTTTCAAAGCGTTACACCCATCAAATGGGTCAAGAAGCGTATACGCTAGTCTACTCTGGAATATCGATGCCCCGTCTCGATACACCCTCGACTAGGAATAATTAAAGGATGAACTTTTAGACTACCCTGACTCTACTAGTATGATCTGCATTATAATCCTGGTAGTCAAGTACACATCTTATGGGCTTTACCAACATGTGAGAGCAAGACAGTATCACAATACTAGTCAACATGTTAAGATAAAGAGCAACCAGATAGCATACTATCATGTCGAGCAAGTAAGTCCTCCCTATATATGTCCAAGCATCCATTATAATATACAATCATGTACAATAATAGCCTCCAGGGCATATATATAACTAACAAAGATGTGTTTGGATTTCTGATGGGATCGTGGTTCCTTCGCTAAAGCTATAGCCCCGTTGTTATCGTAATACAAAGGTATCGGATCAACATGGACGGAACCACCTGAAGTTCAATAATGAACTTCTTCATCCAGACCGCTTCTTTTGCGGCATCGTTCGCAGCAATGTATTCAGCCTCCATCGTCGAGTCTGCGTTGATGTCCTTTTTGGAGCTCTTTTAACACACCTCCCCTCCATTGAGGGTAAACACAAAACCCGAGATAGACTTGCTGTCATCCTTGTCACCGTGGAAGGTTGAATCGGTAAAGGACTTGACCTTAAGGTCTCCATTACCGAAAACCAAGAACATCTCCTTAGTCCTTCTCAGGTACTTAAGAATGTTCTTCACTGTTGTCCAATAGTTCTTACCTGGGTTCGACTAATAGCGACTCACCATGCTAAGTGCGTAAGCTACATCCGGTCTTATATATAGCATCGCATACATTATAGATCATACTGCCGAAGCATAGGGTATAGTTCTCATGCGAACCCTCTCCTCATCAGTCTTGGGAGACATCTCTTTGGAGAGGGTGATTTCGTGCAATGCGGGTATATTACCACGCTTGGAATCTTCCATACTAAATCTCTTTAGTATGATCTCTATGTACCTAGACTGTAAAAGTTCCAATAATCTCTTGGATCTATCTCTGTAAATCTTGATCCCCAGAATGTACGAGGCATCACCCAGGTCCTTCATGAAGAACCTTTGTGATAAGAACAGCTTGACCGATTGTAGCATAGGAATATCATTTCCTATAAAAAGAATGTCATCCACGTACAAGACTAGGAATACGACAGTTTGTCCAACAATCATCTTATATATACAAGGCTCATCCTCGTTCTTGATGGAGTCAAATTCCATGACCGTTTCATCAAAACAGATGTTCCAGCTCCGTGATGTCTGCTTTAATCCATAAATGGATTTAAGCAACTTGCACACCTTCCCGCTGATCCCACTGTCTACAAAACCTTCCGGTTGATCCATATAAATGTACTCTTCCAAACTTCCATTTAGAAAAGCCGTTTTTACGTCCATCTGCCAAATTTCGTAGTCATGGAAGGTAGCAATGGAAAGTAGGATCCGAATGGATTTGAGTATAGCCACTGGAGAAAAAGTTCTGTCATAGTCCACTCCTGGTCTTTGATGAAAACCTTTTATAATAAGTCTAGCTTTATAGGTTTCCATCTTCCCATCTGCACCAATCTTCTTTTTGTAGATCCATTTGCATCCAATGGGTTTTACCCCAGGTGGAGAAATATCCATGGTCCATACTTTATTGGTGTATATGGACTCTATCTCGGATCACATTGTATCCAGCCACTTATCAGAGTCCATACTGATAATGGCCTGCCTGAAACTAGTAGAATCGTCTTCTTCTAAGATGCAATCCTCTCGAACCCCGTTTATGAGAAAACCATAGTATCTCTCGGGCGGATGAGAAATCCTACCAGATCTGCGGAGTGGCTGAGGTTCGTCTGGGACTACTGAATCTAGTAGTTCCACCAAATCTTCAGTTACATTTTGTGGTTCAGAAGTTTCTTCCAGTTCTATCGTACTCCCACTAACTTCTTTTGCAAGAAGTTCCCTTTCTAAAAAGGTGGCACGGTGAGATACAAACACCTTCTGTTCCTCAGTATGGTAGAATAGATATCCTAGTGAATCCTCAAGATATCCCACAAATTTACATAGAACTGATTATGCCTCTAGTTTTTCCAGTTTCTGTGTTTTAACATATGCCGGACAACCCCATTCTTAATGAATTTAAGACATGGTCCCTTACCACTCCATATTTTATATGAAGACTTAGGCACAGATTTGGAAGGAACCTGGTTGAAAAGGTATGCCGTTGTTTACAGCGCATGTCCCCAGAAAGAAAGAGGCAAGTTAGCACTAGTCATCATGGAGCGAACCATATCCAAAAGGGTACGGTTCCTCCGCTCTGATACACCGTTATGCTGTGGTGTATACGGAAGAGTAAGCTGAGAGAGAATTCTATTCTCTTTTAGGTATTCTAGAAATTCTGTTCTTAAGTACTCCCTTCTCTATAAGATCGAAGGATCTTGATACTTTTGACAGTCTGGTTCTCTACTTCATTTCTGTATTCTTTGAATTTCTCAAAAGCTTCAGATTTATGTTTCATAAGATACGCGTATCCGAACCTAGAGAGATCGTCAGTGAATGTGGTGAAATACGAGAATCGACCCCATGCATGTATAGACATTGGACCATATACATCACTGTGTATGAGTCCCAAGAGCTCTGCTGCTCTTTCTCCGTGTCCGGTGAACGGAAATTTGGTCATTTTTCCTTTGAGACAGGACTGAGAAGTTTCATAAGATCAAAATTCGAACATATTCAAATATCCATTCTTATGCAATTTACTCAGTCTTTTCTCTCCGATATGACCAAGTCTACAATGCCACAAATAGGATTCATTCTTTTCTAAACTCTTCCTCTTACGTGTGTTTTGTACACTGAAAATTGTGTTATGAATTTAGAACATAGATACTATTAAACAATATACTTTCTGCAACCAATACCTTATCAAGGTAAACGTTCATGATATTTCTATCAAAAACAAAGTTATATCTATCTTTATTAAGTAAAAAGACTGATATGATGTTGCAAACCATGGATACATAGTAGCAATTATTCAAAATCATAGTATTGCCACTTGGCAATACTAAGTGATATTCACCGACGACAACATCATCAACTTGTGCTTCGTTCCCTACTCTGAGGGACATATCACTATGTCCAACCATCCTATTTTTTCTCAGTCCTTGCAATAAATTACATATACGAGATCCTGATCCGGTATCTAGTACCCAGGAGGTAAGACTGACCGAAAAACAGTTCTCAATAACAAGAACACTTGAAGGAGATGCAATGGTATGCTTCTTCTTCGTTGGGGTCCTCAAGAAATTCATGCAATCCTCTTTCCTCTGCTCATACTCATGACCGCTGTCATAAGTTAGAGCCAAACCGATGTTCCCCAGCCCCGAATACGAATTCGGATCGGTCAAGCGATATATTTTATTATCTTGATTAGGGCATGAAATGGTTGCTACCTGGAGAGAGAGAAAAGAAACACTCAGCGTGCACTCTTGCAAAATTAGATTGGTTATTAGTTTATCTAATCAGGATGGCTCCCACTGTTTTCTCGAATACTTCTTCAAACCTTAAAAGAAGAACTAGTCAGGATTAGTCACACGTCACAATACTTGCTTAACCTTTCGGCCAGGCTATTGTTGGTATTTCGAGGGAGGTTTTCCAACGCTTTCGTGAAATTCCTTAATTACGTAATGTCTTTTCCCTGGAGGCATAGCCCCGCTAACAGCGTTCTAGACACCTACTTGGTTTGTAGCATTGATTGTTAAGTATAAAACTCTCCTAAGAGTAATCCTACTCATCAATGGGATCGGGATCCAACTATCATTGTGTGATGACCTAGATAGAATCCACTCTAATCACCATACTGTAGAAGGTATGCTAAATCTGCAAGTTTCCTTTATATTTGAATCTCCCCGATGTGGTTTTGCCCCTAGGACCCAAATGACATTGACGAATAATCAACAAATCAAAAGGTCCCAGTCAAGTTCAACCCGTCGTTATCCAAGATTTCATTAGACCCACCCACATGATTCTTGATGAATAATCAACAAAATCATGTGACCGTCCTAACCAATCGCATTTATCTATGCAACATAGAATCATTAGATAGCTACCGTTCACTGCGCCTTGACGAATAATCAACAAACACAGCATGAATACTAAGTACTAATTTTTTGAAACGACGGAGGGCTATGGCTGGGTTTTTGGCGAAAAACCCTTTAACGTAATGAACTTGATATCGTTGAAGGAACCGAGTAGTTTTGAAAAGGAGTGGTTTAGGCTCCGCTTTTGAAAACTAGTGGTTTTGAAGAAAACCGAGTAATCTATAGCATAAACTTTTGCTCAAGAGGTCACTCCCCGCGAAGGGATCTAGGCTCTTGCCTCCTAGAATGAGGTGGTGGGTGTTCATGACCGAACACCACTATGCAAAGCGAAAGAATATTACTACAGTTTTTCGAAATTTGTTCCAACAACATCTTTTTAGGTTTCTTATCTTGCATTAATCAAAATTAATACGGTCCCACCAATAAATCCTATCACACCAGAAAAGAACGAAAATACAATGTACGTATATGCCATCCACATTCGTCACGGGACCCCGTCATGCACCGTTAGGTTACTTAACTAACGACAGAGCGGGGGCTGGACTAGCGTGGGTGCAAAACATATACAACATCTACTAGTATATATATAAATATATATCACATTCATCCCAGGCATGATATAAGAAACATCACAGATTAACATCAACCAACACAGAATGGTGGATAATCTTGGAGCCTCGGGTTTTAGTTGAACCGCAAATAAAACCCGACGTTCCCGGTGGTGTGGATAGCCCGTACAATGAAAACCTGGACCCTTACGAGCGCGGCAAGTTACCCGCCGATCTCAGAAGTGAGGCAACCCCAATCAAAAAAGTGAATGGGCCACCTAGCACTTTATGGGATCCGGTAACTTGAGCGTTCCTTCGTGGGTCACCCTATACCCCCTACGAGTGCGGTGGATAACCCGCCAATTCTAGAGTAAGCCCTCTCCGTCTCAACGCCATGAGATGTGGGCATGTTGCCTTCTAGAACTCGGTTACTCGAGCACTCCACTGCGGCGTAATCCTAGTATAGAAAAGAAAAATATATGTAAAATGGTGACATCGACCTCAACCCGGTCGTGCCCCAAACAAATAATATACAACCCGGTAGAAACGGCAGTCCACATGTTGGACGCTCGCCCCGCAATAACAAAAGTACAAATTAATCTTAACTGTACTACTACCATTGCACCGCAAGCTATCCACCATAACAATCCAACCACAACCACAACACAAATACAGAACATCAACGTGAATGTCATGTTTGTAAACCCGTCTAAAAGAACATATAGCAGTTAGACGGGTTATACCGCTCAAATGACATTCACGGTCGTAGATAGTAATGTATGCACTGAAACACACGTATTTAAAATTTTGATCGACTATAATTTTCCGTATAGGCCCCACGTGCTAACCAGTACTCGAACAAATCTGGGCCAAAAATATACATCCCAAAAATCACAATTCCACACATTAAAGCCCCAGAAGAATTTTTGTGCACAGTAACCCAACTCAGGCCGCGGAACCGCGACAAACAAGCATGTTTCGCCGCGCTTCCGCGGCGGAGTTAAGGGTTCATGGTCTCAAATTTCTTGCGTCTCTCTAAAAAAATCATGCATGTATTTTTAAGGTCACTGGAAATATTTTTTGAACACTTTTTAAAAACAACAGTAAGTGTGAAATTGGAATTGCGGTTTCAAAAATTTGGGTCGATCGATATTTCAAACACGTCTAAACCAGCACAGAATGGGTTTATGGGGTGGCTCTGATACCATGTTGGGATACACTATTACCCTGGCCATCATCCGTGGCCATTTGCGGAACAAATTTTTTTCTACGATTTAAAACTGGCGCTCGAATAACCCGTTAACCGGATCTACCATAAACCTAACTAGCAAGAAAAAGAGTTCTATCTACTATGATAGAGGATTATACCTAAAGGCTCAAGTCCTTTGGGTCTTCACTCCTCTCCTTTAGCTCCTCGAAGAGTGCACGGATCACTCTTGATCGTCGGCCTCCTCACGTCAAAGATGATCCACCCGAGAATGTGTACTTTGAGCTCCTACCTTTAAACCGAGGTAAGAAGGGTACTTAGTATGCTAATCTAAGTAGTCTAGAGGATGTAGAGAGTGATTATGGATTAATTTGTCTCAATATACCCTAGGTTTCTCAACACATGAGACATTTAGGGTTGAGGAAGAAGAAGGAAGCTTGAGATCAAGAGAGAGTGTTGTGATGATAGAATGATGAATGACTAAGTTTTGTGAATTAATGAAGCATGCCAATAATCACAAACAATGAATCAAGCATACTTCAATAGTAAACTATGAGTCACCCTATGATTCACCAAGTATCCATGCTTCATTTAATGAAAAACAACACCTCATACCTCCACCTCATTAACCATTTAAGAAAAATGGTTAAACAAGAAATGAGATGTCTTCTTCTAGAAGTACCCTTATAAAAAATTACAAGAATACCCCTCACCGTATATACATACCCGTATCCGTATTTCGAAAAAATACGAATACAAATAGACGAAAATAATCCAATAATATAATACTAGAATCCGGCTTAAACCTAAGCCCACTAGTATTATCCGCCTGAATCATGATCCGTATAGCTAGTACACATATATGATCGAACCCTGCTATAAAACATACGGCCTCTACATTGTTTCGCCCGAAGCAGGGAAACCCTTTATGTAGGACTCTAAAGACTCGACAGTACGCTGACAATGGGTTTAACCACAAGCACGTCAGCGGTACTAGCTGCATGTAACGACTACCCAGGTACCTGTCGAAAAGAAGACCGACGAGCAAGCTCCTCCGAACTCCTACTGAGCCTATCCGTGACAATCTCCGTAAAGTCCGGTCTCTTCGTCTAAGAGTATCGCATATCGGATCTAGGGGGTGGTAAATGTAAGACCTTAATAGCCCGATAATTCGTGCTGATGCAGCTCAGGACCAATCCGGGAAACTACTGATCAACCTATTAGTAAATCCCAATTGCCTTGGCCAAGGTCTTATGGTCCTGGACAATCGAACATAGTGCGATATCGACTCCCAATACCTAGAAAGATGAATCCCTGACAATCACTCACTGCTTTCATGTGGCTCGGGACTGTACCCAACCAAAACTTGTTTGCACGACTCTGTAGAGCCGTGGTAGGGTAGTGATCAAAGCACAGTGGGAAGTCACACGAGACAAATGACGACCTCAGGTCCAAAGACTAACCTGTACTCATGTCACCTGAGAATCGCTATCTGACGATAGGTATAATACCATCTAGAGGTTCTTGACGAGTCCGTCCAGTATACTCACAGTCAATGAGCACATGTATATGATCTTAGGCGCATCAGACCAATGGCTGGGGGACCAACCATCGCCTCTAGTCGGGGTCTAGAAATGTATACACCAGTCTACTCCGGAATATTGATGCCCAGTCTCGATAGGGACCTTTTAAGGATGTTCTTATGGACTACCCAGCTCCCACATGTATGATCGCCATCTTAACGCTGGTAATCAAGTAAGATCCTACGGGCTTTATCAACATGTAACTGCCATATGTAATAACGAGTAAAACATATGCACAAGTTAAGATAAAGTCAAACCATAATAGTATACTACTGTATTAAGTCTTTATCAATATGTGCAAGCAGGATAAAGCATCAGAAGAAACAAACACACATATCATGATAAAGACAACTCAATTAATATACTATATAACTGAGCAAGATTGTCCTGTACATACATATTCTTAGCATCCGCATGTATACATATACAATAATGGCCTCTAGAGAATACATATCCAACAGTAAATTAGTACCTTTGAAATTTTTGTAATCTAGGGCTTACAGTAGATCTTGTAGTCGATGTTGCCCGCTTTAAAATTTGTTTTTGAAAATTTCGCCTCTCTGCGAACCCAGTATAGTGTGTGAAACTTCCTAACATGGTATCAGAGCTACTCCATTAGCTTTAGATAGCTCGTAGCGACGTTTGAAATCCGTTATTTTTGTCGTGCACGAACTGCGGACAAAAACAGTCCCAAAAATTGATGTTTTGGAAAGTTTGCACACACCGCGGGCTCACGGTTTGAACCGAGAAGCTGCGGAGTAGAGCATGGATACCCTGGGAAAACCCTGAGGGGGCCAAAGGCTGGTCCCACCCCCCAAGACCACCATAAGACGGCCTTGGGGGTGGTGACCCGAGAGCACCCCAAATGGGTGCTCTTAGGACTGCCTACCCTATGGGGCCACCTCGTGGTGGCTCCCATGGATAGGTACCCCTCCAGGCCCTCGAGTCGACAGTTATTTTTTTCCCCTTTGCCTGCATGAAGATTTGGACGGGTTTCGAGTTCGTTTCGACTACTGGATTGGCTTAAAACGCTTGTTTTTAGGACTTTAGCTCACTAGATTTTCCAGTTTTGGAAAAATTAGTTCGTTTGCTAATTGTGTGCGAAATTCTAATGTCATGGTTTTCTTTAATTGCTTCTGTGATGCATACATATGTCGTTTAACGTCTTCTAATCGCTATATGTCGATTAGAAGGGGTTGCACGCATCTTGTTTTATTTGTGGTGTTGCTTGTGATATCTTTGAGATGGTTATGACTGATTGTCGTGATGGATAGCCTATAGTGCAATGTTTGTTGTACAGTTTTGATTCATTTGTATATTCATTATTGAGGGGAGAGCGTCCGACATGTGGACTGTCGTTTCTTCCTGGTTGTATATTCTTTTATTGGGGTACGGCCGGGTTGAGATTGATGTCACCACTGTATATATTTTTTTTTCTGTACTAGGATTACCCCACGATGGAGTGCTCGAGTAGCCGGGTTCTAGAGGGCAATAGACCTCCATCTCATGGTGTTGAGATTGGAGTGCCTTACTCTAGAATTGGCAGGCTATTCGCCACACTCGTAGGGGGTATAGGATGACCCACGGTGGAGCGCTTAAGTTACTGGATTCCGTGAAGTGTTGGGGGACCCATTCACCTTATTGACTGGGGTTGCCACTGTTCAGGAATTGGCAGGTAACCTGCAGCGCTCGTAGGGTGTAGGGTTACTAGGCACACGTACAAGGGTTTATGAGGCATCAACCATACCCGATTTAAAATTTAGCCGTGCCGAACAACCCTAAACAAGATCTTTAAACTAGAGATTAGGCGAAAACAAGCATGTTAAACACTTTAACACTAAGTGAGAAGGATTACAACCTTTGTAGATCCGGTCCTTCACTTCATAAGCTCCGTGTTATGGTCCCTTCGCTGTGATCATCAAGTTCCGGACTCTCGAGAGGCTCCACGAAGAGAAAGATGCAAGCTTGCTTCCGATCTTCGATAACAAAGATGATCTACTTTGAAGTTTCATTAATACAAGCTCTCACTCACTAAATGAAGTGAACACCTTCATCTAAATGGCAAGGATAGATGAGGATGATGAAGTAGGATTTTAGCTCTCATTTTTTTTCATTAACTCACTCATTTTCATCACCTTTGAAAAAGCTAGAAAGCTTTTCCATGAAGAACTCAAGGAAGAAGATGAAGAAGAATCAATTAAAAACCTTTTGTGATGAATAATGAAATAATATAAGATTAAAAAAGTAACCATGGTCAACTAAACCTTTGTAGAGATTTAACTAGGGTTAGGGTTTGGTTGGGTTAAGAATGAGTCATTACAAAATATCAAGCATAATATCTCTTTCATGACAAAAGAAAAACCTTCTAGAATGTTCATGAAAGAACTAACTCAATTCAAGCCCTAACCTTGTTTAATCTCCACTAAACATGTTGCATTATTAATCATATCATGTTACAATATTATATATCATATATATAATATTTATTGTAACAAAATAAAATAATACAATTAATATATATCACATATATATATATCAATGTATTACCTGAATGAGAAAATGAATCAATAAGTGAGCTAATATTAGTTAATGTAATTTAATATATCATATATATTATTATACATTAAATTATCGAATCAACACTTGATCCGACAATCCGGCTATATCGAATATAACCGACTAATATATCATATACCGATTCATCGAATCAACACTTGATCCGATGACCCGGCTGATATCAAATATCGCGAGAATAGAATACGATATCTCATATCGCATTATCCTCGGTCCTGCACATATTACATATATGCCTCTACTCCGTTTTGCCTGAGTCAAGAAACCTCTGTGTAGGACTCTAAAGAATCGTCAATACGCCGACAGTAGGTGATGATCATATCAAACACCCACAAGCTGCAAGCGGTCAGCTAAACGTAACAGCCACCTAGGTATTGAGCGATCAGAAGATCAATAAGCAAGCATGTACATTCTCCTGCGAATCTAATCAGTAACACTCCCGTATAGTCCGGTCTCGTCGTCTGATATGTCGCATATCTCGCCTAGGGGTGGTAAACGTCAGACCCAAGTAGCTCGATAAGTCGTGTCGATATGAGGTCTATAACAGTTCGAGAAACTACTGATAACACTTACCAGTAAATCTCAGCAACCCTGGTCAGGGATTTCCAGTTATAGCCAATCGAACACAGCACGACATCAACTCCCTATACCGGGAGAGACGAATCCCCTCCTATCGCTCATTGCCTCCATGTGATTCGGGACTGTACCCAAAAGCCACCTTTTTGGACGCCCTCTTGGACATGGTATGATGGAAATCAAAGCACAGTGGGAATCACACAAGACTCTATGACGATCTCAGGTCAACAGACTGCTCTGTACCAGTGTCACCGGAGAACTGCCATCTGACGTGAGGTATAATACCATCTGGGAGTTCTCGGCGAGTCCGTCCAGTGTACCCAGTCTCTACTGAGCACCCATACACCATCCTTGATGTCAAACATCGATGGATATGGGATCATCCATCGCCCATCATATGGGTCAAGATGCGTATACGCTAGTCTACTCTGGTGTATCGATTCCCTGTCTCAATACACTCTCGACTAGGAACAGTTATAGGATGTACTCGTCGACTACTGTGGCCCCAATAGTATGATCTCATCATAGTTCCAGTAGTCTAGTACATATCCTAAGGGCTTTATCAACATGTAACATAGAGACAATCAGAGTACATGTTAAGATAAAGTGCAACCAGATAGCATACTATCATGTTGAACAAGAAAGTCCTCCCTATATATGTCCAAGCATCCATTACAATATACATCATATGCACAGTAATGGCCTCTAGGGCATACATATAACTAACAATCTCCCACTTGCACTAGGGCCATCTGTTGTGGTATCGCATACCCAACAATTAGCTGTGGTTGAAGTATCTCATACTCAACCATCCCATAAAAGTCTCTACTGGGAAAAAAGCCTTTGTGAGTGGATCTGTGCTGTTGTCCTCTGTGTATACTCTCCTAACCTCGATTTCCCTGGAGATCAACCATCTCCATGATCAGGTGATGCTGCCTAAGAATTATATCTGGATTTCTGATGGGACGGTAGTTCCTTGGCTAAAGCCACAACTCCATTGTCACACAATGGTAGGAAAGAAGTTCATCTCATGAACTTATATATATCCAGACTGCCACTTTGGCAGCATCCTTGGTAACGATGTATCTTGCCTTTAATCATCTAGTATGTCACGGTATCTAGCTTGGAACTCTTCCAACATACCGTCCCTCCACTGAGGGTAAAGACAATGCCCGCGTCTGACTTTCAGTCGTCCTTATCACCCTGGAACCTTTCCAGTGATTCTCCCCAGGATCGATTGATACCATCTCACTACAACTAGTGAGTATCCTAACATCCAATTAGATATATCTCATAGATCCAAAACCTAGGATTTAGTAGGTATCACTTTGATCCTATATAGAGAATCCTTGTGATAAGCGGAGATTGACCGAGCGTAGCATAGGAAACTCCTTCCCTATCAAGAGTATGTCATCCACGTACTCTACGAGGATCACCACCATACTCCCTACTATCTTTTTGTATATACAAGGTTCATCTACCATTTTGATGAAGTCAAACTCTTTGACTACCACATCAAAACAGATGTTCCAACTCCGCGATGCCTGCTTTATCCTATAAAGCATCTTGCACACATTTCCGCTGCTCCCACTGACTACGAAGCCCTCTGGCTGTGTACTTATAGACGCTCTCTTCTAAAACATCATTTAGAAAAGCAGTCATGACACCCAACCTCCAGATATCATAGTCATGGTATGTAACAGTGGCAAGTAGGATCTGGATGGACTTAAGCATAGTTTTGAAAGTCTCAACTTTCCATGTACACCAAGTAATCTTCTTAAGATATACTTGCTCCTGATGGGGATTTAACCCTTCAGATAAAGCAACCAAAGTCCATACTTTGTTGGTGTATAAGGATTCCATCTTAGATCACTAAGCATCCAGCCATTCTTACAGAGTCCCACTCCTGATGGCCAGCTCGAAACTAGTTGGGTCATCATCTCATGATGCAATCCACGCTCCCACTGTCATAGAGAAACCGAAGTATCTCTCAGGTGGGTGAGGAACCTTACTAGATCGGCGGAGAAGCTGAGGTTCGTTAGAAACTATTGAATCCTTTGGTTCTACCAAATCATCTGCTGTAGTTTGTATAGCTGGAACTCCTTCCAGTTCTACCTCACGACCACTGATTTTTCCACAAAAATTCCCTTTCACAGAGGTGGCATGTTGAGAAACAAAACATATTTTGTTCCTCGGTTTGGTAGAAGATACTCCCTTGCGAATGCTTGGGATATCCAACAAACTTCCAGAGATCTGACTTTGCCTCGAGCTTGTCCGTATTTTGCTTTTTAGACATAGGCCGGACAACCCCAAATCTTAACTTACTTAAGATATGGGCTCTTCCCATTCCATATCACATATGAAGTGGTAGGCAATTGATTTGATTTGAACCTTATTCAATAGGTATGCAGTTTCTCAAGTGCATAACTCCCAAAAGGAAATAGGAAACTCAGTAGTACTCATCATAGAGCACACCATATCATATAGGTTGCTATTGCTCTGCCCCGATATACCATCGTGCTATGGTGTATATGGAGGAGTAATGCTGAGAGAGAATCTCATTCTCCTTTAGAATAATCCAAGAATTCTGTGCTCAAGTATTCTCCTCCCTGATCTCATCAAAGGACATAATACTTATACCTATTTTTGGTTCTCTACTTCTAACTTATATTCTGTGAATATCTCAAAAGGTTCAGACTTGTGTTTCAACAGGAACATATGTCTGAATCTTGAGAGATAATCAGTGAATGTAATGAAGTAAAAGGAACTGGTCTTGGCATGTGTAGACAGGGGACCTTACAAACATCATCATGTATCAATCCCAAGAGTTCACTAACTCTATCTCTGTTTCCAATAAACAGAGCTGTGGTCATCTTATCTTTGTGACATGAGCGGAAAGTTTCACAAGATGTAAATTCAAACAGATTTAAATATGCATTTAAATGTAACTTAGCTAGTCGGGTCGCATTGATATGACCTAGTCTACAATGCCTCAAGAAGGATTCGTTCATTTCTGAACACTTCCTCTTGTGTGTGTTCTGTATACTAAG
Organism: Agapanthus africanus; assembly: GCA_030015575.1. Taxonomy (NCBI): domain Eukaryota; kingdom Viridiplantae; phylum Streptophyta; class Magnoliopsida; order Asparagales; family Amaryllidaceae; genus Agapanthus; species Agapanthus africanus. The sequence continues at coordinate 295,226,577 of CM057342.1, forward strand.
AACTTTGGTTTGATTTAGAACGTCAATGGTTTTAGATAACGTGCCTGAACCGATCAACTCTTGATATAGGAAATGTTCAAAACATTATCCAACAATACAAAATTATATCCTTCTTTACTAATAAAGAGACTGATATGATGTTGTATATCAGGTTCGGTATCTAATAACATTCGTTCAGAATCAATGTATTTGCTAATACAGGGTGATAACTACCAACAGACTTGGCTGCAACACTTGCACCGTTTCTATCTCATGAAATTTATCACCCGTTCTCAGTTCTCTACCTATCTGTAGCCCATGTAACAAATTACATATGCGGGATCCTGATCCGGTATCTCATACCCAGGACGTAAAGGATACCGAGAAACAGTTCTGTGTAATGAACACACCCGAAGAAGATGCATCAGCATGCACTTTCTTCGTTTGGGCGGCACGGGAATTCTGATAAACCCCTATTTCCTGCTCTGTCTTATAACAATTATAAGTTGGAACGGAACCAACGTTCCCCAGCTTAGTATAACAAGCGGATTCGGTCAATATATCCGTATTATTATCTTGATTAAGACGTGATATGGTCGCTACCTGGATAGAGAGAGAAGAAAACACCCAGCGTATGCTCTTGCAAGATTAGATTGGTTATCTAATATATCTAATCAGGATATCTTCCACTGTTTTAGTCAAATCTTCTTTCAAACCCTAAAAGGAAAGACTAGCCGGGATTAATTACACGCTACAAGTTCGCCAATCTTTCAGCCAGGCCAGTGCCGGTACTTTGAGGGAGGTTTCCCGTGCTTTCGCACGGACCTAATTAAAGTAAACCTCATTTTCCCAGCGGCATAACCCCGTTAACACCTTTCTAGACACCTACTTGATTGGCTAATTGTAATGTGTAAAACTCTTCCAGGAGTAACTCTAACTCGCAGCGGGTATCGGGATCCAACTATCTCATAGAAGGTATGCAATCTCATTGCAAATTTCAACACTTGAAATTTCCAATAATATTTTTGCCCCGAGCGATCTATGACCTTGACAAGGTCAACAAACCATAGACCGTAAGTCAAGTTCAACCCGTCATTTCCCGATTGAATTAAACCCACCCGCATGACCCTTGACAAGGTCAACAAAGTCACACGACTACCCTAACTCAATCGCATCATATGCTTATACAGATAAGCATAAATAGCTACCGCACACTACGCCTTGACAAGGTCAACAAACGCAGCACGAATACTATGAAGTACTTATCTGAAATGACGGAGGGCTACGACAGGTTTTTAAGAAAACCCTTTGCGTAATGAACTTGATATCGTTGTAGAATCGAGTGATTTTAAATGGAGTGTTTTTTAGGCTTTTCTAGTTTTGCTAAAGGGGTCACTCCCGGTGAAAGGATTGTCGGCCCTTTCCTCATCGAATAAGGTGCAGGATATTTCACAAATACCACTATGCAAATCAAAAAATATAGAAGCAATCAAAAGACAAACCGAGTATGCAGCATCTGTAAGTCGATGTTCAACACCCCAATACTTATGGGGAGGCGGAAATATGAATAACAATCTTGTTCTATGATTAAACATCGAATAACCGTATGAATCGTTTGCTAAACAAGTTTTAACAAAAGCTATAGAGTTCTAAACTACTATGTTAAGAGATTATACCAAACGGTTCTGGTCCTTCGTCTTAATGTTATCTACGGCCTCTTTGGATCTCCACGTCCTCTTCGGCTTTCTTCCGTGATAGACGATCCACCCGAGAACCCTAATCCAAGCTATAACCTCTAAACTTGAGGTTACTTAGTTTCTCTAGTTGCTAAATAGAGTAGCTAAGGTGATGTAGAGATAGGTTATGGAGTAATTAGTCTTTCCTAATCCTTGTTCTCAACTCTTGGGGGTAGGATTAGGTTTGGTGAAGGAGAGAGAACTTGAAGAGAGAGCGTGAGAAGATGATAATGATAATGATAATCATAATAATAATGAAATAGCTTCTCACTTGATATATGAAACATAATGAATAAAAAGAAATGAATAATATGAGATTATTCATCATGTTTCATTAATGCAAGTGGGTGATTCATTATGTGAGTCATTAAGCATTTAATAATGCATTAATGACATGATGAATCACTCACAATGAGTCACTAAATCATTAAATGAAAATGCCACCTCTCCCTCCATGTCACATCCTTCTAGAAGCTTCTCGAAAAATTACGAGAACGCCCCTCTCATCCGTGAAAACACAGAAAAACTTTAGACTGTATAAATCCAATAATCTGATACTAGAATCTGGCTTAAACCAAAGCCGGCTAGTAAAAACTGTCCGAATGTCGTACGTGCGTTCAAACACGTATGCGTCCGAACCTTTGTCGTAAAACCATACGACTTCTATATCTTTTCGCCTGGGTTTGGGAAATCTCTATGTGGGACTCTAAAGACTCAACTACTACGCTGGCAGTGGGTTTAACCACAGACCGCAAGCGGCACTAGCTGTACGTAACGGTCCCCAGGTAGTTGTCGATAAGAAAGCTGATGAGGTAACCCATCTGAAATCCTACTGAGCCTGTCTGTGACAATATCCGCGCAGTCCGGTCTGTTCTTCTAAGAGTATCGCATGTATGGTCTAGGGAGGTGGTGGACGTCAGACCCCTAATAACCGTACAAGTCGTGTCGGTATGGTTCAAGACCACCCGAGAATCTACTGATCATTCCATCAGTAATTCTCAATCAGCCCTGGCCAGGGACATATGGTAATGACCAACCGACCACAGTGCGATATCAACTCCCTATACCGGGAGAGACGAATCCCTAACAGTCGCTCACTGCCTCCACGTAGCTCGGGACTGTGCCCAACTGAAACCTGTTTGCACGACTCCTTTGAGCCGTGGTAGGGTAATAATCAAAGCACAGTGGGAACTCACACGAGACAAATGATGACCTTAAGTCAACGGACTATCTGCACACATGTTACCTGAGAACTGCTGTCTGACGTTAGGTATAATACTATCCAGTCAGTTCTCGGCGAGTCCTGTCCGGTGTACTCACACCCAGTGAGCATCTGTATACAATCTTAGGTGAACACCACCAATAGTTGCGGGACCAATCCATTGCCCCTCGTCAGGGTCTAGATATGTATACACTAGTCTACTCCGGAGTATCGATGCCCAATCTCGATACTCCTGCGACCAGGGACATCTAAGGGTGTGCCTATTGACTATCCAGCTCCCACTAGTATGACTGCCATCACAACGCCGGTAGTCAGATAAAACACTCTATGGGCTTTATCAACATATATATATATATATACCAAGTAAAAAATATCATACGTTAAGACAAAGTCAAACCAAATAGCGTACTATCATATCAAGCAAGACTGTCATGTACATACATATCCCAAGCATCCTATACAATGTAGGCTTCTAGGGCATATATATCCAACAATCTCCCACTTGCACTAAGGCCTATAATTGGCGCAATAAGTACCCACTGTCTCTACCAGATCCAGTTGCTTGCGTACCGCATGCCCAACATCTCAAATAGCCTCTCGAACTGTACTTAAGGAATGGCCTTGGTGAATGGATCTGCCGTGTTGTCTTTTGTGTCCACTCTCCATATCTCGATCTCCCGACGATCCACGATCTCCCTGATCAGGTGAAACCGCCTTATGATATGCCTGGATTTCTGATGGGACCTTGGTTCCTTCGCTAAAGCTACAGCGCCATTGTTATCGCAATACAAAGGTATTGGATTGGCAATGGACGGAATCACCTGAAGTTCAGAAATGAACTTCCTCATCCAGACAGCCTCTTTTGCGGCTTCACTAGCAGCTATATACTCAGCCTCCATAGTTGAGTCTGCAACGGTATCTTGTTTAGAACTCTTCCAATATACCGCCCCTCCATTGAGGGTAAACACAAAACCCGAAATGGATTTAGAATCATCCTTGTCACTTTGGAAGCCGGAGTCGGTAAAAGCCTCTACCTGGAGGTCCCCATTACCGTAAATCAAGAACATCTCCTTAGTCCTTCTTAGGTACTTGAGAATGTTCTTCACCGCTCTCCAATGTTTCTCACCTGGGTCAGACTGATACCTGCTTACCACACTAAGTGCGTAAGCTACATCCGGTCTGGTACATAACATCGCATACATTATTGATCCTACCGCCGAAGCGTAGGGTATAATGCCCATGCGAGCCCTCTCTTCATCAGTCTTTGGAGACATCTCCTTGGAGAGGGTGATTCCATGACAAGCGGGCATATTGCCGCGCTTGGAATCTTCCATACTAAATCTCTTTAGTATAGTGTCTATATACCTGGACTGTGAAAGTCCCAATATTCTATTAGATCTATCTCGATAGATCTTAATGCCCAGAATGTATGATGCATCTCCCAAGTCTTTCATGGAGAATTTCTGTGACAAGAAGAGCTTTACTGATTGTAGTATAGGGATATCATTCCCTATCAGTAGTATGTCGTCGACGTACAAAACGAGGAAGACTACTGCTCCTTCTACAATCTTCCTATAAATACATGGTTCATCTATATTTTTGATAAAGTCAAATTCCTTGACTGTTTCATCAAAGCAGATGTTCCAACTCCGCGATGCTTGCTTTAACCCATAAATGGATTTAAGAAATTTGCACACTCTTCCGCTGCTCCCACTGTCTAAGAAACCTTCTGGTTGATCCATGTAAACACTCTCTTCTAGATGTCCATTTAGAAAAGCTGTTTTTACATCCATTTGCCAGATTTCATAGTCATGGAAGGCAGCAATGGCAAGCATTATCCGAATGGATTTAAGCATAGCTACTGGTGAAAAAGTTTCATCATAGTCCAATCCTGGTCTTTGACGAAAACCTTTTGCTACTAGTCTAGCTTTGTAGGTTTCCACTTGTCCAAATGTACCAATCTTCTTTTTGAAGATCCATTTGCACCCAACTGGTTTTACCCCAGGTCCATACTGTTAGTTATATGTATGCCCTAGAGGCCATTACTATACATAGGATGTATATTGTAGTGGATGCTGGGACATATATAGGGAAGACTTTCTTGCTCGACATGATAGTATGCTATCTGGTTGATCTTTACCTTAACGTGTACACTGATTGTCTCCCTGTTACATGTTGGTAAAGCCCTTAGAATCTGTACTTGACTACCTGGACTATGATGCGGATCATACTAGTGGGGACAAGGTAGTCTATAAGTACATCCTTCAAAGTCCCTAGTCGTGGGTGTATCGAGACGGGGCATCGATATACCAGAGTAGACTAGCGTATAACTTCTCGACCCATACAGATGGGCGATGGATGATCCCATATCCATTGGTGTTTGACATCGGAGATGATATACGGGTGCTCAGTAGAGACTGGGTACACTGGACGGACTCGCCGAGAACTCCCAGATGGTATTATACCTCACGTCAGATGGCAGTTCTCTGGTGACACTGGTACAGAGTAGTCTGTTGACCCGAGATCGTCATAGAGTCTTGTGTGGTTCCCACTGTGCTTTGATTTCCATCTTACCACGTCCAAGAGGGCGTGCAAAACGGTGGTTTTTGGGTACAGTCCCGAGTCACATGGAGGCAATGAGCGATAGGAGGGGATTCGTCTCTCCCGGTATAGGGGGTTGATGTTGCGCTGTGTTCGATTGGCTATAACAGGAAATCCCTGGCCAGGGTTGCTGAGATTTACTGGTAAGTGTTACCAGTAGTTTCTCGAACAGTTATAGACCTCATATCGACATGACTTATCAAGCTATTGGGGTCTGACGTTTTACCACCCCTAGGCGAGATATGCGACATATCAGACGATCAGACCGGACTGTACGGTAGTGTTACTGGTCGGATTCACTGGAGTGTGAGCGGGCTTGCTCGTTGATCTTCAGATCGCTCAATACCCGGGTGGCCGTTACGTTTAGCAGACCGCTTGCGGCTTGTGGATGTTTGATATGATCATCATCCGCTGCCGGCGTATTGACGAGTCTTTAGAGTCCTACACAGAGGTTTCCTGGCTCAAGCGAAACGAAATAGGAGCGCATATGAGATATGTGCGGGACCGAGAATAATGCGTGTATGTGATACCGTATTCCATTCTCGCGATGAATGTATCGAAAGGTTGTATGCGATATAACCTAGTTATCGAATCAAGGGTTGGTTCGATAAGCCGATACATAGAATACTAGTCGGTTATATGCGATATGACCGGATCGTTAAATCAAGTGTTGATTTAATGATTTAATGCATAATTATATATTTGATATATTACTTTGCATTAACTAGTATTGGTTCACTTTAAATGGATTTTCTCACTCGGATTGTACACATTGTATATGTGATATACTTTTGTGCACTTCATTGTATCATGTTTGATGATACATGTTATGCTAGGGTTTTTGTGTAAAGATCAAACCATGGTTACATGATTATGGTTAGGGTTTTGTTTTATTCACTTATTTATTTATCCATTTCTTTTGGAAAATAAATGGAAAGGAGAAAAGAATGGTGGCTTAATTTGGAGTTTAGTTGAAGCTTCATGAAACTTTGATCAAGTCAACCATTCTTATCTCATCCTTAACCCTAACCATTCCCACTAACCATGATTCATTCTCTACACTTGACTAGAGTTAATATTATGATAAGTATTGTTATTCTTTTCTTTTTTGAATTATCTTATCATAATATTCTTCTTCTTCTTCATCTTCTTTCATGAAGAAAAAGCTTTCTTCATCAATGGTGATTGATGATAAAGAGTGAGAAATCCAATTCTAAATTGAACCCACTTCCTATTTCTTCATCCTCTACCTCTTGCCAAGTAGTAGAGTGTGTTTTCTTCACAAGTTTCTTGACTTGATGAAGTCGGAGCTTGATTTAGCGATGCCTCGACGTAGATCATCTTCGGCATGGACATCGACGACCTAGCTCGCTTATTCTCCGATGAAGTCGACGCTAGAGCCCGGATTTGATTTGGACAGCGAAGAGGACCTCATCTCGGAGCCGTGGAGGTGGAGGACCGGATCTACAAAGGTTGTATTTCCGTATCTCTTAGTTAATTGTTAACTAGTTAGCTTTTTCGCCTAAACTTCTAGCCGACGATCCGTAGTCGGGTTTCTCGGCACCGTTAAAATTTTAATTTGGCATGATCGATGCCTTGTGAGACCTCTTGGGAGTGCCTAGGAACCCTACACATACTTTATTGGTGTACATGGATTCCATTTCGGATCTCATTGCATCCAGCCACTTCACTGAGTCGCTACTCGTGATAGCCTGCTGAAAACTAGTAGGCTCATCATCATCGATGATGCAATCCTCTCGATCCTCATCAAGAAGAAAACCATAGTATCTTTCAGGAGGATGAGAAAGCCTACTAGATCTGCGGAGTGGCGTTGGTTCGTCATGTTCTATTGAAATCTGAGATTCTTCTAAGTCTTCGGTTGCAGTTTGAGGTTCTGGAATTTCTTCCAGTTCTAAAGCGCTCCCACTAATTTCTTTTGCAAGAAATTCGCTTTCTAAGAAGACAATGTGACGAGCGACAAACACCTTTTGTTCTTCAGTGTGGTAGACCATGTACCCCCTTGAATGCTTGGGGTATCCTACAAACTTGCATAAAACCGATCGTGCTTCGAGCTTGTCCGGATTATGCTTTTTAACATATACCGGACACCCTCATATCTTGATATACTTGAGATATGGTCTCTTCCCACATCACATTTCATATGGAGTGGTAGGTACAGACTTAGTTGAAACTCTATTCAATAGGTATGCGGCTGATTCTAGAGCAAATCCCCAGAAGGAAAGTGGCAACCCAGCACTACTCATCATTGAACGCACCATATCTAATAGCGTGCGATTCCTTCTTTCTGATACACCATTATGCTGAGGTGTATAAGGTGGAGTAAGCTGAGAGAGAATTCCATTCGCTTTTAAGTGTTCAAGGAAACTGGTACTTAAGTATTCTCCACCTCGATCAGATCGAAGTGTCTTGATGCTTTTACCAGTTTGTTTCTCTACTTCATTTTTATACTCCTTAAACTTCTCAAAAGCCTCGGATTTATGCTTCATTAAGAACACATGTCCATACCTAGAGAAGTCATCAGTAAAAGTGATGAAGTAGGAGTGACCACTTCGTGCATGTATAGACATCGGACCACATACATCACTTTGTACTAGTCCTAAGAGTTCAGTGGCTCTTTCTCCGTGTCCGGTGAACGGAGATTTGGTCATTTTTCCTTTGATACATGATTGACAAGTTGCATATGATAAATATTCAAACGGATCTAGATATCCATCTTTATGTAACTTAGTCAACCTTGTTTCATTTATATGACCAAGTCTACAATGCCATAGGAAGGCTTGATTCGAATCTGGAGCCTTTCTTTTACGCGTGTTTTGAATATTGAAAATTTGAGGTCGATTAAGTATGTATATGCCGTTTTCCAGTGTGCCAAACCCAATCAGTTCTTGATTTAGGAGAATGTTCATGACATTTCTTTCAAGCACAAAATTATATCCTTTATTAGACAACAAAGGTACTGATATAATATTACACAACATACTGGGAATACAAAAACAGCTGTACAATACCAAAATGTGTCCACTATTCAACCCTAGGTGATATTCCCCTATTGCAACTGCATCTACATGCATTCCATTGCCCATCCAGAGAGTCATATCACCTGCCCCCAGTACTCTACTATTTCTCAGATCCTGCAAAGAATTACAGATGTGAGAACCAGAACCGGTATCAAGTACCCATGAAGTAGAGTTTAGTGAAAGTCAATTTTCGATTACGAACACACCTGAAGCAGAAGCAACAGCTTGCTTCATGTCCTTGGCTTTAAAGGACAAACAGTCCTTCTTCCAGTGCCCTTGCTTGTGACAATAGAAGCACTCGTTCTTTTCTGCCTTCACCCTTCCTGCCTTGTTCGTTCCCTGCACCTTCTTGACCCCACCCTTCGGTTTGGTGGCTTTCATCTTCTTCTTCCCTTTAGCTTTCGCTTTAGATTTAGAAGAAGATGATTGGCCAACATACAGAACGGGGGTCTTCTCCTTTTTCAAGGAGGTCTCTGCTACCCTCAACATATTGAGGAGCTTTGGAAGATCCGCTTCCATTTCGTGCATGTTGAAGTTCAGCACGAACTGAGAGAAGGTATGGGAAAGCGACTGCAAAATCAAGTCGATATACAAATCATTCTCTAGCACGCATCCCAGGTTTGCGAGTTCCTCAATGAGGGTGATCATTTTGAGGACGTGCTCTCCAACAGGCGATCCTGGAGCTAACATCATCTGGAAGAGTTTCCTTGAGGTTTCATACCTCGCGATACGGGAGTGTTCACCATACAATTCCTTGCAATGGAGGAATATGGATACAATATCCATACTCTCGTGCTGTTTCTGGAGTTCATTATTCATGGACGCCAGCACGATACACTTAGCTCGCTCACAGTCTAGATCCCAGGTTTTACGAACTTCCTTGTCCGCAACTGAGGAATCTGGTCCTGGGATAAGGGGAGGAACAGCGGTGATAACATATGCAACTTTGTCATAAGTCAGCGCAATATTAACGTTCCTTAGCCAATCTTTATAGTTCTGCCCGGTCAGTATATTCTTTTCAAGTAATAGTTTTAGTCCAGTCATGGTAGCTGCCAGAGAGAGAAAAAAGAAAACACTCAGCATATGCTCTTGCAAGTTTAGATTGGTTATTATTTTATCTAAACAGGATGGCTCCCACTGTTTCCTCAAATCCTTCTTCAAAACCTAAAAGAAGAACTAGTCAGGATTTAATCACACGTTACAATTCTTGCTTAACCTTTCAGCTAGGCTGGTGTTGGTACTTCGAGAGAGGTTTTCCAACGCTTTCGCGAAGTTCTTTAATTAAAGAACCTCTTTTCCCTGGAGGCGTAGCCCCTCTAACACCTTTCTAGGCACCTACTTGGTTTATAGCATTGATTGTTAAGTGAGAGAAATTCCCGAGAGTAATCCTACTCATCAGTGGGATCGGGATCCAACTATCATTGCATGATACCCTAGATGGAAGCCACTCTAGTCACCACACTCCAGAAGGTAAGCTAAATCTGCAAGTTTCCTTTATGTTTGAAACTCCCGATGTGATTTTTTACCCCAAGCTCTTATAAACCTTGACGTAGGCCAACAAGTCATAAGACGCAAGTCAAGTTCTACCCGTCGTTGTCCTGATCAATTTAAATACATCGTACAAGCCCTTGACGTAGGCCAACAAGGTGTACGTCTGTATTAAACTAATGCATCTATCTATGCAACAAATAGGCACACACACTGCTACCATTCACTATGCCTTGACGTAGGCCAACAAGCATAGCATGAATACGATGTGCTGTCTATCTGAAACGACGGAGGGTTACGGCTAGTTTTTGGCAAAAAATCGTTAACGTAGTGAACTTGATTTGATCGAAGGAACTAAGATAGCTTTTATTAAAAGGAGTGGTTTAAGCTCCGCATTTAAAATTTGCTTTTTCAAGAAAACCGAGTGGTTTTTAGAAATTGTTCCAACGATTCAGTTAAGGTTTTATTTTCTTTGCATTAATAATAATGCGTCCCATCTTTAACCTATCATTACAGATAACAACGAAAATACAACGTCCTCTTATGCCATCCGCATTCGCCACGAGTCCCGTCATCTTCCGTTAGGTTACTTAACTAACGACAGAGCAGGGGCTGGGCTAGCGCGGGTGTAAAACATAAGCGACGTCTAAATAGCTATCATATATAGATATTGTACATTCGTCAGACGCAATAATAGGCATTCCAGATCACAGATAAACAATATTGGATTTGCAAGCAATCCGCATTTCTTTTGAGCCTGCAATGAAAGACGGATTACACAGTTGTGATGAATAGCCATTTTCCCACCCCAGACCCCTACGGGTACGGCAAACTACCCGCCAAGTACCAGAAGTGAAACGGTCTGCCCCAACACTTCAAAATACCCGGTAGTTTGTGCACCCCACCTTGGGTCTATCTTAGGAGCAAAAACAGTAAAAAGAAATAATACAACGGTGGCTACAACCGCAACCTGGATGTGCCCCGCAAAATAATATTACAACTTATTACATTTACATCAAATGAATTAATACAAAAACCCATCACAAAACCCGGCCAAACACCACAACAGTCCAATACAGTTTATATACACAAACAGTTATATATAACATCACAGATATGTGCAACCCCCTGCCAACCGACATACTAGCAGTTAGGGGAGGTTTACGAACACATAAAACATTTTACAGATATAATCAAACAAGCAAATACCGTATAATTTCGATCGATTAAAGATATTTAATTTTGCTCCAATACTTCTCTGTAAATCTGAAACCTGAGCAAAAATAAAAATTACCAGAAAACACCAAATATCACAGAGAAACAACACAAGAAAGTTGGGATGATGAATCGTCCAAAGCGCGGCGGAATCGCGGCGGATCGGTGGGATCGGCCGCGGTTCCGCGGCGCTATGGCCGATTCATGAGCCCAATTTTCTTCGGTGTTTTAATACATTCATTTAGGTCATTCTGAAGTCCCTGAAAAATTTTTGGACCTCATTTAAAAATCGACAGAAAGTACATGATATCGGGGGTTTTCCGGTTTGTTTTTCCATTCGAAATTCATACAAATTTGCAAGTGTGTTAAATACTGTTTAGCTAGGCTCTGATACCACTGTAAGTCGATGTTCAACACCCCAATACTTATGGGAAGGCGGAAATATGAATAACAATCTTGTTCTATGATTAAACATCGAATAACCGTATGAATCGTTTGCTAAACAAGTTTTAACAAAAGCTATAGAGTTCTAAACTACTATGTTAAGAGATTATACCAAACGGTTCTAGTCCTTCGTCTTAATGTTATCTACGGCCTCTTTGGATCTCCACGTCCTCTTCGGCTTTCTTCCGTGATAGACGATCCACCCGAGAATCCTAATCCAAGCTATAACCTCTAAACTTGAGGTTACTTAGTTTCTCTAGTTGCTAAATAGAGTAGCTAAGGTGATGTAGAGATAGGTTATGGAGTAATTAGTCTTTCCTAATCCTTGTTCTCAACTCATGAGGGTAGGATTAGGTTTGGTGAAGGAGAGAGAACTTGAAGAGAGAGAGTGAGAAGATGATAATGATAATGATAATCATAATAATAATGAAATAGCTTCTCACTTGATATATGAAACATAATGAATAAAAAGAAATGAATAATATGAGATTATTCATCATGTTTCATTAATGCAAGTGGGTGATTCATTATGTGAGTCATTAAGCATTTAATAATGCATTAATGACATGATGAATCACTCACAATGAGTCACTAAATCATTAAATGAAAATGCCATCTCTCCCTCCATGTCACATCCTTCTAGAAGCTTCTCGGAAAATTACGAGAACGCCCCTCTCATCCGTGAAAACACGGAAAAACTTTAGACTGTATAAATCCAATAACCTGATACTAGAATCTGGCTTAAACCAAAGCCGGCTAGTAAAAACTGTCCGAATGTCGTACGTGCGTTCAAACACGTATGCGTCCGAACCTTTGTCGTAAAACCATACGACTTCTATATCTTTTCGCCTGGGTTTGGGAAATCTCTATGTGGGACTCTAAAGACTCAACTACTACGCTGGCAGTGGGTTTAACCACAGACCGCAAGCGGCACTAGCTGTACGTAACGGTCCCCAGGTAGTTGTCGATAAGAAAGCTGATGAGGTAACCCATCTGAAATCCTACTGAGCCTGTCTGTGACAATATCCGCGCGGTCTGGTCTGTTCGTCTAAGAGTATCGCATGTATGGTCTAGGGAGGTGGTGGACGTCAGACCCCTAATAACCGTACAAGTCGTGTCGGTATGGTTCAAGACCACCCGAGAATCTACTGATCATTCCATCAGTAATTCTCAATCAGCCCTGGCCAGGGACTTATGGTAATGACCAACCAACCACAGTGCGATATCAACTCCCTATACCGGGAGAGACGAATCCCTAACAGTCGCTCACTGCCTTCACGTGGCTCGGGACTGTGCCCAACTGAAACCTGTTTGCATGACTCCTTTGAGCCGTGGTAGGGTAATAATCAAAGCACAGTGGGAACTCACACGAGACAAATAATGACCTTAAGTCAACGGACTATCTGCACACATGTTACCTGAGAACTGCTATCTGACGTTAGGTATAATACCATCCAGTCAGTTCGCGGCGAGTCCTGTCCGGTGTACTCACACCCAGTGAGCATCTGTATACAATCTTAGGTGAACACCACCAATAGTTGCGGGACCAATCCATTGCCCCTCGTCAGGGTCTAGATATGTATACACTAGTCTACTCCGGAGTATCGATGCCCAATCTCGATACTCCTGCGACCAGGGACATCTAAGGATGTGCCTATTGACTATCCAGCTCCCATTAGTATGACTGCCATCACAATGCCGGTAGTCAGATAAAACACCCTATGGGCTTTATCAACATATATATATAAATACCAAGTAAAAAATATCATACGTTAAGACAAAGTCAAACCAAATAGCGTACTATCATATCAAGCAAGACTGTCATGTACATACATATCCCAAGCATCCTATACAATGTAGGCCTCTAGGGCATATATATCCAACAGCATCTGCTAGTTTCACTAAAGAGGTCACTCCCGGTGAAGGGATCTGGGCTCTTTCCTTATCGAATAAGGTGCTGGATTTTCTACAAGGAACACCGCTGTGCAAAGCAAGAACTAGAGCTACCAGTTTTTAAACAAGTTTCTACAATATCTTTAGGTTTCTTTTATTTCATTAATCTCATTAATGAAGTCCTATTTTATTATGCTTCACAAGCATCAGATATGAAACAAAATCAACAATATATAATATATATCTCATATATATAATATAAACATTCGTCTCAGGCAGTAATATGATCTCATCACAGAACATTGCAGCATAAGAACATAAATGAAATATTGGATATACTAGGAGGTCCGTGTTTTTAATACGAGCCTATATAAAACACGGATTCCACGGTCGCAATGAATAGCCAAACCCACATCCCTAGACCCCTACGAGAGCGGCAAGCAACTCTGCCAATTCCATGGTTAGGAGACCCGGTCTCGACTCCTCGAGATGGTCTCCCACTGGACCCTAGAACCTGGTTACTTGTGCTCCCCGCCTTGGGTCTAGCTAATGCGGAAAAGTAAATAATATATAATGGTGACATCATCCTCAGCCCGGAAGTGCCCCAATAAAAGAATATTACATACAAATGAATTTTACATGAATGAAAATGAAAAACTCTCATCTCACATAAAACCCCCGGCTATTCAAAACACGACGATACAATATAACATATCACATCAACACATAACATCACATGTCATCAACGTAAGTAAGTATGCATACGCCGATTGTCGTCGATGAATAGCAACGAAAATCGGCGATACACTACATACTACACTTACGGTCACAGAAAAGAAAGTATAAAACTACAACAGTTGGAATCCGCAACCTCCTTAGACATCGCATGCCTAACCAAATGAATTCCTTAGACATCTCATGCCTAACTATTATAAACCCCGAGTCTAATTATCGAAAACTCTTTTCAATATCAAGTTGGGCAATTCAACAAGATTCCCGAAATTTTGATCGAATGCTCGTCGCAAACTTTAGTAGACGGCCGCAGCCCTGATGCCGTCAACGAAGTGCAATAAGGCGGAACATCGCTGCCGTGAGCAACCGAACGGATGCTTTTGGCGACGGGGTTCTCCTACAGTCACTTGGTCGGGGCTATGGGGCATGGCTGTCTATTAAGTTTACCCGGCGAGTATCCGTGTACGCTACGTGATTGCGATGGACTTTTGATCACATCAAAATTCCGTGGCAACCGATCGTCTGAGACTGAACTGCTAGATTTATAACATTCAAATTAGTTATCTCATAACTATAAGTGGATTCCAAATATTGTATCACATTCCAGATAAATAGACAATGTTAAACTTTCTGATCGAATAATCAAACACCCAAGTTTTCCCAAATAGTTCTCAACACTTGAAATTAGTTTAAAAAAATCCATCACATGCCACAGTAACAATGGTCCAGCCGTAGAAGGGTCAAGCCAACGCCTCACATGTAGCACGCCGTACTGCCCCAAACCCGAAGGTTTAGAGGCGGTTCAAGACGGTCATATAATTGAGTTAAGCTTTGTGTTCTTCTAGAGGGTCCACCGCGTTACTTGCATGACTTAGAACGTTCTTAAACTACGGAAAAATCCAACGCTTGGAAATTTTCCGGCAGGGGAAAAAGTGAGTTATAGATATCCGTTCGAACATTTTAACATGTTCTAAAAATTACCCGGAAAAACTTAAACGAAGTTAAATTATCCGATCGAATCAACGAGTCCCCAATACACCCCAGAAAACTCAACTCTTGAGCATAATTAAAAAATTCCCAGAAGAATCAGGAAGTACCTACGGTTATAACTGTACAAAAACTAACCCTCAATCTACAGTAACGGCCGTGGAACCGCCGCTAATGCCTTGGTTTGGCCGCGGTTCCGCGGCACAATAGTTGAGTTAGGGTGTCGTTTTTCACAGTTCCCCATAAAATTACCTGCTGAATTTTCTGAGCATTTTTAATATGAAAATATCAACTTTTTGAAAAATTTCCAGAAAGGGGTAAAAACTAGGGTTTCGGGGTTCGATGGGACTTTAAACTTCGTCTAGACTTCGCCTAAAGCTCTAGCTTGGCTCTGATACCACTGTAGAGTTACTAGGTACACGCACAAGGGTCTACGAGGTATCAACCATGCCCGATTTAAATTTTAGCCGTGCCGAACAACCCTAAACGAGATCTTTAAACTAGAGATTAGGTGAAAACAAGCATGTTAAACACTTTAACACTAAGTGAGAGGGATTACAACCTTTGTAGATCCGGTCCTTCACTTCATAAGCTCCGTGTTGTGGTCCCTTCGCTGCGATCATCAAGTTCCGGACTCTCGAGAGGCTCCACGAAGAGAAAGATGCAAGCTTGCTTCCGATCTTCGATAACAAAGATGATCGACCTTGAAGTTTCATTAACACAAGCTCTCACTCACTAAATGAAGTGAACACCCTCATCTAAATGGAAAGGATAGATGAGGATGATGAAGTAGGATTTTATCTCTCATTTGTTTTCATTAACTCACTCATTTTCATCACCTTTGAAAAAGCTAGAAAGCTTTTTCATGAAGAACTCAAGGAAAAAGAAGAAGAATAATCAATTAAAAACCTTTTGTGATGAATAATGAAATAATATATGATTAATAATGTAACCATGGTCAACTAAACCTTTTTAGAGATTTAACTAGGGCTAGTGTTTGGGTTGGGTTAAGAATGAGTCATTACAAAATATCAAGCGTAATATCTCTTTCATGACAAAAGAACAACCTTCTAGAATGTTCATGAAAGAACTAACCCAATTCAAACCCTAACCTTGTTTAATCTCCACTAAACATGTTGCATTAGTAATCATATCATGTTACAATATTATATATCACATATATAATATTTATTGTAACAAAATAAAATAATACAATTAACATATATCACATATATATCAATGTATTACCCGAGTGAGAAAATGAATCAATAAGTGAGCTAATATTAGTTAATGTAATTTAATATATCATATATATTATTATACATTAAATTATCGAATCAACACTTGATCCGACAATCCGTCTATATCGAATATAACCGACTAATATATCATGTACCGATTCATCGAATCAACACTTGATCCGATGACCCGTCTAATATCAAATATCGCGAGAATAGAATACGGTATCTCATATCGTATTATCCTCGGTCCTGCACATATTACATATATCCCCTACTCCGTTTTGCCTGAGTCAAGAAACCTCTGTGTAGGATTCTAAAGAATCGTCAATACGCCGGCAGTAGGTGATGATCATATCAAACACCCACAAGCTGCAAGCGGTCAGCTAAACATAACAGCCACCCAGGTATTGAGCGATCAGAAGATCAACAAGCAAGCTTGTACATTCTCCTGTGAATCCAATCAGTAACACTCCCATACAGTCCGGTCTCGTCGTCTGATATGTCGCATATCTCGCCTAGGGGTGGTAAACGTCAGACCCCAGTAGCTAAGTCGTGTCGATATAAGGTCTATAACAGTTCGAGAAACTAATGATAACACTTACCAGTAAATCTCAGCAACCCTGGCCAGGGATTTCCAGTTATAGCCAATTGAACACAGCACGACATCAACTCCCTATACCGGGAGAGACGAATCCCCTCCTATCGCTCATTGCATCCATGTGATTCGGGACTGTACCCAAAAGCCACCTTTTTACACGCCCTCTTGGACGTGGTATGATGTAAATCAAAGTACAGTGGGAATCACACAAGACTCTATGACGATCTCGGGTCAACAGACTACTCTGTACCAGTGTCACCGGAGAACTGCCATCCGACGTGAGGTATAATACCATCTGGGAGTTCTCGGCGAGTTCGTCCAGTGTACCCAATCTCTACTGAGCACCCGTACACTATCCTTGATGTTAAACACCGATGGATATGGGATCATCCATCGCCCATCATATGGGTCAAGATGCGTATACGCTAGTCTACTCTGGTGTATCGATGCCCTGTCTCAATACACCCTCGACTAGGAACAGTTATAGGATATACTCGTCGACTACCATGGCCCCACTAGTATGATCTCATTATAGTCCCAGTAGTCTAGTACATATCCTAAGGGCTTTATCAACATGTAACATAGAGACAATCAGAGTACATGTTAAGATAAAAGTGCAACCAGATAGCAAACTATCATGTCGAGCAAGAAAGTCCTCCCTATATATGTCCAAGCATCCATTACAATATACATCATTTGCACAGTAATGGCCTCTAGGGCATACATATAACTAACATAGGGGTCTTGGTTATACATTGTACAGGCTATCCACACGACCGGGGAACATCGGGTTTCATTTGTGGCTCGAATGAAACCCGGGGCTCCTAGATTATCCGCTTTTCCATATTGCTTATCGCTTATATGTGATGTTGCTTATATCATGCCTGGGACGAATGGTTATATATATATATATATATATATATTAGTAGATGTTGTATATGTTCTGCATCTGCGCTAGTCCAGCTCCACTCTTCCGTTAGTTAAGTAACCTAACAGTGCATGACGAGGCCTGTGGCGAATGCGGGTGGCATATACGTATATTGTATTTTCGTTCTTTTCTGGTGTGATAAGTTTTAATTGATGGGACCACATTAATTTTGATTAATGCAAGAAAAATAACCTGAAATATGTTGTCAGAATAAATTTTGAAAAACTATAGTCGTATTCTTTCGCTTTGCATAGTGCTATTCGTTTAGGAATATCCAGCACCTTATTCGAGGAGGTAAGAGCCTAGATCCTCTCACGGGGAGTGACCTCTTGAGCAAAAGTTTATGTTATTATAGATTACTCGGTTTTCTTTAAAACCACTAGTTTTCAAAAGTGGAGCCTAAACCACTCCTTTTCAAAACTACTCGGTTCCTTCGACGATATCAAGTTCTTTACGTTAAAGGCTTTTGCCAAAAACCAGCTGTAGCCCTTCGTCATCTCCTACGAGTAGTACTTAGTATTCGTGCTACGTTTGTTGACTCCATTAAGGCGTAGTGTACGGTAGCTAAGTGGTGGTTGTTTGTAGCATTAGATGCGAATGGTTAGAACAGTCATGTAACCTTGTTGACTCCGCCAAGGGTAATGCAGGTGGGTTTAATGCAATCAAGATAATGACGGGTTGAACTTAACTAGGACTCTTTGATTTGATGACTCCGTCAAGGTCACTAGCGTTCTAAGGGCAAAAACCACATCGGGAGTTTCAAATATAGAGGAAACTTGCTAGTGTTGCATACCTTCTGGAGTATGGTGACTAGAGAGTGGCTTCCATCTAGGTTATCACGTAATGATAGTTGGATTCCGATCCTACTGATGAGTAGGATTACGGGATATTTTTCACTTCACAATTAGCAAACCTATTAGGTGTCTAGAAAGGTGTTAACGGGGCTACACCTCTAGGAAAACGAGATTTATTTTAATTAGGTCCATGCGAGAGCACGGGGAACCTCCCTCGGAGTACCAACACCCACCTGGCTGATCGGTTAGCGAACTTGTAAGGTGTTAATGATCCCGATTACTTCTCTTTTTAAGGTTTGAAGGCGAATTCAAGGAAATAGTGAGAGTCGTCCTGTTTAGATAAAATAATAACCAATCTAAACTTGCAAGAGCGCACATTGAGTGTTTTCTTTTCTCTCTCTTCAGGTAGCAACCATATCACGCCTTAATCAAGATAATAAAATGTATGACTTGACCGACCCGAATTCTTATTCGGGGCTGGGGAACGTCAATTCAGCTTTATCTTGTGACGAATGTCACGAGCTTGAGCAAATGAAAGAGGATTGCTTGAATTCCTTGAAGACCATGTTGAAGAAGAAGCATACTAATGCGTCTCCTTTAGGTGTTCTTGTTATTAAGAACTATTTTTCGGTCAGTCCTACCTCCTGGGTACTTGATACCAGATCAGGATCTTATATCTGTAATTTATTGTATGGACTAAGAAAAAGTAGGATGGTTGGACCTGGTGATATGTCCCTCGGAGTAGGGAACGAAGCACAAGTTGATGCTGCTACTATTGGTGAATATTACCTAATATTGCCAAGCGGCAATACTATGATTTTGAACAACTGCTACTATGTACCTTCTATGCTTTACAACATCATATTAGTTTCTTTACTTGATAAAGATGGATATAATTTTGTTCTACATAGAAATATCATGAACATTTACCTTAATCAGGTATTAGTTGTAGAAGGTACATTGTGTAATGGTATCTAAGTTCTAAATCAAAACACAATTTTCAATATACAAAACACACACAAGTGGAAGAGTTCATAAGTGAACGAATCCTACTTGTGGCATTGTAGACTTGGCCATATCAATGAGAAAAGACTGTCGAAGTTGCATAAGGATGGATATCTAAATCCGTTCGAATTTTCAACCTATAAAATTTTTCGGTCTTGTCTCAAAAGGAAAATGACCAAATCTCCGTTCACTGGACCCGGAGAAAGAGAAATAGAGCTCTTGATAATCATACACAGTGATGTATGTTGTGAGAACAACCGATCCAGGATCGATAGCTTCTAAGGTAGTGATGGGTTTCATACCGACACAAATTATCACGTTGTTAAGGGTCTGATTTTATCCACCCCCTAGACTCGATATGCGATACTCTTAGATGAACAGACCGGACTGTACGGATATTGTCACTGATAGGTTCAGTAAGGGTTTGGATGAGTTTGCTCGTCGGCCTTCCTTTCGCTCAATACCTGAGTAGCCGTTACGTACAGCCAGTGCCGCTGACGTGCTTATGGTTAAGCCCATTGCCAGCGTATTGATGAGTCTTTAGAGTCCCACATAGAGGGTTTTCACGGTTCAGGCGATATGGTGTAGTTGATGTATGTTGGAACATACAGGTGCCCGATTGAATATGTGCACAGGCTGCACAGACTTTAATCGGACGGTTGATAATACTAGCGGGTTAGGATTAAACCAGATTGTTAGATCAAGTTTTGATTTAATAATTTACATATGTATTTCTATATATGTATTCTAGTATTATTGCTCGCTATTTATTTTCTCTCTTTGGCTATTCGTATTTTCGTACGAATACGCGTATGCGTATTTCGATACATGTACCGGGAAGCATTCCGTATTTATGCGGAATGGCTTCCAAAAGGTGCCACCTCATTATTGATTTTCTTTATAAAATGATTTGTTTTAGATGAGGTGGAAAAGGTGACATGGCATGGGTATGGGTTTTGGTCAAAGCATGGCTTTTTCTCATGTAGAGATTGGTATGGTGTATTTGTTTAATAAAAATTAGGAATGACATTTTTATGGGGGCATGAGAGGAAGGGGTCGGCCACTTCTTTGTGGGAAAGCTTGCTCATTTTTTGTTGGTTCATTTTTTGAGCTCTTTCACTCTCATGCTCACACAAAATACTTAGCCAATTTTCCATGCCATCCTTGCTATCATCACACCTTCTTCATCTTCTTCTTGAGATGCTCACTTGAGCTCATGGATGAGAGAGAGAATCGTAGTGACACTATCCTATACCCTCACTCTCCACTACTAGCGATCTTGGAGGGTCGGTTGGTCCGTTCAACAAACTTGGAGCTTGCGTCGTTTCCCTCGGGTGGATCATCGGAGATGAAGGAAGACCGGCGACCAAAATCGATCTGCATCACTAGGAGCTTGGAAATGGTTGAAGACCCGAAGGACTTGGTTCATTAGGTATAACCATTCTATCTCTTTTTGTTAGCTTGCTAGTTTTACGGTTAATGGTTTCGATCTTGTTAATCGGGTAATGGTAGCGCCGGGTTTTAGAAATTTTTGTTCCGCATTTGGCCACGGTTGGATGGTCGGGGCGCTCCCATAACCCTTCATGGTATCAGAGCTACCTATTATCCCATAATCTATCTTGTTTAAACAACGTTAACATATCGAAATCGGAAAAACCCCGACATGCTGCCCCTGCACAAGTGCTTCTCTGTCGATTTTCAAAGTGCCTTCAAAAATTATCTAAACAAGTGCAGAAGGCTAC
The DNA here is from genome assembly GCA_030015575.1 of Agapanthus africanus. Taxonomy (NCBI): domain Eukaryota; kingdom Viridiplantae; phylum Streptophyta; class Magnoliopsida; order Asparagales; family Amaryllidaceae; genus Agapanthus; species Agapanthus africanus. The sequence goes on from CM057342.1 coordinate 295,248,220, forward strand.
TGACATGAACACAAGACCTCAACCCAAACCCCAGACCATGTCGCCAGAATTTGGCCGATCACCATAGGTGAAATTCCGGCGAGGCCGGTTTTTTAGTAGAGTTAGGTTTTGGGTTTTGGGGTGTTATCTTGTCTCTGGCATCTCTGTGCCGTGGTATTGTTTATTTAGCCAATTTTGGATAAAGTTTTATCAGTTTGTCTGTGGCTATTCGGGGGTTATTTTGAAGTCGATATGTTTTAATATTGTAAAATTTGCAGTACATTACATTTCTATCTGCGACCGTGAATGTCATTTGATCGGTAAATCTTGTCTAATCGCTATAGTCCCTTTTGACGGATTTGTGAACGTGACATTCACGTTGATGTTCTGTGTTGTGCTGTGATGTTGCAGATTTGTCGTGGTGGATAGCTTGCATGTAATGGTAGTGCAGTTTGGATTTATTTGTACATTTGATATTGCGGGGCTAGCGTCCGACATGTGGACAGCCGTCACTGCCTGTTTGTATATTATTCTTTTGGGGCACGACCGGGTTGAGGTCGATGTCACCCTTGTATATTATTTTCTTTTCTATACAAGGATTGCCCCAAGGTGGGGTGCACCGATAGCCAGGTTCTAGAGGGAAACAGATCCGCATCTCACGGCGTTGAGACGGAGGGGACCTCATTCTAGAATTAGCGGGGTATTTGCCGCACTCGTAGAGGGTATAGGTTGACCCAAGGAGGGGTTCTCAAGTTACTGGATTCCGTGAAGTGCTGGGTGGTTCATTCACTTTGCTGAAGGGGGCTGCCTCGCTTTAGGTTTTGGCAAGTAACTTGCCGCGCTCGTAGGGATCTATGTTTTCATTGCACAGGCTATCCACACAACCAGGGGAACGTCGGGTTTCACTTGCGGCTCAAAGGAAACCCGGAGCTCCCAGATTATCTGTATTGTTCTGTGATGCTTATTACTTTTCTGTGATGTTGCATTTATCATGCTTGGGACGATTGTTATATATATTTATATATACTAGTAGATGTTGTATTTGTTTTGCACCCGCGCTAGCCCAGTCCCCGCTCTGTCGTTAGTTAAGTAACCTAACAGGTGATGACGGGACCCAGTGGCGAATGCGGATGACATATACATACATTTTATTTTCGTTCTTTTCTGGTGTGATTAATTGATGGGAGTGCATTGATTCTTATGAAAGCAAGGAAAACAAACCTATATATGATGTTGTTGGAACCAAGTTTTAAAACTGACATTACAGACGTTTTCGGTTATGAATATCCAGCACCTCATTCGACGAGGCAAGGGCCGAGATCCCTTCATCGGGAGTGACCCCTTGAGTAAAAGTTTGCGTCAACGTAATAACTTCACTATAGTCGATTACCTTTTGCTTTGCATCATGGTATTTGGTTTGGAATATCCTGCACCTCATTCGACGAGGAAAGAGCCGAGATCCCTTCACCGGGAGTGACCTCTTTAGCAAATGTTTTCGCCACTATATATTTATAAAACCACTTGGATTCCTTCAACGATATCAAGTTCATTACGTTAAAGGTTTTTCGCCAAAAACCAACCATAGCCCTTCGTAATTTCAGACTAGTATTGCTTAGTATTCGTTCTACGTATGTCATGTATTAGCCGAGACGTAGCGTTCGGTAGCTATGTAGTGCTTTTCTGTTGCAGAGATAATGCGATTAGTTAGGACAGTCATACGATCATTTTGATCTTTAGTCAAGGCTTGTACGGGTGGGTCTAATGCAGTCAAGATAATGACGGGTAGAACTTGACTAGGACCTTTTGACATTTTGATCTTTAGTCAAGGCCACTTAGGTCCTAGGGGTAAAAATCACATCCGGAGTTTCAAACATACAGGAAACTTGCCAGGTATGTGCATACCTTCTGGAGTGTGGAAACTTGAGTGGCTTCCATCAAGTTATCATGCGATGATAGTTAGATCCCGATTCCCACTGATGAGTTAGTTTACTCCTCGGGTGATTCCGACTAATTCTTCTTTCAAGTTTGGAGGAGAATTTGAGGATACAGTGGGAGACATTCAGGTTAGAGTATACGCAGAGTGTTTCTTTTCTCTCTCTCTGACAGCGACTATGGCCTGACCCTAGACTATGACTCAGTGACCAAATTAACCTAACCTTCTTAAAACACTGGCTTTTGGATTGTCCAAGTTGCATACATCATTGCCACTCCTTCTTTTACCCTTTGCTTTTCTCCCGAACACCCTGTATCATTACGTGTATCCACTTCCATTGGATAAAACCATCGTATGGTTATATATGAACTCGAAGGAACTTTTTCGAGGATGGTTTCCGGTTCTGGAGAAAATGAATAGGACTATTCAGTTGTCTTTTCCTTTTACCTTCTCTCAGGTTGTGAGGGCTCCTAGGATTAGGAGATGGTACACCTATTATGCTCATTAGATAGTCTTCTTCCAAACCATAGGAAGGTGCCAAAAGGTAGAGAATGAAGAAAACCAATTAGCCTAAGTGTAGTGTGCAGAAGGTAATAAGTAAACACAAGTAAAAGGATTAGAAAGAGGGCAAAGTAAATTGCGATTGCTATTCACGACCAAACCAAGACTTTCATCGCCACTCCTACTTCACCTTTGTATTTCTCCATAACACTCCGTATTATTACGAACATCCAATTCCATTGGATAAATCCATCGTATGGTTATATACGAACTCGAAGAAACTTTTTTGAAGATGGATTCTGGTTCAGGAGAAATAGGAATAAGGTTTATTCAGTTGTCTTTTATCCTTACCTTCTCTCAGGTTGCGGGTGCTCCTAGGATTAGGAGAGTACACCTATTATGCTTATTGGATATTTTTCTTCCAAACCATAGGCAGATGCTCAACGGTAGGGAAGGAAGAAAACCATTTAAGCCTAACGAAGGTGTACAGAAGGTAACGACTAAAGACAAATAAAGGGATTTGGAGAGATGACAAGGAAATATATGGTTTCATTCATGAATCTGAATAATGAAAGAGGCATTACTAGGAATACTCGGATACCCCTTCAAAACATATTCATGTTTCAGTTTCACTGTGTATTGTTAATAGAAAACTGATTTCCCAATTAGACCCTTACTCCAGGGTATGATTTTACCAGGTTTGATTCTCACATCTGTATGGTTTTACAGATGATGGGTGGGAGTAAGTTATTGGGAATTATGTGATCATCCTCATTATATCAGAATTCGTTGTAATTGGTGATATTTGAGGAAATTACCTGGGTACAGTTTTCAACCTACGACGCACATGATTTGAGTTATTCAACTCAGCGGACTTATACAAAGTATTGTATGTTGTCCAGTGTCCATTAGGACAGAGGGGTTGGTACTCGTACTATATTCTATTTACTTGTGACTTCTCCATTCTTAGATACGTGTTTCGTAGAAATACAAAGTCTAAGTTTTGAGAAGTTATAGGTACAAGAATAAAGTAGAGAACCATGTGTTGCAAGTATCGGGATTCTTCAGGGTGATCGAAGATGTAGATACCCTTGTATGGTATTCAGTTGATCGTAATGGTTTTGAGAAACTTGTTTCTCTTTCAGGTTACTCATAATTGGATGCACTCCTAAGTTGAGTAATGCTGATCGGCCTCACTCCATTTGGTTTACATGCACTGTAGACAGCTGCATGATTTGAATCTGGTTCCAATTAAATCAGTGCCTCTATTTCTATATTGTATATAGAATGGTTCGTATCTTAATGATGTTAAGGTACGGGGAGTTGTCCAGCTTATGCTTAAAACCAGACTCTGGATGAATCAAGGCACGTTTCTGTAATGGTAGTTTGTGGATTAACCCGGGCTTTGACGAGGGTTAATTTTCTACCATCTAGAAGATCAATAGTAATATTGTTCTTGACTCGCCACAGTTTTAGTAAAATAGACTTTTTCAGAAAACAGTAGTGGGAGTATGGTAGAACTGGAAGTGATTCCAAAACCACAAACAATTACTGAAAATTTAATAAGAACCTAAAGATTCAATCAGGTTTGACATTCCATTAGCCACTCCGCAGATATGGTGGGTAACCTCAGGCGCCCGAGAACTACTTTGGTATCCTCAAGCAGGGTGACAGGGAGGTTCTTGTTTACCCAGACTTGACATTACTGTTGTTCCTGAGTATGACACCCGGCAGGAGGAAGAGTATAGCGTCTTTCTAAACTAGCTTTAGAAGTGCGCGTGTATATGACTATGCCAGAGGGTTGTCGTAGTCAGTGGGAGCATCGGAAGTATAGTGGACAAGTAGTTTGTTTCTATTTATAGATTAAAGCACATATAGCGGAGAAAGATCATCTAATTTTTGATGTGACAGTCATAAGTTTTTTGACTTCATCAGTCAGAATAGGGGATGGATCTGTTAAGAAGGTAGTAGGGTGTGATGTCCTGGTATTTAGATGACATACACAGAGTAGGAAGTAAAATTCCTATACTACGATCGGTTATAATATGGTTGTCACACAGTGGTTTCTCCACAAAGGTTATGGATATTATATCAGACATTCTGGTTACTAGATCTATGGTTTTAGATCTAGATTTGGGAAGTGTCCCAATCTGGGTACTTAGATAGTATTCCAAAAGTATTTTAGAATGGACGACTCTTAGCATGGTGGTGAACCTGTAGGTGAAGGAGTCACCCTCTCTAAAGGTGTTTTACAGACTAAAGGGAGAGGGATGTGCATGATTGACATATCACTTGCTTAGGTAATTGAGTCAATCGTGACATATCAAGTACCACACCATATGTTGTTTTTGCACTAGATGCAATAATTTGATATATTAATCCAATCCTGGAGAAAATGATTGGAAGCAGTTTATGAACATAAGTGGATGTTCTAGGGATTTGATAACGGCAGCCTCTTTCTGGAGACGGTTACCATTTCAGGCTTCCAAGGTGACCTGGATGACAGAGTGACTGTCAGAGTTATAGTTTTGCCTCTGACGAGGGGCAGTAGTTTGGACAGGTGGTCCGAGTGGATACTGAGGAAGATATGGCACAGTATACTGATTAAGTTCAGTAGACGATACAGTCTAAGAAGTTTGCTAGATTTGGAGTTCATTTGTGAACTGGGTCCCATCAGATATCCAAAAATATTCTAAGACGCGTATTACTCATTTCAGGAGATAGTTTTCTCCGCGAAGTTGAGATAAAGAGAGACACAGAAAGAAACACTGGAGCGGATCCACTCACTGAGGCTATTTCTCGAACGCTATAGTTTGACAAACAAGGTTTGTGAAACTGATTAGTAGAGGAGTTGGGTGTTCCGTATCACACGGGCTGTGAGTATGTGACATCGCAATAATTAGCCTTAAGTGCAAGTGGGAGATTGTTGGCTATAATGCCCTCAAGGCAATTATCGTAGTCACAGGTAGATGGTTATGATGATTGAGGGAGGACCTATACTGATAAAACAGTCTTACTCGAGATGGTAGTATGCTATCTGGTTTGTCTTTATCATCATGTATATGTTAATAAAGCCCATAGGATTCTTGCATGACTGCCAGCATTGTGATGGCGATCACATACGTGGGAGCTGAGGGTCTATAGGCACATCCTTAAATGTCCCTAGTCGTGGGAGTATCGAGACATGGCATTGATACTCCAGTGTAGACTGGTGTATACTTATCTAGACCCTGACGAGGGGCGATGGCCGGTCTCACAAGCCATTGGTGTTAGTTGTTCACCTAAGATAGTATACAGGTGCTCATTGGGTTATGAGTACACTGAACGGACTCGCCGGGAACATGCTAGTTGGTATTATACCTATAGTCAGATAGCAGTTCCCTGGTGACATGTGTACAGGTTAGTCTGTTGACCTGAGATCGTCATTTTTCTCGTGTGAGTTCCTACTGTGCTTTGATTACTACCCTACCACGGCTCAAAGGAGTCGTGCAAACGGGTTTTAGTTGGGTACAGTCCCGAGCCACATGGAGCCAGTGAGCGGATCGTCGGGGATTCGTCTCTCAAGGTATTGGGGGTTGATGTCGCACAGTGCACGGGTGGCCATCACTAGAAATCCTCGGCCGGGGTATGTGAGAATTACCGATCCAGGATCGATAGTTTCTCAGGTAGTGATAGGTTTCATACCGACACGAATTATCGCGTTGTTAGGGGTCTGACTTTATCCACCCTCTAGACTCGATATGCGATACTCTTAGACGAATAGACTGGACTGTACGGATATTGTCATTGATAGGCTCAGTAGGGGTTTGGATGAGTTTGCTCGTCAGCCTTCCTTTCGCTCAATACCTGAGTAGCCGTTACGTACAGCTAGTGTCGCTGACGTGCTTATGGTTAAACCTACTACCAGCGTATTGATGAGTCTTTAGAGTCCCACAAAGAGGGTTTTCACGGTTCAGGAGATATGGTGTAGTTGATGTATGTTGGAACATACATGTGTCCGATTGAATATGTGCACAGGCTGCACAGACTTTAATCGGACGGTTGATAATACTAGCGGCTTAGGATTAAGCCAGATTGTTAAATCAAGTTTTGATTTAATAATTTACATATGTATTTATATATATATGTGTGTGTATTCTAGTATTATTGCTCACTATTTATTTTCTCTCTTTGGCTATTCGTATTTTCGTACGAATACGCGTATGTGTATTTCGATACATGTACCGGGAAGCATTCCGTATTTATGCGGAATGGCTTCTAGAAGATGCCACCTCATTATTGATTTTCTTTAGAAAATCATTTGTTTTACATGAGGTGGAAAAGGTGACATGGCATGGGTATGGGTTTTGGTCAAAGCATGGCTTTTTCTCATATATAGATTGGTATGGTGTATTTGTTTAATAAAAATTGGGAATGACATTTTTGTGGGGGCATGACAGGAAGGGGCCGGCCACTTCTTTGTTGGAAGGCTTGCACATTTTTTGTTGGTTCATTTTTGGTGCTCTCTCACTCTCATGCTCACACAAAATACTTAGCCAATTTTCCATGCCATCCTTGCTATCGTCACACCTTCTTCATCTTCTTCTTGAGATGCTCACTTGAGCTCATGGATGAGAGAGAGAATCATATTGACACTATCCTACACCCCCCACTCTCTACTACTAGCGATCTTGGAGGGTCGGTTGGTCCGTTCAACAAACCTGGAGCTCGCACCGTTTCCCTCGGGTGGATCATCGGAGATGAAGAAAGACCGGCGACCAAAGTCGATCCGCATCACTAGGAGCTTGGAAATGGTTGAAGACCCGAAGGACTTGGTTCATTAGGTATAACCATTCTATCTCTTTTTGTTAGCTTGCTAGTTTTACGATTAATGGTTTTGATCTTGCTAATCAGGTAATGGTAGCGCCGGGTTTTAGAAATTTTTCTTCCGCATTTGGCTACGGTTGGATGGCCGGGGCGCTCCCATAACCCTTCATATGTGGTCCAATGTCTATACATGCAAGGGGTGGGCTCTTATACTTCATCAAATTCACTGACGATCTATCGAGGTTCGGATATGTGTATCTTTTGAAACACAAATCTAAATCTTTTAAGAAATTCAAAGAATACAGAAGCGAAGTGGAGAACCAGACAGGAAAAAGTATCAAGATCTTCTGATCTGATAGAGGAGGGGAGTACTTAAGCATGGAATTCCTCGACTACCTAAAAGAGAATGTAATTCTCTCTCAACTTACTCCTCCGTATACACCACAGCACAACGGTGTATCAAAGCGGAGAAATCGTACCCTATTAGATAACGTTCGCTGCATGATAAGTGGTGCTGAGTTGCCTCTTTCATTCTGGGGTTAAGCACTTCAGACAGCAGCATACCTATTGAATTATGTTCCATCCAAATCAGTGCTTACGACTCCATATGAAATATGGAGTGGAAGGAATTCATATCTTAAGCGGTTTAAGATATGGGGTTGTCCGGCCTATCTGAAAACGCAAAAGCTGGAAAAACTTGAGACACGATCAGTTCTTTATAAGTTTGTATGATATCCTAAGAATTCTCTAGGATATATGTTCTACCACACCGAGGAACAGAAGGTGTTTGTTGCTCGCAACACCATATTTTTAGAGAAGGAATTTCTTGCAAAAGAAATTAGTGGGAGCACGGTAGAACTAGATGAAACTCCAGAAGAACAAACTGCAACTGAAGATTTGGTAGAACCAGAAAATTCAATACAACCCGACGAACCTCAAGAACTCCGCAAATCTAGTAGGATTTCTCATCCGCCCGAGAAATACTACGGTTTTCTCATAGACGGGGTGTAGGATATACCTATGCCCTAGAGGCCATTATTTGTAATGGATATATATATGTACATGACAATTGTAGGATATATGTATGCCCTAGAGGCCATTATTTGTAATGGATACTATATATATATATATATATATATATATATATGTATGTAAATGACAATCTTGCTCGAAATGATAGTATGCTATCTGGTTTGCCTTTATCTTAACATGAGCCTATGTTTTACTAGTTATTACATATTGATTATACATGTTGATAAAGCCCGTAGGATGTGCTTGACTACCATCGTTGTGATGGCGATCATATTTGTGGGGGCTAGGTAGTCTATAAGCACATTCTTAAAGTGTCCATAGTCGTAGGAATATCGAGATAGGGTATCGATATTCCAGAGTAGACCGGTGTATACATTTCTAGACCTTGACGAGGGGCAATGGTTAGTCCCACAGCCATTGGTATGTTTCACCTAAGATTGTATACAGGTACTCAGTGTGGATGGGTACACTGGACAGACTCACCGGGAACTGCTGGATGGTACTACACCAAGCATCAGATGGCAGTTCTGATATGACATGTGTACAAGTAGTCTGTAGACCTGAGATCATCATTTGTCTCGTATGAGTTCCCACTATACTTTGATTACTACCCTACCAAGGCTCAAAGGAGACGTGCAAATAGGTTTTAGTTGGATACAATCCCGAGCCACATGGAGGCAGTGAGTGATTATTAGGGATTTGTCTCTTGTTTACCCCAATCAGAGCAAAGCTCTGTTCAAATTCCAAGGCAGGAGATGAAGCAACGCTTCTGTTTCCCCAATCAGAGCATGGCTCTGTTTTCAAACAAAATAAAATTCAAATTTTAATAATGAAGCAACGCTTCAGCTGACTTGCGCTCTGCGCTGCGCGACACGTAGCAGCGCAGTTGCGCTAGCTCAGTTGCGCTGCACTCTGCGCTGCGCGACACGTGGCAGCGCAGTTGCGCTAGCGCAGTTACGCTGCGCGACACGTGTCAAGCGCTGGTGCATCTGCGCCAAACAGAATTAAAATTCCAGTAAGATCTTTCTGTTCTTATTAAAACAAGAAAATTGTCTTCTGTAAAACAGAAGCCTTTAGATCAAAGATCCAACGGTGGGGAAAATTCCCCAAATCACTCAGAGAAGGATCTCTTTAACAAATTTAACAAATTAATGGGCACTATATAAAGGCCCCTAGACCCCAATTCATTAATAAACATCAAGATCAAAAACAACAACACAGAGAATAGAGAGAGCTCTGAAAAATTATGAAAAGAACTCAAGAAGAGAAAAAAGGTAAAAACCTTTATAAAAAAAGAAGAATTTCTTCTGAATAGATCATTGATCTAAGAACAAGATCAATGATCTTCAATAAATAAAAAATAATAACAGTGCCTTGCACTTTTTTATGAACCATTGGTTCTGGAATCTTAAAGATTCTTTTCTTGAATCCAAAATTAGATCAAGTTATTGAACAGTGCCCTGCACTTGCAAAATCTGCACTGTTGCGCTCCTGGGTTGGCGCAAGCCACCAGAAAGCGCCACGTGTCAGCTCCAAGACCACTTGCGCTGTGCGCTTTTAAGATAGAGCAGTGCTCTCTGAAGTTGGCGCACCTCACCAGAGCGCGCCACGTGTCAGCAGCGCAACAGCGCAGCGCACTGGCGCAGCGCACTGCGTTGTTGTGCTTGCGCTCACCCGAGCATGACACGTGTCATCTCCATATGCGCTTGCGCTCTATAATTGGCGCAAAGCGCCTAACAGGCCATATGGCCACTGTCAGTTTGATTAATGCACTGCATTATTTACAGAAGGGCCGAGCCCAATTAAAAGGCTTAACAGGCCTAATTAAATGCGATGCATTATTTTAAAGAAGGGAGAGCCCAAACAGATGCTCTGCATCATTTATAAAGGGACAGAGCCCAAATCAAAAAGGCCTAGCAGGCCAGAATAAAATGCAGTGCATTATTAAATAGGGGCAAAACCCTAGCACAGGCCTAATAGGCCGGAAATAAAAAACGTTGAATATTCTCAACTAGACTTAGCCCAATCATGGCCGTAAGTCCTCAAATTAAATTGACTGAGCAAGACTTCTCTCTTAAATCAATTTACATCCGATTCAAGGGTACATCTCTGAACTCCTCTGACACCTATCGTTGTAATCCTTCAACGACGTCAGAGAGGTGATGGGTCCCGATAACCACACATCGATACGGACTGCGGGCTCCTTAAACTCGTGGACCGAAACGTCCTTAAACTAATATTTGTCCCAAAATGGGAACGTTGGACCGAAATGTCCTTAAACTAATATTCGTCCCCAAATGGGAATGATGGACCACCATGTCCCTAAACTGGAACATGGACCACTATGTCCCTAAACTGGAACAATAGAGCCAATTGCTCTCTTATCGGATCCAAACGATCCCGTTAAGTCGATCTTAGTCTGGAGATTAGACTAACGTATCCTTAACAAAAGTTTAAGTTGATCTTAGCCTTAAATAGGGCTAACGTATCCTTAAACAAAAACCCCAAACCCAAATTTAAGAAAATACGGATTTGGACTAATCCACGTCCTACGGGCGACGGCATAGCTTAGTCTCCGTATACAATCCACGGGCATTCACAAACAAAACAAACACACACGACACAAAGTGAAATTTCTGGAGAAGGAGAAAGTTGTTACCGCGACACGGTAGCGTAATTAACTGCAGGGGCTTGCGTCTGCAGGGAAGAGCGTCCCCACAATCAAAAACCCCTCAAGCGAGGGGGAATCTGACGAAGTCTGCTACATCGGCTGCATCCGTCTAAACCTCCGATACACGGTTCCATAAATCAACTTGGCATCTTCGGAGAGGTGGACGATAAAACCAAATAGCATCTGCCCCGAATCTCAGGCAAGACGTTTATCGCGTCTTCGCCGCGCCATTCGGAGGGAAACAGATTCTGGCACGCCCGGTAGGACCTTTTCCTCTTTCCACTCCACACTTCGTGTGTCGTCTTCGCGAACGAATCGTGGTTTGTTAATGGTTGCCTTTGGATTTTAAGTTACAAAGAGTTGGTCTTTTTCCTGGCGCAGAAATCAAGCATCAATGGCCTCCAACTGCTCGAGCTGTTCAAAGTTCCAGTGCAACCGACGCTCCACCTCACCTGGTGGTGTAGCTTATGGGCCTCAAGCGGCCTCCATCCTTGCCATGCCGGTAGAACAGGTGACCCAGGCCACCACCGGCCTGTTTTTCGGAACCATGATCCCGCCTGCAAGCTTCACCATGCCAGTGCCCAAACCAGAAGCGAACAGGAAGTCGGTCTTCAATCGGCTCACTGCTACAACGGCCCCTTTCAACGGGTCGTCCAATATCAAACCAGCAGCCTCTGTCTTTGTCAGGCTGGATCAGAACTCTGATAGGCCCACCAAGAAGCCTATGAACCCTAAAGTGGCTGTCCCAAGGAAGACAGCAACAGTTGCTCCTGAAGTCGCCAAGGCGGCTTCTCCTGTCAAAGAGTTGGTCTTCTCAAGGCTAACTATTCTGGCTCCTGCCCCTGCTCGAGGATCTGTCTTTGACAGATTGAATATCGCCACTCAAAGGACAACCTCAGTCTTTAAGAGGCTGGCACCAGCAGCGCCTCATTCGGACAGGGGGCAAGATGAAGCTGTCCCTATCGCCGAGCCAGTCCCAACGGCTCGTCATGCTCGACGTCGCCACTGGCGCCGAGTAAGGAAGGCTGGGGGCAACTCCTCCTCAAGGCTAACTCCACCTGCTCCAGTTGTGGAAGTTAATGCTGCTGTTCCAATTGGGAACAGCTTTGAACCACTTAGGAGGGTACGTAAGAACTCTCCAACTGCTACGCTAAAAAGATCTCCTCCACTTACGGAGAGGGTTCCGGAAACGAAGCTGGAGCAGCCCCCTCAGCGGCTATCCTCCAAAATTTATAAAGTTTGGCGAAGGGTTTGAGACTCCGTAATTGACCAAGGTCACTCTTGTCAGCAGAAAAGGGCGAAAGTGCAGGAAGAAAAGGACCGTCCAATCAAACAGCAAAGGACGACAATCACCAGGGTGCCCGCTGCAACGGCCCCTTCAACTTCAACGGCCCACAAGAGAAGGAGGCCGGAGAAAATTCCTACGCCTGCAGCAAATGTCAAAGGCGGTGAGCCTAAACGCCCTAAGTCCGGGGGCATCGTGGTCCATACTGTATATATGGCATCGGGGAAGGAGGACAGCTGTGCATCTACAGGTCATAGACCGCTTACACGGTCAGTGACCAAAGCTCAGGAGCAACAACAAAAGCTCCAGGAAATGATGAACTTAATGGCTGCACTCACTGGGCCAAAAGAAAGCCCTGAAGCGTCATCTGATCAACGCCAGGAGCAAGAAACTGACGCTGAATTCCTTCGCCGGATATTGGAGAAGAAGGATAAAGAGGCTGCTTGTTCTGAATTCCTTCGCCGGATATTGGAGAAGAAGGATAAAGAGGCTGCTGAACAAGCAGCCAACATAAAGCGAATAGCCCTCCTGTTCCAAGACATGGTAGGAATGATGATTCAACAAGATCCTCCTGCTGAAGATCCTCCGATCGTCCTTGAAGACGACATGGGAGAAATGTCAAATCCTCCACCGGCTCTGTCAACAGCCAAGGAGGAGACAATCTTCAAAGCTGACATGGACGAATATATAGCTCAGCAGATCCGGGTTCATCAGGCGACTGAGGCAGCTGGCCAAGTTGTCAAGACGGGGCGGCCATATCCGAGCTGGTATGATCAGATCAAGTACCCGCCGGGCTATACAATACCGAAATTTCATGTCTATAAGGGGACGGGCAATCCCCACCAGCATGTTGCCCTGTTCAGAGCGCTTTGCGGCAATACCGGCGGTGATGATAAGTTGTTACTTCGCTAGTTCGTTGGTAGCTTATCGGATACAGCGTTCGAGTAGTACACCGAGCTCCCAAATGACTCTATCAAGACCTTCGCGGAGATGGAGCTGCTGTTTACCCAGCGTTTCGCAAGCGCCAGCGAACGCACCCCGATAACGGCATTGATTAATGCCAGGGTGAAGCCGGGCGAGACGTGGGTCCAGTACGCTATACGGTGGAGGAACCTATGGTCAAAATGCGAACAATGCATTAAAGAAGCGCCGGCAGTAGGGATGTTTGTGGGAACCCTCGATCCGCAGGCGACCATATCCCAATTCATGATGTTCTTCAAGCCGACTACCTTCCAGGCCCTAATCGACAAGCTCAATTCATGATGTTCTTCAAGCCGACTACCTTCCAGGCCCTGATCGAAAAGCTATCTCAAATGGATCAGATGAAAAATAGACCGGCCCCTCCAAAGCCGGACTCTCGAAACGAGAAGGGGAAGGGAAAAGCGATCGTTGTCGCCAATGCTCAACAACAGCCGAGCAACTTGAAGCCGGTGGTCCGTCAAAATAATATGCTTCCGCGCGTACCCCTTGAGGAAAGGCTAGGACGTCCTTACTCGTTTCCCCGAGATAAAACGAGAAGATTGTTCGAGCTGGCCTTGCGCAACCGGCTCATAAATCTGCCGGATCCAAGACGTCCGTCGCAGCCAAACGACGTCAATGATCTCAATTACTGTCCTTATCACCGAGTATTGGGTCATCGGATCGAGGACTGCTACGTCTTCAAAAATTGGATTGAAGACCAGTACCAACAGGGCAAGTTCGCGTTGTCCGACAGATGGAAGGTGAATCCGCCGCAGCCTCACACCCCTAAAAGAGTGAATACGCCGGGGGAAACGTGCTCTCTCGATGAAGAAGCTCCATGGGAGGTTGTGCTATCGGCCAAAACAAAGAGGATGCTAAACGATCTTCAAACATGCCCAGCGATCAGGTGGAAGAACCCGTTGGAATCTCAGATCATTGAAGGGATGTTGAAGCCACGCTCGACTCCAAAGAGCGATGGTGGTGGCCCAAGCACTCACAACCAGCCGTCAAAATCTTCAAAGAAGAAGAAGAAGAAATCCAAGAAGCCTGTGAAGCCTGGTGACAAGCGCACGGACTTACAAAGACAAATTGACGCGTTGGAGGAATACAACCAGAAAGTACGGACACCCATTATACTCCAAGAGTTCCTCAACCACGTCTTTCAAGAGGAAGATGAGGGAGACAGTTCGTCGGATGAATCTGAGGAATACTTGGCGAGGTGTCATATGATCTCCCATTCGTTTACAAACAATGAGGAAACTCCTTGCACTGAAAAGCTGGGGGCAGATCCTAAACCGGAAATTCTGGGGCCATCAGATGAAACAATTGACGCATTCCTCAAAGAAGCTCTGTTGAAAAGTAAAGCTGATCGGGAACGCGAGATAGCCATATTTGAAAGGGCCAAGTGACAGCGACTTGACGAAAGAGTTGAGACACTCCCGCTGGAGCAAAGTACGTCCACCGCAGATAAAAGCAAATTCAAGATGAGGAAGAGGCTTGCTAAATCCATATCAATGGGTATGATGCTACCACCCTCTGAAGGAAACATTGCCGGTGAAGCAGAAATGCACCCTTCCTACTGCTTATATCATCGAAAGATTTCGCACCCTACCGAAGAGTGCAAAACTTTCAATAAATGGTGGCAGGGATATGTCGCTCACCGGCAACATTTTAAGCGGGAAAAGCGCAAAACTCGTCGGGAATGGAAAAGTACAACCGAAGAGCTTAGAAGAACTACCGGCGACTGTCGCATGGTTAACGCCGGGGAAGCACAAGTTCTCACATTCGGGAGCGACTCTGACGAGGAAACGGAGCTTAGCCCTCTCTTTAAAGAGTCCACTTCGGGAAAGGAGGAAGAGCCAAAAGCTTGCGAAAATATCCGGTTGCGTAATCGTACGCTACCTGAAAAGAATTTCGGACCCTCAAATAAAAAAGATAAAGGGAAAGAAAAGGTCTCTGAGGATATTGCCCTAGATGACCAAGTCATGGAAGAGCTAGCCGCCAAGGACCCGCCGAAGAAAAATAAGGTGGATTACAACGTTCTAGCGCATCTAAGGAAGCTACCCTCGCAGCTCAGCATTCTTGACGCCCTTTTACTATCAAAAGAGGCAAGGGATTCATTAATCAAGGCACTATAGGAGCCGGAACAATTCCAAGCTTTTCTCACCGAAGAAAAGATGAAGGACGAGCTGGAGGAAGTGCACACGGCCGATGTCACTTTCGGTGATGAAGACCTTCTCCTTGGGACGTGAGAACACAACCGGCCCCTCTATGTCTCAGGATACTGTCATGACATAAAGATAGGCAGAATCTTGGTTGACAATGGGTCTTCCGTTAATCTCCTCAACGTACGGGTGTTAAAGGAAATCTGCATGAGTGTCCAGCACCTCGCTCGGGATAAAATCACCATCTCCGGGTTCGACTCCCAGTCATCAAGAACTCTTGGGTCTGTGATACTGACGCTACGCTTTGGGCTACTCATCACGAACATTAAGTTCCACGTCATAGACGCCAAGACATGCTACAATGCTCTGCTCGGCCGACCATGGTTACACGAGTACAACATCATCCCTTCTACACAGCATCAGTGTATGAAATATTTTAAGGATGGTCTCGAGTATACCGGACGGGAGAACTGAACCCGTTCTCCGTTAACGAGGTCCGCAAATATGAAGATGAAAAATACTTCTTACCAGATTTCGAAGACACGGAGAGGTGTCACAAGCCGGAAAACAAAGCTAACGCCACCATCCTGTAAGTGCACGGCGGTGCCCCGGCCGTCAATCCGACGCCGGAATGCGGAAGCGGTGATTTACTTTAACTTTTCAAACCGGCACCATCACGCACTATAAAAACGGATCGTGCCATTAAACTAGTCCTAGCTATTTACAAGATGGGGAAGAGAGATATACCGAGCGATCTGTGTCCTCCGGTCTTCTCGTCGTCGTCCCGATCTCCCGCGGAATCTCCGGTCTCCACCTCGTCGCCGGAAGGGCACCACGTCGCCTGCTTCTTTTACGGGCTCCCACCTCTATACTGAGGCAACTCGGGCACGAAGTTGGCGAGCCGACGTGCCCAAGGTTTGCTGTAGAATGTGTGTAGAACTCATGTCTCATTTGGGGTAGTGGATGTTGCCATTAGTGGAGGAAATGATCTAAGTCTTTTTTTTGGAGATGAACATGGGAATTTTTGTAGCATGAAATGAACAAAAATTCCCCACACTAAATTTAGACAGCCCCCCCCCCCCAAAATGAATGGACGGCCATGGTCATAGAATGAGAGAGGAGAGAATGAAAAATATGAGTGAGGCAAAAGTCCAAGGGTGGTCTCATCATGCAAGGAAGAGAGAGAAAGGTCATGATATGAAGAAATGATCACAAGTAAATCCAACACTCAAACCCATCATCATGTCCCTCCATCATCATACACAAAAGTCAAGCCATGATGAGGTTATGAAGTCAAATGAAGGCTACACTCATCATGAAGCAACAATGTGCAAATAACACCCTTCACAACTGCTTATTTGCACAAATGCAAATAAGCTCTCCTCCACCAATCTTCGGCCAATGAAGGATACAAAGAAATATGGCCGAAACGGAAAGCAAACTGGCAACACCAGAAAACTGGTCCCGTAATGAATTACAGGAAAACCCCGCTACTGTGTATACACACCCGCATTTGTATTCCGACCGAAATACAAATGCAATGAGACAAAATCTACACTGTACTATACTAGGATCCGGCTTAAACCAAAGCCGGCTAGTATTAACCGTCCGATCATGATCCGTGCAATACCGCACGTATCTGATCGAACCCTGCCATATCTCCATACGGCCTCTACAGGGTTTCGCCCGAAAACTTGAGCAACTGAATGTGGGGGACTCTAAAGACTCGTCAATACTATGGATGTGGATTTAACCACCAGCACGTCAGAGGTATTAGCCATACGTGACGGGCCACCAGCTATTGACCAAAAGGGACGTCGATGAGCGAACTCATCCTGACACCCTACTGAGCCTGTCAGTGACAATATCCGTACAGTCCGGTCCGTTCGTCTATGAGCATCGCATGGCGGGCCTAGGGGGTTGGTAAAAGTCAGACCCCTAAAAGCGGTACAAGTCGTGTCAGAGATCGGCCCAGAACACCCTGAGATACTACTAGAATGCCTACCAGTAAATCTCCTGCCTTGGCCAAGGACTTTTCATGTTCTGGCTCTCCTAGACACAGCGCGACCTCACCCCCAATACCGGGAGAGACGAACCCCCGAAGATCCGCTCAGTGCCTCCATGTGGCTCAGGACTGTACCCAACTAAAACCTGTTTGCACGTCTCCTTTGAGCGTGGTAGGGTAGTAATCAAAGTACAGTTGGAACTCACACGAGACAAATGACGATCCTCAGGTCGATGAACTAACCTGTACACATGTCACTAGGGAACTGCCATCTGACCTCAGGTATAAGACCAACTAGCATGTTCCCGGCGAGTCCTGTCCGGTGTACTCATAACCCAATGAGCACCTGTATACATCTTAGGTGATCCAACCGACACCAGTGGCTTGTGAGACCGGCCACCGCCCCTCGTCGGGGTCTCGACTGTATACACTAGTCTACTCTGGAGTATCGATGCCCTGTCTCGAAACTCCCACGACTAGGGACCTTTTAAGGATGTGCTTATAGACCACCAGCTCCTACATATATGATCGCCCTCATACTGCTGGTAGTAAAGCAAGAATCCTAGGGGCTCTATCAACGTGTAATAGCGACCTGTCAGGTCACCTAAAGCAGTACACGATGATAAAGATAATCCAGATAGCATACTATCATCTTGAGTAAGACTGTCCTACCGGGATAGGTCCTTCCTCAATCATTGCAATCACGTGCCTGTGATCCAATAATTGACTCTGAGGGCACTATCTCCAACAATCTCCCAGTTGCACTCAAGGCTAATTATTGCGATGTCGCATACTCACAGTCCGTGTGATACCGAACACCTAACTCCTCTACTAATCAGTCTCACAAAGCTCGTTTGCGAAACTATTGCGTTCGAGGAATAGCCTCAGTGAGTGGATCCGCTTTGATGTTTCTTTCTATGTCTCTCTATATCTCAAGTTCGTGGAGAAAGCCATCTCCCGAAATGAGCAATACCTGTCTTAGAATGTGTCTGGATGTCTGATGGGACCTAGCTCATAAATGAACTCCAAATCCAAACTTCTTAGACTGTATCGTCAACTGAACTTAATCAGTATCCTGCGCCATGCCACCCTCAGTATTGCCTTGGACCACCTGTCCAAAATACTGCCCCTCGTCAGAAGGAAAACTATAACTCTGACAACCTCCTTGTCGTCCAGGTCACCTTGGAAGCCTGGAATGATAACTGTCTCCCGAATGAGGTTGTTGTTATCATATCCATAGAATGTCCACTTATGTTCTAAAACTGCTTCCGACTGTTTCTCCAGGATTGGATCAATGTCAACTTATTGCATCTAGTGCAAGAACAACATCTGGTGTGGTACTTGACATCTCATGATTGACTCAATTGCCTGAGCAAGTGATCTGCCAATCATGCACATCCCTCTCCCCTTTAGTCTGTAAGACACCTTTAGAGAGGGTGACTCCATCACCTGCAGGTACACTACCGTGCCAGGAGTCATCCATTCTAAATGCTCTTAGAATGCTGTCTAAGTACCCTTAATTGGGAAACCACCCAAATCTAGATCTAAAACCATAGATCTAGTAACCAGTATGTCTGATATAATATCCAAGTCCCATGTGGAGAAACCACTGTGTGACGACCAAAGCATAACCGATCGTAGTATAGGAATATCACTTCCTACTCTGTGTATGTCATCCAAATACCAGGACACACACCCTACTACCTTCTTAACAGATCCATCCCCTATTCTGATGAAGTCAAACCTATGACTGTCACATCAGGAACAGATGATCTATCTCCGCTATTTCTGCTTTAGTCTATAAATAGACATAAGCCACTTGTCCACCAATTCTTCCGCTGCTCCCACTGATCACGAAAACCCTCTGGCAGAGTCATATAGACGTACACTTCTAAAGCTAGTTTAGAACGACGCTATACTCATCCTCCTGCCGGTTCTCGCAGCCTGGAACAACAGCAATGGTAAGTCTGGGTAAACAAGAACCTTCCTGTCACCGTCCTTGAGGCTACCGGAGTACCTCTCGGGTGCCTGAGGTTACCCAACAAATCTGCGGAGTGGCCAATGGAATGTCAAACCAGATTGAATCTTTAGGTTCCTATCAAATCTTCAGTAATCGTCTGTGGTTCTGGAATCACTTCCAGTTCTACCATGCTCCCACTACTATTTTCTGAAAAAAATCCATTTTTATTAAAACTGTGGCGAGTCTAGAACAATATCACTATTGATCTTCCAGATTGTAGAAAGTCAACCCTCGTCATAGCCTGGGTCAACCCACAAACAGCCATTACAGAAACATGCCTTGAGTTATCCAGAGTCTGGTTTTAATCATAAGCCGGACAACTCCCCGTACCTTAACAACGTTAAGATATGAACTGTTCTATATCCAATATAGAACCAGAGGCACTGATTTAATTGAACCAGATTCAAATCATGCAACTGTCTCCAGCGCATGTCAACTGAATGGAAGGAGGCCTATCAGCGTTGCTCAACTTAGGAATGCTTCCAATTATGAGTAACCTGAAAGAGAAGCAGGTTCCCTAAATCATTACTATCAACTGAATATCATACACAAGTATCTACATCATCAATCACTTTGAAGAATCCCGATACTTGCTACACCTGGTTCTCTACTCTCTTCAAATACCTATAACTTCTCAAAATTCGGACCCTGTGTTTCCACGAAACACCTGTCTAAAAACTAGAGAAGTCATACGTAAACCGAATATAGTACGAGGACCAGCCCCTCTGTCCTGATGGACCCTGGACAACATACAATACTCTGTATAAGTCCCTTGAGTCTGATAACTCATTCACTGTGTGTCGTAGGTTGAAAACTGTACTTATGGTTAAGAAGAATTACACCGCTGTTTAATGCTCCTTACCTAACCATCCACTGATATAGGTAAACGTCGTAGACATAATTTCAAAAAGGTATATCTCACTCTATGAAAATAGACGTACAGATATATCAATTTGAAATTGGTGCATGACAGAGGATATTCAAAACCAAATATTTGCCGACCGGCAAACAACCCAGGCGATTTCCTCAAATATCACCAATTACAACGAATTCCGATATAATGAGGAAGATCACCTAATTCCCAATAACTTTCTCCCACTCATCATCTGTAAAACCATACAGATGTGAGAATCATACCTGGTAAATACATACCCTGGAGTAAGTATCTAATCGGGAAATCATTTTTCCTTTAACAGTACACAGTGAAGCTGAAACATTGAAATGTTTCGTAGGGGTATCCTGGTATTCCTAGTAATGCCTCTTCCATATTCACAACTGTAACCGTATAAATCTCTGCCACCTCTCCAAATCCCTTCATATGTCTTTAGTCATTACCTTCTGTACACCCCTTTAGGCCAAATGGTTTTCTTCCTTCCCTACCATTCGGCACCAGCCTATGGTTTAGAAGAAGACTATCTAATAAGCATAATGGGTGTACTATCCCAATCCTAGGAACACTCGCAATGCGAGAGAAGGTGAAGATAAAAAACACCTGAATAAACCTTATTCCTATTTCTCCTGAACCAGAATCCATTCCCGAACTGGAACAAGTTCCTTTCGAGTTCGTACATAACCATACGATGGAATATCCAATAAACTGTGGATCTTCGTAGTGATACGGAGTGTCCTGGAGAAATACAAAGGTGAAGTGGGAGTGGTAATGAAATACCTGGTTTGGTCGTGAATATCAGTCGCAATTTTCTTTGCCCTCCTTCTAATCCCTTTCTTTGTCTTAACATAATACCTTCTGTACACCATCGCTAGGCTAATTGGTTTTCTTCATTCCCTACCGGTCGGCACCTGCCTATGGTTTGGAAGAAGACTATCCAATTTGCGTAATAGGTGTACTATCTCCTAAACCAAGGAGTACTCACAACT
The DNA here is from genome assembly GCA_030015575.1 of Agapanthus africanus. Classification (NCBI taxonomy): domain Eukaryota; kingdom Viridiplantae; phylum Streptophyta; class Magnoliopsida; order Asparagales; family Amaryllidaceae; genus Agapanthus; species Agapanthus africanus. The sequence goes on from CM057342.1 coordinate 295,269,455, forward strand.
TGAGAGAAGGTAAAAGGAAAAGACAACTGAATAATCCTATCCGTTTTCTCCAGAACTGGAAACCATCCTCGAATAAATCCCTTCGAGTTCGTATATAACCATACGATGGTTTTGTCCAATGGAAGTGGACGTTCGTAGTAATACGGGGTGTCTTGGAGAAAAGGGTAAAAATAGGAGTAGCAATGAGGTTTGCAACTCTGACAATCCAAAAGCCAGTGTTAAGAAGGTTCGGTTAATTTGGTCACTGAGTCATAGTCTTAGGGTCGGGTCAATGGTCGCTGCCAAAGAAAGAGAGAAAAGAAACACTCAGCGTGCACTCTAACCTAGATCAGAATGGTTACCAATTTATCTAATCTGGAAACCTCCCACTGTACCGTCAAATTCTCCTCCAAACCTGAAAGAAGAATTAGTCGGGGTCACCCGAGGAGTAAACTAACTCATCAGTGGGAATCGGGATCCAACTATCATCGCATGATAACGTGACGGAATCCGCTCACGTCATCACACTCCAGAAGGTATGCGCATATCTGGCAAGTTTCAGTTCTTTTGAAACTCCCGATGAGGATTTTTGCCCCATGCTCTTATGACCTTGGCGTGAGGTCAAAATATCATAAGTCACATGTCAAGTTCTACCCATCATTATCCAGGTTAATTTGAACCCACCCGTACATACCCTTGACGTAGGCCAAAATAGTAGTACGACTGTCCCAAACCAACGCATCTATCTATGCAACAGCTAAATATCTGGCAGCTACCAATCACTATGCCTTAGCGTGAGGTCAAAATACATAGCTTGAATACTACCGAATATTTAACCGAAATGATGGAGGGCTACGAATGGTTTCTGGCGAAAACCTTTAACGTAATGAACTTGATATCGTTGAAGGAACGGATAGCTTCTAAAAATATAGTGACGAAAACCTTTGCTAAAGAGGTCACTCCCGGTGAAGGGATCTCGGCACTTTCCCCGTAGAATGAGGTGCAGGATATTCCAACTGAATACCACGATGCAAAGCAAAAGTAAACGGCTATAGTGAAGTTATTGCCCTGACGCAAACTTTTTGTCAAAGGGGTCACTCCCGGTGAAGGGATCTCGGCCCTTGCCACGTCGACTGAGGAGCAGGATATTCCAACTGAATACCACTGTGCAAAACAAAAGAGAACGTCCTTGCAATAACAGCTTTTTGAAAAAAAAGTTCCAACAACATCAGATTAGGTTTGTTTTTAACTTGCATTGATCCGAATCAACGCAGTCCCATGAATTGATCACACCAATAAAGAACGAAAATATACTGATGTACGTACATGCCATCCGCATTCACCACTGGGTCCCGTCATTACCCGTTAGGTTAGTTAACTAACGACAGAGCGGGGACTGGACTAGCGCGGATGCAAAACTTATACAACATCTACTAGTATATATATATATATCAATATATAATATTTCGCTCAAGGCGTGATAAAATGCAACATCATAGAAATGTACAGCATCACAGAACAAAACAGATATCTGGGATCCCCGGGTTTCACAGAGCCGCTGAAACCCGACGTTCCCCTGGTCGTATGGATAGCCTGTGCAATGAAAATCCTAGACCCCTACGGGCGCAGCAAGTCACCTGCCAAAACCTGAAGCAAGGCAGCCCCCTTCAGCAACGTGAATGGACCACCCAGCACTTCACGGAATCTGGTGACTTAGGCACCCCTCCTGGGTCAACCTGTACCCCCTACGAGTGCGGCGAATAGCCCGCCAATTCTAGAGTGAAGCCCTTCCGTCTCAATGCCATGAGATGCGGGCCCGTTGCCCTCTAGAACCCGGCTATCCGTGCACCCCTCCGCGGGGCAATCCTAGTACAGAAAGTAAAATATACATACAACGGGTACATCGACCGCAACCTGGTCGTGCCCCAAAATAAAAATACAAACAGGCAGTGACGGAAGTCCACATGTTGGACGCTCGCCCCGCAATATCAAATGTACATAATACAACAAAACTGTACTAGCATTGAATCCAGGCTATCCCCCACGACCAATCCGCAACATCACAGCACAATCACAGAACATCAACGTGAATGTCACATTCGCAAATCCGTCTAACCGGGCTATAGCAGTTAGACAGGATTTACCGATCGAGTGACATTCACGGTCGCAGATATAATGTAAATACTGTGAACTAATGTGTTTTAAATATCCGATCGATCAAATTTACCAAGTGGGCCCCCAAGTACTACTGTAGCACATCAAGAAATCTGGGCCCAAAAAATAACATTCCAGAAAACCTATTTTCCACTCAGGAGCATTCTGTAGAATTTTGGGGGACTGAACAGTTCAAGTCGCGGCGGAAACGCGGCCCAAGCATGGGTTTGGCCGCGGTTCCGCGGTGGTTTGGACTGTTCACGAGCCCAAATTTTCACAGAACTCTTAGAATGTCCTACACATCATTCTGAAACAACCTGAAAAATTTTTGGACTTCAAAAAATTTCGACAGAAACTGATGTGAAAAAAAATACGGTTTTTGGAAAATTGCTCGATCGGAAATGTAAAACACATTAGACAAAGCTAGACTATGTTAATGGCCTGGCTCTGATACCACTGTAAGTGCACGGCGGCGCCCCGGCCGTCAATCCGACGCCGGAATGCGGAAGCGGTGATTTACTTTAACTTTTCAAACCGGCACCACCGCGCACTATAAAAACGGATCGTGCCATTAAACTAGTCCTAGCTATCTACAAGATGGGGAAGAGAGATATACCGAGCGATCCGTGTCCTCCGGTCTTCTCGTCGTCGTCCCGATCTCCCTTGGAATCTCCGGTCTCTACCTCGTCGCCGGAAGGGCACCACGTCGCCTGCTTCTTTTACGGGCTCCCACATCTATACTGAGGCAACTCGGGCACGAAGTTGGCGAGCCGACGTGCCCAAGGTTTGCTGTAGAATGTGTATAGAACTCATGTCTCATTTGGGGTAGTGGATGTTGCCATTGGTGGAGGAAATGATCTAAGTCTTTTTTTTGGAGATGAACATGGGAATTTTTGTAGCATGAAATGAACAAAAATTCCCCACACTAAATTTGGACAGCCCCCTCCCTAAAAAGAATGGCCGGCCATGGTCATAGAATGAGAGAGGAGAGAATGAAAAATATGAGTGAGGCAAAAGTACAAGGGGGGTCTCATCATGCAAGGAAGAGAGAGAAAGGTCATGATATGAAGAAATGATCACAAGTAAATCCAACACTCAAACCCATCATCATGTCCCTCCATCATCATACACAAAAGTCAAGCCATGATGAGGTTATGAAGTCAAATGAAGGCTACACTCATCATGAAGCAACAATGTGCAAATAACACCCTCCACAACTGCTTATTTGCACAAATGCAAATAAGCCCTCCTCCACCAATCTTCGGCCAATGAAGGATACAAAGAAATATGGCCGAAACGGAAAGCAAACTGACAACTCCAGAAAACTGGTCCCGTAATGAATTACAGGAAAACCCCGCTACTGTGTATACACACCCGCATTTGTATTCCGACCGAAATACAAATACAATGAGACAAAATCTACACTGTACTATACTAGGATCCGGCTTAAACCAAAGCCGGCTAGTATTAACCGTACGATCATGATCCGTGCAATACCGCACGTATCTGATCGAACCCTGCCATATCTCCATACGGCCTCTACAGCGTTTCGCCCGAAAACTTGAGCAACTGAATGGGGGACTCTAAAGACTCGTCAATACTATGGCTGTGGATTTAACCACCAGCACGTCAGAGGTATTAGCCATACGTGACGGGCTACCAGCTATTGACCAAAAGGGACGTCGATGAGCGAACTCATCCTGACACCCTACTGAGCCTGTCAGTGACAATATCCGTACAGTCCGGTCCGTTCGTCTATGAGCATCGCATGGCGGGCCTAGGGGGTTGGTAAAAGTCAGACCCCCAAAAGCGGTACAAGTCGTGTCAGAGATCAGCCCAGAACACCCTGAGATACTACTGGAATGCCTACCAGTAAATCTCCTGCCTTGGCCCAGGACTTTTCATGTTCTGGCTCTCCTAGACACAGCGCGACCTCACCCCCAATACCGGGAGAGACGAACCCCCGAAAATCCGCTCACTGCCTCCATGTGGCTCGAGACTGTACCCAACTAAAACCTGTTTGCACGTCTCCTTTGAGCGTGGTAGGGTAGTAATCAAAGTACAGTGGGAACTCACACGAGACAAATGACGATCCTCAGGTCGATGAACTAACCTGTACACATGTCACCAGGGAACTGCCATCTGACGTCAGGTATAAGACCAACTAGCATGTTCCCGGCGAGTCCTGTCCGGTGTACTCATAACCCAATGAGCACCTGTATACATCTTAGGTGATCCAACCGACACCAGTGGCTTGTGAGACCGGCCACCGCCCCTCGTCGGGGTCTCGACTGTATACACTAGTCTATCTGAAGTATCGATGCCCTGTCTCGAAACTCCCACGACTAGGGACCTTTTAAGGATGTGCTTATAGACCACCAGCTCCTACGTATATGATCGCCCTCATACTGCTGGTAGTCAAGCAAGAATCCTAGGGGCTCTATCAACGTGTAATAGCGACCTGTCAGGTCACCTAAAGCAGTACACGATGATAAAGATAAACCAGATAGCATACTATCATCTTGAGTAAGACTGTCCTACCGGGATAGGTCCTTCCTCAATCATTGCAATCACGTGCCTGTGATCCAATAATTGACTCTGAGGGCACTATCTCCAACACATCCCTGTCTTCGGGAGTGATACCGAGGAGGAGGAGGAGATAGTTTATTTAGGTCTGCCCCAATACAACAAGCCAGGACCATCCGTTCCTACGTTGATCTTTGGTAGTGACTTGGAAGATGAGGTCCATGCTATATTCTCTGCTCGGCCTTCAATACAAATATCCGCTGACGAAGAGCAAAGTCTACAAGTCGCCATGGTTCCACTTAAACATCATAAAGAACTGGATGCGCTCAATACCTACAGTGTAGAGGAGCTACAGACGTTCTATGTCCCTCCCAGGCGAGAAGGCGGAAAGGAAATTCTATTCTACCGCTCTGAAGAAACCAAAGTGGAGAAAGAAATCTGGCTCGGCGCGGATCCTACACTTGACAGGCTTCAGCCCATCCGTCTGCCCAGATATTATACAGAAGTCTTGAAGAGGCTGCTGAAGCACCAGGGGATATCCTTCAAACAGACCGCTCGAAAAGCTAAATTCTATGACAGGGTCTGGAACGTCCCCGGAACTCAGCATAAGTTTCCTAGTGGAAGGATGGAAACAATCGGACTTGGATACATTCGGTCCAAGAAACGAGAGCTACTCCGCGACTGTTACATCGTGCATGACTTCAACGAAGAAGCGGATGCTCAATGGAAGGACGCTAATCTTGAACCGGTAAAAGTTCCTGATGCAAAAGTGCCCAGTCCGTCGTTCGAAAAACAAATGAACAGGCTTATAAGGAAAGCTGGTCAAAAAGTCCGAGACGATCACAACCGCGAAATGGCCATCTACGAGAAAGCCAAAATGCAACGCCTCCTCCAACAGGCCCTGAAAGACGAAAGTGCCGCTCCCTGTCAACCTGTTACAAAAAGGCTCGACACAGAGGCAGAAACAAGTCAAAAAGTGAAAGTGGCACTCGACATCAACAAAGCGGGACTAAGAAGCCACGCAAGCGGGAATCGAGCAGTCCAGATTTGTCCCTTGTAAAGAAGATGAGTCGAGCATACTCTTTTCCTCAGGACAAGACGAAGAAGATACTTGACCGAGCTATAAAATACCAGATGCTTACACTGCCGGAGTCCAAGCACCCAGAGCTAGCAGGCGAAGTCTCACACCCAAACTATTGCTCTTATCACCGAGTAATAGGGCATCCTCTCGAAGACCGCTTCACCTTCAAGAATTGGGTTGAAGATCAGTATCAGCTCGGCAAGTTCTTTCTGTCTGACAACTGGAGGGTAACGCCGCCACAGAAGCACGAACCCAAAGCCACGAGAGCAGAACCAGATTCACATCGGTCTTCAAAGCGAGCTCGTACTTGTCACATGATAACAATATCAAAAGAAGAGCCCGAGAACATGGATGACCTTCCCTGGTGCTTCGAAAACAGCAATGACGAGGTGATCTCAGAATTTCCACCAGCACTGAAAGAGCTGGAAGATGGAATACATACTACTGCAGATAACCTCAAGAAAATTGAGTTGGGGACGGCGAACGACCCACGACCGACATTCGTCAGTGAATTGCTATCTAAAGAAAGGGTGGCTTCATTAAAAGACGTGCTTATGCAGTAGAGAGATTGCTTTGCGTAGAACTATTCCGAAATGCCAGGACTAGATCCAGAAATCGCTGTGCATAAATTGGCGATATCCCCGGACGTCAAACCAATCAAACAAGCGCCAAGAAGAATGAGGCTCGAGCTTGAGATGAGTATCAATGCCGAGGTCAAGAAGCTAATCGACTCTGGCTTTATCCAGGAGGTTCAGTATCCCGACCGGATCGCCAACATCGTCCCGGTGATGAAGAAAAATGGGACAGTGCGCATATGCGTGGACTTCCGGGATCTCAATAAAGCATGCCCGAAGGATGATTTCCCAGTACCAGTCACCGAATTGATGATGGATAACACGTCCACTCACGAGGTTTTCTCCTTCATGGACGGCTCATCAGGATATAATCAGATAAAGATGCATCCTGAAGACCAGAAGCACACCGCTTTCCGGACCCCTCTGGGGATATTCTGTTACAAGGTGATGCCCTTCGGTCTAAAGAACGCCGGTGCCACCTATCAAAAGGCTATGACGAAGATCTTCGATGACCTTATACATGAAATCGTCGAATGCTATATCGACGACCTCATGGTTAAAAGCAAATCATACGAGGAACATCTCGATCATCTAAAGACTGTATTTCAACGCCTTCGACAATACAACTTGAAGATGAACCCTCTCAACTGTGCATTTGGAGTTTCCTTGGGCAAATTCCTGGGATTCATCGTCCGACACCGAGGTATTGAGATAGATCCGTCAAAGATTAAGGCGATCATGGAAATGCCCCCGCCAAGAACTCTGAAACAGCTGCGGTCTCTCCAAGGGAAGCTCGTGTACATACGGCAATTTATAGCCAACCTTTCAGGCAAGTGCCGTCCTTACAGCCACCTGATGAAGAAGGGAACCCCGTTCGTCTGGGATCAAAAGTGCTAAAGCGCGCTAGACGAAATCAAGCAGTACTTGCAAAACCCGCCAGTGCTGGCTGCTCCGGTCAAGGGAAAGCCCCTCATTCTTTATACAACCGCCCTTGAAGGCTCTTTAGGCGCATTATGGGCACAAAAGAATGACCAAGGGAAAGAAAGAGCACTCTACGACTTAAGTCGAGTTCTGCTGAGGGCAGAAAGCAATTATTCTCCCATCGAAAAACACTGCCTAGCGTTGATCTTCGCGGTAACAAAGCTCAGGCACTATGCGTTGGCGCATGAAGTCCGTCTCATTTCGAAAGTGGACCCCCTTAAGTATTTAATGTCGAAGGCCATATTGACGGGGCAGATTGCTAAATGGGCCTTACTCTTGATGGAGTTCTCGATAACCTATCAGTCTCTCATGGTAGTGAAAGGCCAGGCCATCGCCGACTTCCTCGCTGAACATCCGATACCTGCTGATTCTCCTCTGAATTGCGATCTGCCAGACGAACATGCATTTGATGTGATCGACAGAGGTGATACCCGATGGGAGCTTTATTTCGATGGAGCATCCTCCATGAAGAAGCGCAAACAAAGTACCCCTATAATCAAATCAGGGGTAGGCCTTATCTTCGTGACTCCACAAGGAGGGATAATGCGCTTTTCCTTCTCCTTGACAGAGCCGAGGATGAATAATGAGGCCGAATATGAAGCTTTAATAGCAGGCCTCGAGATCGCCATCGACATGGGAATTGAAAACCTCCTCATATATGGAGATTCCAACTGGTCGTTAGTCAAGTAAACGGCGACTACCAGACGTGCAAGCCAGAGTTAGTGAAGTACGGCGAAAAAGTGCAACAATTGTTGACCCAAATTCCTTCCTACACTTTGGAAAACATACCGCGTGCGGAAAACAACAAAGAGAATGCGTTGGCCAAGCTCGCTAAAGAACTGGCTGACGAGAACCTCGATGACGTCAGAATCGTGGTACAAAGCCGACGGGTGCTTGCCCCAGCAGAAATATCTCCGGAATCATCCGAAGAAAAGGGAGCGACTGAGCAGACGACCTTGTAAATAAAAGACCGGGAAAAGGCCGAGGATTGGAGAGAAGTCTTTATAGACTGCTTCAAATACCGTCGGACGCCCGAAGATGCGTCCTCAAGACATCAGCTTATGAAACGAGCTCTGTCTTTCGCCTTCATCAATGATACTCTGTACAAGAGGTCATTTGATTCTCTATAGTTGAGATGTTTGGGACATGAAGAGGCAAAAAGAGTCGTTCAGGAAGTTCACGATGGACTCTGCGGTTCTCACCAAGCAGGCCCAAAGATGAAGTTGAAGATTAAACGGATGGGTTACTACTGGCCCACGATGATTCAGGACTGCCTCGAATATGCGAAGCAATGCCACTCGTGCCAAATCCATGGGGACTTCATCCACCAGTATCCAAATCCACTACATCCAACGGTGGCTAGCTGGCCGTTCGTAATGTGGGGAACTGACATAATCGGCCCTATCGAACCAGCATCGTCCAGGGGACATCGTTTCATCCTGGCGACGACTGATTACTTCTCCAAATTGGCAGAAGCAGTGCCGTTAAGGGAGGTAAAGATGGAGAATATCCTCCATTTCTTCAAGACGCACGTCATATATCGGTTTGGAACTCCGAGACGGATCATCTCCGATAACAGGCCAGCTTACAGAAGCCACAAAATCAGTCGCTTCGCGCAACAACACAATATAGACTGGAGATATTCCTCGGTTTATAATCCGCGAGCTAATGGTCTAGCCGAGACCTTCAACAAGACCCTGACAAAGATCATGAAAAAGACGGTATCCCGAAATAAGAAGGACTGGCATGAGAGACTGCAAGAAGCTCTCTGGGCGTATCGAACTACGTTCAGGACAGCCACGAACACAACGCCGTACGCGTTGGTATTCGGTACAGAAGCAGTACCCCCCCTCGAGATAGAGCTGCCTTCTCTACGAGTGGCAGTCGACCACGAGCTGACGGATGAAGAAAATGCTCACCTTCGGCTTGAGGAGCTTGACGCCCTTGATGAAACCCGGCTCATAGCGCAACAAAATCTGGAGGCTTATAAAGCAAAGATGACGCGCTTATATGAAAGATTGACTAGGCCGAGGACATTCCACCAAGGAAAACTCGTGCTAGTGGTCAAAAGACCTATGATCCCCAATCGCGCTAAGCGGGGAAAATTCGAGCTGAACTATGAAGGCCCGTACATAATAGACAAGGTCTATCAGGGTGGAGCCTATCTACTCATGGATATACACGGTGAAAGGCCTTTCAGGCCAATAAACGGTCGCTTCCTGAAGAAATACTACGCTTGATGAGCCACAGCCTAGGTCAATGATAGATGACGACGACTATGTCCGCTCGTTATCTTCCTAAGCTCAAGCCCTGTAAGTAGTAGCCGGCCTTCTCCTGACGGACCGAAACGTCCTTAAACTAATGACAGACCGAAATGTCGTTAAACTAACAACGGACCACTACGTCCAAAATCTGGATAATAGACCTAAAAGTCAGTAAACTAAAGATTCGTCTCGAATACAGCGACGGCGGACCGAAACGTTCTTAAACTAATGATGGACCACTACGTCCTAAAACTAGCTGAAGACCGAAACGTCTTTAAAACTACTACCGCGGCATCCTCATGCTGACGTGATAAAATTAAAAATAAATAAATAAATAAAAATAAATAAACAGTATGTCCATGAGCAAAATGGGCACGGATGAAAACCCGAAAGGGCTCCGTGAGTAAAAACAGCAGGGCTGCCGGCGAGTGTTCGTGAAAACCCGAAAGGGCGCGACCTCGTAAAAAAAAGAATAAAAAATATAATAATATAAAAAAGAACGGTATGTCCATAAGCAAAATGGGCACGGATGAAAACCCGAAAGGGCTCCGTGAGTAAAAACAGCAGGACTACCGGCGAGTGTTTGTGAAAACCCAAAAGGGCGCAACCTCGTTAAAAGACACTTACAGGGTCCTCTCGACCTTGTAAGGAGAAACCACCCGCGTGGGATCCTTACGACTCACAAGGGAGCAATACACTTAGGAATCCTCACGATTCCTGAGGAGAAAATACACTTGCGAGATCCTCACGACTCGTAAGGAGAACTCCCTTATGGGACCCTCACGGCTCATAAGATTTGAAAGTCTTAAGTTATAGAGACCTAAACCTGTGCTTAAGCAACCCCCACAACCTTCGATACTGCCCTACAAGTGGTTCAACTCTGACCCTTGTATACAATCAACGGGCGCGAATAAACATTTTCCTAACCAAGTCCCATCCGTGACTAGGGATATGTTCGCATGATGAACGACCCTTGTAAGTCCTCTCGACTTATAAGGAGAAAACCCTGTTGTAGGATCCTTACGACTTACAGGGGAATATACACTTAGGAATCCTCACGATTCCTAGGGAGAAAACACACCTACAAGATCCTCACGACTTGTAGGGAGAAATACCTTTGTGAGACCCTTACGGCTCATGAAGTCAAAAGCCTTAGTCGACAGGACCTTAACCCTGTTCGTTAAGCCATCTTTGTTCGACATCGACAGAGGCAAATGATGATTCGCTCCTGGCAACATCCCAGTTGTAGCGGTGCTGATGCCGAAATCGGTGTCTAATTTCAGGTTTACGGCGAAAAGCCAGTAGACCGCACATGCATACGAAATAGCCGAAATGATGGGGCAACTTGCAATAAAAAGCAGCAAGTAAAAATGTATGCATACAAAATAGCCAAAATGATTGGGCAACTTGCAATAAAAAGCAGCGAGTAAAAATAAAATAAACAGCCAAAATGATTGGGCACCGCGAAAAATAGCCGAAATGATTGGGCAATCGCGACCTTCGTGATATAAAAGCTGAAATGATAGAGCATCGCGGAAATAAAACAATAAAAAAAAATATGAAACCTTTTGCCCTACAGGTGAGATCACATCGATCCCTGTATACAATCCAAGGGCACAAACAAATAGGGAACCACGCCTTCCCAACAGGCTCCGCCAGAAAGCGAAGCCAAATCTCGACGGTTCACCAATAGCCTAGAGACAACCGCGACATACGTCTTGATGCAGCAAACGCAGTTCCAGCAAACGAAGTGAAGATCAAATTCCTAGCTTCACGGTTCTGATGGTAACTTATAAAACCTGAAAAACCACCACAGATCAGTTCAACCCCGAAGAAACCAGTTTCTTCGGCAAAATCCTTCGACTTAGGGAAACCAGTGTCCTTGACGAGAGCCTCCTGATTCGCGTCGACCCGCAGAGAAACTAGCGTCTTTGCAGGAACACATCGATTCGTTTCAACCCCAGGGAAACCAGTGTCCTTGGCAAATACCTCAATTCAGGGAAACTAGCGTCCTTGATGAGAGCCTCCTGATTCGCGTCGGCCCGCAGAAAAACCAGTGCCTCCGCAGGAACACTCCGATTCGTTTCAACCCCGAAAAAACCAGTGTCTTCGGAAAAATCCTTCGACTCAGGGAAACCAGTGTCCTTGATGAGAACATCCTGATTCGCGTCGACCCGCAGAGAAACTAGCGTCTTTGCAGGAATACATCGATTCGTTTCAACCATAGTCACATAATTCGTGAATTATTCGTCGAATTCGCGAATAATTCGCGAATTTTTGATCAAACGAATTAATCTCCGAATTAATCGCCATTGCCGAACTGGCCGAATAATTCGCGAATTATTCGCGAATAATTCGCGAATTATACCCGAATTATGTGAAAAAACAGCGAATAATTCAAAAAACAGCAAATAATTCACAAAATCAAAACCTAGCGTCTCATATATTAATTTATTGCTCGAAATTCTTCCCGAACATTTCCCGAACACTTACCGAATCTTTCCCGAATACCTGCCGATTTTTTCTGAATAGTTCTCCGAATCCGAATTTTCGACCTCGCCGAATTATTCCCGAACGACGAATTTGTGACTATGGTTTCAACCCCAGGAAAACCAGTGTCCCTGGCAAATACCTCAATTCAGGGAAACTAGCGTCCTTGATGAGAACCTCCTGATTCGCGTCGGCCCTCAGAGAAACCAGTGTCTCCGCAGGAATACTCCGATTCGTTTCAACCCCGAAGAAATCAGTGTCTTCGGCAAAATCCTTCGACTCAGGGAAATCAGTGTCCTTGATGAGAACATCCTGATTCGCGTCGACCCGCAGAGAAACTAGCGTCTTTGCAGGAATACATCGATTCGTTTCAACCTCAGGGAAACCAGTGTCCCTGGCAAATACCTCGATTCAGGGAAACTAGCGTCCTTGATGAGAGCCTCCTGATTCGCGTCAGCCCGCAGAGAAACCAGTGTCTCCGCAGGAATACTCCGATTCGTTTCAACCCCGAAGAAACCAGTGTCTTCGGCAAAATACTTCGACTCAGGGAAACCAGTATCCTTGACGAGAACCTCCTGATTCGCGTCGACCCGCAGAGAAACTAGCGTCTTTGCAGGAATACATCGATTCGTTTCAACCCCAGGGAAACCAGTGTCCCTGGCAAATATCTCAATTCAGGGAAACTAGCGTCCTTGATGAGAGCCTCCCGATTCGCGTCGGCCCGCAGAGAAACCAGTGTCTCCATAGGAATACTCCGATTCGTTTCAACCCCGAAGAAACTAGTGTCTTCGGCAAAATACTTTGACTCAGGGAAACCAGTGTCCTTGACGAGAACCTCCTGATTCGCATCGACCCGCAGAGAAACTAGCGTCTTTGCAGGAATACTCCGATTCATTTCAACTTCGAGGAAACCAGTGTCCTCGGCAAAATACTTCGACTCAGGGAAACCAGTGTCCTTGACAAGAACATCCTGACGCATCGGCCCGCAAAGAAACCAGCGTCTTTGCAGGAATACTTCGATTCGTTTCAACCTCGAGGAAACCAGCGTCCTCGGCAAAATACTTCAACTCAAAGAAACCAGCGTCCCTGACGAGAGCTGCCCGATTCTTCTCAGCTCATAAGGAAATTAGTGTCTTCGCGAGGACTTCCCGATTCGTCTCAACTTGCAAGATAAAGCCTTAGGGATTAAAGAACTTGTTTCCTAAGCACTGGGACCCTGCAAGTCGGTCTAAAACGGTCTCTTGCATACTATTCACGGGTCTCACTCTCCAAAGTCAAATTTCGACAAAGAGGGAAACAACCGCTTACGGGTCATCTCGACTAATAAGATGGAAAATTCTCTTATAGGATCCTTACGACTTATAAGAGAAAACACACTTAGGAATCCTCACGATTCCTAAGGAGAAAATACACCTACGAGATCCTCTCGATCCGTAGGGAGAAAAGTCTTTATGAGACCCTCACGACTCATGAAGCTGAAAAGCCGGAGGTAGCAGACCTGAACCTGCTTCCTTAGCCATCACTACTCCCCAAGATGTTCAAGACAGAATGTTCTATATCGCTTACAGGCTACGCTTTTTTAAAGAATGTGCCAGTAACAAAGCAGAAAATAAAAGGAAGGAGGCAAAAGATTTGTCATTCATACTTGGAAAATTTTTACATCAATAAAGACAATAAACAAAGACATTATTCAAATAATTACAACGGCAAAACCTCAGATCCTGGACAGGGATTGAGGAACTCGAAAGTGACCTTATCTAAGACTTTCCAAGCTTGGCGAACCATCCTGGTGTGCTTCCTTTCGTGAGCACGGGCGTCGGGATCCCCATTGATGTCCTCCACCCTCCGATAGGCAGCAAGAATGGCGGACTGTTGAAAGGCTTCGTGCAAGAGATCGATAAGATTGTCTCGCCGTCTCTTCGAGATTAAATTCATCAGGTAAACTGAGTGCATCTTGTCCTCGGCGGCATCCAATACTCTAAGCGGCACGCTGGTAAAGAATAGGGGAAGCGCTTCCCAGATGGCTCCCACAATAAGCTTCAACAGAGGGGAGCGCCGAGGAAGCAGTTGACCGTTGTACGCGTCGAAGTGACTCATGATCTCTGCACATTCGGCATTGGTAAATTCTCGATTTTGGGAACGGCCGAGTCGGCGGATGTCCCCGTAGGAGATAATCTCGTCGAGATCGTACATGTGGGCGTCCATCACTCCTATAAAAGAAGATCGACAAAATTAGCAACTCGTAAGAGTTTTGCTATATGATTTAAAAAGGAGCAAAGCTCCATCAATGAATCAAGAAGTTAGAAATAAAATCCTCTCAGAAGAACAGAACTTTATTAATGGAACTCTAATAGAGTTCCCCTTAGTTCTCTTTAGACCCCTTTAGAGCAAAGCTCTGCTAAGTGAAATCCTAAATGGGTCTTCTTTAGATCAGGGATCTATTGAGAGCAAGGCTCTTAAAATTGATTTAATTTAATCCAAATTTTTACCTAAAATTCCCTAGAGTTTGAACTTTTAAAAATGCTTAAACAAGAGAGCAAGGCTCTGAATAAAAATTCTTATGAAGAGATGAAAATCATCTAAGGGACCAAAGGTCCTATTTATAGGCATCAAATGCCCTTTCAACTTCCAAGAGTTGCCGTGACGGTTGGAATTCTGCCACCGCTGTGCTCACGTTTGGAGGGCCACGTAAGCGCAATGGTGGGGAGCATTTGTTTACCCCAATCAGAGCAAAGCTCTATTCAAATTCCAAGACGGGAGATGAAGCGACGCTTCTATTTCCCCAATCAGAGCAAGGCTCTGTTTTCAAATAAAATAAAATTCAAATTTTAATAAAGAAGCAACGCTTCAGCTGACTTGCGCTCTGCGCTGCGCGACACGTGGCAGCGCAGTTGCGCTAGCTCAGTTGCGCTCGCTCAATTGCGCTGCGCTCTGCGCTGCGCGACACGTGGCTGCGCAGTTGCGCTGCGCGACACATGGCAGCGCAGTTGCGCTGCACTCTGCGTTGCGCGACACGTGTCAAGCGCTGGTGCATCTGCGCCAAACAGAATTAAAATTCCAGTAAGATCTTTCTGTTCTTGTTAAAACAAGAAGATTTTCTTCTAGAAAACATAAGCCCTTGGATCAAAGATCCAACGGTGGGGAAAATTCCCCAAATCACTCAGAAAAGGATCTCTTTAACAAATTTAACAAATTAATGGGCACTATATAAAGGCCCCTAGACCCCAATTCAATAATAAACATCAAGATCAAAAACAACAACACAGAGAATAGAGAGAGCTCTGAAAAATTGTGAAAAGAGCTTAAGAAGAGAAAAAAGGTAAAACCTTTATAAAAAAAGAAGAATTTCTTCTGAATAGATCATTGATCTAAGAACAAGATCAATGATCTTCAATAAATAAAAAATAATAACAGTGCCTTGCACTTTTTTATGAACCATTGGTTCTGGAATCTTAAAGATTCTTTTCTTGAATCCAAAATTGGATCAAGTTATTGAACAGTGCCCTGCACTTGCAAAATCTGCACTGTTGCGCTCCTGGGTTGGCGCAAGCCACCAGAGAGTGCCACGTGTCAGCTCCAAGACCACTTGCGCTGTACGCTTTTAAGATAGAGCATTGCTCTCTGAAGTTGGCGCAACTCACCAGAGCGCGCCACGTGTCAGCAGCGCAACAGCGCAACGCACTGGCGCAGCGCACTGCGCTGTTACGCTTGCGCTCACCCGAGCATGACACGTGTCATCTCCATATGCGCTTGCACTCTATAATTGGCGCAAAGCGCCTGACAGGCCACATGGCCACTGTCAGTTTGATTAATGCACTGCATTATTTACAGAAGGGCCGAGCCCAATTAAAAGGCTTAACAGGCCTAATTAAATGCAATGCATTATTTTAAAGAAGGGCAAAGCCTAAACAGATGCTCTGCATCATTTATAAAGGGACAGAGCCCAAATCAAAAAGACCTAGTAGGCCAGAATAAAATGCAGTGCATTGTTAAATAAGGGCAAAGCCCTAGCACAGGCCTAATAGGCCGGAAATAAAAAAACGTTGAATATTCTCAACTGGACTTAGCCCAATCATAGCCGTAAGTCCTCAAATTAAATTGACTGAGCAAGACTGCTCTCTTAAATCAATTTACATCCGTTTCAAGGGTATATCTCTGAACTCCTCTGACACCTATCGTTGTAATCCTTCAATGACATCAGAGAGGTGATGGGTCCCGACAACCACACATCTATACGGACTGCGGGGTCCTTAAACTCGTGGACCGAAACGTCCTTAAACTAATGTTTGTCCCAAAATGGGAACGTTGGACCGAAATGTCCTTAAACTAATGTTCGTCCCCAAATGGGAATGATGGACCACCATGTCCCTAAACTGGAACATGGACCACTATGTCCCTAAACTGGAACAATAGAGCCAATTGCACTCTTATCGGATCCAAATGATCCCGTTAAGTCGATCTTAGTCTGGAGATTAGACTAACATATCCTTAACAAAAGTTTAAGTTGTTCTTAGCCTTAAATAGGGCTAACGTATTCTTAAACAAAATCCCCAAACCCAAATCTAAGAAAATAAGGATTTGGACTAATCCACGTCCTACGGGCGACGGCATAGCTTAGTCTCCATATACAATCCACGGACATCCACAAACAAAACAAACACACACGACACGAAGTGAAATTTCTGGAGAAGGAGAAAGTTGTTACCGTGACACGGTAGCGTAATTAACTGCAGAGGCTTGCGCCTGCAGGGAAGAGCGTCCCCACAATCAAAAACCCCTCAAGCGAGGGGGAATCTGACGAAGTCTGCTATATCGGCCGCATCCGTCTAAACCTCTGATACACGGTGCCATAAATCAACTTGGCATCTTCGGAGAGGTGGACGGATAAAACCAAATAGTATCTGCCCCGAATCTCAGGCAAGACGTTTATCGCGTCTCCGCCGCGCCATTCGGAGGGGAACATCTCTCCCAGTATAGAGAGTTAATATCGCACTGTGTTTGGTTGGTCAACACCATAAGCCTCTGGCCAGGGCAGTTGAGAATTACTCATAGTTAGATCAGTAGTTTCTCGGATGGTCTTGTGACCGACACAACTTATCAGGTTAGTAGGGGTCTGATGTTAACCACCCCCTAGACCCAGTATGCGATACTCTCAGACAAACAGACCGGACTGTACGGATATTATCATGATTAGGCTTAGTAAGGGTTCAGATGAGTTTGCTCGTCGGCCTTCTTTTCGACAGATACCTGGGTAGCCAATACGTACAACTAGTGCCACTAACATACTTATGGTTAAACCCACTACTCATGTATTGTTGAGTATTTAGAGTCCCACCCGGAGGGTTTCACTGGTTAAGGCTAAACGATGTGGAGGCCGTATGTTTATACATGCAGGGTTCTGGTTAATTACGTGTACTATGCGCGGAATTTAATCGGACGGATTATAATACTAGCGGGCTTCGGATTAAGTTTGTTCATTAAATCAGATAGATTTAATGCTAGTATTATATTAGTAGTATTATTCTATCTCTTGGGTATTCATATTTTGATACGAATACGGGTATGTATATACGTTAGAAAGTGTTTTGTATTTATACAAAATACCTTCTAGAAGAGGATACCTCATTTTGTATTAACTATTTATTTTTTGATATTTGGAAATGAGGTGGAGGGTTATGTGGAAAATGAGCATGGTGCGAGGCATGGCCAAATGAATTTTTAATTCATTTGGTTTTACTATTGAAGTATGGTTCCTATTTTTAATTGTGAAAAAGATTTCATAAAACTAAAATGGTCATGAGTTTTCACACAACCTTACTTCATTTTCTTTTGCTCATTCTCTCTCCTTTCTTCTTCCTCAACCCTTATCATTCTCATGTGTCGAGAGCCAAAGGGTCTCGAGATAGAAAAATTACTACTAAACTTCTCCACATCATCTAAGAAAACTAGATTATCAAACTAGCTTGCTTAGCTGCTTCTTTTAGAAGTAGGAGCTTGGATCAAGAACCTTCAGGTGGATCATCTAGGATTGAGGAGACCGACCAAGCTAGATCAAGAACCGAAAGGAGTTTAAGGAGAGGATCAAGAAGACCCGAAAGACATGAATCTCATAAGTATAATATTCTATCATAGTAGAATAAACATCTATGTGGTTTTGCTATTAGGGCTTATGGTAGTTCTTGGCTTATAGTTTTTGTTACATGCTTCAAAAATTGATTTTTGAAAATTCTGCCTCTCTACAAAACCCATAGAGTGTTTAACTTAGACCCACATGGTATCATAGCCACTCCATAATCCTTAGATATCTCTTTATGACATTAGAAATCCGTTGTTTTTGTTGCCCACGAACTGCCGACAAAAACATTCCTAAAAATCAATGTTTTGATAAGTTTGCACACCCTGTGGGCTCACGGTTTGAACCGAGAAGCTGCGGGGCAGTGCATGGGTACCCTGAGGGACCAAAGGTTAGGCCCACCCCTTAAGACCACCAAGTGGTGGCCTTGGGGGCTTGGGACCAAAGAGCACCCTATATGGGTTCTCTCGAGTCTGCCTAACCCAAGAGGCCACCTCATGGTAGCCCTAAGGGGTGGGTACCCCCCCCGAGGCCCCCTAAACGTACGTTAATTTTGTGTTCTTCAACCCCGCAAATATTCGAGCGTGTTTCGAGTTCATTTCGACTCCTGGATTGGCTTAAAACGGATGTTTTTGGGACTTTAGTGGACTGGATTTTCAAATCTTGGATAATCGGTAATGTTTACTAATTATATTTCGAATTCTATCTTCATAGATTTGTTTAATTGCTTCTGTGATGTTTATATGTGTTGTCGAACGCCTTTTAATCGCTATGTGTCGATAAGAAGGGGTTGCACACATCTTGTGATGTTCTGTGTTGCGAATGGTTCGATAGATCATCGTGTGAATGGCCTGGTGCGAATTTAGATGTGAGATGTGAGTGGATTTTGTAATTCATGTAATAATTGATATATATTACTTTATTGGGGCATATCCGGGTTGAGGATGATTTCACCGGCTGTATATTATTTTTCATTTCTGCATCTAGGAATGACCCGCGGAGGAGTGCACAAGCTACCAGGTTTTAGAATTCAGTGGGTGGCCATCTTGAGGAGTCGAGACCCGGATCACCCAATTCTAGAATTGGCGGGCAGCTTACCACACTCGTAGGGATCTAGGATAGTTCACACTCGGCTATTCACACAACCGTGGAGGATTGTATTTCATAGGTGGCTCGATGAAATGTAAAGTTCCTAGTTGATCTATTTTTCCGTTCTCTGTGATGTTGATATTAATAAATGTTGTATATGTTTTGCATCCGCGCTAGTCCTGGCCCCGCTCTTCCTGTAGTTAAGTAACCTAACGGTGCATGACGGGGCCCCGTGGTGAATGCAGATGGCATATACGTACATTCTATTTTCGTTGTTTTCTGGTGTGATAGGATTTAATTGATGGGACTACATTAATACCCATTAATGCAAGATAATAAACCTAAAAAGATGTTGTTGGAACAAATTGAAAAAACCACTCGGTTTTTTTCAAAACACCCATTTAAAAAACGGAGCTTGAACCACTTCTTTTCAAAGCTATCGTTCCTACAACGATATCAAGTTAATTACGTTCAAGGTTTTCACAAAAACCAGTCGTAGCCCTCCGTCATTTCAAATGGGTAGCACATCGTATTCAAGCTATGTTTGTTGGCCTTCGTCAAGGCATAATGAATGGTAGCGGTGTGTTACTTGTTTGCAGAATAGATAAATGCATTGGTTTTGGATAGTCGTACAGCCTTGTTGGCCATCCGGATGGGTCTATATTAATCAGGACAATGACGGGAAGAACTTGACTTACGGCTTATAATTTGTTGGCCTTCGTCAAGGTCATAAATGTTGGATATGTATGCCCTAGAGGCCAGTATTGTATATGTATACATATGGATGCTAGGAATATGTATGCACAGGACAACCTTGCTCGGTATATAGTATATTATTTGACTTGTCTTTATCAGGATATGTGTATTTATTTCTATTGATGTTTTATCCTGCTTGCACATATTGATAAAGACTCGATACATTAGTATGCTATTATGGTTTGTCTTTATCTTAACATATGCATATACTATATATGTCGACCACATGTTGATAAAGCCTGTAGGATCTTGCTTGACTACCAGCATTATGATGGCGATCATATTTGTGGGAGCTGGGTAGTCTATAAGCACATCCTTAAAAGTCCCAAGTCGCGAGAGTATCGAGATCGGGCATTGATACTCCAGAGTAGACTTGCGTATACGTTTCAAGACCCCGACGAGGGGCGGTGGTTAGTCCCACAACCAATGGTGTGATCACCTAAGATTGTATACGGGTGCTCACTGGGGGTGAGTACACTGGACAGACTCGCTGAGAACCTCTAGATGGTATTATACCTATTGTCAGATAGCGGTTCTATTGTGACATGTGTACATGTTAGTCTTTGGACCTGAGATCGTCATATGTCTCGTGTGAGTTCCCACTGTTCTTTGATCACTACCCTACCACGGCTCTAATGAGTCGTGCAAACAGGTTTTGGTTGGGTACAGTCCCGAGCCACATGGAGGCAGTGAGTGATTGTCAGGGATTCATCTCTCCAGATATTGGGAGTTAATATCGCACTGTGTTCGATCGGTCAGGACCACAAGACCTTGGCCAAGGTAGTTGGGATTTACTGATAGCTTGATCAGTAGTTTCCCTGATTGGTCCTGAGCCGCATCATCACGAATTATCGGGTTATTAGGGCATGACGTTTACCACCCCTAGATCCGGTATGCGATACTCTTAGACGAAGAGACCGGACTGTACGAATATTGTCATGGATAGGCTCAGTAGGGATCCATATGACTTTGCTCGTCGGCTCTCCTTTTCGACAGGTACCTGGGTAGCCGTTTCGTACAGCTAGTGCCGTTGACGTGCTTGTGGTTAAACCTACTGCCAGCGTACTGTCGAGTCTTTAGAGTCCCACACAGAGGGTTTCCCTGCTTCGGGCGAAACGATGTAGAGGTCATATGGTTTTACGGCAGGGTTCGAGCACATACGTGTACTTGTGCACGCATGATGTTCGGGCGGATAATACTAGCGGACTTTGGTTTAAGCCAGATCCTAGTATTATATTGTTGGATTATTTTCGTCTCTTTTGTATTCGTATTTTTCAGATTACGGATATGGGTATGTATATACGGTGATGAGTATTCATGTAATTTGTTACAAGAGTGATTTTAGAAGAAGAATCCTCATTATTTATTTTAACCATTTAGTTAAATGGTTAATGAGGTGGAGGTATGAGGTGTTGACTTTTCTTAAGTGAGCCATAGCTACTTGTTAACTCACTTGGTGAGTTTGTGTCACTATTGAGGCAAGGTGGCATCTAGATATTTTGCACAAAATATCTAGATATTTTGTGATGGAAATAATTGTTTACTATTATCTTTAGATGCTTGCTTTATTAGTCACAAATCTTAGCCATTCTTCACTTGAGTTTTCTCATGTTGCTCTCTACAACTCTCTCATCTCCTCCAAGCTTCTCTTCTTCTACCGCATACCCTAATAGTCTCATGTGTTGAGAAACCTAGGGTTCTTGAGACAAAACATTCCATCATCACTCTCTACATCACCTAGGTTACTTAGATTAGAAAACCAAGTAACCAAGTTACCTTAGTTTAAAGGTAGAAGCCCAAAGTAGACACTCTCGGGTGGAACATCTTTGACGCAAGGAGCCGACGATCAAGCTCGATCATGGAGGCCACTAGGAGCACACTAAAGGAGAGGAGTGAAGACCCGAAGGACTTGAGCCACTTGGTATAAATCTTTTCATAGTAGATAGCTTCTTTATTGCTTGTTAGGTTTATGGTAGATCCGGTTTAAGGTTATTCTAGCGCTAAGTTTGAATTCGTAGAAAAAAATTTGTTCTGCATTTGGCTACGGAAGTTAGCCGGGGCGCTAGCGTAACCTTTCATGGTATCAGAGCCAGTCCATAAACCCTAGACTAGTAGGTTTAAACAATGTTAAAGTAACGAAACTGAAATAACTCCGAAATATGAAACCAAAATCCAAGTTTCTGTCGAAATTTTCAGAGGCTTTAATTTTTTTTAAACAATTGCAGATTGCTCTTTTCACTGTGAAATGAACACAAACTAAAAATGAGACAATTCTATCTATACTTGGCCGGCCAAACTTGAAAAAAAAATCGGCTCCACCGGTTTTCTATAGGTTAATTGTGTTGAGTTTTGTTCTGTGATCTTGTCTCTTGGATTTTGGGTTTCAGGTGTTGTTTGTTTTTGCCCAGGTTAGATATTCTGTTATCTTTTTGTTATAGTAATACGGAGTGCTTCGAAGTCGTTATTTTTAACATTGTTTAATATATTTTCAGTACATTCATTTCTATCTGCGATCGTGAATGTCATTCGATCGGTATAACTCGTCTAATTGCTATATGTTCTTTTAGACGAGTTTGCGAACATGACATTCATGTTGATGTTTTGTGTTTGTGATGTGGTTGTGGTTGGATAGTCGTGGTGGATAGTTTGTGGTGCAATGTTAGTAATACAGTTTAGATTCATTTGTATATTCATATTGCAGGGCGAGCGTCCGACATGTGGACTGACGTCTTTGCCGGGTTGTATATTATTTGTTTGGGGAACGACCGAGTTGAGGTCGATGTCACCATTGTATATATTATTTTCATTTTCTGTACTAGGATTGCCCCGCGGAGGAGTGCACGAATAGCCGGGTTCTAAAAAGCAACAAGCCCGCATTTCATGGCGTTGCAACGGAGGGGGCTTCATTCTAGAATTGGCGGGCTATTCGCCGCACTCGTAGGGGGTATAGGATGACCCACGGAGGGGCGCTCAAGTTACCGGATTCTATGGAGTGCTGGGTGGCCTATTCACTTTGATGATTAGGGTTGCCTCACTTCTAGGATTGGCGGGTAACTTGCCGCGCTCGTAGGGGTCTAGGTTTTCATTGCATAGGCTATCCACATGATCGGGAACGTCGGGTTTTATTTGCGGCTCAAATGAAACCCGAGGCTCCAAGATTATCTACCATTCTGTAATGTTGGCCGAGATTCTATGATGTTTATTATATCATGCCTGAGACGAATGTTATATGTACTTATATATATACTAGTAAATGTTGTATATTTTTTGCACCCGCGCTAGTCCAGCCCCCGCTCTGTCGTTAGTTAAGTAACCTAACGGGTGATGACGGGGCCCAGTGGCGAATGCGGATGGCATATGCGTACATCATATTTTCGTTCTTTTCTGGTGTGATAGGTTAAATGATGGGACCGCATTAATTTTGATTAATGCAAGAAAAGAAACCTAAAAAGATGTTGTTGGAACAAATTTCAAAAAACTACAGTTTTATTCTTTCGCTTTGCTTAGTGGTATTCGGTTATGAATATCCAGCACCTCATTCCATGAAGCAAGAGCCGAGATCCCTTCGCGAGGAGTGACCTCTTGAGCAAAAGTCTATACTGTAGATTACTCGGTTTTTTTCAAAACAAGAAGTTTTCAAAAGTGGAGCTTAAACCACTCCTTTTCAAAACTGCTCAGGTTCCTTCAACGATATCAAGTTCATTACGTTAACGGGTTTTTTTTACCAAAAACCCAGTCGTAGCCCTCCGTCATTTCCTACAAATAGTACTTAGTATTCGAGCTGCGTTTGTTGACTCCGTCAAGGCGTAGTGTACGGTAGCTAAGTGGTGCTTGTTTGTAGCATTAGATGCGATTGGTTAGGACAGTCGTATAACCTTGTTGACTCTGTCAAGGGTTATGCGGGTGGGTTTGATGCAATCCAGATAATGACGGGTTGAACTTGACTAGGACTCTTTAATTTGTTGACTCCGTCAAGGTCACTAGGGTACTAGGGGCAAAAACCACATCGGGAGTTTCAAACATACAAGAAACTTGAAGATTTAGCATACCTTCTGGAGTGTGATGACTAGAGTGGATTCCATCTAGTGCATCACACAATGATAGTTGGATCCCGATCCCACTGATGAGTAGGATTACTCTCGGGAGATTATTTCACTTAACAATTAATGATATAAACCAAGTAGGTGTCTAGAATGGTGTTATTGGGGCTACGCCTCCAGGGAAAATAATTTATATAATTAAGGAACTTCGCGAAAGCATTGGAAAACCTCCCTCGAAGTACCGACACTAGCCTTGCCGAAAGGTTAAGCAAGAATTGTGATGTGCGATTAATCCCGACTAGTTCTTCTTTTAGGTTTTAAGAAGAATTTGAGGAAACAGTGGGAGCCATTCTGATTAGATAAATTAATAACCAATCTAATCTTGCAAGAGCACACGCTGAGTGTTTCTTTTCTCTCTCTCCAGGTAGCAATCATTTCACGCTCTAATCAAGATAATAAAATGAATCGCTTGACCGATCCGAATTCTTATTTGGGGCTGGGGAACGTCGGTTTGGCTCTAACTTATGATGGCAGTCATAAGTGCGAGCAAGGGAAAGAGGATTGCATGAATTTCTTGATGACCCCAATGAAGAAGAAGCATACTATTGCGTCTTCTTCAGGTGTTTTTGTTATTGAAAACTGTTTTTCGGCCATTCCTACCTCCTGGGTACTAGATACCGGATCAGGATCTCATATCTGTAATTTATTGCAGAGACTGAGAAAAAGTAGGATAGTTAGACCTGGTGATATGTCCCTCAGAGTAGGGAACGGAGCGCAAGTTGATGCCGCTGCCGTCGGTGAATATCACCTAGTGTTGCCAAAGGGCAATACTATGATTTTGAATAATTGCTACTATATACCTTCCATGGTTTGTAACATTATATCAGTCTCTTTAGTTGATAAAGATGGATATAAGTTTGTTCTTAATAGAAATATCTTGAACATTTACCTAAATTGGGTATTGGTTGCAGAAGGTACACTATGTAATGGTATCTATGTTCTAAATCAAAATATAGTTTTCAATGTACAAAACACACGCAAGAGGAAGAGTTTAGATATGAACGAATCCTACTTGTGGCATTGTAGACTTGGTCATATCGGAGAGAAAAGAATAAGTAAATTGCATAAGGATGGATATTTGAATACGTTCGAATTTTCATCTTATGAAACTTGTCAGTCCCGTCTCAAAGGAAAGATGACCAAATCTCCGTAGACAGGACACGGAGAAAGAGCGGCAGAGCTCTTGGGACTCATACACAGTGATGTATGTGGTCCAATGTCTATACATGCATGGGGTGGGTTCTCGTACTTCATCACATTCACTGACGATCTCTCTAGATTCGGATATGTGTATCTTATGAAACACAAATCTGAAACTTTTGAGAAATTCAAAGAATATAGAAGCGAAGTAGAGAACTAGATAGGCAAAAGTATCAAGATCCTCCGATCTGATAGAGGAGGGGAGTACTTAAGTATGGAATTCTGGGACTTTCTAAAAGAGAATGGTATTCTCTCTCACCTTACTACTCCGTATACACCACAGCACAACGGTGTATTGAAGTGGAGGAATCGTACCCTATTGGATATGGTTCGCTCCATGAGGAGTAGTGCTAAGTTGCCTCTTTCATTTTGGGGATATGCGCTTCAGACAGCGGCATACTTCATGAACTATGTTCCATCCAAATCTGTGCCTAAGATTCTATATGAAGTATGGAGTGGACGGAATCCATATCTTAAGCGATTTAAGATATGGGGTTGTCCGGCCTATGTGAAAACACAGAAACCGGACAAACTTGAAGCACGATCAGTTCTATGTGAATTTTTTGGATATCCTAAGGATTTACTAGGATATCTTTTCTACCACACTGAGGAACAAAAGGTGTTTGTATCTCGCCACGCCACCTTTTTGGAAATGGAGTTTCTTGCAAAAGAAACTAGTGGGGGTACGGTAGAACTGGGAGAAATCCTTGAACCACAAAATGTAACCGAAGATTTGGTGGAACTGCTAAATTTAGTAGTCCCGGACGAACCTCAGCCACTCCGCAGATCTGGTAGGATTTCTCATCTGCCCGAGAGATACTATGGTTTTCTCATAGACGGGGATCGAAAGGATTGTATCTTGGAAGAAGATGATCCTACTAGTTTCAAGCAGGACATTATCAGTAGGGACTCTGATAAGTGGCTGGATGCTATGCAATATGAAATGGAGTCTATGTACGCCAATAAAGTGTGGACCTTTGAAGTTGCTCCACCTGGGGTAAAACCCATTGGATGAAAATGGATCTATAAGAAAAAGATTGGTGTAGATAGGCAGGTGGAAACCTATAAGGCTAGACTTGTTGTAAAAGGTTTTCGTCAAAGACCAGGATTGGACTATGATGAAACCTTTTCTCCAGTGGCTATGCTCAAATCCATTCGGATCCTACTTGCCATTGGTGCCTTCCATGACTATGAAATCTGGCAAATGGAGGTAAAAATAGCTTTTCTAAACGGAAGTTTGGAAGAGTATGTTTATATAGATCAGCCAGATGGTTTCGTAGACAGTGGGAGCAGCGGGAAGGTGTGCAAGTTGCTCAAATCCATTTATGGATTGAAGCAGGCATCGCGGAGCTGGAACATCTATTTTGATGAAACAGTCAAGGAATTTTACTTCATCAAGAATAAGGATGAGCCATGTATTTATAAGAAGATTGTAGGATAAACTGTCGTATTCCTAGTTTTGTACGTGGACGACATTCTTTTGATAGGAAATGATATTCCTATGCTACAATCGGTCAAGCTTTTCTTGTCACAAAAGTTCTTTATGAAGGACCTGGGTGATGCCTCATACATTCTGGGGATCAGGATCTACAGAGATAGATCCAAGAGATTACTCGGACTCTCGCAGTCCAGGTACATAGAGACCATACTAGAGAGATTTAGTATGGAAGATTCCAAGCGCGGTAACATACCCGCATTGCACGGAATCACCCTCTCCAGGGAGATGTCTCCTAAGACTGACGAGGAGAGGGTTCGCATCACCACTATACCCTACGCTTCGGCGGTAGATCTATAATGTATGCAATGCTATGTACAAGACCAGATATATCTTATGCGCTAAGCTTAGTGAGCCGGTATCAGTCGAACCCAGGTGAGAACCACTGGACAGCAGTGAAGAACATTCTCAAGTACTTGAGAAGGACTAAGGAGACGTTCTTGGTTTTCAGTAATGGAGACCTGAAGGTCGAGTCCTTTACCGATTCAAGCTTCCACAGTGACAAGGATGACAACAAGTCTATCTCGGGTTTTGTGTTTACCCTCAATGGAGGGGTGGTGTGTTGGAGGATCTCCAAACAGGATACCGTCCCAGACTCGACGATGAAGGTTGAATACATTGCTATGAGTGATGCCGCAGAAGAGGCGGTCTGGATGAAGAAGTTCATTACTGAACTTCAGGTAGTTCCGTCCATTGTTGACCCAATACCTTTGTATTGCGATAACAATGGGGCTATAGCTTTAGCGAAGGAACCACAGTCCCCTCAGAAGTCCGGACACATCTTAAGGCGGTATCACCTGATCAGGGAGACCATAGATCGCCAGGAGATTGAGGTTCGGAGAGTGGATACGAAAGAGAACACGGAAGATCCATTTACAAAGGCTCTCCTTCAAGCGCAGTTCGAGCGACTTTTTGAGATGTTGGGTATGCGGTATGCTAGCAGCTGGCCTTAGAGCCGACGATGGGTATTCGGTACGCCAATTACTGGCCTTTAGTGCAAGTGGGAGATTGTTGGATATGTATGCCCTAGAGGCCCGTATTGTATATGTATACATATGGATGCTGGGGATATGTATGTACAGGACAATCTTGCTCGGTATATAGTATATTATTTGACTTGTCTTTATCAGGATATATGTATTTATTTCTATTGATGTTTTATCCTGCTTGCACATATTGATAAAGACTCGATACAGTAGTATACTATTATGGTTTTTCTTTATCTTAACATGTGCATATACTATATATGTCGACCACATATTGATAAAGCCCGTAGGATCTTGCTTGACTACCAGCATTATGATGGCGGTCATACTTGTGGGAGCTGGGTAGTCTATAAGCATATCCTTAAATATCCCAAGTCGCGGGAGTATCGAGATCGGGCATTGATACTCCAGAGTAGACTTCCGTATACGTTTCGAGACCCCGACGAGAGGCGGTGGTTGGTCCCACAACCATTGGTATGATCATCTAAGATTGTATACGGATGCTTACTAGGGGTGAGTACACTGGACGGGCTCACTGTAATACCCAGTTCTTTTGAATACCAATATCCGTATTTTTTGTCACTCTCAAAATTCATTTATTTTATAATTATTATTTGTATTATTCTAAAAACCCAAATCCTAATCTAATCTCATATCTTTTAATTTTCCCTAACCCAAATTCTCATTCCCTTCCTCTTTTATTATCCCCTTTCTTTTTCAATTTTAGCCCAGCCGTTACTTTCCCCAAGCCCAGAGCCAGCCCACTCCTCTAATCCTTTTCTCATTCACTTAAAATCCCAAGCCCGGCCCCTTTCTTTTTCCCTACTATTTTATCCATTGGCCCGAGCCCATTTTTCCCTCCCCAGCCCATTAAAATAACAATTATCCCACCTCATTTCTTTTAAATCCATTCAAATCCAAACCTAAATCTCCTCTATAAATTCCTATTAAACCACCAAATTAAGGCCTCTTTAATCCCAATTAATTTCCCCCATTAATCCCTTTTAAAATCCTATTAATCACCACTTAATTCTCATTCATTCTATTACCTCTCTCTCTAATTCCCTCTCTCTCAATCTCTACATCTCTCTCTCTCTCTCTCTTTCTAATTTTCTCTTCCTCTCTCTCTAAATTTCTCTCTCCCTTTATCAGCGTCTCACCCTCCCTCACATCAAAACCAGAAACAACGTGATGCAGTGAAGAAAAGGAGGGCACGAAGAGCAGCTAGATCGAGTGAAATTGCCGGATTCCAAAGGACCGAGCCGGTGCTGCGTTCGTGGCGCGATCGTACGGATACCACTGCAGTATTATCGTCGACACGTGTCCAGGCAAGTATTTTACTTGCTTACATGCTATATACTCAAATTACAATCTTTAATTACATAGATCATAAAGTTACAATTTTAGATCAATTATGTGCCATACCTGTTCGATGTGTGTTCCCAGTGAAAATACTTGTCTATTTTGACGGAATTAGATTGTCTGTATTGGCCCTGGTTGTGATGAATACCTTGTGCAAATTTCACTGGAAAATATGACCGTTAACGACTAAAACAACTACCCTCAAGTTTACTCGTAAAACTGGAATTTTCTTGTGCCTGAAAACCGTTAAAATCACTATAAATTATGTACACACTGGAATGATGCTTTCGAGGACTTAAATCGAAGACGACTCGAAGAACTATAACCCTATGTAAATTTCAAATTGTTTCTGTACTTAAACTATGACAATATTTGGATCGGAGTGCGACTCTGGACTGCAGTCCAGAGCGACTCCAGTTGTTGTTTACTGTCCCGTAATGAACACCACCCTGTTTCCTTAACTCGTAGGTTGCGGAACTCTGCTGTTTATTATTGGTGAATCTGTTATATAGACGATACAAGTGGTTCCATCCTATTTCGTTATCGTTTGTTATTTAATCGGTAATTTAATAGATGTGGACGTATAACAGTCCAGAACAGATTCTGAGATGACATATTAATGTTAAACAGTGTATAACTCCTGACGTACAGACGCGATTGAAGATCCGTCTATTGCGTTGAAAACCTTACTGAAAACCCTAGATTTCATCCAACTGTAGAGTCGCTAAAATCTGATCCCAACTGGGATTAAAATGCGTTGCGAAACGGACTTCCGATTCTGAAACCGGATTTCCAGCCGTGAACGCTTAAAATGAAATGGCTATAATTAGTGATCCTGAGACCCGATTGGCATGAAACCAAATTCGCTGGATAGATAACTGAACACACTAATTATTATATGCTTATCGTTTCGCTAAACTGTACACGTACGATTCATGATAAATCGTGCAAGTGATAGAATACTGTTTTTATGACACCTTAATCATGCTTTACATCCTGTTTACGCATCATATCATACACATGTCACTGCATTGATAACCTAGTGATAACGTGCATTACCCAGTGTTAGGTATTAATGATGATTGTGGCAAGTACGTCAGTGTTCGTGTATCAGTGAATAAGTGAAAGTGATACGTACTTGTACACAATCAGTGAACCTTATTATTCTATTGCATTGTCGACGTCTGTGAGACGCGTGTACGTGTGACTATAAGTGGTATGGGACACTTATGGAAGCTCTTGCACGGGTGTTACAGATAAGGCACCAGACACTGCCATTTATCTTAGGTATTAGTCGGGATGTGCTTGATGGAGGCCCTGCCTCCAGTTCTCGCGCAGACTTGTCACAGACCGATTGGTATTTAAGGTTATGGTTAGCGTTTGATGTAGACCACGGGGTGTGGGGTAGTTTGGGTGTGAGTTCAACAGAATCTCGGGAGTCCCATGCCGGCTTATATATTTAGGGAGATATATGGAGATTTACAGGGTACATGATTATTACCGTGATATACATGTTGGGCCCATGGTCCCTTGCCCTTGGGTTCTACCCTTGGGTGGAGGACACTCGCAAGTGGTTAACTCTCACACTTGGACTGACGATAGGCTTAGTGACCTGTACAGTGAGACTTAGAGACTGATAAGGATACTGGCATCGTTATACATACTTACTGTGTTGACATACGTAGCATATCAATATACTGCTTTTACTGTTCCGCTGCATTGATTACTGCATGTTCATACCCATACTGCCATTGATCTACTGTTATCTATTATCATTGTTAGAATTGTCACATTATTTTATATATATTATATTGCTACTGTGTCGCTCTGACAACCTGAGTATGCATGCTCAGTGTGAGGAAAAGATTTAGCCTGGACCAGGACTAGACGTACATCACGGACATCTTGATTAGCTATCCAGGGTTATACCTTTTGTTCCCATCAGGTCAGTTCTTTATATTGTTTCGTTTCAGATACTGCACTTCTCATTACCTGCGCATTATTTACTGTTTACCATGAAAAACTAGAAGCCGAAGTGTGACTACGGCAGGACATTTCCTTGACCGTAGGAACATGGCTGGCCTTGTCTACCCCTCGTATTCCATATTTTGGGAAGCGGGGCGTGACATGGTTTAGTTGGTATCAGAGCCCAGGTTTTGCTTCGATTGGGATTGCAGTTTTCCGTGTATAGCTTGGCAATCTAAGACATCCCTTGGTCTAGGTTGTAAACTTGTTATTCTTGATCCATACTCACATCGAGTATTCTGCTATCCATTCGCTAGGGTTTCTGGTGACTTAGCAAAGTTACGTGGTTGTAATTGTGAAATACATCATAGTTACACTACCGTAGTCTGTTTAAGTGACTTAGAGTCCTACAGTTGATTTCCACTTGAAATTTCATCACACCCGATGCTCTTAATTCCTTGCCCAATCCATACTTTATTTTAATTCTTTTAGCTTGTGCCTTATATCGTCCTCAAAATTATTGTTTCAGGATCATGTCTTCCAACGACTTTTCCTCTATCTCCACTCCTCAGAATCAGACCGTTGAGATTCTGAGTGTACTGCAAGGTCTGAAGGAAGCCCAGGAGTGAACAAACGACTTGTTAGTTGAGGGACTGAGGTGGCAGGTGAATCAAGTACCAGCGGGAGTCTCCAATCGTAAAGGGATCCCTGTTAGACGAGGAAAAGAGAAGACGAGGAAAAGCCCATTTGTTTCCCCACGATAGAAACAGCAGAAGACCCAAGGTTGTGGGTACTGCAAGAGGCCAGGACATCTTCAGAGGGATTGTCGCCGCGCCCAGGGGAAATGCCTGATTTGCGGATCCAGCGAACATTTTATCAACGGTTGACCTAAAAGGAAGGAGCTACAAGGAGGAGACTCGTCCACACTCTCCACTTCTGCCAAGTGATGATTATTGCGTAGTTCGAACTTCGAGGATAGTGCGGACCCAACTTAGAATTCAACCCGTGTGACGAGATTGCAGCGGTCCAGAAATCAAAGAAGAGTTATTATGTTTTCTGCTTTCTATAATAATGCTGGTACCCCTTTTGTAAAAATTTCCTTTCGTTTGAAATCTTTTATCCGTCGAACTTTTAGTTGAATGCAATAAAACTTTGAATCATGATGCATGTATCCTCTCCTTTCCCCCTCACCTTACTCATACCATTTGTTGCATCAGTATTCTAGATTTTATTTTCAGTCCTTGCTTACCACATATTTTCTTGTACTCCGTATCCTTGATTTTTCCTAATGTGTTCCACTATCTGATCATGACTCTTCCTTTTCAGGCCATGGCCCACCCTGGAGCAGCGCCGCATCTAGATGAGGATGCACAGTCATGCGTCTCCTTAGACCGCATGCCGGTGAGTTCTGATGATGAGATCAACGGCCCCCAGGTCATTTTCGAAAACAGCGATTCCGAGGACGAAGGAAACGCCGCCCCAGAGGTTGACATGATAGGCGATTCCGACGAAGAGGAAGGAGACCCTAAAGAGAACCCGATAGAGGAAGATTCCGAGGAAGATCCGATAGAAGAAAATCCAGTGGAGGAAAATCCTATGGAAGAGAATCCAGAAGAAGAGAATCACATGGAAGCAGACCTTGATGAAGAAGCTCCAGCCGAGGAAGAAGGACCAGAAGAACAAGACCCTGCGGTGGAAGAACTCCCAATGGTGGTCCCTGCGAGGCGCTATGGAAATGGACGTCCCTACCTGAGCACGCGAGCCTACCGCAAC
Source organism: Agapanthus africanus (assembly GCA_030015575.1). Lineage (NCBI taxonomy): Eukaryota > Viridiplantae > Streptophyta > Magnoliopsida > Asparagales > Amaryllidaceae > Agapanthus > Agapanthus africanus. The sequence goes on from CM057342.1 coordinate 295,302,304, forward strand.
CTGCTGAACCTCCACAACCGCGACTGACGGGATTTTTTTTTAGCTGTTGTCCTTGCTAGCCAAATAAACCTATATATAGTTTAGGGCCATCTGTTACTTTTCGAGAGTGCTTTGTTTCGAATTTTCTGGAATGAAATAAAATTGGCTGAGTTCGCTAATCTGTTGATCTTCTTGGTTCACATGATGCTTGGCTGTTTCCCCTATACATTTATTTCCTCCTGAGATCCCTGACTGTTCACCCTTGCACCCTGGGATGACCCGACCCCAACCTCTTCGACCTCCAGTCTAAAGCCGTCACACTCCGACCTTTTGAGTGAGCCATACTCCATTGTAATCCCTACCCTAGCTAGCCTATACATTTTTGTGCCATTTCCTGTTATCCTAGTTACATTTAAGGGCATCGTCATTCGAAAATTTAGTTTTCGTTATTTTGTATTTATCGAAAAGTGCGTAATATTGACTACTTCCGTTTTATGCATTTTTAGTACACTACTATTCTTCCCATTTCTCGGTAGCGCAACCATATATTGCGCCTATTTTTTTGTGCTATGTTTCTCATTTTCACCATGTAGTTTTCAAGGTTATGTTAAAATTGGTTGATTGATACGTTATTCTAAAATGTTTTAACCTATCGACAATTCCTTCATTATTTTATTGTTGTTACTTTATTTCCGGGTATTGTGCTTATGGTTACTATTATAAATGGTTATGCCTTATACTTATTATTTTAGTTGCGCTACCTTTGATATGCGAGGTGTGCACATGTTTGGGATTTTGATTTTATCCAGCACGCCTCGAAGGTTATTATTCGTTACTGCTATTCTATTTTTGTACATATGGGTTTCCCTCATAATTGATTTCTACCTTAAACTTATTTAGACCTATTCTTTTAGTTGTATTATTTGTATACATATATAAACCTTCAAATTTCTTCATCCACCTATTTCAAGTAAATCATTATGTGTTAGTTTGCGATATAGTAGCTTTCGCTTATGATTTTATAACTTATCGTTTATTTTAAATTTCGAGGACGAAATTTTTGTAAGGGTGGTATGATGTAATACCCAGTTCTTTTGAATACCAATATCCGTATTTTTTGTCACTCTCAAAATTCATTTATTTTATAATTATTATTTATATTATTCTAAAAACCCAAATCCTAATCCAATCTCATATCTTTTAATTTTCCCTAACCCAAACCCTCATTCCCTTCCTCTTTTATTATTGCCTTTCTTTTTCAATTTTAGCCCAGCCGTTACTTTCCCCAAGCCCAGAGCCACCCCACTCCTCTAATCCTTTTCTCATTCACTTAAAATCCCAAGCCCGGCCCCTTTCTTTTTCCCTACTATTTTATCCATTGGCCCGAGCCTATTTTTCCCTCCCCAGCCCATTAAAATAACAATTATCCCACCTCATTTCTTTTAAATCCATTCAAATCCAAACCTAAATCTTCTCTATAAATTCCTATTAAACCACCAAATTAATGCCTCTTTAATCCCAATTAATTTCCCTCATTAATCCCTTTTAAAATCCTATTAATCACCACTTAATTCTCATTCATTCTATTCCCTCTCTCTCTAATTCCCTCTCTCTCAATCTCTACATCTCTCTCTCTCTCTCTAATTTTCTCTTCCTCTCTCTCTAAATTTCTCTCTCCCTTTATCAACGTCTCACCCTCCCTCACATCAAAACAAGAAACAACGTGAAGTAGTGAAGAAAAGGAGGGCACGAAGAGCAACTAGATCGAGTGAAATTGTAAGATTCCAAAGGACCGAGCCGGTGCTGCGTTCGTGGCGCGATCGTGCGGATACCACTGCAGTATTATCGTCGACACGTGTCCAGGCAAGTATTTTACTTGCTTACATGCTATATACTCAAATTACAATCTTTAATTACATAGATCATAAAGTTACAATTTTAGATCATTATGTGCCATACCTGTTCGATGTGTGTTCCCGGTGAAAATACTTGTCTATTTTGACGGAATTAGATTGTCTGTATTGGCCCTGGTTGTGATGAATACCTTGTGCAAATTTCACTGGAAAATATGACCGTTAACGACTAAAACAACTACCCTCAAGTTTACTCGTAAAACTGGAATTTTCTTGTGCCTGAAAACCGTTAAAATCACTATAAATTATGTACACACTGGAATGATGCGTTCGAGGACTTAAATCGAAGACGACTCGACGAACTATAACCCTATGTAAATTTCTAATTGTTTCTGTACTTAAACTATGAAAATATTTGGATCGGAGTGCGACTCTGGACTGCAGTCCAGAGCGACTCCAGTTGTTGTTTACTGTCCCGTAATGAACACCACCCTGTTTCCTTAACTCTTAGGTTGCGGAACTCTGCCATTTATTATTGGTGAATCTGTTATCTAGACAATACAAGTGGTTCCATCCTATTTCGTTATCGTTTGTTATTTAATCGGCAATTTAATAGATGTGGACGTATAACAGTCCAGAACAGATTCTGAGATGACATATTAATGTTAAACAGTGTATAACTCCTGACGTGCAGACGCGATTGAAGATCTGTCTATTGCGTTGAAAACCTTACTAAAAACCCTAGATTTCATCCAACTGTAGAGTCGCTAAAATCTGATCCCAACTGGGATTAAAATGCGTTGCGAAACGGACTTCCGATTCTGAAACCGGATTTCCAGCCGTGAACGCTTAAAATGAAATGGCTATAATTAGTGATCCTGGAACCCGATTGGCATGAAACCAAATTCTCTGGATAGATAACTGAACACACTAATTATTATCTGCTTATCGTTTCGCTAAACTGTACACGTACGATTCATGATAAATCGTGCAAGTGATAGAATACTGTTTTTATGACACCTTAATCATGCTTTACATCCTGTTTACGCATCATATCATACACATGTCACTGCATTGATAACCTAGTGATAACGTGCATTACCCAGTGTTAGGTATTAGTGATGATTGTGGCAAGTACGTCAGTGTTCGTGTATCAGTGAATAAGTGAAAGTGATACGTACTTGTACACAATCAGTGAACCTTATTATTCTATTGCATTGTCGACGTCTGTGAGACGCGTGTACGTGTGACTATAAGTGGTATGGGACACTTATGGAAGCTCTTGCACGGGTGTCACAGATAAGGCACCAGACACTTCCATTTATCTTAGGTATTAGTCGGGATGTGCTTGATGGAGGCCCTGCCTCCAGTTCTCGCGCAGACTTGTCACAGACCGATTGGTATTTAAGGTTATGGTTAGCGTTTGATGTAGACCACGGGGTGTGGGGTAGTTTGGGTATGAGTTCAACAGAATCTCGGGAGTCCTATGCCGGCTTATATATTTAGGGAGATATATGGAGATTTACAGGGTACATGATTATTACCGTAATATACATGTTGGGCCTGTGGTCCCTTGCCCTTGGGTTCTACCCTTGGGTGGAGGACACTCGCGAGTGGTTGACTCTCACACTTGGACTGACGATAGGCTTAGTGACCTGTACAGTGAGACTTAGAGACTGATAAGGATACTGGCATCGTTATACATACTTACTGTGTTGACATACGTGGCATATCAATATACTGCTTTTACTATTCCGCTGCATTGATTACTGCATGTTCATACCCATACTGCCATTGATCTACTGTTATCTATTATCACTGTTAGAATTGTCACATTATTTTATATATATTATTTTGCTATTGTGTCGCTCTGACGACCTGAGTATGCATGCTCAGTGTGAGGAAAAGATTTAGCCTGGACCAGGACTAGACGTACATCACGGACATCTTGATTAGCTATCCAGGGTTATACCTTTTGTTCCCATCAGATCAGTTCTTTATATTGTTTCGTTTCAGATACTGCATTTCTCATTACCTGCGCATTATTTACTGTTTACCATGAAAAACTAGAAGCCGAAGTGTGACTACGGCAGGACATTTCCTTGACCGTAGGAACATGGCTGGCCTTGTCTACCCCTCGTATTCCGTATTTTAGGAAGCGGGGCGTGACACTCACTGAGAACCTCCAGATGGTATTATACCTATTGTCAGATAGCGTTTCTCTTGTGACATGTGTACAGGTTAGTCTTTGGACCTGAGATCGTCATATGTCTCGTATGAGTTCCTATTGTGCTTTGATCACTACCCTACTACGGCTTTACTAAGTCATGCAAACATGTTTTGGTTGGGTACAACCCCGAGCCACATAAGGCAGTGAGTGATTGTCAAGGATTCATCTCTCCCGGTATTGGAAGTTGATATCGCACTGTGTTCGATCGGCCAGGATCACAAGACCTTGGCCAAGGTAGTTGGGATTTACTGATAGGTCGATCAGTAGTTTCCCGGATTGGTCCTGAGCCGCATCAGCATGAATTATGGGGTTATTTGGGAATGACGTTTACCACCCCTAGATCCGGTATGCAATATTCTTAGACGAAGAGACCGGACTGTACGGATTTTGTCATGGATAGGCTCAGTAGGGATCCAGATGAGTTTGCTCGTCGGCTTTCCTTTTCGACAGGTACCTGGGTAGCCATTGCGTACAGCTAGTTCCGCTGACGTGCTTGTGGTTAAACCCACTGCCAGCGTACTGTCGAGTCTTTAGAGTCCCACACAGAGGGTTTCCCTGCTTCGGGCCAAACGATATAGAGGCCGTATGGTTTTACGGCAGGGTTCGATCACATACGTGTACTTGTGCATGCATGATGTTCGGGCGGATAATACTAGTGGGCTTTGGTTTAAGCCGGATTCTAGTATTATATTGTTGGATTATTTTCGTCTCTTTTGTATTCGTATTTTTCAGAATATGGATACGGGTATGTATATACGGTGAGGAGTATTCTTGTAATTTGTTACAAGAGTGCTTTTAGAAGAAGAATCCTCATTATTTGTTTTAACCATTTAGTTAAATGGTTAATGAGGTGGAGGTATGAGGTGTTGACTTTTCTTAAGTGAACCAAGGCTACTTGTTAACTCACTTGGTGAGTTGTGTGTTACTATTGAGGCAATGTGGCATCTAGATATTTTGCACAAAATATCTAGATATTTTGTGATGGGAATAATTGTTTATTATTATCTTCAGATGTTTTCTTTATTAGTCACAAATCTTAGGCATTCTTCACTTGAGTTTTCTTATGTTGCTCTCTAAAACTCTCTCATCTCCTCTAAGCTCCTCTTCTTCTACATCAAGCCCTAATAGTCTCATGTGTTGAGAAACCTAGGGTTCTGGAGACAAAACATTCCATCATCACTCTCTACATCACCTAGGTTACTTAGATTAGCAAACCAAGTAACTTAGTTACCTTAGTTTAAAGGTAGGAGCCCAAAGTAGATGCTCTCGGGAGGATCATCTTTGACGCAAGGAGCCGACGATCAAGCTCGATCATGGAGGCCACTAGGGGCACACTAAAGGAGAGGAGTGAAGACCCGAAGGACTTGAGCCTCTTGGTATAACCCTTTTCAAAGTAGATAGCTTCTTTATTGCTTGTTAGGTTTATGGTAAATTCGGTTTAAGTTTATTCTAGCTCCAAGTTTGAATTCCTAAAAAAAATTTTGTTCCGCATTTGGCCACGAAAGTTGGCTGGGGCGCTAGCGTAACCTTTCAATAAAAGCTTGGGGCAAAAACCACATCGAGTGTTTCAAACATAGAGGAAACTTGCAGATTGAGCATACCTTCTTGAATATGGTGACTAGAGTGGCTTCCATCTAGGTCATCATGCATTGATAGTTGGATCCCGATCCTAATGATGAGTAGGATTACTTTTGGGAGATATTTTTCACTTCACAATTAGTTAACATATTAGGTGTATAGAAAGTATTAACGGGGCTACGCCTCTGCGGAAATGAGATTTATTTTAATTAGGTCTGTGCGAGAGAACGGAGAACCTTCCTCGGAGTACCAACATCCACCTGGCTGAACGGTTAGCGAACTTGTAAAGTGTAAATGATCTCGACTAATTCTCTTTATAAGGTTTGATGGAGAATTCGAGAAAACAGTGGGAGCCATCCTTTTTAGATAAGATAATAAACCAATCTAATCTTGCAAGAGCATGCACTGAGTGTTTCTTTTCTCTCTCTGGCAGCATCCATGACGGGATTTAAACTACTACTCGGAAAAAATACACCGACTGGGCCAAACTATAAAAATTGGCTGAGGAACGTCAATATTGCACTCACTTATGACAAAGTGGCATATGTTCTCACCAGTACTGCTCCCCCTGTCCCAAGGATAGATTCCACGGTTGCAGACATCGAGGTCCGCAAAACGTAGGACCTGGATTGCAAAAAAGCTAGATGCATTGTGCTGGTTTCAATGAATAATGAACTTCATAAGCAGCATGAGAATATGGACATCAAATCCATCTTTCTCCATTGCAAGGATTTGTGTGGAGAGCACTCTCGTATCGCAAGGTACGAAACCTCAAAAAAATTATTTCATATGAGGTTGGCTGTTGGATCACCTGCAGTTGAACACGTTGTTCATATCAGAATTTTGCAGTATTTTATCACCCATTCTTATTCATATTACATATAAATAGAGCTTTTGATCCATGTCTGCTAAATAGTTACAGGTTACAGGTTCTCAGATCATTACAGTGAAATTCATGAAAAGACGCTACAAATATGAAACTACAACCAACAATAGATGAATCCGTATGATGCCGCCTACAAGTTAAAGGAACAAATGAAAATCATGAGATAGTTCAATGCACAAAGCATAAGGATAGCACAACATTCAAGACTTCAACGCGAAGATCATGGTAAAAGTCCATATAATTCTGCACTGTAGGAAATCTGGAAGAAAATAGAAGAGATTCTGAGGAACTAAGTGAAGAAAACACAAAATAAAAGCAACTTGAAGAAACCCTAAATAATTGAGCCCATGAGCCCACCAAATGGCCGCGGATCCGCGGCCAAACAGGCTATTCTGCCGCGGTTCTGCGGCCATGCAATGCACATGTCGGTGGGGCGTCGGTGCTTTGACTCGGTCTTTGGAGTTGTTTTGTAATTTCATGTATGGATCAGAATGTAAATCTAGGGTTTTTCCTATCCATAAATAGGAGGGCTCAAAGCCAAATAAAGTGTGCCTTTTTTGGGTGCCTCTTTTGAGATGCCTCTTTTTAATTTCTAGATTAAATTTTAATTTTCTTGTAATCGTCAAGAGGTCATCAATAAAGGTATTTTTTTTATCGTGCATTCTTTTATCTGAATTTAATTCCTGAATTTTTATCTGTCTTTTATTATCTGCAACTTAGATAGTCTTTTAAAATTATAAAAATGAATCTTATCATAACTTCCCTAATGAGTGAGTAATTCCTCACTTGTTAGAGTTAGGATTGGGATGGTTTGAGAGAAGGAAATCTCTTTCACTCCTTTCCTTGCCCCTATAATTTTAATTAATACGAACTCTATTTAAATGAACCACCTCACCGCTCACTACGGCACCTTATCCTACAAGATAGCGATGATTCCCTAGTTAGATCGGTTGTGGTTGATTTAAATAGAGGTTAGGGCTAAGAGTTAAGAAAGGATGGACAAGGACCAAAATGAAGAAACGAAGTTTCTTCCTAGTCGTGCTAATCCCCTTTGTTGACTATTACCCTAACACCTATATTTTTCATTAGGGCACCGAAAGCAGTGGGGAGAATCCCTATTCCAATCTAACCTAGTCCTAACCCTAGCAAGGTTTTAAATCGAATTATATTCAATCTTAGTTTTTCTAAAATTCAAAACCTACCAAAAATAGGATTAACTCGTTAGAACAAAAAGAAAAGGAATCCATCTCCCTGTGGACCGACCCGTACTTAACCGGCTAGCTACCAAGCGACACCGTCTTGATTGCCGTATATCTAAAATTTGATTTAAAAACGCACGTACGCAAAATCTCTTTACCAATCAAATGGCGTCGTTGCCTGGGAGACGGTAGTCCCTTTCTTTGTGTAATTTCGGATTAAAAAAATTAAAAATTATAAAAAATTAAAAATTTTAAAACGAAAAAACATAAAAAAAAATCATCTTGTTATTTTTGAAAGGTTTTTGTACAAGTGTGCAGGCTTGGAGCAAACTCTGTTTCAGATCTGGAGCAAGCCAGTGAACAAATCAAGAAACAGAGAATCTGAACAGACAGGGGAGAATCCAAACAACACAGAGAAAAATTTTGGAGATCTAAACCAACTAAACCGCCGCGGAACCGCGGCAGATTCAAGCAGTTGACCGCGGAACCCTGTGACGTCAGCACCCCAAATTTCTCTGTGAGTATATTTTTTCTATCTCCTACCCCCTGAACTCCACTGAAAATTTTCCTGCAGTATTCTTTGCACAACAACTTCTTCTTCCTATCCAATAAATTGTTTTTGTGTAGGATTCTTTGCGTAACCAAATAATAAAAAAAATTGCAAAGTGTTTTAGATTTTTAGTGTGTTAACTGCTTTGCATAATTAATACGGACTTTTAAGGGGCTATAACACCAATCAAGATTGGGTGGGGATTTTATTATCCTTCCTAAGACCCCAAAAATCATAAAAAGCATATGCATCACCCTTGAGCTAATTAAAAAATATCTAGACTCAGCCAATTAAGGACGGTCGCGCTCATTAAGACAGAGAAAGGTTGTGGGCATTCAGTCGTTTATCTAAACCTGATTTTATGGTGCCTAGGCTAGACAAGTGAGAGATAACTTAAAAGACCCGTCTCACGGTGATTCATGAGCAGATCCTTCCTTTCTTCATTTGTGCTTACCTGGCCACAATTGGCGGTGAAGAGCCGATTTGAGGGACATCTCACAACTTGTTACTTTGGACCAGTTAGGAGCAGTTTAGTTGACTTAGGAGACCCTAGCTCTTGGTTTGATTGTGCATGTTTAATCTGTGGTTGTTTGAAATTGTGCTGTAATTCCTTACAAATTTTTGCAAAACTCTTTCTAAAAAAAACACTTTCAAAAATTTCAAAACTCCAAAAACAAACAATTTTTTTAAAAATATAAAAAAAATAAAAAAAAATCCAAATTCTTTTTCTTCTCCTTTCTCTCATCACATCATGGGTACCCCACCTCGCAAAACCCTTGCCGAACTTTAGTACCCCCAACCAGACATTACTTCCTACGCTCATTATTTTGGTCGAATTTCGGACAACCCCTCAATGCTCAAAATTTCTTTGAAAGATCGAATAGACGCGTCTAGGGCATCCAGTTGGACTCCGCAATCCACCTTGTATCAACCATTTCAACCTTCACCACCTTCTTACGTTGATACTACTTTTTCGAGTCCTGTTGTAACCCCAAAACTCATGTCTATTGCTGAACATATTGAACAATCTCATAACCGATCTTTCACTCCTTTCACCACTGCGAATTCTTTGGATCAACAATTCCATTCACCTTCTTATCCAAATATTGATCCTACTCCTGTCCAACCATTCAATTCCTACCAGTCCTACCCGACTTTCGCACCTTCCCTAGATATTGCTTCTACAAAGCCATTTGGGAGTTTCCAGTATCCAAACAACTTTGAATCTTTTACTGAAACCCCTTCACAACCCATGTCTAGTCTGGAACAGTCGTTGGAAAATTTTATGGTAGCGTCAAGACAACAGATGATGGATTTGAATGCGTCCATGGCCACCCTTATACAACCTAGTGACCCGTCAGCTAGTTTCCAACTAGCTCTAAATTTTCCAATGTATGATGAGGCGGTTGGACAGATTGAGAATTTGAGTGGTGAGAGTGAGCTGTACATCCTTCCAAATCAAACCTACCCATCCCCAATTGAATCTCACAACTCTGGTTTTGAATGTCTATCAAAACTCCCAAATGATTCACCAGTTGAAAATAGAACGTTTAATGTGTTGTGTGACTTTGTAGTGTTTGATTTACCTGATTGTGAAAGGCCCCTTTCGACTGAAACCATCACCAATCCTTTTGACCTCTACACCTCCACTCTAGAACATGAATTGATTGATATCCATGCTTTTGATGAGGTGTCTGAGAAATTTAATTTTCACTTGATCGAGGATATTGATGCTGGGAATTTTTTAGATGATGAACCCACAGATTTAGATGAGTTTCTCTCTCCAATTCATCTCCCGAGTCATTAACTGTTTTTCCCGAACTTCATATGCGTTTGGATTTTGATGATAATTGCATGGATGAGATAACTTTTGAGGGTAATTATGAGGATAGTATTGAGGATGAAGCAGTTTTCCTTGAGGAGTCGGATTTTCCAACTCATTCTATCTCTTTCATTGACTGTGCACACCCTCCTGGATCTTTAACCGATACCCTTCCTCAATCACTTCCCTCCATCCTTATTCAGACTTTGCAAGAAACCGTATCCCTTTCATTTTCAATGCCTGGTTTACCAAGTTCAACGTACCCATGTTTTCTTATGAATCTTGAGGGATTTGACATCATTTCTCAGTGGGTTGATAGATTAGCACAATCGCTTTTTACATATCGGTCATTACAAATTGTGCTAATTTATACACTCTATTTCCACCCTCAAGTTCGTATTCCACTGCTTTCTCCCACTTTCTCTGGTTCTTCTTCTAATCTTCCTATAATGATAGCGAGTATTAATGAATCACAATCCGATATTTTGAGTTCGATAATTCTAGAAAAACAACTTGATTTAGACTCTTTTGAGAATAAGGTAGATGAGCCTTACGAGTCTCCTACCTCCGTAATTTTTGAAAAATCAAGCGTGTTGAATTCTGGCGCGACACTTATTGACATTGAAATGTTCAATAGGACCATCGATGAAAGTTTTAAAGATATTTTCGCCGACGAACTCGCATTCCTAAATGACACGGATTTTGTGATTAATCAACCTCCACATGAAGAAGTCGAACCACCACCATTTCTTTTTCCCTTCCGTCATTCTTCTCCTCCACCGAGATCGTATACTGCTTCTATCTCCACACGGTCTCGTGTATTTCTCATTTCTTTTCTCTCACTCCATTCTTTCACCAACCACACCATTATAACGATAAATTTTTTGAATGGTTGGTGCTAACCTTTGGCCTGTGTAAGGCCTTGTATAGCTTGATACTGTGTTTTTCTCCTCCCTAACTCTGAACTTTAATGCTTCAACAGTGAAAACACTGTTTCACTTAAGTTTGGGGGGGGACCTATTTGTGTATATATATTTTGTTTTCTTTTTCTGTTAATAGAAAAAACCTAACATGGGAGTACCGGCAATTTTGACCCTCTTGGTGTAGCCTGACAGTGAGGGCACTGTAAAGTTTAAGTTTGGGGGTGTGCTCGGTAAGCTTTCTTCCTTCGCATTCATATGTATATTTTTGCATTTTCATACTTATTTTAAAACCCATAAAAATTGAAAAATTTTAAAAAAAATTATAAAAATTGAAAAGTTCAATTTTGGCCATATTTGACTTAAGTTCAACATGACGGTTGAATAGTAGGGAATAACTATATCCTAAACTTAGTAAATTAAAAACCCTAAAAATAACCTTTCTTAAAGTTTAACTGTAGAAAATATATGTCCTTGTAGTTTATTTAGAAATAGGCAAATTTTGAGCGCAGTTCTTGGGCTAAGTCAAAATAAGGGAAGAGTATTGAATTTTTAGTTGAAATGTAAGTTTGAAAAATAATTCTGAACCTTAAGTTTAAATTCTGAAAATATATACCCTACAACTAGCACCTACACGCACCTTGAAATTTGGAATAGTAGAGCATACCTTGAAATGCTCTTGTCTAAAGTCCTTAGTATAAGAAAAAAATAAAATAAAAATATAAGTGTTGAATAAAGAGATAAAAAAAGGAACACTGGTTTTGTAATTATTTAAGGCTCCATAAATAAAAAAATATAGCAAGGGTACTTTATCACCTAGTGCCTTAGACCAACTGGTTTGGGAGTCACTGCTAAGGCTTAGGTATTGCAAGACGAGGAATTACGCCTAAATGCGCTAACACATTTTGTAATCGGTCGTTCAGTACCTCAAGAAGTATTAACGGTCGCATGAAGGATGTGTGAGCAATTTCATCTAAAATTCACCAACTAAAAGTACTTTGGACGATGGACAAGAGTATGATAGCTTGAATTGAATTTCCAAGTGTAGGGGTGATACATACACACACGTAGGGGTATATGATTGGGGTTTGGATGAGAGATAGGAATGAAAGATAGGGGTTATACCTTTAGTAGAAATGATAAAAATTCCTAAATTGAGATGGAACCTTAGAAGGAAAATTCAAAAGATACTGAAAGCTTAATAAATTTGCAGAACATATACGATTTTAAGTTAAATGAAAAGTGAGTGTGAAAAATATGGGTCGATGATTTCTAAGTTAAAAATAATAGAAATTCTTGCTAGAACACCAAATTAAAGAATGAAAGTCAACATGCCAAATTGATTGGATTTTGTGGGTAGTATCCGCTGAAAACCCGGAGGAGACAACACTCCTCCTACTAGGGACACCTAGAGGTTTAACGGCTTGTTGCACGAGCTCCGTGCAAACGCGATTCCCTGCGAAAGTGAGGTTTGATTTTTTCGAGAATAAAAATAGTTTTGATCGGGACGAGCAAAAGATAAGTTTGGGGGTATTTGTCCATATCAGAATTTTGCATTATTATATCATCCATTCTTATTCATATTACATATAAATAGGTGCTTTTGATCCATGTCTGCTAAATAGTTGCTGGTTACAGGTTCTCAGATCATTATGGTGAAATTCATGAAAAGACGCTACAAATGTGAGACTACAACCAACAATAGATGAATCCGTATGATGCCGCCTACCAGTTAAAGGAAAAAATGAAAATCATAAGATAGTTCAATGCACAAAGCACAAGGGTAACACAAGATTCAAGACTTCAACGCGAAGATCACGGTAAAAGTCCACATAATTCTGCACTGTTGGAAATCTGGAAGAAAATAGAAAAGATTCTGAGGAACCAAGTGAAGAAAACAGAAGATAAAAGTTACTTGAAGAAACCCTAAAGAATTGGGCCCATGAGCCCACTAAATGGCCGCGGATCCGCGGCCAAACAGGCTATTCTGCCGCGGTTCCGCGGTCGTGCAATGCACGTGTCGGTGGGGCGTCGGTGCTTTGACTCGGTCTTTGGGGTTGTTTTGTAATTTCATGTATGGATCAGAATGTAAACCTAAGGTTTTTCCTATCTATAAATAGGCGGGCTCAAAGCCAAATAAAGTGTGCCTCTTTTGGGTGCCTCTTTTGAGATGCCTCTTTTTAATTTCTAGATTAAATTTTAATTTCCTTGTAATCGTCAAGAGGTCATCAATAAAGGTATTTTTGTTTTTTTTATCGTGCATTCTTTTATCTGAATTTAATTCCTGAATTTTTATCTGTCTTTTATTATCTGCAACTTAGATAGTCTTTTAAAATTATAAAAATGAATCTTATCATAACTTTCCTAATGAGTGAGTAATTCCTCACTTGTTAGGGTTAGGATTGGGATGGTTTAAGAGAAGAAAATCTCTCTCACACCTTTCCTTGCCCCTATAATTTTAATTAATACGGACTCTGTTTAAATGAACCACACACCACTCACTACGGCACCCTATCCCATAAGATAGCGGTGATTCCTTAGCTAGACCGGTTGTGGTTGATTTAATTAGATGTTAGGGCTAAGAGTTAAGAAAGGACGGAAAAGGACCAAAATGAAGAAACGAAGTTTCTTCCTAGTCGTGCTAATCCCCTTTGTTGACTATTATCCTAACACCTATATTTTTCATTAGGGCACTAAAAGCAGTGGGGAGAATCCCTATTCCAATCTAATCTAGTCCTAACCCTAGAAAGGTTTTAAATCGAATTAAATTCAATCTTAGTTTTTCTAAAATTCAAAACCTACCAAAAATAGGATTAACTCGTTAGAACATAAAGAAAAGGAATCCATCTCCCTGTGGACCGACCCGTACTCAACCGGCTAGCTATAAAGCGACACCGTCTTGATTACGGTATATCTAAACTTTGATTTAAAAATGCACGTACGCAAAATCTCTCTACCAATCACACGTCCTAAAGATGATCAGTCTAATTGAAGAACTCTCAAACCTAGGATGCGTGTTAGAGAAAGAGTTATACATTGACTTTATTCCATAGTCCCTTCCTCACACCTTCTCTCAGTTTGTGCTGAACTTTAACATGCATGGGATGGAAGTGGATCTTCTAAAGATCCTCAACATGTTGAGGGTGACTGAGAGCTCTTTGAAAAAAGAGAAGACACTTGTTCTTATTGTTGGAGAATCTTCCTCTTCTAAATCCAAAGCAAAAACTAAGGGGAAGAAGGAGAAGACCCTCATCAAGCCGAAAGGAGGTGTCAAAAAGATACAAGGATCAAACAATTCGGGGAGAGTAAAAGCAGGAAAGGATGGGTGCTAATACTGTCACAAGAAAGTGTAAGTGTACGGTAGAGCCCCGGCCGTCTTTCAGACGCCAAATGCGGAACAAAAACTTTTATAGCTGGCGCTATCGTATACTATAACCCTGATCTGCCATTAACACTAAACTAACAAACGTAAAGTGGATAGAAATGTTATACCGAATGATCCGAGTCCTTCGGTCTTTAACCATCATCCCACGTTTTGTTGCGGCTGCTGCCATCTCGCTCGATCTCCGGTCTCCTCGTCCAGGTGGCACCACGTCAACGGATCTTTAAACGGGCTCCCGCCTCTGAACTGAGGCAACTCGGACATGAAGTTTGCTAGCCGACATGTCCAAGATTGATGTAGAGAATGAGTAGAACACTTTGTCTCGCTTCATCCAAAGCTATGGATGAACGGTTAATGAAATTGCCTTTTGGAATGGGTAAATGAGAAATGAACATACTAATTTCCATGAACCAAATTTCATAAACTTTTTTCCAAATGAATCAATCATCATATCCTCACAAGGGGCCGGCCACTTTAAAGGAGGGGGGTGAGTGTAGGAGAGGGGAGGGTAACCTTAAGCACTAAATGAAAAGGATGAGTCAAATGAACACCTTGCTTAACAATAAATGAAACAATTAATGCAAAATGAGTTATAATAACACATCATCTTTCAATTAATGCTAACAATGAATCATAATAACCTAGTCATCCATTCATTAATTGAACAATTAATGCAACAATGAGTCACTAATCCTAGTCACCTTCATCTAGAAGCTTCTAGAACCTTCCACACTCATGACTCACCCTCAAGAAAAGATAAATCCGTATTTAACCGAATGTTTAATACGGATGATAGAAAACTGGCAACTTCCAAAAACGATCCCGGAACGAATTTCAGGATAACCCCGTAACAGTATAAACATACCCGCATTTGTATTACGACCGAATACAAATGCAACTAAGACAGATATTATATCTACACAGTATAATACTCGGATCCGGCTTAAACCAAAGCCCACCAGTATTATCTGCCCGAAATATGACACGTGCGTAAACGCACATGCATTTTCCGAACCCTGCCATAAAAACCATACGGCCTCTACAACGTTTTGCCCGAACTTGGGAAACTATCTGTGGGGGACACTATTGACTCGTCAGTACCCTGGCAGTGGGTTTAACCATAAGCACGTCAGCAGCACTAGCAGTGCGTAACTGCTACCCATGTACTGACCTCAAGGGAAGCCGATGAGCGAACTCATCCTGAAACCCTACTGAGCCTAACAGTGACAATATACATACAGTCTGGTCCATTCGTCTATGAGTATCGCATATTGGGCCTAGGGGGCTGGTAACGTCAGATCCCCAATAGCGGTATAAGTCATGTCGGAGAGAAGCCCTGAACACCCTGAGAAACTACTGGAATACTTACCAGTAATTCTCACCTGCCTTGGCCAAGGACTTGGTGTAATGGCTTTCCTAGACACAGCGCGATCTCCACCCCCAATACCAGGAGAGACGAATCCTCTGCCGATCCGCTCACTTGCCTCCATGTGGCTCGGGACTGTACCCAAAAAATACCTGTTTGCACGACTCCTTTGAGCCATGGTAGGGTAGAAATCAAAGCACAGTGGGAACTCACACGAGACAAATGGAGACCTCAGGTCGATGAACTAACCTGTACACATGTCACCAGGGAACTGCTGTCTGACGATAGGTATAATACCAACTAGCAGGTTCCCAGCGAGTCCTGTCCGGTGTACTCATAACCCATTGAGCACCTGTATACATCTTAGGTGATCCAACTGACACCAGTGGCTTGTGAGACCGGCCACCGCCCCTCGTCGGGGTCTCAACTGTATACACTAGTCTACTCCGGAGTATCGATGCCCTGTCTCGAAACTCCCATGACTAGGGACAACTTTTAAGAAAGTGCTTATAGACTACCCAACTCTCACGTTTATGATCGCCCTCATACTGTTGGTAATCAAGCAAGATCCTAAGGGCTCTATTAACATGTAACAGTGATCAGTCACCTGAACCTGTACACGACTGATAAAGGCAAATCAGATAGCTTACTATCATCTCGAGTAAGACTGTCCTACCGGTATAGGTCCTCCTCAATCATTGCAATCACGTACCTGCGATCCAATAATTGACTTTGAGGGCACTATATCCAACAATCTCCTACTTGCACTTAAGGCTAATTATTGCCATGTCGCATACTCACAGCCCGTGTGATACCGAACACCCAACTCCTCTACTAATCAGTTTCACAAAGCCCGTTTATAAAACTCTTGTGTTCGAGAAATAGCCTCAAT
The DNA here is from genome assembly GCA_030015575.1 of Agapanthus africanus. Lineage (NCBI taxonomy): Eukaryota > Viridiplantae > Streptophyta > Magnoliopsida > Asparagales > Amaryllidaceae > Agapanthus > Agapanthus africanus. Next base: position 295,318,961 of record CM057342.1, read on the forward strand.
GAGTGGATCCGCCCCGATGTTTCTTTCTATGTCTCTCTTAATCTCAAGTTCGTGGAGAAAGTCATCTCCCGAATTGAGTATTACCTGTCTTAGAATATGTCTGGATATCTGATGGGACCTAGTTCATAAATGAACTCCAAATCCAAACTTCTTAGACTGTATCGACAACTGAACCTAATCAGTATCCAGCACCATACCTCCCACAGTATCCTCTTGGACCACCTGTCCATAATATTGTCCCTCGTCAGAGGGAAAACTATAACTCTGACAATCACTCTGTCAACCATGTCACCTTTGAAGCTTGGAATGATAACCGTCCCCTGAAGGAGGCTGCCGTCATCAAATCCCTAGAACATGCACTTATGTTCTAATACTGCTTCCTTATGTTTCTCCAGTATTGGATTAATACAAACTTATTACATCTAGTGCAAAAACAACATCTGGTGTGGTACTTGACATCTCACGATTGACTCAATTGCCTAAGCAAGTGATCTGCCAATCATGTACATCCCTCTCCCCATTAGTCTGTAAGACATCTTTAGAGAGGATGACTCCATCACCTGCAGGTACACCACCATGCCAGGAGTCATCTATTCTAAAATACTATTAGAATATTGTTAAAGTACCCACATTAGGAAACTACCCAAATCTAAATCTAAAACCATAGATCTAGAAACCAGAATGTCAGATATTATATCCATATCCTGTGTGGAGAAACAACTGTGTGACGACCATAGTACAACCGATCGTAGTATAGGAATTTTACTTCCTACTCTATGTATGTCATCCAAATACCAGGACATCACACCCTACTACCTTCTTAACAGATCCATCCCCTATTCTGATGAAGTCAAACCTATGACTGTCACATCAAAAATAGATGATCTATCTCCGCTATAACTGCTCAAGTTTATAAATAGACATAAGCTACTTGCCCACTATGCTTCCACTGCTCCCACTGACCACAACAACCCTCTGGCAGAATAATATACACGTGCACCTCTAAAGCCAGTTTAGAACGACGCTATACTTAACCTCCTGCCGGGTCTCATAGCCTGGAACAACAGTAGTGTCAAGTCTGGGTAAACAAGCACATCCCTGTCACCGTCCTTGAGGCTACCGGAGTACCTCTCGGGTGTCTGAGGCTACCCACCATATCTATGGAGTGGCTAATGGAATGTCAAACCTGATTGAATATATAGGTCCTATTAAATTTTCCGTAATCGTTTGCGGTTCTGGAATCACTTCCAGTTCTACCATACTCCCACTACTGTTTTATGAAAAAAATCCATTTTACTAAAACTGTGGCGAGTCAAGATCAATATCACTATTGATCTTCCAGATGGTAGAATGTCAACCCTCGACCTAGCCCGGGTCAACCAACAAGCTGCCATTACAGAAACGTGCCCTGAGTTATCCAGAGTCTGGTTTTAAGAATAAGCTGGAAAACTCCCCGTACCTTAATATCGTTAAGATATGAACCATTCTATATCCAATATAGAAACTTTGGCACTTATTTAATTGGAACCAGATTCTAATCATGCAGCTGTCTCCAGTGCATATCAACTTAATGGAAAGAGGCTAATTAGCATTACTCAACTTAGGAATCCATCCAATTATGAGTAACCTGAAAGAGAAACAAGTTTCTCAAAACCATTACTATCGTTTGAATACCAATCATAAGTATCTACATCTTCGATCTCTTTGAAGAATCCCGATACTTGCGACATCTGGTTCTCTACTTTATTCTTATACCCATAACTTCTCAAAACTTAGATCTTGTATTTCTACGAAACACTTGTCTAAAAACTAGAGAAGTCATAAGTAAACAGAACATAGTATGAGGACCAACCCCTTTGTCCTGATGGACACTGGACAACATACAATACTCTGTATAAGTCCGCTGAGTTGAATAACTCAAAATCTGTGCATCGTAGGTTGAAAACTGTACTTATGGTTAAGAACTACTCCGCTGTTCAATGCTCCTTACCCAATCGTCAACTGATATAGATAAATGTCACGGATATAATTTCAAAAAGTTATATCTCACTTTATAAAAATAAACGTACAGATATATCATTTTGAAATTGGTGTACAACAACGGATACTCAAAACCAAATACATGCCGTCCGGCAAAAACCCAGGCGACTTCCTCAAATATCACCAATTACAACGAATTCCGATATAATGAGGATGATCACCTTATTCCCAATAACCTACTCCCACTCATCATCTGTAAAACCATACAGATGTGAGAATCATACATGGTAAATACATACTCTGGAGTAAGTATCTAATCGGGAAAACGGTTTTCCTTTAACAATGCACTGAAACATGAAAATGTTTCATAGGGGTATCCTGGTATTCCTAGTAATGCCTCTTCCATAATCCAATTCATGACTATAACCGTATATTTCATTGCCATCTCTCCAAATTTCTTTATTTGTCTTTAGTCGTTACCTTCTGTACACCATCGTTAGGTTAAATGGTTTTCTTCCTTCCCTACCGTTCAGCACCAGCCTATGGTTTGGAAGAAGACTATCCAGTAAGCATAATAGGTGTACTCTCCTAAACCAAGGAGCACTCACAACTTGAGAGAAGGTGATGATAAAAGACAACTGAATAATACCTTATTCTATTTCTCCCGAACTGGGGAAAAAATCTAAGGTGAAATAGGAGTGGCTATGAATTACGCGGTTTGGTCGTGAATGATAGCAGTCGCAATTTACTTTGCCCTCTTTCTAATCCCTTTATTTTGTCTTTAGTTATTACCTTCTGTACACCCTACTTAGGCTAATTGGTTTTCTTCATTCCCTACCTTTCGGCACCTGCCTATGGTTTGGAATAAGACTATCCAATAAGCGTAATAGGTGTACTCTCCTAAACTAAGGAGCCCTCGCAACCTGAGTGAAGGTGATAATAAAAGATAACTGAATAAACCAATTCTATTTCTCCTTAACCTGGATCCATCCTCGAAGAAGTCCCTTCGAGTTCGTATATAACCATACGATGGATCTATCCAATGGAAATGGATGTCCGTAGTAATACGGGGTGTTCTGAGAAATGCAAAGGGTAAAAGAAGGAGTGGCAATGACTTATGAAACTCAGACAATCCAAAAGCCAGTATTTTAAGAAGGTTCGGTCAACTTGGTCACGAGTCATAGTCTAGGGTCGGTCAATGGTCGCTGCTAAAGAGAGAGAGAGAAAAGGAACACTCTGCGTGCACTCTAACCTAGATCAGAATGGTTATCACTTTATCTAATCAGGAAACCTCCCACTGTACTGTCAAATTCTCCTCCAAACCTGAAAGAAGAATCAATCGGGATCACCCGAAAAGTAAACCAACTCATCAGTGGGAATCGGGATCCAACTCTCATCGCATGATAACATGACGGAATCCACTCTCGTTATCACACTCCAGAAGGTATGCGCAAGCCTGGCAAGTTTCAGTTTTTTTAGAAACTCCCGATAAGATTTTTACCCCATGCTCTTATGACCTTGACAAAGGCCAACAAATCATAAGTCACATGTCAAGTTCTACCCGTCATTTTCTTGTTAATTCGAACCCACCCGTACATACCCTTGACGAAGGCCAACAAGGTAATACGACTGTCCCAAACCAACACATCTATCTATGCAGCAAATGAATACCCTAGCAGTTACCAAACACTATGCCTTGATGAAGGCCAACAAACATAGCTTGAATACTACTGACCATCCATAAGAAATGACGGAGGGCTGCGGCTGGTTTTTGGCAAAAAACCTTTAACGTAATGAACTTGATCTCGTTGAAGGAACCTGATAGCTTTTTATAAAAATATAGTGGCGAAAACCTTTGCTAAAGAGTTCTCTCCCGGTGAAGGGATCTCGGCTCTTTCCTCGTGGAATGAGGTGCAGGATATTCCAACTGAATATCGCGATGCAAAGCAACTTGTAATCGACTATAGTGAAGTTATTACCCTGACGCAAACTTCTGCCCAAGGGGTCACTCCCGGTGAAGGGATATCGGCCCTTGCCCCGTCGAATGAGGTGCAGGATATTCCAACTGAATACCACTGTGCATGACAAAAGGAAACGTTTTTGTAATAACACTTTTTTAAACTATTCCAACAACATCCATACAGGTTTGTTTTCCTTTGCATTGATCATAATCAACGCAGTCCTATCACTTAATCACACCAGAAAAGAACGAAAATAAAATGTACGTATATGCCATCCGCATTCGTCACTGGGTCCCGTAATCACCCGTTAGGTTACTTAACTAACGGCAGAGCGGGGACTGGACTAGCGCGGGTGTAAAACATATACAATATCTACTAGTATATATACCAATATACAATAATCGCTCCAGGCGTGATAATATGCAACATTACAGAAAAGTAATAAGCATCACAGAACAATACAGATAATCTGGGATCCCCGGGTTTCACAGAGCCGCTACTGAAACCCGACGTTCCCCTGGTCGTGTGGATAGCCTGTGTAATGAAACCTAGACCCCTACGGGTGCGGCAAGTTACCCGCCAAAACCTGAAGCGAAGCAGCCCCCTACAGCAAAGTGAATGGACCACCCGGCACCTCATGGAATCCGGTAACTTGAGCACCCCTCCTTGGGTCAACCTGTACCCCCTGCGAGTGCGGCGAATAGTCTGCCAATTCTAGAGTGAGGCCCCTCTGCCTCTCAAAGCCATGAGATGCGAACCCGTTGCCCTCCAGAACCCGGCTATCCGTGCACCCCGTCGTGGGGTAAACCTAGTACAGAAATGAAAAATATGTACAACGGGTACATCGACCTCAGCCCGGTTGTGCCCCAAAAGAATATTATACAAACAGATAGTGACGGCAGTCCACATGTTGGACGCTCGCCCCGCAATATCAAATGTACAAATAAATCCAAACCGCACTACCATTGCACACTGCTATCCACCATGACAAATCCGCAACATCACAGCACAACACAGAACATCAACGCGAATGTCACGTTCGCAAATCCGTCTAAAAGAGCTATATCAATTAGACGCAATTTACCGCTCGAATGATATTCACGGTCGGAGATATAATGTAAGTACTGCAAACTAACAAGTTTAAAATTTCGATCGACAAAATTTCCCGAAGTGGGCCCCACGTACATCTGCTGTACAGTAACAAAATCTGGGCCCAAAAGAACAGTTCCAGAAACCACAATTTCCCATGAAGAAACACCAGAAGAAAATTGGCCAACTGAATCACCAAGACGGCCGCGGTTCCCCGGTCAAAGCTAGGCGTTGACCGCGGTTCGCGGCCGTACGGTCGATTCAGTTGATTGTTTTTCTCCAGTGTCCTTTAAAAAGCCTGCTTAATTTTCTGTGATGCTCAAAATGATTTTTAGACCAGATTTAAAATCGACAGAAACTTTAACACTAGAAATTGCGATTTTGAAAATTCTGCTCGATCGATATTTTAAACACGTTAGAACAAGTTCGTAAAGCTTAATGGCGTGGCTCTGATACCATGTAAGTCTACAGTAGCGCCCCGGCCGTCTTTCAGACGCCAAATGCGGAACAAAAACTTTTATAACTGGCGCTATCGTATACTATAACCCGGATCTGCCATTAACGCTAAACTAACAAACGTAAAGTGGGTAGAAATGTTATACCGAACGATCCGAGTCCTTCGGTCTTTAACCATCATCCCACGCTTTGTTGCGGCTGCTGCGATCTTGCTCGATCTCCGGTCTCCTCATCCAGGTGGCACCACGTCAACGGATCTTTAAACGGGCTCCCACCTCTGAACCGAGGCAACTCGGACATGAAGTTTTCTAGCCGACATGTCCAAGATTGATGTAGAGAATGAGTAGAACACTTTGTCTCGCTTCATCCAAAGCTATGGATGAACGGTTAATGAAGTTGCCTTTTGGAATGGGTAAATGAGAAATGAACATACTAATTTCCATGAACCAAATTTCATAAACTTTTTTGCAAATGAATCAATCATCATATCCTCATAAGGGGCCGGCCACTTTAAAGGAGGGGAGGTGAGTGTAGGAGAGGGGAGGGTAACCTTAAGCACTAAATGAAAAGGATGAGTCAAATGAACACCTTGCTTAACAATAAATGAAACAATTAATGAAAAATGAGTCATAATAATACATCATCTTTCAATTAATGCTAACAATGAATCATAATAACCTAGTCATCCATTCATTAATTGAACAATTAATGCAACAATGAGTCACTAATCCTAGTCACCTTCATCTAGAAGCTTCTAGAACTTTCCACACTCATGACTCACCCTCAAGAAAAGATAAATCCGTATTTAACCGAATGTTTAATACGGGTGATAGAAAACTGGCAACTTCCAAAAGCGATCCCGAAACGAATTTCAGGATAACCCCGTAACAGTATAAACATACCCGCATTTGTATTACGATCGAATACAAATGCAATTGAGACAAAGATATTATATCTACACAGTATAATACTCGGACCCGGCTTAAACCAAAGCCCACCAGTATTATTTGCCCGAAATATGACACGTGCGTAAACGCACGTGCATTTTTCGAACCCTGCCATAAAACCATACGGCCTCTACAACGTTTCGCCCGAACTTGGAAAACTATCTGTGGGGGACTCTAATGACTTGTCAGTACCCTAGCAGTGGGTTTAACCACAAGCACGTCAGCGGCACTAGCAGTGCGTAACTGCTACCCATGTACTGACCTCAAGGGAAGCCGATGAGCGAACTCATCCTGAAACCCTACTGAGCCTAACAGTGACAATATACATACAGTCCGGTCCATTCGTCTATGAGTATCGCATATCGGGCCTAGGGGGATGGTAACGTCAGACCCCCAATAGCGGTATAAGTTGTGTCGGAGAGAAGCCCTGAACACCCTGAGAAACTACTGGAATACTTACCAGTAATTCTCACCTGCCTTGGCCAAGGACTTGGTGTAATGGCTTTCCTAGACACAGCGCGATCTTCACCCCCAATACCGGGAGAGACGAATACCCTGCCGATCCGCTCACTTGCCTCCATGTGGCTCGGGACTGTATCCAAAAAATACCTGTTTGCACGACTCCTTTGAGCCGTGGTAGGGTAGAAATCAAAGCACAGTGGGAACTCACACGAGACAAATGACGACCTCAGGTCGATGAACTAACCTGTACACATGTCACCATGGAACTGCTATCTGACGATAGGTATAATACCAACTAGTAGTTTCCCGGAGAGTCCTGTCCAGTGTACTCATAACCCAATAAGCACCTGTATACATCTTAGGTGATCCAACTGACACCAGTGACTTGTGAGACCGGCCACCGCCTCTCGTCGGGGTCTCGACTGTATACACTAGTCTACTCCAGAGTATCGATGCCCTGTCTCGAAACTCCCATGACTAGGTACAACTTTTAAGAAAGTGCTTATAGACTGCCCAACTCTCACGTTTTTGATCGCCCTCATACTGTTGGTAGTCAAGCAAGATCCTAAGGGCTCTATCAACGTGTAACAGTGATTAGTCATCTGAACCTGTACACGAATGATAAAGGCAAACCAGATAGCATACTATCATCTCGAGTAAGACTGTCCTACCGGTATAGGTCCTCCTCAACCACCGCAATCACGTACCTGCGATCCAATAATTGACTTTGAGGGCACTATATCCAACAGAAAGGGCACTGGAAGAAGGATTGAAAGGCTTTCAAAGCTAAAGGTAAGGACATGAAGCAAGCTGATGCTTCAGCTTCAGGTGCGTTCATGATTGAAAACTATTTTTCAGTTAACTCTATATCATGGATACTAGATATCGGTTCTAGTTCTCACATCTGTAATTCTTTGCAAGCACTGAAAAAGCATAGAGTGTTGAAGGCAGATGATATGACCCTCAGGGTAGGAAATGGAGCAAATGTAAATGCTGCTACAGTAAGAGATTATCTCTTGGGTTAGACGAGTGGACACATTTTGGTGTTGTATAACTGTTTTTGTGTACTAAGTATGTTGTGTAATATTATATCAGTATCTTTGTTGTCTAATGAAGGATATAATTTTGTGCTTGAAATAAATATCATGAATATTCACCTAAATCAAGAACTGATTGGGTCAGGCACACTGGATAACGGTATATACATACTCAATCAACATCAAGTTTTCAATGTTCAAAACACACTCAAAAGAAAGGCTCAATATTCAAATCAAGCCTTCTTATGGTATTGTAGACTTGGTCATATTAATGAAATAAGGTTGACTAAGTTATATAAAGATGGATATTTGGATCTATTCGAATATATATCATATGCAATTTGTCAATTATGTATCAAAGAAAAGATGACCAAATCTCCGTTCACAAGAAACGGAGAAAGAGCCACTGTGCTCTTGGGACTCATACACAGCGATGTATATGGTCCGATGTCTACACATGCACGAAGCGTTACTCCTACTTCATCACTTTTACTGATGATTTCTTAAGATATGGACATGTATTCTTAATGAAATATAAATCCGAGGCCTTTGAGAAATTCAAGCAATATAAGAATGAAGTGGAGAAACAAACAGGTAAAAGTATCAAGATACTTCGATCTGATCGGGGTGGACAATACTTAAGTACCAGTTTTCTTGAGTGCTTAAAAGAGAAAGAAATTCTCTCTCAGCTTACTCCTCAGTATACACCTCATCACTGTAAGAATGGCTGGATGCTTAGCGATCTGAGATGGAATCTTTATACACCAACAAAGTATGGACTTTGGTTGCTATATCTGAAGGGTTAAATCCCCATCAGGAGCAAGTATATCTTGAGAAGATTACTTGGTGTACTTGGAAAAGTTGAGACTTTCAAAGCTAGACTTGTTAGAGGTTTGACCAGGTATGGATTTTGTTGAAACCTTTTCTAAGTAGCTATGCTTAAGTCCATCCAGATCCTACTTGCCACGGCTACATACCATGACTACGATATCTGGTGGTTGGGTGTCATGACTGCTTTTCTAAAATGATACATGGTTTCAGAAAAGTGAGTCTGTAAGTACACAGTCAGAGGGCTTCGTAGACAGTGGGAGCAGCGGAAACGCGTGCAAGATGTTTTATGTGATAAAGCAGGCATCGCGGAGTTGGAACATCTATTTTGATGTAGTAGTCAAATAGTTTGACCTCATCAAAATGGTAGATGAACCTTGTATATACAAAAAGGTAGTAGGGAGTATGGTGGCGATCCTCGTAGAGTACGTGGATGACATATTCTTGATAGGGAAGGAGTTTCCTATGCTACGCTCGATCAATCTCCGCTTATCACAATGATTCTCCACATAGGATCAAAATGATACCTACTAAATCCTGGGTTTTAGATCTATGAGATAGATCTAAATGGATGTTAGGATTCTCACTTGTTGAAGTGAGATGGTATCAATCGATCCTGGGGAGAATCACTGGAAGTGTTCCAGGGTGATAAGGACGACTGAATGTCAGTCACAGGCATTGTCTTTACCCTCAGTGGAGGGACGGTATGTTGGAAGAGTTCCAAGATAAATACCGTGGCATACTAGACGATAAAGGCAGGATACATCGCTACTTAAGATGCTACCAGAGAGGCTGTTTGGGTGAATATTGGTTCATGAGATGAACTAGGTTCCTACCATTGTGTGACAATGGAAGTGTGGCTTTAGCCCGGGAACCCCGGTCCCATCAGTGACCCAGACATAATCTATGGCAATATCACCTGATCATGGAGATGGTTGATCTCCAGGGTGATCGAGGTTAGGAGAACAGACTCAGAGGACAACACGGCGGATCCACTCACAAAGGCATTTTCCCAGAGAGAGACTATTATGGGATGGCTGAGTATGAGATACTACAACCACTGCTATCAGATGGTCCTAGTGCAAGTAGGAGATTGTTAGTTATATGTATGCCCTAGAGGCCATTACTATACATAGGATGTATATTGTAGTGGATGCTTGGACATATATAGGGAGGACTTTCTTACTCGACATGATAGTATGCTATCTGGTTACTCTTTACCTTAACGTGTACACTGATTGTCTCTCTGTTACATGTTGGTAAAGCCCTTAGGATGTGTACTTGACTACCTAGACTATGATGCGGATCATACTAGTGGGGACAAGGTAGTCCATAAGTACATCCTTCAAGGTCCCTAGTCGTGGGTGTATCGAGACAGGGCATCGATATACCAGTGTAGACTAGCGTATACCTTCTCGACCCATACAGATGGGCGATGGATGATCCCATATCCATTGGTGTTTGACATCAGAGATGATATACGGGTGCTCAGTGGAGACTGGATACACTGGACGGACTAGCCGAGAACTCCCAGATGGTATTATACCTTACGTCAGATGGCAGTTCTCTGGTGACACTGGTACAGGTTAGTCTGTAGACCTGAGATCGTCATAGAGTCTTGTGTGATTCCCACTGTGCTTTGATTTCCACCTTACCACGTCCAAGAGGGCGTACAAAACGGTGGCTTTTGGGTACAGTCCCAAATCGCATGGAGGCAATGAGCGATAGGAGGGGATTCGTCTCTCCCGGTATAGGGAGTTGATGTTGCACTGTGTTCGATTGGCTATAACCGGAAATCCCTGGCCAGGGTTGTTGAGATTTACAGGTAAGTGTTACCAGTAGTTTATCAAACTGTTATAGAACTCATATCGACACGACTTATCGAGCTACTGGGGTCTGACATTTACCACCCCTAGGCAAGATATGCGACATATCAGACGAACAGACCGGACTGTACGGTAAGTGTTACTGGTTGGATTCACAGGAGTGTGAGCGGGCTTGCTCGTCGATCTTCTGATCGCTCAATACCCAGATGGCCGTTATGTTTAGCAGACCGCTTGCGGCTTGTGGGTGTTTGATATGATCATCACCTGCTGTCGGCGTATTAATGAGTCTTTAGAGTCCTACACAGAGGTTTCCTGGCTCAAGCGAAACGAAATAGGAGCGCATATGAGATATGTGCGGGACCGAGAATAATGCGTGTATGTGATACCGTATTCTATTCTCGCGATGAATGTATCGATTGGTTGTATGCGATATAACCTAGTTATCGAATCAAGGATTGATTCGATAAGTCGATACATTGGATATTAGTCGGTCATATGCGATATGACCGGATCGTTAAATCAAGTGTTGATTTAATTATTTAATGTATAATTATATATTTGATATATTACTTTGCATTAACTAGTATTTGTTCACTTAAGATTGATTATCTCACTTGAATGTGCACATTGTATATATGATATATGTTTGTGCACTAGTTTGTATCATGTTTGATGATACATGTAAACTTAGGTTTGTGTTGATTAAACCATGTTTAAGTAAATGGTTAGGTTTTTATTTATTTATTTATTTATTTATTCTTTTGGAAAGATAAATGAAATGGTGGTTTGTTTTGTTCTTTTGTTGAAACTTCATGAAGGTTTGAAAGCTTGACCATTTTGTTTCTTTCCTTTAACCTAACCATTCAACTTAACCCTAGTTTATTCTCTACACTCACCCATGGTTACAAAATGATAACCATCACTTGATTTTTTTTTAATGATAAGAGATTTCTTTTTCATTCTTCTTCTTCTTCTTCTTCTTCAAGATAAAGAAAGAAAAGCTTTCTACAAAAATGTCAAGTGATGATTCCAAGTGAGAAATCCAAATCAAAAGTGAACCCACTTTCTTTTTCTTCATCCTCTACCACTTGCCATGTAGTATAGGGTGCTTTCTTCACAAGTTTCATGACTTGGTGAAGGTGGAGCTTGATCTTGAGTTGCCTCGACGTAGATCATCTTCGGCATCGAAGTCGATGACCTAGCCCGATCATTTCTCCGACGAAACCACCGCGAGAGTCTAGGATCCGATGATTGCAGCGGAGGGACTTCATCACGGAGCTATGGAGGTGGAGGACCGGATCTACAAAGGTTGTATTTCCGTTCACTTTAGAGTAAAGTTGTTTGCTCGCATTTGTTATCGCCTAATCTCTAGTTAACGATCTAGTTAGGGTTTCTCGGCACCGGAAAAATTTGAAATCGGCATGGTTGATGCCTTGTAGAACCTCTTGAGTGTGCCTAGGAACCCTATAGTGTATATACAAGGTTCATCTACTATTTTGATGAGGTCAAACTATTTGACTACTACATCAAAACAGATGTTCCAACTCCGCGATGCCTGCTTTATCACATAAAAGATCTTGCACACGTTTCCGCTGCTCCCACTGTCTACGAAGACCTCTGACTGTGTACTTACAGACTCACTTTTCTGAAACCATGTATCATTTTAGAAAAGCAGTCATGACACCCAACCACCAGATATCGTAGTCATGATATGTAGCCGTAGCAAGTAGGATCTGGATGGACTTAAGCATAGCTACTTAGAAAAGGTTTCAACAAAATCCATACCTGGTCAAACCTCTAACAAGTCTAGCTTTGAAAGTCTCAACTTTTCCAAGTACACCAAGTAATCTTCTCAAGATATACTTGCTCCTGATGGGGATTTAACCCTTCAGATATAGCAACCAAAGTCCATACTTTGTTGGTGTATAAGGATTCCATCTCAGATCGCTAATCATCCAGCCATTCTTACAGAGTCCCACTCCTGATGACCAGCTCGAAACTAGTTGGGTCATCATCTCATGATGCAATCCTCGCTCCTACTGTCATAGAGAAACCAAAGTATCTCTCAGATGGGTGAGGAACCCTACTAGATCGGCGGAAAGGCTAAGGTTCGTTGGTAACTATTGAATCATTTGGTTCTTTCAAATCATCAACTGCAGTTTGTATAGCTGGAACATTTCCAGTTCTACATAACAGATCTTGCCTCGAGCTTGTCCGGATTTTGCTTTTTAGACATAGGCTGGACAACCCCAAATCTTAACAAACTTAAGATATGGACTCTTCCCTTTCCATATCACATATGAAGTGGTAGGCAATTGATTTGATTGGAACCCTATTCAATAGGTATGCAGCTTCTCAAGCGCAAAACTCCCAAAAGGAAATAGGTAACTCAATAGTACTCATCATAGAGCACACCATATCAGATAGGGTGTTATTGCTCCGCCCCGATATACCATCGTGCTATGATGTATACGGAGGAGTAATGCTGAGAGAGAATCTCATTCTCCTTTAGAATAGTCCAAGAATTCTATGCACAAGTATTCTCCTCCCTGATCACATCAAAGGACATAATACTTATACCCGTATTGGTTCTCTACTTCTAGCTTATATTCTGTGAATATCTCAAAAGGTTCGGACTTGTGTTTCAACAGGAACATATGTCTGAATTTTGAGAGATTATCAGAGAATGTAACGAAGTACAAAGAACCAGTCCTGGCATATGTAGACAGGGGACCTTACATACATCAACATGTATCATCCCAAGAGTTCATCAACACTTTCTCTGTTTCCTATAAACAGAGCTATGGTCATCTTATCTTTGCGACATGACTGGCAAGTTTCACAAGATGTAAATTCAAACTGATTTAAATATGCATCTAAATGTAACTTGAGCCAGTCGGGTCGCATTGATATGACCTAGTCTACAATGCCTCAAGAAGGATTCGTTCATTTCTGAACTCTTCCTCTTGTGTGTGTGTTTCGTATACTAAGAACTGTAGTTTGATTTAGAACATATATGTTTTTAGACAACGTGCCTGAATCGATCAACTTTTGAAATAGGAAATGTTCAAAACATCATCCAACAATACAAAATTATATCCTTTCTTTACTAATAAAGAGACTGATATGATTTTGTATATCAGGTTCGGTATCTAATAACATTCGTTCAGAATCAATGTATTGGTAATACAGGGTGACAGTGACCAACAGACTTGGCTGCAACACTTGCCCCATTTTCTGCCTCATGAAACTTATCACCCGATATCAGTTCTCTACCTTTCTGTAGCCCATGTAACTGAGTACATATCTGGGATCCTGTTCCGGTATCAGATACCTAGGACGCAGAGGATACTGAGAAACAGTTCTGTGTAATGAACACACCCGAAGGAGATGCATCATATGCACTTTCTTCGTTTGGGCGGCATAGGAATTCTGGTATTCCCCTATTTCCTGCTCTGTCTTATAACAATTATAAGTTGGAGCGGGACCAACGTTCCCCAGCTCAGTATAACAAGCGGGTTCGGTCAATACATCCGTATTATTATCTTGATTAAGGCGTGACATGGTCGCTACCAGGAGAGAGAAAGAAGAAAACACTCAGCGTATGCTCTTGCAAGATTAGATTGGTTATATATTTTATCTAATCAGGATGGCTCCCACTGTTTTTATCAAATCTTCCTTCAAACCCTAAAAGGAAAGACTAGCCGGGATTAATTACACGCTACAAGTTTGCCAATCTTTCAGCCAGGCCAGTGTCGGTACTTTGAGGGAGGTCCCCCGTGCTTTCGCACGAACCTAATTAATGTAAACCTCGTTTTCCCAGAGGCGTAACCCCGTTGACACCTTTCTAGACACCTACTTGATCGGCTAATTGTAATGTGTAAAACTCTCACAGGAGTAACTCTTACTCGCAGCGGGTATCGGGATCCAACTATCTCATAGAAGGTATGCAATCTCATTGCAAATTTCAACACTTGAAATTCCCGATATTATTTTGCCCCTAGCGTGCTATGACCTTGACGCATGCCAAACAACCCATAGTCCGCTAGTCAAGTTCAACCCGTACATTTCTTGATTGAATTAAACCCACCCGCACGACCCTTGACGCATGCCAAAAAACGCCGTACGAATACCCTAATCCAATCACATCGTATGCTAGCAGATAAGCACTAGTTAGCTACCGTACACTACGCCTTGACGCATGCCAAACAACCGCAGCACGAATACTAACTAGTATTTATCTGAAATGACGGAGGGCTACGACAGGTTTTTCTGAAAACCTATTGCGTAATGAACTTGATATCGTTGTAGAATCAAATGATTTTAAAATGGAGTGCTTTTGAGGCTTTTCTAGTTTTACTAAAGGGGTCACTCCCGGTGAAGGGATCGTCGGCCCTTTCCTCGTCGAATGAGGTGCAGGATATATCATATATACCTCTGTGCAAAGAAAAAACTATAGAAGCAATCAAAAGACAAACCGAGGGGTGTAGCATCTGCCAGTTATTGCTAAAGGAGTCACTCCCGGTGAAGGGATCTCGGTCCTTTCCTTATCGAATAAGGTGCAGGATGTTCTACAAGGAACACCACGATGCAAAGCAAGAACTGTAGCTACCTGTTTTAATTTTGAAATTCGATTCCACAACATCTTAGGTTTCTTTTCTTTCATTAATCATATTAATGAAGTCCCATCATTTAAGTTACCTAAACATCACAGATAAATACGACGTACACTTATACCATCCGCATTCGCCTCGATGTCCCCTCGTGCACCGTTAGGTTAGGTAACTAACGACAGAGCGGGGCAGGGCTAGCGCGAGTGCAAAACATAAGTAACGTCTATATAATATATCATATATACTATATACAATATCCATCACAGCATATCAAATGATCACATCACAGATATCGCAGCAGAAGAATCATATGAAATATTGGATATACTAGGACGTCCGTGTTTTTAATACGAGCCAGTATAAAACACGGATTCCATGGTCGCGATGAATAGCCAAACCCACACCCCTAGACCCCTACGAGAGCGGCAAGCAACCCTACCAATTCTAGAGTTAGGAGACCCGGAGTCGACTCCTAGAGTTGGTCTCCCACTGGACTCTAGAACCCGGTTACTTGTGCTCCCCTCCTTGGGTCTATCCTAGTGCGGAAAAGTAAATAATATACAAATGGTGACATCATCCGCAACCTGGAAGTGCCCCAATAAAAGAATATTACAAACAATAATTTTTATATGAATGAAAATGAAAAACACTCATCTCACATAAAAACCCCTGGCTATTCAAACACGACGATCCAATATAACATATCCAGCAACACATAACATCACATGTCATCAACGTAAGTAAACATGCATATCCCAATTGTCGTTGACATATAGCAACGAAACCGGCGATATCACATATCACACTTACGGTCACAGAAAAGAAAGTGTAAAACTACAACAGTTGGAATCCGCAACCTCTTTAGACATCGCATGCCTAATCAAATGAATTCCTTAGACATCGCATGCCTAACATTTATAAACCCCGCATTTCAGTCTCATTATCGAAAACTCTTTTCAATATCAAGTCGGGCAATTCAACAAGATTCCCGAAAAACTGATCGAATGCTCGTCGCAAACTTTAGTAGGCGGCCGCACCCCCGATACCGTCGACGAAGTGCACCAAAGCGGAACACCGCTGCCGCGAGCACCCGAACGGATGCTTTCGACGATGGGGTTCTCCTACAGTCACTTGGTCGGGGCTATGGGGTGTAGCTGTCTATTAAGTTTATCCGGCGAGTATCCGCATACGCTACGCGATTGCGACGGACTTTTGATCGCATCAAAATTCCGTGGCAACCGATCAAGTGAGACTAAAGTGCTAGATTTATAACATTCATTCAGTTATCTCATAACTACTTGTGAATTCCAATTATTGTATCACATTCCAGATAGATAGAAAATGTTAAACTTTCCGATCGAACAATCAAACACCCAAGTTTTCCCGAAACTGATCAACACATGAAACAAGTTTAAAAACATCCAGTTCATGCCTCAGTACCAACGATCCAGCCGTAGAAGGGTCAAGCCAACGCCTCACATGTGGCACGCCGTACTCCCCCAAACCCGAAGGTTCAAAGGGCAGTTCAAGACGGTCACATAATCGAGTTAAGGTTTGTTGTCTTCTAGAGAGACCATCGCGTTACTTGCACTACTTAGAACGTCATTAAACTACGGAAAGATCCAACACTTGGAAATTTCCCGACAGGGGAAAAGTGGGTATTTATATCCGGTCGAACTTTTTAACATATTCTAAAATTACATGGAAAAACACATAGACGAAGTTAAATAAACCGATCGAATTATCGAATCCCCAAAACAACCCAAAAAATCCAACTGTTGAATATCAATTAAAAATTCCCATAAAATACAGCATCTTATGGAAGAAATTACTGTGCAAAAATAAGTGAACAATCTCACTGTATTGCCGCGAAACCTCCGCCCAACCTAGGGTACGACCGCGGTTCCGCGGTGGTTTAATTGAATTAGGTCCACGAATTTCACAGTAATTCCTATAAAACCCTGCTGAATTTTTTGGCTATTTTTAATATGGAAAAATCCACTTTTTCAGAAAAAGTCCAGAGAGTGGTATTCTTTTAGGGTTTCGGATTCGAACGGATTTCTAACATCGTCTACGCATCGCCTAAGGCTCTAGCTAGGCTCTGATACCACTGTAGGGTTTCTAGGCACACTCAAGAGGTTCCACAAGGCATCAACCATGCCGATTTCAAATTTTTCCGGTGCCGAGAAACCCTAACTAGATCGTTAACTAGAGATTAAGCGATAACAAATGCGAGCAAACAACTTTACTCTAAAGTGAACGGAAATACAACCTTTGTAGATCCGGTCCTCCACCTCCATAGCTCCGTGATGAAGTCCCTCCACTGCAATCATCGGATCCTAGACTCTCGCGGTGGTTTCGTCGGAGAAATGATCGGGCTAGGTCGTCGACTTCGATGCCGAAGATGATCTACGTCGAGGCAACTCAAGATCAAGCTCCACCTTCACCAAGTCATGAAACTTGTGAAGAAAACACCATATACTACAAGGCAAGTGGTAGAGGATGAAGAAATAGGAAGTGGGTTCACTTTTGATTTGGATTTCTCACTTGGAATCATCACTTGACATTTTTGTAGAAAGCTTTTCTTTCTTTATCTTGAAGAAGAAGAAGAAGAATGAAAAAGAAATCTCTTATCATTAAAACAAAATCAAGTGATGGTTATCATTTTGTAACCATGGGTGAGTGTAAAGAATAAACTAGGGTTAAGTTGAATGGTTAGGTTAAAGGAAAGAAACAAAATGGTCAAGCTTTCAAACCTTCATGAAGTTTCAACAAAAGAACAAAACAAGCCACCATTTCATTTATCTTTCCAAAAGAATAAATAAATAAATAAAAACCTAACCATTTACTTAAACATGGTTTAATCAACACAAACCCAATTTTACATGTATCATCAAACATGATACAAACTAGTGCACAAACATATACATATATACAATGTGCACATTCAAGTGAGATAATCAATCTTAAGTGAACAAATACTAGTTAATGCAAAGTAATATATCAAATATATAATTATACATTAAATCATTAAATCAACACTTGATTTAACGATCCGGTCATATCGCATATGACCAACTAATATCCAATGTATCGACTTATCGAATCAATCCTTGATTCGATAACTAGGTTATATCGCATACAACCAATCGATACATTCATCGCGAGAATAGAATACGGTATCACATACACGCATTATTCTCGGTCCCGCACATATCTCATATGCGCTCCTATTTCGTTTCGCTTGAGCCAGGAAACCTCTGTGTAGGACTCTAAAGACTCGTCAATACGCCGGCAGCAGGTGATGATCATATCAAACACCCACAAGCCGCAAGCGGTCTGCTAAACGTAACGGCCACCCGGGTATTGAGCGATCAGAAGATCGACGAGCAAGCCCGCTCACACTCCTGTGAATCCAACCAGTAACACTTACCGTACAGTCCGGTCTGTTCGTCTGATATGTCGCATATCTTGCCCAGGGGTGGTAAACGTCAGACCCTAGTAGCTCGATAAGTCGTGTCGATATGAGGTCTATAACAGTTCGAGAAACTACTGGTAACACTTACCTGTAAATCTCAACAACCCTGGCCGGGGATTTCCGGTTATAGCCAATCGAATACAGTGCAACATCAACTCCCTATACCGGGAGAGACGAATCCCCTCCTATCGCTCATTGCCTCCATGTGATTCGGGACTGTACCCAAAAGCCACCGTTTTGCACGCCCTCTTGGACGTGGTAAGGTGGAAATCAAAGCACAGTGGGAATCACACAAGACTCTATGACGATCTCGGGTCTACAGACTAACCTGTACCAGTGTCACCAGAGAACTGCCATCTGACGTAAGGTATAATACCATCTGGGAGTTCTCGGCGAGTCCGTCCAGTGTACCCAGTCTCCACTGAGCACCCGTATATCATCTCTGATGTCAAACACCAATGGATATGGGATCATCCATCGCCCATCTGTATGGGTCGAGAAGGTATACGCTAGTCTACACTGGTATATCGATGCCCTGTCTCGATACACCCACGACTAGGGACCTTGAAGGATGTACTTATGGACTACCTTGTCCCCACTAGTATAATCCGCATCATAGTCCAGGTAGTCAAGTACACATCATAAGGGCTTTACCAACATGTAACAGAGAGACAATCAGTGTACACGTTAAGGTAAAGAGTAACCAGATAGAATACTATCATGTCGAGCAAGAAAGTCCTCCCTATATATGTCCAAGCATCCACTACAATATACATCCTATGTATAGTAATGGCCTCTAGGGCATACATATAACTAACAATCATAACGGTGTATCAGAGAGAAGGAATCGCATGCTACTCGATATGGTGCAATCTATGATGAGTAGTGCTGAATTGTCACTTTCCTTCTGGAGTTTTGTGCTAGAATCAGCTGCATACCTATTGAATAGAGTTCCAACTAAGTTTGTGCCTACCACTCCATAGGAAATATGGAGTAGGAAGAGAACATGTCTTAAGATATGGGGGTGTCCAGCTTTTGTCAAAAAGCAGAATCCGGATAGCTTGAGGCACGATCAATTTTATACAAGTTTATAGAATATCCCAAGAATTCACGGGGATATTGTCACGACCCAATTTAGGAATGCGACCGGCACTTAAATCACGCAACGTCTAAAGGCGTAACATAATTCAAGTAAGCCAAAATCAGAAATCTAAACCATGAAAAGAAGTAGAGTGGTAAAACATTTGTTTCAAAACATCACATCTCTTTTTAAAATCTCAAGTTATTACAAAAATTTCGGCAGCATCTCCTTTGTAAAAACTGGTCTAAAACGGATACAAAACATAATATATAAAAATGCATCCCCAATTGGGAGCAATCTCACGCCTAGAACACAACCACAACAAATATATACGATGCCGTAGGCGAAGAAATAAGCAAATAAGAAGTGAAAACAATATCGCAACATAATACAAAAGTCGGCTCACACGGGCGCGACAACCAGAGTCAAATACATACAGGTGGTAGATGGAGAGTACTAGATACAGGATAAGATATACAAATAGAAGCATACGGATACACGTAAAACCCACCTACAAAATATCTCACACTCAAAAGTAGCGGTATCCGCAGAAATAGATGAAGTAGAGTGCCCTTCCGCGACTGCACTGAGGATCAACCCTGCAAGACACTGTGGCACAACGGGGGTGAGTTGCCAGCTCGTGAGTCGTAAATAACATCATACGGTGTAATCGTAAGCATGATGAAAAAGCGACAATTCCTAAGCATGCAGTCATGATGACATATGTATAATAGTGTGAAATGCAGTATAATCATAATCAAGGTACAACATCAAGGTACAACATCAAGGTACAACAACTATATGAACAAAGCATGTCATAATAAGTCCTAAATGTGGGATAAAATAGAGTCATCCTCAATAAATCATCATAGAAATCCGGTGTCCAACAACAACACCCAAAATCCCAATATCTCAGGCGCTGTCACTCTGATCGGCCTTCATATACATCTCATCATATAAATCTGGTCGGTATCCTTTGGATATCCACCGAGTTTCCATATAGTCACCGGTAGGTAGTGCTCCCCTGCCAGGCTCATCATCTACTCCATGATCTTCTTGCCCCGGGGTACCTTACCAGGCCCACCATGTACCCGTAGACGATTTCTCCCCACTCCTCGAATCGGGTATCACATAGCTCAGAACTGAGAAAACTCACGGTGGACATGAAATATCGTATCAAGGAAAACCACCCCTTTTAAATATTTCATGTTTTCAAAATGTACTTTGTGGTTTCCCCAAATCCACAAAACAGAAATCTCATGAAACATCATATGAGAATATGGCACTATAGCAATGTATGTATGATTCTAATATGATACGTACTAGTACAATGAACAATGTTTAATTGTTAATTATGAATGTGGTACAATGTAGTTGTTCATGGCAATGTCTATAGTGAGCGTGACATGGCAATTACCAACGGTGTTTGTGGGCATATAAATCGGTGCCCGTGCAACATGAACCGTTAGTAATGGTGCAGTGCCCTATTAATAATATGCTAATGTACAACAGGTAATAGGATCCACAATATGAAACTCATGTATAAATCACAATATATAAACATATAGCACAAGGTATTGTCACTTGAATCTAGCCATCGGCGCTTAACGCCATATAGGCGATTCCCGGTAGATGTTAAATCTACTCACCGAATGATCTCGAGCTAAGTGAATCCGACCACTTCTTTCCCCTTCCTAACTGGGTTCGAAGTCCCCGCAACTGATCCTAGCATCGCACAAAACCAAAACGAGTGAGGTTAATAAACTTTCTGACAAGACACGGACACAAATGCATAACTAACGAACTAACTCCGATAAGTTATCATGTGTTAGCTTAGCAGGCTAAACGTGTGCAGCGACATCCTAGACCACCCCTAAGGCTGCAACCACACGAAACACCTAAACGAGAGTCGGAAAATCCGCTTCCCACTTTATCGAAACACTTAAATTATAGCAAATCAGTTCCAAATTTTCCTACACAAGAAATTAGGGAAAGTTGCACATGCCATAGGCCTACATATAGTCCCAGAGAACCCACGACCAAGACACACACACATCGCCCCAAGACTGGCCACAAATTGTGGCCAGATATAATAAATCTGCGGCCAAGTTTAAGAGGAATAGGCTTAGGTTTTGGTGGTAGGTCCTTGGCCTCTAGATTATCTCTCTATAGTGGCAACTTCTTAAAAGAACATCTGGGTTAAAAGTAGATTCGAACAGAAACCTAGACTTAACGAAATACGGTATTAACTACTAAACCAAAATATTAAGATATATTAGTGAAACTAAATAACATAGAAACTTCTCTTAGAGCCTAATTAAGGGTTTAAGATCATTACCTCACCAAAACTTGGATGAAACTCTAGCCATGCAAGCTCCAAGACTTCAAGAGAAGTTAAACATGCTTAAGGAAGAGTTTAGTGAAGTTTTGATGTTGGTTTAGGCTCAAGTGTGAGGTGGGAAAATTTCCAAGAGAAGAATTTGTGTAAGAGAAAGAAGAAGAAGAAGAAGAAGAAGAAGAGGAAGAGAATGAGAGATGAGAGATGGCTCTTGAGATCTATGCTCTCTCTCTCTCTTCCTCTTCATTTAATGCTCCCCCACTCCCATGTCTTCCCCCATGCCTCCATTCTTTATCTTTATCTTTTTCTCTTTTAACTTAATATATATATATATATATAACATAATAAAATAATTAATGTGCTAGCAAAACAAGATTAACATATTTTAAAACTAGATTAGCATGCACATGTGTGTGCATAAATATAACAAGTACATAAATAATTAAATAAAATATTAATTAATTATAGAAAATATGTGAAAAATAATTATTAGTTAAATTTATTTAAAACCCAAATTATGTCGCTTAATTAACTCAAATCATGTTTTAAGGTGTTACAGATATCTTGTCTACCACACTGAAGAACAAAAGGTGTTTGTCGCTCACCACATAGTCTTCTTAGAGAACGAATTTATTGCAAAAGAAATTAGTGGGAGCACAGTAGAACTAAAAGAAATTTCAGAACCACAAACTACAGCTAAAGACTTAGTAGAACCTGAGGTTTCAATAGAGCCCGACGAACCGATGCCACTCTGCAGGTCTAGTAGGAATTCTCATCCGCTTGAGAGATACTATGGCTTTCTCATAGACAGGGATTGAGAGGATTGCATCATCAACGATGGTGAGCCTAGTAGTTTTCAGCAGGCTATCAAGAATAATGACTCGGTGAAGTGGCTGCACGCTATGAGATCCGAGATGGAATCCATATACACCAACAAAGTATGGATTTTGGAAGTTGATCCTCCTGGGGAAATGGATCTTCAAAAAGAAGATTGGTGCAGATGGACAGGCAGAAACCTATAAAGATAGACTGGTTGCAAAAGGTTTTTGTCAAAGACCAGGATTGGACTATGATGAAACCTTTTTTTCTAGTGGCTATGCTTAAATCCATTCGGATTCTGCTTGCCATTACTGCCTTCCATGACTATGATATCTGGCATAAGGACGTGAAAACTACTTTTCTAAATGGAAATTTAGAAGAGTGCGTTTACATGGATCAGCCAAAGGGTTTTTTAGACAGCGGGAGCAGCGGAAAGGTATGCAAGTTGCTTAAATCCATTTATGATTTAAAACAAGTATCGCGTAGTTGGAACATCTGCTTTGATGAGACGGTCAAATAATTTAACTTTATCAAAAATATACATGAACCATGCATTTATAGGAAGATTATAAGAGGAGGAGTAGTCTTCCTCGTATTATACGTGGATGACATACTCATGACAGGGAATGACATTCTTATGCTACAAGTAGTCAAGCTCTTCTTGTCACAGAAGTTCTCCATGAAAGACTTGGGTGATGCCTCTTATATTCTGGGGATTAAGATCTATCGTGATAGGTCTAAAAGAATGTTGGGACTTTCACAGTCCAGGTACATTGACAACATATTAAAGAGGTTTAGTATGGAAGATTCTAAGCGTGGTAATTTACCAGCTTGTCACGGGATCATCCTCTCCAAAAAGATTTCTTCAAAGACTGATGAAGAGAAGGCCCGCATGAGCATTATACCCTACGCTTCGGCGGTAGGATCTATAATGTATACGATGTTATGTACCAGACCAGACATAGCTTACGCATTTAGTGTGGTAAGTAGGTATCAGTCAAACCTAGGTGAGAAATATTGGATAGCAGTAAAGAATATTCTCAAGTACCTGATTTTAGTGATATGTATGCCCTAGAGGCCATTACTGTACATACGATGTATATTGTAGTGGATGCTTGGACATATATAGTGAGGACTTTCTTGCTTGACATGATAGTATGCTATCTGGTTGCTCTTTATCTTAACATGTACTCTGATTGTCTCTTTATTACATGTTGATAAAGACCTTAGGATGAGTACTTGACTATCAGGACTATGATGCAGATCATACTAGTGGGGACAGTGTAGTCGCTAAGTACATCCTTCAAATGTTCCTAGTCGTAGGTGTATCGAGACAGGGCATCGATATTCCAGAGTAGACTAGCGTATGCTTCTTGACCCATGTAGATGAGAGATGGATGATCCCATATCCATTGGTGTTTGACATCAGATAAAGTATACAGGTACACAGTGGAGACTGGGTACACTGGACGGACTCGCCGAGAACTCCCAGATGGTATTATACCTCACGTCAGATGGCAGTTCTCTGGTGACACTGGTATAGGTTAGTCTGTAAACCCGAGATCGTCATAGAGTCTTGTGTGATTCCCACTGTACTTTGATTTCCATCTTACCACGTCCAAGAGGGCGTGCAAAACGGTGGCTTTTGGGTACAGTCCCGAATCACATGGAGGCAATGAGCGATAGGAGGGGTTTTGTCTCTCCCAGTATAGGGAGTTGATGTTGCACTGTGTTCGATTGGCTATAACTGGAAATCCCTGGCCAGGATTGTTGAGATTTACTGGTAAGTGTTATCAGTAGTTTCTAGAACTGTTATGGACCTCATATCGACACGACTTATCGGTTACTGGGGTCTGACGTTTACCACCCCTAGACTGGATATGCGACATATCAGACGAAGAGACCGGACTATACGAGAATGTTACTGATTGGATACACAGGAGAATGTACAGGCTTGCTTGTTGATCTTCTGATCGCTCAATACCTGGGTGGTTGTTACGTTTAGCTGACCGCTTGCAGCTTGTGGGTGTTTGATATGATCATCACCTACTGCCGGCGTATTGACGATTCTTTAGAGTCCTACACAGAGGTTTCCTGGCTCAGGCAAAACGGAGTATGAGAACATATGTGATATGTGCGGGACCGAGAACAATACGTGTATGTGATACCGTATTAGATTCTCGCGATATGTGATATCGGCCGGGTATATGTGATATAGACGGGTCATCGGATCAAGTGTTGATTCGATGAACTGATACAGATTATATTAGTCGGTTATTTATGAAATAGCTGGATTATCGGATCAAGTGTTGATTCGATAATTTAATGTATAATTATATATGTGATATATTACATTACATTAACTAATATAAGCTCACTTAAAGATTCTTTTCTCACATGGATAATACAATGATGTATATGCGATATATGTTAATTGTGTTATTTTATTTTGTTACAATAAATATTGTATATGTGATATATAATATTGTAACATGTTAGGGTTACAAATGCAACATGATTTGTAGAGTTTAAACATGCTTAGGGTTTGGATTAGGGTTAAGCTTGGATGAAGCTTTCATGAAGCTTTGCCTTTTTGTCATCTAGCTTGATATTTTTGAGTAGATATTTTCTTAACCCAACCCAAACCCTTTACCCTAGTTTATTCTCTACAAGGGTTAAGCCTTCATGCTTAACTCATGGTTGATTTGTAACTATAACAAATGATTTCATTATTCATCACAAAAGGATTTGCTTCATCATCTTCTTCTTTCTTATTTGATGAAAACCTTCACTAGGTTTTTGATAAGTGATGATAATGAGTGAGAAATCGAAAACAAAAGAGAGCGAAATTCCTACTTCATCATCCTCATATATTCTAGCCACTTAGATTAGGATGTTTGCTTTACTAATACTTGATTATTGAAGCAAGAGCTTGGGTTTGAGATTCTTCATGGTAGATTATCTTAATGGTTGAAGATTGGAAGCAAGATTGTATCTTTCTCTTCATGGAGCCTCTCTAGAGTCCGGGGTACTTGATGATCGTAGAGAAGGGACCTCAACACGGAGCTTATGAAGTGAAGGAACGGACTACAAAGGTTGTAATCCCTAACTCTTAGATGTTAAAGTGTTTAACATGCTTGTTTAGTTTGATTCTCTAATTAAAGTTCCTAGGTTTAGGGTTATCTTCAATGGAAAAATTTTAACTTGGCATGGATGATGCCTCCCGAAACCTTACTGCTGTTGTAGGTAACCTAACACCTGAGAAGGACCAAGGAGATGTTCTTGGTGTACGGTAACAGGGACCTCCAGGTCGAGGGTTTTACTGACTCAGGCTTCCAAAGTGACAAGGATAACTCTAAATCCATCTTGGGTTATGTGTTTACCCTCAATGGAGGGGCGGTGTGCTGGAAGAGTTCCAAACTGGACACCATCGCAGACTCATCGGTGGAAGCTGGGTACATAACTGCTAACGATGGTACAAAAGAGGCGGTCTGGATGAGGAAGTTCATTTTTGAACTTCAAGTGGTTCCGTCCATTGCCAATCCAATACCATTGTATTGCGATAACAATGGGGCTGTAGCTTTAACAATGGAACCAAAGTCCCATCAGAAATACAGACACATCTTGAGGCGGTATCACCTGATTAGGGAGATCGTGGATCATAAGGAGATCGAGGTTCGGAGAGTGGACACAAAAGACAACACAGCGGATCCATTCATAAAGGCCTTAGCTCAAGCAAAATTCAAGCGGTTGTTCAAGATGTTGGGGATGCGCTATGCAAATAATTGGCTTTAGTGGAAGTAGGAGATTGAAGGATATATGTATGCCCTAGAGGCTATTATTTGTAATGGATGCTATGGATATATATATGTACATGACAATTGTAGGATATATTTATGCCCTATAGGCCATTATTTATAATGGATGCTATATATATATATATATATATATATATATATATATATATATATATACACACACACACACATGACAATCTTGCTCGAAATGATAGTATGCTATTTGGTTTGCCTTTATCTTAACATGTGTGTATGTTTTACTAGTTATTGCATATTGCTTATACATGTTGATAAAGCCCGTAGGATGTGCTTGAGTACCAGCATTGTGATGGCGATCATATTTGTGGAGGCTAGGTAGTCTATAAGCATATTCTTAAAGTGTCCATAGTCGTAGGAATATCGAGACATGGCATCAATATTCCAGAGTAAACTGGTGTGTACGTTTCTAGACCCCGACGAGGGGCAATGGTTAGTCCCACAGCCATTGGTGTGTTTCACCTAAGATTGTATACAGGTGCTTACTGTGGATGGGTACATTGGACGGACTCGCCGGGAACTGCTGGATGGTACTATACCAAGCGTCAGATGGCAGTTCTCATATGGAACGTGTATAGGTAGTCTGTAGACCTGAGATCATCATTTGTCTCGTATGAGTTCCCACTATGCTTTGATTACTACCCTACCAAGGCTCAAAGGAGACATGCAAAAAGGTTTTAGTTGGGTACAATCCCAAGCCACATGGTGGCAGTGAGTGATTGTTAGGGATTAATCTCTCCTGGTATAGGTATTCGATATCCCACTGTGTTTGGTTGGTCAACACCATAAGCCCCTGGCCAGGGCAGTTGAGAATTACTGATAGTTAGATCAGTAGTTTCTTGGATGGTCTTGAGCCACAAAAACACGACCTATCAAGTTAGTAGGGGTCTTACGTTAACCACCCCTTAGACCCGGTATGCGATACTCTCAGACGAACATACCGGACTTTATGGATATTGTCACGGTTAGGCTCAGTAGGGGTTCAGATGAGTTTGCTCATCGGCCTTCTTTTTGACAGATACCTGGGTAGCCATTACATATAGCTAGTGCTGCTGACGTGCTTGTGGTTAAACCCACTGCCAGCATACTATCGAGTCTTTAGAGTCCCACACAGAGGGTTTCACTGGTTTAGGCGAAACGATGTGAAGGCCATATGTTTATACGTGCAGGGTTCTGGTTAATTACATGTACTAGTTACGCGGAATTTAATCGGACAGATTATAATACTAGCGGTATTAGGATTAAGCCAGTTCATTAAATCAAATATTGATTTATTGCTAGTATTATATTAGTAGTATTATTCTATTTCTTGGGTATTCATATTTTGATACGAATACGGTTATATATATACGGTAGAAAGTATTTTGTATTTATACAAAATACCTTCTAGAAGATGATACCTCATTTTGTATTAACCATTTATTTTTTGATATTTGGAAATGAGGTGGAGGGTTATGTGGCAAATGAGCATGGTGTGAGGCATGGCCAAATGAATTTTTAATTCATTTGGTTTTACTATTGAAGTATGGTGCCATTTTTAATTGTGAAAAAGATTTCACAAAACTAAAATGGTCATGAGTTTTTCACACTACCTTACTTCATTTTCTTTTGCTCATTCTCTCTCCTCTCTTCTTCTTCAATCTTTATTATTCTCATGTGTTGAGAGCCAAAGGGTCTTGAGATAGAAAAATTACTACTGAAATTCTCCACATCATTTAAGCAAACTAGATTAGCAAACTAGTTTTCTTAGTTACTTATTTTAGAAGTGGGAGCTTGGATCAAAAACCTTCAGGTGGATCATGTAGGATCGAGAAGGCCGGCGACCAAGCTAGATCAAGAAATGAAAGGAGCTTAAGGAGTGGATCAAGAAGGCCCGAAAGAAGAATCTCATAGGTATAATATTCTATCATAGTAGAATAAGCATTTATGTGGTTTTGCTATTAGGGCTTATGGTAGTTCTTGGGTTATATTCTTTGTTGCATGCTTCAAAAATTGATTTTTGAAAATTCCGCCTTTCTACAAAACTCGTAGAGTGTGCAACTTAGACTTACACAGGGATCGAGAAGATTGTATCTTGAAAAATGATCCTACTAGTTTCAAACAGGCCATTACCAGAAAGGACTCTGATAAATGGCCGTATGCTATGCGATCCGAAATGGAGTCCATATACACCAATAAAGTTTGGAACTTGGATATTGCTCCTCCTGGGGTAAAACCCATTGGTTGCAAATGGATCTTCAAAAAGAAGATTGGTGTAGATGGACATGTGGAAATCTATAAGGCTAGACTTGTTGCAAAAGTTTTTCGTCAAAGACCAGGTGTGGACTATGACGAAACCTTTTCTCCAGTGGTTATGCTCAAATCCATTCGGATCCTACTTACTATTTTTGCCTTCTATGACTATGAAATCTGGTAGATGGACGTAAAAACGGCTTTTCTGAATGAACGTTTGGAAGAGTGCGTTTATATGGATCAGCCAAAGAGATTCGTAGATAGTGGGAGCAGCGGAAAGGTATGCAAGTTGCTTAAATCCATTTATGGATTAAATCAGGTATCACGGAGCTGGAACATCTATTTTGATGAAACAGTCAAGGAATTTGACTTCATCAAAAATAAGGACGAGTCTTATATCTATAAGAAGATTGTATGAAGAACTGTCGTATTCCTAGTCTTTTATGTGGTTGACATTCTTGAAAGTTTGTTTTGGCACTTCTATTAGTTTTCTATGAGCATCAAGTATGCAATTTTAAAAATCTAGAAGGGTAAGTAAACCAAACTGATGGGTTTTGCTGGTGCCCAGGCCATCTGCCATGGCCGATGCGGAACAAAAACCGGCGTTTAAAAATTTTGGCGCAAACAAAACCCGCCCCAAGATCGAAACCATAAACTATACTAACTAACTAAAGAGTGCTAAACTACAACGTAGAAATGCAGGGTCGCCTAGCACGGCAGCAAGGTTTCGGGAGGCATCTTCCCATGTCGTTTTCAAAAATTTATCGTTCAAGCTAACCCTAACCCTAGAATTGTTACTAGAAAATCCGACGAAACAATATGTAAAAACTTTACATCTAAGTGAATGAGGAATACAACCTTTGTAGACCGGTCCTTCACTTCAAATGCTCCGTGTAGTAGTCCCTTCGCTGTGAGTTGTGATCTCCCGAACTCTAGAAATGGTTCTCCCAGAGAAATGAGCAAGCTTGCTCGAAATCTTCGAGGGCGAAGATGATCTACGTCGAGGAGACTCAAGCTCATGCTAGCTCTTCACTAATTGTGAAATTAGTGAAGCAAACGCCCTAAACTAAATGGCAAGTAGTAGAGGATAATGAAGTAGGAAATGGGCTCACTTTAGATTTTATTTTCTCACAATATTTTCTCATCATTTTGAAAGCTAGTGAGCTTTTCTTATGAGGAAGAAGAAGCTCAAGTGTAGAAAAATGAGAGAATGAACTAATAAGGTGAGAATAGCAACCATGAATGCGTTATTGTCATACACTAATCCATGTAGAGATTAAACCATGGCTAACAATAATGGTTAGGTTAATAAATATCTACAAGAAAAACAAACGTAGTGGACTTGGTCAATGGTTCCACAAGCTTCTCCAAGCTTTAACCATGTGACTCAACTCTACTAATTTTGATTTACTTTAGATAAATAAAACCTTATCATTATTATTAGTATGGTGTAAGTCTCATACACCCATATCTCATGTGGCATCTAGCATGATACAAAACATGTACACAAATATATATCACATATATATTATGTTCACAAAATCAAGTGAGAAAAGAAAACTTAAGTTAGCCAATACTAGTTAATGTAAATTAATATATAAAATATATAATTATACATTAAATTATTAAATCAACACTTGATTTAATAATCTGGCTATATCACATATAACCGAGTAATATCTAATGTAACAACTTATCGAATCAACACTTGATCCGATAACCCGGCTATATCACATATATCCGATCGATGTCACAAATCGCGAGAATAGAATGCGGTATCTCATACGCGCATTAATCTCGGTCCCGCACATATCACATATGTGCTCCTACTCCGTTTCGCATGAACCAGGAAACCTCTGTGTAGGACTATAAAGACTCGTCAATACACTGGTAGTAGGTGATGATCATATCAAACACCCACAAGCCGCAAGCGGTCTGCTAAATGTAATGGCCGCCTGGGTATTAAGCGATCAGAAGATCAACAAGTATGCCTGCTCATGCTCCTGCGAATCCAATAAGTAACACTACAGTACAGTCCGGTCTCTTTGTCTGATATGTCACATATCTCATCTAGGGGTACTAAACGTCAGACCCTAATAACTCGATAAGTCATACCGATATGAGGCTCATAACGGGTCGAGAAACTACTGATAACTCTTACCGGTATATCTCCAAATTAGCCCTGGCTAGGGACTTCCTGTTATAGCCAATCGAGCACAACGCAACATCAACTCCTAATACCGGGAGAGACGAATCCCATCCTATCGCTTATTGCCTCCATGTGACTCGGGACTGTACCCAAAAACCACCTTTTTGCACGATCTCTTGACCGTGGTATGGTGGAAATCAAAGCACAGTGGGAATCACACAAGACTCTTTGACGATCTCGGGTCGACAGACTAACCTGTACCAGTGTCACCAGAGAATTGCTATCTGACGATAGGTATAATACCATCTAGGAGTTCTCGGCGAGTCCGTCCAGTGTACCCAGTCTCCACTGAGCACCCGTATATCATCTCTGATGTCAAACACCAATGGATATGGGATCATCCATCGCCCATCTACATGGGTCAAGAAGCTATACACTAGTCTACTCTGGTATATCGATGCCCCGTCTCGATACACCCACAAATAGGGACATTGAAGGATGTACTCACGGACTACCTTTGTCCCACTAGTATGATCCACATCATAATCCGGGTAGTCAAGTACACATCCTAAGGGCTTTATCAACATGTAACAGAGAGACAATCAGTGTACATGTTAAGATAAAGAGTAACCAGATAGCATACTATCATGTCGAGCAAGAAAGTCCTCCCTATATATGTCCAAGCATCCACTACAATATACATCTCATGTACAGTAGTGGCCTCTAGGGAATACATATAACTAACAATCTCCCACTTGCACTAGGGCCATTATATAGTAGTGGTTGTAGTATCTCATACTCAACCATCCCATAAAAGTCTCTCTTGGGAAAAGGCCTTTGTGAGTGGATCCGCCGTGTTGTTCTCTGAGTCTACTCTCCTAACCTCGATCTCCCTGGAGATCATCCATCTCCATGATCAGGTGATACTGTCTTAGAATATGTCTGGATCACTGATGGGACGGGGGTTCCTAGGCATAAGCCACAACTCCATTGTCACACAATGGTAGGAACGAAGTTCATCTCATGAACTTATATATACCCAAACTTCCTCTTTGGTAGTATCCTTGGTAGCAATGTATCCATCCTTTATCGTCTAGTTTTTCACGGTATCTAGCTTGGAACTCTTCCAACATACCGTCCCTCCACTGAGGGTAAAGACAATGCTTGTGACTGACATTCAGTCGACCTTACCACCCTGAAAGCTATCCAGTGATTCTCCCCAGGATCGAATGATACCATCTCACTACACCGAGTGAGAATCCTAACATCTACTTAGATCTATCTCATAGATCTATAACCCAGGATTTATGAGGTATCACTTTGATCTTATATGGAGAATCAATGTGATAAGAGGAGATTGACCGAGTGTAGCATAGGAAACTCTTTTCCTATCAAGAGTATGTCATCTACGTACAATACGAGGATGACCACCTTACTCTCTACTACCTTTTTGTATATACAAGGTTCATCTACCATTTTGATGAGGTCAAACTCTTTGACTATCATATCAAAACAGATGATCTAACTCCACGATGCCTGCTTTAACCTGTAAAGAAACTTGCATACGTTTCCGCTGCTCCCACTGTCTACGAAGCCCTCTGGCTGTGTACTTATAGACACTCTCTTGTAAATCAGTATTTGGAAAAGCAGTCATGATACCCAACCGCCAGATATCGTAGTCATAGTATGTAGCAATGGCAAGTTGGATCCGGATGGACTTAAGCATAGGCACTAGAAAAGGTTTCATTATAATCCATACCTGGTCGATGACGAGAACCTTTTACAACATGTCTAGCTTCGAAAGTCTCAACTTTTCCATCTACACCAAGTAATCTTCTCAATATATACTTGCTCCTGATGGGGGTTTAAACCTTCAGATATAGCGATCAAAGTCCATACTTTGTTGGTGTACATAGATTCCATCTCAGATCGCATAGCATCCAGCTATTCTTACAGAGTCCCCACTCTTGATGGCCTGCTCGAAACTAGTTAGGTCATCATCTTATGATGCAATCCTCGCTCCCACTGTAATTGAGAAAACCGAAGTATCTCTCAGGCGGATAAGGAACCCTACCAGATCGGCGGAGAGGCCGAGGTTCGTCGGGAACTATTGAATCCTCCGGTTCTACCAAATTATCAACTGTAGTTTGTTTAGCTGGAACTCCTTCCAGTTCTATCTCATGACCACAAATTTGTTTCCAAAATAAATTCCTTTTCTAAAAAGGTGGCATGCCGAGAAATAAAACACCTTTTGTTCCTCGATATGGTAGAATATATACCTTGCGAATGCTTGGGATATCCAACAAACTTCCACAGAACTGACCTTTCCTCGAGCTTGTCCGGATTTTGCTTTTAGACATAGGCCGGACAACCCCAAATCTTAACTTACTTAAGACATGGGCTCTTCCCATACTATACCGCATATGGAGTGGTAGGCACCTGATTTGGTTGGAACCCAATTCAATAAGTATGCATCTTCTCAAGTGCATAACTCCCAAAAGGAAATAGGCTACTCAGTAGTACTCATCATAAAGCGCATGATTGATCATATTCGTTGTGTATGGAAAAGTTTTAATCACAACCAAAGAAATTTATACCGCAATCAATTAACGGTGTCGATGTAGCGCGTTAATGAATACGGATCGTCCACTGAGATGTGTGTTTTGATCGATCTTGATTTAGATGAGTCGAAATGAAAAGATAAAAGAAATTGCAAGAAAATTGATTCAAGATTTGTAAATTTTAATTTCAAGAAACATAAAGAATATAGATCTAGAATCAAGAATTAAGAAATGACCTAATCACTTTGATATATCAAGATATGAAGAGTAGCTTGTAGGATCCGATTGAGTTAATAGCTAATGATGAATCTAATAATTTCTAATCTTATCTATTGATAATTTGTATCTAGATTGATGATGATTGAAGATTAGGGATCTATTGAAGAAACTAGGGTTTCTCCTTCTATCCCTTGTATTTTCAATCATGATCATTCGGATCTAGCCTCTAGCAAAGAAAATCATCAATCATTTGATCCCTAATTTGCAATGAAATAATCAAGAAGTTATTTCGCTCCAAATTAGGTCATCAACGATTCTTTTTGCTAAAGTTCACAAATCTCATAAGAATTAAGACTAGTATTAAGATTTAATCATCATTAGATCTATCAATTCTCTCGAATCCTCCACAAGCGGAGATTTACTCAAGCATCATGAAAATAAATGAATCAAAGATCAAAAAGTTTCACTACGCAAGAATGTAAAGAAAACAAGAATTTCAATTATCACCTTTATTGAATCGACGACTAATTACATATTCCCTCAATTCGATGTTACAAGATGTTGCTTTCGATCGCTCCTTTTGAAGAGATAACTAGATCCGTCGAATTTCGCTCCGCTTGATCTCCGTGAGTCGCGGATCGTCGTGGATCTCTTGCTCGGATGAAGATTGGCTTCGCGGATAAAGGATCGATGGTTGCTTGCTTGATTTGCTTCTCAAAATGATCTTGATTTGGCTTTGGAATTGGATTTGGGCTAGGGTTTTTGTATCAAGTTGTGTCACTCAACTTGAATTTGAATTTTGGCTCCAAAAGTATAACTAACTCACCACTAATTTTCTAACCTCCAAAACCCTAGATCTAGATCTCTTTTTATAACCACCTCATTTTAATCATCCCTCCAAAGCTAGGTTGTTAGAGAGAGCCTTCTAGAATGAGTTTGTTAGAGGGAATATTCTAGAATGAGGTTGTTAGAGGGAGTATTCTAGAATGAGGTTGTTACAAGGAATATTCTAGAGTGAGTTTGTTATGCAGAGCCTTCTGGAAGAAGCCACGTGGTAATTGAGAGTCTTCTGGAAGCTAGGGTTGTTACAGGGAATATTCCAGAGGATTTTGGAGGGCCAAAGAGCTAACCAGGCTGCAGAACCGCGGCGGATCGGCTAACTCGGCCGCGAATCCGCGGCCTTATAATGGGCTCACTGCATGAAATTTCTGTGGTCTTCTTCTGACAATATTGGGATCTTCTTCTGATACATGGAATCTGAACTTTCTTTCTTGGTTGCTGCCAGATCTCAAGTCTTGTACTTGATGCATTTTATCGGTACTTTTGTGATTCCAGCTCTTTAAACTGAAGGATTTTCTGCACACAATCTTGATAAACAGTGTTGAGATAAACAATATCATGTGTGCAGTAATAAACACACAAATTCCCTCATAATGCCGGTTATAATGTATAACACATGTTATTTGATATTTTGCAGACGAGTTGTTAATATGTGCTATATTTATACCAAACACCTTTAGATGATTGCAAAGAATAGGGAAATTGATGTGTTAAAAATGCAATATTTTCGACTGATCAAATACCCCCAAACTTAATTTTGGCCGTCTCAAGCAAACATGTTTTATTCAAGAGAAGGAGAAAATAAAGAAAAAGAAAAACTAACTAGCAAACTTTCGTAGGAAACACGATTGCACTGAGCACGTGCAACAAGCCTTTAAACCTCTAGGTGTCCCTAGTAGGAGAAGTGTTGTCTCCTGAGTGTTTTCAGCGGATTGCACCCACAAAATCCCATAATTAAAGGAAGACTGTGAAAGTTACATATGAAGAATAGAATTGTAAAAGAAAGACTTTGAAAATCAGAGTTTCCAACTAATACTAGCTTTTCGGTTGTCATGAGTCCTATCTTAATAGTCATGAAAAGATGTTAGAAATCACATCATCCCTCAAAAAAACATCGTCTTTATTCTTCATCCCTACCTTTCTTCCAAATATTGATCATATACCCCTACGTGTGTGTAAAAGACATCCCTACACTCGGAGAATTCAATTCAAGCTATCATACTCTTGTCCATCTACCTCAGTATTTTTTAATCGGTGAATATTTCAATGGATTTGCTCACACATTTTTCATGCGACCGTTAATACTTCTTGAGATACTAACCGACCGATTACTCATGTGCTTGCTTATTAGGCGTATTAGTATTTTCCTCATCTTGCAACACCTAAGGCTTAGCAGTGACTCCCAAACCAGTTGGTCTAAGGCACTAGGTGATGAAGCACCCTCGCTATATTTTTTTTATGCTGCCTTGGCGATAAAAAAAACCAGTGTTCATTTTTCTTCACCATTTTATCTTTTATTCATTTATTATTTCCTTCATACTTTGGCTGTTAGACAAGAGCATTTCAAGGTATCCTCTACTATCCCGAGTTTCAAGACTTGCGTAAGTGTGTATAGTAGGGTATCAACATTCAGATTTTTTGCTTCCAGAATAGGAACTATTTTTCAGACTTATTTTTATCCTCAGATTAGTGACTTCTTTCATTTTACTAACACTTGGGACAACGGCTCATAACTACTTATTACTAGTTTCGTTTAAGAAAACTTCTAATTTTCTTGGTTTCCTTAAACTTTTCCAAACTTTTGGATGTAATTTTTCACTACCTAATCTTTTATTATCTTATTTATGTACAAAATATTTTTATTTTTTTATTTTTATTTTATTTTATTTTTTTATATGTTTTGTGCTTATGCAAATTATGATGCAAAGTGATGCGTAAATAAGCACAAACCTCCCCCAAACTTGTCTAGAACAGTGTCATCACTGTTGTCTTCTGCTAAACCTCAAAAAACCTGTAAGCTTGGGAGGACATTATTACAAGAGGCAAGAATAAGTAAAAGTGAAAATCCTCCCCCAAACTTATTTTTGGCTCACAATTTTTGAGGACAGCTTTTATTTTCAAGAGCCAAAAATATACTCCCCCAAACTTGAGTTAAACAATGTGAATTGAAAATTATAAGAGGGGGTCAAAATTACTGGTCAATGCCAAGCTTTGCAAAGACCGAAAGTCAAAACCAACCATTCGAAGATTTTATCAGTGTAGTGCATCGGTTGGTGGAAGACCGTGTCAAAAGGAGCTGGGAAGAGGTGGGGAAAAGATAATGTAGGGTTCCTAGGCACTCACAAGAGGTCTCACAAGGCATCAACCATGCCAATTTCAAATTTAACGGTGCCGAGAAACCCTAAACTACGGATCGTTGGCTAGAAAACTAGGCGAAATAGAAGCTAGTTAACAATTTAACTATACGGAAACGGAAATACAACCTTTGTAGATCCGGTGCTCCACCTCCATAGCTCCGCAACGAAGTATCCTCGCTGCCCAAATCGAAATCCGGGCTCTTGCGTCGGCTTCATCGGAGAATAGGCAAGCTAGGTCGTCGATGTCCATGCCGAAGATGATCTACGTCGAGGCATCGCTAAATCAAGCTCCGACTTCACCAAGTCATGAAACTTGTGAAGAAAACACACTCTACTACTTGGCAAGAGGTAGAGGATGAAGAAATAGGAAGTGGGTAGACTTTAGAATTGGATTTCTCACATGTTTTCATCAATCACCATTGATGAAGCAAGCTTCTTCTTGAAGTGAAGAAGAAGAAGATGGAAAAAGGTTATGATAAGTTATTTTGTAAAAAGAGATAAATATGAATACTTATCATTAACCAACCATAGTTTAGTGTAGAGAATCAATCATGGTTAAAATGAAGGGTTAGGGTTAAGCATCAAGACAAAATGGTGACTTAGTCAAAGTATCATGAAGCTTCATAATCCATCCAAAGAAAGCCACCATTTATTCTTTATGCAAATCAAATTCCAAAAAGAATAAATAGATAAATAAATGAATAAAATGAATAAGGAAAAAGTAAACCCTAACCATTTCATTAACCAAGGTGTAATTCTTTACACTTAACCAAAAGGCATGCATCATCAAACATGACACAAGCAAGTGCACAAAATCATATCGCATATGCAATGCGCACATCCGAGTGAGAATATCCATTTAAAGTGAACCAATACTAGTTAATGCAAAGTAATATATCAAATATATAAATATGCATTAAATCATTAAATCAACACTTGATTCAATGATCCGGTCATGTCGCACACAACCGACTAGTTTACAATATATCGGCTTATCGAATCAACGCTTGAATCGATAACTAGGTTATATCGCATACAACCATTCGATACATTTATCGCGAGAATAGAATACGGTATCACATACACGCATTATTCTCGGTCCCGCACATATCTCATATGCGCTCCTATTTCGTTTCGCTTGAGCCAGGAAACCTCTGTGTAGGACTCTAAAGACTCGTCAATACGCCGGCAGCAGATGATGATCATATCAATCACCCACAAGCCGCAAGCGGTCTGCTAAACGTAACGGCCACCCGGGTATTGAGCGATCTGAAGATCGACGAGCAAGCCCGCTCACACTCCAGTGAATCCGACCAGTAACACTACCGTACAGTCCGTCTGATCGTCTGATATGTCGCATATCTTGCCTAGGGGTGGTTAACGTCAGACCCCAATAGCTCGATAAGTCGTGTCGATATGAGGTCTATAACACTTCGAGAAACTACTGGTAACACTTACCAGTAAATCTCAGCAACCCTGGCCAGGGATTTCCTGTTATAGCCAATCGAACACAGTGCGACATCAACTCC
The DNA here is from genome assembly GCA_030015575.1 of Agapanthus africanus. NCBI lineage: Eukaryota > Viridiplantae > Streptophyta > Magnoliopsida > Asparagales > Amaryllidaceae > Agapanthus > Agapanthus africanus. The sequence continues at coordinate 295,357,596 of CM057342.1, forward strand.
CTATACGGGGAGAGACGAATCCCCTCCTATCGCTCATTGCCTCCATGTGACTCGGGACTGTACCCAAAAACCACCGTTTTGCACGCCCTCTTGGACGTGGTAAGATGGAAATCAAAGCACAGTGGGAACCACACAAGACTCTATGACGATCTCGGGTCAACAGACTACTCTGTACCAGTGTCACCAGAGAACTGCCATCTGACGTGAGGTATAATACCATCTGGGAGTTCTCGGCGAGTCCGTCCAGTGTACCCAGTCTCCACTGAGCACCCGTATATCATCTCCGATGTCAAACACCAATGGATATGGGATCATCCATCGCCCATCTGTATGGGTCGAGAAGGTACACGCTAGTCTACTCTGGTATATCGATGCCCCGTCTCGATACACCCACGACTAGGGACTTTGAAGGATGTACTTATGGACTACCATGTCCCCACTAGTATGATCCGCATCATAGTCCAGGTAGTCAAGTACAGATCCTAAGGGCTTTACCAACATGTAACAGAGAGACAATCAGTATACACGTTAAGGTAAAGTTCAACCAGATAGCATACTATCATGTCAAGCAAGAAAGTCCTCCCTATATACGTCCCAGCATCCACTACAATATACATCCTATGTACAGTAATGGCCTCTAGGGCATACATATAACTAACAATCTCCCACTTGCACTAGGGCCATCTGATAGCAGTGGTTGAAGTATCTCATACTCAACCATCCCATAAAAGTCTCTCTCTGGGAACAGGCCTTTGTGAGTGGATCCGCTGTGTTGTCCTCTGAGTCTACTCTCCTAACCTCGATCTCCATGGAGATCAACCATCTCCATGATCTGTTGCGCCACGGCAGCGCCCCGGCCTCGTACTCGGGGCCAAAATGCGGAATCAAAGATTTTCCTTACTCGGAAACCGGCGCTACCGCGGACAATGAAAACCCGGATCGTAAACCATTAACCTATACTAGCTAACTAGAGATGGGGTGAGAAGTATACCGAGCGATCCGTGTCCTTCGGTCTTCGTCTCCACTCCGATCTCCCGCGGAATCTCCGTCACCTCCTCGCTCATCGGAAAGGGCACCACGTAGCCGGAATCTTTTACGGGCTCCCGCCTCTTGACCGAGGCAACTCGGGCGCGAAGTTGGCTAGCCGACGCGTCCAAGGCTTGCTATAGAAATAGTGTAGAAGGTTATCTCTTTGGGGCTTCATGAAGTTGCCATGATGTTTGGAGGAAAGGAATAAAAGGCTATGGAGGGATTTGTGTAATTTTGCAAGCAAGCAAGCATGAGAATGAGATGATATCTTTTCACCACTAGAAAAATGATCCTCTCATTATCCTCCCTCAAGAATGGCCGGCCCCCCTCAAGAATGAAGAAGATTGGAGAGAGAAAAAGAATACTTCTCCAAATAAATCTCAAAAGAAAAGAATAATAATGATCAAAATGGTCACTCTCATTTCACCTTCACAAACCATCAAATGAAAGGAATGGAATAGACTAGAAAGGCATCTCATGATGAAACAAGTCTCATCATAATGCAACATATGCAAGAAAACCCTCCACTAAATGTTAATTGCAAACTTGCAATTAACACCCTCCACCAAGAAAGTCCGACCGAGAAGGAATGAAGGAAAACCGGCCGGAACGGAATGCAAACTGGCAACTTCAGAAAAACTGATCCCGTAATAAAATACGGGAAAACCCCACTACTGCAAATACATGCCCGCATTTGTATTCCCACTGAACACAAATGCAAAGAGACAAAACTACACTATCAAATACTAGAATCCGGCTTAAGCCAAAGCCGGCTAGTAAAAACTGTCCGATCACGATCCGTGCAATACCGCACGTATCTGACCGAACCCTGCCATCTCTCCATACGGCCTCTACAGCGTTTCGCCCGAAACTTGAGTAACTGAGTGTGGTGGACTCTAAAGACTCGTCAATACTTTGGCTGTGGATTTAACCACTAGCACGTCAGAGGTATAAGCCAATACGTGACGGGCCACCAGGTATTGACCAAATGGGACGTCGATGAGGAAGCTCACCCCGACACCCAACTGAGCCTGTCAGTGACAATATCCGTACAGTCCGGTCCGTTCGTCTATGAGTATCGCATGGCGGGCCTAGGGGGTTGGTAAAAGTCAGACCCCCAAAAGCGGTACAAGTCGTGTCGGAGTGTAGCCCAGAACGCCCTGAGATACTACTGGAATACCTACCAGTAAATCTCCTGCCTCGGCCGAGGGCTTTGCGTAATGGCTCTCCTAGACACAGCGCGACCTCACCCTCAATACCGAGAGAGACGAACCCCTGCAGATCCGCTCACTACCTCCATGTGGCTCGGGACTGTATCCAACTAAAACCTGTTTGCACGACTCCTTTGAGCCGTGGTAGGGTAGTAATCAAAGCACAGTGGGAACTCACATGAGACAAATGACGATCTCAGGTCGATGAACTAACCTGTACACATGTCACCAGGGAACTGCTATCTGACATCTGGTATATGACCAACTAGCAGGTTCCCGGCGAGTCCTGTCCAGTGTACTCATAACCCAATGAGCACCTGTATACATCTTAGGTGAACCAACTGACACCAGTGGCTTGTGAGACCGGCCACCGCCCCTCGTCGGGGTCTCGACTGTATACACTAGTCTACTAATGGAGTATCGATGCCCTGTCTCGAAACTCCTACGACTAGGGACCTTTTAAGGATGTGCTTATAGACTACCAGCTCCCACGTATATGATCGCCATCATACTGCTGGTAGTCAAGCAAGAATCCTAGGGGCTCTATCAACGTGTAATAGCGACATGTCAGGTCACCTGAAACAGTACACGATGATAAAGGTAAACCAGATAGCATACTATCATCTCGAGTAAGACTGTCCTACCGGGATAGGTCCTCCCTCAATCATTGCAATCACGTGCCTGTGATCCAATAATTGACTCTGAGGGCACTATCTCCAACAATCTCCCACTTGCACTCAAGGCTAATTATTGCGATGTTGCATACTCACAGCCCGTGTGATACCGAACACCCAACTCCTCTACTAGTCAGTCTCACAAAGCTCGTTTGCGAAACTATTGCGTTCGAGGAATAGCCTCAGTGAGTGGATCCGCAGAGAAGTTTCTTTCTATGTCTCTCTATATCTCAAGTTCGCGGAGAAAGCCATCTCCCGAAATGAGCAATACCTGTCTTAGAATGTCTGGATGTCTGATGGGACCTAGCTCATAAATGAACTCCAAATCCAAACTTCTTAGACTGTATCGTCAACTGAACTTAATCAGTATCCTGCGCCAAGCCTCCCTCAGTATTGCCTTGGACCACCTGTCCAAAATACTGCCCCTCGTCAGAGGGAGAACTATAACTCTGACAACCTCCTTGTCGTCCATGTCACCTTGGAAGCCTGGAATGATAACCGTCTCCTAAAGGAGGCTGTCGTTATCATATCCCTAGAACATTCACTTATGTTCTAAAACTGCTTCCGACTGTTCCTCCAGGATTGGATCAATATCAACTTATTGCATCTAGTGCAAGAACAACATCTGGTGTGGTACTTGACATTTCATGATTGACTCAATTGCCTGAGCAAGTGATCTGCCAATCATGCACATCCCTCTCTAGTTTAGTCTATAAGACACCTTTAGAGAGGGTGACTCCATCAACTGCAGGTGCACTACCGTGCCAGGAGTCGTCCATTCTAAATACTCATAGAATGCTGTCAAGGTACCCTGATTGGGAAACCACCCAAATCTAGATCTAAAACCATAGATCTAGTAACCAGTATGTCTGATATAATATCCAAGTCCTATGTGGAGAAGACACTGTGTGACGACCAAAGTATAACCGATCGTAGTATAGGAATATCACTTCCTACTACCTTCTCAACAGATCCATCCCCTATTCTGATGACGTCAAACCTATGACTGTCACATCAGAAATAGATGATCTATCTCCGCTGTATCTGCTTTAGTCTATAAATAGACATAAGCCTGATGTCCACCAATGCTTCCGCTGCTCCCACTGACTACGACAACCCTCTGGCAGAGTCATATAGACGTGCACTTCCAAAGCTAGTTTAGAACGACGCTATACTCATCCTCCTGCCGGGTCTCGCAGTCTGGAACAGCAGCAATGGTAAATTGTGGGTAAACAAGAACTTCCCTGTCACCGTCCTTGAGGCTACCGGAGTACCTCTCGGGTGCCTGAAGTTACCCACCGTATCTGCGGAGTGGCCAATGGAATGTTAAGTCAGATTGAATCTTTAGGTTCCTTATCAAATCTTCAGTAATCGTTTGTGGTTTTGGAATCACTTCCAGTTCTACCATACTCCCACTACTTTTCCTGAAAAAATCCATTTTTAATAAAAACTGTGGCGAGTCTAGAACAATATTGCTATTGTTCATCCAGATGGTAGAAAGTCAACCCTCGTCATAGCCTGGGTCAACCCACAAAACAGCCATTACAGAAACGTGCCTTGAGTTGTCCAGTGTCTGGTTTTAAGCATAAGCCGGACAACTCCCCGTACCTTAACATCGTTAAGATATGAACTGTTCTATATCCAATATAGAACCAGAGGCACTGATTCAATTGAACCAGATTCAAATCATGCAACTATCTCCAGTGCATGTCAACTAAATGGAAGGAGGCCGATCAGCGTTACTCAACTTAGGAATGCTTCAAATTATGAGTAACCTGAAAGAGAAGCCAGTTCTTATTACTATCAACTGAATACCATACACAAGTATCTACATCTTCGATCACCTTGAAGAATCCCGATACTTGCTACACCTGGTTCTGTACTCTATTCAAATACCTATAACTCCTCAAAACTTAGACCCTGTATTTCTACGAAACACATGTCTAAGAACTAGAGAAGTTAAAAGTAAACAGAATATAGTATGAGGACCAACCCCTCTGTCCTAATGGACACTGGACAACATACAATACTCTGTATAAGTCCGCTGAGTCTAACAACTCTTTCACTGTGCGTCGTAGGTTAAAAACTGTACTTATGGTTAAGAAGAATTACACCGCTGTTTAATGCTCCTTACCTAACCATCCACTGATATAGGTAAATGTCATCGACATAATATCAAAAGGTATATCTCACTCTATGAAAATAGACGTACAGATATATCAATTTGAAATTGGTGCAAACCAGCGGATATTCAAAACCAAATATTTGCCGACCGGCAAACAGCCCAGGTGATCTCCTCAAATATCACCGATTACAACGAATCCCGATATAATGAGGATGGTCACCTAATTCCCAATAACTTACTCCCACTCATCATCTATAAAACCATACAGATGTGAGAATCCAACCTGGTAAATACATACCCTGGAGCAAGTGTCTAATCGGGAAATCAGTTTTCTATTAACAGTACACAGTGAAACTGAAACATTGAAATGTTTCGTCGGGGTTTCCTGGTATTCCTAGTAATGCCTCTTCCATTATCCAGATTCACAACCATAACCGTATAATTCTTTGCCACCTCTCCAAATCCCTTTATATGTCTTTAGTCATTACCTTCTGTACACCCCTTTAAGCCAAATGGTTTTCTTCCTTCCCTACCGTTCGGCACCAGCCTATGGTTTGGAAGAAGACTATCCAAAAAGCATAAACGGTGTACTTTCCTAATCCTAGGAGCACTCGCAATGCGAGAGAAGGTGAAGATAAAAGACACCTGAATGTACTTTATTCCTATTTCTCCTGAACCAGGATCCATCCCCGAACTGGAACAAGTTCCTTTCGAGTTCGTATATAACCATACGATGGATTATCCAAAAAATTGGGATCTTCGTAGTGATACGGAGTGTCCTGGAGAAATACAAAGGTGATTTAGGATTGGCGAAGAAATACTTGGTTTGGTCGTGAATATCAGTCGCAATTTACTTTGCCCTCCTACTAATCCCTTGCTTTGTCTTGACTTAATACCTTCTGCACACCATCGTTATGCTAATTGGTTTTCTTCATTCCCTACCGGTCGGCACCAGCCTAAGGTTTGGAAGAAGACTATCCAATTTGCGTAATAGGTGTACTACTCCTAAACCAAGGAGTACTCGTAATGAGAGAAGGTGAAAAAAGAAAAGACAACTGAATAATCCTATTCGATTTCTCCAGAACCAGAAACCATCCTCGAAGTCCTTCGAGTTCGTATCTAACCATACGATGGTTTTGTCCAATGGAAGTGGACGTTCGTAGCAATACGGGGTGTCCTGGAGAAAAGGGTAAAAGTAGGAGTGGCAATGAGGTTTGCAACTCTGACAATCCAAAAGCCAGTGTTAAGAAGGTTCGGTCAACTTGGTCACTGAGTCAAAGTCCAGGGTCGGGTCAATGGTCGCTGCCAAAGAGAGAGAGAAAAGAAATCACTCAGCGTGCACTCTAACCTAGATCAGAATGGTTATCATTTTGTCTAATCTGGAAACCTCCCACTGTTTCTCAAATTCTCCTCCAAACCTGAAAGAAGAATTAGTCGGGATCACCCGAGGAGTAAACCAACTCATCAGTGGGAATCGGGATCCAACTATCATCACATGATAACTTGACGGAATCCACTCAAGTCACCACACTCCAGAAGGTATGCGCATGCCTGGCAAGTTTCAGTTCTTTTGAAAATCCCGATGTGTGTTTTTACCCCTAGGACTCAAGTAACCTTGACGGAGTCAACAAATCAAAGAGTCCTAGTCAAGTTCATCCCGTCATTATCTGGATTGCATTAAACCCACCCGTACGTGCCCTTGACGGAGTCAACAAGGCCGCACGACTGTCCTAACCAATCCCATTTATGCAACAAACAAGCACTACTTAGCTACCGTACACTACGCCTTGACGGAGTCAACAAACGCAGCACGAATACTAAATAATACTCATAAGAAATGACGGAGGGCTACGAATGGTTTTTGGCGAAAAACCTTTAACGTAATGAACTTGATATCGTCGAAGGAACTGCATAGCCTTTTATAAAAATATAGTGACGAAAACCTTTGCTAAAGAGGTCACTCCCGGTGAAGGGATCTCGGCTCTTTCCCCGTAGAATGAGGTGCAGGATATTCCAACTGAATACCACGATGCAAAGCAAAAGTAATCGGCTATAGTGAAGTTATTGCCCTGACGCAAACTTCTGTCCAAGGGGTCACTCCCGGTGAAGGGATCTCGGCCCTTGCCTCGTCGACTGAGGAGCAGGATATTCCAAATGAATACCACGATGCAAAACAAAAGTGAACGTCCTTGCAATAACAGCTTTTTGAAAAATGTTCCAACAACATCAGATTAGGTTTGTTTATCTTGCATTGATCCGAATCAATGCAGTCCCATCAATTGATCACACCACAAAGAACGAAAATATACTGACGTACGTATATGCCATCCGCATTCGCCACTGGGTCCCGTCATCACCCGTTAGGTTAGCTAACTAACGGCAGAGCGGGGACTGGACTAGCGCGGATGTAAAGCATATACAACATCTACTAATATATATACCAATATATATAGTATTTCGCTCAAGGCGTGAATAAAAGGCAACATCACAGAAATGTACAGCATCACAGAACAATACAGATATCTGGAAGCCCCGGGTTTCACAGAGCCGCTGCTGAAACCCGACGTTCCCCTGGTCGTGTGGATAGCCTGTGCAATGAAATCCTAGACCCCTACGGGTGCGGCAAGTCACCCGCCAAAACCTGAAGCGAGGCAGCCCCTTTCAGCACCGTGAATGGACCACCCAGCACTTCACGGAATCCGGTAACTTGGGCACCCCTCCTGGGTCAACCTGTACCCCCTACGAGTGCGACGAATAGCCCGCCAATCCTAGAGTGAAGCCCCCTCCGTCTCAATGCCATGAGATGCGGGCTTTGTTGCCCTCTAGAACCCGGCTATCCGTGCACCCCTCCGCGGGGTAATCCTAGTACAGAAAGTAAAATATACATACGCCGGGTACATCGACCGCAACCAGGTCGTGCCCCAAAAGAATAATACAAACAGGCAGTGACGGCAGTCCACATGTCGGACGCTCGCCCCGCAATATCAAATGTACATAATACAACAAAACAGTACTAGCATTGCATCCAGGCTATCCCCACGACCGATCCGCAACATCATAGCATAAACATAGAACATCAACGTGAAAGTCACGTTCGCAAATCCGTCTAACCGGGCTATAGCAGTTAGACCGGATTTACCGATCGAGTGACATTCACGGTCGCAGATATAATGTAAATACTGTGAAAAATGTGTTTAAAATTTTCCGATTGACCAAACATTAACAAGTGGGCCCCCAATCAAAACTGTAGCACTCACAGAAAACCTGGGCCCAATTTTAACATTCCAAAACCCCTAATTTTAGCCCATAAGCCCACTGCAAAAAAATGAAGCAATGAACCCACAAACTTGCGGCGGAAGAGCGGCAGAAATGGGGTTCGTGCCGCGCTTCCGCGCTCGACCTTGAGGTTCACTGTCTCGTTTTTTCCCAGAGTTCTTAGAACTCCCTTCACATCTTTCTGAGACCACCTGAAAAAATTTTAGACACCAAAAAATTTCAACAGAAACTGATGTGAAGGAAAAATACGGTTTTTGGAATTTCGGTCGATCGGATAAGCAAAACACATTAGAACAAGCTAGGTAAGGTTAATGGCGTGGCTCTGATACCATGTTGCGCCACGGCAGCGCCCCGGCCTCGTACTCGAGGCCAAAATGCGGAATCAAAGATTTTCCTTACTCGGAAACCGGCGCTACCGTGGACAATGAAAACCCGGATCGTAAACCATTAACCTATACTAGCTAACTAGAGATGGGGTGAGAAGTATACCGAGCGATCCGTGTCCTTCGGTCTTCGTCTCCACTCCGATCTCCCGCGGAATCTCCGTCACCTCCTCGCTCGTCGGAAAGGGCACCACGTAGCCGGAATCTTTTACGGGCTCCCGCCTCTTGACCGAGGCAACTCGGGCGCGAAGTTGGCTAGCCGACGCGTCCAAGGCTTGCTATAGAAATAGTGTAGAAGGTTATCTCTTTGGGGCTTCATGAAGTTGCCATGATGTTTGGAGGAAAGGAATAAAAGGCTATGGAGGGATTTGTGTAATTTTGCAAGCAAGCAAGCATGAGAATGAGATGATATCTTTTCACCACTAGAAAAATGATCCTCTCATTATCCTCCCTCAAGAATGGCCGGCCCCCCTCAAGAATGAAGAAGATTGGAGAGAGAAAAAGAATACTTCTCCAAATAAATCTCAAAAGAAAAGAATAATAATGATCAAAATGGTCACTCTCATTTCACCTTCACAAACCATCAAATGAAAGGAATGGAATAGACTAGAAAGGCATCTCATGATGAAACAAGTCTCATCATAATGCAACATATGCAAGAAAACCCTCCACTAAATGTTAATTGCAAACTTGCAATTAACACCCTCCACCAAGAAAGTCCGACCGAGAAGGAATGAAGGAAAACCGGCCGGAACGGAATGCAAACTGTCAACTTCAGAAAAACTGATCCCGTAATAAAATACGGGAAAACCCCACTACTGCAAATACATGCCCGCATTTGTATTCCCACTGAACACAAATGCAAAGAGACAAAACTACACTATCAAATACTAGAATCCGGCTTAAGCCAAAGCCGGCTAGTAAAAACTGTCCGATCACGATCCGTGCAATACCGCACGTATCTGATCGAACCCTGCCATATCTCCATACGGCCTCTACAGCGTTTCGCCCGAAACTTGAGTAACTGAGTGTGGTGGACTCTAAAGACTCGTCAATACTTTGGCTATGGATTTAACCACTAGCACGTCAGAGGTATAAGCCAATACGTGACGGGCCACCAGGTATTGACCAAATGGGACGTCGATGAGGAAGCTCACCCCGACACCCAACTGAGCCTGTCAGTGACAATATCCGTACAGTCCGGTCCGTTCGTCTATGAGTATCGCATGGCGGGCCTAGGGGGTTGGTAAAAGTCAGACCCCCAAAAGCGGTACAAGTCGTGTCGGAGTGTAGCCCAGAACGCCCTGAGATACTACTGGAATACCTACCAGTAAATCTCCTGCCTCGGCCGAGGGCTTTGCGTAATGGCTCTCCTAGACACAGCGCGACCTCACCCCCAATACCGGGAGAGACGAACCCCTGCAGATCCGCTCACTGCCTCCATGTGGCTCGGGACTGTACCCAACTAAAACCTGTTTGCACGACTCCTTTGAGCCGTGGTAGGGTAGTAATCAAAGCACAGTGGGAACTCACATGAGACAAATGACGATCTCAGGTCGATGAACTAACCTGTACACATGTCACCAGGGAACTGCTATCTGACATCTGGTATATGACCAACTAGCAGGTTCCCGGCGAGTCCTGTCCAGTGTACTCATAACCCAATGAGCACCTGTATACATCTTAGGTGAACCAACTGACACCAGTGGCTTGTGAGACCGGCCACCGCCCCTCGTCAGGGTCTCGACTGTATACACTAGTCTACTAATGGAGTATCGATGCCCTGTCTCGAAACTCCTACGACTAGGGACCTTTTAAGGATGTGCTTATAGACTACCAGCTCCCACGTATATGATCGCCATCATACTGCTGGTAGTCAAGCAAGAATCCTAGGGGCTCTATCAACGTGTAATAGCGACATGTCAGGTCACCTGAAACAGTACACGATGATAAAGGTAAACCAGATAGCATACTATCATCTCGAGTAAGACTGTCCTACCGGGATAGGTCCTCCCTCAATCATTGCAATCACGTGCCTGTGATCCAATAATTAACTCTGAGGGCACTATCTCCAACATGATCAGGTGACACTGCCTTAGAATATGTCTGGATCACTGATGGGACCGGCGTTCCTTGGCATAAGCCACAACTCCATTGTCTCACAATGGTAGGAACATAGTTCATCTCATGAACCATTATACACCCAAACAGCCTCTTTGGTAGCATCTTAAGTAGCGATGTATCCTGCCTTTATCGTCTAGTATGTCACGGTATTTTGCTTGGAACTCTTCCAACATACTGTCCCTGTACTGAGGGTAAAGACAATGCCTGCGACTGACATTCAGTCGTCTTTATCACCCTGGAACCCTTCCAGTGATTCTCCCCAGGATCATGTGATACCATCTCACTTCGACAAGTGAGAATCCTAACATCCATTTAGATCTATCTCATAGATCCAAAATCCAGGAGTTAGTAGGTATCATTATGATCCTATATGGAGAATCATTGTGATATGCGGAGATTGATCGAGCGTAGCATAGGAAACTCCTTCCCTATCAGGAGTATGTCATCCACGTACTCTACGAGGATCATCACCATACTCCCTATTACCTTTTTGTATATACAAGGTTCATCTACCATTTTGATGATGTCAAACTCTTTGACTAATCCATCAAAACAGATGTTCCAACTCCGCGATGCCTGCTTTAATCCTATAAAGCATCTTGCACACGTTTCCGCTGCTCCCACTGTCTACGAAGCCCTCTGGCTGTGTACTTATAGACGCACTCTTCTAAAACATCATTTAGAAAAGCAGTCATGACACCCAACCACCAGATATCGTAGTCATGGTATGTAGCCGTGACAAGTAGGATCTGGATGGACTTAAGCATAGCTACTTGAAAAAGGTTTCATCATTATCCACACCTGGTCAATGATGCACACTTTTAACAAGTCTAGCTTTGAAAGTCTCAACTTTTCGATGTACACCAAGTAATCTTCTCAAGATATACTTGCTCCTGATGGGGATTTAACCCTTCAGATATAGCAACCAAAGTCCATACTTTGTTGGTGTACATGGATTCCATATCAGATCACTAAGCATCCAGCCATTCTTACAGAGTCCCACTCCTGATGGCCAGCTCGAAACTAGTTGGGTCATCATCTCATGATGCAATCCTCGCTCCCACTGTCATAGAGAAACAGAAGTATCTCTCAGGTGGGTGAGGAACCCTACTAGATCGGCGGAGAGGTTGAGGTTCGTTGGTTTCTACTGAATCCTCTGGTTGTACCAAATCATCTGCTGTAGTTTGCATAGCTGGAACCTTTCCAGTTGTACATAACAGACCTTGCCTCGAGCTTGTCCGGATTTTGCTTTTAGACATAGGCCGGACAACCCCAAATCTTAACTAACTTAAGATATGGGCTCTTCCCATTCCATATCACACATGAAATGGTAGGCAACTGATTTGATCTGAACCCTTTTCAATAGGTATGCAGCTTCTCAAGTGCATAACTCCCAAAAGGAAATAGGTAACTCAGTAGTACTCATCATAGAGCACACCTTATCATATAGGGTGTTATTGCTCCGCCCCGATATACCATCGTGCAATGGTGTATACGGAGGAGTAATGCTGAGAGAGAATCTCATTCTCCTTTAGAATAGTCCAGGATTTCCGTGCTCAAGTATTCTCCTCCCTGATCACATCAAAGGACATAATACTTGTACCATAATTGGTTCTCTACTTCTAACTTATATTCTCTGAATATCTCAAAAGGTTCGGACTTGTGTTTCAACAGGAACATATGTCTGAATCTAAAGAGATCATCAGAGAACGTAATGAAGTATAAAGAACCATTCCTGGCATGTGTAGACAGGGGACCTACATACATCAACATGTATTATCCCAAGAGTTCATTAACTCTTTCTCTGTTTCCAGTAAACGGAGCTATGGTCATCTTATCTTTGTGACATGACTGGCGAGTTTCACAAGATGTAAATTCAAACTGATTTAAATATGCATCTATATGTAACTCTAGCTGGTCGGGTCACATTGATCTGACCTAGTCTACAATGCCTCAAGAAGAATTCGTTCATTTCTGAACTCTTCCTCTTGTGTGTGTTCCATATACTAAGAACTGTAGTTTGATTTAGAACATCAATGCTTTTAGATAACGTGCCTGAACCGATCAACCTTTGATATAGGAAATGTTCAAAACATTATCCATCAATACAAAATTATATCCTTTCTTTTCTAACAAAGAGAGTGATATGATTTGGTATATCAGGTTCGATATCTAATAACATCCGTTCAGAATCAATGTATTGGTAATACAGGGTGACAGTGACCAACAGACTTGGCTGCAACACTTGCCCCATTTTCTGCCTCATGAAACTTATCACCCGTTCTCAGTTCTCTACCTTTCTGCAGCCCTATGTAACAGATTACATATCTGGGATCCTGATCTGGTAACACATACCCAGGACGTAAAGGATACCGAGAAACAGTTCTCTGTAATGAACACACCCGAAGATGATGCATCAGCATGCACTCTTTTCGTTTGGGCGGCACGGGAATTCTGGTAATCCCCTATTTCCTGCTCTGTCTTATAACAATTATAAGTTGGAGCGGGACCAACGTTCCCCAGCTCAGTATAACAAGCGGGTTCGGTCAAATATCCGTATTATTATCTTGATTAAGGCGTGATATGGTCGCTACCTGGAGAGAGAGAGAAGAAAACACTCAGCGTGCGCTCTATCAAGAATAGATTGGTTATTATTTTATCTAATCAGGATGGCTCCCACTGCTTTTTATCAAATCTTCCTTCAAACCCTAAAAGGAAAGACTAGCCGGGATTAATTACACACTACAAGTTCGCCAATCTTTCAGCCAGGCCAGTGTCGGTACTTTGAGGGAGGTCCCCCGTGCTTTCGCACGAACCTAATTAATGTAAACCTCGTTTTCCCAGAGGCGTAACCCCGTTGACACCTTTCTAGACACCTACTTGATCGGCTAATTGTAATGTATAAAACTCTCCCAGGAGTAACTCTTACTCGCAGCGGGTATCGGGATCCAACTATCTCATAGAAGGTATGCAATCTCATTGCAAATTTCAACACTTGAAATTCCCGATAATATTTTGCCCCTAACGTGCTATGACCTTGACGAAAGCCAACAAACCATAGCCCGCTAGTCAAGTTCAACCCGTACATTTCTTGATCGAATTAAACCCACCCGCACGACCCTTGACGAAAGCCAACAAAGCCGCACGACTACCCTAATCCAATCGCATCGTATGCTGGCAGATAAGCAGCATATAGCTACCGCACACTGCACCTTGACGAAAGCCAACAAATGCAGCATGAATACTATATACAACTTATCTGAAATGAAGGAGGGCTACGACAGGTTTTTCTGAAAACCTATTGCGTAATGAACTTGATATCGTTGTAGAATCAAATGATTTTAAAATGGAGTGCTTTTGAGGCTTTTCTAGTTTTGCTAAAGGAGTCACTCCCGGTGAAGGGATCGTCGGTCCTTTCCTCGTCGAATGAGGTGCGGGATATATCATATATATCACTGTGCAAAGCAGAACTCTTAAAAGCAATCAAAAGACAAACCGAGTGTGTAGCATCTGCCAGTTATTGCTAAAGGAGTCACTCCCGGTGAAGGGATCTCGGTCCTTTCCTCATCGAATAAGGTGCAGGATATATCACATATACCTCTGTGCAAAGCAAGAACTGTAGCTACCTGTTTTATTTTGAAATTCGATTCTACAACATCTTAGGTTTTTTTACTTTCATTAATCACATTAATGAAGTCCCATCATTTAAGTACCTAATCATCACAGATAAATACGACGTACACTTATGCCATCCGCATTCGCCTCGATGTCCCCTCGTGCACCGTTAGGTTAGGTAACTAACGGCAGAGCGGGGCAGGGCTAGCGCGGGTGTAAAACATAAGTAACGCCTATATAATATATCATATATACTATATACTGTATCTATCAGAGAACATCACATGATCACATCACAGATATCGCAGCAGAAGAATCATATGAAATATTGGATATACTAGGACGTCCGTGTTTTCAATACGAGCCAGTATAAAACACGGATTCCACGGTCGTGATGAATAGCCAAACCCACACCCCTAGACCCCTACGAGAGCGGCAAGCAACCCTACCAATTCTGGAGTTAGGAGACCCGGACTCGACTCCTCGAGTTGGTCTCCCACTGAACTCCAGAACCCGGTTACTTGTGCCCTCCTCCTTGGGTCTATCCTAGTGCGGAAAAGTAAATAATATACAAGAGGTGACAACTTCCGCAACCTGGAAGCGCCCCAATAAAAGAATATTACATACAAGTTTTTACATGAATGAAAATGAAAAACACTCATCTCACATAAAACCCCCGGCTATTCAAACACGACGATCCAATATAACATATCCAGCAACACATAACATCACATGTCATCAACGTACGTAAATATGCGCATCCCAATTTTCGTTGACATATAGCAACGAAACCGGCGATATCACATATTACACTTACGGTCACAGAAAAGAAAGTGTAAAACTACAACAGTTGGAATCCGCAACCACCTCAGACATCACATGCCTGACCAAATGAATTCCTTAGACATCGCATGCCTAACAATTATAAACCCCGCATTTTAGTCTCAAAATCGAAAACACTTTTCAATACCAAGTCGGGTAATTCAACGAGATTCCCGACACCCTGATCGAATGCTCGTCGCAAACTTCAGTAGGCGGCTGCACCCCCGATACCGTCGACGAAGTGCACCAAGGCGGAACACCGCTACCGCGAGCACCCGAACGGATGCTTTCGACGACGGGGTTCTCCTACAGTCACTTGGTCGGGGCTATGGGGTGAGGCTGTCTATTAAGTTTACCCGGCGAGTATCCGCGTACGCTACGTGATTGCGACGAACTTTTGATCACATCAAAATTCCATGGCAACCGATCAAGTGAGACTAAAGTGCTACGTTTATAACATTCATTCAGTTATCACATAACTATTTGTGAATTCCAATTATTGTATCTCATTCCAGATAAACAGAAAATGTTAAACTTTTCGATCGAACAGTCAAACACCCAAGTTTTCCCGATACAGCTCAACACATGAAATAAGTCTAACAACATTCCGTTCGTGCCTCAGTACCAACGGTCCAGCCGTAGAAGGGTCAAGCCAACGCCTCACATGTGGCACGCCGTACTGCCCCAAACCCGAAGGTTCAAAGGGCAGTTCAAGACGGTCACATAATCGAGTTAAGGTTTGTTGTCTTCTAGAGGGTCCATCGCGTTACTTGCACTACTTAGAACGTCGTTAAACTACGGAAAAATCCAACATTTGGAAATTTCCCGACAGGGGAAAAATTGGGTATTTATATCCGGTCGAACTTTTTAACATATTCTAAAATTTATCCGGAAAGCCAAATAGACAAAATTTGATACCCCGATCGAAACACCGAATCCCCAAAACAACTCCAGAAAATTCAACTCTTGAATAAATATTAAAAATTTCCAGAAGACTCAGCATTACAAAACATGAATTACTATGCAAGCCACGTGGAGTAACTCAACACAGTGGCCGCGGAACCACCGCGAATCCCATGGTGGGGGCCGCGGTTCCGCGCCTCTGTAGTCGAGTTACTATCACGTGCTTCACAGTAACTCATCCAATTACCTGCTGAATTTTTTGGTAATTTTTAATCTGGAAAAACTCACTGTTTTCAAAAAAGTACAGAGAGCAAGAACGGAATTGGGTTTCGGGTTCGTTCGGACTTCAAATTCCGTCTAAACTTTGCCTAAGGCTCCAGCTAGGCTCTGATACCACTGTAGGGTTCCTAGGCACTCACAAGAGGTCTCACAAGGCATCAACCATGCCAATTTCAAATTTAACGGTGCCGAGAAACCCTAAACTACGGATCGTTGGCTAGAAAACTAGGCGAAATAGAAGCTAGTTAACAATTTAACTATAAGGAAACGGAAATACAACCTTTGTAGATCCGGTGCTCCACCTCCATAGCTCCACAACGAAGTATCATCACTGTCCAAATCGAAATCCGGGCTCTTGCGTCGGCTTCATCGGAGAATAGGCAAGCTAGGTCGTCGATGTCCATGCCGAAGATGATCTACGTCGAGGCATCGCTAAATCAAGCTCCGACTTCACCAAGTCATGAAACTTGTGAAGAAAACACACTCTACTACTTGGCAAGAGGTAGAGGATGAAGAAATAGGAAGTGGGTAGACTTTAGAATTGGATTTCTCACTTGTTTTCATCAATCACCATTGATGAAGCAAGCTTCTTCTTGAAGTGAAGAAGAAGAAGATGGAAAAAGGTTATGATAAGTTATTTTGTAAAAAGAGATAAATATGAATACTTATCATTAACCAACCATAGTTTAGTGTAGAGAATCAATCATAGTTAAAATGAAGGGTTAGGGTTAAGCATCAAGACAAAATGGTGACTTAGTCAAAGTATCATGAAGCTTCATAATCCATCCAAAGAAAGCCACCATTTATTCTTTATGCAAATCAAATTCCAAAAAGAATAAATAGATAAATAAATGAATAAAATGAATAAGGAAAAAGTAAACCCTAACCATTTCATTAACCAAGGTGTAATTCTTTACACTTAACCAAAAGGCATGCATCATCAAACATGACACAAGCAAGTGCACAAAATCATATCGCATATGCAATGCGCACATCCGAGTGAGAATATCCATTTAAAGTGAACCAATACTAGTTAATGCAAAGTAATATATCAAATATATAAATATGCATTAAATCATTAAATCAACACTTGATTCAATGATCCGGTCATGTCGCACACAACCGACTAGTTTACAATATATCGGCTTATCGAATCAACGCTTGAATCGATAACTAGGTTATATCGCATACAACCATTCGATACATTTATCGCGAGAATAGAATACGGTATCACATACACGCATTATTCTCGGTCCCGCACATATCTCATATGCGCTCCTATTTCGTTTCGCTTGAGCCAGGAAACCTCTGTGTAGGACTCTAAAGACTCGTCAATACGCCGGCAGCAGATGATGATCATATCAATCACCCACAAGCCGCAAGCGGTCTGCTAAACGTAACGGCCACCCGGGTATTGATCGATCTGAAGATCGACGAGCAAGCCCGCTCACACTCCAGTGAATCCGACCAGTAACACTACCGTACAGTCCGGTCTGATCGTCTGATATGTCGCATATCTTGCCTAGGGGTGGTTAACGTCAGACCCCAATAGCTCGATAAGTCGTGTCGATATGAGGTCTATAACACTTCGAGAAACTACTGGTAACACTTACCAGTAAATCTCAGCAACCCTGGCCAGGGATTTCCTGTTATAGCCAATCGAACACAGTGCAACATCAACTCCCTATACCGGGAGAGACGAATCCCCTCCTATCGCTCATTGCCTCGATGTGACTCGGGACTGTACCCAAAAACCACCGTTTTGCACGCCCTCTTGGACGTGGTAAGATGGAAATCAAAGCACAGTGGGAACCACACAAGACTCTATGACGATCTCGGGTCAACAGACTACTCTGTACCAGTGTCTCACCAGAGAACTGCCATCTGACGTGAGGTATAATACCATCTGGGAGTTCTCGGCGAGTCCGTCCAGTGTACCCAGTCTCCACTGAGCACCCGTATATCATCTCCGATGTCAAACACCAATGGATATGGGATCATCCATCGCCCATCTGTATGGGTCGAGAAGGTACACGCTAGTTTACTCTGGTATATCGATGCCCCGTCTCGATACACCCACGACTAGGGACTTTGAAGGATGTACTTATGGACTACCATGTCCCCACTAGTATGATCCGCATCATAGTCCAGGTAGTCAAGTACAGATCCTAAGGGCTTTACCAACATGTAACAGAGAGACAATCAGTATACACGTTAAGGTAAAGTTCAACCAGATAGCATACTATCATGTCAAGCAAGAAATTCCTCCCTATATACGTCCCAGCATCCACTACAATATACATCCTATGTACAGTAATGGCCTCTAGGGCATACATATAACTAACAATCTCCCACTTGCACTAGGGCCATCTGATAGCAGTGGTTGAAGTATCTCATACTCAACCATCCCATAAAAGTCTCTCTCTGGGAACAGGCCTTTGTGAGTGGATCCGCTGTGTTGTCCTCTGAGTCTACTCTCCTAACCTCGATCTCCCTGGAGATCAACCATCTCCATGATCAGGTGACACTGCCTTAGAATATGTCTGGATCACTGATGGGACCGGCGTTCCTTGGCACAAGCCACAACGCCATTGTCTCACAATGGTAGGAACATAGTTCATCTCATGAACCATTATACACCCAAACAGCCTCTTTGGTAGCATCTTAAGTAGCGATGTATCCTGCCTTTATCGTCTAGTATGTCACGGTATTTTTCTTGGAACTCTTCCAACATACCGTCCCTGTACTGAGGGTAAAGACAATGCCTGCGACTGACATTCAGTCGTCTTTATCACCCTGGAACCCTTCTAGTGATTCTCCCCAGGATCATGTGATACCATCTCACTTCGACAAGTGTGAATCCTAACATCCATTTAGATCTATCTCATAGATCCAAAATCCAGGAGTTAGTAGGTATCATTATGATCCTATATGGAGAATCATTGTGATATGCGGAGATTGATCGAGCGTAGCATAGGAAACTCCTTCCCTATCAGGAGTATGTCATCCACGTACTCTACGAGGATCATCACCATACTCCCTACTACCTTTTTGTATATACAAGGTTCATCTACCATTTTGATGATGTCAAACTCTTTGACTAATCCATCAAAACAGATGTTCCAACTCCGCGATGCCTGCTTTAATCCTATAAAGCATCTTGCACATGTTTCCGCTGCTCCCACTGTCTATGAAGCCCTCTGGCTGTGTACTTATAGACGCACTCTTCTAAAACATCATTTAGAAAAGCAGTCATGACACCCAACCACCAGATATCGTAGTCATGGTATGTAGCCGTGACAAGTAGGATCTGGATGGACTTAAGCATAGCTACTTGAAAAAGGTTTCATCATTATCCACACCTGGTCAATGATGCACACTTTTAACAAGTCTAGCTTTGAAAGTCTCAACTTTTCGATGTACACCAAGTAATCTTCTCAAGATATACTTGCTCCTGATGGGGATTTAACCCTTCAGATATAGCAACCAAAGTCCATACTTTGTTGGTGTACATGGATTCCATCTCAGATCACTAAGCATCCAGCCATTCTTACAGAGTCCCACTCCTGATGGCCAGCTCGAAACTAGTTGGGTCATCATCTCATGATGCAATCCTCGGTCCCACTGTCATAGAGAAACAGAAGTATCTCTCAGGTGGTGAGGAACCCTACTAGATCGGCGGAGAGGTTGAGGTTCGTTGGTTTCTACTGAATCCTCTGGTTGTACCAAATCATCTGCTGTAGTTTGCATAGCTGGAACCTTTCCAGTTGTACATAACAGACCTTGCCTCGAGCTTGTCCGGATTTTGCTTTTAGACATAGGCCGGACAACCCCAAATCTTAACTAACTTAAGATATGGGCTCTTCCCATTCCATATCACACATGAAATGGTAGGCAACTGATTTGATCTGAACCCTTTTCAATAGGTATGCAGCTTCTCAAGTGCATAACTCCCAAAAGGAAATAGGTAACTCAGTAGTACTCATCATAGAGCACACCTTATCATATAGGGTGTTATTGCTCCGCCCCGATATACCATCGTGCAATGGTGTATACGGAGGAGTAATGCTGAGAGAGAATCTCATTCTCCTTTAGAATAGTCCAGGATTTCCGTGCTCAAGTATTCTCCTCCCTGATCACATCAAAGGACATAATACTTGTACCATAATTGGTTCTCTACTTCTAACTTATATTCTCTGAATATCTCAAAAGGTTCGGACTTGTGTTTCAACAGGAACATATGTCTGAATCTAAAGAGATCATCAGAGAACGTAATGAAGTATAAAGAACCATTCCTGGCATGTGTAGACAGGGGACCTACATACATCAACATGTATCATCCCAAGAGTTCATTAACTCTTTCTCTGTTTCCAGTAAACGGAGCTATGGTCATCTTATCTTTGTGACATGACTGGCGAGTTTCACAAGATGTAAATTCAAACTGATTTAAATATGCATCTATATGTAACTCTAGCTGGTCGGGTCACATTGATCTGACCTAGTCTACAATGCCTCAAGAAGAATTCGTTCATTTCTGAACTCTTCCTCTTGTGTGTGTTCCATATACTAAGAACTGTAGTTTGATTTAGAACATCAATGCTTTTAGATAACGTGCCTGAACCGATCAACCTTTGATATAGGAAATGTTCAAAACATTATCCATCAATACAAAATTATATCCTTTCTTTTCTAACAAAGAGAGTGATATGATTTGGTATATCAGGTTCGATATCTAATAACATCCGTTCAGAATCAATGTATTGGTAATACAGGGTGACAGTGACCAACAGACTTGGCTGCAACACTTGCCCCGTTTTCTGCCTCATGAAACTTATCACCCGTTCTCAGTTCTCTACCTTTCTGCAGCTCTATGTAACAGATTACATATCTGGGATCCTGATCTGGTAACACATACCCAGGACGTAAAGGATACCGAGAAACAGTTCTCTGTAATGAACACACCCGAAGATGATGCATCATCATGCACTCTTTTCGTTTGGGCAGCACGGGAATTCTGGTAATCCCCTATTTCCTGCTCTGTCTTATAACAATTATAAGTTGGAGCGGAACCAACGTTCCCCAGCTCAGTATAACAAGCGGGTTCGGTCAAATATCCGTATTATTATCTTGATTAAGGCGTGATATGGTCGCTACCTGGAGAGAGAGAGAAGAAAACACTCAGCGTGCGCTCTGTCAAGAATAGATTGGTTATTATTTTATCTAATCAGGATGGCTCCCACTGCTTTTTATCAAATCTTCCTTCAAACCCTAAAAGAAAAGACTAGCCGAGATTAATTACACACTACAAGTTCGCCAATCTTTCAGCCAGGCCAGTGTCGGTACTTTGAGGGAGGTCCCCCGTGCTTTCGCACGAACCTAATTAATGTAAACCTCGTTTTCCCAGAGGCGTAACCCCGTTGACACCTTTCTAGAAACCTACTTGATCGGCTAATTGTAATGTATAAAACTCTCCCAGGAGTAACTCTTACTCGCAGCGGGTATCGGGATCCAACTATCTCATAGAAGGTATGCAATCTCATTGCAAATTTCAACACTTGAAATTCCCGATAATATTTTGCCCCTAACGTGCTATGACCTTGACGAAAGCCAACAAACCATAGCCCGCTAGTCAAGTTCAACCCGTACATTTCTTGATCGAATTAAACCCACCCGCAAGACCCTTGACGAAAGCCAACAAAGCCGCACGACTACCCTAATCCAATCGCATCGTATGCTGGCAGATAAGCAGCATATAGCTACCGCACACTGCACCTTGACGAAAGCCAACAAATGCAGCACGAATACTATATACAACTTATCTGAAATGACGGAGGGCTACGACAGGTTTTTCTGAAAACCTATTGCGTAATGAACTTGATATCGTTGTAGAATCAAATGATTTTAAAATGGAGTGCTTTTGAGGCTTTTCTAGTTTTGCTAAAGGAGTCACTCCCGGTGAAGGGATCGTCGGTCCTTTCCTCGTCGAATGAGGCGCGGGATATATCATATATATCACTGTGCAAAGCAGAACTCTTAAAAGCAATCAAAAGACAAACCGAGTGTGTAGCATCTGCCAGTTATTGCTAAAGGAGTCACTCCCGGTGAAGGGATCTCGGTCCTTTCCTCATCGAATAAGGTGCAGGATATATCACATATACCTCTGTGCAAAGAAAGAACTGTAGCTACCTGTTTTATTTTGAAATTCGATTCTACAACATCTTAGGTTTCTTTTACTTTCATTAATCACATTAATGAAGTCCCATCATTTAAGTACCTAATCATCACAGATAAATACGACGTACACTTATGCCATCCGCATTCGCCTCGATGTCCCCTCGTGCACCGTTAGGTTAGGTAACTAACGGCAGAGCGGGGCAGGGCTAGCGCGGGTGTAAAACATAAGTAACGCCTATAGCTCTCATCAGCGAAGATTTCCTCAAAACTCTCATCGATACCCCGAAGAATAATGTCATCAAAAAGCGCGAGGTGATCTTCAGACTCCAAAAACGGTTCATAATCAGTGTTAGATGTTGACCCGGATAGCTCAGTGGAAGAGTTCGTATGTGTATGATACATAGTTGGGTCAAACAACAACATATGAAAAGAATCTAGATCAGTATCATGAGGCTGATCAAATTCGCTGCCGTCGACATCCATTAATTCGACAGAACATACTCGAGCATGAGGATCGGAGGGTTGACTTCCCAACTTGTAAATGTTGAGCTCAATTGACCTATTCACAAAAGATAGGTTCATAGAGCCGTTTCTACAGTTGATTACAACATTGGAAGTAGCCAAAAAGGGACGACCTAGAATCACCGGAATTTGGTTCCGTGGGTTCGCTACAGGCTGTGTATTAAGAACAATAAAGTCCACAGGGAATACAAATTCCCCGATTTTTATCAACACATCCTCAAGTTCACCCCTAGGTTTGGTGATTGATCGGTCGACTATCTGGAGAGTTATGTTCGAGGGCTTTAACACTTCGATACCTAGTTGCTCATAGACTGAATATGGAAGCAAGTTAACACTAGCGCCAAGGTCAAGTAAAGCACAGTTAATGTGTTTATCCCCAATAGAAATAGAAATAGTAGGACAGCCAGGGTCCTTACGTTTCCTTAGTAGTTGTTGGGGAAAAGCCGTGTCTACAGTACTTGACATGAAAACATTTTTAGGCACTTAAGACTTCCTCTTCCTAGTGCACAAGTTCTTCAAAATTTTCGCATAGGACGGAACTTGTTGTATAGCATTTAGAAGAGAGATGTTGATGTTAACTTGCTTAAACATTTCCACAAGCTTCTCCATTTGAGCATTGGGCTTGTTGGGCCTCAACCTTTCCAGAAATGTAGCTCTATCAATAAGTGTTGGGTCCCACATTTGTGGAGAAGGTTGTGGGGATGGAAATGATGAAGTGGGTGGAGAGTTCGAGCTTTTGGGAAAACAGAGAATAGGCTCGGAAGAAGAAGGTAAATTAGACGAAATAGGGTAAGAAGTAGAAGTGGGAGTGGAAGTGGAAGTGGAAGCCTGGGGTTCAATTGATTCCTCAACATCAATCTGTTCACCCACATAATTTTCTAGCACTCTTCCAGATCTCAACGTGGTAAGTGCATTCATATTAGTATAATGTGAAGGTCCAGGATCAGGTAGAGGTTGAGATGGAAGTTCCCTTTCTCTCTAGCACTTATTTCGGCTGTTAACTGTGCAATTTATGCTTCCATCGATTTAATAATCTCACCTTGGGAGGCGGTGGTTTTCTTTATATCATCGATAGAAGACTTAAAATCAGCCGATATTTGAATAGAATTTGTCAGAAGCAAACTCATGGTTTGTTCAAGTGCAGAGGTGTTATTGGTACCAGCAGAAAAAGGATCAAAATTGTTGGCCGGGTTTTGAAAAGGTTGCGATTGAAAGGGGTGCTGACTCAGTTATGGTGGTTGCTGTTGTGGTGGAGGGACCCATTGAAAGTTATTCTGGTTTAGATCCGTGTATTGAGTTTGGTGTTGGATCCAAGAAAGATCAGGGTGATTCCTCCAATCTTGATTATATGAGGAAGAAGAAGGATCGTTTCCAGGTCATTGCTGAAATGCAGCATTAGTGTGACCTTGAAACGGTACATTCAAAGGACATTCTTCCGTCAAATGTGATGGATTTGAACAGTAGCCACACACGGTTTTGGGAAGTGTGTAATGGTTTAGGGGGGCTGAAGAAATTCTGTTTTCTATAGCGTCGAGTTTCCTTTGTATTGCGGCCATTTCGGTTCTCATTGTGACGGAAACATCGAGCTGATTGATATCATCCCTAGACGATGGTGGTCTAACACTTTCCCATTGTAATGTGTTTTGAGCTAAATCTTCTAGGTATTTCCAAATTTCACCATCATCTTTAGATAGGAATTGGCAATGACACATGGTTTCAAGCATATGTTTAGTCGTGAGATCAATACCCTCATAGATAATTCGACACAGATCCCATTTAGGGATTCCATGATGAAGACATTGGATAAGAAGATTCTTGAACCGTTCAAAGCATTTCCAAAATGGTTCATTTGGAAGTTGGGTAAATTTGAAGATTTCGCTCCGAACATGGCTGGTCTTGTGATTGGGATAAAATTTCTTAAGGAATGCTGCAATAAATTCATCCCATTTTGAAATAGAATGTGCGGTTGTATTATAAAGCCACTTCTCGGCTAAATCGCACAACGTAAATGGGAGAAAACGTAAACGCAGAGCATCCAAAGACAGTTGTGACATTCCAATCATTGCGCATACATTTTCAAATTTGGATATAAAAACGTATGCGTCTTCAGACTCAAGACCGTGAAATTTGGGTAACAGTTTGATAAATTGGGGGTTGGTTTCAAAATTTTCCCCGTTGGCACGTGGTATAGAAAGATAGGTGGGAAGGGGAACACGTGTTGGATAGCATCTCTCTTGGAGAGAAATGCGTGGAGGATTCTGCGCACCTGCGGACGGTGGCAGAGTGGTGTTAAAGTTTGATGGAAATCCGTCCTTCGCGGTCGTGGTGGGTGGTGGGAAAAAGAAAATGTAGAAATACCGACTTTGGGGTCGATGGGGGAAACGCAGACAAGACGGGCACTAGAATCCCGTGTCCAGCCAAGCTTGCAATAAAGGGTTTAGCACAAATGGCAGCACTGTGATAATTAGGGGAAAAGTTGGTTGGTGTTTGTTTTGAAAAATACGGTTTTTGAAAAATCAAATCACAAAAAATGCACACACCACCCTAGATCTAGTGGTCACCTATGTCAAGACTCTAGACCGCTCCTAGACTTCTAGAAGACAAGTCGCAAGATAAATCATCTACCGCCTCTTTGCCCCTTCAATAGCCAGGTAAGTGCCAGGTAAGTGGGAGGTTCTCCACTACGTAAGTAGTGGGCCTAATTAAGTAACCACTTGCCTTAGACACACTTGCCTTAGACACCACAAAAGAAACGCGGATAAGCAATAGATTACACACGACCTCCTTCTGTCCTAAGTGAGCGCGACGGTCCTTAGAATCTTGTCTAGATATTTTTTAGTTAATAAAGGGTAATGCGGATGCTCGTTTTGTGATTTGCAGGGCTTAGGAAGGGTAATGAACTCCCCACCTAATCTGAATTTGGTCTTTGACCCTTAATTTCCGTATTAAAATATGCAAACAACCAAGATCAAAACACGCAACAATTTTTCTTTTTGCGGCGCTGCGAATTTTTGCAAAGAATCCTGCAGAAATTGGTTAATGGACAGAGCAGGGAGGAGATAAGAAAGTATAGAAGTTACCACAGAGAAATGAAATTCTGAAGCTTCAATATCACCGTGGATCCGCCGCGAAATGCTTGCAATGTCCGCGGTTCCGCGGTGAGTTGACGAGATCTTTGCACAAAATTTTGTACAGATGCTCCTTTTACTCCACTGGGCTTCCTGAAATGATCTGAATATTTTTCCCTTGCTCCGATGATTCCAGATTCCCTCGTAAAAATCACAACAAATCATTAAGCGCTTGTTGCGAACTTTGATCTAAAAATTCTGATGGAATAATAAATTTTCAACTCAAATAACAAAAACGAACAAAATAGCACACATCCCTGGCAACAGCGCCATTTGGTTGAATCGTATTCATTGTGTATGGAAAAGTTTTAATCACAACTAAAGAAATTTATACCGCAATCAATTAACAGTGTCGATGTAGCGCGTTAATGAATACGGATCGTCCACTGAGATGTGTGTTTTGATCGATCTTGTTTTAGATGAGTCGAAATGAAAAGATAAAAGAAATTGCAATAAATTGATTCAAGATTTGTAAATTTTAATTTCAAGAAATATAAAGAATATAGATCTAGAATCAAGAATCAAGAAATGTCCCAATCATTTTGATTTATCAAGATATGAAGAGTAGCTTGTAGGATCCGATTGAATTAATAGCTAATGATGAATCTAATAATTTCTAATCTTATCTATTGATAATTTGTAGCTAGATTGATGATGATGATTGAAGATTAGGGATCTATTGAAGAAACTAGGGTTTCTCCTTCTATCCCTTGTCTTTTCAATCATGATCATTCGAATCTAGCCTCTAGCAAAGAAAATCATCAATCATTTGATCCCTAATTTGCAATGAAATAATCAAGAAGTCATTTCGCTCCAAATTAGGTCATCAACGATTCTTTTTGCTAAAGTTCACAAATCTCATAAGAATTAAGACTAGTATTAAAATTTGATCATCATTAGATCTATCAATTCTCTCGAATCCTCCACAAGCGGAGATTTACTCAAGCATCATGAAAATAAATGAATCAAAGATCAAGAAGTTTCACAACGCGAGAATGTAAAGAAAACAAGAATTTCAATTATCACCTTTATTGAATTGATGACTAATTACACATTCCCTCAATTCGAGGTTACAAGATGTTGCTCTCGATCGCTCTTTTTGAAGAGGTAACTAGATCCATCGAATTTCGCTCCGCTTGATCTCCGTGAGTCGCGGATCGTCGTGGATCTCTTGCTCGGATGAAGATTGGCTTCGCGGATAAAGGATCGATGGTTGCTTGCTTGATTTGCTTCTCAAAATGATCTTGATTTGGCTTTGGAATTGGATTTGGGCTAGGGTTTTGGTATCAAGTTGTGTCACTCAACTTGAATATGAATTTTGGCTCCAAAAGTATAACTAACTCACCACTAATTGTCTAACCTCCAAAACCCTAGATCTAGATCTCTTTTTATAATCACCTTATTTAAATCTTCCCTCCAAAGCTAGGTTGTTAGAGTGAGCCTTCTAGAATGAGTTTGTTAGAGGGAATATTCTAGAATGAGGTTGTTAGAGGGAATATTCTAGAATGAGGTTGTTACAAGGAATATTCTAGAGTGAGTTTGTTATGCAGAGCCTTCTGGAAGAAGCCACGTGGTAATTGAGAGTCTTCTGGAAGCTAGGGTTGTTACAGGGAATATTCCAGAGGATTTTGGAGGGCCAAAGAGCTAACCTGGCCGCGGAACGGCCAACTCGGCCGTGGATCCGCGGCCTTATAATGGGCTCACTGCATGAAATTTCTGTGGTCTTCTTCTGACAATGTTGGGATCTTCTTATGATACCTGGAATCTGAACTTTCTTTCTTGGTTGCTGCCAGATCTCAAGTCTTGTACTTGATGCATTTTATCGGCACTTTTGTGATTCCAGCTCTTTAACCTGAAGGATTTTCTACACACAATCTTGATAAACAGTGTTGAGATAAACAATATCATTCGTGCAGTAATAAACACAAAATTTCCATCATAATGCCGGTTATGATGTATAACACATGTTATTTGATATTTTGTAGACGAATTGCTAATATGTGCTATATTTATACCAAACACCTTTAGATGATTGCAAAGAATAGGGAAATTGATGTGTTAAAAATGCAATATTTTCGACTGATCAACGCACCATATTTAATAGGGTGCGATTGCTCCGCCCCGATACACCGACGTGCTGTGGTGTATACGGAGGAGTAATGCTGAGAGAGAATCTCATTCTCCTTTGGAATAGTCCAGGAATTCCGTGCTCAAGTATTCTCCTTCCTGATTACATCATAGGACATAATACTTATACCCGTTTTGGTTCTCTACTTGTAACTTATATTCTTTGAATTTCTCAAAAGGTTCAGACTTGTGTTTCAACAGGAACACATGTGCGAATCTTTAGAGTTAATCAGAGAATGTAATGAAGTACAAAGAACCAATCCTGGCATGTATAGACAGGGGACCTACATACATCATCATGCATCAATCCCAAGAGTTCACTAACTCTTTATCTGTTTCGAATAAACGGAGTTATGATCATTTTATCTTTGTGACGTGACTGGAAAGTTTCACAAGATGTAAATTCAAAATGATTTGAATATGCATCTTAATGTAACTTGGCTAGTCGGGTCGCATTGATATGACCTAGTCAACAATGCCTCAAGAAGGATTCGTTCATTTCTGAACTGTTCCTCTTGTGTGTGTTCTGTATGTTAATAACCGTAGTTTGATTTAGAACGTATATTCCATTAGATAACGCGCCTGAACTAATCAACTCTTGATATAGGAAATGTTCAAAACATTATCCAACAATACAAAATTATATCCATCTTTACTAAATAAAGATACTGATATGATGTTGTATATCAGGTTCGGTATCTAATAACATTCGTTCAGAATCAATGTATTTTAGTAATATAGGGTGATAACTGCCAACATCTTGGCTACAACAATTGCACCGTTTCCAACTCTTGAAACTTTATCACCCATTCTCAATTCTCTACCTATCTGTAGCCCATGTAACTGATTACATATATGGGATCCTGATCTGGTATCTCATACCCAGGATGTAGAGGATACTGAGAAACAGTTATCGGTAATGAACACACCTAAAGAAGATGCATCATCATGCACTTTCTTCGTTTGGGCGGCACGGGAATCCTGGTATTCCCCTATTTCCTACTCAGTCTTATAACAATTATATGGTAGAGTGGGACCAACGTTCCCCAGCTCAGTATAACAAGCGGGTTCGGTCAATACATCCATATTATTATCTTGATTAAGACGTGACATGGTCGCTACTTGGAGAGAGAGAGAGAAGAAAACACTCAGCGTATGATCTTGCAAGATTTGATTGGTTATTATTTTATCTAATCAGGATGGCTCCTACTGTTTTTGTCAAATCTTCCTTCAAACCCTAAAAGGAAAGACTAGCCGGGATTAATTACACCCTACAAGTTCGTCAATCTTTCAGCCAGGCCAGTGCCGGTAATTTGAGGGAGGTTCCGCGTGCTTTCGCACGGACCTAATTAAAATAAACCTCGTTTTCCCAGTGGCATAACCCCGTTGACACCTTTCTAGACACCTACTTGATCGGCTAATTGTAAAGTGCAAAACTCTCCCAGGAGTAACTATTACTCGCAGTAGGTATCGGGATCCAACTATCTCATAGAAGGTATGCAATCTCATTGCAAATTTCAACACTTGAAATTCCCGATAATATTTTGCCCCAAGAGATCTATGACCTTGAAAAGGTCAACAAATCATAGACCCCAAGTCAAGTTCAACCCGTCATTTCCTGATTGAATTAAACCCATCCGCACGACCCTTGACAAGGTCAACAAGGTCGTACGACTACCCTAATCCAATCACATCATATGCTAGCAGATAAGCACTAATCAGCTACCGCACACTATGCCTTGACAAGGTCAACAAACGCAGCACGAATACTAAATACTACTTATCTGAAATGACGGAGGGCTACGACAGTTTTTTAAATAAACCTTTTGCGTAATGAACTCGATATCGTTGTAGAATCAAATGATTTAAATGGAGTGTTTTTTAGGCTTTTGCTAGTTTCGCTAAAGAGGTCACTCCCGGTGAGGGGATCTCGGCTCTTTCCTCGTCGAATGAGGTACAGGATATTTCACAAATGCCACTATGCAAAGAAAGAACTAGAAAAGCAATCAAAAGACAAAACCGAGGGTTGTCTGCCAGTTATTGCTAAAGAGGTCACTCCCGGTGAAGGGATCTCGGCTCTTTCCTTATCGAATAAGGTGCTGGATATTCTACAAGGAATACCGCTATGCAAAGCAAGAACTAGAGCTACCTATTTTTGAAAATTCAATACTACAATATCTTTAGGTTTATTTTCTTTCATTAATCTCATTAATGAAGTCCCATCATTTAAGTTAGCTAAGCATCACAGATAAATACAACGTACACTTATGCCATCCGCATTCGTCTCGATGTCCCGTCATGCATCGTTAGATTAGGTAACTAACGACAGAGCGGGGCAGGGCTAGCGCGGGTGTAAAACATAAGCAACGTCTATATAATATATCACATATACTATATACAGTATATATCTCATCATACAAAGTGATCACATCACAGAATATCGCAGCAGAAATCAACATATGAAATATTGGATATACTAGGATTTTCGGGTTTTAAATTAAGCTAGTATATAACACGGATTCCACGGTCATGATGAATAGCCAAACCCACATCCCTAGACCCCTACGAGAGCGACAAGAAACCCTACCAATTCTAGAGTTAAGAGAACCGGTTTCGACGCCTCGAGATGGTCTCCCACTGGACTCTAGAACCCGGTTACTTGTTCTCCCCTCCTTGGGTCTATCATAATGCGGAAAAGTAAATAATATACATCAACGGTGACATCTTCCTCAACCCGGAAGTGCCCCAATAAAAGAATATTACATACAAGCTATTACATGAATGAAAATGAAAAACTCTCATCTCACATAAAAACCCCCGGCTATTCAAACACGACGATCCAATATAACATATCCCAGCAACATATAACATCATATGCCATCAACGTAAGTAAATATGCGTATCCCAACTGTCATTGACATATAGCAACGAAACCGGCGATACACCATATATTACACTTACGGTCGCAGAATAGAAAATGTCAAATTACAACATTTGGAATCCATAATAACCTTAGACATCATAAACCCAAAATATCACATACTTTGGATTTCATGCCTAACTATATGAATTCCACATATTGTATTACATTCCAAAAAAACAAGACGATGTTAAACATTCCGATCGAATCAACAAACACCTAAAATAACCCAAAAAACTCAACACTTGAGAAGAGTTTAAAAAGATTCAGCACATGCCACAGTACCAATGGACCAGCCGTAGAAAGGTCAACCAATGCCTCACATGTGGCACCGCTGAACTACCACAAACCCTAGGGTTTAGTGGCGGTTCTAACGGTCACATAATCGAGTTAAGGTTTTGTTCTTCTAGAGCGTCCATCGCATTACTTGCATGATGTTTGAATGTCCTTTAACTCGGAAAAAATCCAACACTTGGAAAAATTTCCGGCGAGGGTTAAAATGGGTATTTGATATCTGTTCGAACTTTTTAACACCGCCTAAAGTAACCCGAAAAACTGTTAGAATTACGACTACGAAACACTCCGAGTTTCCTTTTCAGAAAGTTAACGTCACATGAAAAATTAGCAAAAACAAACAACACCTGAAACACCAAAACCTAGAGACTGGAACACAGTACAAATTTCAACCCCAGACTCATCCAAAAAACTGAGCAGGCCGGATTTTTAGCCCATGTGGTCGGCCAAAATCCGAGGGTTTGGGTTAAAATTTGGTTTGTGTTCATATTGCATCTCATACAACATTCTGCAGTTGTTTAAAAAAATTTTAGAGCATGTTTTAAAATCGACAGAAACTAGGCTCTGATCCCACTGCAGGGTCGCCTAGCACGACAGCAAGGTTTCGGGAGGCATCTTCCTATGCCGTTTTCAAAAATTTGCCATTCTAGCTAACCCTAACCCTAGAATCATTACTAGAAAATCCGACGAAATGATATGTAAACACTTTACATCTAAGTGAATGAGGAATACAACCTTTGTAGACCGGTCCTTCACTTCAAAAGCTCCGTGTAGTAGTCCCTTCACTGCGAGTTGTGATCTCCCGAACTCTAGAAAGGGTTCTCCCAGAGAAATGAGCAAGTTTGCTCGAAGTCTTCGAGGCCGAAGATGATCTACGTCGAGGAGACTCAAGCTCATGCTACCTCTTCACTAATTGTGAAATTAGTGAAGCAAACACCCTAAACTAAATGGCAAGTAGTAGAGAATGATGAAGTAAGAAATGGGCTCACTTTAGATTTTATTTTCTCACAATATTTTCTCATCATTTTGAAAGCTAGTGAGCTTTTCTTATGAGGAACAGTTCCCTGCGAGTCTTGTCCGGTGTACCCGTAACCCAACGAGCACCTGCATACTATTTCCAGTACAACGTACTAATGGCTGTGGGACAGACCATTTCCCCAACTGGGATGAGAAGTGTACACACTAGTCTACTCCGGAGTATCGATGCCCTATCTCGATAATCCTACAACTAGGGACCTGAAAAAGGATGTGTTTGTAGACTACCCAGCCCCCACTAGTGTGACTGCCATCACAACGCTGGTAGTCAAGTAAGATCCTATGGACTCTATCAATATGTATTCGCGATATGCTAAAAGAAACATATACACATATTAAGATAGATATAAACCAAGTAGCATACTACTATGTTGAGCAAGACTGCTAATACAACTGTGAATATCTCAAGCTTCCATTAAGTAATATACAAACTAGTATGATACAATAATGGCTCTTAGGGCATATACACTAACACAAGCTATATACCGTAGCAGACTCATTGATAGAGGCTGATTACATCGCTACCTACGATGCTGCCAAAGAGGCTGTCTGGATGAATATAGTTCATAAGATGAACTTGGTTCCTACCATTGAGCATCCAATACCTGTGTATTGCGATAACAATGGAGTTGTGGCTTTGTCCTAGGAACCCCGGTCCCATCAGTGATCCAGACATATTCTTAGATAGTATCACCTGATCAGGGAGATAGTTGATCTCCAGGAGATCGAGGTCAGGAGAGTTGACACAGAGGATAACACAGCGGATCCACTCACCGAGGCCCTCCCCCAAATGCTATTTGAGAGACTTTTGGGACGTTGGGTATGAGATACTACAACAACTGTCCTTAGTGCAAGTGGAAGATTGTTAGGAATATGTAACCCCTAGAGGCCATTATTGTTGATATAGTGGATGCTTGGACATATATAGAGAGGACTTTCTTGCTCGATATGATAGTATGCTATCTGGTTACCTTTATCTTAACATGTAGACTAGTATTTTCATACTGTCTATCTCTTACATGTTGATAAAGCCCTTAGGATATGTACTTGACTACCAGGATTATGATGAGACCATACTAGTGGGGCCAGGATGGTCCAAAAGTACATCCTTTAACTGTTCCTAGTTGAGGGGATATCGAGACAGGGCATCGATATTCCAGAGTAGACTAGTGTGTACGCTTCTTGTCCCTTAGAGGGCAATGGTTGTTCCCACAACCATTGGTGTGTAACATCAAAGATTGTACACAGGTGCTCATTAGAAAATGGGTACACCGAACGGACTTTTCGAGGACTCCTAGTTGGTATTATACCTATCGTCAGATAGCAATCCTCTGGTGACACTGGTACAGGTTAGTCTATAAACCCGAGATCGTTATAGAGTCTTGTGTGTCTCCCACTGTGCTTTGATTTTCTCCCTACCACGCTCAAGAGGAGTTGTGCAAATAGGTGGATTTTGGGTACAGTCCCGAGTCACGTGGAGGCAATGAGCGATAGGAGGGGTTTCGTCTCTCCCGGTATTAGTGGTTGATATTGCGCTATGCTCGATTGGCTATAACTGGAAGTCCCTGGCCAGGGCTGCTGCTGAAATTTACAGATAAGAGTTATCAGTAGTTTCTCGAACCGTTATAAGCAAGACATCGGCATGACTTATCACGTTACTGGGGTCTGACGTTTACCACCCCTAGACATGATATGCGACATATCAGACGAAGAGACCGGACTGTACGGTAGTGTTACTGATAGGCTTCCTAGAGAGTATGGACAAGCTTGCTTGTTGATCTTCATATCGCTCAATACCCGGGTAGCCAGCTAGTACCGCTGACGGCTTGTAGGTGACTGATGTGATCATCACCTACTGCTGGCGTATTGACGAGTCTTTTGAGTCCCACACAGAAGATCCCTGGTTCAACCAAAACGAAGTAGGACACATATGTGATATGTGTGTGGGCCTGATTAAATATGTGTATATGATACCGTATTGTAATCTGGAAGTTATCTGTTATCGAGTTAGGTTATATGTGATATAACCAAATTATCGAATCAAGTGTTGATTTGATAATGTGATACGCAAATAAATGATATTAGTCGGTTATATGTGATATAACCGGATTATTAAATCAAGTGTTGATTTAATAATGTGATGTATATTATATTTTATATAATTATATCTTAACTAATATCATTTGCTCACTAAATATTTTCTTATATTTATTAATATATATATATATATATGAAGCA
This sequence comes from Agapanthus africanus, assembly GCA_030015575.1. Taxonomy (NCBI): domain Eukaryota; kingdom Viridiplantae; phylum Streptophyta; class Magnoliopsida; order Asparagales; family Amaryllidaceae; genus Agapanthus; species Agapanthus africanus. The sequence continues at coordinate 295,392,475 of CM057342.1, forward strand.
TGGCATAAAATTCTATTTTGTGAAAATAGAAATGAGGTGGAAATTGAAGAGGAATGGGGAAGCATGGCTACATCTAATATTATTTTTGTATTGACTTACTATTGAAGCATGGCACCATATTTTTATTTGTGGATATTTGGATGCTTCAATGAGTGAGGGTCAAGGATGAGCCATTCTTCACCTCATTCAACACTTAGCCATTTTCAAGTGTTGCTCTCACTTTGCTCTCTAGCTTCTTCTTCTTCCTCATCATCATGCTTCAAGCTTCAACCCTCACATGTGATATGAACCATGAAGCTTGAACATAAACTAGTTAGCCTCTAAACCCCTACTTTACCATCCTACACTTGACTACCGATCAAGTGTAGCGTGTTTCCTACACTAAAAGAGTTTAGTATAGAGGTTGCTTGAGCTAGAGGGACTTCGCATAGATCATCTTCGGCACGAAGTTCATCAGAGGAAGCTCGTCCAAACTCTCAAGTGGAGCCTAATGGAGTCGCGTAGACTACTACACGGAGCCTATGAAGTGAAGGACTCGATCTACGAGGGTATACCCATCTTCACTTCTCTTTTTTATTCATATCATCATGTTTAACCCCAAATATTCTAGTCACGATCTTGGTTAAGTCTAACTTAGCACCGAAAAATTTAAAATTCGGCAGGCTTGATGCCACTAGAACCTCTTGGTGGTGCTAGGGTAGTCTTTCACTGGTTTGTTTCTACTTCAATATGTGCATGTGTTTGTTTTGGCATATCGCTTATACATATTGGTAGAGCCCTTAGGATCTTTGCTTGATTACCAGTGTTGTGATGGCAGTCACACTAGCGGGGGCTGGGTAGTCTATAAGCACATCCTTATACAGGTCCCTAGTCGTAGGATTATCAAGACGGGGCATCGATACTCTAGAGTAGACTAGTGTATACGCCTCTCATCCCAGCAAGGGAGATGGTCTGTCCCACAGCCATCAGTACGTCGTACTGGAGATAGTATGCAGGTGCTCATTAGGTTATGAGTACACTGGATAGGACTCATTGGGGACTGCTGGTGGGTATTATACCTATCGTCGGGTAGCAGTTCCCAGGTGACATGAGTACAGCTTAGTTCGTCGACTTGACACTGCTACTTCACCTCGAGTGTGTTCCCACTATGCTTTGATTACTATCCTACCACGGCTCAAAGGAGTCATGCAAACAGGTAGTAGTTGGGTGCAGTCCCGAAGCACTTGGAGGCAGTGGTAGTTAGATAGGATTCGTCTCTCCCGGTATTGGGGGTTGATAACGCGCTGTGTTCATAAAGCCATTACACAAAGTCCCTGGCCAGGGAAAGCGAGATTTACTGGTAGGTACTCCAGTAGTTTCTCAGGGTGTCTTGGGCTACACTCCGACACAACTTATTGCGTTGTTAGGGATCTGACATTTACCATCCCCCTAGGCCCAATATGCGATACTCTTAGACGAACAGACTGGACTGTACGGAGATTGTCACATACAGGCTCAGTAGGAGTTCGGATGAGTTTGCTCATTGGCCTTTTTATCGATAGATACCTGGGTAGCCGTTACGTGCAGCTAGTACCGCTGACGTGCTTATGGTTAAACCCACTGCCAGCGTAGTGTCGAGTCTTTAGAGTCCCACATAGAGGGTTTCCCTGCTTCAGGTAAAAGATGTAGAGGCCGTATGGTTTTACGGCAGAGCTTCGATCACGTACGTGTACTTGTGTACGTATGATGTTCGGGCGGATAATATTAGTGGGCTTTGGTTTAAGCCAGATACTAGTATTATATTAATGGATTATTTTCATCTCATTGTATTCGTGTTTCTCGGAATAAAGATACGGGTTTGTATATACGGATGAAATGGGCATTCTTGTAATTACTCAGGATTGCTTTTAGAAGGAGACACCTCATTAGGGTTTTAATTATTTATTTGGTTAAAACAAGTATGAGGTGGAGGAAATGTATTGTTATTTTTATATATGATAATTGAAGCACGGCTACTTGGTTTGACTATTAAGACTTGGTTTGACTTAGATATTTTGTGAGATATTTTTGTGGCACTGGATATTTTGTGTGAGATATTTTCTTGGCATGCTTATAGTCATATCAAGAGCCATTTCTATTATCATTATCAAAACACTTTCTCTTTCCTCAAGCTCTCTTTCTTCTTCTTCCTCTCAACCCTCATTGTCTCATGTGTTGAGAAACGTAGGGTTCCAAGAGACAAACTAACCCATCTTCACTCTCACATACCAAGGACATCTAGTTTAGCGAACTAGGTGCCCTATTTACCTCGGATTTGAGGTTGGAGCTCGGACTATAGACAATCGGGTGGATCGTCTTTGACTCAAGGAAGCCGACGAGGGAGCATCGATCCGTTACGATCCTCGGAGCTTATAATGACGAGGAGGACAGCAAAGAAGACCCGAAGGACTTGTATCGTGAGGTATAAACTTTCATCCGAGTAGTTAACCTCTTTACAAGCTTAGCTAGTTAGTGTTTAGCAATGATCCTGGAGTTCAAGTCGATGTTGCAAGCTTTGAAAATCGTTTTTTAAATATTCCGCCTCCCCGCAAACCTGCAGGGTGCGCGACATCGACTTACAGGAAGAATGTCAGAATATCTTCTGTCTTGACTTCTTTTAGCGGGACAGTTTCATCCCATCTGGAGAAGTAGCGGTGCACCTAGAAGAATTTGGCAGTGGGTTGGGGTGCTTGTGAATGAAGTCACTATGAATTTAGTAAAGGTAACACTTCTTTGCATGCTCTTCGCAATCCCTTATCTCGCAATCCCTTATCATGATAGGCCAGTAATATCCAAGCCATTTGATTTGAAGCCGCATTTTGGGGTAGGACTGGTGATCTCCACAAACGCCTGAATGAACTTCTATCATGACCTTTTAGGCTTCGGCCGAGAATACACACCTGAGCTAGAGCTGGACGTATGATCTGCGGTATACCGTATTATTTACAAACACATATTGGATGGCTCTCTTCTTCAACTGAAACCTCACAAATTTTTCTTCGGGCAGCTTGTTGTATCGGAGGTACTCTATGAAGGGCTCTCTCCAAACGGACTCATCTTAAATGATCAAAACTTCTTCGGCAGGATTTGTGCTATTATTCTATGCTTTCTTCCTCTCGTAAAGAGACTTGAGGCAGAATTTTCCGGCTTCTGACTATGATCAGAATTTCATCCATGTCGGGATCAGCTAGCTCTTTGGCTAAGCGAGCGAGCACGTCGTCTTTTCCGTTCAACGCCCTAGGAACTTTCATCAGTTCAATATGGATGAAACGCTTCATGAGCTCCACCACTCGGCCTCTGTATCGAGCTAATTCGGAGTTATATATCTTGTATTCGCTGCTTACTTGGTTGACGACTAGCTAGGAATCGCCGTAGACACGTAGCCGAAGGATTTCCATTTTTATGGTGAGCTCCAGACTAGCTATTAGAGCTTCATACTCTGCCTCGTTATTTTTGTGAGGCTCGGTGAGAGCAAAAGAACGTCGTAGGGTTCCTCCCGATGGCGTGATGAACATCAATTCTATCCCTGATTTTATCTGCGGATGCTTGATTTGCTGGAGCTCCTTATTGATGAGGCTCCATCGAAGTAGAGCTCCCAGCATGGCTTGTTATCTTCGAGATGGAGCACTTGTTCGTCGGGTAACTTGCAATTTAGCGATGACCCTTCAGGTATGGGATGAGCAGTGAGGAAGTCAGCGAAGGCTTTCCCTTTTACTGCTTTCTGAAGAGTATAGACTATGTCGAACTCAAAAATAAAAGCTCATCTTGCCATTCTACCGGCTAGGCTTGCCTTGGTTATTTAGTGTTTAAGCGGGTCGACCTTGGAGATTAGCATAACCCAGTGAGTGAGCAGATAGTGCCTTAGCTTCTTCATGGCGAATATCAGGGCCAGGCACTGCTTTTCGATCGCGGAATAATTATGTTCCGCCCCGACTAACGTTCGACTGAGGTAGTAGAGGGCATTTTCTTTTCCTTCCTTGTTATTCTGGACAAGGAGCACACCGAGTGACTCATCTAGCGCAGCAGTGTAGAGAATCAACAGTTTATTTGGAATGGGAGCAGCAAGTATTAGAGGGTGCAGCAGATACTGTTTGATGATTTCGAACGCTTCTTGACATTTGGCATCCCAGATAAAAGGAGCCTCTTTCTTCATAAGCTTCGAGAAGGGCCTACATCTCCCCGATAAATTTGAGATAAACCTTCATATATAAGCAAGTTTACCTTAAAACGATCTCAGCTATGTCAGATTTTTCAGAGGAGGCATATCCATGATGGCATTTATCTTCGACGGGTCAACTTCAATCCCCCGATGTCGGACTATAAAGCCCAAGAATTTTCCCGATGACACGCCAAAAGCGTACTTCAGAGGATTCATCTTTAGATCATATTCTCTCAGTCTCGTGAAAACGGTCTTGAGGTCTTGGATGTGATCGGCCTTGGCTTTATTCTTGACGACCAAATCATCAACATAGCATTCGACGACTTTGTGGATTAGGTCATCAAAAACCTTGGTCATTGCCCTTTGATATGTGGCGCCCTCATTCTTCAGTCTGAACGACATCACCTTGTAACAGTATATGCCAATTAGGGTTCAAAATGATGTATGCTTCTCATTCTCGGGCGACATTTTTATCTAATTCTACCCAGACGAGCCATCCATGAAGGTGAACAGCTCATAATTTGAAGTGTCATCAACCATCATTTCTATGACCGGAACTGGGAAATCATCTTTAGGGCATTCCTTGTTAAGGTCTCTGAAACCGACGCAGACTCGGATCTTCCCATTCTTCTTTTTCATTGGGACAATGCATGCGATCTGATTGATCTGCTAAAAAGGTATTTTCGAAAGTAACTGCAATCAAGACAGTGTCGCTGGTAGCTAGCCGCGATGAATACGGATCGTCTACAGGGAAATGTGAACTCTTTTCTTGCTTTAGAAGAGTTGATAAAAGAAGGGTGATTGTTTGTCGTTACGGATATAGAATTTATAAAGAAAAGGCTTGTAAGGTTCATAGGACTCAGTAGTAATGGATGAATAATTAAAAATGACTCCTTTTTATCTTTTAATAGTTTAAAAGTAAATCGATAGTGATGCATATAGATTAGGGTTTCTTGAAAGAAACTAAGGTTTCCCCACTACTAACCCTTGTCCTTGCATTGATCTCTATTCATGTCTAACCCTTAATAAAACAAGTGTTAAACCAATCTCAAATTGTGGTCGTGATTATCAATAAATTGGTAGCGTGCCCCATAAGGAGGGTAACATTTATTTTGCTAAAATTTATAGACTTTAAAATGTATAAAAGAAGTTAAAAGATTTTCTCATCTATTGTTCTACCCTATCCTATTGTAGGGTTCCTAGGCACACTCATGAGGTTCTACAACTGATCAACCATGGCAAAATCAAATTTTCCATGTGCCGAGAAACCGTAATGCTAGATCGTTAACTAGAGTTAAGGCGAAACATGCAAGTAAACAACTTTATTGCTAAGTGAAAGGGACTACAACTTTTGTAGATCCGGTCCTCCACTTCTCTAGCTCCGTGTTGACGTCCCTCCGCTGCGATCATCGGAATCCCGGACTCTAGCGTCGGTTTCATCAGAGAAATGGGCGGGCTAGGTCGTTGACTTCGATGCCGAAGATGATCTACGTCGAGGCGACTCTAACTCAAGCTCCATCTTCACTAGGTCATGAACCTTGTGAAGAAAACACCTTATACAGCATGGCAAGTGGTAGAGGATGAAGAAATAGAAAGTGGGTTCACTTTGGATTTGGATTTCTCACTTGATTTCAACACTTGAAATTTTTCAAGAAAGCTTTTCTTTTCTTCATGAAGAAGAAGTAGAAGAAGGAAAAGAATGAATAAATAAAATGAATAATAATGTGAAGACTTATCATCTTGCAACCATGGGTGAGTTTATTTTTGTAGAGAATAAAACATAGTTAGTTGTAATGGTTATGTTAATGAATGTCTTAATCAAGACAAAATGGATGGACTTTTTCAAAGTTGCTACAAGCTTCAAGAAGCTTCAAACCATGATAAAAATTCCACCATTTTAGAATAATTAAGATAAAAAAAACCTAAATTACAATTAACATGGTGTATGTCACACACACCCATGTTTTCATGTATCATCAAACATGATACAAACTAGTGCACAAAAATATATCACATATACAACTTGTGCACAATCAAGTGAGAAAATCAATCTTAAGTGAACAAATACTAGTTAATGTAAAGTAATATATCAAATATATAATTATATATTAAATCATTAAATCAACACTTGATTTAATGATCCGGTCATACTGCATATAACCGACTAATATCAAGTGTATCAATGTATCGAATCAACACTTGATTCGGTAACCCGGCTATATCTCATATAACCGTCCAATGATACAGATCGCGAGAATAGAATTCAGTATCACATACTGGTATTATTCTCGGTCCCGCATGTAAGTCCACGTTGCCCACCCCGGTGCTTACGGGGAGGCGGAAAACATAATAAAAATCGGATTTTTATCAACTATAGGCAACATGGACTATGCTTTAAGGATCTTTACTAAACAAAAACTTGCAAAAGCTAACTTGAAAGTAGCTAAGTGGTAGAAAAGTTATACCTTTGGTCTCTTAGTCCTTCTCTCCTTGCTCCTTGGAGTAGTGGAAGGAGGTCACCTTGCTCGTCTTCTCACGCCGAAGAAAGATCCACCCGAAAGCCTCGACCTTTGGCTTCAACTCCAAGCTAGAAGTAATTAGGGTTCAAGAAGTGCTAGTCCTTCAACCCTAGATGAGAGTAGAGACGATCAAGAGAGGGTTTTTCTCAAGCTCAAGTGTTTCTCAACACATGAGAGGGAGAGAGCTTGAGGGAGAGGAAGAACAAGAGAGAGAAAGGATATGATACAATGAGAAATAATTGAGCCATTCTCACTAATATGTGTGAATTATTTTAATTGAATAATTAGCTAGATAATTGTCATGGTTAATCATGACATGACCATTATCATTTCAATTTGCAAAGATCAAAAAGTATCTTCCAAAAGAAATGATGATGGTCAAAGTGTCAACCTAGGTCAACAAGTCAAAGAAGTCAAATGGTCAACAACCATAACCATGGACAATTATTAAACTAATTATTAATTAACAATAATACACACATAAACATTAGGGTTAATAAAATGACAATATCCATTAACCCTAATCAAGGTCCTCTCCCTCAATCTCAAGCAACTGTGCATACGCACCCGCATTCGTGATCCGAGGAACACGAATACACTGAGAAAAACCAATCTCAAATCATATACTAGAATCCGGCTTAAACCAAAACCCGCTAGTATAAACTGTCCGGACAGCAAACGTGCATAAATGCGCGAATGTGAACGAACCCTGTCGCAAAACCATGCGACCTCTACTCATTTTGCCTAAAGGCGAATAGCTCTCTGTGTGGGACTCTAAAGACTCGACACTACGCTGGCAGTGGGTTTAACCACAGACCGCAAGCGGCACTAGCTGTACGTAACGGTCCCCAGGTAGATGTCGATAAGAAGACTGACGAGGTGAACCCCATCCGAACTCCTACTGAGCCTGTATGTGACAATCTCCGTACAGTCCGGTCTGTTCGTCTGATACATCGCATGGCGGGCCTAGGGGGCGGTGAACGTCAGTCCCCTAATAGCGGTACAAGTCGTGTCGGAGTGTAGCCCAGAACACCCTGAGATAACACTGGAAACCTACCAGTATATCTCGCTTGCCTTGGCCAGGGACTACTTGTGTAATGGCTCTCCTGGACACAGCGCGATGTCAACCCCCAATACCGGGAGAGACGAATCCTGTCTAACCGTCACTGCCTCCAAGTGCTTCGGGACTGCACCCAAAAACTACCTGTTTGCACGACTCCTTTGAGCCGTGGTAGGGTAGTAATCAAAGTGCAGTGGGAACACACTCGAGGCGAAGTGACAGTGTCAAGTCAACGGACTAAGCTGTACTCATGTCACCTGGGAACTGATAACTGACGATAGGTATAATACCAACCAACAGTCCCCGACGAGTCCTGTCCAGTGTACTCGTAACCCAACGAGCACCCGTATACTATCTCAAGTACGACGTACTGACGGCTGTGGGACAGACCGTCTCCCACACTGGGATGAGAAGCGCATACGCTAGTCTACTCCAGAGTATCGATGCCCTGTCTCGATAGTCCAACGACTAAGGACCTGTATAAGGATGTGCTTATAGATCACCCAGCTCCCACGAGTGCGAGCGCCATCACAATGCTGGTAATCAAGCAAAGGTCCTAAGGGCTCTACTCATATGTATATCAGCAATATGCTAAAAGAAACACATGCACATATTAAAGCAGAGACAAACCAAGTAGCATACTACCATTTCGAGAAAGATTGTATATACAACTGTGAATATCCCAAGCTTCCATCAAGTAATATACAAACTAGTATGATACAGTAATGGCCTCTAGGGCATATACACTAACAATCTCCCACTTGCACTAAGGCCATGTACTGGCGTATCGAAGACCTATCATCTCGATCAGCCGCTCGAACTGAGTCTGGGGCAAGGCCTTGGTGAATGGATCTGCAGTGTTATCCTCTGATTCAACTCTCCGGACCTCGATCTCCTGGCGATCCACGATCTCCCTGATCAGGTGATACCGCCTTAAGATGTGTCTGGATTTCTGATGGGATCTGGGTTCCTTCGCTAAAGCTATAGCCCCGTTGTTGTCGCAATACAGAGGTATTGGGTCAACAATGGACGGAACCACCTGAAGTTCTCTCAGGAACTTCCTCATCCAGACAGCTTCTTTTACGGCATCAGATGCAGCGATGTATTCCGCTTCCATCGTCGAGTCAGCAACGGTTTCCTGTTTGGAGCTCTTCCAACACACCGCCCCTCCATTGAGGGTGAAGACAAAACCCGACATGGACTTGGAATCATCCTTGTCACTCTGGAAGCTGGAGTCAGCAAAGGCCTCAATCTGCAGGTCTTTTCCGCCATACACCAAGAACATCTCCTTAGTCCTTCTCAGGTACTTGAGAATGTTCTTTACTGCTATCCAATGTTTCTCCCCTGGGTTTGACTGATACCTGCTTACCACACTCAGTGCATAAGCCACATCTGGTCTGGTACACAACATTGCATACATTATAGAGCCTACCGCAGAAGCGTAGGGTATAATAGACATGCGATCCCTCTCCAAATCATTCTTGGGAGACATCTCTTTGGAGAGGGTGATCCCGTGACAAGCCGGTAGATTACCGTGCTTGGAATCTTCCATACTGAATCTCTTCAGTATGGCGTCGATGTACCTGGACTGCGAAAGTCCTAATATCCTCTTAGATCTGTCACGGTAGATCCGGATACCCAGAATGTATGAGGCATCACCCAGGTCTTTCATGGAGAACCTGTGTGACAAGAACCCCTTGACAGATTGTAGCATAGGAATGTCATTTCCTATTAAGAGAATGTCATCTACGTATAAAACGAGGAATACTACAGTTCTCGCTACAAATCTACAGTAGATGCATAGTTCATCTGGATTTTTGATAAAGCCAAATTCCTTGACCGTCTCATCAAAACAGATGTTCCAACTTCGCGATGCCTGCTTTAGTCCATAAATAGACTTAAGCAATTTGCACACCTTTCCGCTGCTCCCACTCTGAATGAAACCCTCTGGCTGATCCATATAGACACACTCCTCTAAATGTCCATTTAGAAAAGCTGTCTTTACGTCCATCTGCCAAATCTCATAATCGTGGAAGGCAGCAATGGCAAGAAGGATCCGAATGGATTTCAGCATAGCTACTGGAGAAAAGGTTTCGTCGTAGTCCAAACCAGGTCGCTGACGAAAACCCTTTGCAACCAGTCTAGCTTTATAGGTCTCAACCTGTCCATCTACACCAATCTTCCTTTTGAAGATCCACTTGCATCCTATGGGTTTTACCCCGTCTGGAGCAATGTCCAACGTCCATACTTTGTTGGTGTACAGGGACTCCATCTCGGTCCGCATTGCATCCAGCCATTTTACCGAGTCGACGCTCTGAATGGCTTGCTGGAAGCTAGTAGGCTCATCACAATCTATGATGCAATCCTCTCTATCCCCGTCAATGAGAAAACCGTAGTATCTCTCGGGCGGATGAGACTGCCTACTACTCCTGCGGAGTGGCGTGGGAATGTCCTGATCTTTCGAACCCTCTGGTTCAACCAAGCTTTCAGTAATAGCTCGTGGTTCTGGAATTTCTTCCAGTTCTATTGCGCTCCCACTTAATTCTTTTTCTATGAACTGGTGTTCTAGAAAGTGGGCATGGCGAGAAACAAGGACTTTTTGTTCCTCTTCGCAATAGAAGTAATATCGCTTGGAGTTCTTTGGATATCCTACAAACTTGCACTGTACTGAGCGTGCCTCGAGCTTGTCCGCATGCTGCTTTTTTACAAAAGCTGGACATCCCCATGTCTTAATATGATTAAGATGTAGTCTCTTCCCACACCACATCTGATATGGTGTAGTAGGCACAGTCTTAGTTGGAACTCGGTTCAAAAGGTATGCAGCTGATTCTAGCGCATATCCCCAAAACGATCGCGGTAACTCAGCGTTACTCATCATAGACCGTACCATATCCAATAGGGTTCGGTTCCGTCTCTCCGATACACCGTTATGTTGCGGAGTGTATGGAGGAGTAAGCTGAGAAAGAATTCCATTCTCTTTTAAGTAACCCAGGAACTCGGCACTTAAGTATTCACCACCTCGATCAGATCTCAGTGTCTTTATACTTTTGCCTGTTTGTTTTTCTACTTCATTCTTATATTCCTGGAATTTTTCAAAAGCCTCGGATTTATGTTTCATTAAGAAGACATAACCGTACCTTGAAAAGTCATCCGTAAAAGTAATGAAGTAAGAATAACCGCTTCGTGCATGTGTAGACATTGGACCGCACACGTCGCTGTGTACGAGTCCCAAGAGCTCGCTCGCTCTTTCTCCGTGTCCAGTAAACGGAGTCTTTGTCATCTTTCCTTTGAGACAGGATTGACAAGTTGCATACGATTGATATTCGAACGGATCCAAATATCCTTCTGCATGTAACTTAGTCAACCTTCTCTCATTGATGTGACCCAGTCTACAATGCCATAAGAAAGTTTTATTTATTTCTGGAGACTTTCTTTTGTGTGTATTCTGGATATTGAAAATCTGTGGTTGGTTTAATACGTATATACCGTTGTTCAATGTACCTAACCCAATCAAAACTTGATTAAGGTGAATGTTCACTACATTACTTACAAATGCAAATTCATAACCTTCTTTAGACAATAAAGATACAGAAATGATATTACAGGTTGCATTTGGTACATAATAACAACTACGCAAAACCAAAAAATGTCCATCTGACAGTCCCAGGTGATAGTCCCCCACGGCCTCAGCATCCATGCTAGCACCGTTCGCAACTCTGAGGGTCATGTCACCTGTCTTCAAAACTCTATGCTTTCTCAACGCCTGCAAAGAATTACAGATATGAGATCCTGATCCGGTATCCAATACCCAGGATGTAGAGTTTATTGATAGACAGTTTTCAATAACATACACACCTGAAGCTGAAGCTGCAACTCGCTTCAAATCCTGTGTTCTGGCTTTCCAAGCCTTGCAATCCTGTTTCCAGTAACCACTTTTGTGACAATAGAAGCATTCTTCCTTCCCCACTAGCTTCCCCACTATCTTTATTGCTTTTCCTTTTCCCTTCGTATCCACTTTACCGACACCGCCTCTTGGTTTGGCGGGGGCTTTCTTCTTCTTGCCCTTGGCTTTCGCCCTGGACCTAGAAGAGGAAGATCCTCCTACAAACAAAGTGGATGTCTCCCTACCCTTTTGTAGGGTGCCCTCAGCAGTCCTCAACATGTTCAGAAGTTCGGAAAGTTCAACCTCCTTTCCTTGCATGTTGAAGTTAAGAATGAACTGGGCGTAAGTGGAAGGAAGGGACTGGAGAATCAAATCAGTATAGAGTTTATTCTCCAACATGGTCCCAAGGTCCGCGAGCTCCTCAATGTAGCCAATCATCTTAAGCACGTGTTCCGCTACCGATGATCCGACGGCCAACCTTGCCGAAAAAAGCTTCTTCGACACTTCGTATCTTGCGATACGAGACTGCTCTCCATACAGTTCTTTTGTATGGAGAAATATGGACTCTAGGTCCATATTCTCGTGCCTCCTCTGATGTTCATTGTCCATCGAGGCAAGTATGAGGCATCTGGCCTTCGCGCAATCTATTTCCCAGGTCTTGTAGATTTCCCTATCTACGATACTGGTTTTGGGACCTGGGACAGGGGGAGCTTTGGTGGTAAGGACATACCCCAACTTGTCGTAAGTGATTACCATCTTGACATTCCTGAGCCAATCTATGTAGTTTGGCCCTGTCAATATGTTTTTATCTAGTAATAACTTAAGTCCGGTCATCTTGAATGGTCGCTGCAATTAGGAGAGAGAAAAGAAACACTTTAGCATGATGCTCTTGCAAGTTTAGAGTGGTTTTTAATTTGTCTAAACTGGATGGCTCCCACTGTCTCTCGAATCCCTTCTCAAACCGTAAAGAAAGGATTAGTCAGGATTACTCTCACCGTACAATACTTGCTTAACCGTTCAGCCAGGCCAGTGTCGGTACTTCGAGGGAGGTTTTCCAACGCTTTCGCGAAGTTCCTTAATTAAGTAACCTCTTTTCCCTGTGGGCGTAGCCCCGCTAACACCTTTCTAGACACCTACTAAGTTTATAGCATTGATCGTTAAGTGAGAGTTTTCCCGAGGAGTAGCATATACTCACAGTAGGATCGGGATCCAAATATCATCGCGTGATAAAACCGAAGGAATCCTACCAGAATTATCACACTCCAAATGGTATGCAGCGCTAGCAAGTTTCAGTACTTATGAAACTCCCGATGTGGATTTTTGCCCCATGCTCTTATGACCTTGACTTTGGCCAAAATATCATAAGTCACATGTCAAGTTCTACCCGTCATTCTCCTGGTTAATTTGGACCCACCCGTACCTACCCTTGACTTTGGCCAAAATGGCAGCACGACTGTCCCAAACCAACGCATCTATCTATGCTGCACATGAATACCCAATAGCTACCAATCACTATGCCTTGATTTTGGCCAAAATACATAGCTTGAATACTTTTTGACCATTCATGTGGAATGACGGAAGGCTACGGATGGTTTTGGCGAAACCGTGAACGTAGTGAACTTGATATAATCGATGGAACGAGATAGCTTTTTAAAAGGAGTGGTTCAAGCTCCGCGTTTAAAAGTTTAGTTTTGAAAAGAACCGAGTGGTTTTCAAAGTGTTCCAATCGACTTTTACTTGGTTTATTTTCTTGCATTAGTTCTTTTAATGCATCCCATCATTTAATCCTACCATTGCAGAAAACAACCAAAATATGACGTACGCTTATGCCATTCGCATTCGCCACGGGGCCCCGTCATCACCCGTTAGGTTACTTAACTAACGACAGAGCAGGGGCTGGGCTAGCGCGGCTGTAAAACATAAGCAACGCCTAAATAGTTATCATATATAAATATATAGCAATGATGGACATTACAGATCACAGATGAATACATTGGATATACTAGGAATCCGCAATCCGTTCGAGCCTGCAACGAAAAGCGGATTACACGGTCGCGGTGAATAGCCAAATACCCCACCCAAGACCCCTACAGGTGCGGCAAACTACCCGCCAAGTACCCGAAGCGAAGCAACCTCCCTCACCACCGTGAGTAGGCCACTCGGCACTTCGAGATACCCGGTAGTTTGTGCACCCCCTCCATGGGTCTATCCTAGGAGCAAAAACAGTAAGAAGAATTATACAATGACGGCTACAACCCCGACCCGGTTGTGCGGCCAAACAAATAATAATATTACATCAATTTACATGTTATAATGAATGAAAGGAAAAACAACACTCATCTCACATCCACCCCGGGTATTCACCCGCGACGATCCAACCCATTCATATACACAAACCAATATCAAACACAGATCACAGATATGTATAACCCCGACTAATCGACATATAGCGATTAGCCGACGTTCAATACATACAAACATCACAGATATAACCATTATAGTCAAAGTGTAGTGAAGTTCGGAAAAAATACGGATTTATAGGCCCCCAAAAATAAATTTCTATTCTGGAAAATCTGGGCACATATAACATATCTTAAAAATCCTAAAACCAAGCCAGAGATACACTGCACCAAACTCGACCCAGTGAGGAGTCCAAACGGCGGCGATTTCGCGGCAATAGCTTGCTATTGCCGCGGAAACGCGGCGGTTTAGTCGACTCACTGGATCGGGTTTTGTGGTTATCTTTAAAAAACCCTGAGATGATTTTTGGTGTATGACAAATTTTGTTTTGACCAGAAAAAATTTTAACAGAAACTAGGGTTTTTGAAAACTCGGTTTTTGGATTTTTCGGTTTCGAACTTCGTTACACTTCACTACCTAGCTAGTTTATGTTTAGTTAGGCTCTGATATCACTGTAAGTCCACGTTGCCCACCCCGGTGCTTACGGGGAGGCGGAAAACATAATAAAAATCGGATTTTTATCAACTATAGGCAACATGGACTATGCTTTAAGGATCTTTACTAAACAAAAACTTGCAAAAGCTAACTTGAAAGTAGCTAAGTGGTAGAAAAGTTATACCTTTGGTCTCTTAGTCCTTCTCTCCTTGCTCCTTAGAGTAGTGGAAGGAGGTCACCTTGCTCGTCTTCTCACGCCGAAGAAAGATCCACCCGAAAGCCTCGACCTTTGGCTTCAACTCTAAGCTAGAAGTAACTAGGGTTCAAGAAGTGCTAGTCCTTCAACCCTAGATGAGAGTAGAGAAGATCAAGAGAGGGTTTTTCTCAAGCTCAAGTGTTTCTCAACACATGAGAGGGAGAGAGCTTGAGGGAGAGGAAGAACAAGAGAGAGAAAGGATATGATAGAATGAGAAATAATTGAGCCATTCTCACTAATATGTGTGAATTATTTTAATTGAATAATTAGCTAGATAATTGTCATGGTTAATCATGACATGACCATTATCATTTCAATTTGCAAAGATCAAAAAGCATCTTCCAAAAGAAATGATGATGGTCAAAGTGTCAACCTAGGTCAACAAGTCAAAGAAGTCAAATGGTCAACAACCATAACCATGGACAATTATTAAACTAATTATTAATTAACAATAATATACACATAAACATTAGGGTTAATAAAATGACAATAGCCATTAACCCTAATCAAGGTCCTCTCCTTCAATCTCAAGCAACTGTGCATACGCACCCGCATTCGTGATCCGAGGAACACGAATACACTGAGAAAAACCAATCTCAAATCATATACTAGGATCCGGCTTAAACCAAAGCCCGCTAGTATAAACTGTCCGGACAGCAAACGTGCACAAGTGCGCGAATGTGAACGAACCCTGTCGCAAAACCATGCGACCTCTACTCATTTTGCCTAAAGGCGAATAGCTCTCTGTGTGGGACTCTAAAGACTCGACATTACGCTGGCAGTGGGTTTAACCACAGACCGCAAGCGGCACTAGCTGTACGTAACGGTCCCCAGGTAGATGTCGATAAGAAGACTGACGAGGTGAACCCCATCCGAACTCCTACTGAGCCTGTATGTGACAATCCCCGTACAGTCCGGTCTGTTCGTCTGATACATCGCATGGCGGGCCTAGGGGGGCGGTGAACGTCAGTCCCCTAATAGCGGTACAAGTCGTGTTGGAGTGTAACCCAGAACACCCTGAGATAACACTGGAAACCTACCAGTATATCTCGCTTGCCCTGGCCATGGACTACTCGTGTAATGGCTCTCCTAGACACAGCGCGATGTCAACCCCCAATACCGGGAGAGACGAATCCTGTCTAACCGTCACTGCCTCCAAGTGCTTCGGGACTGCACCCAAAAACTACCTATTTGCACGACTCCTTTGAGCCGTGGTAGGGTAGTAATCAAAGTGCAGTGGGAACACACTCGAGGCGAAGTGACAGTGTCAAGTCAACGGACTAAGCTGTACTCATGTCACCTGGGAACTGATAACTGACGATAGGTATAATACCAACCAACAGTCCCCGACGAGTCCTGTCCAGTGTACTCGTAACCCAACGAGCACCCGTATACTATCTCAAGTACGACGTACCGACGGCTATGGGACAGACCGTCTCCCACACTGGGATGAGAAGCGCATACGCTAGTCTACTCCGGAGTATCGATGCCCTGTCTCGATAGTCCAACGACTAGGGACCTGTATAAGGATGTGCTTATAGATCACCCAGCTCCCACGAGTGCGAGCGCCATCACAACGCTGGTAATCAAGCAAAGATCCTAAGGGCTCTACTAATATGTATATCAGCAATATGCTAAAAGAAACACATGCACATATTAAAGCAGAGACAAACCAAGTAGCATACTACCATTTCGAGCAAGATTGTATATACAACTGTGAATATCCCAAGCTTCCATCAAGTAATATACAAACTAGTATGATACAGTAATGGCCTCTAGGGCATATACACTAACACCGCACATATCTCATAAGCGCTCCTATTTCGTTTCTCTTGAGCCAGGAAACCTCTGTGTAGGACTCTAAAGACTCGTCAATACGCCGGCAGCAGGTGATGATCATATCAAACACCCACAAGCCGCAAGCGATCTGCTAAACGTAACGGCCACCCGGGTATTGAGCGATCAGAAGATCAACGAGCAAGCCCGCTCACACTCCTGTGAATCCAACCAGTAACACTTACCGTACAGTCCGGTCTGATCGTCTGATATGTCGCATATCTTGCCTAGGGGTGGTAAACGTCAGACCCCAGTAGCTTGATAAGTCGTGTCGATATGTGGTCTATAACAGTTCGAGATACTACTGATAACACTTACCAGTAAATCTCAGCAACCCTGGCCAGGGATTTCCGGTTATAGCCAATCGAACACAGCGCAACATCAACTCCCTATACCGGGAGAGACGAATCCCCTCGTATCGCTCATTGCCTCCATATGAATCGGGACTGTACCCAAAAACCACCGTTTTGCACGCCCTCTTGGACGTGGTAAGGTGGAAATCAAAGCACAGTGGGAATCACACAAGACTCTATGACGATCTCGGGTCTACAGACTAACCCGTACCAGTGTCACCAGAGAACTGCCATCTGACGTAAGGTATAATACCATCTGGGAGTTCTCGGCGAGTCCGTCCAGTGTACCCAGTCTCCACTGAGCACCCGTATATCATCTCTGATGTCAAACACCAATGGATATGGGATCATCCATCGCCCATCTGTATGGGTCGAGAAGGTATACGCTAGTCTACTATGGTATATCGATGCCCCGTCTCGATACACCCACGGCTAGGGACCTTGAAGGATGTACTTATGGACTACTATGTCCCCACTAGTATGATCCACATCATAGTCCAGGTAGTCAAGTACACATCCTAAGGGCTTTACGAACATGTAACAGAGAGACAATCAGTGTACACGTTAAGGTAAAGAGCAACCAGATAGCATACTATCATGTCGAGCAAGAAAGTCCTCCCTATATATGTCCAAGCATCCACTACAATATACATCCTATGTATAGCAATGGACTCTAGGGTATACATATAACTAACAATCTCCCACTTGCACTAGGGCCATCTGATAGCAGTGGTTGTAGTATCTCATACTCAACCATCCCATAAAAGTCTCTCTCTGGGAAAAGGCCTTTGTGAGTGGATCCGCCGTGTTGTTCTCTGAGTCTACTCTCCTGACCTCGATCCCTTGGAGATCAACCATCTCCATGATCAGGTGACACTGCCTCAGAATATGTCTGGATCACTGATGGGACGGACGTTCTTAGGCATAAGCCACAACTCCATTGTCTCACAATGGTAGGAACGAAGTTCATCTCATGAACTAATATACACCCAGACTTCCTCTTTGGTAGCATCTTAAGTAGTGATGTATCCAGTCTTTATCGTCTAGTATGCCACGGTATCTTGTAGGGTTCCTAGGCACTCTAGTGAAGTCTCACAAGTGATCAAACATGCACAAATAAAATTTTACGGGTGCCTACAAACCCGACTACGGATCGTTTACTAGATATTTAGGCGAAACATGTAAACTAGTTAACATTTTAACTAAGGGAATGGATATACAACCTTTGTAGATCCGGTCCACCACCTCCACGGCTCCGCAATGAAGTCCCCTCGCTATCCAAATCATGTCTTGGGCTCTAGCGTCGGCATCATCGAAGAATGGGCGAGCTTGATCGTCGGTTCAATGCCGAAGATGATCTACGTCGAGGTATCGCAAGAACAAGCTCCAACTTCATCAAGCTTTGGAAACTTGTGAAGGAAACACCCTATACTACTTGGCAAGAGGTAGAGGATGAAGAAATAGGAGTTGGGTTCACTTTAGATTTGGATTTCTCACACTTTTTCAACACTTGCCATTGGAGTAGCAAGCTACATCCATGGAAGAAGAAGATGAAGAAGAAGAAGATATGATAAGTTATTCCTTAAAAGAAAAATAAAATAAATGAATACTTATCATCTCTTTGACCATGGTTTAGTGTAGAGTTTTAACTAAGGTTAGAGAGTGGTTAGGGTTAGATAAAAGACAAGAATGGTGGACTAAGTTCAAAGCTTCAAGAAGCTTTCAAATAAAAACAAAAACTAGCAACCATTCTTATCTCTTTATCTTTTCTTTTTCAAAATAAACAAAAGGAATAAATAAATGATTAAGTAAATGAAAAAGAAACCCTAATCACTAATTAACCATGGTTTAACACTTTACACAAAACCAAGCTAGAATGTATCATCAAACATGATACAATCATGTGCACAAAACTATATCGAATATACAATGTGCACATCCGCGCGAGAAAATCCATTTAAAGTGAACCGATACTAGTTAATGCAAAGCAATATATCAAATATATAATTATGTATTAAATCATTAAATCAACACTTGATTTAACGATCCGGTCATATCGCATATAACCGGCTAGTATCCAATGTGTCGGCTTATCGAATCAATCCTTGATTCGATAACTAGGTTATATCGCATATAACCATTCGATACATTGATCGCGAGAATAGAATACGGTATCATATACACGCATTATTCTCGGTCCCGCACATATCTCATATGCGCTCCTATTTCGTTTCGCTTGAGCTAGGAAATCTCTGTGTAGGACTCTAAAGACTCGTCAATACGCCGGTAGCAGATGATGATCATATCAAACATCCGCAAGCCGCAAGCGGTCTGCTAAACGTAACGGCCACCCGGGTATTGAGCGATCAGAAGATCGACGAGCAAGCCCGCTCACACTCCTACGAATCCAACCAGTAACACTTACCGTATAGTCCGGTCTGTTCGTCTGATATGTCGCATATCTCGCCTAGGGGTGGTAAACGTCAGACCCCAATAGCTCGATAAGTCATGCCGACTTGAGGTCCATAACATTCGTGAAACTACTGATAACTCTTACCAGTATATCACAGCAACCCTGGCCAGGGATTTCCTGTTATGGCCAGTCGAGCATAGCACAACATCAACCCCCAATACCGGGAGAGACGAATCCCCTCCTATCGCTCATTGCCTCCATGTGAATCGGGACTGTACCCAAAAACCACCTGTTTGCACAACTCGGTAGAGCCGTGGTAGGGTGGAAATCAAAGCACAGTGGGAGACACACAAGACTCTATGACGATCTCGGGTCAACAGACTAAGCTGTACCAGTGTCACCAGAGAACTGCCATCTGACGTGAGGTATAATACCATCTGGGAGTTCTCGGCGAGTCCGTTCAGTGTACCCAGTCTCCACTGAGCACCCGCATACCATCTTCGATGTCAAACACCAATAGATATGGGATCATCCATCGCCCATCGCATGGGTCGAGAAGATATGCGCTAGTCTACTCTGGAATATCGATGCCCCGTCTCGATATTCCCACGACTAGGAACATTTCAAGGATGTACTCATGGACTACCCAGGCCCCACGAGTATGATCTGCATCATAGTCCTGGAAGTCGAGTACACATCCTATGGGCTTTATCAACATGTAATCAGAGAGACAGAAAGTATACATGTTAAGATAAAGTGCAACCAGATAGCGTACTATCATGTCGAGCAAGAAAGTCCTACCTATATATGTCCCAGCATCCACTACAATATACATCCAATGTACAGTAATGGCCTCTAGGGCATACATATAACTAACAATCTCCCACTTGCACTAGGGCCATCTGTAGCAGTGGTTGCGGTATCACATACTCAACCATCCCCTAAATTGTCTCTCTTTGGGAAAAAGGCCTTCGTGAGTGGATCCGCCGTGTTGTCCTCTGAGTCTTCTCTCCTAACCTCGATCACCCTGGAGATCAACTATCTCCATGATCAGGTGATGCTGCCTCAGAATTTGTCTGGGTCACTGATGGGACCAGGGTTCCAGGGCCGAAGCCACACTTCCATTGTCATACAATGGCAGGAGCCTAGTTCATCTTATGAACCAATATACACCCAAACTTCCTCTTTGGTAGTATCTTCAATAGCGATGTTACCATCCTTTATCATCTAGTTTTCCACGGTATCTAGCTTGGAACTCTTCCAACATACCGTCCCTTTACTGAGGGTAAAGACAGTGCCTGTGACTGACATTCAGTCGTCTTTATCACCCTGGAACTCTTCCAGTGATTCTCCCCAGGATCGATTTATACCATCTCACTACAACTAGTGAGTATCCTAACATTCATTTAGATCTATCTCATAGATCCAAAGCTTAGGATTTAGTTGGTATCATTTTGATCCTATATGGAAAATCTTTGTGATAAGCGGAGATTGATCGAGTGTAGCATAGGAAACTCCTTCCCTAACAAGAGTATGTCATCCACGTACTTTACGAGGATCGTCACCATACTCCCTACTACCTTTTTGTTTATACAAGGTTCATCTACCATTTTGATGATGTCAACTTCTTTGACTAATCCATCAAAACAGATGTTCCAACTCCGCGATGCCTGCTTCTTTATGTAAAGCAACTTGCACACGTTTCCGCTGCTCCCACTGTTTACGAAGCCCTCTGGCTGTGTTCTTATAGACGTTCTCTTCTAAATCAGTATTTAGAAAAAACAGTCATGGCACCCAACCGCCAGATATCGTAGTCATGGTATGTAGCCGTGGTAAGTAGGATCTGGACAGACTTAAGCATAGCTACTGGAAAAAGGTTTCATCATTATCCATGCCTGGTCGATGACGAAAACCTTTAACAAGTCTAGCTTTGAAAGTCTCAACTTTTCCATCTAAACCAAGTAATCTTCTCAAGATATACTTGCTCCTGATGGGGATTTAACCCTTCAGATATAGCAACTAAAGTCCATACTTTGTTGGTGTATAAGGATTCCATCTCAGATCGATAAACATCCAGCCATTCTTACAGAGTCTCACTCTTGATGGCCAGCTCGAAATTAGTTGGGTCATCATCTCATGATGCAATCCTCGCTCCCACTGTCATAGAGAAACCGAAGTATCTCTCAGGTGGGTGAGGAACCCTACTAGATCGACGGAGAGGCTGAGGTTCGTTGGAATCTACTGAATCCTTTGGTTGTACCAAATCATCTGCTGTAGCTTGTATAGCTGGAACTATTCCAGTTCTACATGACAGACCTTGCCTCGAACTTGTCCGGATTATGGTTTTAGACATAGGCCGGACAACCCCAAATCTTAACAAACTTAAGATATGGGCTCTTCCCTTTCTATATCACATATGAAATGGTAGGCAACTGATTTGATTCGAACCTTATTCAATAGGTATGCAGCTTCTCAAGTGCACAACACCCAATAGGAAAAAGGTAACTCAGTAGTACTCATCATAGAGCACACCATATCATATAGGGTGTGATTGCTCCGCCCCAATATACCATCGTGCTATGGTGTATTCGGAGGAGTAATTCTGAGAGAGAGTCTCATTCTCCTTTAGAATAATCCAGGATTTTCGTGCTCAAGTATTCTTCTCCTTGATCTCATCAGAGGACATAATGCTTATACCCGTATTCTGGTTCTCTACTTCTAACTTATATTCTGTGAATATCTCAAAAGGTTCGGACTTGTGTTTCAACGAGAACATAGGTCTGAAACTCGAAAGATCATCAGAGAACGTAATGAAGTATAAAGAACCATTCCTGGCATGTGTAGACAGGGGACTTACATACATCAACATGTATCATCCCAAGAGTTCACTAACTCTTTCTCTGTTTCCAGTAAACGGAGCTATGGTCATCTTATCTTTGTGACATGACTGGCGAGTTTCACAAGATGTAAGTTCAAACTAATTTAAATATGCATCTTTATGTAACTCTAGCTAGTCGGGTCACATTGATATGACCTAGTCTACAATGCCTCAAGAAGGATTCGTTCATTTCTGAACTCTTCCTCTTGTGTGTGTTCCGTATACTAAGAACTGTAGTTTGATTTAGAACTTCAATGCTTTTAGATAACGTGCCTGAACCGATCAACTTTTGATATAGGAAATGTTCAAAACATTATCCATCAATACAAAATTTTACCGTTTCTTTACTAATAAAAAGACAGATATGATTTTGTATATCAGGTTCGGTATCTAATAACATTCGTTCAGAATCAATGTATTGTAATACAGGGTGACAGTGACCAACAGACTTGGCAGCAACACTTGCCCCGTTTTCTGCCTCATGAAACTTATCACCCGTTCTCAGTTTTTCTACCCTTTTGTAGCCCTATGTAACAGATTACATATCTGGGATCCTGATCCGGTATCATATACCCAGGATGCGGAGGATACTGAGAAACAGTTCTGTTTGATGAACACACCCGAAGATGATGCATCAGCATGCACTCTCTTTGTTTGGGCGGCACGGGAAATCTGGTATTCCCCAATTTCATGCTCTGTCTTATAACAATTATAAGTTGGAGCGGGACCAACGTTCCCCAGCTCAGTATAACAAGCGGGTTCGGTCAATATTCCGTATTATTATCTTGATTAAGGCGTGATATGGTCGCTACCAGGAGAGAGAGAGAAGAAAACACTCTGCGTGCGCTCTTGCAAGATCAGATTGGTTATATATTTTATCTAATCAGGATGGCTCCCACTGTTTTTATCAAATCTTCCTTCAAACCTTAAAAGGAAAGACTAGCCGGGATTAATTACACTCTACAAGTTCGCCAATCTTTCAGCCAGGCCAGTGTCGGTACTTTGAGGGAGGTTCCCCGTGCTTTCGCACGGACCTAATTACTGTAAACCTCGTTTTTCCAGAGGCGTAACCCCGTTGACACCTTTCTAGACACCTACTTGATCGGCTAATTGTAAAGTGCAAAACTCTCCCAGGAGTAACAATTACTCGCAGTGGGTATCGGGATCCAACTATCACATAGAAGGTATGCAATCTCATTGCAAATTTCAACACTTGAAACTCCCGATAATGGTTTTTACCCCTAGCACCTATGACCTTGGCTAAGGTCAACAAATCATAGGCACTAGTCAAGTTCTACCCGTCATTTCGTGATTAATTAGACCCACCCACATGACCCTTGGCTAAGGTCAACAAAGCCACATGACTGTCCTAACTAATCGCATCATATGCGGTGTAGGAAGACATCACTTAGCTACCGTACACTGTGCCTTGACTATGGTCAACAAACACAGCACGAATACTAAGTACTCTACTTCCTAAAATGACGGAGGGTTGCGAATGGTTTTTGTGAAAACCTTTAACGCTTTGAACTTGATCTCGTTGCGGAATCAAATGGTTTTTTAAATGAAATGTTTTTGAAGCTTTTCTAGTTTTGCTAAAGGGGTCACTCCCGGTGAAGGGATCGTCGGCCCTTTCCTCGTCGAATGAGGTGTGGGATATATCATATATATCACTGTGCAAAGCAGAAACTATAGAAGCAATCAAATACAAACCGAGTGTGTAGCATCTGCCAGTTATTGCCAAAGGAGTCACTCCCGGTGAAGGGATCTCGGTCCTTTCCTCATCGAATAAGGTGCAGGATGTTCTATAATGAACATCGCGATGCAAAGCAAGAACTGTAGCTACCTGTTTTATTTTGAAATTCGATTCCACAACATCAATTAGGTTTATTTTCTTTCATTAATCTCATTAATGAATATCCCATCATTTAAGTCCACCTAACCATCACAGATAAATATAACGTACGCTTATGCCATCCGCATTCGTCTCGATGTCCCGTCTGCACCGTTAGGTTAGGTAACTAACGGCAGAGCGGGGCAGGGCTAGTGTGGGTGTAAAACATAAGCAACGTTTATACAATATATCATATATACTATATATAATACCTGTCACAGAACATCGCATGATCTCAGATAAAACACAGCAGAAGAAACATATGAAATATTGGATATACTAGGACGTCCGTGTTTTCAATACGAGCCAGTATAAAACACGGATTCCACGGTCGTGATGAATAGCCAAGCCCACACCCCTAGACCCCTACGAGAGCGGCAAGCAACCCTACCAATTCTAGGGTTAGGAGACCCGGACTCGACTCCTCGAGTTGGTCTCCCACTGGACCCCAGAACCCGGTTACTTGTGCTCCCCTCCTTGGGTCTATCCTAGTGCAGAAAAGTAAATAATATACAACGGGTGACGACTTCCGCAACCTGGAAGTGCCCCAATAAAAGAATATTACATACAAGTTTTTACATGAATGAAAATGAAAAACACTCATCTCACATAAAAAAAACCCCGGCTATTCAAACACGACGATCCAATATAACATATCCAGCAACACATAACATCACATGTCATCAACGTAAGTAAATATGCGCATCCCAATTGTCGTTGACATATAGCAACGAAACCGGCGATATCACATATTACACTTACGGTCACAGAAAAGAAAGTGTAAAACTACAACAGTTGGAATCCGCAACCACCTCAGACATCGCATGCCTGACCAAATGAATTACTTAGACATCGCATGCCTAACAATTATAAACCCCGCATTTTAGTCTCATTATCGAAAACTCTTTTCAATATCAAGTCGGGCAATTCAACAAGATTCCCGACACCCTGATCGAATGCTCGTCGCAAACTTCAGTAGACGGCTACACCCCTGATACCGTCGACGAAGTGCACCAAGGCGGAACACCGCTACCGCGAGCACCCGAACGGATGCTTTCGGCGACGGGGTTCTCCTACAGTCACTTGGTCGGGGCTATGGAGTGAAGCTGTCTATTTAAGTTTACCCGGCGAGTATCCGCGTACGCTACGTGATTGCGACGGACTTTTGATCACATCAAAATTCCGTGGCAACCGATCAAGTGAGACTAAAGTGCTACGTTTATAACATTCATTCAGTTATCTTATAACTTTTGTGAATTCCAATTATTGTATCCCATTCCAGATAATTAGAAAATGTTAAACTTTCCGATTGAACATTCGAACACCCAAGTTTTCCCGATACAGATCAACATATGAAACAAGTCTAACAACATTCCGTTCGTGCCTCAGTACCAACGGTCCAGCCGTAGAAGGGTCAAGCCAACGCCTCACATGTGGCACGCCGTACTGCCCCAAACCCGAAGGTTCAAAGGGCAGTTCAAGACGGTCACATAATCGAGTTAAGGTTTGTTGTCTTCTAGAGGGTCCATCGAGTTACTTGCACTACTTAGAACGTCGTTAAACTTCGGAAAAATCCAACACTTGGAAATTTCCCGACAGGGGAAAAATTGGGTATTTATATCCGGTCGAACTTTTTAACATATTCTAAAAATTATCCGGAAATCCACACAGACAAAATTTGATACTCCGATCGAAACACCGAATCCCCAAAACAACTCCAGAAAATTCAACTCTTGAATAAATATTAAAAATTCCCAGGAAAACTAGCAAAGCAATCTGAGAATTACTGTGTAAAAAAGAATACACAAAACGACAGATTGGCCGCGGAACCGCCGCACGAGCCATGCTCGTGCCGCGGATCCGCGGCTCAATGATTGAAACAGTGCATAAAAATTCACAGTAACTCTTAGATTATTCTGCTTGTTTCTCTGCATATTTTTAATGTGTAAAAAACCCCGATTTTAGAATTCGTCCAGAGAGCAATTTTAAGGTTGGGATTTCGGGTCGTTCGGACTTCAAAATCCGTCTAGACTTCGCCTAAGGCTCTAGCCAGGCTCTGATACCACTGTAGGGTTCCTAGGCACTCTAGTGAAGTCTCACAAGTGATCAAACATGCACAAATAAAATTTTACGGGTGCCTACAAACCCGACTACGGATCGTTTACTAGATATTTAGGCGAAACATGTAAACCAGTTAACATTTTAACTAAGGGAACGGATATACAACCTTTGTAGATCCGGTCCACCACCTCCATGGCTCCGCAATGAAGTCCCCTCGCTATCCAAATCATGTCTTGGGCTCTAGCGTCGGCATCATCGAAGAATGGGCGAGCTTGATCGTCGGTTCAATGCCGAAGATGATCTACGTCGAGGTATCGCAAGAACAAGCTCCAACTTCATCAAGCTTTGGAAACTTGTGAAGGAAACACCCTATACTACTTGGCAAGAGGTAGAGGATGAAGAAATAGGAGTTGGGTTCACTTTAGATTTGGATTTCTCACACTTTTTCAACACTTGCCATTGGAGTAGCAAGCTACATCCATGGAAGAAGAAGATGAAGAAGAAGAAGATATGATAAGTTATTCCTTAAAAGAAAAATAAAATAAATGAATACTTATCATCTCTTTGACCATGGTTTAGTGTAGAGTTTTAACTAAGGTTAGAGAGTGGTTAGGGTTAGATAAAAGACAAGAATGGTGGACTAAGTTCAAAGCTTCAAGAAGCTTTCAAATAAAAACAAAAACTAGCAACCATTCTTATCTCTTTATCTTTTCTTTTTCAAAATAAACAAAAGGAATAAATAAATGATTAAGTAAATGAAAAAGAAACCCTAATCACTAATTAACCATGGTTTAACACTTTACACAAAACCAAGCTAGAATGTATCATCAAACATGATACAATCATGTGCACAAAACTATATCGAATATACAATGTGCACATCCGCGCGAGAAAATCCATTTAAAGTGAACCGATACTAGTTAATGCAAAGCAATATATCAAATATATAATTATGTATTAAATCATTAAATCAACACTTGATTTAACGATCCGGTCATATCGCATATAACCGGCTAGTATCCAATGTGTCGGCTTATCGAATCAATCCTTGATTTGATAACTAGGTTATATCGCATATAACCATTCGATACATTGATCGCGAGAATAGAATACGGTATCATATACACGCATTATTCTCGGTCCCGCACATATCTCATATGCGCTCCTATTTCGTTTCGCTTGAGCTAGGAAACCTCTGTGTAGGACTCTAAAGACTCGTCAATACGCCGGTAGCAGATGATGATCATATCAAACATCCGCAAGCCGCAAGCGGTCTGCTAAACGTAACGGCCACCCGGGTATTGAGCGATCAGAAGATCGACGAGCAAGCCCGCTCACACTCCTGCGAATCCAACCAGTAACACTTACCGTATAGTCCGGTCTGTTCGTCTGATATGTCGCATATCTCGCCTAGGGGTGGTAAACGTCAGACCCCAATAGCTCGATAAGTCATGCCGACTTGAGGTCCATAACATTCGTGAAACTACTGATAACTCTTACCAGTATATCACAGCAACCCTGGCCAGGGATTTCCTGTTATGGCCAGTCGAGCATAGCACAACATCAACCCCCAATACCGGGAGAGACGAATCCCCTCCTATCGCTCATTGCCTCCATGTGAATCGGGAGTGTACCCAAAAACCACCTGTTTGCACAACTCAGTAGAGCCGTGGTAGGGTGGAAATCAAAGCACAGTGGGAGACACACAAGACTCTATGACGATCTCGGGTCAACAGACTAAGCTGTACCAGTGTCACCAGAGAACTGCCATCTGACGTGAGGTATAATACCATCTGGGAGTTCTCGGCGAGTCCGTTCAGTGTACCCAGTCTCCACTGAGCACCCGCATACCATCTTCGATGTCAAACACCAATGGATATGGGATCATCCATCGCCCATCGCATGGGTCGAGAAGATATGCGCTAGTCTACTCTGGAATATCGATGCCCCGTCTCGATATTCCCACGACTAGGAACATTTCAAGGATGTACTCACGGACTACCCAGGCCCCACTAGTATGATCTGCATCATAGTCCTGGAAGTCGAGTACACATCCTATGGGCTTTATCAACATGTAATCAGAGAGACAGAAAGTATACATGTTAAGATAAAGTGCAACCAGATAGCGTACTATCATGTCGAGCAAGAAAGTCCTACCTATATATGTCCCAGCATCCACTACAATATACATCCAATGTACAGTAATGGCCTCTAGGGCATACATATAACTAACATATCTAACTTGGAACTCTTCCAACATACCGTCCCTTTACTGAGAGTAAAGACAATTCCTGTGACTGACATTCAGTCGCCTTTATCACTCTGGAACCTTTCCAGTGATTCTCCCCAGAATCGATTGATACCATCTCACTACAACCAGTGAGTATCCTAACATCCAATTAGATCTATCTCATAGATCCAAAACTCAGGATTTAGGGGGTATCATTTTGATCATGTATGGAGAATCTTTGTGATAAGCGGAGATTGACTGAGCGTAGCATAGGAAACTCCTTCCCTATCAAGAGTATATCATCCACGTACTCTACGAGGATCATTACCATACTCCCTACTACCCTTTTTGTATATACAAGGTTCATCTACCATTTTGATGAAGTCAAACTCTTTGACTACCACATCAAAACAGACGTTCCAACTCCGCGATACCTGCTTTATCACATAAAACATCTTGCACACGTTTCCGCTGCTCCCACTGTCTACGAAGCTCTCTGGCTGTGTACTTATAGACGCTCTCTTCTAAAACATCATTTAGAAAAGCAGTCATGACACCTAACCGCCAGATATCGTAGTCATGGTATATAGCCGTGGCAAGTAGAATCTGGATGGACTTAAGCATAGCTACTTAGAAAAGGTTTCAACATTTCCATGTACACCAAGTAATCTTCTCAAGATATACTTGCTCCTGATGGGGATTTAACCCTTTAGATTAAGCAACCAAAGTCCATACTTTGTTGGTGTATAAGGATTCCATCTCAGATCGCTAAGCATCCAGCCATTCTTACAGAGTCCCACTCTTGATGGCCAGCTTGAAACTAGTTGGGTCATCATCTCATGATGCAATCCTCGCTCCCACTGTCATAGAGAAATTGAAGTATCTCTCAGGTGGGTGAGGAACCCTACTAGATCGGCGGATAGGCTGAGGTTCGTTGGAATCTACTGAATCCTTTGGTTCTACCAAATCATCTGTTGTAGTTTGTATAGCTGGAACCTTTCCAGTTCTACATAACAGACCTTGCCTCGAGCTTGTCCGGATTTTGCTTTTAGACATAGGCCGGACAACCCCAAATCTTAACTAACTTAAGAAATGGGCTCTTCCCTTTCCACATCACATATGAAGTGGTAGGCAACTGATTTGATTTGAACTCTTTTCAATAGGTATGCAACTTCATAAGTGCATAACTCCCCAAAAGGAAATAGGTAACTCAGTAGTACTCATCATAGAGCACACCTTATCATATAGGGTGTGATTGCTCCGCCCCGATACACCGACGTGCTGTGGTGTATACGGAGGAGTAATGCTGAGAGAGAATCTCATTCTCCTTTAGAATAATTCATGAATTCCGTGCTTAAGTATTCTCCTCCCTGATCATATCAAAGGACATAATACTTATACCCGTTTTGGTTCTCTACTTCTAACTTATATTCTTATGAATATCTCAAAAGCTTCAGACTTATGTTTCAACAGGAACATATGTCTGAATCTTGAGAGATCATCAGAGAATGTAGTGAAGTACAAAGAACCGGTCTTGGCATGTGTAGACAGAGGACCTTTATACATCAACATGTATCAGTCCCAAGAGTTTACTAACTCTTTCTCTGTTTCTAATAAACAGAGCTGTGGTCATCTTATCTGTGTGACATGACTGGCAAGTTTCACAAGATGTAAATTCAAACTGATTTAAATATGCATCTAAAGTGTAACTTAAGCTAGTCGGGTCACATTGATATGACCTAGTCTACAATACCTCAAGAAGGATCCGTTCATTTCTGAATTCCTCTTGTGTGTGCTCTGTATACTAAGAACTGTAGTTTGATTTAGAACATCAATGCTTTTAGATAACGTACCTGAACCGATCAACTTTTGATATAGGAAATGTTCAAAACATTATCCAACAATACAAAATTATATCCTTTCTTTACTAATAAAGAGACTGATATGACTTTGTATATCAGGTTCGGTATCTAACAACATTCGTTCAGAATCAATGTATTCTGGTAATACAGGGTGATAGTGACCAACAGACTTGGCTGCAACACTTGCACCGTTTTCTATCTCATGAAACTTATCACCCGTCATCAGTTCTCTACCTATCTGTAGCCCATATAACAGATTACATATGCGGGATCCTGATCCGGTATCTCATACCCAGGACGTAAAGGTTACTGAGAAACAGTTCTCTGTAATGAACACACCCGAAGATGATGCATCAGCATGCACTTTCTTCGTTTGGGCGGCACGGGATATCTGGTATTCCCCAATTTCCTGCTCTTTCTTATAACAATTATAAGTTGGAGCGGGACCAACGTTCCCCAGCTCAGTATAACAAGCGGGTTCGGTCAATACATCCGTATTATTATCTTGATTAAGGCGTGATATGGTCGCTACCTGGAGAGAGAGAAGAAAACACTCTGCGTGCGCTCTTGCAAGAATAGATTGGTTATTATTTTTATCTAATCAGGATGGCTCCCACTATTTTTATCAAATCTTCCTTCAAACCCTAAAAGGAAAGACTAGCCGGGATTAATTACACGCTACAAGTTTGCCAATCTTTCAGCCAGGCTAGTGTCGGTACTTTGAGGGAGGTCCCCCGTTCTTTCGCACAAACCTAATTAAAGTAAACCTCGTTTTCCCAGAGGCGTAACCTCGTTAACACCTTTCTGGACACCTACTTGATCGGCTAATTGTAATGTGTAAAACTCTCCCAGGAGTAACTCTTACTCGCAGCGGGTATCGGAATCCAACTATCTCATAGAAGGTATGCAATCTCATTGCAAATTTCAACACTTGAAATTCCCGATAATATTTTACCCCTAGCCTCCTATGACCTTGACAAAGGCCAACAAACCATAGGCTGCTAGTCAAGTTCAACCCGTCATTTCTTGATTGAATTAAACCCACCCGCACGGCCCTTGACAAAGGCCAACAAGGTCGTACGACTACCCTAACCCAATCTGCATCATATATATAAGGAGATAAGCACTAGTCAGCTACCGCACACTACGCCTTGACAAAGGCCAACAAACGCAGCACGAATACTAACTACTACTTATCTGAAATGACGGAGGGCTACGACAGGTTTTTCTGAAAACCTATTGCGTAATGAACTTGATATCGTTGTAGAATCAAATGATTTTGAAATGGAGTGTTTTTGAGGCTTTTCAAGTTTTGCTAAAGGGGTCACTCCCGGTGAAGGGATCGTCGGCCCTTTTCTCATCGAATAAGGTGCAGGATATATTATATATATACCACTATGCAAAGCAAGAACTATAGAAGCAATCAAAAGACAAACCGAGGGTTGTAGCATCTGCCAGTTATTGCTAAAGGGGTCACTCCCGGTGAAGGGATCGTCGGCCCTTTCCTCATCGAATAAGGTGCAGGATGTTCTACAAGGAACACCGCGATGCAAAGCAAGAACTGTAGCTACCTGTTTTTGAAAATTCGATTCCACAACATCTTTTAGGTTTCTTTTTCTTTCATTAATCATATTAATGAAGTCCCATCATTTAATTCCACCTAAACATCACAGATAAATATAACGTACGCTTATGCCATCCGCATTCGCCTCGATATCCCGTCTGCACCGTTAGGTTAGGTAACTAACGGCAGAGCGAGGCAGGGCTAGTGCGGGTATAAAACATAAGCAACGTCTATATAATATATCATATATACTATATACAATATCTATCTGAACAAATCACATGATCACATCACAGATAACGCAGCAGAAGAATCATATATGAAATATTGGATATACTAGGACGTCCGTGTTTTCAATACGAGCCTGTATAAAACACGGATTCCACGGTCGTGATGAATAGCCAAACCCACACCCCTAGACCCCTACGAGAGCATCAAGCAACCCTACCAATTCTAGAGTTAGGAGACCCGGACTCGACTCCTCAAGATGGTCTCCCACTGGACCCTAGAACCCGGTTACTTATGCTCCCCTCCTTGGGTCTATCCTAATGCGGAAAAGTAAATAATATACATCAACGGTGACATCTTCCGCAACCTGGAAGTGCCCCAATAAAAGAATATTACATACAAGTTTTTACATGAATTAAAATGAAAATCACCCATCTCACATAAAAAAAACCCGGCTATTCATAACACGACGATCCAATATAACATATCCAGCACCACATAACATCACATATCATCAACGTAAGTAAATATACCCATCCCAATTGTCGTTGACATATAGAAACGAAACCGGCGATATCACATATTACACTTACGGTCACAGAAAAGAAAGTATAAAACTACAACAGTTGGAATCCGTAACTTCTTTAGACATCGCATGCCTAACCAAATGAATTCCTTCGACGTCGCATGCCTAACAATTATAAACCCCGCATTTTAGTCTCATTATCGAAAACTCTTTTCAAAATCAAGTCGGGCAATTCAACAGGATTCCCGACATTCAGAACGAATGCTCGTCGCAAACTTTAGTAGACGGCCGCATCCCCGATACCGTCGACGAAGTGCACTAAGGCGGAACACCGCTGCCGCGAGCACCCGAACGGATGCTTTCAGCGATGAGGTTCTCCTACAGTCACTTGGTCGGGGCTATGGGGTGTAGCTGTCTATTAAGTTTACCGGCGAGTATCCGCGTACCCTACGCGATTGCGACGGACTTTTGATCACATCAAAATCCCGTGGCAACCGATCAAGTGAGACTAAACTGCTATGTTTATAACATCCAAATCAGTTATCTCATAACTACTTGTGGATTCCAAATATTGTATCACATTCCAGATAAATAGAAAATGTTAAACTTTCCTATCGAACAATCAAACACCCAAGTTTTTCCGAAACAGCTCAACATATGAAATAAGTTTAAAAACATTCACTTCATGCCACAGTACCGACGGTCCAGCCGTAGAAGGGTCAAGCCAACGCCTCACATGTGGCATGCCGTACTGCCCCAAACCCTAAGGTTCAAAGGGCAGTTCAAGACGGTCACATAATCGAGTTAAGGTTTGTTGTCTTCTAGAGGGTCCATCGCGTTACTTGCACTACTTAGAACGTCTTTAAACTACGGAAAGATCCAACACTTGGAAATTTCCCGACAGGGGAAAAAGTGGGTATTTATATCCGGTCGAACTTTTTAACATGTTCTAAAATACCCGGAAAAACACACAGACGAAGTTAAACTTCCCGATCAAAACATCGAGTCCCCAATACAACCCAGAAAACTCAACTCTTGAGAAAACTTTAAAAATTCCCAGAAAATACAGCACTTACAGAGAGAGATTACTGTGCAAACAGAAAAAGATGAAGTGACAGAACGGCCGCGGAACCGCCGCACGAGCCATGCTCATGCCGCGGTTCCACGGTGCTATAGTCGACTTAGACGCACGTGCAGCACAGTAACCCCTCAAAAACCCTGCTGAATTTTTTGGATATTTTTAATTAGGAAAAATGCACAGTTTCAGAAAATGTACCGAAAAGGGTGAAATTTAGGGTTTCGGGGTTCGATCGGGTTTCTAACATCGTCTACACATCGCCTAAAGCTCTAGCTAGGCTCTGATACCACTGTAGGGTTCCTAGGCACACTCATGAGGTTCTACAACTGATCAACCATGGCAAAATCAAATTTTCCATGTGCCGAGAAACCCTAATGCTAGATCGTTAACTAGAGGTAAGGCGAAACATGCAAGTAAACAACTTTATTGCTAAGTGAAAGGGACTACAACCTTTGTAGATCCGGTCCTCCACTTCTCTAGCTCCGTGTTGATGTCCTTCCGCTGCGATCATCAGAATCCCGGACTCTAGCGTCGGTTTCATCGGAGAAATGGGCGGGCTAGGTCGTTGACTTCGATGCCGAAAATGATCTACATCGAGGCGACTCTAACTCAAGCTCCATCTTCACTAGGTCATGAACCTTGTGAAGAAAACACCTTATACAACATGGCAAGCGGTAGAGGATGAAGAAATAGGAAGTGGGTTCACTTTGGATTTGGATTTCTCACTTGATTTCAACACTTGAAATTTTTCAAGAAAGCTTTTCTTTTCTTCATGAAGAAGAAGTAGAAGAAGGAAAAGAATGAATAAATAAAATGAATAATAATGTGAAGACTTATCATCTTGCAACCATGGGTGAGTTTATTTTTGTAGAGAATAAACCATAGTTAGTTGTAATGGTTAGGTTAATGAATGTCTTAATCAAGACAAAATGGATGGACTTTTTCAAAGTTGCTACAAGCTTCAAGAAGCTTCAAACCATGATAAAAATTCCACCATTTTAGAATAATTAAGATAAACAAAAACCTAAATTACAATTAACATGGTGTATGTCACACACCCACCCATGTTTGCATGTATCATCAAACATGATACAAACTAGTGCACAAAAATATATCACATATACAACTTGTGCACAATCAAGTGAGAAAATCAATCTTAAGTGAACAAATACTAGTTAATGTAAAGTAATATATCAAATATATAATTATACATTAAATCATTAAATCAACACTTGATTTAATGATCCGGTCATACTGCATATAACCGACTAATATCAAGTGTATCAATATATCGAATCAACACTTGATTCGGTAACCCGGCTATATCTCATATAACCGTCCAATGATACAGATCGCGAGAATAGAATTCAGTATCACATACTGGTATTATTCTCGGTCCCGCACATATCTCATACGCGCTCCTATTTCGTTTCGCTTGAGCCAGGAAACCTCTGTGTAGGACTCTAAAGACTCGTCAATACACCGGCAGCAGGTGATGATCATATCAAACACCCACAAGCCGCAAGCGGTCTGCTAAACGTAACGGCCACCCGGGTATTGAGCGATCAGAAGATCAACGAGCAAGCCCGCTCACACTCCTGTGAATCCAACCAGTAACACTTACCGTACAGTCCGGTCTGATCGTCTGATATGTCGCATATCTTGCCTAGGGGTGGTAAACGTCAGACTCCAGTAGCTTGATAAGTCGTGTCGATATGTGGTCTATAACAGTTCAAGATACTACTGATAACACTTACCAGAAAATCTCAGCAACCCTGGCCAGGGATTTCCGGTTATATCCAATCGAACACAGCGCAACATCAACTCCCTATACCGGGAGAGACGAATCCCCTCGTATCGCTCATTGCCTCCATGTGAATCGGGATTGTACCCAAAAACCACCGTTTTGCATGCCCTCTTGGACATGGTAAGGTGGAAATCAAAGCACAGTGGGAATCACACAAGACTCTATGACGATCTCGGGTCTACAGACTAACCTGTCCCAGTGTCACCAGAGAACTGCTATCTGACGTAAGGTATAATACCATCTGGGAGTTCTCGGCGAGTCCGTCCAGTGTACCCAGTCTCTACTGAGCACCCGTATATCATCTCTGATGTCAAACACCAATGGATATGGGATCATCCATCGCCCATCTGTATGGGTCGAGAAGGTATACGCTAGTCTACTCTGGTATATCGATACCCCGTCTCGATACACCCACGACTAGGGACCTTGAAGGATGTACTTATGGACTACCATGTCCCCACTAGTATGATCCGCATCATAGTCCAGGTAGTCAAGTACACATCCTAAGGGATTTACCAACATGTAACAGAGAGACAATCAATGTACACGTTAAGGTAAAGAGCAACCAGATAGCATACTATCATGTCGAGCAAGAAAGTCCTCCCTATATATGTCCAAGCATCCACTACAATATACATCCTATGTATAGCAATGGCCTCTAGGGCATACATATAACTAACACCTACAAACCCTAGCAAGCTAGGAATTACTCGCTCATGGTTAAGTTAGAAGAAAGGTTGAAGAATGAAATCATGATGAAGATGCAGAAAAATAAGTGCAGAAATTAAATGCAGAAAATAAATGCAAAAAGAATTAAAACTCAAAACTACCTTTATTAATCAACTATTGCATACAACTTTTCTCCTTAAAATGAAGAATACAAGAACCCTAGTTTGTTCTAGATCTCTCTCTTTTAGGAGGTAGATGAATAGATGATGATCACTCGGATATGTGGATCTCTTAAATCTCTTAATCTCTTCGGTTGATGATTTTCAATATACAGCTCTCAGTTCCTTATATAGTCCTTGAAATCAGAAACCCTAGATTCCATCTGAGAATATATGATGTTAAGATCCAAGCCACCAAATATCACATCCAACGGCCATCAAAGCACCGGGGATCCACCGCGATTCCCCCTATTTGGCCGCCCTTCTGCCGCAACTTGGTGGAGTTAGAATTAGGAATTTTTTCTAGTATTTTGTGTTGATATTTGGAGATCCTCTTGATGTCTAAATTCTGAAAATAATGCTCTGAGTCTCTGCCGTTGCTAGATCTCTCGATTTGCTTCTAAATTTTGGCAGATTCGGTTTCAATATCCCGATTTGACTCGGATCTCTTACTTGGATTCCAGGCCTGAGCTAATATCTACATAATATCTCAATTCATAGTGTTAATAGCATTTGGTATTTTTTAGATATTATCCTAACCATTTAAATGATATAATATCTTAAGAATATTGATTAGAAATATTTGATATGAGATGCATATTTTAATTACTAAGATTTCATTTAAATATTATATGCATATATTTTCCCTCATTATGTTAATTATAATTTAGAAATATATGATAATAAACTTTTTACAAATAAACCCTCATATGTTCTATATTTACAATAAACATCTTTTAGTACTCAACAATAGTAGGGAAAATCTTCATTCAAATGTGTAATATTTTAGACTAATCAAATACCCCCAAACTTATCTTTGATTTTCCTAAGCAAACTAGTTATTAAAGAGGAAAAAGAAAATACCTAACTAGCACATTTTCGTAGGCAACACGATTGCACTTAGCACGTGCAACAAGTCTTTAAACCTCTAGGTGTCCCTAGTAGGAGGAGTGTTGTCTCCTGAGGGTTTTCAATGGATTACACTGACAAAATCCCATAATAAAAGATAGAAGATGAAAAGTTACATACAAAGATAAGGGACATATAAAAGAAAGAACTTGAAAATAGGAGTTTTGTTAGGACTTTACCCACGCACGCAAACGTGTTTTGAAAGAAATGGTTTTAGAAATAGTGTACACGTGAGCTCGGCCTCATTTTAAAATTTATAAACCACAAGTACACGGCGCGTTGTAGCGAGCCAGCAAGTACGGGTCGATCCGCAGGGAATTGGAGATTAGGTATTGTCGCTTAAGGTTCGAGAACAAAGAATATGGTTTGGTTTCTCACAAAATAATAAAGAAAATACGAAAACAAGGAAAACAAGGCTCGGATGGTTGAATTGCGGCGATTCCTTCGACGCTCCCTTGATTATGAGTTGTCCGTCATTGTGTCGATCCCGGCATGAAGCATGACTTGTCAAGTCGGTTGCGAAACACAAATCATCAAAATACCGATATTTGACGCAAAACACGAAACGAGTCTGTTTTGTTCACTTACCGTTTGTATCTCCAAGCTTGAGCTATCAACACTAAGCACAAGGGTTAGCAAGCATACCGCAACATCAAAAACAAAAATTAGCGAGTGAGAGCAAATGATTTTAGTGTTAAGTTTGCTAAGTGTTTGTGATAGTATAGGGTATATGAAACCAAGTAGTTTGTCGAGCCACTTGATCACAAAATACCATATCTAAATCTAGCAATCTCAACACTAAATTGATTCTAACCTTAGGCTTGCAAGATGGGGTTTATAGAGAGAATATGGTATGTGATGAGGTTACAAAGTAACCATAGAATCAACATACCATATCAAACCAATCTAAGTTGCAATACTAAGTTTAGAGTCACATTATACACATTAAACATTAACAGGAGGAGGAGGAAGGCAAAGCCATTCATCTCACATCCTCACCGTAACCACAACCAAAGATATTGGTTAAACATCAAAAAGAATAGCAAGTAAAAAAGAAGAAAGAAAATAAACAAAGCAAGACAAATATATTAGCAAAGAGATGAGTTGAGATACAAGATATTGGTTACTTGTTCAACCTACATAATGAAGCTCTCAAAAGAAAACTTCAAGAGGGAAGAAGAAGAAGAAGAAACCAAGCTTAAGCTCACACAACTCTCAAAAGCTAAACTAAAAACTAAAAAAATCAATAGAAATGGTATATTTTTTACATGCCCCCTATCTCTAATCTGTTATGGTATTTATAGGCCTTATAATAGAATAAACAAACAATATAAATGAGATGATGTGATGCCTATAAAGTGCCAGAAGAAAAATGGGGACAAAAGGAGCTAGGAGACCCGATGATGCCGGTCTTCTGGGGGTTGTCGCCGGTCTGGGTCCGAGCAATATGGCTCGTGTTGATATGGTGAGCTCGAGTGCACTCCATAATCCCACTGGTATTATTTGATTTGTCTAACTAACCCTGGTTTGTACTCAGTAGAATTGGAGGGAAAGTGTTGCTTTATATCACATCATATCTTTTTGCATTTATCACACACCAACTCACACATGCCCATTTGCACAAGTTGTTGTGCCAAGGCAGCCCCCACCATAGTTCAAGTCTCAAAGAGCTAGTTTACACTTGTAATGTGTTGGACCAAAATTTTGTACACATGTTTATTGCAAAAGAGCTCCTTGAACATCGATCGGTTTTCTGTTCTTTTTGCAGTGTCATCTCCCAAACGTTATTTCCATGATTTTGAGTGTGTTTCCAGTATTATGTCAAGAATACCTGTAATATGTATTTACTGAGCAGACACCGGTTAATAGTACGATATATAACAAAATAGATAATGAATGAGTGGTATTAAAATGCAGTTTTCTGTAATGAACAAATACCACCAAACTTATCTTTTGCTCGTCCCGAACAAAAAAAATCCTGGCCACACTTTCGCAAGGAACGCGATTGCACTGAGCTCGTGCAACAAGTCGTTAAATCTCTAAATGTCCCTAGTAGGAGGAGTGTTGTCTCCTGAGGGTTTTTAGCGGATTGCACCCACAAAATCTAGTCAAGTCAGCGTCGTGAAGAAACTATTGATTCTAATCTTAAGGTTAAGAATCAAAACTAGAAGTTCTATCACCCTAGTTAGAAACATCAAACCCTATTTTTCACTCCACTCAATTTATTTAACATAAGTTAGTATAAGTCTTTACGTGGTTGTGCGAATAATGTCGACAAGCTTTTAAGAACTTGATTAGGGTCATCATGTCAAAAATACGGACCAGCATAGACTTCTAAAGGATCACATGAGTTTGAAAAGACTTAAGATTTTCTCAAGTTTTGTTCTCCGGTTAGGTTTCAAGTCAGAATTTATATCATTTTTAACATAGAACCAAGTATTATTCTTCACTGCTACTTTTCACCTGTTTTTGTTCATACACACCTTTCGTGATGGTGCACAACGTCTTTATAAACCTTCGTATTTCCGTGAAAAACTGGTTTAAATCGAAAACTCATCTCCGCCAAGATTATTCTTCCACGAAGAACCGTGAGGACTTTTAACTCGGAGAGAACACTTGCTTAGCTTATTTTATTTGGTGATTGGAAACATAGCTAGCCTTGGGTCAATGACTCCCAAACCAGATGGTTTTAGGGCATTAGGTGTGGAGACACCCCAAGGACTTAATTGCTCAAGTTACCAAGGCCACAAAACAAAAGACTCAT
Source organism: Agapanthus africanus (assembly GCA_030015575.1). Taxonomy (NCBI): domain Eukaryota; kingdom Viridiplantae; phylum Streptophyta; class Magnoliopsida; order Asparagales; family Amaryllidaceae; genus Agapanthus; species Agapanthus africanus. The sequence continues at coordinate 295,432,555 of CM057342.1, forward strand.
TTTGTTTGCGTTTAAAATATTCTGAAAGCAGTGAAAATGAAGATATAGCCAGCTTTTCTTTTTAACTTCGAAGACGTGTTTATATGGATAAGGTGTGTAATTACTTTAACAAGGTTCCAGATGGGTTATTTTTCAGACTTATAGCTTCTATTAAAACCTCAATAATATCCTTCATATCCACTTCACTTTGTGAACTAATCTTGATATTACTTAATTCAGAACAAACCAGTTTGATCCTAAAGATATTTATCAATTTTCAAAAGTTTTACAGACATGTCAGACTTTCATCTAATTCTCAAAAACATATGACACGTGTAAGTGTTATACGTATATCAGTTACGGTTAAACTCAAAGGAGGGTTATCTTTCGGGTCGTCAATCTCACGAAAAAGATTTAGTTATTTCTATCTTGTTAACCGAACCGTCAGATTTTGAATCTAAGTTCCCCCGCTAGCTAACATGACGAAAAACTTTTTATGTTTTTGAAGAAATTTTTCAATTTTTATGGGTTTTTTAATATGTATGCAATGCAGAATATACACATAATGCAGCAAAATAAACGCAGTGCTCACCCCTAAACCTGAGTTTTACGATGTCATCATCGTTGCCCCCGTCTCCGGTAGCTAGACATAGACATCAGGGTGAGAATTTTATTCAAAGAAAAAGAAAAGAACCTAAGACTAATTACAGCATATACAAGTTAAAAGATTGGGTTAGCCCAGGAATTAATACCGGCCATTTAAAAATTTTGTCTATATAATGCAAGGGTTGGTAAAAGAATATGTATATAAAAAAGAAAATGTGTATGTTAGATGTTAGTGAAGCGCATGGGTGTATGAAAGTAGGAATCGGAAGACGTTGAAGGTGAAGATGAAGTTTTGAGAGGTCAAAGAATTGTTGCCCGAATGAATTGAATTTTCAAGAAGCACGTGTTGAGTTTCAAAGTCGGGTTCATTCAAAAACTGGACTTCTTCGTTAAAAAGTTCGGCAAAAGAAAGGTTCTTAGGATGTACCCTAATTGATTCTGACTTAAACTCAGAAAGAATATCAAGTTCATCCGCAAATATCTCTTCAAAACTCAGCATGAAAGACTGTTTCTCCACGCTATCTTCCTCCCTAAAATCCTCCACAATCCTATTCTCATTGCTGCAGCTCACAATTCCCAAAACAAGTCCTCCCTCATCACATTCATATTTGGGTAGGTATATGTCATCTAAAAAAGTAGGTTCCCACACTAACATTTCTTCCGAAACAATATCAATAGGTGATACAAAAATTGTAGGTTCCTGATCTTTGATTTCCTCTAACAATCTATTATAACCATACCCAACAAATTCACAAGCTCCCTCTTCTAAAATTGGTGTGCAACAATCAGTCGTTTCAAGAATTTCCTCTTCAAGTAGTACTTCGGTTAAATCAACCTCTAAATCACAAGTGATAAGAGGTTCAGTTGGTACCTGAAAGTTAGTGTCGGACTGACTCGGAGGGTTTTCTTGTGTGTCTTGATAACACTCAGTCGATTCAATCATATTATCATCTATGAAATCATCAACATTCGTTAGATCGTTTATCTCCCTCGGGTGACTTCCTAGATGACAGACATTGATATTCTTTGGTTCCAATTGACCGTGTTCACTCCCTAGAATCCTCATGGCTACATGCTCTTCGATTCTAGCCAAAGATTGAGCTTGAGCGTGAAACAATTGCTCAGACTGCTGTATGAACAGGGCTAGCGTCGCAGCTGTTTGATTCTCGACTGCAGTCATCACTTCAATAAGTCAACCTAGCATCCATCTCACTATCATTTCCTAATGATGGGTCAGTTGTCTCAGGAAAGGAGGGTTGTGACGGTGGTGATGCTAAAACTGTTATCCTGTCGATCTCTTTCTCTAAATTTTCAATCATTTGATCTAGGTTTGAAGTAGGACTGGGTTCAAGAGTGTTAGGTGGGTGACCGTTATCAGAACTCTGGGACGGTTGGTCACCCCCTAAGAAAGGACAGTTTTCATGAATGTGGGAAGAATTGTGGCAATTTGAACAAACGAATTGGGACTAAGTATAAACAAAAGAATAGGAATTATGAAAAATATAATTGAACTGTGTATCACCCATATCAACAAGAATTCACAAATATCACAAAAACAGAGAATATTACACCCATAGCCGTCTATTTTATGCTAAGTCAACTAGACCTGCTCAAGAACCTGATTGTCGAAGTGAAACTGTGTCGATAAATGGGCTCAAGATATACGGATCACGAAGCCAGGTAAGTGCAGAGATAAGGGGGGGTTTTCTAACGCTTTCGTGAAGTTCCTTAATTAGAATGACCCTTTCTCTTTTGGCGGTTTCGCCGTGAACACTTGCCTAGACACCTCGTGAACGATATATCGTTAAGTGGTGTTCTAAACACAGTTAACTTCTCCTAATGAGCGTGAAGTCCTTAAAGTCAGAGTTCTAATTGATTTTAAATTACTGTGGGTATGCAAGAATGTAGTTTTCTGATTTGCAGGCCACGAAAAAAGGTGATGAAATCCTTTACCGTATCTTGTTTGGTTGTGCCCTTAAGATCCGTATTAAGATGCAAATGCGTAAATCAATAAAAGAATTAAAGAAATTAATCAATCAAACAATTCTTTTTCGTTTTAGGCTTAAGCGCTGCAACAAATACAGGTTAGTTCTCTGTGCAATTGGTGGCAAATTTGTGCGAAGAATCCTGCAGAAGATAGAATATTGGAATGCGTCGGATTTGAGCGAAGGTGTTAAAAAATACGTACCGATGCGATTTTGGGTTTAGCAACCCCTTTGAAGTGATACCGAGTCTTTGAATGTTCGCTTGTGCGGGTCAAACTACCCGGATCTTTGTCACTGTGGTTCACTAACGTCTTGCAATTGAATTTGAATCTCGCTCCGCACGATCGCTCCTCGTAATTCCGCAAAAACCTGAAAATGTCGGAAAATACGATATTTAGTGTCAAAAGCGATATATCTGCCCCAATTCCTGCACACTTAAAATTATAAAAATCAAACAATACCACTAGAATACCAACAATGCACTAGAGATAACATAAAAAGAAAATTTTCAAAACGCCAAGTGGGGACCGGCGGCACCAAATTTATCAATGATGTCGCCGGTCAATTTTAAGATTTGGGTGCACAAATTTTTTGTGGCTCCTCCAAGATATATTAGTGTTCTAATAGTATACTTTGATTTTTCAGTTTAATAGAAAAGTGATAGCAGGTTTTAATAACAAAGAGCAAGGTTAGAAAAAATTTCGTTATGTTAGTTTTGAAAGAATTGAGTTAAAAATTAGTTAGTGAGTACGAACCAGAAATAACAATTCCTAATGACAACCAACTCCCCGGCAATGGCGCCAAAAACTTGTTGGGACTTTACCCGCGAGTGCAAACATGTTTTGAAAGAAATGGTTTTAGAAATAGTGCGCATGCGAGCTCGGCCTCGTTTAAAAATTTATAAACCGCAAGTGCACGGCGCGTTGTAGCGAGACGGCAAGTACGGGTCGATCTGCAGGGAATTAGAGATTAGGTATTGTCGCTTAAGGTTCGAGAACAAAGAATATGGTTTGGTTTCTCACAAAATAATAAAGAAAATACGAGAACAAGGAAAACAAGTTAAGAAGAAGTGGTCGTGGCTTTGACTCGGATGGTTGAATTGTGGTAATTCCTTCGACGCTCCCTTGATTATGAGTTATCCGTCCTTGTGTCGATCCCGGCGTGAAGCATGACTTGTCGAGTCGGTTGAGAAACACAAATCATCAAAATACCGATATTTGACGCAAAACACGAAACGAGTCTGTTTTGTTCACTTACCGTTTGTATCTCCAAGCTTGAGCTATCAACACTAAGCACAAGGGTTAGCAAGCATACCGCAATATCAAAAACACAAATTAGCGAGTGAGAGCAAATGATTTTAGTGTTAAGTTTGCTAAGTGTTTATGATAGTATAGGGTATATGAAACCAAGTAGTTTGTCAAGCCACTTGATCACAAAATACCATATCTAAACCTAGCAACCTCAACACTAAATTGACTCTAACCTTAAACTTGCAAGGTGGGGTTTGTGGAAAGAATATGGTATGTGATGAGGTTTCAAAGTAACCATGGAATCAACATACCATATCAAACCAATCCAAGTTGCAATACTATGTTTAGAGTCACATTATACACATTAAACATTAACAAGAGAAGGAGGAAGGCAAAGCCATTCATCTCACATCCTCACTGTAACCACAACCAAAGATATTAGTTAAACATCATAAAAGAATAGCAAGTAAAAAAGAAGAAAGCAAATAAACAAAGCAAGACAAATATATTAGCAAAGAGATGAGTTGAGATACAAGATATTGGTTACTTGTTCAACCTCCATAATGAAGCTCTCAAAAGAAAGCTTAAAGAGGGAAGAAAAAGAAGAAACCAAGCTTAAGCTCACACAACTCTCAAAAGCTAAACCAAAAACTAAAGAAAACAATGGAAATGGTATATTTTTTACATGCCCCCTATCTCTAATCTGTTCTGGTATTTATAGGCCTCATAATAGAATAAACAAACAATATAAATGAGATGATGTGATGCCTATAAAGTGCCAGAAGAAAAATAGGGACAAAAGGAGCTAGGAGACCCGATGATGCCGGTCTTTTGGGGGTTGTTGCCGGCCTGGGTCCAAGCAATGTGGTTCGTGTTGATATGGTGAGCTCGAGTGCACTCCATGATCCCACTAGTATTGTTTGATTTGTCTAACTAAATCTGGTCTGTACTCAGTAGAATTGGAGGGAAAGTGTTGCTTTATATCACATCATATCTTTTTGCATTTATCACACCTCAACTCACACATGCCCAATTGCACAAGTTGTTGTGCCAAGGCAGCCTCCAACATGGTTCAAGTCTCAAAGAGCTAGTGTAAACTTGTAATGTGTTGGACCAAAATTGTGTACACATGTTTATTGCAAAAGAGCTCCTTGAACATCGATCGGTTTACTGTTCTGTTTGCAGTGTCGGCTCCCAAACGTTATATCCGTGATTTTGAGTGTGTTTCTAGTATTATGTTACGAATACATGCAATCTGTATTTACTGAGCAGACACTGGTTAATAGTACCGATATATAACAAAATAGATAATGAATGAATGGTATTAAAATGCAGTTTTCTGTGATGAACAAGTTTCTAACTACACTAGCTTTTTAGTTGCCATGAGCCATATCTTAATGGTCATGAAAAGATGTCAGAAATCACATCATCTCTCAATAAAACATCACCTTTAGTCTTCCTGTAACATTTCAGAAAATATAACATATTATTTTGGAATTTAATATTAAAATAATATATTTCGCGGAAACTACCCGATTTGCAAAATTGGGGTTTTCGTAAAAAGGTATAAATATATACCAATATTTGTGAAATAATTGGAGATTAAAATTATTTATTCATTTAAAAATATATTTATTGGATTTGGCAATTTTATAATTAATTATATGCAGTTTAAAATTAAACCCGATTAGGGCACTACTAATCGTGATTAGGCCAAATATGTGTTTCTACTTTTTCCCATGGCTAGTGCACCATGTCGTGTTGCATTTTGTTGCATGTTGTTGCATTTGTGTTGTTTTATGAGTATTATGTGTATTTATGTGAGAAAAAGAGAAAGGGGTTAAAAGGAGAATGATTGCAGAGAGAGAGAGAGAGAGTGTGAGACATGAGTGTGAGAGGGTGAGAATAAGAAGAGAGAGAAAGAGCTGCCTCATTCATTTTTTCCCCATCATTTTTCTTCTCCTTCTTCATCTTCAAGCTCTCTCATTCTACCCTCATGACCCATCTCAAAATCTTCATCAAAACCCTATACTCTCTTCACAAAAGATGTTCCCCACCTCTCTACAAACCCATTGGACCTTTCAAAGTTGGATTTTGATGACCTTGAGCATCTAGGGTTTTTCTTGAGTTGCCCAAATGAGGTATAATTCCTTTCATTTAGTTTAGTTTTTAGTTTCTTGCATTCTAGTTTAGTTTAGAAGTTGTTTAAGTGTGGAATTGTGAAGTTAGAAATCCCAAGAGAGGGTTTGGGTGAAGTTGTGGATTTGGTGATGTCTAGTGGCTGTTTACAAGACCCTAGTGTGGATTTTATGCCCAAAACAGAGAATACGGACTTAGGATATACCCCGTGTCAGTTTTATGTTAATTGTGTTGGCCTACAGGGAATCTGGAGCAGCCTGGGAAGTTTTTGAGTTAAACAAACAACTCCAGAGACCTAGTTAAACCAATAGGAGACCACCCTGAAAATACGAGACCATTCCCTCCTATTCTGGCCAAGCTCGCCGGATTACTGAGCAATGTGGCCGGCCAAATTTAGGTATCTGGTCCTAGGTTTGGTCTGTAGCTCAGTTACTTCACATACAACACCCTATACTTGCTAGTTTTGTTTCAATTGACCTGAACCAAAATCTGGGAGCACATTGGGGTGCTTTTGGCTATATTTTCCGTATTTTGGTATTCTTGGTTTTAGTATTTGATATTGTATTGGGTCGTTGGATGTTGGTACGTCAACGACGAGGGTTGTTTGGTTGTTTTTACATACGTAGGCTATAGGATTTAACCTATGAGTGCACTGTGTGCCGTATTGGTTTTCCGGATTCGATTTTAATAGCATTGCGATTGTGTATTTATTGTAGGTACCTTCGCGTGGATTCCGAGACGACGGATCATGGCATCATCGACTTTGGCAAGCAAGGATCAAGGTGAGTAGATTTATATCTACGGGGGAATTCAGGTGGATGGCGTATAACACCCCCGCAAATTTTGATGGAAACCGATATGTAGGATATTGTCACGACCCGAAAGTACGGAACGTGACCGGCACTTAGATTACGAAGCGTCTAGAGGCGCCACGTGACCTAAGTAAGCCGAAGCCCAGAAATCTAAACCATAAAAGAAGAAAAAGAAGAAGGGAAAAGAAAACAAGTATAAAAATATCAGCAAATTTTACTAAAAATTTCGGCAGAGTCTCCTCTGTAAAAACTGGCCCCCAAACGGGTACAACAAGTATAATATGAATAAACAATAAAAAGCATCCCCAAACGGGTGCTAGCTCAACGCCAACAGGCGGAGACAACCACAACAATCAAAATAATATACAACGCCAAGGGGCGAGGCTCAAATCTCAAAAGAAAACACAAACCACCAGATCAGAATAACACATGCGTGACTCTAAGGTCGAAATAAACAACTGGTCCAATAAACTTATCAAGTAAAACAAATATGGTTGATGGAGATTCTAGATACAAATGAAATGATAAAAATACAACGGCGGTTCAGATACAAATGAACCAACCTACCGTGCAAATCACCCGAAATGAAAATGATGTGCCAACAACTGCCAAGGGAAACCTGTACATCGCACCTGTAAAAAATTTCGCACAACGGGGGTGAGTTGCCAACTCGTGAGTAGAAGACATCTACGAAAAGAAATCGAATGCACGACGCTATCCTAGGTCATAATAATACACTACTATTTCCCATACATCTAGTAATAGCAGGGTAATACTACGTATAAGTGCAAATACTCCGTGTCGTGTCAGTGCCTCATGTGATACTATGTCATATGAAATGAAAAGCATGCACCATGAATGTAAAGTATCAAATCCTGAAATCCAGATATATATGTATAAGAACTCTTTAGCTGTTATCATAGTAAAGTGTGTAAAAGCATCTGAAATCTCCACAATGAAATCCATGGAAATCCGTGTCAAGTATCGACACAATACATGTAACCTCAAGTCTCAATATGTCGGGCTCCGTCAGTCCGGATCGGCCCATATCATCAAATCCCATGACAACGGTCGGTATCCTCCGGATATCCGCCGCGCCAGACATCACCGGTAGGTAGCCTTCCCCTGCCAGGCTCATCGTCTACAACTCGATCTTCTTGCCCCGGGGTACCATACCGGGCCCACCATGTACCCGAGACGGTTCATCCACTCCTCGAATCGGGTCTCGAAATCCATCAGAAAACATGAAATACTCATGGTGGACGACACATACATCACGAGAAAACCGCATCTTATTTTAAAAAGAGAAGAGGGGAGAGAGAGAAGTTTTGATATATTTTTGCGGTTTTCCCCAAAAATCCAGAAATCTCATAGAAATCCAAATCTCAAAATCATGAGTAACTATATGATAAGTGTCGGCATGTGTCCATAATACTGCATGATAACACGAAAATATGAATGCATGAATGTCTAAGTAATGAATATCATGTCTTATACTTATCATCAGAGAGTGATCACAATATTATATCGATTTAGTTGTTAACTGATTCTATCAATAAAAGATAATATGATCTAAAGTGTACGTGACATAGCAATTACCGATGATGATGTGTGTGAGCTGGCAAATAAGTGTGCGTGGAATATGCGCATCATCGGTAATGGTGCTGGTGTCCTAACAGGTAAAGTTTATACTGATTATAGCAACATATAAAAGAATATGCACCATGATGATTACAGTATGAATGTTAATACAGATGTGCATTATCCACTCCTCTGCGAGATACGAGTACAACTACCACTATGTGAGTCGAACCTAAACCAGTGTCCATCTAACATCCTAAGGAACTAAACCTAACAGACTAATCAGTAAGAAACTAGAGTCTACCTAAGGTCTGAATCAATATTTCTAATAGTCGGCGATCCCGCCTCAATAGCGTCACGTACGTAGTACGGCTTCCTCGAATCGAGAGTGCGGATCAATCATCAAATCTAAGTCTCGTACGGTAAAATCCATCGTACGGCATCCCAATATCGGGGTATGGTCAAGTATCTCCTAGGTGTCTCCTCATTCGTATAATGTCATATGTATCATATTGTGATTAAGTCATACTTTTATGATATCGGCGTCAGGTCACACCAATATAGTGTCGTAATCAAGTTATACATATTTCATATTGTAATCAGTCACAAGTTATAGTCCGGGTACTATTCTAGCGTCCCATGTACATCAATATCACCACCACTCTTTATAATTTATATATTCATGTTCATTATTTCATTCTCTAATGATCCGCTAACACTTTATTACGACTGTAGTCAAGAATCACGGCATCAAGCCCAGTTATACCGTTTCATCATACATCGGATATCATATCACATCAATGAATCATCTATACGTGTTGTATATATATGTATATACCTATACCTAGTTTTATATATATACACATACACGTACCCCATATCGAGTTTCAGTGTGTGCGTGGGTGTGTTTCTATCTGAAACCTACGAACCTCTTCCAAGGTACTCATCCTCTGATATGGCTTTCCTAAATCGGTCTAGTCCAGCCTAGGGTCAATACTAGGGTCCTACTAGGGTCATGTCTGGTTTCTTAATGTCAATAAGTACTAATCCTATTCTACGTTGCGGGGGTGCTAAACGCCATCCACCCGACTTCCCCCCGTAGATATGCATCTACTCACCTGGTCCATGTCTGCCGACGACGGTGTCACCATCCTCCTGTTCATCGCCCGCAATCCACGTGAGGGGTACCTATATGTAAACATATATAGTATCGTACACTAAATCACGGACAAAAGTCAAAACGACACACGGAACGCGCATAGGTTAAAACCTATGTCCCGTTCACGCAAAAGAACCAAATTCGCTCGATATCGGGGTACAAACGCCGATTGATCGAGGTAAAAACCAATAAACAACCTGTAGTTTCAAAACCCATTACTTATAATATAAAACTTGGTTCAAATCATCGGAACCCTAAATTCGATCAAATCATCCAATTCCGAAAACCTTGAAAATGTCAATTCGCCGTTTTACTTCAAAACTTGACGTTTAATTGAAACTAATGGTCATATTATTCATTAAACAACATAACTAAGTCATAAAAACCATTTTTATAATTTAATCCCATCAATTTGTATCAAACCAAAATTTCTAGTTTGCAATTTTATCAAATTTTAACACGTTCACAACAAAATTCACAATTCCGCAACTAAACTTGGTTTTGCACGAACTAAATTATTAAACTACAAATTAAAATGTTCATAATATCATAAAAACCCTAATTGGTATTTAATCTCAATTACTTAGTCAATTTCCCCAAAACCTAGTTTGCAAATAAAAAGAAACTAGCATAATTAGCATAATTTTTAAACTAAAATTTTGCAACTAGTAACTAGATTATGTTTAACCCTAACTTAACAAGTTAATCTACACATTAACACTACAATCTAACAATAAAAACCCAAATTCAAATTTTATCTAACTTATTTACATGTTTTGAAAAAATCCAGTTTACAAAAATAACCTATTAAACAATTAAAATGCAACAACTATCAATTTTTGCTACAAAATTAGGTTAACCATTTCCTTGTATGTTAAACTAAAATTTTAGATCAAAACCTAAGAATCAAAACCCTAATAATAATTTAGTAACCATATTCTAGAAATTTAAATCTTGCAACAAAACCATAATTAAACATTTAATTTGATTATGTTGAAGTAAAATAGCAACAAATGAGACATGGGTTTAGAATTATACCACTAAAATTTGAGATTACACATGCTTCATGACCTCCATGATGGATCTCTTGCTTTCAAATTCCAAGCCAAATAGAAGCAAAGAAAATTAGATAAGGTTGGATGATGAATTTATGATAATTTGTATTGATTTTTCATGGATTTTTGATGAAAATTTGAGGTGAAAAGGAGGTGGAGAATTGGAGGGCTGCCAAGGTGAGGGCCGGCCACAATCTTGAGGGGAGGGAGAGAAAGAAATTGTGTAGCCAAGTGTAGAAACTTCCTCCATTAAATTCCTTCTTTATGTCTTTTCAACCTTTATTCATTTTCCTTTTTATTTTCCATAAAACTTAATTTCTAGAAGTCACTTGAAGAATGAAGTGAGAGGGGGCTGCCAAGGTCAGCCAAGAATAGTGTGAGGGAGTAAAATATAGTGTGGTTTTGTTTGGGAAAAGATAAAAGTTATACCGCACTCCGTTTGCACTAATTTCACCAAAAAAAAGCCTTTTTCTTCGATATTTTCTAACACCGGATAACAACCCTATTTCAATTCAAAAACCACATGATAAAATTTTGTTTAATGTATAATGATGCAAAAAATTTGTTTGAACTCATTCCAGTTTGTAATTTTCCTGAATTAAATGTATTTGTGACGGCTTAAAATAATATTAAAATAATTAATTTCGGAAAAATTTTCAGAAATTTTGAAATCTCACCAGTGGCTCAATAAACACCAAATACTAGCAATTATATAACTAGAATATTTATATTTAATTTTAAAATAAAGATATTTGTATTTTGAGTTTTTACAGAAAACCCCCTTATTTTACCGATTTTCCGAAATTTCACCAAAACGATTTTCACAACGTTACAGATATGGTTAGAGAAACTTATTCTAGGAACCTAGGGATGTGATTAAAGGTTTAGTGTAACATGATATGAAAGAAATGATGTCTCGGATTGATACATATATAAGGATAGGGTAAGTGAACGTGAATCACGATATATAGATAGGTAGTGCACGAGAATAAGTATGAGATTTAGAGTAGCAATACATGAGATTTATAAGATAGGATATATATATATATATGTAAATAACTTGATATGGGATATAAATGTGATGAAAAGAATATACGATGTGATATGATGACTTGACTGATATGTCGGTATACGGATGCGAGTCGATATGAGAGGATTGATACCTTTGCCGGTCCCCTGAGATGAGATTGTTATGGATGCGACCTGGGATATAGGTATATAGATATATATAATGTTGTGAATCATGAGTATTATGCCGTACGAGACATTAGGTCCGTAACCTCAGAGTCATATAGGTTGATGGATTCCCTAATGGTTTGATGCCGTCGTACAATGATTTACCGTACGTGATGAGTTTTATGATGATTGATCAATACCCTTGACTAGAGAATGCCGTACGATGGATTATACCGTACGTGATATTGTGATGCTGGATGCCGATTGATAGATTCACCGACTCGTCATGTTAGATATGTATACTTTATAGCTTTTAGCTGACGATGTACCTTATGCTACGTTCATGTCATTCTCATTGCATTACATATACCTGTGCTAGTACATGATTTGTTATGAATTTCTCGATTGGATGTAAAAGCAAGTATCGAATCAATTGTTTCCCGATGTCGGTTTCATTTGATCGATAACAGTATCTTGTATAGGTATTTAGAAAATTGTATAAAGAAATCACAATCAAAAAAATTATATTTGACCGCAATCAATTACGGTGTCGATTGTAGATCGTAAGCGAGTGCAGATCGTCCACAGGGATTGTGCGATTCGTTTCTATGTTTAATTTGTTTGAATCGAAAAGTTAATCGAAAAGAAAAGAAAACATGATTCAAGAATTTATCGATTGATTCAGGTGTCACGATGTTTAATCAAGAATCAAGAAACTGATAAACAATCAAGAATCGGTGTTTCGATGATATTTCCAACCAAAATGTCAAGAATCTAAATGAGGCTCGTAGGAATCGATCGGATCTATAGACGTGATGTAATCTCAAGGTTTCGTGTTCTTGTCCTTCGAAGGATTGATACTAGATCGATGATGATCGACGAGAGTTAGGGCTTTCTTGATGAAACTAGGGTTTCATCGTTTAACCCTTGTTCTTTCGTTGATATCATTCGCATTCTGGCCTCTAACAATTTCAAGAAACGATCGTAACTCCCCAATCTCGAGCAATATCAATCAAGAAAGCATCGCAACGAATTGGGTCGTCGATTCTTGAACTTGCTAGGGTTAACAAAACTCGTAGGACTCAAGAATCGATTTAAGATATATTACATCATCATTCTATTGATCGTCTCGACTCCTCGACGAGCGGAGTATTACTCAAACATCATCACACAAAAAGTATTCAAGAATTGAAAAGATATCATGATGCGAGAATTTAAAGAAAACAAGATAAAAGAATATCACCTTTTATTTATATCAACAATTTGATTACAGTCGCTCAAGAACTACAAGAGGAAGAACTAAATTATTGAATTGGCGTCACTCGGCTCCGTGAGTCGCGGATCGACTCGGACCACTTGCTCTGTTGAAGATCGGCTCGGCTCATAAAAGGTTGCAAGGCTTCTTGCTTGATGGGTACTCAGGATCTTGGCTTTTGATTGGAATTTAGGGTTAGGGTTTCACACAAGTCCTCTCACGAGACTTGTGGAAGAAGAAGATGAAGAAAGAGATAGAATGGCTCTAAAATGAACTAATGGATTGATTTTTCCAAGGTTCCAAGATGATTTACAAGTGAGCCTAGGGTCTTATTTATAGAGCACCCCAAACCCTAAGCCTTTGAGTTCCCTCCAAAAGTTTGTTGAAAGACTTCTAGAAAGAGTATGTTAGGCTTAGCTTAGGGTTTAAGCTAGGGTTTAGGAAGAAGTTTCTAGAATGATAGGCTAGTTTAGTGTTGATCCCAAAGCTTGCTGATCTGGCAGAAGTCTCTGGAGTCTTCTGGAATTTGCATAGGTTTTCTGAAGTGTGGGAGCTGAGATTGACATTGTGCACCAAAATTGAGGTGATGAAGGGGCAATACCACCGAGGAACCGCGGCGCAAGCAAGCTCCGGCCGCGGTTCAGCGGCTATGTTGGAAGCTTGGGCTATGGTCTCTCTGGTGTGGTCTTGGAATGCCATTTTGGGCTTTATCTGATATGTTGAATTTTATTTGTCCCTTTGTATTGATACCAGAATTGAAATCATTGAGTTGGCGTCATGTTTGATCGGTACCATGTACATTTTGGCCTTTCTTTTGGATTTTCCTGCACAGATCTCAAAACAAGTGTTGCGCAAATGTAGGGATGATGCGATGCCATGAAATGTGGTCAATTTCCTTTATAGTGTCGGTTTCAGAGTCTAATACATGCAATCTGATATTTTGCGATAGTTTTGCTAATATGTGAAATATGAATGCCGAACACTTCTATATGAATGCAAATGATTAGGAAATTGCCGGCTAAAATATACAATATTTTCGACTAATCAGTACACCTACACCATTATCGATGATGCGTATGTTACACTTACACAGATTGGCCGGCTCACACTTCATCATCGATAATTGCTATGCCACTTACACAGTAGGCTTGCCACATCATTATGCTATGTTGCATGATATACTTGCTATGCTCACATCATTTGATATGTCGTATGATATACTGATATTGTCACATCACTGTTCCATGTTGCATGATATACGGATATGCTCACATTTCTGTTATATATTTGCATACATCATGCTTTATGATTATACGCATTGAGATTTGCTAATTTCATGAGATTCTGGATTTGATAACCGTGGTCAAATTTCAAAGGAAATTATGTATTGTTTTAAAAACCCGGTTTCTCTTGATATGATATTTTGAGACGTCCACCATGTGTTTTCTCGGTTCTGAGAGTAGCATGTGAAACCCGATTCGAGGAGCGGGAGGCACCGTCTACGGGTACATGGTGGACCCGGTATGGTTCCCCGGGGCAAGAGATGATTTTTGTGGTGTAGACGATGAGCATGGCAGATGGAGTATTACCTACCGGTGATAGTATTTGGACTCGGCGGTTATCCGGAGGATACTGACCGGAGTAGTGAGATGGATATGAGGGCCAACCAGAGCGTGCAGCGCCTGAGGGCCGATCTGAGGATGTGGCGCCTGAGATATATGAGGATTTACATGTCGATGCTAGACACGGGTTTCATGATATTTCGAGTGTCGATGTTGGACACTCAGGTTCCATGATCTTGATGTGTTACTGTTGGACACACGTTGATTTATATCCTCATATTTACATGCATATGTTTTCATGATATTTACATGCATGATGTTGTTGTGTTATTGGTTGACACATGGATGAGGTCCGCATGCATACAGGCTTTGATTATATGGTTGGATGATATCCACATGCATATAGGAATTGAGTATATTATTGGCACATATGCAGACATGGTCATCCTAGATATCACAGTATTAACTTTATGATATAGTTGACCTAGGAAATTGTTATTTTATTTGATTTCTACCTGATGATGTTTTCTACTCACGAATTGGCAACTCACCCCCGTTGTGCCACAGTTTTTGCAGGTTGACCGCTTGGATCAGTAGCGACATCGCTGGCACGCAGCTTGCTTTCGGATGACTTGCTTTTGTAGGTGGTACATATCGGATCGTGCCACTATTGTATTTATTATTCCTGTTGTATCTAGTTAACTCCATCAATCAGAAACTATTATTTGTATAAGTAGTAAGACTTAGTGAGACTTGTGGTTGCGAGACTTAGAGCGAGGGTTTATGTTCGCTTATTGGGTTGATGTCTTGCTTTATTCATTATTCTTGTGTTGATCTTCGCCGTTGGGCGTCGTATACATATATTATGATTTGTGTGGTTGTGATTCCGCCGATTGGCGAAGAGCTAGCTCCCGCTTGGGGATGCCTTTATTATCATTATGTATTTGGGGTTTTGGATCAAAATATACAAAAGAGGTGCTGCCCAAATTTTTAAAAGACGAAACATGTTTTACAACTAGTAAAATAAACTTGCATTTTTCATGTTCCTTTACCTGTGCATTTAAGAAAACATTTGATTTCATCATACCATTATTTCAAAACATCACCTCTTTTATTTTCTTAAAAAAGTTTAGATTTCTGGGTTTCGGCTTACTTGAATTACGTTACGCCTTTAGACGTGACGTGGTTTAAGTGCCGGTCATGAACAATATTTTCAGGTCGTGACAAAGTTGGTATCAGAGCGCTAGGTTTAACCTTGGTTCGAGTCTAGGTTTGACTATGTGGAGTCTAGGGCGTAATTATTTCGGAACCTAGGCTTGACCTTAAGGAACTTAAACTTGAACAGGAGGGTATTAGACCCAAACTTTCGTTACATAGGCTGACCCTGATTGATGAAGTAGGTAGCTTGAGTAGAATGACGTACCGTACGTATATTCCGCGGCATATTTACGATATGATATTCCACTTAAGAAATCTTAGGATGTACATATCTTGAGACTTGTGATTCTTTTCGTTCCCTTGATCATACATCCATTTGAGATCCTTGATTCTATTCGTTTCCATGATCATACTCTCATTGAGTCTGTTCCTCCTTATGATCATGTATCCATTCTGGATCTGTTGATTCCTTTCATCCCTTTGATCTATTTTCGTCGATACTTGATTGAGGTTCCTGTCACCATGGTTTGAGCGCAGATTGAGTTGCTGTTAGTGATGCGGTCAGGGCGAGCTCATCATGGAAAAGGACTGACCATCGTGTTTCTGGTGACATGGGAACGTATCGATTTAGTGTTTGTGTTGTGACCTCTCGTTTGAGGCGAGTGTTCTGTTGGAGATAGTGCCCTCAGAGTCAATTATTGGATCACAGGCATATGATTGCAATGATTGAGGGAGGACCTATCCCGGTAGGACAGTCTTACTTAAGATGATAGTATGCTATCTGGTTTATCTTTATCATCGTGTACTGCTTTAGGTGACCTGACATGTCGCTGTTACACGTTGATAGAGCCCCTAGGATTCTTGCTTGACCACCAGCAGTATGAGGGCGATCATATAAGTGGGAGCTGGGGTCTATAAGCACATCCTTAAAAGGTCCCTAGTCGTGGGAGTTTCGAGACAGGGTATCGATATTCTAGAGTAGACTAGTGTATACAGTCGAGACCCCGACGAGGGGCGGTGGCCGGTCTCACAAGCCATTGGTGTCAGTTGGATCACCTAAGATATATACAGGTGCTCATTGGGTTATGAGTACACCGGACAGGACTCGCCGGGAACATGCTAGTTGGTCTTATACCTGACGTCAGATAGCAGTTCCCTGGTGACATGTGTACAGGTTAGTTCATCGACTTGGGGATCGTCATTTGTCTCGTGTGAGTTCCCACTGTACTTTGATTACTACCCTACCACGCTCAAAGGAGACGTGCAAACAGGTTTTAGTTGGGTACAGTCCCGAGCCACATGGAGGCAGTGAGCGGATCTTCAGGGGTTCGTCTCTCCCGGTATTGGGGGTGAGGTCGCGCTGTGTCTAGGAGAGCCATTACACGAAGCCCTCGGCCGAGGCAGGAGATTTACTGGTAGGTATTCCAGTAGTATCTCAGGGTGTTCTGGGCTACACTCCGACACGACTTGTACCGCTTTTGGAGGTCTGACTTTTACCAACCCCCTAGGCCCGCCATGCGATGCTCATAGACGAACGGACCGGACTGTACGGATATTGTCACTCACAGGCTCAGTAGGGTGTCAGGATGAGTTCGCTCATCGACGTCCCTTTTGGTCGATACCTGGTAGCCCGTTACGTATTGGCTTATACCTCTGACGTGCTAGTGGTTAAATCCACAACCAAGGTGTTGACGAGTCTTTAGAGTCCCCCACATTCAGTTGCTCAAGTTTTCGGGCGAAACGCTGTAGAGGCCGTATGGAGATATGGCAAGGTCCGATCAGATACGTGCGGTATTGCACGGATCAGGATCGGACAGTTAGTACTAGAGGTCGTATGGATATATGGCAGGGTTCGATCAGATACGTGCGGTATTGCACGGATCAGGATCGAACGGATAATACTAGCCGGCTTTGGTTTAAGCCGGATCCTAGTATAGTACAGTGTAGACATTGTCTCATTGCACTTGTATTTCGGTCGGAATACAAATGCGGGTGTGTATACACAGTATCGGGGTTTTCCTGTAATTTATTACGGGACCAGTTTTTTGGAGTTGCCAGTTTGCTTTCCGTTTCGGCCAATTTCCTTTGTTTCGTTCATTGGCCGAAGATTGGTGGAGGAGGGCTTATTTGCATTTGTGCAAATAAGCAATTGTGGAGGGGGTCTTTGCATATTCTTGTGTCATGATGGTTGCACCATTCTTTGACCTTGACTTCTTCTTCTTTCATGATGACTTGACCTTTTTGAAGTCATCATGCTTGATGATGATAGATTATGATGGTTGTTTTGGAGTGTGGATTTGTTTGTAATCATTTCCCTTCATGATTATCTTTATTCCCTTGCATTATGAGTGTGGATCTATTATCCATTCCTCTCTCTCTCATTTTCTCACTACCACCCTAAGCCATGGCCGGCCAAGCCTTTGATGGCTGTCCAAAAATTCTAGAGGTGGGGTTTTTGCTCTTTTGCTCTTGGATAAATCCCACAAGTTCCATCTCTATTAGCTTGTATCATCCCTCCACCAATGGCAACCTCCATGAACCCTATGAGACATGATTCTACAGCACATTCTACAGCAAACCTTGGGTACGTCGGCTCGCCAACTTCGTGCCCGAGTTGCCTCGGTATAGAGGCGGGAGCCCGTAAAAGAAGCCGGCGACGTGGTGCCCTTCCGGCGACGAAGTGGAGAATGGAGATTCCGTGGGAGATCGGGACGACGACGAGAAGACCGGAGGACTCGGATCATTCGGTATATCTCTCTTCCCTCTCTAGATAGCTAGGACTAGTTAATGGCCCGATCCGGGTTTTAGTGCGCGGTGGTGCCGGTCAAGTAAAATTAAATTTAACCATCGCTTCCGCATTTGGCCTCGGGATGGAGGCCGGGGCGCCGCCGTGCACTTACATGTTCGGTTTTGCGCCGGTTGATCAGGCCATTGTTAAAGACTGCCTGTTGTGAGAGGACTGTTGATGTACAGCCTACCTCAGAGATTATGATGTCGTCTACCTTGCAGACAGATGACCCAGCTGTTGTTGAGATTGATGAGATGTCGCTTTCAGAGCTTATGAGCTGAGATCGCTGGAGCGTTCAGGCATAGATGAGATAGATGATAGCTAGTCTATCTTGAGTTGAGAGACGAATGTGATTCATCAGATTTGATGCGCCGACGCAGGCCCAGTTGAGTTAAAGATTTCCAGGGTGGAGAATCTTACTCAGATCTAGAGTAGATCGATCCAGAGATGACGTTGTTCATTGGATGATCCGATAGGAGATCAGTAAGCTGACCAGCTTTAGATAGAGGACCTCACCCAGATGCGTTGTGAGTTGATCGAAATGGAAGAGTATTGAGTATTCCTCCGATGGTAGGGACGAGTTCCCAAGGACATGTTCGGCTAGAGATCTTCTACGGAGTGATGAAGATACCGAGTTCGTAATTTCGAGTCCGTGTGAAAGATTCCGGATTGACTATAGCCGAGAACATTTGCAGTACGCAGATAGCATGACGTGACGTCGAAGTGGACGATAATAAAGACGAGTGGAGCAAGAGGTTCATGCGAGATGTTAACGAATTACTGTTACTCCCCGTTGAGATTAGAGATCGGATATGTATACAGAGGCATTGGGATACGGCCAGTACCCGAGGAAATGTTGTGCTTAGAACGCAGATGTCCAAAAGACGAGAAAAGATTATGCAAGAGTACCAGCCTCTGTATAGTTCAGCATAGGCAAGATCGGAAGAGACCTTGAGCAGGTTCCTTCCAGGACACTGTTGCGATAAGATTTGCACCGAGAATTAGTTGTGTCATGTGTATTCAGAGGGTCAGAGGCCGACGCCGGTGATGTGCTGCTTACGAGTGGTCATACTAATTGATCGAGCGATGACCAGAGGAGAGTCAGAGCGGGATCATTTCTGTTAGTACACCTGACCGGGCCGACGAGTCGATGAATTGTGAGATTGGTAATCCACAGAGAAATGAGGACCCAAAGACAGAGGACGCTAGACCATGAGCAGGAGGCGAGCGAATGTTCTTGCTCTGCCAGTTTTGGGTGCACCGATATTTTTTTCGACATTGTAGGAGGTGTACCTCAATGTCATTTGTTGCGATTTGCATTTGTGATCCGAGTATCACGCTTATATCGCTTGAATTTGAGTTTTGATGATTGAGTTTCATGATATTGTTTTCGTGCACCTTGGCTGCACCTACTGGGTATTTACATTTTATGCATAGTTATTGCACTTGATATATATTTTATACACCGTTGTGTTGATTTGCGATTTGCGCATACCTGTTTCACTTGATATCGGTTTTGTGCCTTGATAGCACATATTTATGATCTCGTGGATTTCAAACGGTTGATTTGATTTTGAGCATGTGGTATGCACTCGATTTGATTTATGCACTCGGTATAGCTCACATATGCTTGCAGTGCAGTGATACGTGTTTTGTGCACGTAGTTGCACACGTTTTTTATTTTATACACCTTGGTATGCTCGGTGTTGTTTTTATACGCATTTGAGTTATTGATGCGTTTCCGTGCACTTGTTGCACCTGATTTGTATTTTGTGCATTTGTTGCACCAGATTCGTATTTCATGCATTTGTTGCACCAGCATGGTATTTCGTGCATTGGTTACACCGGATTTATACTCCGTAGCTTGGTTGCACCCGATTTATGTCTTGAGCATTTGTGTTATTCAATTTGTGTTTTCGTGCGCGTTGGCACTTGCCGTTCGTTTTCGTGCATGCTACTGCACTAGATGCTTTTACGGACCCGACGTGCTTGTGTTGGATTTTTGCGCATATTAGACGCTTGGTATTGGATTCTATACGCATCGGATGCACTTGAGTGAGATATTATTCGTGCATGTCGGATGCGCTTGATTGAGATTTTATTCGTGCATGTTGGATGCACTTGATTTAGATTTCATTTGTGCATGACAGATGAACTTGATTTATATTTTCGTGCATGTTGAGCGCATGATATGAGATGTGATTTTGAGCACACCGGATACACTCGATTGGGATTTTCATTCGTGCATGTTAGTTGCACTGGGTTGAGATTTTCGTGCACTCTAGAAGCTCTTGAAATTGTTGTCGTGCACATCCGTTGCACTGGACAGATGCTTTCGTGCATACCCATTGCACTTAGTTTGGTTTTGTGCACATTCGTAGTAGTTGTATTTGGCTTTGATTTCCGTGCTCACCAAACGCGCGTGATTATTGGATACGCCTTTCGAGGCTGATTTTGCTCTTGAGCACCTTGTTTTCATGATGGGCACTATATTGTGTAGTAGCCGAACAGGACTGATCTGAGGACAGGACCTGAGTACTTTGCATGCATTAAAAGTTTAACCAGAGGTTTTCGAAAAGGAGCTATAGTCTCGCTATTTCTTACGTGTTCGTGAGCGACACGAACGTTAAAAAGGAAAACCTTTTGGGATATTTCAAAACGGCGGAACGTATATTTGAGTAAAACATATATAAACCTATATTTATTACTTTACAAATGAGCGTCCGTCACTTGTGCCATAAGTTACGCATCACACGGCGATTCAGAAAAGATTTTGCATGTGTTTTATTTAGTTTTTGAAGGTTTTTCCAAGGATGTGTACTATACACGTATTATAGTATTTGACTAGTGCATATTGGATTTCAGTAGTGGATTTCGAGATCTATATCTCCATTGTAACTCCGAGGATATGCGTGCAAATCCGATGATTTGCGTGACGCTTGATGTGTTAGTGTATATGCCCTAGAAGCCATTACTGTATCATACTAGTATGTATATTACTTGATGGAAGCTTGGGATATTCACAGTTGTATATACAATCTTCCTCGAAATGGTAGTATGCTACTTGGTTTGTCTCTGCTTTAATATGTGCATGTGTTTCTTTTAGCATATCGCTTATATACATATTAGTAGAGCCCTTAGGATCTTTGCTTGATTACCAGCGTTGTGATGGCGCTCACACTCGTGGGGGCTGGGTAATCCATAAGCACATCCTTATACAGGTCCCTAGTCGTTGGACTATCGAGACAGGGCATCGATACTCCGGAGTAGACTAGCGTATGCGCTTCTCATCCCAGCGTGGGAGACGGTTTGTCCTACAGCCGTCAGTACGTCGTACTTGAGATAGTATGCGGGTGCTCGTTAGGTTACGAGTACACTGGACAGGACTCGTCGGGAACTGTTGGTTGGTATTATACCTATCGTCGGTTATCAGTTCCCAGGTGACATGAGTACAGCTTAGTCCACTGACTTGACACTGTCACTTCGCCACGAGTGTGTTCCCACTGCACTTTGATTACTACCCTACCACGGCTCAAAGGAGTCGTGCAAACAGGTAGTTTTTGGGTGCAGTCCCGAAGCACTTGGAGGCAGTGACGGTTAGACAGGATTCGTCTCTCCCGGTATTGGGGGTTGACATCGCGCTGTGTCCAGGAGAGCCATTACACAAGTAGTCCCTGGCCAGGGCAAGCGAGATATACTGGTAGGTTTCCAGTGTTATCTCAGGGTGTTCTGGGCTACACTCCGACACGACTTGTACCGCTATTAGGGGACTGACGTTCACCGCCCCCTAGGCCCACCATGCGATGTATCAGACGAACAGACCGGACTGTACGGAGACTGTCACATATAGGCTCAGTAGGAGTTCAGATGGGGTCACCTCGTCAGTCTTCTTATCGGCATCTACCTGGGGACCATTACGTACAGCTAGTGCCGCTTGCGGTCTGTGGTTAAACCCACTGCCAGCGTAGTGTCGAGTCTTTAGAGTCCCACACAGAGAGCTATTCTCCTTTAGGCAAAATGAGTAGAGGTCGCATGGTTTTGCGACAGGGTTCGTTCACATCCGCACACTTGTGCACGTTTGCTATCCGGACAGCTTATACTAGCGGGCTTTGGTTTAAGCCAGATCCTAGTATATGATTTGGGATTGGTTTTATCTCTTTGTATTCGTGTTCCTCGGATCACGAATGCGGGTGCGTATGCACAGTTGATTAAGACAGAGGAAGAGGACTTTGATTAGGGTTAATGACCATTGTCATTTTATTAACCCTAATGCTTATGTGTGTATTATAATTAATTGATATTAGCTATATATAATTGTGCATGGTTAGGGTTGTTGACATTTTGACCATACTTGACTTGTTAACCTTAGTTGACATGTTGACCATCATCATTCCATATAAAAGATGCTCTTTGATCCTTGCAATTTTCATTTAATGTGAAATGATAATGGTCAAGTCTTGATTAACCATGACAATTATCTAGCTAATTATCTATTTTTATAATTCACACATATATGTGAGAATGGCTTATTATTCTCTCATTCTATCATATACTTTCTCTCTCTTTCTCTTCCTCTTCCTCAAGCTCTCCCCTCTCATGTGTTGAGAAACACTTGAGCTTGAGAGAAAACCTCTTCTAGATAATCTCTACTCTCATCTAGGGTTCTAGGATTAGCACTTCTAGCACCTTAGTTACTTCTGGCTTGAAGTTGAAACCAAAGGTTGAGGCTTTCGGGTGGATCCTTCTTCGACTCGAGAAGGCGACAAGGCGATCTCTTTCTTTCACTCCAAGGAGCAAGGAGAGAAGGATATAAAGCCCTAGGTATAACCATTCTTCCTTATGGCTAATTTCTAGTTAGCTTTTAGTTAGTTTTGTTTAGTAAAGATCCCAACTTTGTCTAGTCCATGTTGCTTAGAGTAGTAAAAATCCGATTTTTATTCCGTTTTTTGCCTCCCCTCAAGCACCGGGGTGGGCAACGTGGACTTACAGTGGTATCAGAGCCTAACTAAACATAAACTAGCTAGGTAGTAAAGTGTATGGAAGTTCAATCGGAAAAATCGCAAAACCGAGTTTACAAAAACCCTAACTTTCTGTTAATATTTTTTCTGCTCAAAATAAAATAAATCTTACGTCAAAAATCATCTCAGGGTTTTGTGAAGAAAGCCACCAAAAACGATCCAGTGAATCGCTCAAAGCGCGGCGGTTCCGCGGCAAAAGCATGCCTATTGCCGCGGAACCGCGGCCGTTTTGACTCGGTTCTGGACCGAGTTTGGTGCAGTGTTCCTCTGGTTTGGTTTTGTGATTTTTAAGACATTTTATTTGTTCCCAGGTTTTCCAGAAAAGAAATTTGTTTTTGGGGGCCTATAAATCCGTATTTTTTGATCGAACTTCACTACACCTTGACTAATGGGTTATATCTGTGATGTTTATATGTATTGAACGTCGGCTAATCGCTATACGTCGATTAGTGGGGGTTATACATATCTGTGATCTGTGTTTGATGATGGTATGTGTATATGAATGCGTTGGATTGTCGCGGGTGAACTGTTGGATATATGTATGCCCTAGAGGCCATTATGTGATAGTCGATGTATCTATACATGTATATATATTCAGTTTGCATTCTTGCTCGACATGATAGTATGCTATCTGGTTCTTCTTTATCTGACATGTTGATTTGATCATGCTTTTATTCATTCATACATGCTGATAAAGCCCTGAGGATATCGGCTTGACTACTCTGATTATGATGGAGATCATACTAGTGGGACATCTGTAGTCCATAAGCATATCCTGGAACGTCCCTAGTCGTAGGTATATCGAGACGGGGCATCGATATACCAGAGTAGACTAGCGTATATGATACAAGACCCATACGATGGGCAATGAATGTTCCCACATTCATCGATGTTTGACATCAAGATCATATACGGGTGCTCAGTGGTGACTGGGTACACTGGACGGACTCACCGAGAACTCCTATATGGAATTATATCTATTGTCGGATAGCAGTTCTCAGGTGACACTGGTACAGGTTAGTCTGTAGACCCGAGATCGTCATGGAGTCTTGTGTGTTCTCCCACTGTACTTTGATTGCCACCCTACCACGGCTCTACTGAGTCGTGCAAACAGGTGGCCGTTGGGTACAGTCCCGAGACACACGAAGACGATGAGCGATAGGAGGGGTTTCGTCTCTCCCGGTATTGGGAGTTGATACTGTGCTGTGCCCGACTGGTTATAACAGCAAGTCCCTGGCCAGGGCTTCTGAGATTTGCTGATAAGTGTTATCAGTAGTTTCTCGATCTGTTATAGACCATTCACCGGCATGACTTATTGAGTTATTAGGGTCGACGTGACCATCCCTAGGCTCGATATGCAGCATATCTGACGAAGAGACCGGACTGTACGGTAGTGTTGCCGGATGGCTCGACTGGAGTTGTAGCAGGTTCGCTTGTTTTCTTCTGATCGCTCAATACCTGGGTAGCCGTTACGTTTAGCTGACCGCTTGCGGCTTGGGGGACTTGATATGATCATTACCCTCTGCCGGCGTATTGACGAGTCTTAGAGTCCCACAAAGGAGTTACCCAGTCCAGGCGAAACGTTGTGGTGCGCATATACGATATGCGCATGCACCCGATTAAAATGTGCGTATATGATACCGAACATTTATCGGGTGGCCTGCTTTTGGTGGGGTCGTATGAGATATGACCGGATTGATAAATTAAGTGTTGATTTATCATCTAACCATTAGTTTTCTCACTTGAAACCTTTCTGGGGTTTGATGGATGTATGCATGCATGCATGTGTTTCTTTCTTCCATTCTAGATTCATGCACATGTGGATGTGCATACATGCATACATACATACACCCATCCATCATGGTTGATTGCATATGGAAATGGTGGAAATATAAGACTCACACCATAGATTAAATAATAGATTATTATTTAATTTTGGTTTTAAAGTAAAATGAAAAAGAAAAGGATAATCATTCTTGATTCTACACTCTTCTTCTAACCTAACCTATCTCAACTACCACTAACCTATGGTTATCCTTCTCTTTATCATTTAAAACCCAAGTTAAACTAACTATCCATCATTTAATCATGGTTGAAGTTAAGAAGGAAATAAATATATATAGTGATATATATTTCATTTTCTTCTTAACTCAAGGTTATCTTTTTACACCTCTCGTTTAAAACTAGCCACCATCTTCATCCTCCTTCATCTTTTCCTCTCTAGTCTTTTCTAGTGAGTTAAATACAACTAAAGAAAGGTTTTTGAAGTGAGATTCCAAACCACAACATCATTCTACTCAAGTCTAGCCAACTTGATTAGAGTGTTTCCTTCGGTTTTCCAAAGTAGCGAGCTTGGACGGAGTACTCCGTGGTGGATCGTCGTGGACGCAAGGGAACTTCAAGAGGACCTCGATTCAACACCCAAGACACCAAGGAGTCTAGCAAAGGGGAGCTACAAAGGTTGTAGCCTTCAAACCCTAATCTTTACTAGCTTAATGTTTTATAACCCTAATTTTCTAGGATCGATCCCTTTGCATGTTAGTTTAGCACCATAAAAATTAAAACTTTGGGTCATGTGATGCTTCAAAACTCTTCATAGGGTGCTAAACAAACCTTTCATTGGTATCAGAGCCGACCTAGAATATTAGGCGACGTTTTCACGAAGTGAAAACCCCGATCGGACAAAAATACGGTGTTTTAGGGTGCTCTCTGGAAATTTTCTAAAATTTGACATTTTTCAGAATTAAAAATATGTAAAAAATACAGCAGGAAAAAATAAGGATTACGGTACAAAAATTTTCCAGTGAACAGTGATTCTCGCCGCGGAAACGCGGCCTAAGCTTGCTTAGGCCGCGATTCCGCGGCCAAGTATATGAATTGATGGATACTTTTTGTACAGTAATTCATGAATCTGCTTGTATAAAATTTTGGATATTTTTAATCTGTATTTGGTTTTGAAAAATTCTGGAGATGGTGTTGGACTCGTCAATTCGATCGGGACTTTCATTTCGTAGCTTTTCCGGGTAAATTAGAAAGTATTGAAGTGTTTGAACGAGTATCATTTACTCACTATTCACGGGGTTTAAATACTTTGGAGATACGTGCAAGTCTTTTTGCGGTGGTCCCTCTAGAAGACAACAAACCTTAACTCGATTATGTGACCGTCTCGAACTGCCTTTTGAACCCTAGGGTTTGGGGCAGTACGGCGTGCCACATGTGAGGCGTTGGCTTGACCCTTCTACGGCTGGACCGCTACTACTGTGTCACACTCCGGATTTTTGAACCCTGCTCAAGTGTTGAGCTTTAGTGAATCTTGCGTACTTGATCGTTCGTTCGAAAACTTTAATACTGTCTGTTTGTCTGGAATGTGATACAATATGTGGAATTCATATAGTTTAAGCATGAAATACGAAATATGTGATATTTCGCATTTATGATGTCTAAAGAGAATCTGAATTCCAAATATTGTAGTTTTACACTTTCTTTTCTGTGACCGTAAGTGTAGTATGTACGATATCGCCGGTTTCGTTGCTATACATCAACGACAATCGGGGTACGCATACTTACTTACGTTGATGATATGTGATATTATGTGTTGCTGAGATATGATGTGCAGGATTGTCGCGATCGAATAGTCGGGGGGTTTTTGTGAGATGAGAGTTTTATATTTTCATTCATGTAAATTCAAATGTAATGTAATATTCTTTTATTTGGGGCACTTCCAGGTTGCGGTTGTGTCACCAGTGTTGTATATTATTTACTTTTCCGCATTAGGATGGACTCAAGGAGGGGAGCACAGGTGACCGGGTTCTGGGGTTCAGTGGGAGGCCATCTCGAGGAGTCGAGACCGGGTCTCCTAAACTCCAGGATTGGTAGGGTCACTTTCCGCTCTCGTAGGGGTCCAGGGTGTGGGCTTGGCTATTCATCACGACTGTGGAATCCGTATTTTCTATTCTGGCTAAATACTAAATACGGACGTCCTAGGATATCCCACGTTAAATCTATGTTTCTGCTGCCTGTGTTCTGTGATATCTGAGACGAATGACATATTATATATATGATATATAGTAGACGTTGCTTATGTTTTACACCCGCGCTAGTCCCGTCCCGGTATGCCGTTAGTTAAGTAACCTAACGGTGCATAACGGAACATTGCGGCGAATGCGGATGGCATAAGCGTACGTGTTATTTTCGTTTCTTTTCTGTGATTGGCTTTAGGACTTAAATGATGGGATTACATTAATGTGATTAATGTAAAGAAAATAAACCTAAAAAGATGTTGTAGAATCGGATTTAAAAACTACTCGGCTATTTATGAAAAAGCTACATTTCAAAACTGCGGAGCTTAAGCCACTCCTTTTGAAAACTGTTTGATTCTACAACGATATCAAGTTCAAAGCATTAAAGATTTTCTTAAAAATCATTCGCAACCCTCCGTCATTTTAGGAAGTAGAGTACTTAGTATTCGTGCTACGTTTGTTGACTTTAGTTAAGGCGTAGTGTACGGTAGCTAAGTGATGTCTTCCTACACTGCATATGATGCAGATTAATTAGGACATTCATGCGACTTTGTTGACCATAGTTAAAGGTCATATGGGTGGGTCTAATTGATCAAGAAATGACGGGTAGAACTTGACTGGTACTTATGATTTGTTGACCATAGTTAAGGTCATAAGTACTAGGGGTAAAAATTACATCGGGAATTTCAAGTGTTGAAATTTGCAATGAGATTGCATACCTTCTATGTGATGGTTGGATCCCGATCCCACTGTGGGCAATAGTTGCTCCTAGGAGAGTTTTACAGTTTACAATTAGCTAACTCATTAGGTGTCTAGAAAGGTGTTAACGGAGCTCCGCCTCTGGGAAAACGAGGTTTACTCTAATTAGGTCCGTGCGAAAGCACGGGGAACCTCCCTCAAAGTACCGACACTGGCCTGGCTGAACGGTTAGCGAAGTTGTAGACTGTAATTAATCCTGGCTAGTTTTTCTTTTTAAGGTTTGAAAGAAAACTTGATAAAAAGCAGTGGGAAACATCGATTAGACAAGATAATAAACCAATCTAATCTATGCAAGAGCTTTCGCTGAGTGTATTCTTTTCTCTCTCTTAATGGCAGATACCAATGACTGGACTTAAGCTTCTACTAGATAAAAACAAACTGAATGGGACCAACTATAAAGACTGGCTGAGGAATCTGAAAATCGCCTTGACTTATGATAAAGTATCATATGTCCTCACGGCTTCAGCCCCGCCCGTCCCTGGTCCAAAATCCTCAGTTGCGGACATTGAAGTCCGCAAGATATGGGACGCTGACTGTGCCACGGCCACATGCCTCGCGCTTGCATCGATGGATAACACACATCAAAAGCAGCACGAGGACATGGACATTCACGGTATATTGCTCCATACAAAGGAGTTGTATGGGGATCAATCCCGCGTATTACGATACGAAGTATCAAAGAAATTGTTTCAGATGCGAATAGCCCCTGGCACACCAGTAGGAGACCATGTTCTGAAGATGATAGCTCTTATAGAAGAGCTTGAGGACCTTGGATGGACAATGGACAATGAACAATATATAGATATTATTCTGCAGTCCCTCCCCTCCACCTTTGCTCAGTTCATAGTGAACTTCAACATGCATGGCATGAAGAAGGACCTCCCTGAACTCCTTAATATGTTAAGGAGTGCAGAGAGCACTATGAAGTTAGCAAAAACTCCCGTTATGACTATTAGACAGTCTTCCTCTTCTCGCCCGAAAGCCAAGGCCAAGGGAAAGAAAAAGAAGAAACCCACTAATCCTAAGGGCGGAGTTAAAAAGGTGAAGGGAAAGGGAAAGTCCAAGGCTGGAGACTCGGGGAAAGGCGAATGTTTTCATTGCCACAAGACAGGACATTGGAAGCGCAATTGCACGGAGTACTTAAGTCTCAAGAAGAAGCATGGTGATGCTTCTGCTTCAGGTGCGTTTGTGACTGAAAACTGTTTTTCTATAAACTCTGCTTCCTGGGTATTGGATACCGGTTCGGGTTCTCACATTTGCAATTCTATGCAGGGGCTGAGAAATAGCAAGGTTTTGAAGACAGGTAACCATACTCTCCGCGTTGGAAATGGTTCCAATGTACATACAGTCGCAGTGGGAGAGTATCACTTAGGGTTGCCATCTGGATGTATTTTGATTTTGAATCCATGTTATTTTGTACCAAGTATGCTATGTAATATAATATCCGTTTCTTTGTTGGACAATGAAGGGTATAATTTTGTGTTGCAGAACAATGTTATGAACATTCACCTAAATCAAATGTTGGTTGGGTATGGTACGCTTAATAACGGAATATATGTCCTAAATCAACACACAGTTTTCAGTATACAACACACTAATAAAAAAAAACTTTCAGAATTAAATGAAGCTTTTCTTTGGCATTGTAGACTTGGTCATATTAACGAAACAAGACTAAACAGGTTACACAAAGATGGATATTTAAACTCTTTTGAATATAAATCTTATGCGACTTGCCAGTCTTGTATCAAGGGTAAAATGACCAAAACTCCGTTTACCGGACACGGAGAAAGAGCTACCCAGCTCCTTGGCCTCATACATAGTGATGTATGTGGGCCAATGTCTACACAGGCTAGAGGCGGTTTTTCATACTTCATTACATTCATCGACGATTTCTCAAGATTCGGTCATGTATTTTTATTAAAGCACAAGCCCGACGCTTTCGAGAAATTCGTTGAATATAAACAAGAAGTAGAAAAACAAACCGGCTTGAGTATTAAGATGCTTCGATCAGATCGAGGTAGAGAGTATCTCAGTACAGAATTTGCAAACTTCCTAAAAGAGAATGGGATTCTCTCTCAGCTCACTCCTCCTTACACACCACAGCACAACGGTGTGTCAGAACGACGGAATAGGACCCTATTAGATATGGTCCGGTCCATGATGAGTGACGCTGAATTACCAGTCTCGTTTTGGGGGCATGCATTGGAGACTGCAGCGTTTCTGCTAAACAGGGTTCCAACCAAAGGCGTGTCTACCACGCCATATGAGATATGGAATGGGAAGAGACCATCTCTTAAGAGAATTAAGATTTGGGGTTGCCCGGCCTATGTTAAAAAGCAGAATCCGGACAAACTCGAGACACGGTCAGTCATGTGTAACTTTGTGGGATATCCAAAGAATTCTTATGGATATCTGTTCTACCACAAAGAGGAACAAAAAGTGTTTGTTTCTCAGTATGCCACATTCTTGGAAAAAGAGTTTTTCACAGATAAAGATGATGGCAAGGTAGTAGATCTAGAAGAGGTTCTGGAAACACAAACTACAAATGACGATTTGGTTGAACCGGCTGTTGCAACAGAAACTGAAGAACCTCGGCCACTCCGTAGGTCTGGTAGGACTTCTCGCCCACCGGAGAGGTACTACGGTTTCCTCATTGATGGTAACGGAGAAGATTGCATCATGGATGATGATGATCCTACCAGTTTTCAGCAAGCTATCACGAGTGGTGACTCTGTGAAGTGGCCGGATGCCATGAGATCCGAAATGGAGTCTATGTACACCAACAAAGTATGGACTTTGGACGTTGTACCCCCTGGGGTAAAACCTGTAGGGTGCAAATGGATCTTTAAAAGAAAGATTGGTGTGGATGGGCAGGTAGAGACCTATAAGGCAAGACTTGTAGCGAAAGGTTTTCGTCAAAGACCAGGTTTGGACTATGACGAAACTTTTTCGCCCGTAGCCATGCTTAAATCCATTCGGATCCTACTTGCTATTGCTGCTCACTACGACTATGAAATCTGGCAGATGGACGTTAAAACAGCATTTCTAAATGGAGATTTAGAAGAATGCGTTTATATGGATCAGCCAGAGGGCTTCATTGACAGTGGGAGCAGCGAGAAAGCATGTAGATTGCTTAAATCCATATATGGGTTAAAGCAGGCATCTCGGAGTTGGAACATCTGTTTCGATGATGTTATCAAAGAGTTTGATTTCATCAAAAATCCAGATGAACCTTGTGTTTATAAGAAGGCTGTAGGAAGAGCTGTCACATTCCTCGTATTGTACGTGGATGACATTCTTCTGATAGGAAATGATATTCCTATGCTACAGTCGGTCAAATCATTCTTATCACTAAGGTTCTCCATGAAGGACCTGGGTGATGCCACATACATCCTGGGCATAAGGATCTATAGGGATAGATCCAAAAAGTTATTGGGATTGTCCCAAACCAGGTACATCAACACCATCCTAAAGAGGTTTAGTATGGAAGACTCCAAGCGGGGTGCCTTACCCGCTTGCCATGGAGTCACTCTCTCCAAGGATTCTTGTTCAAAGACCGATGAAGAGAGAGCTCGCATGAGCATTATACCTTATGCTTCGGCAGTAGGATCTATAATGTATGCGATGTTATGTACACGCCCAGATGTAGCTTATGCACTTAGTGTTGTAAGCAGGTATCAATCCAACCCAGGGGAGAACCACTGGACAGCTGTGAAGAACATTCTTAAGTACTTACGAAGGACTAAAGAATTGTTCTTGGTGTATGGTAATACAGATCTCCAAATGGAGGCCTTTACCGATTCGAGCTTCCAGAGCGATAAGGATGACAGCAAATCTATCTTAGGGTTTGTATTTACCCTCAATGGAGGGGCGGTAAGTTGGAAGAGTTCCAAACAAGATACCGTTGCAGACTCTACGATGGAAGCTGAGTACATTGCTACAAATGATGCCGCCAAGGAAGCCGTCTGGATGAAGAAGTTCGTCTCGGAGCTAGGAGTAGTTCCAACCATTATTGATCCAATACCTTTGTATTGTGACAATAATGGGGCGATGGCGTTAGCCAAGGAGCCCAGATCCCATCAGCGGTCCAGACATATCCTGAGGCACTTTCATTTGATCTGGGAGATTGTAGATCGCCGCGAGATCGAGATTAAGAGAGTAGATACAAAGAACAACGCCGCGGATCCACTCACCAAGGCCCTCCCTCAGCCACAGCATGAGCGACTTTTTGAGATGTTGGGTATGAGATACGCCAATAACTGGCCTTAGTGCAAATGGGAGATTGTTGGATATATGTATGCCCTAGAGGCCATTATGTGATAGTCGATGTATCTATACATGTATATATATTCAGTTTGCATTCTTGCTCGACATGATAGTATGCTATCTGGTTCTTCTTTATCTGACATGTTGATTTGATCATGCTTTTATTCATTCATACATGCTGATAAAGCCCTGAGGATATCGGCTTGACTACTCTGATTATGATGGAGATCATACTAGTGGGACATCTGTAGTCCATAAGCATATCCTGGAACGTTCCTAGTCATAGGTATATCGAGACGGGGCATCGATATACCAGAGTAGACTAGCGTATATGATACAAGACCCATACGATGGGCAATGAATGTTCCCACATTCATCGATGTTTGACATCAAGATCATATACGGGTGCTCAGTGGTGACTGGGTATACTGGACGGACTCACCGAGAACTCCTATATGGAATTATATCTATCGTCGGATAGCAGTTCTCAGGTGACACTGGTACAGGTTAGTCTGTAGACCCGAGATCGTCATGGAGTCTTGTGTGTTCTCCCACTGTACTTTGATTGCCACCCTACCACGGCTCTACTGAGTCGTGCAAACAGGTGGTCGTTGGGTACAGTCCCGAGACACACGAAGACGATGAGCGATAGGAGGGGTTTCGTCTCTCCCAGTATTGGGAGTTGATACTGTGCTGTGCCCGACTGGTTATAACAGCAAGTCCCTGGCCAGGGCTGCTGAGATTTGCTGATAAGTGTTATCAGTAGTTTCTCGATCTGTTATAGACCATTCACCGGCACGACTTATTGAGTTATTGGGGTCGACGTGACCATCCCTAGGCTCGATATATAGCATATCTGACGAAGAGACTGGACTGTACGGTAGTGTTGCCGGATGGCTCGACGGGAGTTGTAGCAGGTTCGCTTGTTTTCTTCTGATCGCTCAATACCCGGGTAGCCGTTACGTTTAGCTGACCGCTTGCGGCTTGGGAGACTTGATATGATCATTACCCTCTGCCGGCGTATTGACGAGTCTTAGAGTCCCACAAAGGAGTTACCCAGTCCAGGCGAAACGTTGTGGTGCGCATATACGATATGCGCATGCACCCGATTAAAATGTGCGTATATGATACCGAACATTGATCGGGTGGCCTGCTTTTGGTGGGGTCGTATGAGATATGACCGGATTGATAAATTAAGTGTTGATTTATCATCTAACCATTAGTTTTCTCACTTGAAACCTTTCTAGGGTTTGATGGAGGTATGCATGCATGCATGTGTTTCTTTCTTCCATTCTAGTTTCATGCACATGTGGATGTGCATACATGCATACATACATACACCCATCCATCATGGTTGATTGCATATGGAAATGGTGGCAATATAAGACTCACACCATAGATTAAATAATGGATTATTATTTAATTTTGGTTTTAAAGTAAAATGAAAAAGAAAAGGATAATCATTCTTGATTCTACACTCTTCTTCTAACCTAACCTATCTCAACTACCACTAACCTATGGTTATCCTTCTCTTTATCATTTAAAACCCAAGTTAAACTAACTATCCATCATTTAATCATGGTTGAAGTTAAGAAGGAAATAAATATATATAGTGATATATATTTCATTTTCTTCTTAACTCAAGGTTATCTTTTTACACCTCTTGTTTAAAACTAGCCACCATCTTCATCCTCCTTCATCTTTTCCTCTCTAGTCTTTTCTAGTGAGTTAAATACAACTAAAGAAAGGTTTTTGAAGTGAGATTCCAAACCACAACATCATTCTACTCAAGTCTAGCCAACTTGATTAGAGTGTTTCCTTCGGTTTTCCAAAGTAGCGAGCTTGGACGGAGTACTCCGTGGTGGATCGTCGTGGACGCAAGGGAACTTCAAGAGGACCTCGATTCAACACCCAAGACACCAAGGAGTCTAGCAAAGGGGAGCTACAAAGGTTGTAGCCTTCAAACCCTAATCTTTACTAGCTTAATGTTTTATAACCCTAATTTTCTAGGATCGATCCCTTTGCATGTTAGTTTAGCACCATAAAAATTAAAACTTTGGGTCATGTGATGCTTCAAAACTCTTCATAGGGTGCTAAACAAACCTTTCATGAACAGCCGGGGTGGATGTGAGATGAGTGTTTCTTTTTTCTTTCATTCATGTAATATGTAAATTGATGTAATATTATTTGTTTGGCCGCACAACCAGTTCGGGGTTGTATCCGTCATTGTATAATTCTTTTTACTGTTTTTGCTCCTAGGATAGACCCATGGAGGGGGTGCACAAACTACCGGGTATCTCAAAGTGCCGAGTGGCCTACTCACGGTGTTGAGGGAGGTTGCTTCGCTTCGGGTACTTGGCGGGTAGTTTGCCGCACCCGTAGGGGTCTTGGGTGGGGTATTGGCTATTCACCGCGACCGTGTAATCCGCTTTTCGTTGCAGGCTCGAACGGATTGCGGATTCCTAGTATATCCAATGTATTCATCTGTGATCTGTAATGTCTATCATTGCTATATATTTATATATAATAACTATTTAGGCGTTGCTTATGTTTTACAGCCGCGCTAGCCCAGCCCCCGCTCTGTCGTTAGTTAAGTAACCTAACGGGTGATGACGGGGCCCCGTGGCGAATGCGAATGGCATAAGCGTACATCATATTTTGGTTGTTTTCTGCAATGGTAGGATTAAATGATGGGACGCATTAAAAGAACTAATGCATGAAAATAAACCAAGTAAAAGTCGATTGGAACACTTTGAAAACCACTCGGTTCTTTTCAAAACTAAACTTTTAAACGCGGAGCTTGAACCACTCCTTTTAAAAGCTATCTCGTTCCATCGATTATATCAAGTTCACTACGTTCACGGTTTCGCCAAAACCATTCGTAGCCCTCCATCATTTCAGTTAAATGTTCGGTAGTATTCAAGCTATGTATTTTGACCTCACGCCAAGGCATAGTGATTGGTAGCTGCCGAATATTTATCTGTTGCATAGATAGAATGCGTTGGTTTGAGACAGTCGTACTGCCATTTTGGCCTACGTCTAGGGTAGGTACGGGTGGGTTCAAATTAACCGGGATAATGATGGGAAGAACTTGACATGTGACTTATGACATTTTGACCTCACGCCAAGGTCATAAGAGCATGGGGCAAAAATCCACATCGGGAGTTTCATAAGTACTGAAACTTGCTAGCGCTGCATACCATTTGGAGTATGATAATTCTGGTAGGATTCCTTCGGTTTTATCACGCGATGATATTTGGATCCCGATCCTACTGTGAGTATATGCTACTCCTCGGGAAAACTCTCACTTAACGATCAATGTTATAAACCTAGTAGGTGTCTAGAAAGGTATTAGCGGGGCTACGCCCACAGGGAAAAGAGGTTACTTAGTTAAGGAACTTCGCGAAAGCGTTGGAAAACCTCCCTCGAAGTACCGACACTGGCCTGGCTGAACGGTTAAGCAAGTATTGTACGGTGAGATTGATCCCGACTAATCTTTTCTTTACGGTTTGAGAAGGAATTCGAGAGACAGTGGGAGCCATCCAGTTTAGACAAACTAAAAACCACTCTAAACTTGCAAGAGCATCATGCTAAAGTGTTTCTTTTCTCTCTCCTAATTGCAGCGACCATTCAACATGACCGGACTTAAGTTATTACTAGATAAAAACATACTGATAGGGCCAAACTACAAAGATTGGCTCAGGAATGTCAAGATGGCAATCACTTACGACAAGTTGGGGTATGTCCTTACCACCAAAGCTCCCCCTGTTCCAGGTCCCACCTCCAGCGTCGCGGATAAAGAAATCCGTAAGACATGGGAGATAGATTGCGCGAAGGCCAAATGCCTCGTACTTGCCTCGATGGACAACGAACATCAGAGGAGGCACGAGAATATGGACCTAGAGTCCATATTTCTCCATACAAAAGAACTGTATGGAGAGCAGTCTCGTATCGCAAGATACGAAGTGTCGAAGAAGCTATTTTCGGCAAGATTGGCCGTCGGATCATCGGTAGCGGAACACGTGCTTAAGATGATTGGCTACATAGAGGAGCTCGCGGACCTAGGGACCACGTTGGAGAATGAACTCCACACTGATTTGATTCTCCAGTCCCTTCCTTCCACTTACGCCCAGTTTATCCTTAACTTCAACATGCAAGGAAAGGAGGTTGAACTTTCCGAACTTCTGAACATGTTGAGGAGTGCTGAGGGCACCCTACAGAAAAGTAGGGAGACATCCACTTTGTTTGTAGGAGGATCTTCCTCTTCTAGGTCCAGGGCGAAAGCCAAGGGTAAGAAGAAGAAAGCCCCCGCCAAACCAAGAGGCGGTGTCAGTAAAGTGGATACGAAGGGAAAAGGAAAGGCAACAAAGGTAGCGGGAAAGCTGGTGGGGAAGGAAGAATGCTTCTACTGTCACAAAAGTGGTCACTGGAAACAGGATTGCAAGGCTTGGAAGGCCATAACCCAGGATCTGAAGCGAGTTGCGGCTTCAGCTTCAGGTGTGTATGTTATTGAAAACTGTCTATCAATAAACTCTACATCCTAGGTATTGGATAACGGATCAGGATATCATATCTGTAATTCTTTGCAGGCGTTGAGAAAGCGTAGAGTTTTGAAGGCAGGTGACATGACCCTCAGAGTTGCAAACGGAGCTAGCATGGATGCTGAGGCCGTGGGGGACTATCACCTGGGATTGTCGGATGGACACTTTTTGGTTTTACGTAGTTGTTATTTTGTACCAAATGCAACCTGTAATATCATTTCTGTGTCTTTATTATCTAAAGAAGGTTATGAATTTGCATTTGTAAGTAATGTAGTGAACATTCACCTTAATCAAGTTTTGATTGGGTCAGGTACATTGAACAACGATATATACGTATTAAACCAACCACAGATTTTCAATGTCCAGAATACACATAAAAGAAAGTCTCCAGAAATCAATAAAACTTTCTTATGGCATTGTAGACTGGGTCACATCAATGAGAGAAGGTTGACTAAGTTACATACAGAAGGATATTTAGATCCGTTCAAATATCAATCATATGCAACTTGTCAATCATGTCTCAAAGGAAAGATGACAAAGACTCCGTTCACTCGACACGGAGAAAGAGCGAGCGAGCTCTTGGGACTCGTACACAGCGACGTGTGCGGTCCAATGTCTACACATGCACGAAGCGGTTATTCTTACTTCATTACTTTTACGGATGATTTCTCAAGGTTCGGACATGTCTTCTTGATGAAGCATAAATCCGAAGCTTTTGAAAAGTTCCAGGAATATAAGAATGAAGTAGAAAAACAAACAGGCAAAAGTATCAAGGCACTGAGATCTGATCGAGGTGGTGAATACTTGAGTGCCGAGTTCCTGGGTTACTTAAAAGAGAATGGAATTCTCTCTCAGCTTACTCCTCCATACACTCCGCAACATAACGATGTATCGGAGAGATGGAACCGAACCCTATTGGATATGGTACGGTCCATGATGAGTAACGCTGAGTTACCGCGATCGTTCTGGGGATATGCGCTAGAATCAGCTGCATACCTTTTGAACCGAGTTCCCACTAAGACTGTGCCTACCACACCATATGAGTTATGGAGTGGGAAGAAACCCTATCTTCAATACCTGAAGATTTGGAGATGTCCAGCTTATGTCAGAAAGCAGCATACGGACAAACTAGAGGCACGCTCAGTACTGTGCAAGTTTGTGGGATACCCAAAGAACTCTAGGGGGTATCTTTTCTATTACGCAGAGGAACAAAAAGTCCTTGTTTCTCGTAATGCCCATTTTCTGGAACATCAGTTCTTAGAAAAAGAAATAAGTGGGAGCGCAATGGAACTGGAAGAAATTCCAGAACCACAAGCTATTACTGAAAGCTTAGTAGAACCAGAGGGTTCGAAAGAACAGGACATTCCCACGCCACTCCGCAGGAGTAGTAGGCAGTCTCATCCGCCCGAGAGATACTACGGTTTTCTCTTTGATGAGGATAGAGAGGATTGCATCATAGATTATGATGAGCCTACTAGCTTCCAGCAAGCCATTCAGAGCGTCGACTCGGTAAAATGGCTGGATGCAATGCGGGCCGAAATGGAGTCCATGTACACCAACAAAGTATGGACGTTGGACATTGCTCCAGATGGGGTAAAACCCGTAGGATGCAAGTGGATCTTCAAAAGGAAGATTGGTGTAGATGGACAGGTTGAGACCTATAAAGCTAGACTGGTTGCAAAGGGTTTTCGTCAGCGACCTGGTTTGGACTATGACGAAACCTTTTCTCCAGTAGCTATGCTGAAATCCATTCGGATCCTTCTTGCCATTGCTGCCTTCCACGATTATGAAATTTGGCAGATGGACGTAAAGACCGCTTTTCTAAATGGACATTTAGAGGAGTGTGTCTATATGGACCAGCCAGAGGGTTTCATTCAGAGTGGGAGCAGCGGAAAGGTGTGCAAGTTGCTTAAGTCCATTTATGGACTAAAGCAGGCATCACGGAGTTAGAACATCTGTTTTGATGAGACGGTCAAGGAATTTGGCTTTATCAAAAATCCAGATGAACCATGCATCTATTGTAGATTTGTAGCGAGAACTGTAGTATTCCTCGTTTTATACGTGGATGGCATTCTCTTAATAAGAAATGACATTCCTATGCTACAATCTGTCAAGGGGTTCTTGTCACACAGGTTCTCCATGAAAGACCTGGGTGATGCCCCATACATTCTGGGGATCCGGATCTACCGTGACAGATCCAAGAGGATTTTGGGACTATCACAGTCCAGGTACATCGACACCATACTGAAAAGATTCAGTATGGATGATTCCAAGCGCGGTAATCTACCGGCTTGTCACGGGATCACCCTCTCCAAAGAGATGTCTTCCAAGACTGATTTGGAGAGGGATCGCATGTCTATTATACCCTACGCTTCTGCGGTAGGCTCTATAATGTATGCGATGTTGTGTACCAGACCAGATGTGGCTTATGCACTGAGTGTGGTAAGCAGGTATCAGTCAAACCCTGGAGAGAAATATTGGATAGCGGTAAAGAACATTCTCAAGTACCTGAGAAGGACTAAGGAGATGTTCTTGGTGTATGGCGGAAAAGACCTCCAGATTGAGGCCTTTGCTGACTCCAGCTTCCAGAGTGACAAGGATGATTCCAAGTCCATGTCGGGTTTTGTCTTTACCCTCAATGGAGGGGCGGTGTGTTGGAAGAGCTCCAAACAGGAAACCGTTGCTGACTCGACTATGGAAGCGGAATACATCGCTGCATCTGATGCCGCAAAAGAAGCTGTCTGGATGAGGAAGTTCTTGAAAGAACTTCAGGTGGTTCCGTCCATTGTTGACCTAATACCTCTGTATTGCGACAACAACGGGGCTATAGCTTTAGCGAAGGAACCCAGGTCCCATCAGAAATCCAGACACATCTTGAGGCGGTATCACCTGATCAGGGAGATCGTGGATCGCCAGGAGATCGAGGTTCGGAGGGTTGCTTCAGAAGATAACACTCCAGATCCATTCACGAAGGCCTTACCCCAGACTCAATTCGAGTGGCTGATCGAGATGATAGGTCTTCGATATGCCAGTACATGGCCTTAGTGCAAGTGGGAGATTGTTAGTGTATATGCCCTAGAGGCCATTACTGTATCATACTAGTATGTATATTACTTGATGGAAGCTTGGGATATTCACAGTTGTATATACAATCTTGCTCGAAATGGTAGTATGCTACTTGGTTTGTCTCTGCTTTAATTTGTGCATGTGTTTCTTTTAGCATATCGCTTATATACATATTAGTAGAGCCCTTAGGATCTTTGCTTGATTACCAGCGTTGTGATGGCGCTCACACTCGTGGGGGCTGGGTAATCCATAAGCACATCCTTATACAGGTCCCTAGTCGTTGGACTATCGAGACAGGGCATCGATACTCCGGAGTAGACTAGCGTATGCGCTTCTCATCCCAGCGTGGGAGACGGTCTGTCCCACAGCCGTCAATACGTCGTACTTGAGATAGTATGCGGGTGCTCGTTAGGTTACGAGTACACTGGACAGGACTCGTCGGGAACTGTTGGGTTGTATTATACCTATCGTCAGTTATCAGTTCCCAGGTGACATGAGTACAGCTTAGTCCGCTGACTTGACACTGTCACTTCGCCTCGAGTGTGTTCCCACTGCACTTTGATTACGACCCTACCACGGCTCAAAGGAGTCGTGCAAACAGGTAGTTTTTGGGTGCAGTCCCGAAGCACTTGGAGGCAGTGACGGTTCGACAGGATTCGTCTCTCCCGGTATTGGGGGTTGACATCGCGCTGTGTCCAGGAGAGCCATTACACAAGTAGTCCCTGGCCAGGGAAAGCGAGATATACTGGTAGGTTTCCAGTGTTATCTCAGGGTGTTCTGGGCTACACTCCGACATGACTTGTACTGCTATTAAGGGACTGACGTTCACCGCCCCCTAGGCCCGCCATGCGATGTATCAGACGAACAGACCGGACTGTACGGAGACTGTCATATACAGGCTCAGTAGGAGTTCAGATGGGGTCACCTCGTCAGTCTTCTTATCGGCATCTACCTGGGGACCGTTACGTACAGCTAGTGCCGCTTGCGGTCTGTGGTTAAACCCACTGCCAGCGTAGTGTCGAGTCTTTAGAGTCCCACACAGAGAGCTATTCGCCTTTAGGCAAAATGAGTAGAGGTCGCATGGTTTTGCGACAGGGTTCGTTCACATCCGCGCACTTGTGCACGTTTGCTGTCCGGACAGCTTATACTAGCGAGCTTTGGTTTAAGCCAGATCCTAGTATATGATTTGGGATTGGTTTTATCTCTTTGTATTCGTGTTCCTCGGATCACGAATGCGGGTGCGTATGCACAGTTGATTGAGACAGAGGAAGAGGACTTTGATTAGGGTTAATGACCATTGTCATTTTATTAACCCTAATGCTTATGTGTGTATTATAATTAATTGATATTAGCTATATATAATTGTGCATGGTTAGGGTTGTTGACATTTTGACCATACTTGACTTGTTGACCTTAGTTGACATGTTGACCATCATCATTCCATATAAAAGATGCTCTTTGATCCTTGCAATTTTCATTTAATGTGAAATGATAATGGTCAAGTCTTGATTAACCATGACAATTATCTAGCTAATTATCTATTTTTATAATTCACACATATATGTGAGAGTGGCTTATTATTCTCTCATTCTATCATATACTTTCTCTCTCTTGCTCTTCCTCTTCCTCAAGCTCTCCCCTCTCATGTGTTGAGAAACACTTGAGCTTGAGAGAAAACCTCTTCTAGATAATCTCTACTCTCATCCAGGGTTCTAGGATTAGCACTTCTAGCACCTTAGTTACTTCTGGCTTGAAGTTGAAGCCAAAGGTTGAGGCTTTCGGGTGGATCCTTCTTCGACTCGAGAAGGCGACAAGGCGATCCCTTTCTTACATTCCAAAGAGCAAGGAGAGAAGGACATAAAGCCCTAGGTATAACCATTCTTCCTTGTAGCTAATTTCTAGTTAGCTTTTAGTTAGTTTTGTTTAGTAAAGATCCCGACTTTGTCTAGTCCATGTTGCCTAGAGTAGTAAAAATCCGATTTTTATTCCGTTTTCCGCCTCCCCGCAAGCACCGGGGTGGGCAACGTGGACTTACATTGTAACACCCGAGCCCAATACTACTAATTTCTGTTACTGTTTGAGCATTAGGTGATACTCATTTCATTTATCTTGCTTGTTCGTGGCTTGCTGTAAAATTTTACCCGGAAAAGTCATTTCTGCACATAACAAATTTTAGCATCTAAAATGAAATTAAAAATATCCATCTTGGCCTACTCGACACCCCTAGCCTTGTGGTAGCGTCCGTGCTTCGATTTCTCGTCCCGTTCGGTGAAACGGGCGAGTTTGGACGGCTACGCGCGCGTACAGGTGTCCGTCTTGGGGGTATGCTTTTTAATCGTAAGACACTTAATTTTAAAATTTGGAACCCGCTTAAAATCCTATTATTTGAATTTCAAATTTTTGGACCCGACTCGGGCGCGATTTGGAAATGTTTTATTTGGCGCCAAAATCCCAAATTTTAATTATATTTAAAACTATAATATAATTCGTTAACATATTATACTGTACTGTTATTTAATCTTTTAAAAAATTTCTTTAATCTCTAAAATCTTTATCCAGCCAATCACGAGGCAAATAGTTTCCCGTGGGCCCCCATCACAAATCTCTCTCTCTCTTTCTCTATCTCTCTCTCTCTCTGCCCCTCAAATCTCTCTCTCTCTCTCTCTAATCTCATTCTCTCTCTTCCTCGTATAAATTCTTCCTGTTAGTTGTATGTATGCCCTAGAGGCCAGTATTGTACAGATGATGTATATTATATTGGATGCTTGGACATATATAGAGATGACTTTCTTGCTCGATATGATAGTATGCTATCTGGTTGCACTTTATCTTAACATGTACACTAGTCTCTTTAAACTGTCTTATAGTTACATGTTGGTAAAGCCCTTAGGATTTGTACTTGACTACCTGGACTGTGATACGGATCATACTAGTGGGGACATGGTAGTCTATAGGTACATCCTTCAAGGTCCCTAGTCTTGGATGTATCGAGACGAAGCATCGATATACCAGTGTAGACTAGCGTATACGCTTCTCGACCCATGAGATGGACGATGG
This sequence comes from Agapanthus africanus, assembly GCA_030015575.1. NCBI lineage: Eukaryota > Viridiplantae > Streptophyta > Magnoliopsida > Asparagales > Amaryllidaceae > Agapanthus > Agapanthus africanus. The sequence goes on from CM057342.1 coordinate 295,475,786, forward strand.
ATGATCCCATATCCATTGGTGTTTGACATCAGAGATGGTATACGGGTGCTCAGTGGAGACTGGGTACACTGGACGGACTCGCCGAGAACTCCCAGATGGTATTATACCTCACGTCAGATGGCAGTTCTCAGGTGACACTTGTACAGGTTAGTCTGTAGACCCGAGATCGTCATAGAGACTTGTGTGATTCCCACTATGCTTTGATCTCCACCTTACCACATCCATGAGGGCGTGCAAAAAGGTGGTCTTTGGGTACAGTCCCGAGTCACATGGAGACAATGAGCGATAGGAGGGGTTTCGTCTCTCCCGGTATTGGGGGTTGATGTTGCACTGTGCTTGATTGGCCGTAACAGGGAAGTCCCTGGCCAGGGCTGATCAGAGATTTGCTGGTAAGTGTTACCAGTAGTTTCTCGACCCGTTATGAGTCTCACATCGGCACGACTTATCAATTACTGGGGTCTGACGTGTACCACCCCTAGACTTGATATGCGACATATCAGACGAACAGACCGGACTGTACGGTAAGTGTTACTGGTTGGATTCACAGGAGTGTGAGCGGGCTAGCTCGTCGATCTTCTAATCGCTCAATACCCGGATGGCCGTTACGTTTAGCAGACCGCTTGCGGCTTGTGGGTGCTTGATATGATCATCATCTGCTACCGGCGTATTGACGAGGCTTTAGAGTCCTACACAGAAGTTTCCTGGCTCAAGCGAAACGAAATAAGAGCGCATATGAGATACGTGCAGGACCGAGAATAATGCGTGTATGTGATACCGTATTTCATTCTCGCGATGAATGTTTCGATTGGTTGTATGCGATATAACTTAGTTATCGAATCAAAGATTGATTCGATAAGTCGATTCATTGGATACTAGTCGGTTGTATGCGATATGACCGGATCGTTAAATCAAGTGTTGATTTAATGATTTAATGTATAATTATATATTTGATATATTACTTTGCATTAACTAGTATTGGTTCACTTTAAATGGATTTTCTCACTTGATGTGCAAGTTGTATATGTGATATACTTATGTGCACATGTTTGTGTCATGTTTGATGACACTTGCTCATTTGGTTAAGTGTAAAGAATTAAACCTTGGTTAAGTTAATGGTTAGGGTTTTTATTTATTCATTCTTTTATCTTTTTAATTTGGATTAAAAAAGGAAATGGCAAAAGAAAACAAAATGGTTGCTTTCATTCTTGAAGCTTGTTGAAGCTTCATGAAGCTTTGACCAAAGTGACCATTTTGTCTTCATGCTTAACCCTAATCATTCATCTAACCTTAGTCAATTCTCTACACCTAACCATGGTTTACATTATGATAAGTATTCATTTTCTTTTTCATTTTAAGTGACTTATCATATTCTTTCTTCTTCTTCATCATCTTCATCAAGAAAGAAAGCTTAAGCCCATCAATGGCAACTTGAGCAAAAGTGTGAGAAATCCAATTCTAAAGTGAACCCACCTCCTATTTCTTCACCCTCTACCTCTTGCCAAGTAGTATAGGGTGTTTTCTTCACAAGTTTCACAACTTGGTGAAGTTGGAGCTTGATCTTGTGCAACCTCGACGTAGATCATCTTCGGCATCGTAGCCGACGACTTGTCCGCTTATTTCTCCGATGAAGCCGATGCGAGAGTCCCGGATCCGAGATGGACAGCGAGGGGACAACTACAAGGAGCTAAGGAAGTGGATAACCGGATCTACAAAGGTTGTAGCCTCTTTCTTATAGTTAAGATGTTAACTAGTTTTACTTTTCGCCTAAAATTCTAGTTGACGATCCGTATTAGGGTTTCTCGGCACCCATAAAATTTGAAATTGGCATGGTTGATGCTTTGTGAGACTTCATTAGCATGCCTAGGAACCCTACAATGGTATCAGAGCCTAGCTAGAGCCTTAGGCGAAGTGTAGACGACGTTTGAAATCCGAACAAATCGAAACCCTAATCCCAAACTTGCTCTCTGGACTTTTTTCAAAAACTGGGTTTTTTCCATATTAAAAATATGCAGAAAAATCAGCAGGTGATTGTAAAAGTTACTGTGAAATTCGATAGCCTAATGCCATAGAAGCGCGACGGAACCGCGGCATTAGCATGCCTAATGCGGCGGTTCCGCGGCCATCTAGTCTCCTCTGTTGTTCAATTTTGCACAGTAATTCCTATGTTGCAGTGTTGGTTTTCCTGGGAATTTTAATCTGAACTCAAGAGTTGAGTTTTCAGGGTTGTATTAGGAGTTCGCAGATTCGATCGGATTATCAAACTTTGTCTATGTGTTTTTCCGGATAATTTTAGAATATGTTAAAAAGTTCGACCGGATGAAAATACCCAATCTTTCCCTTGCCCGGAAATTTCCAATTGTTGGACTTTTCCATAGTTTAATGACGTTCTAAGTAGTGCAAGTAACGCGATGGTCCCTCTAGAAGACAACAAACCTTAACTCGATTATGTGACCGTCTTGAACTGCCCTTTGAACCTTAGGGTTTGGGGGAGTACGGCGTGCCACATGTGAGGCGTTGGCTTGACCCTTCTACGGCTGGACCGTTGGTACTGAGGCATGAAGTGAATGTCTTTGAACTTATTTCATGTGTTGATCGGTTTAGGGAAAACTTGGGTGTTCGAATGTTCGATCGGAAAGTTTAATATTTTCTATTTATCCGGAATGGGATACAATAATTGGAATTCACAAACAGTTATGAGATAGCTGAATGAATGTTATAAATCTAGCGGTTTAGTCTCACTTGATATTGAAAAGAGTTTTCGATAATGGGACTAAAATGCGGGGTTTATAATAATTAGGCATGTGATGTCTAAGTATTTTATTTGATTAGGCATGCGATGTCTAAAGAAATTGCGGATTCTAACTGTTGTAGTTTTACACTTTCTTTTCTGTGACCGTAAGTGTAATATGTGGTATCGCCGGTTTCGTTGCTATATGTCAACGACAATTGGGATACGCATATTTACTTACGTTGATGACATGTGATGTTATGTGTCGCTGGATATATTATATTGGATCGTCGTGTTCGAATAGACGGGGGTTTTTATGAGAGATGGGTGTTTTTTATTTTCATTCATGTAAAAACTTGTATGTAATATTCTTTTATTTAGGGCACTTCCAGGTTGCGGAAGCTGTCACCTTTTGTATATTATTTACTTTTCCGCATTAGGATAGACCCAAGGAGGGGAGCACAAGTAACCGGGTTCTAGGGTCCAGTGGGAGACCATCTCGAGGAGTCGAGTCCGGGTCTCCTAACCCTAGAATTGGCAGGGTTGCTTGCCGCTCTCGTAGGGGTCTAGGGGTGTGGGATTGGCTATTCATCACGACCGTGGAATCCGTGTTTTATACTGGCTCATATTGAAAACACGGACGTCCTAGAATATCCAATGTTTCATATGTTTCTTCTGCTGCGATATCTGTGATGTGATCATGTGATGTTCTGTGATAGATACAGTATATAGTATATATGATATATTATATAGACGTTACTTATGTTTTTCACCCGCACTAGCCCTGCCCTGCTCTGTCGTTAGTTACCTAACCTAACGGTGCACGAGGGGACATCCAGGCGAATGCGGATGGCATAAGTGTACGTCGTATTTATCTGTGATGTTTAGGTGACTTAAATGATGGGACTTCATTAATGTGATTAATGAAAGAAAAGAAACCTAAGATGTTGTAGAATCAAATTTTAAACAAAACAGGTAGCTACAGTTCTTGCTTTGCATAGCGGTATATATGATATACCCTGCACCTTATTCGATGAGGAAAGGACCGAGATCCCTTCACCGGGAGTGACTCCTTTAGCAACAACTGGCAGATGCTACACACTCGGTTTGACTTTTGATTGCTTCTATAGTTTATGCTTTGCACAGTGATATATATGATATATCCCGCACCTCATTCGACGAGGAAAGGGCCGACGATCCCTTCACCGGGAGTGACCCCTTTAGCAAAACTAGAAAAGCCTCAAAATCACTCCATTTCAAAACTTCATTTGATTCTACAACGATATCAAGTTCATTATGCTCATGGTTTTCAGAAAAACCTGCGTAGCCCTCCGTCAATTCAGATATGTAATATTCAGTATTCGTGCTACGGTTGTTTGGCATGCGTCAAGGCGTAGTGTACGGTAGCTGATTATTACTTATCTGTAGCATGAGATGCGATTGGATTAAGGTATTCGTACGGCGTTGTTTGGCATGCGTCAAGGGTCGTACGGGTGGGTTTAATTCGATCATGAATTGTACGGGTTGAACTTGACTAGCGGACTATGGGTTGTTTGGCATGCGTCAAGGTCATAGCACGCTAGGGGCAAAAATATTATCGGGAATTTCAAGTGTTGAAATTTGCAATGAGATTGCATACCTTCTATAAGATAGTTGGATCCCGATACCCACTGCGAGTAAGAGTTACTCCTGGGAGAGTTTTACACATTGCAATTAGCTGATCAAGTAGGTGTCAAGAAATGTGTCAACAGGGTTACGCCTCTGGGAAAACGAGTTTTACATTAATTAGGTTCGTGCGAAAGCACGGGGGACCTCCCTCAAAGTACCGACACTGGCCCGGCTGAAAGATTGGCGAACTTGTAGTGTGTAATTAATCCCGGCTAGTCTTTCCTTTTAGGGTTTGAAGGAAGATTTGATAAAAACAGTGGGAGCCATCCTGATTAGATAAGATAATAACCAATCTGATCTTGCACGAGCATACGCTAAAGTGTTTTCTTCTCTCTCTCTCCAGGTAGCGACCATTTCATGCCCTAATCAAGATAATAATATGGATGTATTGACCGAACCCGCATGTTATACTGTGCTGGGGAACGTTGATTCCGTTCTTTCCTATAAGAGTTATAGGACTGAACAGGATATAGGGGAATACCAGGATTCCCATGCCACCCGAATGAAGAAAGTACATGTTGATGCATTTTCTTCGGGTGTGTTCGTTACGGAGAACTGTTTCTCCATTTGCTCTACATCCTGGGTATTAGATACCGGGTCAGGATCCCATATATGTAATCAGTTACATGGGCTTAAGAAAGGTAGAGAACTTGGAGAAGGTGATAAAGACATTAGAGTTGGAAATGGTGCAATTTTTGCAGCTAAGACTGTCGGGGAATATCACCTTGAATTACCAACTGGTAATACATTGGTTCTGAACGAATGCTATTACATGCCGAACCTGATATGCAACATTATATCGGTTTCTTTATTGAGTAAAGAGGAATATAATTTTGTATTACAGGACAATGTTATGAACATTTTCCGTAACCAAAAGTTGGTTGGATCAGGCACGTTGTGCAATGGCATTTATGTTCTAAATCAATCAACAGTTCTGAGCATAACAAACACACACAAGAGGAAGAGTTCAGAACTGAACGAATCCTTCTTGTGGCATTGTAGACTGGGTCACATCAATGTGACACGACTGGCTAAGTTGCATAAAGATGGATATTTAAATCCGTTTGAATTTTCATCTTATGACACTTGCCAGTCATGTCTCAAAGGCAAGATGACCAAAACTCCGTTTACAGGATACGGAGAAAGAGTTACCGAACTCTTGGGACTGATACATAGTGATGTATGCGGTCCCATGTCTACACATGCTAGGGATGGTTCATCGTACTTCATTACATTCACTGACGATCTCTCTAGATTCGGATATGTGTTCCTGATGAAACACAAATCAGAAGCTTTTGAGAAATTTAGAGAATATAAACATGAAGTCGAGAACCAGACCGGAAAAAGTATTAAAATCCTTCGATCTGATCGAGGAGGTGAATACTTGAGCAATGAATTCCTGGACTTCCTAAAAGAGAATGAGATTCTCTCTCAGCTGACTCCTCCATATACACCACAGCACAACGGTGTATCTGAACGGAGAAACCGCACCCTATTAGATATGGTGCACTCAATGATGAGTACAGCTGAGTTACCTATTTCCTTCTGGGGATATGCGCTTGAGACAACCATGGACCTATTGAATAGAGTTCCCACCAAATCAGTGCCTACCACTCCATATGAGATATGGAAAGGGAAGAGACCACATCTTAATTATATTAAGATATGGGGTTGTCCAGCCTATGTCAAAAGACAAAATCCGGACAAACTCGAGGCAAGATCAGTCTTATGTAAGTTTATAGGATATCCCAAAAATTCACAAGGGTATATCTTCTACCATCCCGAGGAACAAAAGGTGTTTGTTTCTCGACATGCCACTTTCTTAGAAAAAAGTTTTCTTATGAAACAGATAAGTGGCATTGAGGTAGAACTGGAAGAGCTTCCAGCGACACAAACTATAACAGAAGACTTGGTAGAACCAGAGGATTCAGTAGTACCCGACGAACCCCAGCCTCTCCGTCGATCTAGTAGGGTTCCTCGCCAACCTGAGAGATACTACGGTTTTCTCATGGATGGTGGGAGCGAGGATTGCATCATGGAGGATGATGACCCAACTAGCTTCGAGCAGGCCATCACGAGTAGGGACTCAGTGAAATGGCTGGATGCTATGTGGTCCGAGATGGAATCCATGTACACCAACAAAGTATGGACTTTGGATGTTGCTCCTGAAGGGGTAAAACCCATTGGGAGCAAGTGGATCTTCAAGAAGAAACTTGGTGTAGATGGGAAAGTGGAGACTTTCAAAGCTAGACTTGTTGCAAAGGGTTTTCGTCAAAGACCAGGTGTGGACTATGAAGAAACCTTTTCTCCAGTGGCTATGCTTAAATCCATCCGGATCATGCTTGCCATCGCTGCATATCATGACTACGAAATCTGGCAAATGGATGTTAAGACCGCCTTTCTAAATGGTGATTTAGAAGAGTGCGTGTACATGACTCAGCCAGAGGGCTTCGTAGACAGTGGGAGCAGCGGGAAGGTGTGCAAGCTGCTTAAATCCATTTATGGATTAAAGCAAGCATCGCGGAGTTGGAACATCTGCTTTGACGTCGTTATCAAAGAGTTTGATTTCGTCAAAAATCCAGATGAACCTTGTATCTACAAGAAGGTGGCAGAGAGTAAGGTTGTCTTCCTCGTATTGTACGTGGACGACATACTCTTGATAGGAAATGATATTCCTATGCTGCAATCGGTCAAGCTCTTCTTATCACAAAGATTCTCAATGAAAGATCTTGGTGATGCCTCCTGCATATTGGGAATCAGGATCTATAGAGATAGATCCAAACGGATTTTAGGATTGTCCCAATCCAGGTACATTGACACCATACTAAAGAGGTTTAGTATGGAAGAATCCAAACGTGGGAACTTGCCCACGATCTCTGGAGTCACTCTCTCCAAAGAGATGTCTCCCAAGACTGATTTGGAGAGAGCTCGCATGCAAGGGATACCCTATGCTTCGGCTGTAGGCTCTATCATGTACGCGATGCTATGTACCAGACCCGATGTAGCATACTCATTAAGTGTAGTGAGCAGATATCAAGCTGATCCTGGAGAGAGTCACTGGACAGCTGTGAAGAGCATCCTCAAGTACTTGCGAAGGACTAAAGAGATGCTCTTGGTGTATGGTAACGGAGAACTCCAAGTGGAGTCCTTTACCGATTCGAGCTTCCAGAGTGATAAGGACGACTCTAAGTCGCGGTCGGGATTTGTCTTTACCCTTTACGGAGGGGCGGTTAGCTGGAAAAGTTCCAAGCAGGAAACCGTGGCAGACTCGACGATGGAGGCTGAATACATCGCTGCCAACGATGCTGCTAAAGAGGCTGTCTGGATCAAGAAGTTCATTACTGAACTTGGAGTGGTTCCATCCATTGAGCATCCAATACCTTTGTATTGCGATAACAATGGAGCGGTGGCTTTGGCCAAGGAACCCAGGTCCCATCAGCGATCCAGGCATATTCTGAGGCGGTATCACCTGATCCGGGAGATAGTAGATCGCCGGGAGATCGAGGTCAGGAGGGTTGACACGAAGAACAACACGGCGGATCCACTCACGAAGGCCATTCCCCAGATACAGTTTGAAAGACTCTTAGGGATGCTCGGTATGCGAACTACAGCAGCTGGCCCTAGTGCAAGTGGGAGATTGTTAGTTGTATGTATGCCCTAGAGGCCAGTATTGTACAGATGATGTATATTATATTGGATGCTTGGACATATATAGAGATGACTTTCTTGCTCGATATGATAGTATGCTATCTGGTTGCACTTTATCTTAACATGTACACTAGTCTCTTTAAACTGTCTTATAGTTACATGTTGGTAAAGCCCTTAGGATTTGTACTTGACTACCTGGACTGTGATACGGATCATACTAGTGGGGACATGGTAGTCTATAGGTACATTCTTCAAGGTCCCTAGTCGTGGGTGTATCGAGACGGGGCATCGATATACCAGTGTAGACTAGCGTATACGCTTCTCGACCCATGAGATGGGCGATGGATGATCCCATATCCATTGGTGTTTGACATCAGAGATGGTATACGGGTGCTCAGTGGAGACTGGGTACACTGGACGGACTCGCCGAGAACTCCCAGATGGTATTATACCTCACGTCAGATGGCAGTTCTCAGGTGACACTTGTACAGGTTAGTCTGTAGACCCGAGATCGTCATAGAGTCTTGTGTGATTCCCACTGTGCTTTGATCTCCACCTTACCACGTCCATGAGGGCGTGCAAAACGGTGGTCTTTGGGTACAGTCCCGAGTCACATGGAGGCAATGAGCGATAGGAGGGGTTTCGTCTCTCCCGGTATTGGGGGTTGATGTTGCGCTGTGCTCGATTGGCCGTAACAGGGAAGTCCCTGGCCAGGGCTGATCAGAGATTTGCTGGTAAGTGTTACCAGTAGTTTCTCGACCCGTTATGAGTCTCACATCGGCACGACTTATCGGTTACTGGGGTCTGACGTTTACCACCCCTAGACTTGATATGCGACATATCAGACGAACAGACCGGACTGTACGGTAAGTGTTACTGGTTGGATTCACAAGAGTGTGAGCGGGCTAGCTCGTCGATCTTCTGATCGCTCAATACCCGGATGGCCGTTACGTTTAGCAGACCGCTTGCGGCTTGTGGGTGCTTGATATGATCATCATCTGCTACCGGCGTATTGACGAGTCTTTAGAGTCCTACACAGAGGTTTCCTGGCTCAAGCGAAACGAAATAGGAGCGCATATGAGATATGTGCAGGGCCGAGAATAATGCGTGTATGTGATACCGTATTTCATTCTCGCGATGAATGTTTCGATTGGTTGTATGCGATATAACCTAGTTATCGAATCAAAGATTGATTCGATAAGTCGATTCATTGGATACTAGTCGGTTGTATGTGATATGACCGGATCGTTAAATCAAGTGTTGATTTAATGATTTAATTTATAATTATATATTTGATATATTACTTTGCATTAACTAGTATTGGTTCACTTTAAATGGATTTTCTCACTTGATGTGCAAGTTGTATATGTGATATACTTATGTGCACATGTTTGTGTCATGTTTGATGACACTTGCTCATTTGGTTAAGTGTAAAGAATTAAACCTTGGTTAAGTTAATGGTTAGGGTTTTTATTTATTCATTCTTTTATCTTTTTAATTTGGATTAAAAAAGGAAATGGCAATAGAAAACAAAATGGTTGCTTTCATTCTTGAAGCTTGTTGAAGCTTCATGAAGCTTTGACCAAAGTGACCATTTTGTCTTCATGCTTAACCCTAATCATTCATCTAACCTTAGTCAATTCTCTACACCTAACCATGGTTTACATTATGATAAGTATTCATTTTCTTTTTCATTTTAAGTGACTTATCATATTCTTTCTTCTTCTTCATCATCTTCATCAAGAAAGAAAGCTTAAGCCCATCAATGGCAACTTGAGCAAAAGTGTGAGAAATCCAATTCTAAAGTGAACCCACCTCCTATTTCTTCACCCTCTACCTCTTGCCAAGTAGTATAGGGTGTTTTCTTCACAAGTTTCACAACTTGGTGAAGTTGGAGCTTGATCTTGTGCAACCTCGACGTAGATCATCTTCGGCATCGTAGCCGACGACTTGTCCGTTTATTTCTCTGATGAAGCCGATGCGAGAGTCCCGGATCTGAGATGGACAGCGCGGGGACAACTACGAGGAGCTAAGGAAGTGGATAACCGGATCTACATAGGTTGTAGCCTCTTTCTTATAGTTAAGATGTTAACTAGTTTTACTTTTCGCCTAAAATTCTAGTTGACGGTCCGTATTAGGGTTTCTCGGCACCCATAAAATTTGAAATTGGCATGGTTGATGCTTTGTGAGACTTCATTAGCGTGCCTAGGAACCCTACACTTCCCTCCCTTATATTTTTTTCAAATGCAACAGAGAACCCACGAGCCTCGCGAGAAAACCCAATGGCAGCAACCCTAGCCGCCTCCATCCTCGCCGCCGCAGCCCCGACGCCGACGCCGACACCACCAGCACCCTCGCCTCCTCTGCCTCGCCTCGCCCACACCTTCTGTTATCCACCCTCACGCACCCTGCACAGCCGCGAACGCCGACAGTCCTCCCTGCACGCCTCTGCGTCGCCTGTGACGTCGCCCTCGTCTCCTCCTCGCATCCCTCTCCACATCCCGGCCTCCCAAACCGCTTCCACCTCTTCTACAGACCCCCTCGGCCGCGACCGCCTGCAGTCTTCCCTGCAGCCGACTGCTCACCGCCGGCGACCGCCTGCGCCGCCCCTGGCCGTCGCCGACGATCCCCGACCACCTCTGAACACCTCGTAAGTGTTTCTCCATCTCACCCTTCCTCTCTTCATCTTTCAAAACTGAAAACAACCCGCTGGATCTTTTCTGCAGATCGCCGGTGACGCCGTTCTCGCTGCCGTCGATCTCGCCGTCGTCGCTAGTGCCTTCTGGGACCAGTGAGTATCCCCATCTTCTTCTTTCTCTGGTCATTTCTTTCTTTCTCTAGATCTACACCCGTAGAAACCCTATTCACTGTTTTTGTGCTCGCCGGAATCCGGCCGTGCCGACGACGTGTCCCGACGATCCAGCAGAGTACTATGGCCCGTGTGGTTCCTTGGTTCGTTGTTTGGGTTCAATCCGTGAACCGTGCTTCCGTCGCAAGTTTCCCCGCCGACGTTACGTTTCGTTTTTCCCGGTTCGCGACCCGTCGAGGCAAGTACCTCTTGCTACATGCTATACTATATAATTATATATGTATTGACACCCTAAACCTGTAAAATTAGCTTGGTACAATCGTTTTCTATTTCGGTTACAAATTGCATTATATCATTTTACTGTTAAGCATGGAATTTACAGTTTGCCAATTTGAACCCAATAATCAAATCTACCTGTTCAATCATATTTTACTGTTAAAAAGATGGTGGCATTTATCCATGTAGTTCTGTTACATTCGGACACTCGTATGCATTTAACTTGAAATAACTGTATTGAACCGTTTCATAAATTATTGCACCGCTATTGGTACTTAAACCGGTTCACATGACTAAACGGCTATATCGTCTTACTGCACTCTTGTAATTTGAATGAAACTGCTTATTATTTAATTTATTGCTTATCTCATGTTGTTAATACCCATGTTTGATTACATATCTGATTGTGAGCACACCCACGATATTGTTTACATCCTGACCTGACATTGCTACATATGTATATATTGATATACCTGACATGGTACCGTATACTGTTAACTTGACCTGATGTACCATGACTCGACCCGTTACCTAATCTTGTGTCTAATGCCAACAAACCTGACATGTAGTCCTCATGGACCGTTCCTGTTGTCTATCCAGACAAACCTGCTTTTACCTGATCCTGTGTTGGCATTAGTTCTTGATTACTGAATACCTGACTTGACATACATAACTTGGGGGTATGGGGAAATCAAAGGTGAAACCGACTTGTAACTCAACAGTTCGATACCTGTTCTGATCATTCTTACGGGCTAGGCCAGCCCCGGAGTGATGATGCTGACATCACTCGCCCATCCTGCTACTTGTTACTGTCTAGCGGCACGTCTCGGATTCAGCCCCGAGAACCTTGACCGTGGTCCCGGGCACGCATGGGATACTATTGAGTTACATTGACGATTCATCAATTGATTTCAAAGACTTTAGAATAGAAAAACCTGATAGAACAGTTTAGTTACCCACTGCACACTACCCTGCACTGCTTGATTCATATTACTGCTACCCTCATTTTATTCATGTTTATTTTGCATAGCATGTTACATTGTTCATATTATTACTTGTTGACATGACGCGCTGATGTCTGGGTTTTGCATGGCCCAGATTCTGTACCGCTTTCGCAGTCCGAGCAGGAGTATTTTAGCCAGCAGGCTGAGCTGTGAGTTTAGTGGTAGTTAGTTTTATTTCCTGCATTTATTTCCTGATGTGAGCCCGCATTATGGGACATACTTTCAGTTATTTGTATTGGATCATTTGCTTCCGCATTCATTTATTATTGACTCCTGTTATTCTGGTTTATGGACATGTTTTTAGATAGTTTTATCTTGTTCTTGACATCTCTACAGTCGTAATGTGACTGTGGATGGATACTTCCTATCCACAGGTAGCATGGTTGGCTATGTCACGTGCCCAATCTAGCGTACTCTGGGAAGCAGGGCGTGACATACATGATGGAGTTCGATTTTGAGTTTCATACTCGTTTTCTGGCGCACACGAGGCGCTGTGGTATTTCTGTATCTTCCGTGATTTCGGAGCCCCGTTGATTTGATTTGAGTATTGAAATGTTTTAGCATTTGGGGGTTTAAATTTAAATTCGGGGACCGAATTTATTTAAGGGGGGAAGATTGTAACATTTCAGAAAATATAAAATATTATTTTTGGAATTTAATATTAAAATAATATATTTCGCGAAAACTACCCGATTTGCGAAATTGGGGTTTTCGTAAAATGGTATAAATATATACCAATATTTGTGAAATAATTAGAGATTAAAACGATTTATTCATTTAAAAATATATTTATTGGATTTGGCAATTTTATAATTAATTATATGCAGTTTAAAATTAAACCCGATTAGTGCAAAACTAATCGCGATTAGGCCAAATCCATATTTCTACTTTTTCCCATGGCTAGTGCACCATGTCATATTGCATTTTATTGCATGTTGTTGCATTTGTATTGTTTTATAGGTATTATGTGTATTTTTGTGAGAAAAAGAGAAAGGGGTTAAAAGGAGAATGATTGGAGAGAGAGTGTGTGTGAAACATGAGGGTGAGAGGGTAAGAATAAGAAGAGAGAGGGGGGCTGCCTCATTCATTTTTTCCCCATCATTTTTCTTCTCCTTCTTCATATTCAAGCTCCCTCATTCTACCCTCATGACCCATCTCAAAATCTTCATCAAAACCCTATACTCTCTTCACAAAAGATGTTCCCCACCTCTCTACAAACCCATTGGACCTTTCAAAGTTGGATTTTGATGACCTTGAGCATCTAGGGTTTTTCTTGAGTTGCCCAAATGAGGTATAATTCCTTTTATTTAGTTTAGTTTTAGTTTCTTGCATTCTATTTTAGTGTAGAAGTTGTTTAAGTGTGGAATTGTGAAGTTAGAAATCCCAAGAGAGGGTTTGGGTGAAGTTGTTAATTTGGTGATGTCTAGTGGCTGTTTACAAGACCCTAGTGTGGATTTTATGCCCAAAAATAGAGAATACAGACTTAGGATATACCCTGTGTCGATTTTGTGTTAATTGTGTTGGCCTACAGGGAATCTGGAGCAACCTGGGAAGTTTTTGAGTTAAACAATCAACTCCAGAGACCTAGTTAAACCAATAGGAGACCACCCTGAAAATACGAGACCATTCCCTCCTATTCTGTCCGAGCTCTCCGGATTTCTGAGCAATGTGGCCGACCAAATTTGGGTATATGGTGCCTAGGTTTGGTCTGTAGTTCGGTTACTTAACATACAACACCCTATACTTCCTAGTTTTGTTCCAATTGACCTGAACCAAAATCTGGGAGCACATTGGGGTGTTTTTGGCTATATTTTCCGTATTTTGGAATTCTTGGTTTTAAAATTTGATATTTTATTGGGTTGTTGGATTTTGGTACGTCAACGACGAGGGTTGTTTGGCTGTTTTTGCATGTGTAGACTATAGGTTTTAACCTATGAGCGCACCGTGTGCCATATTGGTTTTCCGGATTCGATTTTAATAGAATTGTGTTTGTGTATTTATTATAGGTACCTTCGCGTGGATTCCGAGACGACGGAGCATGGCATCATCGACTTCGGCAATGTCACGACCCGAAAAGTATGGAACATGACCGGCACTTAAATTACGAAACGTCTCGAGGCGTACGTAATCTAGGTAAGCCAAAACCCAGAAATCCAAACCAAGTAAAGCAGTAGAGTGAAGGAAAAACCAATTTTTTTAAGTAAGAAGTTTAACAACATAAGCCGAAGTATGCATTTTTAAAATCTCAAGTCTTTTCTGAAAATTTCGGCAGAGTTTCCTTTGTAAAAACTGACCCCAAATGGGTACAAATCAGATACGGCATATATAATGAATAAAGGCATCCCCAAGCAGGAGCTAGCTCTTCGTCAATTGACGATCACATTCTCGCAAGCAATATAATATACAACGCTGAAGGGCGGGGATCAAAACTCAAAAAAAAGACCATAACCACCAGAAAACCATAATAATACAAGAGCGACTCTAAGGTCGAAAGAATATACACTGGTCTTCTAGTTCTATCAAATAAACAAGTCCGGTTGATGGAGTTTTACTAGATACAACTGAAATAACAAATATACAATGGTGGTCCTGATGCAAAAGATCCCACGTACCAAAGCAATCACCCGGAAGGAAACAGTGTGCCAGCAAAGCCGCAACGAAACCTGTACGGCAAAATCTGCAAGGAACTGTGGCACAACGGGGGTGGGTTGCCAACTCGTGAATAGAAAACATTTACGAGTAGAAATCGCAAGTATAACGCAATCCTAGGTCATACGATCAGTAATATCCTCAAATAATAATAATATGGCCTGAAACATAATATAATGGTAAGGGTAAACATCTATCCATATAGTGTAATACCAAGAACTCGTGTCAGTGCCTCAGGTAACAACATGTCACTAATATGATGTACAAATGTCAGGTAGCAATATATCACTAAATGATGTGCAAATGCATATAATGAGAACAAGTACATCATGAATCAAAGAACTGTTTTTCTTTATTTAATGAGCTTTTTGTATGCACATAAATCGAGATATCTTCAATGAAATCAACATAAAATCCGTGTCAAGCATCGACACAAAACATAAATCTCAATACCTCAATATCTCAGGCTCCGGCTATCCGGACTGGCCTGTATCATCAAATCTCAATATCTCAGTGTCTCAAATCTCGATATCTCAATATCTCGGGCTCCGTCAATCTGGATCGGCCCATATCATCAATCACATGACCACGAACGATATCCTCCGGATATCCGCCGTAACAGGTAAAATCACCGGTAGGCAAGCTGCCCCTGCCGAGCTCATCGTCTACAGCTCGAGCTTCTTGCCCCGGGATACTATACCGGGTCCACCATGTACCCGCAGACGGTTCATCCAACTCCTCGAATCGGGTCTCGAAAACCATCTCAGAACCGAGAAAACATCATGGTGGACAATACTCATCATATCAAGAAAACCGCATCTTTATCTTTAAAACAATTCATCAGTTTAATAAACTTTCACATATGGTTTCCAAATCCAGAAAATCTCAAGAAGGATCCGAAATCATCAAATCACCATGTCAATAAACAGTGAAAACCGGCATAAATCTTCATAATACTGCATGACCAATGAATATGTGAATGCATCTGATATCATGCAATGAATGCAATAGTTAAACTAGCATATGAAAGCTATAACATATTGCAACTATCAGCTAGCAAGCTATGTCAATGAAATAGTATTCTCTAAAGTGTACGTGACATGGCAATTACCGATGATGATGTGTGTGAGCCGGCAAGCAGGTGTACGTGGAACATACGCATCATCGGTAATGGTGCTGGTGTCCTGACAGCAGGGTTTCATAATAATGACAGATAACATATGTATAAGCATGCAATGCGATGAAATATCATGAATATACAGAAAGTGATATGATAACAGCAACACTGAAGAATAATCCTACCCAATAGACGAGTCATACAATTCTGGTATTTAAAATACTCACAATCCTTCCACTATCCACCTAAGTCTGAGTCGATCTATATATATATATATAAGTCGGTGATCTCGCCTCAATAGTATCATGTGCGATACAATATATAATATGACAATCTTCGAGTCAAGAGTGCGGATCTAACATCATAAATATATCTCATACAATAAATCTATCGTACGGCATCCCCAAATCTGGGTACGGGTCAAATATCATATTTATCTCATTACTCATCTGATTCCTTATCATCACATATTGTGAACATGGGGGTACTGATCTAAGTCTAGTACAATACTCATATCATCAACATAAATGTATGCATGTGTGCAAATACACATCGCCCAAACAATCCGCTAATAACACGTCGTATCTCCTAATACGAACCAATCACATCACCGATCTCATGGCACCATGCTCAGCTCGTCGACTCATCCCCAAATACCATATACTATCATCATCATCCATGCATATGAATACGAATATCTATATGTCCCTAATACACACAAAGAAGTAAATGCATGCGAGTGCGTGTGTGCGGGTATGCAAATCCTCACTCTAGGGTTTTGTGACTAAGAAGTCAACTATAGTCCTTTCTTCACTTCTCGCTAACACTAAACCTATAATCTCCTAAAGTTATTCCTGCTAAGTGTTCAAATCTCTAAATAACATATAATTGTATATCTATATCACATCACATCATTTCTCACAACTTTGCGAGGGTGCTATACGCCATCCACCCGACTTCCCCCGTAGATATAATCTACTCACCTTGCTCTTCGCTTGACGATGCCGACATCGCCACGCACTTGCTTGTCGTCTCGAAGTCTTCATGGGGGTACCTACACATCATAACATACCGTATCGTATCAAAATCCAAATCAAAGCCAAAACGACATGCTAAAAGCCTATAGGTTCGAACCTACGGACTACGCTTTCAAAACCACCAAACAACTCTCGATATCATCGTACAAACGTCAAACCATCGAGTTAAAACCAAATTCCTAAAATCCAGAATTCAAAATATGCAAAACAAAACCACGAATCAAAACAGCAACTCTTGAAAATGATCCCGGATTTTACCCTAAGTCAAATTAGCCAATTTTGCATATGCCAAGGGTCTAGTTTACAACAAATGGGGACATGAACCAAACACGAACCCCAAAGCTCCAGGTCTGGCCACAAATTGAGGACAGAAGGAATTTATTTGCAGCCTGGGTAGAGGGTTAGGGGCTAGAGTTTTAGGGTAGTCTTCTGGTCACCTGCACACATCACTGTACTTGCTAAATATTTTTCAGAGGCTCTGGGTGTTAGCAGATTTCATTATACTCTCACAGAATCCACAATTTTTCCGATATCGGGTTTCTAAGTTCGTATTCCGGGGTTAAGTCTCAGGTTTTAGTCCAATATGATATCACTAATAGGAGTTTAAGGTCACTACTAAGTCAATTACACTATCTCAATTCAAAATCCCTTCAAACCCTAACTAGGAATTTTCAAAGTTCACCAAACCATATCGAAACACTTCTAAACTTGTATGGGTGCTAAGTTAACGGAAATACAAAGCTAATGGTGTAGAAATTACCTCAATTGGCAACTCAAGAATTTTCTTGAGTTTCCCAAAGTCCTCAAAATTCGATTTTTCTTGGTCCAATGTGCTTCCCTTGAGCTTGTGCATGCTTTTTGTGAAATGGACATGGGGTTTTGGGTTTGTTTTGATGGTGTTTTATGGGTTTGAAGATGAGAGAGTAGAGAGTGCTGCCATGTATGATGAGAGAGTGAGAAAGATGAAGGAAAATGAAGAGAGAAGCAATGAGCCATGCCTAGGTTTGACCCCTCACCCTCTCTCTCTCATGTCCATCCCTCTTGTCATCATGATGCCTCATTGACTTTTCTTTTTCTTGTTTTCTTTTCTCTTTTTTTTTTAAAACCAACACCTAAATCCCAAATGAAACCATGGTTATAAAATGGAACACAAGTGTAAAATACGACACGATGCATGTTTTGCACCAAACAAGCTTAATGCGCGATTAGCTATGTTTAATCGCGATTAGCACTAAAAGTGAATATAATAAATCATAAAAATTCATAACTTTCTTAAATCACATAAAACACCCTCTGTTTAGTAATTTCCATAATTATCCAAATTTTTCCTAATTTATCGGTATTTAATTATACCGCCCTATTAAAATATTCAATATTTTATTATTTAATTATAAAAATTCCCAAAAATAATATTTTAATTTTCTGAAATGTTACAGGCAAGCAGGAATCAAGATAAGTAGATTTATATCTATGGGGGAAGTTGAGTGGATGGTGTAGAGCACCCCCTCAAATTTTGATGGAAACCGATATGTAGGATATGGTTAGAGAAACCTATTCTAGGAACCTAGGGATGTGATTAAAGGTTTAGTGTGACATGATATGAAAGAAATAATGTCTCAGATTGATACATATATAAGGATAGGGTAAGTGAACGTGAATCACAATATATAGATAGGTAGTGCACGAGAATAAGTATGAGATTTAGAGTAGCATGACATGAGATTTATAAGATAGGATATATATATGTAAATAACTTGATGTGGGATATAAATGTGATGAAAAGAATATACGATATGATATGATGACTTGACTGATATGTCGGTATACGGATGCGAGTCGATATGAGAGGATTGATACCTTTTTCGGTCCTATGATATGAGATTGTTATGGATGCAGCCTGGGATATAGGTATATAGATATATATAATATTATGAATCATGAGTGTTATGCCGTACGAGACGTTAGGTCTGTAACCTCAGAGTCATAAAGGTTGATAGGATTCCCTAATGGTTTAATGCCGTCGTACGATGATTAACCGTACATGATGAGTTTTATGATGATTGATCCATACCCTTGACTAG
This sequence comes from Agapanthus africanus, assembly GCA_030015575.1. Taxonomy (NCBI): domain Eukaryota; kingdom Viridiplantae; phylum Streptophyta; class Magnoliopsida; order Asparagales; family Amaryllidaceae; genus Agapanthus; species Agapanthus africanus. The sequence goes on from CM057342.1 coordinate 295,494,803, forward strand.
AGGATGTCGTACGATAGATTATACCGTACGTGATATTGTGAGGCTGGATGCCGATTGATAGATTCACCGACTCGGTCATGTTAGATATGTATACTTTATAGCTTTTAGCTGACGATGTACCTTATGCTACGTTCATGTCATTCTCATTGCATTACATATATCTGTGCTAGTACACCTACACCATTATCGATGATGCGTATATTACACTTACACAGATTGGCCGGCTCACACACTTCATCATCGATAATTGCTATGTCACTTACACAGTAGACTTGCCACATCATTATGCTATGTTGCATGATATACTTGCTATGCTCACATCATTTGATATGTCGTATGATATACTGATATTGTCACATCACTGTTCCATGTTGCATGATATACGGATATGCTCACATTTCTGTTATATGTTTGCATACATCATGCTTTATGATTATACGCATTGAGATTTGCTAATTTCATGAGATTCTGGATTTGAGAACCGTGGTCAAATTACAATGGAAATTATGTATTGTTTTAAAAACCCGGTTTCTCTTGATATGATATTTTGAGACGTCCACCATGTGTTTTCTCGGTTCTGAGACTAGCATGTGAAACCCGATTCGAGGAGCGGGGGGCACCGTCTGTGGGTACATGGTGGACCCGGTATGGTTCCCCGGGGCAAGAGATGATTTTCGTGGTGTAGACGATGAGCCTGGCAGAGGGAGAATTACCTACCGGTGATAGTATTTGGACTCGGCGGTTATCCGGAGGATACCAACCAGAGTAGTGAGATGGATATGAGGGCCGACCAGAGCGTGCAGCGCCTGAAGGCCGATCTGAGGATGCGGGGCCTGAGATATATGAGGATTTACGTGTCGATGCTAGACACGGGTTTCATAATGTTTTGAGTGTCGATGTTGGACACTTAGGTTCCATGATCTTGATATGTCACTGTTGGACACACGTTGATTTATATGCTCATATTTACATGCATATGTTTTCCTGACATTTACATGCAAGATGTTGTTGTGTCATTGGTTGACACATGGATGAGATCCACATGCATACAGGCTTTGATTATTTGGTTGAATGATATCCACATGCATATAGGCATTGAGTATATTATTGGCACATATGCAGACACGGTCACCCTAGATATCATAGTATTACCTTTATGATATAGTTGACCTAGGAAATCATTATTTTATTCGATTTCTACCTGATGATATTTTCTACTCATGAGTTGGCAACTCACCCCCGTTGTGCCACAGTTCTTGCAGGTTGACCGCTTGGATCAGTATCGGCATCGCTGGCACGCAGCTTGCTTTCAGATGACTTGCTTTGATAGGTGGTACATATCGGATCGTGCCACTATTGTATTTATTATTCCTGTTGTATCTAGTTAACTCCATCAATCTGAAACTAGTATTTGTATAAGTAGTAAGACTTAATGAGACTTGTGGTTGCGAGACTTAGAGCGAGGGTTTATGTTCGCTTATTGGGTTGATTTCTTGCTTTATTCATTATTCTTGTGTTGATCTTCGCCGTTGGGCGTCGTATACATGTATTATGACTTGCGTGGTTGTGATTCCGCCGATTAGCGAAGAGCTAGCTCCCGCTTGAGGATGCCTTTATTATCATTATATATTTGGGGTTTTGGATCAAAATATACAAAGAAGGTGCTGCCCAAATTTTTAAAAGACGAAACATGTTTTTCAACTAGTAAAATAAACTTGCATTTTTCATGTTCCTTTACCTATTCATTTAAGAAAACATTTGATTTCATCATACCTTTATTTCAAAACTTCATCTCTTTTGTTTTCTTAAAAAGGTTTAGATTTCTGGGTTTCGGCTTACTTGAATTACGTTACACCTTTAGACGTGGCGTGGTTTAAGTGCCGGTCACGAACAATATTTTCGGGTTGTGACACTTCCTCCCTACCTTTCTTCCAAACGTCGATCATATACCCCTACATGTGTGTAAAAGACATCCCTAAACTTAAAGAATTCAATTCAAGCTATCATATTCTTGTCCATCTTCCTTAGTATTTTTTAGTCGGTGAATATTTCAGATGAAATTGCTCATGCATTCTTTATGCGACCGTTAATACTTCTTGAGCTACTAACCAACCGATTACCAAATGTGCTCACTCTTTTAGGCATAATTAGCAATATCCTAGTCTTGCGTTACCTAAGACTTAGCAGTGGCTCCCAAACCAGTTGGTCTAAGGCACTGGGTGATAAGGCAACCTCGCTATATTTTTTTGCTGCCTTAAGTAGTTACAAAATCAGTATTCATTTTTCTTCACCATTTTTTTATGTCATTTATATTTTTGTTCATATATTTTTTTACTTCATACTAAGGCTTTTGGACAAGAGCATTTCAAGGTATCCTCTATTATCCCAAGTTTCAAGATGTGTGCAAGTACGTATAGTAGGGTATCGGCGTTCAGAAATTTGGACTCAAGAATAGGGACAATTTTTCAGACTTATTTCTATCCACGGATTAGTGATTCCCTTTATCTTACTAACCCTTGGGACAACAGCTCATGACTACCTATTACTAGTTTGTTTTAAAACATCTAATTTTCTTTCTTTTCTTAAATCCCTTCCTATCTTTCATATGTATTTTTCACATCCTAACTTTTATTATCAAAAAAAAATTTTGTTCTTTTATATATTATAATGCAAAATGATGCGTGAATAAGCATAAACCTCCCCCAAACCTATTTGCAGCAGTGTCCTCACTGATGTCATCTTTTAAGGTCAAAAGCAGTAGACTTGGGAGGAAAAGTTCTTAATGCTTAGTAAAGCGGGATAAAAAGACAATGATAGTGAAATCCTCTCCCAAACTTATTTTTGGCTCACAATTGCATAAAAAAATTTCTTTGAAAAGCCAAAATATTCCCCCCCCCAAACTTGAGTGAAAGGGTATTAAGCATTTAAAATTATAAGAGGGGGTAAAGTTAGTAGTCTATGCAAAGCTTTACAAAGACCAAAAGTTAACACCAACCATTCAAATATTTTATCGATGTAACTGTAAGTCGATGTCGCGCACCCTACGGGTTCGCAGGGAGGCGGAATACGTAAAAAACAATTTTTACAGGTGTCGCAACACCGACTTGAACTCCAGGATCGATGCTAAAACCTAGCTAACAAAACTTATGAGGTTAACTACTCAGAAAGAAGTTTATACCTCACAGATTTAAGTCCTTCGGGTCTTCTTGTCGCTGTCTTCCTCCTCATCATAGGCTCCAAAGATCGTAACGGATCGGGCAACCTCGTCGGCCTCCTCGAGTCATAGACGATCCACTAGAGAATCTATAGTCCGAGCGTCAATCTCAAATCCGAGGTAACTACGGCATCTAGTTTGCTAAACTAGATGTCCTAGATCATGTAGAGAGTGTAGATGGATTAGTATGTCTCTGAGTACCCTAAGATTCTCAGCACGTGAGAGATTTAGGGTTAGAGAAAGAAGGAGTTAAAGGAAAAGAGAGTGTGGAAAAATATACATTGGAATGAGATAGCTTTCTATTTGTGATGAATAATGAAGCATAAAATAATTGATGAGATAAAATATCTCACAAAATATCAAGCATGCTTCAAAAAATATATAAAGAGTGAGTCATGCCATGAGTCACCACATGGGTCACCAAGTAACCATGCCTCATTCAATGTAAATCTCCACCTCATTTCCTCCACCTCATTATTCTTTTAATCAAAAGAATAAAACCCTAGTGAGGTTTCTTCTTCTAGAAGCAATCTTGAGTAAGTTACAAGAATGCCCATAATCCGTACATACATACTCGTATCGTATTCCGAAAAATATGAATACAATGAGACGAAAATAATCCATCAATATAATACTAGGATCCGGTTTAAACCAAAGCCCACTAGTATTATCCGCCCGAACATCATACGTGCATAAGTACACATATGTGATCAAAGCTCTACCGTAAAACCATACGGCCTCTACATCTTTTGCCCGTTGCAAGGAAACCCTCTGTGTGGGACTCTAAAGACTCGACACTACACTGGCAATGGGTTTAACCACAAGCACGTCTGCCGTACTAGCTGCACGTAACGGCTACCCAGGTATCTGTCGATAAGAAGGCTGATGAGCAAACTCACCCAAACTCCTACTGAGCTTATCTGTCACAATCTCCGTATAGTCTGGTCTGTTCATCTAAGAGTATCGCATATTGGTCCTAGGGGGCGGTAATCGTCAGACCCCTAATAGCGCAATATGTCGTGTCGGAGTGTAGCCCAAAATACCCTGAAAAACTACTGGAGTACCTACCAATAAATCTCGCTTGCCTTGGCCAAGGACTTTATGTAATGGTTTTCCGAACACAGCGCGATATCAACCCCCAATACCGGGAGAGACGAATCCTATCTAACCTCTACTGCCTCCAAGTGCTTCGGGACTGCACCCAACTACTGCCTGTTTGCATGACTCCTTTGAGCCGTGGTAAGATAGTAATCTAAGAACAGTGGGAACACACTCGAGGCAAAGTAGCAGTGTCAAGTCGATGGACTAAGTTGTACTCATGTCACCTGGGAACTGCTACCCGACGATAGGTATAATACCCACCAGCAGTTCTCTACAAGTCCTGTCCAGTGTACTCATAACCCAATGAGCACCTACATACTATCTCCAGTATGATGTACTAATGGCTGTGGGCCAGACCATCTTCCCTGCTGGGATGAGAAGCGTATACACTAGTCTAATCTGGAGTATCGATGCCCCGTCTCGATAATCCTATGACTAGAGACCTGTATAGGATGTGCTTATAGACTACCCATCCCCTACTAGTGTGACTGCCATCACAACGCTGGTAATCAAGCAAAGATCCTAAGGGCTATACCAATATGTATAAGTGATATGCTAAAAGAAACATATGCATATATTGAGGTAGAAACAAACCAGGTAGCATACTACCATTTTGAGCAAGACTATTGCTATATTCGTGTATATCCCAAGCTTCCAATATGTAATATACAAACCAGTATGATACAATAATGGTCTCTAGAGCATATAACACTAACAATCCCCCACTTGCACTAAGGCCATGTATTGGCATATCGCAGACCTATCATCTCGAATAGCCTCTCCAACTATGTCTGAGGGATGGCCTTGGTGAGTGGATCTGCAGTGTTGTTCTCCGTATCTACTCTCCTCACCTCGATCTCCCGGCAATCAACGATCTCCTTGATTAGGTGGTACCGTCTTAAGATATGTCTGGACCTCTGATGGGACCTGGGTTCCTTCGCTAAAGCTATAGCGTTGTTGTTGTCGCAATACAGCGGTATTGGATCAACAATGGTTGGAACCATCTGAAGTTCAGTTAAGAACTTCCTCATCCAGACTACCTCTTTTGTGGCGTCACAAGCAGTGATATACTCCGCTTTCATCGTCGAGTCGGCAACGGTGTCCTGCTTGGAGCTCTTCCAACAGACCGCCCCTCCATTGAAGGTAAAGACATAATCCGACATGGACTTGGAGTCATCCTTATCACTCTGGAAGTTGGAGTCAGCAAAGGCCTCGATCTGGATGTCTTTTCCGCCATACACCAAGAACATCTCCTTAGTCCTTCTCAGATACTTGAGAATGTTCTTTACTGCTATCCAGTACTTCTCCCCTGGGTTTGAGTGATACCGGCTTACCATGCTTAGTGCGTAAGCAACATCTGGTCTGGTACAACATCGCATACATTATAGAGCCTACCATAGAAGCATAGGGTATAGGTGTGATGCAAGCCGTTTCCAAATCAGTCTTCGGGGACATCTCTTTGGAGAGGGTGATTCCGTGACAAGCCGGTAGACTACCGCGCTTTGAATCTTCTATACTAAATATTTTCAGTATGGTGTTGATGTACCTTGACTGTGAAAGTCCCAACATCCTCTTAGATCTATCACGATATATCTGGATCCCAGAGTGTAGTTGGCATCACCCAGGTCTTTCATGGAGAACCTCTATGACAAGAATCCTTTGACTGATTGTAGCATAGGAATGTCATTTCCTATCAAGAGAATGTCATACATGTACAAGACAAGGAATATCACAGTTCTCGCTACAATCTTACTATAGATGCATGGTTCATCTGGATTTTTGATAAAGTCGAATTCTTTGACCGCCTCATCAAAACAGAAGTTCCAACTCCACGATGCCTGTTTTAATCCATAAATGAACTTAAGCAACTTGCACACTTTCCCGCTGCTCCCACTCTGAATGAAACCCTCTGGCTGATCCATATAGACGCACTCTTCCAAATGTCCATTCAGAAAAGCAGTCTTTACGTCCATCTACCAAATCTCATGATCGTGGAAGGCAGCAATGGCAAGAAGGATCCGAATGGATTTGAGCATAGCCACTGGAGAAAAGGTTTCATCATAGTCCAAACCAGGTCTTTGACGAAAACTTTTTGCAATAAGTATAGCCTTATAGGTTTCAACTTGTCCATCTACACCAATCTTCTTTCTGAAGATCCATTTGCAGCCTACGGGTTTTACCCCTTCTGGAGCAATATCCAAAGTCCATACTTTGTTGGTGTACATGGACTCCATCTCGGTCCGCATTGCATCCAGCCATTTTACCGAGTCGCGGCTCTGAATGGCTTGCTAGAAGCTAGTTGGCTCATCATTGTCAATGATGCAATCCTCTCGATCCCCATCTATGAGAAAACCGCAGTATCTCACGGGCGGATGAGACTGCCTACTAGTTCTGCGAAGTAGCGCGGGGATATCTGGTTCTTCTGAAACTTCTGGTTCTACCATACTTTCAGTAATAGTTTTTGGTTCTAGAATTTCTTCCAGTTCTATTGTGCTCCTACTAGTTTCTTTTTCCAAAATTTGATTTTCCAAAAAGTGGGCATGACGAGAAACAAAAAAACCTTTTGTTCCTATGCGTAATAGAAAAGATACCCCCTGGAGTTCTTTGGGTGTCTCACAAACTTAAACAGTACTGAGTGTGCCTCGAGCTTGTCCGCACGCTGCCTTTTTACAAAAACTGGACATCCTCATATCTTCAGATACTGAAGATAGTGTTTCTTCCCACTCCGCATCTGATATGGTGTGGTAGGCACAGTCTTGGTAGGAACCTTGTTCAAAAGATATGCGGCTGATTCTAGTGCATAACCCCAGAAGGATCGCGGTAACTCAGCGTTACTCATCATGGAACGTACCATATCCAATAGAGTTCTGTGCTGCCTTTCCGATACACCGTTGTGTTGTGGTGTGTATGGAGGAGTAAGCTGAGAGATAATTCCATTCTCTTTTAAGTAACCCAGGAACTCGGCACTTAAGTATTCACCACCTCGATCAGATCTCAATGTCTTGATACTTTTTCCTGTTTGTTTTTCCACTCCATTCTTATATTCCCGGAATTTCTCAAAGGCCTAGAATTTATGTTTCATCAAGAAGACATGTCCATACCTAGAGAAATCTTCCGTAAAAGTAATGAAATAGGAATAACCACTTCATGCATGTGTAGACATTGGACCACACACGTCGCTGTGTATGAGTCCCAAGAGCTCACTTGCTCTTACTCCGTGTCCAAAGAACGGAGTCTTTGTCATCTTTCCTATGAGATAAGATTGACAAGTTGCATAAGACTGATATTCGAACGGATCCAAATATCCCTCTCTATATAACTTTGCCAACCGTGTTTCATTGATGTGACCCAGTCTACAATGCCATAAGAAAGCCTTATTTAATTCTGGAGACTTTCTTTTAAGTGTGTTCTGGACGTTGAAAACCTGAGCTTGATTGTATATACCGTCATCTAGTGTACCTGACCCAATCAAACTCTGATTAAGGTGGATGTGGACCACATCGCTTACAAATGTAAAATCATATCCTTCCTTAGAAAGTAAAGATACAGATATGATATTACAAGCTAAACTAGGTACACACAAACAGTTACGTAAAATCAATATATGCCCACTTGTCAATCCTAGGTGATATTCCCCTTCGGATACAGCATCCACGCTCATTCCGTTAGCAACCCTGAGAGTCATATCACCTGCCTTGATAACTCTACGGTTTCTCAAATCCTGTAACGAATTACAGATATGAGATCATGATCCGGTATCAAGTACCCAGGAAGTAGAGTTAATTGACATACAATTTTCAATCACAAACACACCCGAAGCCGAAGCCACAACGTTCCTCGGATCCTGGATTCTGGATTTCCAAGCCCTGCATTCTTTCTGCCAATGCCCTTTCACGTGACAATAGGTGTAGGGTTCCTTAGCATCCTCACTATGTTTTCTAAGGCATCAAGAATGCATTTTAAAAATCTAGAGTGCTAAGAAACCCTGAACCAAGGATCTAACTAGAGAATTAGGATTAGACAAAGCAAGTAAACATCTTTACTCTAAGTGAACAAGGAATACGACCTTTGTAGACCGGTCCTTCACTTCTAAAGCTTCGTATAGTAGTCCCTTCACTCCAAGTAATGGTCTCCCGGACTCTCGTTAGACTCCACCAGGCGAAAGGAACAAGCTTGTTTAAAGAACTTCGAGGCCGAAGATGATCTACGTCGAGGAATCTCCAACTCAAGCTACCTCTTCACTGATTGATGAACTAGTGAAGAAACAACCTATACTAAATAGCTAGTTTTGTATAGATTGGTGAAGTAGGAATTTTGCTCACTTTAGAATAATTTTTCTCTCTTTCTTTTCTTCACTCACTCAAAGCCAGAGATCAAATGGAGGAGATGAAGAAAATGATCTCTCATGATCAAGTGTCCAAGTGTGAACCATGGGTGAGAAAATATCTCATATCACTCATGTAGAAACTTAACTATAGTTAAAGATTAGAGTTGGGTTAATAAATATCTAAAGTAAAACAAAATTAGTGGACTTAAGTCAAAGTTTCCACAAGCTTCTCCAAGCATCTTATCCATAACAAATTTCCACCTAATTATGTTTTTCCCTTAATAATTTAAATACCCATATTATCTTTGGTATGGTATGAGTCTCATACACCCATGTTCAGTGTATCATCTAGCATGACACAAAATAAATACATTAACATATATCACATATATATTAAATGTATAAAGAGAACATTTTCTTAAGTTAAACAATATTAGTTAATGTATATTAATATATCAAATATATAATTACACATTAAATTATTAAATCAACACTTGATTTAATAACCCGGCTGTATCGCATACAACCGACTAATATCATTTATATGCATATCATATATACATACAACATATCATTGAATCAACACTTGATTCACCAATCTGGTTATATCATATATAACCTGTATCGTGAGATTGGAATACGGTATCACATACACGTATTAATCTCGGTCCCGCACATATCACATATGTGCCCTACTTCATTTTGCATGAGCTAGGAAATCTCTGTGTAGGACTCTAATGACTCGTCAATACGCCGGCAAAAGGTGATGATCATATCAGTCACCCGCAAGCCATCAGCGGTACTAACTGGACGTAACTGCCATGATCCGAAAAGTACGGAACATGACCGGCACTTAAATTACGAAACGTCTCGAGGCGTACGTAATCTAAGTAAGCAAAAACCCAGAAATCAAAGCCGAAGAAGCAGTAGAGTGAAGGAAAAACCATTTTAAAGCAAGTAGTTTTAACAATATAGGCCGAAATATGTATTTTTAAAATCTCAAGTATTTTCTGAAAATTTCGGCAGAGTCTCCTTTGTAAATACTGCCCCAAACGGGATACAACATGAATAGTATACGAAATAAATAAAAAGGCATCCCCAAGCGGGAGCTGGCTCTTCGTCAATCGACGGTCACAACCACGCAAACAATATAATATACAACGCCGAAGGGTGAGCATCAAAACTCAAAAGAAAACTCAAAATCGGTATGAAAATCATAATAATACAACACGCGACTCTAAGGTCGAAAGAATAACAAGTCCGTTCTTCCATCTCTATCAAATTTACAATCTGGTTGATGGAGTTTCTAGATACAACTGAAATAATAAATAACTAATGGTGGTCCTGATGCAAAGAACCCACCTACCAAAGCAATCACCCGGAAGGAACAATGTGCCAGCAAACCGCAACGAAACCTGTACGGCAAAACCTGCAAGGAACTGTAGCACAACGGGGGTGAGTTGCCAACTCGTGAGTAGAAAACATCTACGAGTAGAAATCGCATGCATAACGCTATCCTAGGTCATATCAGGTAATATCCTCAATAAAAAAATCCTGGTCCGGTTATGTATAGTGTAATACTACATGCTCGTGTTAGTGCCTCAAATAGAAACATATCAGATATATGATGTATGAATGCATTACGAATGGAAACAGAATATATCATGAGGGAGACAACTGTTTTCTTCAATCAATGAGATTTCTATATGTATGTCAATCACGCATCATCAATGAAAGCAACAGAGAAATCAGTGTCAAGTATCGACACAAAACATAAATCTCAGTATCTCAATATCAAATCTCAATATCTCTGTCTCAATAAATCGGGCTCCGTCGGTCCGGATCGGCCCATATCATCAATCACACGACCATGTACGGTATCCTCCAGATATCCGCCGCGCCAGGTAAAATCACCGGTAGGCAGTCTGCCCCTGCCGGTCTTATCGTCTACTACTCGAGCTTCTTGCCCCGGGGTACCATACCGGGTCCACCATGTACCCGAGACGGTTCATCCAACTCCTCAAATCGGGTCTCGAAAACATCTCAGAACCGAGAAAACATCATGGTGGACGATACTCAACATATCAAGGAAAACCGCATTTTTTCTCTTTAAAATGGTTCATCAATTTACAAAACTTTCACATGCGGTTTCCAAATCCAGAAAATATTAAGAAGAATCCGAAATCATCAAGTCATTATGTCAATAACAATGAAAACCGGCATAAATCTCTATAATACCGCATAACCAATGAATATATGGATGCATCTGATATCATGCAATAATTAACTAGCATATGAAAGCTATAACATGTCGCAACTATCAGTTAGCAAGCTATATCAATGAAATAGTATTTTCTAAAGTGTACGTGACATGGAAATTACCGATGATGATGTGTGTGAGCCGGCAAGTAAGTGTATGTGGAACATACGCATCATTGGTAATGGTGCTGGTGTCCTGACAGCATGGTTCATAATCACTAAGTACACAATAAACATGCAACGTGACGATAACAACATAATAAATGGCAATGAATAGTAATTGTAACAATAATATGCGGAACATGAATGATAACGTAACAATAAGGAATCTAAATCGCTACACCTGTGTTATACTGTTTTGCCGTTTGAAATAGTACGAATCGTGATGTCTTGAAAATAAGGGCTACGGTGTTTTTAAGAAAATGTACGTCTTTTAAAATATCCATAGTATCCCTTGACATGTCTTTAAAATCCTCACGATTCATTAGTTTTTGGAAATAGGTATGACTCGGGTCCAGTCTAACATCTACTAGGTAACAACGGGTCTAACTAATAACCAATCGGAAGGGGGTATGGAAACTACCTAAATCTGAGTTGATATATATGTGTATAATAATCGGTGATCCCACCTTAATAGTATCCCATACGATACCCTATAAAATATGACATTCTCGAGTCATGAGTGCGGATCTATCATCAATATATAACTCATACGGTAAATCCGTCGTACGGCCTCCCAAATCTGGGTACGGGTCAAATGTCGCATCTATCACATTATTCGTCTGGTATCCTGTTTATCAAATATCATGATCGAGGGTACTAATCTACGTCTAGTACAATACTAATACCATCATATAATGCATGCGTGTGTATGAAAACACCACGCCTAAAGAACCCGCTAAAATATCATGTCATATCTCCAATACGAACCATATCATATCACCGATCTCATGGCCTCAAGCCCAATCTCATCGACTCATCTCCAATCCTAAGTACTTATCCTCAAAATCCATGTATGTGTGTGTGTGTGTGTGTATTTATATATATATATATATATATATATATATATATATACATACATATCCCCGTATACGCACAAGTAAAATAAATGTATGCATGTGGGTATGAACGTGTAGGTAAAAATCTCTACTAGGGTTCGCGATTACAAAGCTAAACTAAGCCACTTTTAACCATCCTAAACTAAACCATATACATAAAATCATATCTTGATAATCATCCTCGTATCATAAAACACCTATATAAACATATATATCATAAACTATACTACGGACTGCGGGGGTGCTATACGCCATCCACCCGACTTCCCCCGTAGATATAATCTACTCACCTGATCTTCGCTCGCCGGTGCCGACGTCGCCACGCGCTTGCCCGTCATCTCGAAGTCCACATGGGGGTACTTACATGTCACAACGTATCGTATCGCATAAAAACCCAATTCGAAATCGAAACAGCATACGAAAACCAAATCAGCACGCGTATCATGTATAGGTCAAAACATATCGCCTACGCATGCAAGAATTGCCTAACCAACCCTCGATGTCGATGTACAAACGTCAAACCATCGAGAAAAATCCAAACACACCCATTTGCACATTCACAAACACTAATTATAATATGAAATAGGTTGCAATTCACAAAAACCTCAAACTCACTTTAAAAGCTATTTTTCCGAAAATCTAGCAAGCAAAATTAACCGTTTTAGTACAAAACTCGATGTTTAAACAAATCTAGCGGCCACAATATCCACTAAATATCATAACTAAGTCATATAAACCATTTCAATAATTTATTCTCATCAATTTGTATAAAACGTAAAATTCTAGTTTGCAAAAATATCAAATTTTAATACTTTTTAAAGCAAAATTCACAATTCAACAATTAAGCTTGGTTTTGCATGAACTAAAGTAGTAAACTATAATTTAAAATGTTAATAATGTCATGAATACCCTAATTAGATTTTTAAACTCACATTTGCAACTAAATGCTAAAACCTAGTTTGCTTAAAAAAAAGTTAATTTGGATATTTTAATGTTACAATTAGCAATAAGCAACAAAATTATATTTTGCATGCCTAAGATACAAATGTTAGTTATATGTATGCCCTAGAGGCCATTACTGTACATACGATGTATATTGTAGTGGATGCTTGGACATATATAGGGAGGACTTTCTTGCTCGACATGATAGTACGCTATCTGGTTGTACTTTATCTTAACATGTACTCTGATTGTCTCTATGTTACATGTTGATAAAGCGCTTAGGATATGTACTCGACTACTGGGACTATGATGAGATCATACTAATGGGGCCACGGTAGTCGACGAGTACATCCTATAACTGTTCCTAGTCGAGGGTGTATCGAGACAGGGCATCGATACACCAGAGTAGACTAGCGTATACGCATCTTGACCCATATGATGGGCGATGGATGATCCAATATCCATCGGTGTTTGATATCAAGGATGGTGTACGGGTGCTCAGTAGAGACTGGGTACACTGGACGGACTCGCCAAGAACTCCCAGATGGTATTATACCTCACGTCAGATGGCAGTTCTCCGGTGACACTGGTACAGAGTAGTCTGTTGACCCGAGATCGTCATAGAGTCTTATGTGATTCCCACTGCGCTTTGATTTCCATCATACCACGTCCAAGAGGGCGTGAAAAAAGGTGGCTTTTGGGTACAGTCCCGAATCACATGGAGGCAATGAGCGATAGGATGGGATTCGTCTCTCCCGGTATAGGGAGTTGATGTTGTGCTGTGTTCGATTGGCTATAACTGGAAATCCCTGGCCAGGGTTGCTGAGATTTACTGGTAAGTGTTATCAGTAGTTTCTCGAACTGTTATAGACCTCATATCGACACGACTTATCAAGCTACTGGGGTTTGACGTTTACCACCCCTAGGCGAGATATGCGACATATCAGACGACGAGACCGGACTGTACGGGAGTGTTACTGTTTAGATTCACAGGAGAATGTACAGGCTTGCTTGTTGATCTTCTGAGCACTTAATACCTAGGTGGCTGTTACGTTTAGCTGACCGCTTGCAGCTTGTGGGTGTTTGATATGATCATCACCTACTGCCGAAGTATTGACGATTATTTAGAGTCCTACACAGAGGTTTCTTGACTCGGGCAAAACGGAGTAGGAGCACATATGTGATATGTGCGGGACTGAGGATAATGCGATATGAGATACTATATTCTATTCTCGCGATATTTGATATCAGCCGGGTCATCGGATCAAGTGTTGATTCGATGAATCGTTACGGATAAATATTAGTCGGTTATATGCGATATAGCCGGATTGTCGGATCAAGTGTTGATTCGATTTAATGTATAATAATATATATGATATATTAAATTACATTAACTAATATTTGCTCACTAAAAGATTCTTTTTCTCACTCGGGTAATACATTGATATATATGCGATATATGTTAATTGTATTATTTTATTTTGTTACATTAATATTATATATGTGATATATAATATTGTAACATGATGTGGTTATTAATGTAACATGTTTAGTGGAGATTAAACATGGTTAGGGTTTGATTAGGGTTAAGTTATTCTAGAAGTTTCTAGAAGCTTTCTTTTTGTTTTGTGCAAAAATATTTGTTTGGATATTTTTGCATGATATTTCCTTAACCCAACCACACCCTTTAACCTTGGTTAATTCTCTACAATGGTTACTTGAACCATGGTTGCATTTCTAACCTTATGATTACTTTGCATTATTCATCACAAAAGGATTATGATTTATTCTTCTTCTTCTTCCTTGATGAAAACCTTTCTTGCTTTGCTTTTGTGATGAAAAATGTGTGAGAAAAAGAAAATAAAAGAGAGCAAAAATCCTACTTCATCATCCTCATCTATCCTTGCCCTTTAGATGAGAGTGTTCACTTCATTTAGTGAGTGTTAGCTTATGTTAATGAAACTTCAAGGTAGATCATCTTTGTTATCGAAGATCGGAAGCAAGCTTGCATCTTTCTCTTCGTGGAGCCTCTCGAGAGTCCGGGACACGATGATCGCAGCGAAGGGACCTCAACACGGAGCTTTAGAAGTGAAGGATTGGATCTACAAAGGTTGTAATCCCTCTCACTTAGTGTTAAAGTGTTTAACATGCTTGTTTTCGCATAAACTCTAGTTTAAAGATCCGGCTTTGGGTTGTTCGGCACGGCTAAAATTTTAATCGGGCATGGTTGATGCCTCGTAGACCCTTGTGCGTGTGTCTAGCAACCCTACAGTGGTATCAGAGACAAGCTAGAGCTTTAGGCGAAGTCTGAGCAAAGTTTAAAGTCCGATCGAACCCGGATACCCCGATACGAACCCTTCTCTGGACAATTTTCAAAAATATGATTTTTTATGAATTAAAAATGCTCAGAAAAACAAGCAAGAAAAACTAAGAATTATGTGAAGTACAGACCACTAATTCGCTCATTTGGCCGCGGAACCGCCGCCAAACCCTTGGTTTGGCCGAGGTTCCGCGGCCAAAATTTTGAATTAGTCCCTGTAACTTCATATATTTATTCTTAGGTCCTTTCTTGTCATTTCTTTCTGGGAATTTTTTTATTTCACGCAAGTGTTGAGTTTTCTGGGTTGTATTGGGGACTCGTTGATTCGATCGGATAATTTTACTTCGTTTAATTTTTTTCGGATAATTTTAGAAACTGTTAAAAAGTTCGAACGGATATCAATAACTCACTTTTTCCCCTGTCGGAAATTTTTTCAAAAGTTGGATTTTTTCTCGAGTTTAAGAACGTTCTAAGTCGTGCAAGTAACGCGGTGGACCCTCTAGAAGACAACAAACCTTAACTCGATTATGTGACCGTCTTGAACTGCCTCTAAACCTTAAGGTTTGGGGCAGTACGGCGTGCCACATGTGAGGCGTTGGCTTGACCCTTCTACGGCTGGACCATTGGTACTGTGGCATGTGATGGATGTTTTTAAACTGATTTCAAGTGTTGAGATATATTGGGGAAATCTTGGGTGTTTGATTATTCGATCGGAAAGTTTAACATTGTCTATTTATCTGGAATGTGATACAATATTTGAAATCCATATGTAGTTATGAGATAACTAATTTGAATGTTGTAAATCTAGCAGTTCAGTCTCAAATTGATCGGTTGCCACGAAATTTTGATGTGATCAAAAGTCCGTCGCAATCACGTAGTGTACACGGATACTCGCCGGATAAACTTAACAGACAGCCACGCCCCATAGCCCCGACCAAGTGACTGTAGGAGAACCCCGTCGCCAAAAGCATCCGTTCGGGTGCTTGCGGCAGCGGTGTTCCGCCTTAGTGCACTTCGTCGACGGCATCCGGGGGTGCGGCCGTCTACTAAAGTTTGCGACGAGCATTCGATCAGGATGTCGGGAATCTTGTTGAATTGCCCGACTTGATATTGAAAAGAGTTTTCGATAATGAGACTAAAATGCGGGGTTTATAATTGTTAGGCATGCGATGTCTAAGGAATTCATTTGGTTAGGCATGCGATGTCTAAAGAGGTTGCGAATTCCAATTGTTGTAGTTTTATACTTTCTTTTCTGTGACCGTAAGCGTAGTATGTGGTGTATCGCCGGCTTCGTTGATATACATCAACAACAATCGGGATACGCATACTTGCTTACGTTGATGATATGAGATATTATGTGTTGCTGTGATATGTTATATTGGATCGTCGCGTTTTGAATAGCCGGAGGTTTTATGTGAGATGAGAGTTTTTCTTTTTCATTCATATAAAATTCATTTGTATGTAATATTCTTTTATTGGGGCACTTCCGGGCTGAGGATGATGTCACCATTGTATATTATTTACTTTTCCGCATTAGGTAGACCCAAGGCGGGGAGCACAAGTAACCGGGTTCTGGGGTCCAGTGGGAGACCATCTTGAGGAGTCGAGACCGGGTCTCCTAACCCTGGAATTGGCAGAGCTGCTTGCCCCTCTCGTAGGGGTCTAGGGATGTGGGTTTGGCTATTCATCGCGACCGTGGAATCCGTGTTTTATACTGGCTCGTACTGAAAACACGGACGTCCTAGTATATCCAATATTTCATATATATTCTTCTGCTGCAATGTTCTGTGATGAGATCATATTACTGCCTGAGACGAATGTTTATATTATATATATGAGATATATGTTATATTGCAGATTTCGTTTCAAATGTGATGCTTGTGAAGAATAATTAAAATGGGACTTCATTAATGAGATTAATGAAACTAAAAGAAACCTAAAAATGTTGTAGAAACTTGTTTAAAAATTGGTAGCTCTAGTTCTTGCTTTGCATAGCGGTGTTCCTTGTAGAACATCCAGCACCTTATTCAATAAGGAAAGAGCCGAGATCCCTTCACCGGGAGTGACCTCTTTACCGAAACTAGCAGATGCTACAAACTCGGTTTGTCTTTTGATTGTTTCTATAGTTTTTGCTTTGCGTAGTGGTATATATGATATACCCTGCACCTTATTCGATGAGGAAAGGGCCGACGATCCCTTTACCGAGAGTGACCCCTTTAGCAAAACTGGAAAAGGCCTCAAAAACACTCCATTTAAAATCACTCGATTCTACAACGATATCAAGTTCATTACGCTCATGGTTTTCTTAAAACCCTGCGTAGCCCTCCGTCATTTCAGATAAGTACCGGTTAGTATTCGTGCTGCGTTTGTTGACCTTAGCCAAGGCGTAGTGTGCGGTAGCTAATTAGTGCTTATCTGTATAAGCATATGATGCGATTGAGTTAGGGTAGTCGTGCGACTTTTACCTTAGCCAAGGGTCGTTGCGGGTGGGTTTAATTCAATCGGGAAATGACGGGTTGAACTTGGCTAGCACTTATGATTTGTTGACCTTAGCCAAGGTCATAAGCTGCTAGGGGCAAAATATTATTGGGAATTTCAAGTGTTGAAATTTGCAATGAGATTGCATACCTTCTATGAGATAGTTGGATCCCGATACCCGCTGCAAGTAAGAGTTACTCCTGGGAGAGTTTTACACATTACAATTAGCCGATCAAGTAGGTGTCTAGAAAGGTGTCAATGGGGTTACGCTCCTGGGAAAATGAGGTTTACTTAATTAGGTCCGTGCGAAAGCACGGGGAACCTCCCTCAAAGTACCGGCACTGGCCTGGCTGAAAGATTGGCGAACTTGTAGAGTGTAATTAATCCCGGTTAGTCTTTCCTTTTAGGGTTTGAAGGAAGATTTGACTAAAACAGTGGGAGACATCCTGATTAGATAAATTGATAACCAATCTAATCTTGTAAAAGCGCACGTGGAGTGTTTTCTTCTCTCTCTCTCTCTCCTGGTAGCGACCATGTCACGCCTAAATCAAGATAATAATACGGATATATTGACCGAACCCGCTTATTATACTGCGTTGGGGAACGTTGGTCCCGCTCCAACTTATAATTGTTATAAGACAGAGCAGGAAATAGGGGATTACCAGAATTCCCGTGCCGCCCAAACGAAGAAAGTGCATGTTGATGCATCATCTTCGAGTGTGTTCATTACAGAGAACTGTTTTTCAGTATCCTTTACGTCCTGGGTATGAGATACCAGATCAGGATCCCACATATGTAATTTGTTACATGGGCTACAGATAGGTAGAGAACTCAGAACGGGTGATAAGTTTCATGAGATAGAAACGGTGCAAGTGTTGCAGCCAAGTCTATTGGTCACTATCACCCTGTATTACCAGAATACATTGATTCTGAACGAATGTTATTAGCTACCGAACCTGATATAGAACATCATATCAGTCTCTTTATTAGTAAAGAAGGATATAATTTTGTATTGTTGGATAATGTTTTGAACATTTCCTATATCAAGAGTTGATCGGTTCAGGCACGTTATCTAAAAGCATAGACGTTCTAAATCAAACTACAGTTCTTAGTATACAGAACACACACAAGAGGAAGAGTTCAGAAATGAACGAATCCTTCTTGAGGCATTGTAGACTAGGTCATATCAATGCGACCCGACTGGCTGAAGTTACATATAGATGCATATTTAAATTAGTTTGAATTTACATCTTGTGAAACTTGCCGGTCATGTCACAGAGATAAGATGACCACAGCTCCGTTTATTGGAAACAGAGAAAGAGTTGGTGAATTCTTGGGATTGATACATGCTGATGTATGAAGGTCCCCTGTCTACACATGCCAAGACCGGTTCTTTGTACTTCATTACATTCTCTGATGATCTCTCAAGATTCAGACATATGTTCCTGTTGAAACACAAGTCCAAAGCTTTTGAGATATTCACAGAATATAAGTTAGAAGTAGACAACCAAAAACGGGTATAAGTATTATGTCCTTTGATGAGATCAAGGAGGAGAATACTTGAGCACGGAATTCCTGGACTATTCTAAAGGAGAATGAGATTCTCTCTCAGCATTACTCCTCCGTATACACCATAGCACGATGGTATATCGGGGCGGAGCAATAGCACCCTATGTGATATGGTGTGCTCTATGATGAGTACTACTGAGTTTCCTATTTCTTTTTGGGAGTTATGCATTTGAGAAGCTGCATACCTATTGAATAGGGTTCCAATCTAATCAGACGCCTACCACTCCATATGTGATATGGTATGGGAAGAGCCCATCTCTTAAGATAGTTAAGATTTGGGGTTGTCCGGCCTATATCTAAAAGCATAATCCGGACAAGCTCGAAGCAAAGTCAAATCTGTGGAAGTTTGTTGGATATCCCAATCATTCGCAAGGGAATATCTTCTACCAAACCGAGGAACAAAAGATGTTTTGTTTCTCAGCATGCCACCTTTGTGAAAGGGAATTTCTTGTGAAGAAATTATTGGTCATGAGGTAGAACTGGAAACAGTTCCAGCTATACAAACTACAACAGATGATTTGGTAGAACCAAAGGATTCAATAGTTTCCAACGAACCTCGGCCTCTCCGCCGATCTAGTAGGGTTCCTCACCCACCTGAGAGATACTTCGGTTTCTCTATGACAGTGGAAGGGGGGATTGCATCATGAGATGATGACCCAACTAGTTTCGAGCTGGCCATCAGGAGTGGGACTCTGTAAGAATGGCTGGATGCTTAGTGATCTGAGATGGAATCCTTATACACCAACAAAGTATGGACTTTGGTTGCTTTATCTGAAGGGTTAAATCCCTATCAGGAGCAAGTATATCCTGAGAAGATTACTTGGTGAATATGGAAAAGTTGAGACTTTCAAAGCTATGCTTAAGTCCATCCAGATCCTACTTGCCACGGCTACATACCATGACTACGATATCTGGTGGTTGGGTGTCATGACAGCTTTTCTAAATAATGATTTGGAAGAGAGCGTCTATAAGTACACAGCCAGAGGGCTTCGTAGACAGTGGGAGCAGCAGAAACGTGAGCAAGATGCTTTATGTGATAAATTAGGTATCGCGGAGTTGGAACATCTGTTTTGATGTGGTAGTCAAAGAGTTTGACTTCATCAAAATGGTAGATGAACCTTGTATATACAAAAAGGTAGTAGGGAGTATGGTGATGATCCTCGTAGAGTACGTGGATGACATACTCTTGATAGGGAAGGAGTTTCTTATGCTACGCTCGGTCAATCTCCGCTTATCACAAGGATTCTCCATATAGGATCAAAGTGATACCTCCTAAATCCTGTTTTTTGGATTTATGAGATAGACCTAATTGGATGTTAGGATTCTCACTAGTTGTGGTGAGATGGTATCAATGGATCCTAGGGAGAATCACTGGAAAGGTTTCAGGGTGATAAGGACGACTGAATGTCAGTCGCAGGCTTGTCTATACCCTCAGTGGAGAGACGGTATGTTAGAAGAGTTCCAAGCTAGATACCGTGACTTACTAGACGATTAAAGGCAAGATACATCGTTACCAAGGATGCTACCAAAGAAGCAATCTGGATATATATAAGTTTATGAGATGAACTTCGTTCCTACCATTGTGTGACAATGGAGTTGTGGCTTTTGCCAAGGAACCCCCTGTCCCATCAGAAATCCAGATATAATTCTTAAGCAGTATCACCTGATCATAGAGATGGTTGATCTCCAGAGAGATCGAGGTTAGGAGAGTAGACACAAAGGACAACAGCGCGGATCCACTCACAAAGGCCTTTTTCCCAGTAGAGACTTCTTATGGGATGGTTGAGTATGAGATACTTCAACCACAGCTAATTGTTGGGTATGTGATACCGCAACAGATGGCCCTAGTGCAAGTGGGAGATTGTTAGTTATATGTATGCCCTAGAGGCCATTACTGTACATACGATGTATATTGTAGTGGATTCTTGGACATATATAGGGAGGACTTTCTTGCTCGACATGATAGTACGCTATCTGGTTGTACTTTATCTTAACATGTACTCTGATTGTCTCTATGTTATATGTTGATAAAGCCCTTAGAATATGTACTCGACTACTGGGACTATGATGAGATCATACTAGTGAGGCCACGGTAGTCGACGAGTACATCCTATAACTGTTCCTAGTCAAGGGTGTATCGAGACAGGGCATCGATACACCAGAGTAGACTAGCGTATACGCATCTTGACCCATATGATGGGCGATGGATGATCCCATATCCATC
The DNA here is from genome assembly GCA_030015575.1 of Agapanthus africanus. NCBI lineage: Eukaryota > Viridiplantae > Streptophyta > Magnoliopsida > Asparagales > Amaryllidaceae > Agapanthus > Agapanthus africanus. The sequence goes on from CM057342.1 coordinate 295,516,295, forward strand.
GGTGTTTGACATCAAGGATGGTGTACGGGTGCTCAGTAGAGACTGGGTACACTAGACGGACTCGACGAGAACTCCCAGATGGTATTATACCTCACGTCAGATGGCAGTTCTCCGGTGACACTGGTACGGAGTAGTCTGTTGACCCGAGATCGTCATAGAGTCTTGTGTGATTCCCACTGTGCTTTGATTTCCATCATACCACGTCCAAGAGGGCGTGCAAAAAGGTGGCTTTTGGGTACAGTCCCGAATCACATGGAGGCAATGAGCGATAGGAGGGGATTCGTCTCTCCCGGTATAGGGAGTTGATGTTGTGCTGTGTTCGATTGGCTATAACTGGAAATCCCTGGCCAGGGTTGCTCAGATTTACTGGTAAGTGTTATCAGTAGTTTCTCGAACTATTATAGACCTCATATCGACACGACTTATCAAGCTACTGGGGTCTGACGTTTACCACCCCTAGGCGAGATATGCGACATATCAGACGACAAGACCGGACTGTACGGGAGTGTTACTGTTTGGATTCACAGGAGAATGTACAGGCTTGCTTGTTGATCTTCTGAGCGCTCAATACCTGGGTGGCTGTTACGTTTAGCTGACCGCTTGCAGCTTGTGGGTGTTTGATATGATCATCACCTACTGCCGGCGTATTGACGATTCTTTAGAGTCCTACACAGAGGTTTCTTGACTCGGGCAAAACGGAGTAGGAGCACATATGTGATATGTGCGGGACCGAGGATAATGCGATATGAGATACCATATTCTATTCTCGCGATATTTGATATCAGCCGGGTCATCGGATCAAGTGTTGATTCGATGAATCGGTACGGATAAATATTAGTCGGTTATATGCGATATAGCCGGATTGTCGGATCAAGTGTTGATTCGATTTAATGTATAATAATATATATGATATATTAAATTACATTAACTAATATTTGCTCACTAAAAGATTCTTTTTCTCACTCGGGTAATACATTGATATATATGTGATATATGTTAATTGTATTATTTTATTTTGTTACAATAAATATTATATATGTGATATATAATATTGTAACATGATGTGGTTATTAATGTAACATGTTTAGTGGAGATTAAACATGGTTAGGGTTTGATTAGGGTTAAGTTATTCTAGAAGTTTCTAGAAGCTTTCTTTTTGTTTTGTGCAAAGATATTTGTTTGGATATTTTTGCATGATATTTCCTTAACCCAACCACACCCTTTAACCTTGGTTAATTCTCTACAATGGTTACTTGAACCATGGTTGTATTTCTAACCTTATGATTACTTTGCATTATTCATCACAAAAGGATTATGATTTATTCTTCTTCTTCTTCCTTGATGAAAACCTTTCTTGCTTTGCTTTTGTGATGAAAAATGTGTGAGAAAAAGAAAATAAAAGAGAGCAAAAATCCTACTTCATCATCCTCATCTATCCTTGCCCTTTAGATGAGAGTGTTCACTTCATTTAGTGAGTGTTAGCTTGTGTTAATGAAACTTCAAGGTAGATCATCTTTGTTATCGAAGATCGGAAGCAAGCTTGCATCTTTCTCTTCGTAGAGCCTCTCGAGAGTCCGGGACACGATGATCGCAGCGAAGGGACCTCAACACGGAGCTTTAGAAGTGAAGGATCGGATCTACAAAGGTTGTAATCCCTCTTACTTAGTGTTAAAGTGTTTAACATGCATGTTTTCGCATAAACTCTAGTTTAAAGATCCGTCTTTGGGTTGTTCGGCACGGCTAAAATTTTAATCGGGCATGATTGATGCCTCGTAGACCCTTGTGCGTGTGCCTAGCAACCCTACAACAAAAATACATCACATAACCATGCACAATTGATCGCAACACTAACTCCAAAACAAAATCCTCACTTGAATTTCCACAAACCCTAATCTTGAATTTAAACTTGCAATTTAAAACCTAAATTAAACCCTTCATTAACTTAATTTGACGTGAAAACAAACAATTTAACAAAAGGTCAAGATTTATACCTCATGATCCATGGATCAAACTTGCAATATATCCATCCCAAAATGCTCTCTTGTTCCCTAGATCCATACTAGTTTGGCTAATGAGAAATGGATAGGGATTGGATTTTGATTTTATGGGATTTTTAATGCATTTTTGAAGGGTTTTTGAGGTGGAATGAGAGGGGGGAATGGGGGAAATGAAGGGGGGCTGCTGCAGCAGGGCTCGGCTAGGAATGGGGAGGGGGATAGAGAGTGGGTGTTGTGTGGGTGTATGGAATTGTCAAAGTCAACCAACCCATACCTCATTCTTTAATGTTTTCTTTTTTTTTCCTTTTCTTTCATTCAAATGATGTGAAGCAAATTGGGGGGGGGGGGGGGGGGGTTCTTGCTGAGCTCGGCCAGCAAGTTAAGAGATGGGTGGGTGGGTGTGTGTTTGTGGAAAATTTTCCAAGTAATGAAAGCCCAATTCAAGTCACAAGCCCACCTCACATCTATTTAACTTTATTTTCACAAAATAAGGCTTTTTCTATCATATTTCCTAAAACCTTTTGACAACGATTTTTTTTTGTATAAAAACCACATGTTACATTCTAGTTTAAATATGTCATGATGCATAGAATTGTATCAACCCATTCCAATTTGTAATTATCCCTAATTAAATGTATTAGTGACAGCCTAAAATAATATTAAAATAATTAATTTTGGAAAAAATTTCAGTAAATTAGAAATTTTACAAGTGGCTCAATAAACACCAAATACTAGTAATTACATAGCTAGAATATATATATTTAATTTTATATTAAAAGATAATTATATCTTGATTTTTACGGAAAACACCCGTTATTTTACCGATTAACCGAAATTTCGCCTAAACGATTTTCAAAACGTCACAATCTTCCCCCTTAAAGAAATTCGGTCCCCGAATTTAAATTAAAACTCCGCTCAAATACTAAAACATTTCAGCAAACCATCAAGTCGTCGGGGCTCCGAAATCATAAATACATAAAACGCATTGTAGCGCAATGCATGCGCATGAAAAACAGGTATATAAACCAAAATCAAAACTCCGTCAAGCATCCCGCAATCATCGGGGTTATGGGGAAGACATCAATGTCAAGGTCTAATACGAAAACCAACATGATATACATCATTAAAACATCTGGAAGCAATGCATGCCAAACCTTTTCAAATCGCCGTGCGATGTTCGCAACACTGCACAGTGGCGGACGTCTATTGTAAGAAAATAACTATATATATATATATATATATATATATATATATATGTATATCCTTTGTTTAATATGCACATCACGCCGTTTTGAAAGCAATTTTAGAAGGGTTTCCTTTATAAAATGTTTCGTGTCATCTCGGTCACGTAGGTAAATACTGGGACTATAGCTCCTCTTTGGAAATCCCTTCGATAACTATTAATGCATGCAAAAATATACTCAGGTACTGTCCTCTGACTAGTCCTGCTCAATACTAAACCAAATAGTAAGTATTATAAAATAGACTGCTCCAAAAGAAATCAATCCTAAATATATATATGAATGCCACGTGCGTCTGGTGCGCACGGAAATCGAAATCCATGAATGTGCCATACATGTACACGGAAACAAAATCTGAGTTCAATGGGTGTGCACGAAAACACCTGTCAAAGGCAACGTGTGTGCCTGACAGCAATCCCAGGTGCATCCGATGTGCACAAAAAATCTCGATTCAGTGCATCTAGTGTGCACCAAAATCGCCTCAAGCGCCCAAGTATGCGCAAGAATCCAAATCAAGTGCACAATGTGCACGAAAACGAATATCGAATATCACAATCGAAATCGACGGTATACAACACATTTCAATCAAAATCCCAATCAGGTATACCGTGGTATAAAATCTCACCATCCTGTGCATCGGCGTGCATAAAAGCAAATCAAAATACTAAAAGTGCATGAAAACTATGTCGAAAGCATAAGTCAAATTATATGCATGCCCTAGCATGAAATCAAATATCATGAAACTCGGTCATCAAAATTCAATCATGAAATAAATCATCCAAAAATACTGAAATCCAATGTGACGGATACGTGATAGTCAATCACAAAATCACAAATCATAAATGTTGTCGTCGATATGTCCGTCCTTCAAAGTCGAGAAGGTGTCGATACATCCAATGCTAGCAGAGCAAGATATCTACTTGCCTTCTGATCATGGCCTGTCGCCTGGTGCCCTTAGGCTCTCGTCTCTCACTGCGAATTGCTAAGTACATAGCTCCTCGGCTCAACTGTCCAATATGGAAACGATAATGGAAGTAGTCCGCTCTGACACATCCTCTAAAGATCTCTGACCAACTCTTATGGTCACTCATAACATGTCTCGTCGACGATGCTGAACTCTGGCCTGCTAGGTGTGTGCAATATGCCCGATCCTGGGTCCAAATCTTCTCGTATAGCATCACACAAAGGTTCCGTCGAAGTCTCTCCCAAATCTCGTTTCTGCTAAACTGGACGGAAATTATCATCCTTTACTTTATCTATTTCTTGTTCCGGAATGGCTGCATACCCATCACGACTCCTCCTGGAAGATATATCCATAGTCAACGCCTCTGCTTGCGTATCACATCTCTGATACCAGCGGAGTGGAATGTCATCTTATCAAGATCTCGTACGAACCTCTTGCTCCACTTTTCTCTAATGTCGGCCGATTCGGACTCGTCTCCTTGTGGCTGCATGGACTGCGCTCCAACGGCTATACTCGTATCTGGAGTCTCCCAAGCAATGTATTCCATCATATGATATCCGAATGATGTCGAACTTTTCGATCGATTCGTCAAGGTTCCATAATCCCCCAAGAGCTCAACATCTTGGGTACAGTTTAATAGTATCAAATATATTCCACAGCACCTATGGACCAACCGTAAAAGGGCAGACCCAAGCCTCACTAATGGCACCGCTGAACTGCCGCAAACCCAAAGGTTCACTAGCGTTCCATGGTCATTAAGTCGAGTTAGGGTTTCATTCTTCTAGAGGGTCCGTAGAATTGCTTGCATTGTTGTCCGAATACTTTAAGCTTGGAAAATGGGTCCTTGACATTCGATCATCTATATCGACTCTCAATGTATCAGCGTGAAGTCGTCTGTAGCTGGATCCAATCAATCTGATAACCTCGCATCGGGGTAGACAATGAATCACATGTCCTAGTCATTCATCCTCAGGTGACTAGCGATCTTCTATCATATCTCGAAGTATAACCGTGCGGCGTTAGCTTCAAATATCTGGGGCGATATCTTTTCATTCGCCGAATCACTGGCTCATTCGTCCGCATGCTGAACAGTGCCTCAATCATCAAAATAATCTATTCTTTGACGGTCATCACAATCTGGCTGGCCTCTTGCAGTGGCCCAATCCTCTGGTGCTGATCTGCACGTCCGAGAAATCTCGTAAAAGCGATCCATCAAACGCTCGTGGCGCGAAAGCACAATAAAATAACGCCTCTATGAAATCATATGTCTCTAGAACCATGCTCTGGTCAGTCCTCGTTCGTAACGAACTCGTGCTGACCGCAACTCTAGCCGTAGCTTTCCACGCCCGTACAACCGTGATAACAAAACCATAAACTGGTACTGATGAGGCTAGATCATAGGAAGGAATATAATACTGTGCAACGAAATGTGCATCCTAAGGCTTCTTAAGTGGAGTATCGTATCATAAATATGCCGCGGAACATACGTACGGTACGTCACTCTACTCAAGCTACCTACTCCATCAACCAAGGGTCGTTCTACACTCCGAAGGTAAAACCTAACGCTCTGATACCAACTTTGTCACGACCCGAAAAGTACGGAACATGACCGGCACTTAAATTACGAAACGTCTCGAGACGTACGTAATCTAAGTAAGCCAAAACCCACAAATCAAAACCAAAAAAGCAGTAGAGTGAAGGAAAAACCATTTTAAAGCAAGTAGTTTTAACAACATAGGCCGAAGTATGTATTTTTAAAATCTCAAGTATTTTCTGAAAATTTCGGCAGAGTCTCCTTTGTAAATACTAGCCCCAAACGGGATACAACATGAATAGTATACGAAATAAATAAAAAGGCATCCCCAAGCGGGAGCTAGCTCTTCGTCAATCAACAGTCACAACCACACAAGCAATATAATATACAACGCCGAAGGGCGAGGATAAAAACTCAAAAGAAAACCCAAAATCGGCATGAAAACTATAATAATACAACGCGCGACTCTAAGATCGAAAGAATAACAAGTCCGGTCTTCCATCTCTATCAAATATACAATCTGGTTGATGGAGTTTCTAGATACAACTGAAATAATAAATAACCAAAGGTGGTCCTGATGCAAAGAACCCACCTACCAAAGCAATCACCCGGAAGGAACAGTATGCCAGCAAGCCGCAACGAAACCTGTACGGCAAAACCTGCAAGGAACTGTAACACAACGGGGATGAGTTGCCAACTCGTGAGTAGAAAACATCTACGAGTAGAAATCGCATGCATAACGCTATCCTAGGTCATATCAGGTAATATCCTAATTAAAAAAAAATCCTGGTCCAGCTATGTATAGTGTAATACTACATGCTCGTGTCAGTGCCTCAGATAGCAACATATCAGATATATGATGTATGAACGCATTACGAATGGAAACAGAATATATCATGAGGGAGACAACTGTTTTCTTTAATCAATGAGATTTCTATATGTATGTCAATCACGCATCATCAATGAAAGCAACAGAGAAATCAGTGTCAAGCATCGACACAAAACATATATCTCAGTATCTCAATATCAAATCTCAATATCTCTGTCTCAACACCTTAGGCTCCGTCAGTCCGGATCGGCTCATATCATCAATCATACGACCATGTACGGTATCCTCTGGATATCCACCGTGCCAGGTAAAATCACCGGTAGGCAGTCTGCCCCTACCGAGTTCATCGTCTACTACTCGAGCTTCTTGCCCCGGGGTACCATACCGGGTCCACCACATACCCGAGACGGTTCATCCAACTCCTCGAATCGTGTCTCGAAAACATCTCAGAACCAAGAAAATATCATGGTGGACGATACTCAACATATCAAGGAAAACCGCATTTTTTCTCTTTAAAATGGTTCATCAGTTTACAAAACTTTCACATGCGGTTTCCAAATCCAGAAAATATCAAGAAGAATCTAAAATCATCAAGTCACTATGTCAATAACAATGAAAACCGACATAAATCTCCATAATACCGCATAACCAATGAATATATGGATGCATCTGATATCATGCAATAATTAACTAGCATATGAAAGCTATAACATGTCGCAACTATCAGTTAGCAAGCTATGTCAATGAAATAGTTTTTTCTAAAGTGTACGTGACATGGCAATTACCAATGATGATGTGTGTGAGCCGGCAAGTAAGTGTATGTGGAATGTACGCATCATCGGTAATGGTGCTGGTGTCCTAACAGCATGGTTCATAATCACTAAGTACACAATAAATATGCAACGAGACGATAACAACATGATAAATGGCAATGAATAGTAATTGCAACAATAATATGCGGAACATGAATGATAACGTAACAATAAGGAATCTACATCGCTACACCTGTGTTATACTGTTTTGCCGTTTAAAATAGTACGAATCGTGATGTCTTGAAAATAAGGGCTACGGTGTTTTTAAGAAAAGGTACGTCTTTTGAAATATCCATAGTATCCCTTGACATGTCTTTAAAATCCTCACGATTCATTAGTTTTTGGAAATAGGTATGACTCGGGTCCAGTCTAATATCTACTAGGTAACAACAGGTCTAACTAACAACCAAACTGAAGGGGGTATGGAAACTACCTAAATCTGAGTCGATATATATATATATATATATATATATGTGTGTGTGTATAATAGTCGGTGATCCCGCCTCAATAGTATCTCATACGATACCCTATATAATATGACATCCTCGAGTCAAGAGTGCAGATCTATCATCAATATATAACTCGTACGGTAAATCCGTCGTACGGCCTCCCAAATCTGGGTACGGATCAAATGTCACATCTATCACATTATTCATCTGGTATCCTCTTTATTAAATATCATGATTGGGGGTACTGATCTATGTCTAGTACAATACTAATACCATCTATGTAATGCATGCGTGTTTATGAAAACACCACGCCTAAAGAACCCAATAAATTCATGTCGTATCTCCAATACGAACCATATCATATCACCGATCTCATGGCCTCAACCCAATCTCATCGACTCATCTCCAATCCCAAGTACTTATCCTCAAAATCCATGTGTGTGTGTGTGTATACATATCCCCGTATACGCACAAGTAAAATAAATGTATGCATGTGAGTGTGAACGTGTGGGTAAAAATCTCTTCTAGGATTCGCGACTACGAAGCTAAACTAAGCCGCTTTTAACCATCCTAAACTAAACCATATACACAAAATCATATCTTGATAATCAACCTCGTATCATAAAACAACTATATAAACATATATATCATAAACTATACTACGGACTGCGGGGGTGCTATACGCCATCCACCCGACTTCCCCCGTAGATATAATCTACTCACCTGATCTTCGCTCACCGGTGCCAATGTCGCCACGCGCTTGTCCGTCGTCTTGAATTCCACATGGAGGTACCTACATGTCACAACGTATCGTATCGCATAAAAACCCAATTCAAAATCAAAACAGCATACGGAAACCAAATCGGCACGCGTATCATGCATAGGTCAAAACCTATCGCCTATGCATGCAAGAATTGCCAAACCAACCCTCGATATCGATATACAAACGTCAAACCATCGAGAAAAATCCAAACACACCCATTTGCACATTCACAAATACTAATTATAATATGAAATAGGTTTCAATTCACAAAAACCTCAAACTCACTTTAAAAGCTATTTTTCCGAAAATCTAGCAAGCAAAATTAATCGTTTTAGTACAAAACTCGATATTTAAACAAATCTAGCGGCCACAATATCCACTAAATATCATAACTAAGTCATATAAACCATTTCAATAATTTATTCTCATCAATTTGTATAAAATGTAAAATTCTAGTTTGCAAAAATATCAAATTTTAATACTTTTTAAAGCAAAATTCACAATTCAACAATTAAACTTGGTTTTACATGAACTAAAGTAGTAAACTATAATTTAAAATGTTAATAATTTCATGAATACCCTAATTAGATTTTTAAACTCACATTTGCAACTAAATGCTAAAATCTAGTTTGCTTAAAAAAAGTTAATTTGGATATTTTAATGTTACAATTAGCAATAAGCAACAAGATTACATTTTGCATGCCTAAGATACAAAAATACATCACATAACCATGCACAATTGATCACAACTCTAACTCCAAAACAAAACCCTCACTTGAATTTCCACAAACCCTAATCTTGAATTTGGACTTGCAATTTAAAAGCTAAATTAAACCCTTCATCAACTTAATTTGAAGTGAAAACAAACAATTTAACAAAAGGTCAAGATTTATACCTCATGATCCATGGATCAAACTTGCAACATCTCCATCCCAAAATGCTCTCTTGTTCCGTAGATCCATACTAGTTTGGCTAATGTGAAATGGGTAGGGATTGGATTTTGATTTTTGGGGATTTTTGATGCATTTTTGAAGGGTTTTTGAGGTGGAATGAGAGGGGGAAATGGGGGGAATGAGGGGGGGCTGCTGCTGCAGCAGGGCTCGGCTGGGAATGGGGAGGGGGAGAGAGTGGGTGTTGTGTGTGTGTATGGAATTGTCAAAGTCAACCAACCCATACCTCATTCTTTAATGTTTTCTTTTTTTTCATTTTCTTTCATTCAAATGATGTGAAGCAAATTGGGGGGGTTCTTGATGAGCTCGGCCAGCAAGTTAGGAGATGGGGGTGTGTGTGTGTGTGTTTGTGGAAAATTTTCCAAGTAATGAAAGCCCAATTCAAGTCACAAGCCCACCTCACATCTCTTTAACTTAATTTTCACAAAATATGCCTTTTTCTATCATATTTCCTAAAACCTTTGGACAACGATTTTTTTTGTATAAAAACCGCATGTTACATTCTAGTTTAAATGTGTCATGATGCACAAAATTGTATCAACCCATTCCAATTTGTAATTATCCCTAATTAAATGTATTAGTGACAGCCTAAAATAATATTAAAATAATTAATTTCGGAAAAAATTTCAGTAAATTAGAAATTTTACAAGTGGCTCAATAAACACCAAATACTAGCAATTACATAGCTAGAATATGTATATTTAATTTTATATTAAAAGATAATTATATCCTGATTTTTACGGAAAACACCCGTTATTTTACCAATAAACCGAAATTTCGCCTAAACGATTTTCAAAACGTCACAGTAACGGCTACCCAGATATTGAGCGATCATAAGATCAACAAGCAAGCTTGTCCGTACTCTTGTGAATCCAATAAGTAATACTACCATACAGTCCGTTCTCTTCGTCTGATATGTCGCATATCGAGTCTAGGGGTGGTAAACATCAGACCCCAGTAACTTGATAAGTCATGCCGATATGAGGCTCATAACGGGTCGAGAAACTACTGATAACACTCACCAGTAAATCTCCGTATCAGCCCTGGCCAGAGACTTCCTGTTATGGCCAATCGAGCACAGCGTAACATCAACCCCCAATACCGGGAGAGACGAACCCCTCCTATCGCTCATTGCCTCCATGTGACTCGGGACTGTACCCAAAAACCACCGTTTTGCATGCTCTCTTGAACGTGGTAAGTTGGAAATCAAAGCACAGTGGGAATCACACAAGACTCTATGACGATCTCGGGTCTACAGACTAACCTGTACCAGTGTCACCAGAGAACTGCTATCTAACGTTAGGTATAATACCATCTAAGAGTTCTTGGCGAGTCATGTTCAGTGTACCCAGTCTCCACTGAGCACCTGTATACCATCTTTGATGTCAAACACCAATGGATATGGGATTATCCATCGCCCATCAAATGGGTCAAGAAGCGTATACGCCAGTCTACTCTAGAATATCGATGCCCCGTCTCGATACACCCTCGACTAGGAATAGTTAAAGGATGAACTTGTGGACTACCCTTGCCCCACTAGTATGATCTGCATCATAGTCCTGGTAGTCAAGTAACATCCTAAGGGCTTTATCAACATGTGAGAGCAAGACAGTATCACAATACTAGTCAACATGTTAAGATAAAGAGTAACCAGATAGCATACTATCATGTCTAGCAAGAAAGTCCTCCCTATATATGTCCAAGCATCCATTGTAATATGCAATCATGTACAACAATGGCCTCTAAGGCATACATACAACTAACAATCTCCCACTTGCACTAAGGCCAGTTGTTGTAGTATCTCATACCCAACGTCCCAAAAACTCTCAAACTGTATCTGGGGTTTTGACCAAGGTGAGTGGATCCGCCGTGTCATTCTTCGTCTCAACTCTCTTAACCCCGATCGCCTGGAGATCAACCATCTCCCTGATCAGGTGATACTGCCTAAGAATATGTCTGGATCACTGATGGGACCAGGGTTCCCAGGCCAAAGCCACAACTCTATTATCACCACAATGGTAGGAACGAAGTTCATCTCATGAACATCTATACCCAGACAGCCTCTTTGGTAGCATCGTTGGTAGCGATGTATTCACCCTTTATCGTTGAGTCTGCCACTGTATCTAGCTTGGAACTCTTCCAACATACTGTCCCTCCACTGAGGGTAAAGACAAAACCCTAGACTGTCTTACAGTCGACCTTATCACCCTGGAAGCTCGAATCGGTAAAGGACTCCATATGGAGTTCACCATTACCAAACACCAAGAACATTTCTTCAGTCCTTCTCAAGTACTTAAGAATGTTCTTCACAGCTATCCAGCGTTTCTCCCCAGGATCTGATTGACACCTACTCACTACACCTAGTGAGTATGATACATCCTCTTATATCTATCTCTATAGATCTTAATCACTGGATGTAGGAGGTATCACCCAGATCCTTTATGGAGAAACACTGTGATAAGAGGAGCTTGACCGAGTGTAGCATAAGAACACTATTTCCTATCAAGAGTATATCATCCACGTACTATACGAGGAAAACAGCCTTACTCTTTACAACCTTCTTGTATATATAAGGTTCATCTACCTTTTTGATGAAGTCAAACTCTTTGACTGCCACATCAAAATAGACGTTCCAACTCCACGATGCCTTCTTTAATCCGTAAACTGATTTAAGTAACTTGCACACCTTTTCGCTGCTCCCACTGTCTACGAAGCCCTCTGGAAGTTTCATGCACACGCTCTCTTCTAAATCACCATTTAGAAAAGCGGTCTTGACGTCGATCTACCAAATTTTGTAGTCATGGTATGCAGCAATGGCAAGTAAGATCCGGATAGACTTAAGCATAGCCACTGAAGAAAAGGTTTCATCAAAATCCACACCTGGTTATTGACGAAAACCTTTTGCAACAAGTCTAGCTTTGAAAGTTCAACTTTTCCATCTACACCAAGAATCTTCTCAAGATCCACTTGCTCCTAATGGGTTTTACCCCTTCAAGTGCAACTACCAAAGTCCGTACTTTGTTGGTGTATATGGATTCCATCTCAGATCGCATAGCATCTAGCCATTTCACAGAGTCCCCACTTGTGATGGACTGCTCGAAACTAGTTGGGTCATCATCTTCCATGATGCAATTCTCGCTCCCACTGTCATTGAGAAAACCATAGTATCTCTCAGGCGGATGAGGAACCCTACTAGATCTGCGGAGGCTGAGATTTGTCGGGAATTATTGAATCCTCTGGTTCTACCAAATCATCAGCTGTTAGTATGTCTAGCTGGAACTTCTTCCAGTTCTACCTTATGACCACTAATTTCTTCCATAAGAAATTCCTTTTCTAAAAAGATGGCATGCTGAGAAACAAAACACCTTTTGCTCCTCGGTGTGGTAGAAAATATACCCTTGCGAAAGTTCCGGATATCCAACAAACTTATACAATACTGACCTTGCCTCGAGCTTGTCCGGATTTTGCTTTTCAACATAGGCCGGACAATCACATATCTTAACTCGTTTAAAAGATGGTCTCTTCCCATTCCGTATCTCATATGGAGTGGTAGGCACTAATTTTGATGGAACTCTATTCAATAGATATGCGGCTTCTCAAGCGCATAACCCCAAAAGGAAACAGGCAACTAAGGGTTACTCATCATAGAGCGCACCATATCTAATAGGGTGCGATTCCTTCGCTCCGATATACCGTTGTGCTGTGGTGTATACGGAGGAGTAAGCTGAGAAAGAATCCCATTCTCTTTCAAATAATCCAGGAAGTCCATGCTCAAGTATTCTCCTCCCCGATCAAATCGAAGGATTTTAATACTTGTTTGGTTCTTTACTTCGCACTTATATTTCTTGAATATCTCAAAAGCTTCAGACTTGTGTTTCAACAGGAACACATGTCCGAATCTTGAAAGATCATCGGTGAATATAATGAAGTACGAGGAACTAGCCCTGGCATGTGTAGACATGGGGCCGCATACATCACTGTGTATCAGTCCTAAGAGTTCAGTAACTCTTTCTCCGTGTCCAATAAACATAGTTTTGGTCATTTTGCCTTTGAAACATGACTGGAAAGTTTCATAAGATGTAAGTTCGAACAGGTTCAAATATCCATCCTTATGTAACTTTTCTAGTCGTGTCGCATTAATATGATCTAGTCTACAATGCCACAAGAAAGATTCGTTCATTTCTGAACTTTTCCTCTTGTGTGTGTTTTGTACGTTAAGAACTGTAGTTTGATTTAGAATGTATATGCCATTATATAACGTGCCTGATACAATCAACTTTTGATTCAGGAAAATGTTCATAAAATTATCCTGCAATACAAAATTATATCCTTCTTTACTTAATAAAGAAACCGATATAATATTGCATATCAGGTTCGGTATGTAATAACATTAATTCAGAATCAATGTATTACCAGTTGGTAATACATGGTGATATTCGCCAAATGCTTTGGCTGCAACATTTGCACCATTCCCTACTTCTAGAGAATGATCACCTGTTCCCAGTTCTCTACCTTTCTTTAGCCCATGTAACAGATTACATGCGTGGGATCCTGATCCGGTATCCAATACCCAGGGCGTAGAGTGTACTGAGAAACAGTTCTCGGTAATGAACACATCCGAAGATGATGCATCAATATGCTCATTCTTCGTTCGGGTCGCGTGGGAATCCGGATATTCCCATATTTTCTACTCAGACTTATAACAATTATAAGGAAGAGCGGAACCAATATTCCCCAGCTCAGTATAGCAAGCGAGTTCGGTCAATACATCTATATTATTATCTTGATTTAAGGCGTGACATGGTCGCTACATGGAGAGAGAGAGAGAGAAGAAAACACTTTAGCGTATGCTCTTGCAAGATTAGATTGGTTATTACCTTATCTAATCAGGATGGCTCCCGCTGTTTTTATCAAATCTTCCTTCAAACCCTAAAAGGTAAGACTAGCCGGGATTAATTACACACTACAAGTTCGCCAATTGTTAGGCCAGGCCAGTGTCGGTACTTTGAGGGAGGTTCCTCATGCTTTCGCACGGACCTAATTAAAATAAACCTCGTTTTCCCAGAGGCATAGCCCCATTGACACCTTTCTAGACACCTACTTGATCGGCTAATTATAATATGCAAAACTCTCCCAGGAGTAACTCTTACTCGTAGTGGGTATCGGGATCCAACTATCTCATAGAAGGTATGCAATCTCATTGCAAATTTCAACACTTGAAATTCCCAATAATGTTTTGCCCCCAGCATCCTATGACCTTAACAAAGGCCAACAAACCATAGGGCGCTAGTCAAGTTCAACCCGTCATTTCCTGATTGAATTAAACCCACCCGCACGACCCTTGACAAAGGCCAACAAGGTCGTACGACTACCCTAATCCAATCGCATCACATGCTTTGGAGATAAGCACTAATTAGTTACCGCACACTACACCTTGACAAAGGCCAACAAACGCAGTACGAATACTAAATAGTACTTATCCGAAGTGACGGAGGGCTACGATAGGATTTTAAGAAAACCTTTTGCGTAATGAACTTGATATCGTTGTAGAATCGAGTGATTTTGAAAAGGAGTGTTTTTTAGGCTTTTGCTAGTTTCACTAAAGAGGTCACTCCCGGTGAAGGGATCTCAGCTCTTTCCTCATCGAATGAGGTACTGGATATTCATCAAGGAATACTACTATGCAAAGCAAGCACTAGAGAAGCAATCAAAAGACAAAACCGAGTGGGTTGTAGCATCTGCTAACTTTTGCTAAGAGGTTACTCCCAGTGAAGGGATCTGGGCTCTTTTCTCATCGAATGAGGTGCTGGATATTCATCAAGGAATACCACTATGCAAAGTAAGCGCTAGAGCTACCCTTTTTGAAAATTTGATTCTATAACATCTTTAGATTTCTTTCTTTTCATTAATCTCATTAATGAAGTCCCATCATTTATGCTTCTTAAGCATCACAGAAGAAACGAAAATACAACGTACACTTATGCCATCCGCATTCGCCTCAGGGTCCCGTCATGCACTGTTATGTTAGATAACGGCAAAGCGGGAGCAGGATTAGCGCGGATGCAAAACATAAGCAACGTTTATTATATATCATATATATAATATAAAGCATTCGTCTCAGGCAGTAATATGATCTCATCACAGAACATTGCAGCAGAGGACAACATATGAAATATTGGATATACTAGGAGGTCCGTATTTTAAATTAAGCCAGTAAAAAACACAGATTCCACGGTCGTGATGAATAGCCAAACCCACATCGCTAGACCCCTACGAGAGAGGCAAGAAACCATGCCAATTCTAGAGTTAGGAGACCCGGTCTCAACTCCTTGAGATGGTCTCCCATTGGACTCTAAAACCCGGTTACTTGTGCTCCCCGTCTTGGGTCTATCCTAATGCGGAAAAGTAAATAATATACAACAATGGTGACATCATCCTCAACCCGGAAGTGTCCCAATAAAGAATATTACATACAAGTTTTTGCATGAATGAAAATGAAAAACTCTCATCTCACGCAAAAACCCCCGGCTATTCCAACGCGACGATCCAATATAACATATCATAGCAGCACATAACATCACATGTCATCAACGTAAGTAAATATGTGTATCCCAATTGTCGTTGACATATAGCAACGAAACCAGTGATACACCACATATTACACTTATGGTCGCAGAAAAGAAAGTGAAAACTACAATAATTGGAATCCGCAACCACCTTAGATATCATAAACCCGAAATATCACATACTTCGGATATCATGCATAACCATATAAATTCCTTAGACATCATAAACCCGAAATATCACATATTCCGAATTTCATGCCTAACATTATAAACCCGGCATTTTAGTCTCAAATTGAAAACACTTTTCAATAACCAGTCGGGCAATTCAACAAGATTCCCGACCGTTGATCGAATGCTCGTCAGAAACATTAGTAGACGGCCGTACCCCCCGATGCCGTCGACGAAGTGCACTTAGGCGGAATACCATGGCCACGAGCACCCGAACGGATGCTTTTGGCAACGGGGTTCTCCTACAGTCACTTGGTCTAGGCTATGGGGCATGGCTATCTAGCAGTGTTACCCGGCGAGTATCCGCGTACACTACAAGATTGCGACAGAGTTTTGATCCGAATCAAAACCCCACGGCAACCGATCAAAAGAGACTAAATTGCTAGGTTTACAAAACACCAATTAGTTTTCACACAACTAATTATTGTGGATTCTAAATATTGTATCACATATCATAAATAGCTAGACGATGTTAAACATTTCGATCGAATCAACAAACACCCACATTTTCCAGAGAGCTCAACACTTGAGACAGTTTTTAAAATACCAATAACATACCACAAGCGCCTATGGACCTTCACAAGAAAGCACACTCCCTGCCTCACCAACAGCGCCGTGGAACCGCCGCCAAAAGCATGCTTTGGCCGCGCTTCCGCGGCCATTTGGTCGAGTTAGGCCGTCGTTTTTCTTGTGGGTCCATAGAAAACTCTGCATGATTTTTTGAATATTTTTAACTTGGAAAAATCCAACATTTGGAAAAATTTCCAAAAAGCATGGGAAATATGGGTTTCGGAGTTCGATCGAACGCTTTAACTTCGTCTAAGCCACTCCTAATGCTCTATCAAGGCTCTGATACCACTGTAGGGTTCCTTAGCATCCTCACTATGTTTTCTAAGGCATGAAGCCTGCAATTTTTAAAAATCTAGAGTGCTAAGAAACCCTAAACCAAGAATCTAACTAGAAAATTAGGGTTAGACAAAGCAAGTAAACATCTTTACTCTAAGTGAACAAGGAATACAACCTTTGTAGACCGGTCCTTCACTTCTAAAGCTCCATGTAGTAGTTCCTTCACTCCAAGTAATGGTCTTCCGGACTCTCGTTAGGCTCCACTAGGCGAAAGGAACAAGCTTTCTTGAAGAACTTCGAGGCCGAAGATGATCTACGTCGAGAAATCTCCAACTCAAGCTACCTCTTCACTAATTGATGAACTAGTGAAGAAACAACCTATACTAAATGGCTAGTTTGGTATAGATTTGTGAAGTAGTAATTTTGCTCACTTTAAAATAATTTTTCTCTCTTTCTTTTCTTCACTCACTCAAAGCCAGAGATCAAATGGAGGAGATGAAGAAAATGATCTCTCATGATCAAGTGTCCAAGTGTGAACCATGGGTGAGAAAATACCTCATATCACTCATGTAGAGACTTAACCATAGCTAAAGATTAGAGTTGGGTTAATAAATATCTAGAGTAAAAAAAAATTAGTGGACTTAAGTCAAAGCTTCTCCAAGCATCTTAGCCATGACAATTTTCCATCTAATTTTGTTTTTCCCTTAATAATTTAAATACCCATATTATCTTTGGTATGGTATGAGCCTCATACACCCATGTCCAATGTATCATCTGTAGGGTTCTTAGGCATACTCAAGAGATTCCACAAGGCATCAACCATGCCAAATTCAAAAATTATATGCCGAGAAACCCTAATGCTAGATCGTTAACTAGAAATTAGGCGAAGCGAAAAGCAAGTAAACAACTTTATTGCTAAGTGAATGGAAATACAACCTTTGTAGATCTGGTCCACCACTTCTTTAGCTCCGTGATGACGTCCTTTCGCTGCGATCGCCGGGATCCCGGACTCTAGCGATGGTTTCGTCGGGGAAATGAGCGGGCTAGGTCGTTGACTTCGATGCCGAAGATGATCTACGTCGAGGCAACTCTAACTCAAGCTCCATCTTCACTAGGTCATGAAACTTGTGAAGAAAACACCCAATACAACATGGCAAGTGGTAGAGGATGAAGAAATAGGAAGTGGGTTCACTTTGGTTTGGATTTCTCACTTGGATTCATCACTTGATAATTTTCAAGAAAGGGTTTTCTTTCTTCATGAAGAAGAAGAAGAAGAAGCAAGAAAAGAATATGAAATGAATTATCTCATTAGAAAATTCAAGTGATGATTATCATGTTGCAACCATGGGTGAGATTTTGTAGAGAATAAACTATGGTTTAGGTAATGGTTAGGTTAAAGAGTAAAGACAAAATGGTTAAGACTTTGAAAAATGCTAAGAAGCTTCATGAAGCTTAAAGCAAAGAAAGAAAGAAAAAAGCCACCATTTTGTTTTTACAAAATAAATAAATGAATAAATAAATAAAACCAAACCCTAACCATTAACCTAATCATAGTTTAAAGCATACACACACCCAAGTTTGCATGTATCATCAAACATGATACAAACAAGTGCACAAAAATATATCATATATACAATGTGCACAAACAAGTGAGAAAATAATCTTAAGTGAACCAATACTAGTTAATGTAAAGTAATATATCAAATATATATAATTATACATTAAATTATTAAATCAACACTTGATTTAACGATCCGGTCATATCGCATATAACCGACTAATATCAATGTATCGACTTATCGAATCAACACTTGATTCAATAACTAGGTTATATCGCATACAACCAATCGATATAATAATCGCGAGAATAGAATACGGTATCACATACTCGTATCATTCTCGGTCCCACACATATCACATATGCGCTCCTATCTCGTTTTGCTTGAGCCAGGAAACCTCTGTGTAGTTCTCTAAAGACTCGTCAATACGCCGGCAGCAGGTGATGATCATATCAAACACCCACAAGCCGCAAGCGGTCTGCTAAACGTAACGGCCACCCAGGTATTGAGCGATCAGAAGATCAACGAGCAAGCCCGCTCACACTCCTGTGAATCCAACCAGTAACACTTACCGTACAGTCCGGTCTCGTCGTCTGATATGTCGCATATCTCGCCTAGGGGTGGTAAACGTCAGACCCCAACAGCTCGATAAGTCGTGTCGATATGAGGTCTATAACAGTTCGAGAAACTACTGGTAACACTTACCAGTAAATCTCAGCAACCCTGGCCAGGGATTTCCGGTTATAACCAATCGAACACAGCGCAACATCAACTCCCTATACCGGGAGAGACGAATCCCCTCCTATCGCTCATTGCCTCCATATGATTTGGGACTGTACCCAAAAACCACCATTTTGCACGCCCTCTTGGACGTAGTAACGTGGAAATCAAAGTACAGTGGGAATCACACAAGACTCTATGACGATCTCGGGTCTACAGACTAACCTGTACCAGTGTCACCAGAGAACTGCCATCTGACATAAGGTATAATACCATCTGGGAGTTCTCGGCGAGTCCGTCCAGTGTACCCAGTCTCCACTGAGCACCCGTATATGATCTCTGATGTCAAACACCAATGGATATGGGATCATCCATCGCCCATCTGTATGGGTCGAGAAGGTATACGCTAGTCTACTCTGGTATATCGATGCCCCGTCTCGATACACCCACGACTAGGGACCTTGAAGGATGTACTTATGGACTACCATGTCCCCACTAGTATGATCCGCATCATAGTCCAGGTAGTCAAGTACACATCCTAAGGGCTTTACCAACATATAACAGAGAGACAATCAGTGTACACGTTAAGGTAAAGAGCAACCAGATAGCATACTATCATGTCGAGCAAGAAAGTCCTCCCTATATATGTCCAAGCATCCACTACAATATACATCATATGTATAGCAATGGCCTCTAGGGCATACATATAACTAACAATCTCCCACTTGCACTAGGGCCATCTGATAGCAGTGGTTGTAGTATCTCATACTCAACCATCCCATAATAGTCTCTCTCTGGGAAAAGGCCTTTGTGAGTGGATCCGCCGTGTTGTCCTCTGAGTCTACTCTCCTAACCTCGATCTCCTTGGAGATCAACCATCTCCATGACCAGGTGATACTGCCTTAGAATATGTCTGGATCACCGATAGGACAGACGTTCCTTGGCATAAGCCACAACTCCATTGTCACACAATGGGAGGAACTAAGTTCTTCTCATGAACAAATATACATCCAGACTGCCTCTTTGGTAGCATCTTAAGTAGCGATGTATCCAGCCTTTATCGTCTAGTTTGCCATGGTATCTAGCTTGGAACTCTTCCAACATACCGTCCCTTTACTGAGGGTAAAGACAAAGCCTGTGACTGACTTTCAGTCGTCCTTATCACTCTAGAACCTTTCCAGTGATTCTCCCTAGGATCAACTGATACCATCTCACTACAACTAGTGAGTATCCTAACATCCAATTAGATCTATCTCATAGATCCAAAACCCAGGATTTAGGAGGTATCACTTTGATCCTATTTGGAGAATCATTGTGATAAGCGGAGATTAACCGAGCGTAGCATAGGAAACTCCTTTCTTATCAAGAGTATGCCATCCACGTACTCTACGAGGATCACCACCATACTCCCTACTACCCTTTTGTTTATGCAAGGTTCATCTACCATTTTGATGATGTCAAACTCTTTGACTAACACATCAAAACAGACGTTCCAACTCCGCGATGCCTGCTTTATCACATAAAACATCTTGCTCGCGTTTCCGCTGCTCCCACTGTCTACGAGGCCCTCTGGCTGTGTACTTATAGACGCTCTCTTCTAAAACATCATTTTAGAAAAGCAGTCATGACACCCAACCGCCAGATATCGTAGTTATGGTATGTAGCCGTGGCAAGTAGGATCCGGATGGACTTAAACATAGCCACTGAAAAAGGTTTCATCATTATCCACCCCTGGTCGATGACGAAAACCTTTAACAAGTCTAGCTTTGAAAGTCTCAACTTTTCCATCTACACCAAGTAATCTTCTCAAGATATACTTGCTCCTGATGGGGATTTAACCCTTCAGATATAGCAACCAAAGTCCATACTTTGTTGGTGTACATGGATTCCATCTCAGATCGCTAAGCATCCAGCCATTCTTACAGAGTCCCTACTCTCGATGGCCTGCTCGAAACTAGTTGAGTTATCATCTCATGATGCAATCCTCGCTCCCACTGTCATCGAGAAACCGAAGTATCTCTCAGGTGGATGAGGAACCCTACTAGATCGGCGGAGAGGCTGAGGTTCGTTGGAATCTACCGAATCCTTTGGTTCTACCAAATCATCTGCTGTAGTTTGTATAGCTGGAACCTTTCCAGTTCTACATAACAGACCTTGCCTCGATCTTGTCCGGATTTTTGCTTTTAGACATAAGCCGGTCAACCCCAAATCTTAACTAGCTTAAGACATGGGCTCTTCCCATACCATATCTCATATGGAGTGGTAGGCCGTGATCTGATTCGAACCTTATTCAATAGGTATGCAGCTTCTCAAGTGCATAACCCCCAAAAGGAAACAGGTAACTCAGTAGTACTCATCATAGAGCGCACCATATCGAATAGGGTGCAATTGCTCCGCCCCGATATACCATCGTGCTATGGTGTATACGGAGGAGTAATGCTGAGAGAGAATCTCATTCTCCTTTAGAATATTCCAGGAATTCAATGCACAAGTATTCTCCTCATTGATCTCATCAAAGGACATAATACTTATACCCGTATTGGTTCTCTACTTCTAACTTATATTCTGTGAATATCTCAAAAGGTTCGGACTTGTGTTTCAACAGGAACATATGACTGAATCTTGAGAGATCATCAGAGAATGTAATGAAGTACAAAAAACCGGTCCTGGCATATGTAGACGGGGGACCTTACATACATCAACATGTATCAATCCCAAGAGTATACTAACTCTTTCTCTGTTTCCAATAAACGGAGCTGTGGTCATCGTATCTTTGTGACATGACCGGCAAGTTTCACAAGATGTAAATTTAAACAAATTTAAATATGCATCTTAATGTAACTTCATCTAGTCGTGTCGCATTGATATGACCAAGTCTACAATGCCTCAAGAAGGATTCGTTCATTTCTGAACTCTTCCTCTTGTGTGTGTTCTGTATACTAAGAACTGTAGTTTGATTTAGAACGTCAATGCTTTTAGATAACGTGCCTGAACCGATCAACTTTTGATATAGGAAATGTTCAAAACATTTTCCATCAATACAAAATTATATCCTTTCTTTACTAATAAAGAGACTGATATGATTTTGCATATCAGGTTCGGTATCTAATAGCATTTGTTCAGAATCAATGTATTTGTAATACAGGGTGACAGTGACCAACAGACTTGGCCGCAACACTTGCACCGTTTTCTGTCTCATGAAACTTATCGCCCGTTCTCAGTTCTCTACCTTTCTGTAGCCCATGTAATGGATTACATTTCTGGGATCCTGATCCGGTATCACATACCCAGGACGTAAAGGATACTGAGAAATAGTTCTTCATAATGAACACACCCGAAGGAGATGCATCTCACGCACTTTCTTCGTTTGGGCGGCACGGGAATTCTGGTAATCCCATATTTCCTGCTCGGTCTTATAACAATTATAAGTTGGAGCGGGACCAACGTTCCCCAACTCAGTATAACAAGCGGGTTTGGTCAATATATCCGTTTTATTATCTTGATTAAGGTGTGACATGGTCGCTACCAAGAGAGAGAGAGAAGAAAACACTCTGCGTGCGCTCTTGCAAGATCAGATTGGTTATTATTTTATCTAATCAGGATGGCTCCCGCTGTTTTTATCAAATCTTCCTTCAAACCCTAAAAGGAAAGACTAGCCGGGATTAATTACACGCTACAAGTTCGCCAATCTTTCAGCCAGGCCAGTGTCGGTATTTTGAGGGAGGTCCCCCGTGCTTTCGTACGAACCTAATTATAGTAAACCTCGTTTTCCCAAAGGTGTAACCTCGTTAACACCTTTCTAGACACCTACTTGATCGGCTAATTGTAATGTGTAAAACTCTCCCAAGAGTAACAATTACTCGCAGCGGGTATCGGGATCCAACTATCTCATAGAAGGTATGCAATCCCATTGCAAATTTCAACACTTAAAATTCCCGATAATATTTTGCCCCAAACGATCTATGACCTTGACAAGGTCAACAAACCATAGACCGTAAGTCGAGTTCAACCCGTCATTTCTTGATTGAATCAAACCCACCCGCAAAACCCTTGACAAGGTCAACAAGGCCGTACGACTACCCTAACCCAATCTGCATCATTTGCATAAGCAGATAAATACTGGTTAGCTACCGCACACTGCGCCTTGACAAGGTCAACAAACACAGCACGAATACTAAGCAGGACTTATCTGAAATGACGGAGGGCTACGACAGGTTTTTCTGAAAACCTATTGCGTAATGAACTTGATATCGTTGTAGGATTGAATGAATTTTGAAATGGAGTGTTTTTTAGGCTTTTCTAGTTTGCTAAAGGGGTCACTCCAGGTGAAGGGATCGTCGGCCCTTTCCTCATCGAATGAGGTGCGGGATATATCATATATATCGCTGTGCAAAGCAGAAACTATAGAAGCAATCAAAAGACAAACCGAGAGTTGTAGCATCTGCCAGTTATTGCTAAAGGGGTCACTCCCGGTGAAGGGATCGTCGGCCCTTTCCTCATCGAATAAGGTACAGGATATATCATATATACCGCTGTGCAAAGCAAGAACTGTAGCTACCTGTTTTATTTTTGAAATTCGATTCCACAACATCTTTAGGTTTCTTTTCTTCCATTAATCACATTAATGAAGTCCCATCATTTAAGCACCTAAACATCACAGATAAATATAACGTACGCTTATGCCAGCCGCATTCGCCTCGATATCTCGTCTGCACCGTTAGGTTAGGTAACTAACGCCAGAGCGAGGCAGGGCTAGCGCGGGTGTAAAACATAAGCAACGTCTATATAATATATCATATATACTATATACAGTATCTATCACAGCATATCAAATGATCACATCACAGATATCGCAGCAGAAGAATCATATGAAACATTGGATATACTAGGACGTCCGTGTTTTCAATACGAGCCAGTATAAAACACGGATTCCACGGTCACGGTGAATAGCCAAACCCACACCCCTAGACCCCTACGAGAGCGGCAAGCAACCCTACCAATTCTAGAGTTAGGAGACCCGGACTCGACTCCTCGAGTTGGTCTCCCACTGGACTCCAGAACCCGGTTACTTGTGCCCTCCTCCTTGGGTCTATCCTAGTGCGGAAAAGTAAATAATATACAAAAGGTGACAACATCCGCAACCTGGAAGTGCCCCAATAAAAGAATATTACATACAAGTTTTTACATGAATGAAAATGAAAAACACTCATCTCACATAAAAAAAAAACCCCGGCTATTCAAACACGACGATCCAATATAACATATCCAGCAACACATAACATCACATGTCATCAACGTAAGTAAATATGTCCCTCCCAATTGTCGTTGACATATAGCAACGAAATCGGCGATATCACATATTGCACTTACGGTCGCAGAAAAGAAAGTGTAAAACTACAACAGTTGGAATCCGCAACCTCCTTAGACATCGCATGCCAAATCAAATGAATTACTTAGACATCGCATGCCTAACAATTATAAACCCCGCATTTTAGTCTCATTATCGAAAACTCTTTTCAATACCATGTCGGGCAATTCAACAAGATTCCCGACATCCTGATCGAATGCTCGTCGCAAACTTCAGTAGACGGCCGCACCCCCGATACCGTCGACGAAGTGCACCAAGGCGAAACACCACTGCCGCAAGCACCCGAACGGATGCTTTCGGCGACGGAGTTCTCCTACAGTTACTTGGTCGGGGCTATGGGGCGTGGCTATCTATTAAGTTTACCGGCGAGTATCCGCGTACGCTACGTGATTGCGACGGACTTTTGATCGCATCAAAATTCCGTGGCAACCGATCAAGTGAGACTAAACCGCTAGATTTATAACATTCATTCAGTTATCTCATAACTACTTGTGGATTCCAAATATTGTATCACATTCCAGATAAATAGAAAATGTTAAACTTTCCGATTGAACAGTCAAACACCTAAGTTTTCCCGAAACAGCTCAACACTTGAAACAAGTTTAAAAACATTCACTTCATGCCACAGTACCAACGGTCCAGCCGTAGAAGGGTCAAGCCAACGCCTCACATGTGGCACGCCGTACTCCCCCAAACCCTAAGGTTCAAAAGGCAGTTCAAGACGGTCACATAATCGAGTTAAGGTTTGTTGCCTTCTAGAGGGTCCATCGCGTTACTTGCACTACTTAGAACGTCTTTAAACTATGGAAAAATCCAACACTTGGAAATTTCCCGACAAGGGAAAAAGTGGGTATTTATATCCGGTCAAACTTTTTAACATGTTCTAAAATACCCGGAAAAACACATAGACAAAATTAGACAATCCGATCGAATTTACGAACTCCCAATACAACCCAGAAAACTCAACTGTTGAATATAAAATAAAAATACCCAGAAAACACAGGAGACAGATAGTGACATTACTGTGCAAATTTAAATGAACAAGGTGACTATACGGCCACGGAACCGCCGCACGAGCCATGCTCGTGCCGCGTTTCCGCGGCGCTTTGATCGAATCAGGCGCACATGTTGCACAGTAACTCATAGAAATCCCTGATGATTTTTCTGCATATTTTTAATTCACAAAATTCCCAGTTTTGAAAAAATGTACAGAGAAGGGTTTTGGATTAGGGTTTCGGGTTCGATCGGACTTCTAACATCGTCTACACTTCGCCTAAGGCTCTAGCTAGGCTCTGATACCACTGTAGGGTTCCTAGGCACACTCAAGAGATTCCACAAGGCATCAACCATGCCAAATTCAAAAATTATATGCCGAGAAACCCTAATGCTAGATCGTTAACTAGAAATTAGGCGAAGCGAAAAGCAAGTAAACAACTTTATTGCTAAGTGAATGGAAATACAACCTTTGTAGATCCGGTCCACCACTTCTTTAGCTCCGTGATGACATCCTTTCACTGCGATCGCCGGGATCCCGGACTCTAGCGATGATTTCGTCGGGGAAATGAGCGGGCTAGGTCGTTGACTTCGATGCCGAAGATGATCGACGTCGAGGCAACTCTAACTCAAGCTCCATCTTCACTAGGTCATGAAACTTATGAAGAAAACACCCAATACAACATGGCAAGTGGTAGAGGATGAAGAAATAGGAAGTGGGTTCACTTTGGATTTGGATTTCTCACTTGGATTCATCACTTGATAATTTTCAAGAAAGGGTTTTCTTTCTTCATAAAGAAGAAGAAGAAGCAAGAAAAGAATATGAAATGAATTATCTCATTAGAAAATTCAAGTGATGCTTATCATGTTGCAACCATGGGTGAGATTTTGTAGAGAATAAACTATGGTTTAGGTAATGGTTAGGTTAAAGAGTAAAGACAAAATGGTTAAGACTTTGAAAAATGCTAAGAAGCTTCATGAAGCTTAAAGCAAAGAAAGAAAGAAAAAAGCCACCATTTTGTTTTTACAAAATAAATAAATGAATAAATAAATAAAACCAAACCCTAACCATTAACCTAATCATAGTTTAAAGCATACACACACCCAAGTTTGCATGTATCATCAAACATGATACAAACAAGTGCACAAAAATATATCATATATACAATGTGCACAAACAAGTGAGAAAATAATCTTAAGTGAACCAATACTAGTTAATGTAAAGTAATATATCAAATATATATAATTACACATTAAATCATTAAATCAACACTTGATTTAACGATCCGGTCATATCGCATATAACCGACTAATATCAATGTATCGACTTATCGAATCAACACTTGATTCGATAACTAGGTTATATCGCATACAACCAATCGATACAATAATCGCGAGAATAGAATAAGGTATCACATACTCGTATCATTCTCGGTCCCGCACATATCACATATGCGCCCCTATCTCGTTTTGCTTGAGCCAGGAAATCTCTGTGTAGGACTCTAAAGACTCGTCAATACGCCGGCAGCAGGTGATGATCATATCAAACACCCACAAGCCGCAAGCGGTCTGCTAAACGTAACGGCCACCCGGATATTGAGCGATCAGAAGATCAACGAGCAAGCCCGCTCACACTCCTGTGAATCCAACCAGTAACACTTACCGTACAGTCCGGTCTCGTCGTCTGATATGTCGCATATCTCGCCTAGGGGTGGTAAACGTCAGACCCTAACAGCTCGATAAGTCGTGTCGATATGAGGTCTATAACAGTTCGAGAAACTACTGATAACACTTACCAGTAAATCTCAGCAATCCTGGCCAGGGATTTCCGGTTATAGCCAGTCAAACACAGCGCAACATCAACTCCCTATACCGGGAGAGACGAATCCCCTCCTATCGCTCATTGCCTCCATGTGATTCGGGACTGTACCCAAAAACCACCGTTTTGCACGCCCTCTTGGACATGGTAACGTGGAAATCAAAGCACAGTGGGAATCACACAAGACTCTATGACGATCTCGGGTCTACAGACTAACCTGTACCAGTGTCACCAGAGAACTGCCATCTGACGTAAGGTATAATACCATCTGGGAGTTCTCGGCGAGTCCGTCCAGTGTACACAGTCTCCACTGAGCACCCGTATATGATCTCTGATATCAAACACCAATGGATATGGGATCATCCATCGTCCATCTGTATGGGTCGAGAAGGTATACGCTAGTCTACTCTGGTATATCGATGCCCCGTCTCGATACACCCATGACTAGGGACCTTGAAGGATGTACTTATGGACTATCATGTCCCCACTAGTATGATCCGCATCATAGTCCAGGTAGTCAAGTACACATCCTAAGGGCTTTACCAACATGTAACAGAGAGACAATCAGTGTACACGTTAAGGTAAAGAGCAACCAGATAGCATACTATCATGTCGAGCAAGAAAGTCCTCCCTATATATGTCCAAGCATCCACTACAATATACATCCTATGTATAGCAATGGCCTCTAGGGCATACATATAACTAACATCATCTAGCATGACACAAAATAAATATATTAACATATATCACATATATATTAAATGTATAAAGAGAAAACATTTTCTTAAGTGGGCTAATATTAGTTAATGTATATTAATATATCAAATATATAATTACACATTAAATTATTAAATCAACACTTGATTTAATAACCCGGCTGTATCGCATACAACCGACTAATATCATTTATATGCATATCACATATACATATAACATATCATTAAATCAACACTTGATTCAACAATCCGGTTATATCATTTATAACCTGTATCGCGAGATTAGAATACGGTATCACATACATATATTAATCTCGGTCCTGCACATATCACATATGTGCCCTACTTCGTTTCGCATGAGCTAGGAAACCTCTGTGTAGTACTTTAATGACTCGTCAATATGCCGGCAGTAGGTGATGATCATATCAGTCACCCACAAGCCATCAGCGGTACTAGCTGGACGTAACGGCTACCCGGGTATTGAGCGATCAGAAGATCAACAAGCAAGGTTGTCCATACTTCTGTGAATCCAATAAGTAACACTACCGTACAATCCGGTCTCTTCGTCTGATATGTCGCATATCGAGTCTAGGGGTGGTAAACGTCATACCCCAGTAACTTGATAAGTCATGCCGATATGAGGCTCATAACGGGTCGAGAAACTAATGATAACACTTACCAGTAAATCTCCGTATCAGCCCTGGCCAGGGATGTCACGACCCGAAATGGCACGTGACTGGCACTTGAATCATATGAAGTCTATAGGACCCCATCTAATTCAAGTAAGCCAAAAACCCAGAAATCTAAACCATTTGAAAAGAGAGAGAAGGAAAAGGTTTAGTTTTAAAGCAAGTAGTTTAACAACATAAGCCGAAGTATTGCATTTTTAAAACCTCAAGTCTTTTCTGAAAGTTTCGGCAGAGTTTCCTTTGTAAATACTGGCCCCAAAAAGGTACAACATGAATAATATGAATAAAGGCATCCCCAAGCGGGAGCTGGCTCTTCGCCAATTGGCATTCATAACCACGCAAGCAATATAATATACAACGCCGAAGGGCAAGGATCAAAACTCAAAAGGAAACCAATATCATCAAGAAAACCATAATAATACAGCGCGCGACTCTAAGGTCGAAAGACTATACAACAGGTCTTCTAGGTCAAATAAATATACAAGTCTGGTTGATGGAGTTACTAAATACAACTGAATTAATAAAAGTACAATGATGGTCACGAAACGAATGAACCCACCTACCAAAGCAATCACCCGGAAGGAAGCAGTATGCCAACAAAGCCGCCAAGAAAACCTGTACGGCAAAACCTGCAAGAAACTGTGGCACAACGGGGGTGAGTTGCCAACTCGTGAGTAGAAAACATCACCGAGAAGAAATCGCATGTATGAATCAATTCTAGGTTATACGATAATAATATCCTCAAAATAATATAGCCTGAAGCATAATATAATGGCAAGGTAAACATCTATACATAAGTGTAATACCAAGTGTTCGTGTCAGTGCCTCAGGTAACAACATATCATATATATGATGTATGAATACATGAAAACAGAATACATATAAATGAGAAAACTGTTTTCTTGATTTGGTGAGATTTCTGTATGTATAAATCGAGGTATCATCAATGAAATCAATAGAAAATCAGTGTCTAGCATCGACACAAAATATATATCTCGCTATCTCAATATCTCAGGCTCCGGCAATCCGGACTGGCCCGTAACATCAAATCTCAATACCTCAGGCTTCGGCAATCCGGACTGGCCTATACTCCGATTGGTGTTCTCCAGATATCCGTCGAGTCACAATACAATCACCGATCGGTAGTGCTCCCCTGCCAGTCTCAACGCCATCATCTGTGGCCATCTTGCCCCGGCGTACCGCACTGGATCCACCATGAACCCACAGACGGTTCCTCCTCCTCCTCGAATCAGGTGTATGATATCGCTCAAGAGCCGAGAAAACTCATGATGGACATATCTCAAATCATATCATGAGAAAACCGCAATTTTCTATCTTTAAATGATAATAAGTTTATAAAATCTTTGCGGTTTCTCCAAATCCAGAAATCTCATAGAAATCCGAAATCCCAACCTCAAGAGTAAATAACAGTGAATTTCCGGCATAAAGTTCTATAATATTGCATGACAATAAATAAATGAATGCATCGGATATCAAGCAAGGAATGCAATAATTAAACTAGCATACGAAAACAATAACATATTGGAACTATCAGCTAACAAGCTATGTAAATGAAATAATAGTCTCTAAAGTGTACGTGACATAGCAATTACCGATGATGATGTGTGTGAGCCGGTAAGCAAGTGTACGTGGAGCATACGCATCATCGGTA
Organism: Agapanthus africanus; assembly: GCA_030015575.1. NCBI lineage: Eukaryota > Viridiplantae > Streptophyta > Magnoliopsida > Asparagales > Amaryllidaceae > Agapanthus > Agapanthus africanus. The sequence continues at coordinate 295,547,010 of CM057342.1, forward strand.
ATGGTGCTAGTATCCTGACAGTATGATTTTATAATAACTAATGAAAACACAAGTAAGCATGCAATGCGATGCGAACAGCAAGCATAGATAGAACATGAATAATAACGCAACATATAAGAATATACCTTTATAAATATGAGTTATACAGTGTTGACATTTGAAATAACACGAATCGTGTGTTTAGAAAATAGGGACTACGTTGTTTTTAAGAAAAGGTACGTCCTTTGAAATGTCCGTAGTATCCCTTGGCCTGTCTTTAAAATACTCACGATTCGTTAGTTTAGGAAATAAGTATGACTCGAGCCCAGTCTAACATCTACTAAGTAACTACAGGACTAAACTAACAGACTAATCGAGAAGGTAAGAAAAACCACCTAAGTCTGAGTCGATATATATATATATAGTAGTCGGTGATCCCGCCTCAATAGCATAACGTACGATACAATATATCATATGACATCCTCGAGTCAAGAATGCGGATATATCATCATAATTATATCTCATATGGTAAATCCATCGTACGGCATCCCAAATCTGGGTACGGGTCGAATATCATATTTATCTCATGATTCATCTGGTATCCTTAACATCATATCCTGAATTAGGGATACTGATCTAAAATCTAGTACATTCCGATACCATCAACATATATATATATATATACATATATATATATGCGTGTGTATGAAAACACATCGCCTAAGGAGCCGCTATAATATCGTGTCGTATCTCATAATACGAACCAAGTCACATCACCGATCTCGTGGCATCATACCCAATCATATCGACTCATCTCCAAGTACCATATACTATCCTCATCACCCATGTATATATATATATATATATATATATATAGACACACATAATCACATACATATATGTATGTATATATGTATATATCCCCATATACGCACAAGTAAAGCAAATGTATGCGTGTGTGTGTGCGTGTGTGCAAATCATTAATCTAGGGTTTCGCGACTAAGGAGCTAAACTAAGTTACTTCTAATTACACTAAAACTAACCCATGAACACATAAACCTATCTTGATAATCATTAGTCTCATAATACACACATTTATATATAATATAATATATTCGTATTTTACACTACGAAACTGCGGGGTTGCTATACGCCATCCACCCGACTTCCCCCGTAGATATATATCTACTCACCTGATCCTTGCTTGTCAAAGTCGATGTCGCCACGCTCTTAATTGTCGTCTCGAAGTTCACGCGGAGGTACCAACATATCATAACATATCGTGTTGCATTAAAATCCAATTCAAAACCCAAAACGACACGCAAGGTGCCTATAGGTTAGAACCTATAGCCTACTCATGCAAATCAACCAAATAACACCTGATATCGACGTACAAACGTCAAGTGACCGATATAAAACCAAATATCAAAACTTAAATTCATAAACATCACGGAATACAAAGCAGCAACTCAAGAAAAAGGTCCCAGATTTTTGTTCAGGTAAAATTAGGTTAAACAAACAGTACTGGGTTATTTTATAGGGGGCATATGAGCTATAGAAGAAACCTGAACCCAAAACCCCACAATATGGCCGACCACTATGCCTAAGAATCCGGCCTCCTCGGTTCTTTTGTCTTGGATTGTTCTCGTATTGGCAGGGTGGCTTCCTAGTGTCCAATCTAGGTCAATGGTGTTGTTTGTTTTTCTAGTAAAAGACCCGGTTCACTCCAGATTCCCTGCACCCACAAATTAACACAAAACCGACATTGAAACGTCTAATTCAATTGTATGGTCTAGGCCCTGCTTGATTTGGTTTCTAAACACTAAGGGGGTTGTATGGTCTCTACTAACCTCAATTACACTATCTCAATTCAAGAATTCCCCAAAACCCCAACTTGGAATTTTCTAAATTCACTAAACTCCACTAAAACACTTCTTAACAATAATGGGTGCTAAAGGAAAAGAATAACTATACTAAGTGTGAAGGAATTACCTCATTTGGCAACTCAAGAATTTTCTTGAGTTGCCCCAAGTCTCCAAAATCCAAACTTTCTTGATCCAAAATGCTTGTAGTGAGCTTGTGCATGTTTTTAATGAAAGGGGATGATGTTTTGATGTTGATTTGGGGTTGTTTGTGGAGATGAAGTGGAGTTGAAGGGAGAGGGCAGCCATGGGAGATGAAGTGGGGAAAAAGATGAAGGAATAATGATGAAGCAAAGTGCCATGGTCCAAGGATGACCCCTCATCTTTCTCTCTCTCTCTTGCCCATACCCAATATTCTAACCTTATCCTTTTTCTTTTCTTTTCTTTTCTTTTCATTTCATTTTAAAACAAATCCAAGCAAAAGAAAAAGAAAAGCCATGGTAGAGAAATGTAAAAAGTGAAATACGACATGGTGCATGTCATGTACACAAATCAAGCTTAATGCACGATTAGTGATATTTAATCGCGATTAGCATTAAAATGGAATATAATTAATCATAAAGAATTTATAATTGCTTAAATTATATAAAACACCCTCATTTCAGTAATTCCTATAATTTTCCAAATATTTCCCAATTTATCGGTATTTAATCATACTGCATTAACAAAATATTCATAATATTTATTATTTAATTATATAAATTCCCAAAAATAATATTTTATTTTTCTGAAATGTTACAAGGAACTTCCTGTTATGGCCAATCGAGCACAGCGCAACATCAACCCCCAATACTGGGAGAGACGAAACCCCTCCTATCGGTCATTGCCTCCATGTGACTCGGGACTGTACCCAAAAACCACCGTTTTGCATGCTCTCTTGAAGGTGGTAAGGTGGAAATCAAAGCACAGTGAGAATCACACAAGACTCTATGACGATCTCGGGTCTACAGACTAACCTGTACCAGTGTCACCAGAGAACTGCTATCTGACGTTAGGTACAATACCATCTAAGAGTTCTCGACGAGTCCTGTTCAGTGTACCGAATCTCCACTGAGCACCCGTATACCATCTTTGATGTCAAACACCAATGGATATGGGATCATCCATCGCCCATCAAATGGATCAAAAAGAGTATACGCCAGTCTACTCTGGAATATCGATGCCCCATCTCGATACACCCTCGACTAGGAACAATTAAAGGATGAACTTATGGACTACCCTGGCCCTGCTAGTATGATCTGTGTTAGAGATAGTGCCCTCAGAGTCAATTATTGGATCACAGGCACGTGATTGCAATGATTGAGGGAGGACCTGTCCCAGTAGGACAGTCTTACTCAAAATGATAGTATGCTATCTGGTTTATCTTTATCATCGTGTACTGCTTTAGGTGACCTTACAGGTCACTATTGCACGTTGATAGAGCCCCTAGGATTCTTGCTTGACTACCAGCAGTATGAGGGCGATCATATACGTGGGAGCTGTAGTCTATAAGCAAATCCTTAAAAGGTCCCTAGTCGAGGGAGTTTCGAGACAGGGCATCGATACTCCAGAGTAGACTAGTGTATAGAGTTGAGACCCCGACAAAGGGCGGTGGCCGGTCTCACAAGCCACTGGTGTCAGTTGGTTCACCTAAGATGTATACAGGTGCTCATTGGGTTATGAGTACACCGGACAGGACTCACCGGGAACCTACTAGTTGGGATTATACCAGATGTCAGATAGCAGTTCCCTGGTGACATGTGTACAGGTTAGTTCATCGACCTGAGATCGTCATTTGTCTTGTGTGAGTTCCCACTGTGCTTTGATTACTACCCTACCACGCTCAAAGGAGAAGTGCAAACAGGTTTTAGTTGGGTACAGTCCCGAGCCACATGGAGGCAGTGAGCGGATCTGCAGGGGTTCGTCTCTCCCGGTATTGGGGGTGAGGTCGCGCTGTGTCTAGGAGAGCTAGTACATGAAAGTCCTTGGCCAAGGCAGGAGATTTACTGGTAGGTATTCCAGTAGTATCTCAGGGTGTTCTGGGCTACACTCCGACACGACTTGTACCGCTTTTGGGGGTCTGACTTTTACCAACCCCCTAGGCCCGCCATGCGATGCTCATAGACGAACAGACCGGACTGTACGGATATTGTCACTGACAGGCTCAGTAGGGTGTCAGGTTGAGTTCGCTCACAGACGTCCCTTTTGGTCAATACCTGGTGGCCCGTTATGTATAGGCTAATACCTCTGACGTGCTAGTGGTTAAATCCACAACCAAAGTATTGACGAGTCTTTAGAGTCCCCTACAGACCGTTTTCTCAAGTTTCGGGCGAAACGCTGTAGAGGCCGTATGGAGATATGGTAGGGTTCGATCAGATACGTACGGTATTGCACGGATCATGATCGGACGGATAATACTAGCGGGCTTTGGTTTAAGCCGGATCCTAGTATTGTACTGTGTAGATTTTGTCTCTTTGCATTTGTATTCGGTCGGAATACAAATGCGGGTATGTATATACAGTCGCGGGGTTTTCCTGTAATTTATTACGGGGTCAGTTTTCTGAAGTTGCCAGTTTGCATTCCGTTCCGGCTAGTTTTCCTTTGTTCCTTCACGGCCGGGCTTTTATGATGAGAGGGGCTAATTTGCAAGTATGCAAATTATCTTTTGTGGAGGGTCATTTGTAAAATGAGGCTTCATGATGGTTCTTTCATGATGAGATTCTTTTTCCATCCATTCTTTTGCATTTATGAGATGAGAGTTGATTTGGCTTGAGATTAGAAATTGGTGTGACTTTAATCCATTATGATGATACCTTTTCTCCACTTGCATGATTGATTCCTTTTTTGCTCCACCATTTGGAAAAGGGGCCGGCCACTACATGAGAGGGTTCATTTTTTGTGATGGAAATTCCATCATCTCATTTTTCCTCTACTTGCCACAAAAATCTCCAAAGTTCATTCTTTCTCTTCTCCATCAAAAAGGCAACTTCAACCCCATTGAGACAATGGTTTCTACACTTCATCTACAGCACCCTTGGGCACGTCGACTCGCCAGCTTCGTGTCCCAGTTGCCTCGGTCCAGAGGTGGGAGCCCGTAAAAGAACCCGACGATGTGGTGCTCGTTCCGATGTGGAGATGAAGACCGGAGATTCCGCGAGGAGATCGGAGTGGAGGCCGAAGACCGAAGGACACGGATCGCTCGGTATAGCTTCCTTCCCATTCTCTTGTTTGCTAGAGTTAGGTTAATGGCCCGATCCGGGATTTTTGTGCACGGTGGTGCCAGTTTCTAGTTTTTAGAAAAGTTCCGTTTCCGCATTCCGGCGTCGGATTGACGGTCGGGGCGCCGCCGTGCACTTACTCTGGTATCAGAGCCACGCCATTAACCTAGTCTAGATTGCTCTAACATGTTTACAAGTTCGATCGATCGGAATTTCCAAAAACCATGTTTTCATTGCACCAGTTTTCTGTCGAAATTTTTTTAGCTCAGAAAATTTTTCAGTACATTGCAGAGAATCGTGCAGGCAATTTTAAAGCTTCTGTAAAAATTTGGTACAGTAATGCTTCAGTGGGACCGCGGAACCGCGGCCAAACCCCTGTTGGGGCCGCGGTTCCGCGGCAAGAAAGTGTCAGAGCCGTACTAAATTTCTGCAGTTGCTTTCTGGGTTGAGAATGGGATTTTTGGAATGTTCTGTTTGGGCCCAGATTTTCTTTGAGTACTACAGTAGTGCTTGGGGCCTACTTCGGTAAATTTGATCGATCGAAAATTTTAAACATGTTAGTTCACAATATTTACATTATATCTGCGACCGTGAATGTCGCTTGATCGGTAAATCCAGTCTAACTGCTATAGCCCTTTTAGACGGATTTGCGAACGTGACATTCACGTTGATGTTCTGTGTTGTGCTGTGATGTTGCGGATTGTCGTGGTGGATAGCCTGGATGCAATATTAGTACAGTTTGGTGTATTATGTACATTTGATATTGCGGGGCGAGCGTCCGACATGTGGACTGCCGTCACTGTCTGTTTGTATATTATTCTTTTGGGGCACGACCGGGCTGAGGTCGATGTACCCGTTGTATGTATATTTTACTTTCTGTACTAGGATTACCCCGCGGAGGTGTGCACGGGTAGCCGGGTTCTAGAGGGCAACAGGCCCGCATCTCATGGCGTTTAGACGGAGGGGGCTTCACTCTAGAATTGGCGGGCTATTCGCCGCACTCGTAGGGGGTACAGGTTGACCCAAGGAGGGGTGCCCAAGTTACCGGATTCCGTGAAGTGCTGGGTGGTCCAATCACGTTGTTGAAGGGGGCTGCCTCGCTTCAGGTTTTGGCGGGTGACTTGCCGCGCACATAGGGGTCTAGGATTTCATTGCACAGGCTATCCACACGACCAGGGGAACGTCGGATTTCAGTAGCGACTCTATGAAACCCGGGGATCCCAGATATCTGTACTGTTCTGTGATGCTTATTACTTTTCTGTGATGTTGCATTTTATCACGCCTTGAGCGAATATTATATATTTATATATATACTAGTAGATGTTGTATATGTTTTGCATCCGCGCTAGTCCAGTCCCCCCTCTGTCGTTAGTTAAGTAACCTAACGGGTGATGACGGGACCCAGTGGCGAATGCGGATGGCATATACGTACATCATTATTTTCGTTCTTTATTGGTGTGATCAATTGATGGGACTGCGTTGATTCGGATCAATGCAAGCTAAACAAATCTATTCTGATGTTGTTGGAACAATTTTTCAAAAAACTGTTATTGCAAGGACGTTCTCTTTTGTTTTGCACAATGGTATTCGGTTATGAATGTCCAGCACCTCAGTCGACGAGGCAAGGGCCGAGATCCCTTCACCGGGAGTGACCCCTTGGACAGAAGTTTGCGTCAGGGCAATAACTTCACTATAGTCATTTACTTTTTCTTTGCATCGTGGTATTCAGTTGGAATATCCTGCACCTTATTCTACGGGGAAAGAGCTGAGGTCCCTTCACCGGGAGTGACCTCTTTAGCAAAGGTTTTCGCCACTATATTTGTATAAAGCTATCCAGTTCCTTCAACGATATCAAGTTCATTAAGTTAAAGGTTTTTCGCCAGAAATCATTCGTAGCCCTCCGTCATTTCAGACGGGTAGCACGTAGTATTCATGCTATGTTTGTTGGCCTTAGTCAAGGCATAGTGTATGGTAGCTTCTTGTTACATTTCTGCTGCATAGATAGATGCGTTGGTTTGGGACAGTCGTATAGCCTTGTTGGCCCTAGTCAAGGGCTTGTACGGGTGGGTTCAAATTAACCTGGACAATGACGGGTGGAACTTGACATGTGACTTATGATTTGTTAGCCTTAGTCAAGGTCATAAGAGTATGGGGCAAAAATCAAATCGGGAGTTTCTAAAGAAACTGAAACTTGCCAGATATGCGCATACCTTCTGGAGTGTGATAACGTGAGCGGATTCCGTCACGTTATCATGCGATGATAGTTGGATCCCGATTCCCACTGATGAGTTGGTTTACTCCTCGGGTGATCCCGACTAATTCTTCTTTCAGGTTTGGGGAAGAATTTGACGTTACAGTGGGAGGTTTCCTGATTAGATAAAGTGATAACCATTCTGATCTAGGTTAGAGTGCACGCTGAGTGTTTCTTTTCTCTCTCTCTTTGGCAGCGACCATGGCCCGACCCTTGACTATAGCTCAGTGACCAAGATTAACCGAACCTTCTTATAAGACTGGTTTTTGGATTGTCAGAGTTGCAAAACCTCATTGCCACTCCTACTTTTACCCTTTTCTCCAGAACACCCCGTATTACTACGAACGTCCACTTCCATTGGATAAAACCATCGTATGGTTATATACGAACTCGAAGGAATTTATTCGAGGATGGTTTCTGGTTCTGGAGAAAACGAATAGGATTATTCAGTTGTCTTTTCCTTTTACCTTCTCTCAGGTTGCGAGTACTCCTTGGTTTAGGAGATAGTACACCTATTACGCAAATTGGATAGTCTTCTTCCAAACCATAGGCAGGTGCGACCGGTAGGGAATGAAGAAAACCAACTAGCCTAACGATGGTGTACAGAAGGTATTATGTAAAGACAAAGAAAGGGATTAGTAAGAGGGCAAAGTAAATTGCGACTGCTATTCACGACCAAACCAAATATTTCTTCGCTAATCCTAAATCACCTTTGTATTTCTCCAGGACACTTCGTATCACTACGAAGATCCACAGTTTATTGGATACTCCATCGTATGGTTATATACGAACTCGAAAGGAACTTGTTCCAGTTCGGGGATGGATTCTGGTTCAGGAGAAATAGGAATAAGGATTATTCGGTTGTCTTTTATCTTCACCTTCTCTCGCATTGCGAGTGCTCCTAGGATTAGGACAGTACACCCATTATGCTTATTGGATAGTCTTCTTCCAAACCATAGGCTGGTGCCGAACGGTAGGGAAGGAAGAAAACCATTTAGCCTAAGAGGGTGTACAGAAGGTAATGACTAAAGACATATAAAGGGATTTGGAGAGATGGCAAAGAATTATACGGTTACAGTTGTGAATCTGGATAATGGAAGAGGCATTACTAGGGATACCCAGATACCCCTTCGAAACATTTACATGTTTCAGTTTCACTGTATACTGTTAAAAGAAAACTGATTTCCTAATTAGACACTTGCTCCAGGGTATGTATTTATCAGGTATAATTCTCACATCTGTATGGTCTTACAGATGATGAGTGGGAGTAAGTTATTAGGAATTAGGTGATCATCCTCATTATATCGGAATTCGTTGTAATTTGTGATATTTGAGGAAATCGCCTGGGTTGTTTGTCGGACGGCAAATATTTGGTTTTGAATATCCGTTGCTATGCACCAATTTCAAATTGATATATCTGTACGTCTATTTTTATAGAGTGAGATATACCTTTCTGAAATTATGTCCATGACATTTACCTATATCAGTGGATGGTTAGGTAAGGAGCATTGAACGGCGGTGTAATTCTTCTTAACCATAAGTACAGTTTTCAACCTACGACACACAGTGAATGAGTCACTAAACTCAACGGACTTATACAGAGTATTGTATGTTGTCCAGTGTCCATTAGGACAGAGGGGTAGGTACTCGTACTATATTCTGTTTACTTGTGACTTCTCTATTTCTTAGACATGTGTTTCGTAGAAATACAAGATCCGAGTTTAGAGAAGTTATAGGTATAAGAGTAAAGTAGAGAACCAGGTATTGCAAGTATCGGGATTCTTCAAGGTGATCGAAGATGTAGATACTTGTGTGTGGTATTCAGTTAATAGTAATGATTAAGAGAACTTGCTTCTCTTTCAGGTTACTCATAATTGGAAGCGTTCCTAAGTTGAGTAACGCTGATCGGCCTCCTTCTATTTAGTTGACATGCACTGGAGACAGCTGCATGATTTGAATCTGGTTCAATTAAATCAGTGCCTCTGTTTCTATATTGGATATAGAACAGTTCATATCTTGACATTGTTAAGGTACGGGGAGTTGTCCGGCTTATGCTTAAAACCAGACTCTGGATAACTCAAGGCACGTTTCTGTAATGGCTGTTTGTGGGTTGACCCAGGCTATGACGAGGGTTGACTTTCTACCATCTGGAAGATCAATAGTGATATTGTTCTTGACTCGCCACAGTTTTAATAAAAATGGATTTTTTCAGAAAATAGTAGTGGGAGTATGGTAGAACTGGAAGTGATTCCAGAACCGCAAATGATTACTGAAAATTTGATAAGAACCTAAACATTCAATCTGGCTTGACATTCCATTGGCCACTCCGCAGATATGGTGGGTAACCTCAGGCACCCGAGAGATGCTCCGGTAGCCTCAAGGACGGTGACAGGGAGGTTCTTGTTTACCCAGACTTGCCATTGCTGTTGTTCCAGGCTGTGAGACCCGGCAAGAGGATGAGTATAGCGTCGTTCTGAACTAGCTTTAGAAGTGTACGTCTATATGACTCTGCCAGAGGGTTGTCGTAGTCAGTGGGAGCAGCGGAAGCATAGTGGACAAGTGGCTTATGTTTATTTATAAACTTAAGCAGATATAGCGGAGATAGATTATCTATTTCTGATGTGACAGTCATAGGTTTGACTTCATCAGAATAGGGGATGGATCTATTAAGAAGGTAGTAGGGTATGATGTCCTGGTATTTGGATGACATACACAGAGTAGGAAGTGAAACTCCTATACTACGATCGGTTATACTTTGGTTGTCACACAGTGGTTTCTCCAGATAGGATATTAATCCAGTCCTGGAGAAACATTCGGAAGCAGTTTTAGAACATAAGTGGATGTTCTAGGGATATGATAACGTCAGCCTCATTCAGGTGACGGTTATCGTTCCAGGCTTCCAAGGTGACCTGGATGATAGAGTGGATGTCAGAGTTATAGTTTTCCCTCTGATGAGGGGCGGTATTTTGGACAGGTGGTCCAAGCGGATACTGAGGGAGGCATGGCGCAGGATACTGATTAAGTTCAGTTGACGATACAGTCTGAGAAGTTTGGATTTGGAGTTCATTTATGAACTAGGTCCCATCAGATATCCAGACATACTCTAAGACGGGTATTGCTCATTTCGGGAGATGGCTTTCTCCACGAACTTGAGATAAAGAAAGATATAGAAAGAAACTTCTGAGCGGATCCACTCACTGAGGCTATTCCTCGAACGCAATAGTTTCGCAAACGAGCTTTGTGAGACTGATTAGTAGAGGAGTTGGGTGTTCGATATCACACGGGCTGTGAGTATGCGACATCGCAATAATTAGCCTTGAGTGCAAGTGGGAGATTGTTGGAGATAGTGCCCTCAGAGTCAATTATTGGATCACAGGCACGTGATTGCAATGATTGAGGGAGAACCTGTCCCAGTAGGACGGTCTTACTCAAAATGATAGTATGCTATCTGGTTTATCTTTATCATCGTGTACTGCTTTAGGTGACCTTACAGGTCACTATTGCACGTTGATAAAGCCCCTAGGATTCTTGCTTGACTACCAGCAGTATGAGGGCGATCATATACGTGGGAGCTGTAGTCTATAAGCAAATCCTTAAAAGGTCCCTAGTCGAGGGAGTTTCGAGACAGGGCATCGATACTCCAGAGTAGACTAGTGTATACAGTCGAGACCCCGACGAGGGGCGGTGGCCGGTCTCACAAGCCACTGGTGTCAGTTGGTTCACCTAAGATGTATACAGGAGCTCATTGGGTTATGAGTACACCGGACAGGACTAGCCGGGAACCTGCTAGTTGGGATTATACCAGACGTCAGATAGCAGTTCCCTGGTGACATGTGTACAGGTTAGTTCATCGACCTGAGATCGTCATTTGTCTCGTATGAGTTCCCACTGTGCTTTAATTACTACCCTACCACGCTCAAAGGAGACGTACAAACAGGTTTTAGTTGGGTACAGTCCCGAGCCACATGGAGGCAGTGAGCGGATCTGCAGGGGTTCGTCTCTCCCGGTATTGGGGGTGAGGTCGCGCTGTGTCTAGGAGAGCCAGTACATAAAAGTCCTTGGCCAAGGCAGGAAATTTACTGGTAGGTATTCCAGTAGTATCTCAAGGTGTTCTGGGCTACACCCCGACACGACTTGTACCGCTTTTGGGGGTCTGACTTTTACCAACCCCCTAGGCCCGCCATGCGATGCTCATAAACGAACGGACCGGACTGTACGGATATTGTCACTGACAGGCTCAGTAGGGTGTCAGGTTGAGTTCACTCACAGACGTCCCTTTTGGTCAATACCTGGTGGCCCGTTACGTATAGGCTAATACCTCTGACGTGCTAGTGGTTAAATCCACAACCAAAGTATTGACGAGTCTTTAGAGTCCCCCACAGACCGTTTTCTCAAGTTTCGGGCGAAACGCTGTAGAAGCCGTATGAAGATATGGCAGGGTTCGATCAGATACGTACGGTATTGCACGGATCATGATCGGACGGATAATACTAGCGGTCTTTGGTTTAAGCCGGATCCTAGTATTGTACTGTGTAGATTTTGTCTCTTTGCATTTGTATTCGGTCGGAATACAAAGGCAGGTATGTATATACAGTCGCGGGGTTTTCCTGTAATTTATTACGGGATCAGTTTTCTGAAGTTGCCAGTTTGCATTCCATTCCGGCCAGCTTTCCTTTGTTCCTTCACGGCCGGGCTTTTATGATGAGAGGGGCTAATTTGCAAGTATGCAAATTATCTTTTGTGGAGGGTCATTTGTAAAATGAGGCTTCATGATGGTTCTTTCATGATGAGATTCTTTTTCCATCCATTCTTTTGCATTTATGAGATGAGAGTTGATTTGGCTTGAGATTAGAAATTGGTGTGACTTTAATCTATTATGATGATACCTTTTCTCCACTTGCATGATTGATTCCTTTTTTTGCTCTACCATTTGGAAAAGGGGCCGGCCACTACATGAGAGGATTCATTTTTGTGAGGGAAATTCCATCATCTCATTTTTCCTCTACTTGCCACAAAAATCTCCAAAGTTCATTCTTTCTCTTCTCCATCAAAAAGGCAACTTCAACCCCATTGAGACAATAGTTTCTACACTTCATCTACAGCACCTTTGGGCACGTTGACTCGCCAGCTTCGTGCCCGAGTTGCCTCGGTCCAGAGGTGGGAGCCCGTAAAAGAACCCGGCGATGTGGTGCCCGTTCCGACGTGGAGATGAAGACCGGAGATTCCGCGGGGAGATCGGAGTGGAGGCCGAAGACCGAAGGACACGGATCGCTCGGTATAGCTTCCTTCCCATTCTCTTATTTGCTAGAGTTAGGTTAATGGCTCGATCCAGGATTTTTGTGCGCGGTGGTGCCGATTTCTAGTTCTTAGAAAAGTTCTGTTTCCGCATTCCGGCGTCGGATTGACGGCCGGGGCGCCGCCGTGCACTTACAATCTGCATCATAGTCCTGGTAGTTAAGTATACATCCTAAGGGCTTTATCAACATGTGAGAGCAAGACAGTATCACAATACTAGTCAACATGTTAAGATAAAGAGTAACCAGATAGCGTATTATCATGTCGAGCAAGAAAGTCCTCCCTATATTTGTCTAAGCATCCATTGTAATATGCAATCATGTACAACAATGGCCTCTAAGGCATACATACAACTAACAATAGGAACATTTCTCATTCCCTACTGTAAGCCCCGAAACTTTTACCCTTCCATGTCCCTCTATCTTACTGACACCGCCTTTGTAACATTTTAGAAAAATAAAATATTATTTTGGGAAGTTAAATAATTAAAATAATAAATATTAGGAATATTATTAAGTGCAAGGATTGGTTTTAATGATATGGTATAATTATATACTGATAAATTGGGAAATAATTAGAAATTTATATTAATTATTAATTTTAAAGGAATTTATGAAGATTGGGAATTTTACAATTTAGTATACAATTAATTGTATATAAGTTAGCATTACTAAACTCGATTAGTACTTAATCATGCATTAATTGTGTTTTGTGCATGTGACATGCACCATGTCATATTGCTAACACTTGTTACATTTAAATGATATGCACCATGGTTTCTTTTATATTTTAAAGAAATGATTTTGGCTTTTGGAAAAAAATAAAGAAAAGAAAAAGGAGAAAAGATAATGAATAAAGAATGGGGGCATGGCATGGAGGTATGGGCTTAAGAGAGAGAGAGAGAGAGTGGGGGGGTGTCTTTGACCATTGGCTCATTTGTTATTCGCTTCATCATCGTCATCATTTTCTTCTTCCCTTCCTCCTCTCATGGCTGCCCTCTTCCCTCCACCTTCTCCACCTTCTCACCACACCCTCAAATATACATCATAACCTTGCATTCCCTTCATAAAATTCATGCACAATCTCACTACAAGCATGGTGGACCAAGAAAGTTAGGATTTTGAGCACTTGGGGCAACTCAAGAAATTTCTTAAGTTGCCAAATGAGGTAATTCTTTCACCCTTAGCTTAGTATTTCTATAGCCTCTAGATTAGTTTAGAATCCATTTAGTGAGATTTAGTGATCTTGGAAAATTCCAAGATGAAGGTTAGGGTTTGATTTAAATTGAGATGGTGCAATTGAGCTTTAGTGGTGACCTTAAACCCCCTTTAGTGTTAAAAACCCAGATCAAACCAGAAACTAGGCCATGAAACTTGAATTTGAAACTTTCCGTGTCGGTTTTTGTAGTTGTGATGCCTACAGGGAATCTGGAGTGACCTGAGACCTGTACGAGAAAAACTAGCTACCCCAGAGACCTAGATTGGACATTAGAAGACCACCCTGAGAATACGAACCTGAATCATGCAGTCTGGGCCGAGCTGGCCGGAATTTAGGGGGATGTCGCCGGGTCTTTTGTGGGTTTTGGTGTCTAGGTTTGGTCTGTAGCTCAATTACCCCATATACTACCCTACTGTACTGCTAGTTTAGCCTAATTTTACCTGAACCAAAATCTGGAACTAGTTTTCTAAGTTGATGTTTTATTTTTTGTGACTTTTAATGACTTGAATTTTGGATACTGTGTTTTGTCTCGATCGATTGGCGTTTGTACGCCGATATCGAGGGTTATTTGTTTCTTTTGCATGCGTAGACCATAGGTTTTAACCTATGTGTGATTCGTGTGCCGTTTTGGTTTTCGCACGTGATTCTATTTACGATACGATATATGTGATATATAGGTACCTTCACGTGGATTTCATACGACAAGGGAAAAGCATGGCGGCATCGACTTCGGCAAGCAAGGATCAAGGTGAGTAGATGTATATCTACGGGGGAAGTCGGGTGGATGGCGTATAGCACCCCCACAGTTTCGTAGTGTAGCATGCGAATACGTTCTATATATAAATATGTGTATTGTGAGACGTAGATAATTAGCAAGAAAGGCTTTAGGAAATCATGGGTTAGTTTTAGCGTAATTGGAAGATAATGCGTTTAGTTTAGTTTCTTACTCGTGAAACCCTAGAGTAAAGGTTCACACACACACACATGCACACACGCGATATGTTTGGGTGTATATGTTTATATGTATGTATGCATGTATATATGTGTGTGTGTGTGTGTGTGTGTGCGTGTGTGGATGCGTTGGTGTACACACACACACACACATACAAATACGTATGCACGGGTGATGAGGATAGTGCATGATACTTGGAGGTGAGTCGATATGATCAGGCATGATGCCGTGAGATTGTGATATGTGATTGGATCGTGATATGATATACGACATGTTATTATAGTGGATCGTTGGGCGATGTGTTTTTTATACACACGAGGATATATGTCTAATGATATTGGTATGTACTAGACTGTAGAACAGTACCCCTAATCCAGGATATTATGATGATCGATCCGCACTCTTGATTCGAGAATGTCGTATTATATATTTCACCGTACGTGACGCTATTGAGGCAGGATCTCCGACTACTAGATATATTGACTCGGACTTTAGGTGGTTTTCCTTACCCTTTTGATTAGTCTCTTAGTTTAGTCCTGTAGTTCATTGGGTAGATGTTAGACCAGGCTCGAGTCATACTTATTTTCAAAGACTAACGAATCGTGAGTATTTTCCAAAGACAGCCCGAGGGATACTACGGATTTTTCAAAAGAAGTATCTTTTCTCAAAAACACCGTAGCCCCTATTTTCTAAAAACCACGATTCATACTATTTCGAATGCCAAAACCGTATGACTCGTATATAGAAATGTATATTCTTCAATGTTGTGTTACTATTCCTTCTGCGTTATATTCATGTTCTCATTGCATTGCATGTTTATACATGTGTTTCTTTAACTATTATGATATCGATTGTTAGGACACCGGCACCATTACCGATGATGCGTATGTCCACGAACACTTGCTTGCCGGCTCACACACATCATCATTGGTAATTGCCATGTCACGTACATTTTAGATAATATTACTTCATTGACATAACTTGCCAGCTGATAGTACAATTTATCATTACTATGCTACTTTAGATATTGCATTCTTTACTTAGATATCCATGCATGTAAATATTCATTGTCATGCAATATTATGGGGCTTTATGCCGCTATTTCACTGTTTATTTACTCTCGACTTTGGGATTTCGGATTTCCATGAGATTTCTGGATTTGAAGAAACCGCAAAGATTTTATAAACTCATTTTCATTTCTAAAGATAGAAATTTGCGGTTTTCTCGTAATATGATGTGAGAGGTGTCCACCATGAGTTTTCTCGGTTCTTGAGCAGTATCATACACCCGATTCGAGGAGGAGGATGAACCGTCTGCGGGTGCATGGTGGACCCGGTGCGGTACCCCGGGGCAAGATGGTCGCAGATGATGGCGTTGAGCCCGGCATGGGAGCACTACCGGCCGGTTATTTGTGACGCGGCGGATATCCGGAGGATACCGACGTAGTCTTGAGATTTTATAATATGGACCAGTCCGGATTACCGGAGCCCGAGATATTGAGATTTTATGATATGGGCCAGTCCGGATTGCCGGAGCCCGAGATATTGAGATTTTATGATATGGGCCAGTCCGGATTGCCGGAGCCCAAGATATTGAGATTTGATGTTATGGGCCAGTCCGGATTGCCGGAGCCCGAGATATTGAGATATTGGGATATATATTTTGTGTTGATGCTTGACACGGAATCTCTATTGATTTCTTTGATGATACTTTGGTTTTTTATACAAATATCTCACTGAGATAAGAAAACAGTTTTCTCATACAAGATGTATTCTGCTTTCATTCTTGATGCATTCGCCCATCATATATGTAACATGTTGCTACCTGAGGCACCGACACGACCACTTGGTATTTCACTTATGTTTAGATGATTACCCTTGTCATTATTAGATGCTTCAAGTTGTATTTTATTGAGGATATTATTGTATGACCTAGGAGAGAGTCATACATGTCATTTCTGTTCGGTGATGTCTTCTACTCACGAGTTGGCAACTCACCCCCGTTGTGCCACAGTTTCTTGCAGGTTTGGTCGTACAGGTTTCGTTGTGGCTTGCTGGCACACTGCTTCCTTCCGGGTGATTGCTTGGGTTGGTGGGTTCACTTGCATCGTGACCACCGTCGTACTTTTATTTATTTCAGTTGTATCTAGTAAACCCCATCAACCAGACTTGTATTATTTGATAGACTTAGAAAACCAGTTGTATATTCTTTCGACCTTAGAGTCGCGCGCTTGTATTATTATGATTCTTTCTGGATTTCTTGAGGATGTTGGTTTTCTTTCTGAGTTTTGATCCTCGCCCTTCGGCGTTGTATATTATATTGCTTGCGTGGTTGTTTCCGCCAATTGGCGAAGAGCTAGCTTCCTCTTGGGGATGCCTTTATTCATTACTATGTATATTCCTATTTGTACCCGTTTGGAGCCAGTATTTACAAAGGAAACTCTGCCGAAATTTTTGGAAAAGACTTGAGGTTTTAAAAATGCTTACTACGACTTTCAAAGTGAATTTATATGTTAACTTTTAAATAAGTATTCCTTCACTCCTTTTAAATGGTTTAGATTTCTGGCCTTTGGCTTACTTGAATTAGGTGGGTTCCTATAGACCTCACATGATTCAAGTGCCAGTCACGTGCCGATTCGGGTCGTGACAGCCTATCGGCTTTGTGGAGGTCTTCTTCTTCTCACCCTTGGCTTTCGCCTTGGATCCAGAAGAGGAAGATTCCCTAATAAGCAGAGTGAGTATCTCCCTGGTTTCCTTCAGGGTGCCCTCAACTGGAAGTATAATTTTCTTCCCCTGAACGTAAATAGAAGGTAGGGACTATAGAATCAAGTCAGCATATGACTCGTTCTCCAATGTGGTCCCTAGGTCCGTGAGCTGTTTAATACAGCTGATCATTGTAGGGACGTGGTCCTCTACAGATGACCCGACAGCCAATCTCGCTTGAAGCAATTCTTTCGAGGTCTCATACCTTGCGATACGAGATTGCTCTCCATGTAAATCTTTGTTATGGAGGAAGATGGAAACTAAGTCCATATTCTCGTGCTGCCTCTGGTATACACCATCTACTGAGGCCAACACGAGGCACTTGGCATTCGCACTGTCTTTTTCCGATGTCTTACGGATATCATTATCCACGATGATGGAATCTGGACCTGGAAAGGCGGGGACTTGAGTAGTAATGAAGTGGTCCAGCTTGTCATAGGTAATGGACATCTGGACAAACCTTTGCCAGTCAATATAGTATAACTCAGTCATTTTATTATCTAGCCGTAACCTAATCTTGGTCACCCAGACGCTGCAATTAGGAGAGAGAGAAGAAAACACCCAGCATGATACTCTTGCAAGTTTAAATTGGTTTTTAATTTATCTAAACAGGATGGCTCCCACTGTATCTCGAATCCTTCCTCAAACCATAAAAGAAGAATTAGTCAGGATTAATCTCACCGTACAATACTTGCTTAACCTTTCGGCCGGGCTGGTGTTGATACTTCGAGAAAGGTTTCCAACACTTTCGCGAAGTTCCTTAATTACATAACCTCTTTTCCCTGGAGGCGTAGCCCCACTAATACCATTCTAGACACCTACTTGGTTTATAGTATTGATTGTGTTAGTGAAAAATCTCCCGAGGAGTAGCAGATACTCACAGTAGGATCGGGATCCAAATATCATTGTGCGATAATCCTGAAGGAATCCTACCAACTTATCACACTCCAAATGGTATGCGGCACTAGCAAGTTTCAGTTTCCTTAGAAACTCTCGATGTGGATTTTTGCCCCATGCTCTTATGACCTTGACGAAGGCCAACATATCATAATCACATGTCAAGTTCTACCCATCATTGTCCAGGTTAATTTGAACCCACCCGTACATACCCTTGACGAAGGCCAAAATAGTAGTACGATTGTCCCAAACCAACGCATCTATCTATGCTACAGATGAATATCCAGCAGCTACCAATCACTATGCCTTGGCGAAGGTCAAAATACAAAGCTTGAATACTACTGAATATTCAACTGAAATGACGGAGGGCTACGGTTGGTTTTGGCGAAACCATGAATGTAATGAACTTGATTTAATCGAAGGAACATGATAGTTTTTAAAGGAGTGGTTTAATCTCCGCATTTAAAAGTTTCTGTTTTGAAAAAACCGAGTGTTTTTAAAATTGTTCCAACGATTCAGCTTTGGTTTGTTTGCTTTGCATTAATCTAATGCAGTCCCATCATTTACACCTATCATCACACAGAGAAACGAAAATACCACATCCGCTTATGCCATCCGCATTCGCCACTGGGTCACGTCTAACACCGTTAGGTTACTTAATTAATGCCAGAGCGGGGGCTGGATTAGCGCGGGTGCAAAACATAAGCAACGTCTACTATATAGCATATATATAATAACCATTCGTCTCACACAATAATAGGCATTCCAGATCACAGATGAATATATTGGATATACTAGGAATTCCGCGTTTCGTTTAAGCCTGTAACGAAAAACGGATTCCATGGTCGTGATGAATAGCCAAACCCCACCCTAGACCCCTACGGGTGCGGCAAACTACCCGCCAAATTCTTGAAGTGAAGCAACCTCACTCAGTAAAATGAGTAGGCCATTCGGCACTTCAAAGAACCCGGTAGTTTGTGCACCCCACCTTAGGTCTATCCTAGAAGCAAAAAATAGTAAATGAAATAATACAACGGTAGCTACAACCTCAACCCGGATATGCCCCGCAAAACAATATTACATCACTTTACAATTTACATCGAATGAAAGAAACACTCTTCTCACATCCCCGGCTATTCATCTACGATGATCCAATAAAGTTCAGATACACAAACCAACATCATAGCAACACAGAGATGTGCAACCCCCACTAATCGACGTATAGCGATTAGCGGACCTTTCGAAACATATATAACAACTGAAACATGTTAAACTACGTTGAAACTACGGCTTCGAAATACTTCGTATCGCCACATCAGAGAATTAATGGTATAATCAAAATTGGCATAATCAAACATCACCTGAAACCATAAATCCAAGCAACCAAATCACAGAACAAAATCCAATGCAATCCAACACAACAAAACCGGTGAAGCTGGTTTTTTAGGGGGTTTGGCCGGCCGCATTGAGTTAGAATTGCCTCATTTTTGTTCTACGTTCATCTAACAAGTAAAGGAGCACTCTGCAATTGTTTAAAAAATTTTAGAGCCTCCGAAAAATTTGACAGAAACTTGAATTTTGGTTTCGATGTTTCGGAGTTATTTCGGTTTCGTAGTTTTACACGTTGTCTAAACTGTTAGCTAAGGTTTAGTAGGCTCTGATACCGCTGTAAGTCGATGTCGTGCACCCCGCGGGTTCGCGGGGAGGCGAAATACGTAAAAAACGATTTTTACGGATGTCGCAACACCGACTTGAACTCCAGGATTGATGCTAAACCCTAGCTAACAAAATTGTATGAGGTTAACTACTTGAAAAGAAGTTTATACCTCACAGATTCATGTCCTTCGGGTCTTCTTGTTGCTGTTCTCCTCCTCGTCATAGGCTCCAAGGATCGTAATGGATCGGGCAACCTCGTCGGCCTCCTCGAGTCAAAGACGATCCACCCGAGAGTCTATAGTCCGAGCTCCAATCTCAAATCTGTCACGACCCGAAATATTAACTCGTGACCAGCACTTAAATCACGCAACGTCTAAAGGCGTAACAATTCAAGTAAGCTGAAACCCAGTAATCTAAACCTTTTTAAGAAAATAAAAGAGGTGAAGTTTTGAAATAGAGGTATAATGAAATCAAGTTTTCTTAAATGCATGGAAAAGGGACATAAATAATGCAAGTGAAATATGCAAGTTTAAAAAAACATGTTTCGCCTTTTTTTAAAAATTTGGGCAGCACCTCCTTTATATATTTTGATCCAAAACCACATATACAAGATAATGGTAAAGGCATCCCCAAGCGGGAGCTAGCTCTTCGCCAAACAGCAGATTCACATCCACGCAAAGCATAAATATAAGTATACGACGTCCAACGGTGAAGTTCACCACAAAAGATAAAGAATAAAGCGAGATATCAACCCAAAATGCGAACACACAACCCATCGCTCAAGTCTCGCAACCCCAAGTCTCACTAAGTCTCATTACTTATACAAATACTATTTTGATTGATGGAGCTGACTAGATACAATAAGAAATATAAATACAAGAGTGGATACGATACAAATGTCCCATCTACCAAGCAAATCACCCAAAAGCAACTGTGTGCCAGCGGTGCCGCTACCGATCCATGCGGTCAACCTGCAAGAACTTTGGCACGGCGGGGGTGAGTTGCCAACTCGTGAGTAGAAAAAATATCTACAAGTAGAAATCGAATAAACAACGACTCCTAGGTCAACTATATCATAAAGGTAATACTATGAAATCTATGGTGACCGTGTCTGTATGTGTGCCAACAATGTAATCAACACCTATGTTTATGCGGATATCATCTAACCATATAATCAATGTATGTATGCATGTGGATCTCGTCCAATCATATAATCAATGTATGTATGCATATGGATCTCGTCCAACCATATAATCAATGTATGTATCATAAAAGTATATGCATGAAAGTATGAGGATATAAATCAACGGGTGTCCCTCGCGACACATCAAAATCATGGAACCTGGGTATCCAACATCGACACTCGAAAACATCATGAAACCCGTGTCCAGCATCGACATGTAAATCCTCATATCTCGAGCTCCGTCAGTCCGGATCGGCCCTCGGGCTCTGTCTGCGGGATCGGCCCTCGGGCTCCGGCAGACTGGGTCGGCCCCTATCCATCTCTCGACTCCGGTCGGTATCCTCCGGATAACCAGGTCCAACCAATCACCGGTAGGTAGTAGTACCTCTGCCAGGCTCATCGTCTACTGCACAGCAATCCGTTCTCGTCCCGGGATGCCATACCGGGTCCACCATGTACCCGCAATCGGCCTCATCCAACTCCTTGAATCGGGTTTCACATGTCATACGTGTCAGAACCGAGAAAACGCATGGTGGACGCACTGAAATATCATATCAAGAGAAACCAAATTTTTAAAATAGTACATGCTTTCTTTTGAAATCACCACGGTTCTCAAATCCAGAAATCTCATGAAAACAGCATATCTCAATGCGTAAAATCATAAAGCATGATGTATGCGACATATGATAAAAATGTAAGCATATCCGAATATCATGCAACATGGAACAATGATATGACATATTAAGGGAAAACCGCTCTTTTAAATGGATCCAGTTTTTAAAATATAACATGCGGTCCCCAATTCTCCAAAATCAAAGACAGCATCATCTATGTGTGTACAATGTGTATGTACGTAGGCATGGATGCACAAGATATATATATATGCACACAAGTATGGGTGTATAAATGGGTATATACGCAAGTATGAGTGTACAATATGTATGTGTGCCAATATGGATGTACAAGTGGGTATATACGCAAGTATGAGTGTACAATATGTATGTGCGCCAATATGGATATACAAGTGGGTATATACGCAAGTATGAGTGTACAATATGTATGTGCGCCAATATGGATGTACAAGTGGGTATATACGCATGTATGAGTGTACAATTTGTATGTGCGCCAATATGGATATACAAGTGGGTATATTCGCAAGTATGAATGTACAATATGTATGTGCGCCAATATGGATGTACATGTGGGTATATGCGCAAGTATGAGTGTACAATATGTCTGTGCGCCAAAATGGATGTACAAGTGGGTATATACGCAAGTATGAGTGTACAATATGTGTGTGTGTCAATATGGATGTACAAGTGGGTATATATGCAAGTATGAGTGTACAATATGTGTGTACGCCAATATGGATGTACAAGTGGGTATATACGCAAGTAAGTTATGCGAAGAGTCATATCATGATGCAGCAATCCTACTGTGTAGTGACACGGCAATTATCGATGATGAAGTGTGTGAGCCGGCCAAACTGTGTAAGTGTAACATACGCATCATCGATAATGGTGCAAATGTACTAGCACATGTATAAGTAATGCAATGCGAATAACATGAAGGCAGCATATGGTAAATCATCAACTACAAGTTATCAGGTATACGTGTCTACAAGACCGAATCGGTGAATCTATCAATTGGCGTATAGCCTCACAACAACACGCACGGTACAATACATCGTACGGCAGCCTCTAGTCAAGGGTATGGATCAAACATCAAGTCAAACTCATCACGTACGAAAAATCATCGTACGACGGCATTAAACCAATATGGATCCTATCAACCTATAAGACAATGAGGGTACGGCCTAATGTCATGTACGGCCTATCATTCATGATTCACGACATTCTATATATATATATATATATATATATATATATATATATATACCTATATCCCAGGTCACATCCATAACAATCTTGTATCAGGGGACCGGCAAGGTATCAATCATCTCAATCGACTCTCGTTCGTATACCAATATATCACCAAGTCATCATATCGCATCGTACATTCTTTTCATCACATTTATGTCTCACATCGAATCAAGTGTTATATATATACATTCTACCTTTACTATAAGCATACTTATCTAATCTAACATACACACCCGAACCATACAATCAGTTTTAAAAGATGCGAATCGTAGTTTTGAAAGTAGGGGCTACGGTATTTTTAAGGAAAAGATATCATTTGAAAATCCGTAACGTCTCTCAAGGTATATGTTTTAAAAGATGCATTATGATTCTTCGGTTTGGAAATAGGTATGGTTCGGACGACACATCAACGTCGGCTATCTAGTCTTATAGTACCCTAAACGGCAATATCATCAAACATCATCCTCAAATCCCGTCATCACATATTAGCCGTATCATATCACTTCTAACTATCTTTTAGTTCCTAATATAGTTTCTCTAACTACCTTTTAACTCTATCTATAGTTTTCTATTAAAGGTTTCCTTAACCATATTCTATATAAAAAAATCGGTTTCCATCAAAGTTTGCGGGGGTGCTATACGCCATCCACCCGACTTCCCCCTTAGATATAGATCTACTCACCTTGATCCTTGCTTGCCGAAGTCGATGACGCCACGCTCCGTCGCCTCGGAATCCACGCGAAGGTACCTACAATATCAACACAATCGCAAATGCTATTAAAATCGAGTTCGGAAAACCGATACGGCACACGGATCGCCTATAGGTTAGAACCTATAGCCCACGCATGCAAAACCAATCAATTATCCCTAGTTGTTGATGTACAAACATCCAACAACCAATTACAATATCAAATACTAACACTTATCATTCAAAATACGGAAAACGCAAAAAACAGCGACATAGGAAAACCCTTCCCAGATTTCACCCTAGGCCAAACTAGAACATTTTGCATATTGGTTTGCTCTAGATATTAGATAACAAGGCTATAGACCAAAAATCACACATATCCACCAAAGCTTGGCCGCAAATTGCGGCCCAACCTATTAAATCTGCGGCCACAATAGCAGTATAGGGGCTCAGGTTTGTGGGGTAGTCTTCTGGTCACCTGCACACACCACTACATTTGCTAAATATTTTTCAGGTGCCCCAGGTGTTCGCAGGTCTTCAAAACACATCACAAATCCCACAAAATCCAATATCGGGGTTTCTAGGTTTGGGGTTTGGGGTTCTATCTCAGGTTTCAGTCCATGAAACTAACTCTAGAGGGTTTATAAGGTCTCTGCTAAGCTCAATTTCATCTTTGGATTCAATTCCAACCCTAACCTCTTCTAGAAATTTCCAAAGTTCATATATCCACACTAAATCGATTCTAAACTTAAACTAGAATATAACAAACTAAAAACTAAACTAATTGGTAGAGATTATACCTCATTAGTTGAAACTCAAGAAAACCCTAGCTTCCCAAAGTTGTCAAAATCCCACTTTGCTTGGTCTATTGTGTAGAGGAGGAGGAGGTGATCGTTTTTTGTGAAAGCGGTATAGGATTTTGAGGAAGGTTTGGAGATGATATTTGGGGTTGAAGGTGGAGAGAAGGAAGCTTGAGAAAGATGAAGAAGGAGATGAAAAATGGTGGGGGAAAGAGAATAGAGGCCTATTCCCTCTCTCTCTTACCTATTCCCTCTCTCTTTCTCTCTTCAAGCATACTTACCCTCATCATTATATCCCCCCTCTCTCTCCTCAATCATTCCTCTCAATTCTTTTCTCATCATAATAAAAACATAACATAAAACTATACAAATGAACATGTAACCAAATGAAACATGTCATGGTGCACTAACCATGAAAACTGTAAAAACACGAATTTGGCTTAATCGCGATTAGCAGTGCACTAGTCGGGTTTTTATTTAAACTGCATATAATAAATTTTAAAAATGCCAAATCCCTTAAATATATTTTTAAATGAATAAATCATTTTAAATTCCCAATTATTTCATAATTATTGGTATATATTTATACCCTTTTTCGAAAACCTCAATTTCGCAAATCTGCAGTTTTCGGGAAATATATTATTTTAATATTAAATTTCAAAAATAATATTTTATATTTTATGAAATGTTACAAAATCCAAGGTAACTACGGCATCTAGTTCGCTAAACTAGATGTCCTAGATGATGTGGAGAGTGTAGATGGATTAGTATGTCTCTAAATACCTTAGGATTCTCAACACATGAGAGATTTAAGATTAGAGGAGGAAGAAGGATCTTGAGGAAAAGAGAGTGTAGAAAAATATACATTGGAATGAGATGGCTTTCTATTTGTGATGAATAATGAATCATACAATAATTGATGAGATAAACTATCTCACAAAATATCAAGCATGCTTCAAAAAATATCTAAAGAGTGAGTCATGCCATGAGTCACCACATGAGTCACCAAGTAGCCATGCCTCATTCAATGTAAACCTCCACCTCATTTCCTCCACCTCATTATTCTTTTAATCAAAAGAATAAAACCCTAATAAGGTGTCTTCTTCTAGAAGCAATCTTGAGTAAATTACAAGAATGCCATCATCCGTATATACATACCCGTATCCGTATTCCGAAAAAATACGAATACAATGAGACGAAAATAATCCATCAATATAATACTAGGATCCGGCTTAAACCAAAACCCACTAGTATTATCCGTCCGAACATCATACGTGCGCAAGTACATGTATGTGATCGAAGCCCTACCGTAAAACCATACGTCCTCTACATCTTTTGCCCGATGTAAGGGAACCCTCTGTGTGGGATTCTAAAGACTCGACACTACGCTGACAGTGGGTTTAACCACAAGCACGTCGGTGGTACTAGCTGCACGTAACGGCTACCCAGGTATCTGTCGATAAGAAGGCCGATGAGCAAACTCATCCGAACTCCTATTAAGCCTATCTGTGATAATCTCCGTACAGTCCGGTCTGTTCGTCTAAGAGTATCACATATTGGGCCTATTGGCGGTAACGTCAGACTCCTAATAGCGCAATAAGTCATGTCGGAGTGTAGCCCAAAACACCCTGAGAAACTATTAGAGTACCTACCAGTAAATCTCGCTTGTCTTAGCCAAGGACTTTGTGTAATGGCTTTCCGAACACAGCGCGATATCAACCCCCAATACCGGGAGAGACGAATCCTATCTAACCACCATTGCCTCCAAGTGCTTCGGGACTACACCCAACTACTACCTGTTTAGATGACTCCTTTGAGCCGTGGTAAGGTAGTAATCTAAGAACAGTGGGAACACACTCAAGGCTAAGTAGCAGTATCAAGTCGACGGACTAAGCTGTACTTATGTCACCTGGGAACTGCCACCCGACGATGGGTATAATACCCACCAGCAGTTCTCTATGAGTCCTGTCCAGTGTACTCATAACCCAATGAGCACATGCATACTATCTCCAGTATGACGTACTAATGGCTGTGGGACAGACCATCTCCCCTGCTGGGATGAGAAGCGTATACACTAGTCTACTCTGGAGTATCGATACCCCATCTCGATAATCCTACGACTAGGGACCTATATAGGATGTGCTTATAGACTACCTAACCCCCACTAGTGTGACTGCCATCACAACGCTGGTAATCAAGCAAAGATCCTAAGAGCTCTACCAATATATATAAGCGATATGCTAAAAGAAACACATGCATATATTGAGGCAGAAACAAATCAGGTAGCATACTACCATTTTAAGCAAGACTGTTGCTATATCCGTGTATATCCCAAGCTTCCAATATGTAATATACAAACCAGTATGATACAATAATGGCCTCTAGGGCATATAACACTAACAGTAACAACATAGTTGGTAGAAAATCATAGACGTGAAGAAGTGGGGAGATAAGAGGCGTAATCGATCGAGTTTACGTCTCGGTTGATAGAGACAAAACAGTGATGGTGAATGAAACGCGAATGTGAAAGATGAGGAATAGGTGGAATGTTCGCATTCTTGTACTTAATAAGAAGAAAGGGCGGCGGTTCAACTTCTTCGGGTGAAGGTTGATTCACCACAACATCCATGTCTTTTAGGAATGCGATTTCTTCGGCAAAAAATTCTTCAAAACTTCCATTGATATTCCGAATGATAATCTCATCGAAAACGAAGTTATGATACTCGGATAGCTCAACTAAATCATTTGACAAGTCAAAGGATTGGACTTAGGTGTGGACTTGTCGACAGAAGGGTCTTCACGTATATAATAAATAGCCGGATCAAACAATAATGCACTAGTGGCGTCGAGATCAGTATCGTGAAGCTCCTCAATTTCGCAACTGTCGAAGGCTATCTTTTCGATAGAACATACATCAATGATATGAGCATAAGGTTCGGAGGGTTGACTTCCTAACTTGTAGATATTAAGCTCAATTGTCATCTTCCCAAAGGACAGGTTCATTGAACCGTTATGACAATTGATTATCACGTTGGAAGTTGCTAGAAAAGGTCGACCTAGTGTTGGATATATGTATGCCCTAGAGGCCATTATTTGTATAGTGGATACTTGGACATGTATATATGTATAGATGACTTTCTTGCTCGACATGATAGTATACTATCTGGTTGTACTTTATCTTAACATGTTTACTTGATTGTGGTATACTGTTCATTTAATACATGTTGATAAAGCCCTCAGGATATATGCTTGACTCCCATGACTATGATGGAGATCATACTAGTGGGGCATGTGTAGTCTATAAGCATATCCTTAAATATTCCTAGTCGTGGGTATATCGAGACAGGACATCGATATTCCAGATTAAACTAGTGCATACGTTTCTTGACCCATATGATGGGCGATGGATGATCCCATATCCATTGGTGTTGTAACATTAAAGATTGTATACGGGTACTCAGTGGAGACTGGGTACACTGAACGGACTCGCAGAGAACTCCTATATGGTATTATATCTATCGTCGGATAGCAGTTCTGAGGAAACACTGGTACAGGTTAGTCTGTGGACCCAAAATCGTCATAGAATCTTGTGTGTTCTCCCACTGTGCTTTGATTTCCACCCTACCACGGCTCTACAGAGGCGTGCAAACAGATGGCTTTTAGGTACAGTCCCGAGACACATAGAGGCAATGAGCGATAGGAGGGGTTTCGTCTCTTCCGGTATTGGGAGTTGATGTTGTGCTATGCGCGATTGGCTTTGACTCGAAGTCCCTGGCCAGGGCTGATGGGATTTACCGATAAGTGTTATCAGTAGTTTCTCAACCGATCATAGTCCACATCAGCATGACTTATTAAATTATTAGGGCTCAACGATTCCATCCCTAGACTTGATATGCAACATATCATACGAAGAGACCGGACTGTACGGTAAGAGTTACCAATGGCTTTACGGGAGTTTTGACAGGTTCGCTTGTTGTTTTCTGTTCGTACAATACCTGGGAGCCGTTACGTGCAGCTAGTACCGCTGACGGTTTGTGGTTATCTGATATGATCACTACCTACTGCTAGCATATTGACGAGTCTTAGAGTCCCACAAAGGGGTTTTCCGAACACAGGCGAAACGAAGTGGGAGCGCATATGTTGATATGTGCGGGGGCTTGATTAAATGCGAGTATATGATACCGTATTTAATTTAGTGAATATTAGTCGGGTTATATGTGATATGACCGGGTTATTAAATCAATTGTTGATTTTATAAAATGACTAATTTCTTTTTGTAAAATCCTTTCTTTATTTATATTTACATACAAGTATATATATATATGTATGTATGTATGTATGTATGTATGTATATGTATATGTATATCTATATGTATATGTATATATATATGTATATGTATATGTATATGGATATTTATAAGTTGTTATATATACATACATACATGTACACATATTATATATATATATATATGCATTTATAAATGGTGTCATGGTTGATGATATATGCAACATGGGTGTGCAAGACTCACATGGAGAATTATATTAGATATTTAATTAAATAAAATTGACTCATGGCTTCTACATTATTCCTAAAATATCTACTCTCATGACTCACCATTCCACTCATGACATTTACTTAAATATCTAGATATTATCTCCATGGCTAATTATATGATATTTACTTGAGTTAAACGCAAACCCTAGTTGCTCTTCTTGTTCCTCATTTTCACTCACTAGGTTTTGAGAAAGAAGAACAAGAAAGGTTTTTCCAAGAGATTAAAATCCCCACTTCACCAATCTATACTACTCTAGCTCATTAGTATAAGTTGTTTTGCTTCATTCATCCTAGTTTGTGAAGCAAAGAGCTTGAGCTAGGAAACTCCGGGTGGATCATCGTAGACGACGAAGGACTTTGAGCGGGGTTGATCCAAGCTTCGAGTGAAGCCGTAGGAGTCCAAAGAGAGTGAAGGAGTTGACTTTAAAGGTTGTAGTTTCTTATCTCTTAGATTAAAACTTCACATATTATGTTTTTACTCTAATCTCTAGTTTCAATTCTTGGTTTGTTTGTAATAGCCCTCTCAATTTTTGAAAAGTTCATCACCTAAAGTTGTTTAAACCTAACTAGAGGTGCTACTACACACCAACACCTAGAATCACCGGAATTTGATTTTGTGGGTTTGCTACAGGCTGTGTTGTTTCCCCCAATCAGAGAGCAAAGTTTTGTTCAAAATTTGCTCACATGCAAAGCACGAGAGCACTCGCGCCAAGAGCGCCAGTGCTAAGAGTCAAAGACTCTGAGACAGCGCCTCACATGCAAAGCACGAGAGCACTAGCGCCATAAGTCAAAGACTCTGAGCCAGCGCCTCACGTGCAAAGCACAAGAGCGCCAAGCGCCATGAGTCAAAGACTCTGAGGCAGCGCCTCATGTGTAAAGCACGAGAGCGCCAAGAGTTAAAGACTCTGAGGCAGCGCCTCACGTGCAAAGCACGAGAGCACCAACGCTAGAACTAAATGTTCTCCACCCCTGGATCAAAGATCCAATAGAGATGATAAAATCATCAAATTACAGAATTAAATTCTGTTGAGGAAATACTCCTCAAATCTTTCCAAATAAGAAAGATTGTGCTCTGTAAATCAGAGCACCGTTGGATCAAAAATCCAATGGTGATTAAAAATCACCAAGATACAGAATAATCTCTGTATGGAAAAATATTTTCCCAACCTTGTTAATAACAAGAGGAAAATCTTCTGTAAAACAGAAGCCCTAGGATCAAAGATCCAACGGTGGGAAACATCCCCAAATCAATCAGAGATCTCTCAATGAGAGATTTCCTTAACTGATTCAACAAATCAGCCTCCCCTATATAAAGGACCCAAGACTTCAAGTCTTATAGGGAGAAACATCCCCATAAGTTTCAAATTAAAAAGAAGAAACAGAGAAGAACTCTCCCAAAAAACTTCAGAGTTCAAAGAGAGAGCTACCTCTTCTCAAGGAAAAGAAAAACAAAAGAGATCATAGTATTTCTTCATAAAAATAAGAACTTAGTTTTTAGATCCATGAGACAAAGTCTCTCTTCATAAAAAGAAGAACTTAGTTCTTAGATCCATAAGACAAAGTCCCTCATAAAGAAAGACAAAATAGATCATAGCATCTCCTCATAAAGAAGAACTTAGTTCTTAGATCCGTGAGACAAAGTCTCTTATAAATGAAAATTTAACTCTTAGAGCACAGAACTGATCAGAACTGCCAAAGAAGCGCTTTAGAGCTCTAAGTCTGGCACTCAGCTCCACGTGCTCCTCACGTGGGCGCTATTTTAAAAGAAGCGCTTTAGCGCTCCAAGTCTGACGCTCGGCGCCAAGCGCTCCACGTGCTCCTCACATGGACGCTACTTTATAAGAAGAGCTTTAGCGCTCCAAGTCTGGCGCTCAGCGCCAAGCGCTCCACGTGCTCCTCATGTGGGCGCTACTTTATAAGAAGTGCCTTAGCGCTCCAAGTCTGGCGCTCAGCGCCAAGCGCTCCACGTGCTCCTCACATGAGCTCTGAGGAAATACAAAGCGCTCTGTAAATAAAGCCCCAGTGTCATAAAGAGTGTTCAACACTCAATAAAAAACAAAAGAAAGAGGGGTGTCAGAACCCAAATCAGTGCTCAGCATTGTTGAATAAAAAGGGACTGAGCCCAAACAAATGATCAACATTTTATTCAAAATTGAGTGGACTGAGCCCAAGTTGGCCACAAGTCCCCTAATTCAGATTAACCGAGCCCATGTGCCCACAATCTCTTTAATTGGTCTTAGTCCCAAACCTGACTACAGATCTCCCAACCAACATTGGTTCCAGGGTACATCTCTAAATACCTCTGATACATGTCGTTGTGATTCTTCAACGTCTTCAGAGAGATGGAGGGTCCCAATAACCAATAACTTTTGGCGCATCCCCAAACGGTTAAACCAAAACCCTACAGACTATGATGTCTTTAAACCCTACAGACTATGATGTCTTTAAACCAGACTATGATGTCTTTAAACCCTACGGACTATGAGGTCCTTAAACTCATGGACTATGATGTCCTTAAACCCAATGGACTGCAACGTCCCTAAACTAAGACGATAGAGCCCAAATACTCTTTCGTTAGATCTAAATGATCCCAAAATCCCATCGAGTAGATCTTAGTCTAAAATTAGATTAACGTATTCTCAGCAAACATTTAAGTTGATCTTAATCTCAAACAAGGTTAACGATCCTTAAACCAAACCAAACCCAAATCTAAGAAAATACGGATTTAGACTAATCCCCGTCCTACGGGCGACAACATAAATTAGTCTCCGTATACAATCCACGGGCAACCAAAAATAAAACAAACACACACGACACGAAGTGGACATCTGGAGAAGGAGAAAATGGTTACCGCGATGCGGTAGCATAATTAACTGCAGGGGCTTGCGCCTGCAGGGAAGAGCGTCCCCACAATCAAAAACCCTCGCAAACAAGGGGGAATCTGACGAAGTCTGCTACATTGGCCGCATCTTTCCAAACCTCCGATACATGGTGCCATAAATTAACTTGGTATCTTCGGAGAGGTGGATGGATAAAACCCAAATAGCATCTGCCCCTAAATTCAGGCAAGACGATCTACGCGGTTTTGTCTCCCGTTTTCGGCAGTAAACATGTGTGTCTATAACTATAAAGTCCACAGGGAATATAAATCCCCGACTTTGATTAACACGTCCTCTAGCTCACCCCTAAGTTGGGTGATAGATCAATCGGCCATCTGGAGAGTGCAGTGCGCAGGTTTCAACTCTTCTATGCCTAATTGCTCATAAACAGAATACGGAAGCAAGTTAACACTAGCACCTAAATCGAGTAGAGCACGATTGATATTTTTACCCCCAATAGTTATATATATTATAGGACAACCGGGGTCCTTACGTTTCGTGGGCACCAATTGGGTAAGAGAATTGCTCATATTACTGGCTAAGAAAACTTTTTTAGGCACTTGAATTTTTCTTTTCCTAGTGCACAAGTCCTTTAAAATTTTCGCATAGGGAAAAACTTGTTTGATAGCATCTAGAAGAGGAATATTTATGTTAACTTGTTTAAAAATGTGCACAATCTTCTCCATTTGGGGACTTGGTCTGTTGGCCCTTAACCTGTTTGGAAAAGGAACTTTATCAATAAAGGTTGGGTCCAACTTTTGAGGAGAAGTTTGTGGGGATAGAATGGATCCCAAAATTGGATTTGGGATGGTTGTAGATGGTAATTCCTTCAATAAAATAGTCTGAGGGTTCGAGCCTAGAAGGAAATGGAGAATAGGCTCGGAAAAAGATGGTGGACTAAACGAAGTAGGATTAGAAGTAGTAGTCGGGGTTTCATCTGATTCATCATCATCAACATGTTTACCAACATTATTATTCAGCACTCTTCCCGATCTCAACGTAGTTACGGCACTCATATTATGATTTTAAAGTATGAGATTTGCGCTTTGTGAGTGGCCAGGATTTAGTAGAGGTTGAGATGGAAGTCTCCCTTTCTCTCTTTCACTCATTATGGCATTTATCTATGCAATTTGTGCTTCGATCAATTTTATATTTTCACCGTGGGAAGCAGTGTGTTGTACTAATGTTTGGATAGAAGATGTTAAATTAGCCGTTGTTTGTGTAGAGTGTTTAATAAACGTTTCTAAACTTCTTTCGAGTGCAGAGGTTTTTTCGGTACCGGCCGTTGGAAGATTAGTTTATGATTAGAAAGAATTATTATAAGGAGCAACGTTATTGGCCGGATTTGAAAAGATTATGGTTGAAAGAGGTGCTGAATTTGGTGTGGTGGTTTTTGCTGTAGGGGAAGCCTTTGAAAGTTATTTTGGCTTGGGAACTGATTTTGAGTTTGAGTTTAGTTTTGGTACCAAGCAAAATTAGGATGATTACTCCATCCCTGATTGCATGTGGAGAAATAAGGATCATTTCTAGGTCGTTGCTGAAAAGCAGTATTGGTTTGTTCTTGAGCTTGAGACGGAGGATTCAAAGGACATTCCTCCGTTAAATATGATGGGTCAAAACAGCAACCACACACGATTTTAGGGAGCATAACTTGGTTTAGGGAGGCCGACTAGAATTTGTTTTCTATAGCTTTGAGTTTCGTTTGTATCACGGTCATTTCGGATTTTACTGCGGTAGAAATATTGAGCTGATAGATACCTGTCCTAGACGAAGACGATGTTGGTCTAGTGCTCTACCACTGTAATGTCTGTTCAACGAGATCTTCCAGAAATTTCTAAGTTTCGCCATCGTCTTTTGACATGAAATGGCATTGACAAATGGTTTCTAGCATTTGTTTTGTCGCTGGATTAACACCTTCATATATAATTCGGCAAAGTTGCCATCTATCGATTCCGGATGAGAGCATTGGACAAGAAGATCTTTAAACCGTTCAAAGCATTTCCAAAATGGTTCGTTGGGATGTTGGGAAAACTGGTTAATCTCACTTCGAACACGGACGGTTTTATGATGAGGATAGAATTTCTTAAGGAATACTATAACGAATTCATCCCATTTAGCGATAGAATGTGCGGCAATGCTATAAAGTCATTTTTTGCTAGATCGCACAAGGTAAAAGGAAGAAGACGTAATCGCATAGTATCCCCTGAAAGTTGGGTTGTGCTCATCATTGCACATACGTTTTCAAATTTGGTTATAAAAACGTATGCGTCTTCGGATTCAAGCCCGTGGAATTTGGGCAACAAGTTGATGAAGTGGGGTTTAATTTTGAAATTATCCCCATTGGCTGGTGGAAGAGACAGACAAGTAGGAAGGGGTCCACATACGGGGTAGAATCTTTCTTGGAGAGAGATGCGCGGTGGATTCTGCGCACTTACGGGTAGCGGCAGGGTGGTATCGTTAAATCGCGATGGAGATCTGTCCATTTCGGGAGATGTAGTAGGTAGAGGAGAAACAGAAGATGAAGAAGTACCGACTTCGGAGTCGATAGAAAAAACGCGGACAAGACGGGCACTAGAATCCCGTGTCCGGCCGATCATGCACTAAGCAGGTTTAGTGCACGTGGCAGCGTGTGATATGTGAGAACTCTTTTAAGAAGGTTTATTTTGAAAAATAGTCGGACTTGAGGCTTGACTCAACAAATCACAAAATGCACAATCAATCCCTAGAACTAGGGTCACCTAAGTCAAGTCACCAGACCGCTCCTAGACTTCTAAAGGACAAGTCGCATGATCAATTCTCTACTATCTCCTTATCAATCTTGTGGCCAGGTAAGTAGAAGGAAACCGCTATACGAATCATCAAAATAGCGGGCCTAATTAAGTAACCACTTTCCTTAGTCACACTTGCCTTAGACACCATAAGAAAAATGCGGATAAGAAATAGATTACCCACGACTCTCCTCTGTCCTAATTGAGCGCGAATGTCCTTAGGGGCTAGGTCTAAATATTTTTTAATTAATGCAGGGGGAGAGTATGCTCGTTTGTGATTTGTGGGGCCTAGGAAGGGTGATGAAATCTCCACCTAATCCGGATTTGGGTTTATTTCCCTTTAATATCCGTTTAGATATGGAAAAACAAACCGAAAACAAAACACGCAAAAAGATTTTTGAACGGTACTATTTTCAAAGAATCCTGCAAATAAAATCAGTTTATTGGAACTTTAGAGAAGAGATAAAGATAGTAGGAGAGTACCTGAGAAGATTGGAGGCCCAATTCTCCTAAACCGCCGTGGTTCCACTGCAAAACCTCACCAAATGCCGCGGTTCTGCCGCCGATCTGGGTGATCTTCTGCTAATTTTTCTTCAAGTCCTTCCTATACTCCTCTGGTCAAAGTTGGAATTCTCTGGCTCTCCGTTGGCTTGCTCCGGTTACTCCAGATTTCCTTGCAAAACTTGCACAATAATCGTTAGATACACAAGATACGGTTTTGGTTCTCTTTTATGTTATATTCGCTGGATTTTATGAGAAATCAACCCGAATAACAAGGAAAAAAATTACGACTGTTTCCCCGGCAACGCCGCCATTTGATTATTCTGCTAAAAAAGTGTTTTCGAAAGTAACCGCAATTAAGACGATGTCGCTAGTAACTAGCCGTGATGAGTACGGGTTGTCCGCAGGGAAACATGAACTCTTTTCTCGCTTTAGACGAGTTGATTAAAGAAGGGTGATTGTTTGTCGTTACGGATATAGAATTTATAAATAAAAAGTTTGTGGGGTTCATAGGACTTAGTAGTAATGGATGAATAATTAAAAATGACTCGTTTTATCTTTTAATAGTTTAAAACTAGATCGATAGTGATGAATGTAGATTAGGGTCTCTTGGAAGAAACTAGGGTTTCCCCACTACTAATCCTTGTCCTTGTTGGATATAGTGCCCTCAGAGTCAATTATTGGATCACAGGCACGTGATTGCAATGATTGAGGGAGGACCTATACCGGTAGGACAGTCTTACTCGAGATGATAGTATGCTATCTGGTTTATCTTTATCATCGTGTACTATTTTAGGTGACCTTACAGGTCACTATTGCACATTGATAGAGCCCCTAGGATTCTTGCTTGACTACCAGCAGTATGAGGGCGATCATATACGTGGGAGCTGGGGTCTATAAGCACATCCTTAAAAGGTCCCTAGTCGTGGGAGTTTCGAGACAGGGCATCGATTCTCCAGAGTAGACTAGTGTATACAGTCGAGACCCCGACGAGGGGCGGTGGCCGGTCTCACAAGCCACCGGTGTCAGTTGGTTCACCTAAGATGTATACAGGTGCTCATTGGGTTATGAGTACACCGGACAGGACTCGCCGGGAACCTGCTAGTTGGTATTATATCTGACGTCAGATAGCAGTTCCCTGGTGAGATGTGTACATGTTAGTTCATCGACCTGAGATCGTTATTTGTCTCGTGTGAGTTCCCACTGTGCTTTGATTACTACCCTACCACGGCTCAAAGGAGTCGTGCAAACAGGTTTTAATTAGGTACAGTCCCGAGCCACATGGAGGCAGTGAGCGGATCTGCAGGGGTTCGTCTCTCCCGGTATTGGGGGTGAGGTCGCGCTGTGTCTAGGAGAGCCAGTACATGAAAAGTCCTTAGCCAAGCCAGGAGATTTACTGGTAGGTATTCCAGTAGTATCTCAGGATGTTCTGGGCTGCACTCCGACACGACTTGTACCGCTTTGGGGGGTCTGACTTTTACCAACCCCCTAGGCCCGCCATGCGATGCTCATAGACGAACGGACCGGACTGTACGGATATTGTCACTGACAGGCTCAGTAGGGTGTCAGGATGAGTTCGCTCATCGACATCCCTTTTAGTCAGTACCTGGTAGCCCGTTACGTATTGGCTAATATCTCTGACATGCTAGTGGTTAAATCCACAACCAAAGTATTGACGAGTCTTTAGAGTCCCCCACAGACCAGTTTCTCAAGTTTCGGGCGAAACGCTGTAGAGGCCGTATGGAGATATGGCAGGGTTCGATCAGATACGTGCGGTATTGC
Organism: Agapanthus africanus; assembly: GCA_030015575.1. Lineage (NCBI taxonomy): Eukaryota > Viridiplantae > Streptophyta > Magnoliopsida > Asparagales > Amaryllidaceae > Agapanthus > Agapanthus africanus. The sequence goes on from CM057342.1 coordinate 295,584,178, forward strand.
ACGGATCGTGATCGGACGGATTTTACTAGCGGGCTTTGGTTTAAGCCGGATCCTAGTATTGTTCAGTGTAGATTTTGTCTCTCCGCATTTGTGTTCAGTGGGAATACAAATGCGGGCATGTATATGCAGTCGCGGGGTTCTCCTGTAATTTATTACGGGATCAGTTTTCTGAAGTTGCCAGTTTGCATTCCGTTCCGGCCAGTTTTCCTTTGTTCCTTCACGGCCGGACTTTTCCGTTGGAGGGGCTAATTTGCAAGTTCGCAAATTAGCATTTGTGGAGGGGGTCCTTTGTAAATGTGTGGCTTCATAATCATGAGATTCTTTTTTAGTCTCTTCCATTGCATTTAATGTGATGGTGTGTGAAAGGATTTGATGAGAAATGGTGTGACCATTTTTAATTGATGTTTTATCATTCATTTTCCTTCCTTCCATTATTGGATTTTTCCCTCCACCATCTCTTTAGGGGCCGGCCATTTTGAGGGGAGAGGGGATGAGGTTTCTTTTGGGTGGGGAAAATTTATCACTCTCTTTTGATAGCTACAAAAATTCCATAGCTCCTTTTCCTTTGTTGATTTCTCCACCTCCACATAAAAGGCAACTTCAACCCTAAGAGACAACCATTCTACACTTGCCTACAGCATTCCTTGGGCATGTCAGCTCGTCAACTTCGTGCCCGAGTTGCCTCGGTCCAGAGGTGGGAGCCCGTAAAAGAACCCGGCGATGTGGTGCCCGTTTCGACGAGGAGGCGACGACCGGAGATTCCGCGAGGAGATCGGAGTGGAGGCGAAGACCGAAGGACACAGATCGCTTGGTATAGCTTCTTTACTCATCTTTTAGTTTGCTAGTAGCTAGGTTAATGGCCCGATCCGGGTTAAAAGTGCGCGGTGATGCCGGTTTGCAAGTTCCGCAAAGTTTTTCGTTTCCGCGTTTCCGGCGTCGGATTGACGGCCGGGACGCCGCCGTGCACTTACATTCCTTACATTGATCTCTATTTATGTTTAGCTTTTAACAAAACAAGTGTTAAACCAATCTTAAATCGTGGTCGTGACTATCAATAAATTAGTAACGCGCCCGATAAGGAGGGTAACATTTATTTTGCTAAAGTTTATATACTTTAAAATATATAAAAGAAATTAAAAGATTTTCTCATCCATTGTTCTACTCTATCCTCCAAACCCTAGTAAGCTAGGAATTAATGGCTCATGGTTAAGTTAGAAGAAAGGTTGAAGAATGAAATCATAATGAAGGTGCAGAAATTAAATGCAAAAAGAATTAAAACTCAAAACTATCTTTATAAATCAACTATTGCATACAACTAATCTTCTTAGAAAGTAGAATACAAGAACCCTAGTTTGCTCTAGATCTCTTTATTTTAGGAGGTAGATGAATAGATGATAATCACTCGGATACGTGAATCTCTTGGATCTCTTGATCTCTTCAGTTGATGATTTTCAATGTACAGCTCTCAGTCCGTTATATAGTCCTCGAAATCAGAAACCCTAGATTCCATATGAGAATATATGCTGTTAAGATCCAAACCACCAAATATCACATCCAACTGCCATCAAAGTGCCGCGGATCCGCCGCGCTTCCCCCTATTTGGCCGCCCTTCCATCGCAACTTGGTGGAGTTAGGATTAGGGATTTTTTCTGGTATTTTGTGTTGATATTTGGAGATCCTCTTGATGTCTAGATTCTGAAAATAATGCTCTGAGTCTCTGCCGTTGCTAAATCTCTCGATTTGCTTCTAAATATTGACAGATTCGGTTTCGATATCCCGATTTGATTCGGATCTCTTGCTTGGATTCCAAACTTGAGCTAATATCTGCACAATATCTCAATTCATAGTGTTAGTAGCATTTGGTATTTTTAAGATATTATCCTAACCATTTAAATGATATAATATCTTAAGAATATTGATTAGAAATATTTGATATGATATGCATATTTTAATTACTAAGATTTTATTTAAATATTATATGCATATATTTTCCCTCATTATGTTAATTATAATGTAGAAATATATAATAATAAACTTTTTACAAATAAACCCTCATATGTTCTGTATTTACAATAAACACCTTTTAGTACTCAACAATAGTAGGGAAAATGTTCATTCAAATGTGCAATATATCAGACTAATCACGATCCAATCCGCATATTTCTCTTTTTTGATGAAGCCAGCATCGATGAGTTTCTTAGTTTCCTCGATAATCTTTTCTTCTAGCTTCCTTCTTATTTTTCGAGGATCTTGTTCAACTAGATATAGCCAGCTTATGCACGACTACTTCAGAAGAGTGGTCAGGCATTTCTTTGTACGTCCACGCGAAACAGTCGATGAACTCATGTAGCAGGACGATTATCTGTTCTTTCGTTTCCTCTGACAAGAGTAAGCTGATGTAGGCCAGCCTTGGATTATCGGGCGTTCCCAAATCAATCTCGGTTAGCTCGTCGAAGGTTGCTTGTCCGCCATCTTCGAGCTCTTGAGGTGCTTTTTCTGCCTCGGCTAGCTCGGCTTCATTATTTGACTCTTCGCTGGCTTCACCAATATGGATTATGTAGCATGTCTTGATGTCGGGTTGAATGAAACCTATGCCCCGTCTATCTGGAATTCGTCCATCGATGAGTGCTCGGACCTGAGGTGGGTGTCATAGACCCTCATAAAACTTTGCTTCGGATTCCATTTGACGCAACCGACATCCGCACTTTTAAAATATTCCCGCATCTCGGGCGCATAATATTTTAGATTGAGGACGGCTCTTATGCCTCTCTCACAGGGATGGCACGTGACAGACAAATCATCCGGGTGCACGACAGGATTTGACCCATAAAACATGATGCCCTTCTGTCCACTTTTTCTTCCAGGAACGTAAAAAGTTTTCAACTGGTCCACGGTAGAGACTGACAACGCATCGAGCTCTTTGCACATCTGCTCCGGAACCCTTGTGATGGTCAGGGGCCCTTCTATAACTTTGAAAGTTTATCTTGGTTTCGCTTTTTGCATGAGAGCCCAATCTACACAGCTGTTGTAAGACGGGTCCTCTTCTTCTGATTCTTCAGTGTCACTGCCTAAATAAGGACGAATTTTGCTGCCGAATAGGCATTTAATATCAGACTCGTCCGTATTGCTACCGAAATGAGGGTGAGTTTTACGGAAGGACGGACTTCCAGTGTCGGATTCATCAGTGTCGCTGCCAAAACACAGACGCACTTGGGGGTTTTTGCTTTTGAAAGTGACAGCCAGCTCAGATTTTCTTTTGAGTTTCGGAGTCATTTTGTTTTGGTCAGTTGTGGCTCAGCATTTTAGGGGTTCACGAAGTACCGAGAATCTTCATATCAGATTTCATGCACACCGAACGGCTGGATGTCTCCGTCTATGCGTCTTTCTTTTCTATTTTTGGTATATTTCATGCACTGATAGAAAGTTGACGGAACGATGCTATAATCGTGGAGCCACGGCCGTCCTAGGAGAATCTTATAAGACGTGTCAGCGTCGATCATGTATATTTTGGCCTCGGTTTACAGATCCCCAAATTTAATTGGCAGAGCTATGGACCCCAAAACTTGCTGGCAGTTTTGATTGAAGCCTTGGATAACTATCCTTTCTCTTGACAGGTGCCGGACGTCCATTGACAAACACTTCAGAGTCCGTAAGTTCATGATGTTCATTGAGGACCCCGAACCAATCAATATGCGATTAATTCGGTCTCCGTCACTATACCATGTCATGTAAAGTGGTCGGTTGTACTCAGCTATTCCCAGTAATAGGTCTTCATTCTTAAATATGACCGCGGTTGTATGCAGAGTGTACTTGGCCTCTTTTATATTAATTTCCGTGAAACGAACCTGATTTCGCTTGGGGTTTTGCAAAGCATGAATGAGAACATCTCTGAGCTCCTTGGATAGGACTAGAACATCATGAAGGGTGTATTTTTCCTCCTCGGGGATGACCCGTGCAGCAAAGGTCGCAGGTGTATGAAAATTGGTGTAACAGAAATAAGATATTCTATGTTTTCAAAGTACTAATGTTTTTGTTATTCAGCTTTCTGAAAAGAGTTATATCTCTAGAGAATAATGGAGGAAAGAGGCCATAGGAGTGGATTTCCTCCTATGGCGTCGGAAAAATACACCCTCCATGAATTTTTCGACGATCGGCATACATCACCTCCATCTTTATCATTTAAGACGTGGATATATCAAATTTCATGTGATTACACCATTTTTCACCGTGGATTTAGTCGGTGCAAAATTAATGGTTTACCGACAATATAACATTTTACATTTCTAATTCAACGGTGAAAATGTGATGGAATCACATGAAATTTTGTATATGTACATCTTAGATGATAATGATAATGATGATGATGATGGATGCTGATCGTCGAAAAAGATGATGGAGTTTGTATTTTTTCGACGCCATAAGGAGAAAATCCACTCCTATGGTCTCTTTCTCCATTATTCTCTAGAGATATAACTCTTATCTGAAAGCTGAATAATAAAAATATTAGTACTTTGAAAACATAGGATATCATATCCTGTTGCACCAATTTTCATACCCCTGTGGCCTTTGCTGCACGGGTCATCCAGGCCTTAGCCGACGGCGAGATTAGGGCTTCGACGGCGAGATTAGGGTTCCTTCGACGGCGACCCAGCAGCTCAACAAATTCTTCTCGAATTTCCCATGCGATTTGGACCAGCTTGGGATCGAGGCTGCTCTGCAAGGGTTTTTGATCTGGCCTAGGTTTTTTTTGAAGACTTCGAAGCTACCCATCAGGCTTGTGTTGATTTTTTGAGTAAATTTCTTGGCCATTTCAGCAAATATCTTTGATGCTTCTCTTACGATGATTGTAATAGTTCTCTTAGTTCAAATCATTTAACAAAATGTATCTTTGACTGGTTTGTTAATCATTTTGTTAAAAAATATGGCTTTGAAATTGTGGTTTATTGAGATTTATCCAATCTTGGGTATCTGATCCAACTTTCTTATGCGATAATTGGTTTGTCACAAATACCACATCCTAAGAAAAACTTGGATTGGTTGGAAAATGAATGGATAAGGTTTAGGTTTCTTGTGCTTGTTTGCACCATACATCAAATTGGTCTATTTGGCTATCAATTGGTTTCCTTGAATCTTAACCTTCCTAATTTATGTATTTTAATTATCAGGATGAATCTTCTTCATTACTCTGTACATTACAATATTTTTAGTTTAGGCTTTTGATAGTAATGCTAATGCTCTATCACGTTAAGTAGATGACCCCAAAGAATTTGTGGATTGTACTGAAAGTTTAATCTTGTTGATTGTTTTGAACTATTACAATAAACAACCTATCAGGTTTTTTTTATATCTTGATGGGTTCTTCTAATTTGACATTCCCGTGAATTGGGTTTGCATAAAAATTGCAAATGTGTGGAGTTTTAGATTATTCCCGTGAATTTGTATGTATTTGGAAATCCCTAAATGCCAGTAATTTTGATTGGTACTTACTTTTTTTGTTTATGGTTTACAATCATGATTCATAATGTTGCTTATGTCTTTTGATTGCATCATTTTAACTTTTATTTACTAGGGTCATGATTTGCTTCATTGATGAACCAATTTTTTGGATGCTATGTTTCTATGGATTTTTAGATGTGTTTCAAAGCATAAGGAATATACTGTGTGATGACAAATTCATATGAATCAATTTCTGGATGCTTTGTTTCTATGGATTTTTAGTTGTGTTTCAAAGTATAAGGAATGTACTGTGTGATCACAAATTCATATGTAGCTGTGTTTTCATGAATTTTTAGCTGTGTATCAAATGATTGCATCATTTTAACTTCTAGGGATTTTATTCCCCATTTATCCCCATCTCTATCCTCCCTCCTCTCCTTTCCTCTTTCGGGTGATCTCAATAGCGGTGACAATCATCTATCATTGCTGACGATCATCTTAATCATTCTCATCTAACGATATATATCTAGCCACACACCCTAATTCGAATTGCCTGTCGATTTTCTTCATTTTTCAAGCTTCATCTCCGACAAAATCAAACAGTAGCTCACCGAATCGAACAACTAGTTTATTCATATTCGTTTTGTGCCTTATTTCTAATACTAGAAAGCATGTTGGCTGATTTTGTTGGTTTGGGAGTAGTTTGGTCATTGGAAATTTTATTGTTGTTTTCTTTTTCTTGTTAAAATGATTCTATATTGGTTAATTCTTTAACAATGCCATATCAATCCTATCATCAATATGAGCACAAGATAGGCTTCTCGTTTCTCTTACCAAATCTACTATCATGATGTTCCAAAGAGCAAAGCTTTTTGGGACTCATTTGAGAATTTATTTCTGAAATAGTTATGTGGTCTTGCTGAAGAGTTTTCAAAATTTGTGTCAGCCAATATTGAAAACCGCGATAGCGTAAATAACAAAAAAAATCCCAAACAAAAGCTAGGCGGTTTATTAATATATTAATTAAGGGAAAAATAAATAGGGTTGTACTAAATATATAAAGTGGTAAAAATAGTCAAAAAATAAAAGGATAACTTTTTTAAATTACTAGCATACCAACAATTTTTCTAAAATTCAATTCATGAGTTCACGTTTCTCAATCATCATTAATGATTCATAAGAATAGCAACAATAGTCCAATTCAAAACCCGAAACAAATCGAAAAAAGCGAGAATTAATAATAATTGGATTAAACACTCACCAGGTGACCGTAGACGATGGAAAACTAGGCTCGGATTGGATCTGATTAAAGTGGCTGCGATGGCCTCGAAATTTAGCCGACGATGAGCTGCGCTGACCGGCGATGAGGACGGATGGTGGCGACAGCGTTGGGATATGCATATCGACTTGGGGGGAGGGCTGCTCGTATGCTTTAGATTTTAGAATCAGAACATGGTTTCTAAATGTTGTTATTGGGTCTAATAGGTCAAGGTCGGTTCATTAATAAAATATCCGCAAAAATTGGGGGTCTAAACAATTTTTATATTTATCTTTGTCATATTAACTAAAGGATCCGTTATCGCATGTTTGGTTGGGCTGGTGCGAAAAGAGGTTTTAGCAAAATTACTGTTGAAGAAAACTCTTTAGGTAAAATTGCTATTGTAAAATATGCTTTTTGATTTGAAAAGCTGTTTGGTTCAAAAAACTGTTAAGAGTTACGGAAGTGTTGACTGTTTAAATGATCATAAAGTACATCATTTTTCTTAATAGTTGAGAGAAATCAGTGAAAGAAAATATCATTTTTAATTTACAATTTACTTTCAAAATATTCACAAAAGATCAAAAGATTTGCACAAAAATATCTGTAGAAAAATATTTGAGATTCATCCTCTTGATTTATGGATTTTTCGTCGAAGTCGAGAGGCTTCAATCGCCTGATGCATGAAGCTCTAAACTTAGATCTCGTGATCAACCTCTCGATGATCGCTTTGAGCTTAGGGGCCTCGATCGACTAGGGTTTTTCGTCATCATCATCTTTTTAGGGCTTCGATTTGGGGCCTCGATCGTCCAGGGCTTCGAACTGGAGAGATAATGGAGGGAAATCAAGTGCAAAGGTTGGGCAGGAGTGATGACGATGATGAGGAGACGATAGGAATAAAATTTTTTTTAGGAACTTTTTCCTAAAAGCTTCATTTTTTAGCCTCTGAAAAAAGAAGATTTTTTTTTTCTTTAGCTCCTAAAGTGCTTTTGGACATATATTTGGTATTTTTCCTTCAAAAGTGCTTTTTAAGCTCCAAAACAGCTTTTGGGAGCTCAAAACGTTCAACCAAACGGACCCTAGAAGTCTCTAAAGGATCCGTTATTTTAGCTAAAAGCCATCAAAAAGCTTGCAGATATTTTAAATTTTTATTGAATTTGAGTTTTATCAGGTCTTTCAAAATCTATGTTAATAGTATTTATTATTCTATATTCTTAACTAAAAATTTAAAGAATCTTTACTATCTTAATTAAAACTATTTAAGATATTTCTCACATAAAATTAAAGTGATAAAACATATATTTTTATCTCTATTATTATTACTAGGACAGAAAGTGGTGATCTGTGCTCTCATATTTAATTGAAATTAAATATTGAGAAAAAACAAGAAAAATTATTTAGTGTAAGATAGTTTACCGTTTTGTTAATAAAATCCTATAGAATCAAAACAAAATCATATAGAATCAATTGTTCGCTTTAAACAACAAATTATATTATTGTTAACAAAAACATGAATTGTTATAATAATCAGCTAATCCTTTTTTATTTTATTAATTTAATCATGTGGATACATGCCAAAATGGTAGTTTATTTAGTTAATATGATAAAGATAAATATAAAAATTGTTTAGGCCTCCAATTTTTGCGGGTATTTTATTAATGAACTGACCTTGACCTATTAGACTCAATAACAAAAACATTTAGAAATCCTGTTCTGATTCCGAAATCTTGGGCATACGAGTAGCCCCCAAGTCGATCTGCATATCCCCATGCTGTTGCTGCCATTCGCCCTGTCACCGGTCAGCGCAGCTCGTCGTCGGCCAAATTCGAGGCCATCGTAGCCACTTTTGAGTCACATGAGGCAATTAGATTCAACCCGAGCCTAGTTTTCCATCGTTTACGGTCACCTCGTAAGTGTTTAATCCAATTGTTATTAATTTCCTTACTTTTTTGATTTGTTTTGAGTTTGAATTGGACCATTACTATTCTTGTGAACCATTGATGATGGTTGAGAAACGTGAACTCATGAATTAAACTTTAGAAAAATTGTTTGTATGCTAGTAATTAAAAAAATTTATCCTTTTATTTTTAGGCTATTTTTACTACTTTTTATATTTAGTACAACCCTATTTATTTTTCCCTTAATTAATATATTAATAAACTGCTAACCTTATACTGTTTGAGATTTTTTTGCTATTTACGTTTTGCGCTATTGCGATTTTCAATATTGGCTGACACAAATTTTGAACTCTTCAGAAAGATCACATAACTATTACAGAAATAAATTCTCAAATGAGTCCCAAAAAGCTTTGCTCATTGTAAATAGCATGATAGAAGATTTGGTAAGAGATGCGAGAAGCCTATCTCGTGCTCATGTTGATGATAGGATTGATATGACGTTATTAGAGAATTAACAAAAGCTGATTCATTTTAGCAAGAAAAAGAAAAAAACAACAAAAGAATTTCCAATGACCAAACTACTCCCAAATCAACAAATTCAGCCAACATGCTTTCTAGTATTAGAAATAAGGACAAAACGAATGTGAATAAATTAGTTTTTTGATTCGGTGAGCTGCTGTATGATTTTGACGGAGATGAAGCTTGAAAAATGAAGAAAATCGACAGAGGCAATTCGAATTAAGGTATGTGGCTAGTTATAGATCGTTAGATGAGATTGATTAAGATGGTCGTTAGAGATGATTGTCACCGCTATTGAAGTCACCGGAAAGAGGAGGGAGGATAGAGATAAGGGTGAATGGGGAATAAAATCCATAGAAGTTTGGCAATACTGAGTAAGAAAATAAAACATCAGACGCTTTGAGTATTGAGGTTGATGACCCCGATTTTCAATTAATGCTAATTATATGATTAATTAGGGTGCTTATGTTGATATGGAGACTTTAAGGTCGATTTTGATAATTAAAATCTTTTGAGGTCGATTTTTAATATAAATATTAATTGAAGATTATTATTTACAAAATTGTCCAAATTATGAATATTTTTCCCGTCTTTTAAAACTTTTTCTAAAGAGAGGTCTTCATGTGAGCTATAGAAATAATATTATTTTGATGGGATCCATATGTGTTTGCATTACAATAGTGGAGACTAGGTTTTTGCATGTCGGTGTATATTAGATATTGTATCTCTTAAATGAAAATTATGCGATTTAAATAGAATGTTTCAGAATAAAGTTCCATAGATAGCTTTAAAATTTAAAAGATCTAAAATTTGAGGTTTTAAAATAAAGTTCTAGCGGTATCTCTAAAATTTTAATAGGATGACTTGGACATTAGTTACGTAGATGGAGGGAAGGAGGGAGATAGAAGTTTGAATTTTGAATTTAACATGGGCATTATTTTTTTTGTATGTGATGATGATGTGGATATCTTGAATGAGAGAATAGATTGATATATTTTTCTTACTTGAATCTTTTTATTAAAAAAAGTAAGCTCATCAATTGAAGACATGAGCTTCACTTGAGGAGTTTGCATTACAAGAGTAAAATAATGCATGAATTTTGCTTAAATTTTGAATTTTATGAATATTGATCAAATCAAATAAACCGCTACGGAATATTTGGTTTTATCTCCGTAAAAATTATTAATAGGATGTGTTTATCCAGGGACCATAGCAAATCATTCGAAAGGTTTCCGATAACTTATCGAAAAGTATAGAGGAGTCAATTATTATTAATCAAACCAATAGCATTTTAATGAAAATTTTGAAAACCTAGGGCAATCTAATAAAATGAATCTATGGCTAGGGAAGGGGGAAAATGCGCCTTTCTCCAAACATTAATATTTTCAATAGAAGAATAATATGTGATTTTATTATAGAATATTAAACATTCAGTATACTGACACAAAATTAGTATTGATATGATGCATGCATGCATATGCCAGACATCATAAAAAAATGCCGGGAGAGAAATTTAAGATATGCTTATCTAAAATAGTAGAGGTGTTTTAAATTTGAGACTATCTAAACAGTCAGACATAAAATATCAAATACCCCCTCTGTTTTTTCATGCTTTGTTAGTCGTTCCCTAACAATGTTATTATTTTAGCTACCTAGTCCAAAAATGCCTCTATAATTGTATTATGTTTCATCTGCAATTTTGTTATCAGTTTGTAATTAATTTTTAATGGAAGGATGATTTGGATATAGGAAATTATTAGCAACTAAAAATATTACAAAGATTGTTAAAACAGGAAGCCCTTGTTTAGGTATTGAATTAGGATAACTGGTGTTTATTGGTAAGTGAAGGTAAAGGTGACACAAACTCTGAATTGCAAGCCCCAAGCTTCAATTAAAAATAAACTGGTTATGGAAAAATGAAGTTTAGAAAACTTGATCAGATTAGAATCGAGATAACATTTGCTCCAAAATGAATCCCAAAAGGTACAATTAGCATTTTGGAGTTGCAGTTTTACTTTATGAAACTCCAGTTTAGAAATATTAACTCTGTTCCCACACAAGACCCCGAAGTGCAGGCCTTTAAAATCAGGAGTGGTTTAGTAAAGATGAAGGGGCTTGGCTGCAATTTTCCTCAGGATTTGGGTTTCATAAAAAGGCCCCTCCTTTCAACCCCTCTCTCTTTCTTCGTCTTCTCGCCAAAATTCTAATCTTAAATCCTAATCTCCGTCGCAGCGCCGCCTTCATCGATAATTTCAGCCATCATTGCTGCCTCGCCTGCAACAGGGGCTTTTTGAATGATGCGATAAGCACGGATTAGCTCATTAGGTACTTAATCTTCTTCTATGACCTTTGCATCTCCATCTTATAAAATGTTTGTGTGCCTTCATTTTCCTGAATCTGAAATCAATTGGTTGTAAGGTTCAAGTTGAATCTGAATTGGAAAAAGTTACCTTCTTGGATGTATAAGAACTGTTCTGAATTGACATTGGAGATTTGCGATTGATTTGTACACCATATGACCTCCAATTTATATTATTTGTTTTAAGGGTCTATTAATTTGGAATTTGAATCTTCCTAGACCTGTATTCCTTTCAAAATAAGTCAATTTTTGCGAGAAATGTGAGAAGAATAATATTTGGTTTCCCCCCATAATTTTGTTTTAGGAAGGTACGGGACAAATAATTAATATGTGAATGACATGAAAATGCATGTGTTTTGGGTTTGGATCCGTAAGTTCCATAATTATATACAGTAAGAATATATCTTTTTAGGATGCACCAAACCTGAAAATTTGGGATGAATTTGGGGTAGCTATCGGGTTCCACTGCAAACTCTCTTTTTATTTGTCGAATCATTTTCCTGTGATGTTCTAATATTAGGTTACTTGTGCCCCCTTGATATAAACTAACATATTTCCTCTTTGATTGAAGTTTACAGGTATCGGTCTCTGCATTTTGCTAAATCTTTTTTCTTCACTATGGAGGTGAGATATAACTTCTTAAATGCGAAATAATAAGTATCCTTGAACCCTCATTTTACATTATATCTGACCTTTGTCTTGGCTTGTTTATAGGGAGAAGGAAAAATCATTGATATCAACCAAACTTCTGCTGTTCTTGCACCGGAGACAAATATCAAAGGACTCTCTGTGCCAAATAGAGAGCAAGTAATCTTCAGACCACCAACGGAGAGGAAATCACTTTTAGGTATGTATCTGTCTTGGACAGACTGCTCCCCCCAATAAGTTGTATCACAACCTTTTGAGGGTTAATGTTTTGTTGTGAACTGTTTAATTCTTGTTTGTACCTTGAGGATGCTAACATAGTAAATGATGTACCAGGTCTAGACGCTCTAGCGCGAGAGAAGAGAGAAGCTAAAGGTGGTACAGGATTTAAAGTTCCTGCTGAAAGAACCGTGTCAACCATATCTACTGTTGATGAAGATGAGAAATCTGGCATGGAAGATTTTGGTGATGGTGCATCTCAATGTGCACGTGTTCATTCACCTCGCCAATATCGTGGAAGTAACACAGAAGAGAAATCGCATTCAGGTAAAATGTCTTTTAATTGTCAATTGTCAGTCCTGGCTGTTTAATATGGAATGTATTAAAGGACATTCGTTGCAACTGTGTTTTTTTTCCCTTTCTGTCTTTCTTTTTTGGGAGGGGGGGGGGGGGGGAGGGAGACTTTCTTTGGCAGGTCTTGGCCCATTTTTCGTAAAGGTGCATACATGTTATTCTCTCTAGGATTTATGCATTGCGACATTGCCTTGATGGTTCCATTAGTTTTCAATGGAAAAATCATTTTGACTAGTTACCTGTGTTGTCGTGCTATAATATTGATAAGCTGCTTCATTTTTCAGTGTCTAATTCAACACATGAAGATGGAGGCTATACCCCACAAACGCGACAGGAGACACCACGCCATGAGGTACTTATTTCCCAAATTGTTGAATTCATCCCTTAAATCAGTCAATTTCTTTTATATCTTTATTACAGTAGAACCGATTACAAAAATATCAAGTGTAAATGGAAGTTTCTTTGCATAATTCTTTTTTTTAAAAAACATTTATGGAATCATATGTATCTGCTATGCTTTAATACCAGTTTATGTCTAAAGACTAGTTTCTTGGATGGGTTGGAACACTGGAAATATAGCTAAGACACTGTATTTAGTAAAAAGAGAAAAGGATTTACTGAATTCTGAGAAATAATTATATGCTTACTATATGTATTCTCCTGTTAGTGATCATAATTTCTAAAAAGCGGTTCAAGCAGCCAACTAGGTGGAAGCGATCTTAGATCACTTCGCTTGGGGCTGGGTGCTTTAATCAAGCGCTAAAAGTGCGTAGCCCCAATTTAAAATGGATGGACCCGTCTAAGAGGGAAGTAAGCGATTTTAAGGTCTTCTAGACTCCAGAGTCTAGACATTGTTATTTTGTATTTTGATGGTTGTTACTTATTATCCTGGTAATGTTTTCCATGCCATAGAGCCTTATTCAAGAGGCAAAGACACTCCCCCACTAGGTGGGAGGTCCTGGGTTCGAATCTCCTCACTTGCAGTGTCAAGGGAGAATTTTCAACCAAATATGTGGAGCAATTTCCAACGGCCTAAGGATTCACCCCCTCCCAAATGCTTACGGGCTGTTGCAAAAAAAAAAAAGTAATGTTTTTCCATACTACATTATTTGCCTTGGTATATTCACCTATAATTGTTTAATAATACTTATATTCCTTATATTTTTACTATAACATTATTCAATTACCCATGCCTTTTTGCTTTTTTTAATAGGGAAAATTGTTTCTAGCCCCAGTTTCTTAACTTAATTTATTTTTAAACCCATGAAGTTCCAAATTTGTGAAAAAACCCAAAAGTATATGTTGAATTTCTTTAAAAACCAAATCTTGATGTGTACACGTTTCTATGTATGTATTGCCAATAATATCCTTTAAAGATGTCATAAAATATATGTTATGATTCGATAAATAATGTTATGGTTTAACAAATAGTGCTATGATTTGATAAACCATGTTACGGTTTGATAATAGTGGTGGTTTTATGATTTGATAAATAATTTTATAGTTGTGTATACCTTGAGAAAGGGTAAAGTTGGCATTTTTTGAAAAATATCTACATTTGGGCTTGAAACATTCGTATTTTCCAAGTATTGGGTTGTTTAACAATTTTGAAATATGTGTTTAAAAATAAGACACTTCTCAAAGTGGACACGAAAACAATTTCTCCTTTTTTACATAAGCATATATTTTCCTAAAATAGATAACTCTGCGTAGCTGGCACCTAGGCAGTGCCTAGGCACTTAAGAGCCATACGCCTACCGTCCAGCACCGCCTTGCGCTTTATAACCTTGTTGGTAATGAATAATTTCTTTGCATTTTATTATGGACAGGGTTGTCCCTGTTAAACCTTTTTTCCTACGCCTCCTTACAAATTCTTTAAAAATATATATTGAAGGCATCCACTCCAGGAAGTTCCCGGAGCATTCGGAACAATATTGCTAATAACTATGATAAGAGGGCGAGACAAAGATATGACAGGGACATATCCTATCATAACAGAAGAGATGAACATAGGAGATCATCAGAGATGTATGCTTCAAATTATGGAAGAAAAAGGGGTAGACATGAAAGTAGAACATCGGGTTTGATTTTACTTTAAGAATTTATTGTTGTCTATCCTGAATTGATGATTTGCATAGTTGGTTATGCATCTATTGCGGCACATAATATAATTATACTCGTTTTTTGTAGGTAGGTCTGACTGGGACGATGGAAGGTGGGAATGGGAAGACACCCCGCATAGAGAAGATCGTGACGGTCATTTTGTGTCTCGAAGGCATCAAAATCTTTCACTGTCGCCAATGCTTATTGGGGCCTCCCCTGATGTACGCTTGGTGTCTCCATGGTTGGGTGGTACACCACGTTTTGCGGGTACAGTTCCTGGCGTAAAAAAAATTGAACTCTCTAGATTTAGTTTTTGATTCTTTTGTGACTAGCAATCATCTTTCCCTTTGCCGTGCACTTACAACGTATCTGCTTTTGTTAAGCTTCTTCGTGGGATCATGTTTTGCTTTCTCCTGTCCCAATACGGGCCGCTGGATCCTCCAGAAGATCTTCAGAGTCTCGCCATGTTGGGAGAGCTCATCAACTTAATTTTGCAGCTACATCAGGATCGGAGGTATTGTTTTATCTATGCCTTGTATTTTGATGTTCAGTTAATGAATGTGTATTAAGCTTATTAAACTTTTTATTTTTTTACTAATTTACGGAACATACATTTGCATGCACTACGTTATTGTGAAACCGTAGTGCAAAACTCTAATTTCTGCCTCTTCTTATTATGGATGGCTTGATTGGCTCTTTGTTAGTATATGTGCAATCAATAATAAAATTTCCATATTAGACTGCTTATTTAGTTACAGCGGTTGCTTAACATAGTTTGAAGCATTGAAAAATAGATATCTCAGAGACACGGATATAAAGAATTACTGCCATTGTCATCTAAATCTATATTTGAAATAACTTTTAGCATTAGTTTCGGAAAGTGGAAGGAGGAATTTTAGGTATACAGGGTTCAGAAAATTTGGACATGTTGGATTTGGAAGAAAAGCTACGGCGCTTTGTGCTCAATTTAAAATATCATAGCTGGTTAGAGTTCGGATAATTGGTACCGGGAAAATTAAAGAGAAGAAAGCTTAGACAAGAGTAGATAGAAGATATATGGAACATGGCTTGGGAGCATATTGCAAGGATGATGCTTATTATAATTGACCATAACTATACCGTCCTTAGTTTTTCACTATCTAGGAGAATCTTTTGTTCATATAGATTTATTCAATATTTTCTGTTGACTTTGGTTTGGTGCTAGTTTTTTGCACGTGCTACAAACGTCGAAAATCAATAAAGTTTTATATGATAAATTCAAATATGTCATGATTAAAATTTTAAAACATGATTGTCGATCTCTGAAAGAAATAGCTTTATTGAATGTGAATATCCTTATTTTGATTCTTGTTAGTATCTACTCAAATTTTTTTAAAGAAGTTGAACAATAACTAAACATATAAATATTTGACAACTAAGGGGTATAATCATTTTGAAAAATAAAATTTATAATTTGACTATGATTATTTTCATTAGGTATTACTTTACTACATGCCTTGTAAAAGATAAATTAAAAAATTATCTTACTACATTTCTTTTGTTCGACCTGGATTCTTAGGACAAACAAAAAAAGAAGAAATTAGGAAAGGAATCAATGTACATGAGTGCAAGCAAGTAATGATTTATATTCATGGACCCAGAGAGTATTGCATGCAAATAGACAAATTTCTTTGGAAACATTGTTTTATAATGCAGGGTAAATTAAAAAATCTATTAACTAACGAATCTTTAGCATGCCTTCCTCCCAATAAGAAAAAATTATTTAGTATAAATTAGAAATTTAGAATATGATGGGTAATAGAAGTTTCTTATATTGGGGGTATATATAACTTATCATTTTTCTCTTGACATATTGTACCTGTGATATTGTATGTAAAATTTGAATATATTAACTGGTTCTTTTTTTAGTTACAATTTTTATACTAATTTTTAAGATACATGCAAGTAATTTAGAAAAAAATACTATCAATTAACGAACGAATCTTTAGCATATATAATTTATCAACGTAATAATTAAAATTTGGAGGCTCCAATAGTAAACTTTTAACATCCAAATTAACAAAAAATTAGTTTCAATGAATTTATAATGGGATGATTCATATAATAAGAGTATATATACTTAGTAATCGTACATTAACATAAAAGTTCATGTTTAAACAAATGTTGACAGGAGAAAAATTTGATTGCATGCATTGTAGATATTATATTTATATATATATATATTATAGGAAAAATAGAGCTAAGGTATGCCTTAGCTAAGTTAGCTAAGCTATGTAAGAAGAGGAAATGCGATCTTTTTTTAAGTTACATCTTTTATAGTTGGATGAGCCCATCTTCCTTCTCTCACATAGCTTAGATAACTTTGCTAAGGTATACCTTGGCTTCATTAACCTCATATATTGTAGATAAGAGTGTATTTAAACTAAATTAATGGTGAGCATAACATGACTGATGATAAACATGATAAATTTGCTTTATAAGTACTATGAATAGATAATGGCTAAATGATGAAAAAGCACATATTTTTCCTTTATTTACCCTTTACTTGCTTATAACCATACAACTTCGACTTTTTTAAAATTAACAATATTAACGAGACAAAGTGAAAGCTAAAACCTAAAAATTTAAGAATTGTTGGCTCTTGGAGTTTTAAGTTAGTTGCGATCTATTTGATGAAACATACATGCAAATGACTAAAGCTAGCCAATTATGTATGTATTGTTTTTACTGCTTTAATGCATCGAGATACCTGTAAGTGATTCATAAAGAAAAATGATATCTGCAAGTGTTGTTTTGGTTAGGCATTTAAATAACAATTTATGATAACATAATAACACATTCTTTCATTTTAACAAGCATAATTATATCCTAGAGCATACATGATTTTGATTGATTATTAGCATTCAACATCCCACCAAAAAAATTATCATATATTTAGTGGGAACATTTATAACTTATAAGCATGACAATTAAGCATTGTAAGCAAGGTTCGAGATTTCGTCCGAAACCACCGATACGTGGAGGTTTAGTATTGATTTCGGTGGAGACCGATACGAAACCAACTGAGACCGATACGTAACCAACCATACAATATCGTTTCGGCCAAAACTTTTAAAATCTTATTTTTATACCATTTTCACTGTCATTGTGGTCATTATAGGCCTTCGTTAGAAAACCGCAAAAAAGTGAATCCAAACTCTATATTAATACTTATCTAAGTACCCTTTTCAATATATTTTGCATCACGGCTAGATTTTTAAATACTAGAATCATTGTCTTGTAATATAGAACCATAAATTTAAGTATTTAATATATCTATACTTATGTATGTTGTATTACCGTCGAAACCGAAACTCGAACCGAGATTAGCGAAACTAGCCGAAACCCAGCTAAACTAATAAAATTATGAGAGACCGAAATCGAAACCGAGTTCTCGAACCTTGATTGTAAGAGCTCTAGAAAGTCGGATACCCCCAAGCCGGTGCTCTTTAGTCATCAAGTACCCCTGACCAGGTACTTTCAAGTCGGGTACCTAGACTCAATGACGTCCTATTGAGGCTGCAACAGATACCTAAAATAGGGTTCCGATTAGGCATCTAGTTTATTTTTCTAGGAGTAGTGGGAGTCCGTTCCTCCCCCTACTCCTTGAAGGTATGGAAACAATTTAATAACTGTTACCACCCCTATAAACATCACTTTAAGGGGGATCAGAGGAAAGAGAATCAATTGAAGTTGAGAAACACAGAGGTAGGAACTTAGAATAAAAAGTTGTTCCATTCTTTTCCTTCTTCTTGAAAGTATTACCATGGTCCAGGAGGACCATTTTGAGGAACTTTGATAAGTTCTTTCTATAAAATGAGTTCATCATGGCCACCTTTATGTTCTTGAACAGAGAACATGAAAATTTCCATGTTAAAAAAGATAGAAGAACTGTAGAACATAGCGATAATCCTATGGTCTTGCATATGAACCTTGACATAGGGAATCCTTATGTCGTTTTGGACTGTAGACACAACAAAGTATGTCTCAAAACTTGAAAAATGAGGGAACACCCTATTTTTGCCAATGAACTTGAAAATAAGGGACCCTATACAAATTTGGACATAACACCAATCTTATGTCCTTAAACAAATCTTGAACATAGGACGAGTTCCATATTTCCAAACAAATGTGAACATAATACATATACTTATGTTCACCACAAACTTTGAAAATAAGATGAATTATTCCACCCAAACTTGACAAGACTCATCACAAATGGGAGGTTTCCCTATAAAATCATTTTTTGGGTACCTCAAATGAGGTAGCCGCCTTTAACCCAACTTGGTTTGGAACGTTAAAAGAGGTTTCCGCCAACAATCAGCATCATTGGGTACCTCAGAGGAAGTATCCGCTTTGCAAGTCGGAAATCCCAAAAGGGGATCCCGCTTTGTGAATACATATGGTTGGGTCTCACTTAGAGCTACCCACCCACGCTCTATACAATGTTTGCTATGAGTCCCACTTGGAGCTATTCGTTCATGTTCAAAACAATATTAGGCAAGGTCCCACATGTAGTACCCGTCTTTATTCAAACTTGTGCTAGGCTTGGGTCCCCAAATGGGAAGTACCTGCCTATGCTCTAAACTGATGTCAACTTGACATTAAACCCCCTAACACTTTAAATCATTGCTCAGATTGTTTGTGATTCAACTGTTCGAATATTTTGATTTCTCTTGTACAATTTGAGATGTTATGTAAATTGTATTCAAAATGTACCCAAAACCAATGCAACATAATGATAATCCTTTTGAAATGTTATTTATGTTGTCTTTATTTGTAAGTATATCTATGTGATGTGATCTTTCCATTTACGATGCGATTTAAAGTGACCTAATACGGTATCCTGTTTAGATATAAACCTGAGACAATAGGGTGTAATTGACAATAAGTTCTCACGTTTATTGGAAGTCACGAACCCAAGACGTTCTGGTCAACATTCAAAACTCCAACCATTTGTTTTGTTTAAACTCTACCTATTTTAAATGTTGACTCGTTAGAGGTTTTTAAAGAGGGTAAACGACCTCCTACATCCAAACCTTGGAGAGAATACATGTCCATTGTCTCATTGGCAAGAGGAACTTTTCTACAACATGTGCTGTGGCATGAAAACATCATGGGATGAAATTAGTTAGTGGTGGAGAAGTAGAATTATATCGAAGAATAAATGGAAAGAATGGTCTTAACTCCTAATGTACATGTTAATGTTGTTATCATCCTATTTCCACAACAAACAAAAGAAAGAAGATGCAAAAGGTGGAGACTGATGGCTAGATTTAGGAGGCTTGTGACTTTTCTCTCCTAATAAATGAGGGCCCAATTATTTGGGCTTTAATTTGGTGTATATTTGCTACTTATTGCTGAAGGAGGAAACGGTAGTTTGACTAAAATAGCTGAAAACATTATAGACCCCACTCTAAAATTTGTGATTTTATTGACATCCAAGGATCTGATACAAATGCTATTTATAGCATTGGAGTAAAGCAGAGGCCTCGGCTTAAATTTCTCTTGCATGACAAAACAAGATCTTATCAGGTTACTTGAGCAGCTGTGCATATTCTTTACGCTAGTGTATCTTTTTTTGTTGATCTTCATGCTTTGATATCATGCTATATTTATACATTAAATGAGGTTTATATTTCCAAATAGCTTGTAAGCACTCATTTCAGCTTTGTATGATTTTGTTGTTTTTCAGGATTATGAAGCCGGTAAAAGCAATTTAGCTGGAGATGCAAATTATGAAGTCACTGATGAAATGCGACAGGAAATGGATTACTTTGCAGACCGCGCATGGTATCCAAATAAACTCATCATCAATTCAAATGCAAATATTAGAAGGCAGAAGCTAGATTAAAGGGAAATGATTATGACTAACTCATATCTGCTCTAGACAGAACGACTCTTGTTTCATCAAACACTTGGTCTATTTTATGAAAATAATATTAAGTTCGATGGCTGTTATATTATTAAATTTCAATAACATAATATTAAACATCGTTTCCATTTTTCATATTTTTCAATCAATAAACCTAACCATTCTAATATCTGAAAATTTATATGGGCAAGTAGATGCAGTATTCAGTCTGGTCATTGTTTGTTTGTGTATATACATCTTGGAAAGCAGATCGTCCAAGTATATATATAGTCTTATTCATAAATTAGTAAAAATGGAATTCCGCAAAAAGTATTGTTTTATGTATCCATTTGATGGTTAGCTCAAAAGGTAGATAATATTCTTTTCTTTTATGTGTCTCTGCCTATATATATATATATATATTTGTTGTTGAGTCCAATTCTAAAGATTCTGAATCTTCCATTTGACTCTAACTCATTTCACAATTGGCATTGTACAACATATTATCTAATATTTTTATGTTCTCCCTGGCAACTATGCTGTAGGTATGATAGAGAAGAACATAACACAATGGCTGATGGCGACAGCTCATCGCTGTTTCTTGGAGATGAAGCTTCTTATCAGAAGAAAGAGGCTGAGCTGGCAAAGAAACTGGTATGTATTGTTGTCAAGTACTTTTTTTCTGTATCAGCTATGGTTATTGTTGTGTAACTTGAGTTTTGATTATTTAATCCTAATTACCTCCAAAAAAACACCTCGAAGCGTCTTTGGCCGTCAACTTAGCGTATCTTGCTGTGCAATAAAGCTGGCACTACTATTTCTTCTAAACACAATACTTTTGTTCATATCTCCGTAGATCTTACTCCGTAACATAGACTAACAGTTACCACATTTCTGCCTCATGTGGTTTAAACTCATGAAATTTACTTATGCAACATAGATCATGCCATACCCTGCATGATAACTGCATGAATATTAGATTGAAAATCGGCCAGTATTTAGTTCTATTTTAAATCTTGCCAAGCTCATGCAACGACTAGGTAGATGCAGATGTCATACCCTTTGCAGTATTTGATGTTTGGTACGATAGCATGGAGGGAGATTTGAATGGGGGTATAGAGACACGAGAGTACTTTGGTCCAGAAGTTCCTTTGATAGATAAACTATGAACTGCAGCTAAAAAAATTCTCATTGGAGATTGAAAGAAGAAACACTAACAATAATTTGTATTGAAAAATTATATTTGTTCCTAATGTTCTCCTTAATGAATGCTGCCATGATTAAAAAAGTGTCACTTGTAGGAGTGTTGTTACCTGAAATCTTGAAGATTGATGTTTCTGATTAAGAAAACAAGGGGAAGGGATCAGCATTGGAAAGCTCGTGCAAGGTTATATAATCTAGTAACTGGTTTTGTACGATTACCCGGATAATGCAATGTATTTTTGTTTCTGGTTTCACTCAATCCTGTTATTATGGATTTTAGAAACCAAACAACCCTATTAGATATGACTATTGACCAGAACTCCAAGCTTAGATTCATGTTTTTCATTTTGATAAAGGAATATGTAACTTTATAATATCAAGGTTTCGTGTGTTCTAATTATTATTAGTTATGTCACATGTATATCTGCATGTTGCATTCTCTTTATGGGTGCTAATGAGGTGTCATTAATTTGCTTTTGGATATTTCTTTTCTGGGTAATGACACTAACAAGTATAAATTTATTCTGATCCTTGATTTCTCGATATGTGCATATTGTATCTGTTGGTGGTCGAAAGTAACTTGAGATTATATGATGATTGCAGACTCGGAAGGATGGAAGTCAGATGACACTTGCCCAAAGCAAAAAAATGTCCCAGTTGACAGCTCATAATGCTCAGTGGGAAGACCGCCAACTTCTAAGATCTGGAGCTGTAAGAGGAACGGAATTGCAAATGGAGTTTGAAGATGAGGACGAGCGCAAGGTTATACTACTCGTTCATGGTAAGTTAGTTTTTATTGGTCAGAGCTTTTAGTGATACGCTAGGAAGCATGAATGCTTCTAAGTTCTTAGCGAGCTTGTGTCCATGTTTGCACGACACTTTTTAATCATGTTTCGGACACTATAGAGTCTTGTTGGTTTTAAAGTTATAAAAAATGGCATATCAGAGCTGCATCAACTTAAAATTAAAAAAAATTAAGTATTGCTGGTACTACATGCCAAGACCATACCTACTTTACAGTAACATATCATACCACCAGCAATTTTAAGCTTAAATAAGCTAGTGAGAACAAAACGCTAGATTTTTTCTCAAATTTTTACCACCATGGTTAGATTCTTTAGCTCAAGGAAGCTAGCAAGTGGTGGGCCAACCATTATTTATACCCCCAATAATTTGTTGGTGATATAAGGCAACAATTTTTTTAATTTCTTTGATAGTAAAAACTTTTAAAATAGAACAAACTTTGAACCATATGTAGAGCGCGTATGTGTAGGCTAAAATGCAAGAAACCCCCTTTTACCCAAAAAGCAGGAAACCCCTCTTAAACTTGAAAACATGTACTTTACGCCGAAAATTTAACACCATCAATTTTTTGGTGTATATTTCCCGTAATGCTCCTAAACCTTTCTAATCCAAATTTTTTTGCCATTTTTCATTTCTAAATATTTCTCTCCAAACTTCTCTTCGTCATTTCTTTCCTATAAAACCTCCAATTCAAAACACTACATGCTTTCTTTCTAATCCTCAAAAGATTGGACATGGATTCAAAAGAGTATGGCTTTGGGAAAAAATTGAAGGAAATATAAAGAGAATATTAGGTTAGTCAATTAAATTATGAAAGAGCAACTTTTGGCATTAAAATATCTTATGGATGGAAAAGTTAACACCGTTAGTTTTTTTGGGTAAAGTGCATGTTTTTTTTTGTGTGTGTAGGGAAGTGATCCATTGCAAACCGGCATGCGTTTATTAAAAAGGAGAACTCTTGGTCTATGACATATTTGAATGATCCGATCCGTTCAAGTTGATCACCCTACTCTCAAATATATGTGTATGAAAACTCAAAGAATTTGAAGACCTGTAAGAGATGCATTGGATGAAGTTTATGTTGCATTATCGAAAGACGTTCATTTTTGCAACCATTGATGTATTGGTTAGAGGTCTTGAAATCCTTTGATTTTTCATACACGCAGATTTGAGAGTAGGGTGATCAATTTGAACACATCGGTTCGTTCAAATATGTCGTAGACCGAGAGTTCCGGTTTGCAATGGAACACTTACCCATATATATATATATATATATATATATATATAGAGAGAGAGAGAGAGAGAGAGAGAGAGAGAGAGAGATTCTTAAAATGAGATGGCCAAATCCGACCGTGGGATCGATGATCGGATTCGTGCACCATGTTCTACAAGTCAAAATATGTATGTGCATAAAAATTTGGGTGATTTGGAGACTTGCAAGTCATGCATCAAGGGTACATAATATATGCATCTATTACGATGCTTTGTCGGCCATCCATTTTGCGAGTGTGATATTATACCATATAGGCCTCTAAATCATGTAAATTTTAGGAAATATATGTTATTGGCATGTTAAACAAGATGCACGAAGACGATCTTTATTTTCATGGTCGATTTGGCCATCTCACATTATGAATCTCATCTCACCCTATATATATATATATATATACACGTGACATGGTTAATGGTGTAGATATTTTGTTTTTGAAACAACTAATTGCGATAATGAAGATAATAAAAAAATGCACAACAAAAATTTTGGGGGACCTTGAATACATTATTGGGGAAGTAGCCTCAATTATATAATATGCGCAACTTAAAGGAATCTAGAAGAGTGCAAGAAGAACCAGTGTCGAAGAACACTACCTCACACATATGAAGACTACAAGCACATCTGTAGTGTATGTATGCAAGTGCCATACCAATTGGGTTTACCTGCTCTGCTTCGGCTGTATTGGCATTTCGATGTCTACTATAAATATATATGCATTGCAAATTGACAAATTGACGACACCTTTTCCCTCCCTTATGTATAGTGATGTTTGGAATTTAGCATTTGCTATGTATGTGCATAGAATCAAACATGGTTTGCAAGGGAGTTCTAGGACAGAGAGTATACATGCCAACGTTTTGCTGGTGTACTTTTGAGAATGCTAGCCTGATAGGAGCAAAGGTTTGTAGTATCGTGCTTTGTCAATAGCATGTTACAACTTTGCAAGTTTGTATAAATGATTTATTGAAATGGATATTTGTGAACTAATTGTTCCCGAATGATGTTTAATTATATGAATTGTACAAGGGGCATCATCCAGATTTTAACTTTCCAAATACTTCACATACTCTTCGTTTTCAAGGCAAAACATTTCCCTTAGATCCCATTTGTAACATGATGGAACTTTGTTTTTTTTTCTTTTGAGGAATTCTCATGCTTTGAGACAATGCTGTTGGAACATCAGAGTTCTAGTTTAATAGCAGCGATCAATTTATTCCATTCAAAATTTCTGTTTATCTCCTTTTTTTCTTTTTTTGTAAAGAATGTGGCAAATGTCTTGTGATTTGGTAGAGAGGATTAATCCAAGCTTCCTTGGCTATTCATCATAAGGAGGCAAATATTTGTACTGCCCCTTCTTTCAATAAATCTCAGCTAATGAAATAAATTTGATGACTGCTTTCCATATCTATTTTGGAGCTGTGAGCTCAGATCTCAGTTTCCCCCCTTGTAATTCTCTCCATATTAGTGTTTAAATCAGATGCTACTATAGAAATGCATGTTCGCCAGTACATGTTTTGCAAAATCAGATTACTTAAATATCCCTATTAAACTCATTGTAGCAAAGTCCAATATCTATTATATCTACACACATATAAAACTTGTTACCTATATGATGTGCCTATTCCTGATTTACCTTTTACTATCTGCCTCTTATGCTTTAATTCCTAATGCATAATTAACCAGAACCATATAATTTCACACTAAAATATACTCACAGCAACTTGTATTTTGATGCAGATACAAAACCTCCATTTCTGGATGGACGTGTCGTATATACAAAGCAGGCGGAACCTGTGATGCCTATTAAAGATCCAACATCAGACATGGCTATTATCTCACGAAAGGGTTCTGTGTTGGTCAGGGAAATTCATGAAAAACAAAGCATGAACAAGTCCAGGCAGAGATTTTGGGAACTTGCAGGATCAAAGCTTGGAGACATCTTAGGAGTTGAGAAGACAGCTGAGCAGGTCCATAACTGTAATCATAACTAGAATTTATAAATTCATATGATATCCGTCAGTTCAACAGTTCTTCATTTTGTTATTATTTCAAATGTCAGATGGATGCTGATACTGCAGTAGTGGGAGAAGATGGAGAGGTTGACTTTAAAGAGGATGCCAAGTTCGCCCAACTCATGAAAGTTAAAGGGGAAGCAGCGAGTGATTTTGCCAAGTCAAAATCACTTTCAGAACAACGGCAATATCTCCCTATATATTCTGTCCGTGAGGAATTATTGCAGGTTTGTATTTCTTGTCAGACAAGCTTGATATTATTTTTTGCAGAGCAGTTCCATATATTATGCTGGCATAATGTATTGCTTTATGTTTTATTTCTTATTTTTAAAGTTTTCTGGCAGTTATTTCCATCCAAAACAAAATATTTGGCAAAGTCGAACCATTCTGATGGAAATCCAACTTAATTTAACCTAGGAACATAAGAAAGGAGTGATTCTTCAAGAGTTACTTGCTTGGTTGTGCCTATTAATCATTTACCGCATCCATTTCAATCAAATGTACTCCGCCACAAATTTGTAGGAATGTGGAGGGTAATCTGCTGGTTATCCTTAGTGGAGTTAGAATTGACCACCTTAGGAATCAGCATTAGAAATATGGCATTTTTGTTTGATTGGAAACATACTATATTGAGTGAATCAATTTAACACGGTCACGGACACAGTCTTGGGAAAACTTCATCACTTATAATGGACAGCACTATCAACTTGAGGTCTAACAGAGTTCGAAATAGGAGCATGCATTCAAAGAAGGCCAGGAGAATGTGCATACTACTTCAACATGAATGCAATGCGGTTGTTGGACTTATATGTTTTATTTGTCCTTCTTCAATTCCTTAATTAATGATACATATCTAAATGCTTCATTCCAACCAATACAGATTGGCTTCTACTGCGGAAATTCACTTTGGATCCAAATATATATGCCATACATGTAAAGCTTGTTTTGATCAATACCATTTCACTGTCTGCATGAAGCCCTTCGTGCCTTGCAAGTTCATTACAACACTCTAATCACTCTTCTTCGAGCAAACTTGCCCGTTATAGGATTTCTTGCTAATAGTCTTGTACACACCTGTTTTCTAATTTCTTACATCTGTATATTTCCTTTGATAATCTTACTTGCCACTATCTTAAAATCTCATTCGGCAGCTCTGGAACTTGCTATCTTTTTTTACTGCTGCTTGTGTTTGACTACTGTTATGTTTATTCCAATGTTGAAAAAAAAACCCATTACTTTACTCATTATTTTGCGTTATGTAGCATAACTCAACCTATTTGCTATGTAACTCAACCAAATAACTTAAATAAAAAGTAACTCGTGCTATTTCTACAAATAGCTCATGTTACGCTACGAATTGATAAGGATAGCATAACCTATGCTATTTGTAAATAAGATTTTACATACAAATTTTGTTATCAAACTGGATTTGAACTTCAATAGATCAAGAGAATCAAATATTTATGTAATTCACCAACTTTCAATTCTCTATAACCTAAGGATTAAAAAAAAACTAAGTACACATGATTACTTTGAATACCGAATTATGAATTTAAACCTGGTAAATTGAAAATTAGGAATTTGCTACGTTAATTCCGACAGCTTTTGCATTATTTTCTCAACTCTTTAAAGAATGTAAATCTACTTTTAGTTTTAAAACCAATTTATTTAAATTTGTGATTTAATATGAATAAATATAATTGTTAAAAATTAATTAATAATAATTCATGTAGCTTGTGCTTTGTGCAATACTATTTGTGCTTTTTGCTTTTAGAGACGGAACGCTACGTTTTACGCTATTGTTATTTTCAACATTGGTTTGTTCATGTTATCATGACCTGATGTGACCACCTAAATAATTTTTTTAAAATTTTTTCTGACCATGTTTTCATTTATTTTGACAGGTTATTCGTGAAAATCAGGTAATCGTCGTGGTTGGAGAAACAGGTTCAGGAAAAACAACACAGCTCACCCAGGTTTGTCCTGATTCGATTGCATTGTGAATATTAATTTGCAACTCATCAAACATATTTACCTGAATCTTAGAATTTGTTGACAGTATCTACATGAAGATGGGTACACCAGTACTGGCATTATTGGCTGTACCCAACCCAGACGTGTGGCAGCTATGAGTGTTGCCAAGCGAGTCAGCGAAGAAATGGAGACAGAGTTGGGTGACAAAGTTGGTTATGCTATTCGTTTTGAGGATGTTACTGGTCCAAAAACAATAATTAAGGTGAAAGCACATTGTCAACATAGTAATCTCTTGCATGTTTTGCTAGATCCTTAGTCTTGTGATATAAGCAGACTTTAGTATCATAAAATTTCATGAGATATCTCGCAGTTTCATGTTATTTGCTAAGGTGTTGGAGCAGTAACTCATATTCTGTTTTTGAGTGAAGTTGATCCAATTCATATCATGGTAAATAGATGTTGAAAGTGAAACACGAATATTTGTTAACCTTTCCTCTATATGAGGGTTCTCAATGCCGGTTTCCTACCTTTAAGATTTTCCTCTTATGGATGCAATTGTTTTTTCAGAAAAGCAAATCTACCATAGAGTTCAGGCTGCATTCTTTGATTTCTCTACTAAAGTTTGTACCGGCATTTAAAAATGTCTTTATGCAACAATGCATTGGAAAATTGTTTCACATGCTTAAGAATATGAGGCATTCTTTCATTACTGGTCTTATAATGTAAGATTTAACCTATGTTGAATTTTTGTCACAGCCCTTAGTTATAGCATTTATGCATGCTTGCTTTTATGTGGTAATAGTTTCCTCCACTTTCTTGCTAAGTTCTTTCTTCAACAATATTGCAGTACATGACTGATGGAGTTCTTCTCTGGGAAACACTGAAGGACTCTGATCTTGACAAGTACCGGTATGTTTTTTTACCTGCTTTGCCATGCACCTTGTGGAATCAAACTTAGTTGGACCTTTTCACTTTATCATATGCCATTCAAATATATCACTGTTCTATAAATATATCTACTAGATGATTAATTCTTAATATTACCCTCAACTTGCTAAATGTAGTAAATGATAAGGATCTATTCTCATATCTCAAGTAGAGTTCCAGCTAGCAATATTACACTTTTATCTGTCTACTATTATTTTTCTTACTGGCCACTCTACAGTGTATAGTCTAGCCTCTTCCTGTTTCCGATATTGCGGAAATCCAATGGTCTTTTGTGTTTTAACGCGCTTGCTTGTCAAAGTTGACAGCTAGACTGATATATAAATTTCTTATAAGCCCAAGTACAGTTCACGTAATTTCCTTTATCTAAAACTGGCTTCTCAGAAGAATTGTGATAATTTCTGGCATAGTGCTCACCTATGGTTTATTCATTTTGTGACATAATATATAAGCAAGCGTGAAATACCATTCATCTGCAACACTTTGGCTCACCTACGAGGATCAAGGTGGTTATGTTCAATTAGAAAAATAATTAGATAAGCACAACAAAGGAGTATATGCAATGTTAATAGTGTTATGTAGGATAAGTTGTGGATAAATCTAATATAGAATACACGCTATATTAAACTGTATTCAAGGGTCTAGGAGGAATTAATTTTGATCCGATACCTAGCGATTGTGTAAATAAATTTAAATCAGCTTTGTTGCTGCATATTTCTGAATAATAGTTAATTTTTAAATTGCATATAACATTCTTCACCTATTTGGGACTTTCCACCCTTAAGTATGTACTTGAGCACTTGGACCCCCTTAGGCATCCACTGGCCAGTGTTTAAGAGTTAGCCATCCCTCTAGAAAAGCAAGTCATGTGCATCACAAATGTGACCTATTTTGGACCTTTATATTGTGTAACTACCTCAAATATTAATCCATTATCACATATTTCCTTGTTCTGACCTATCTCTTGGCTCTGACTTGCTTGATATCTATCACAGCTCCTGCACTTTCATGTTGTTCACCCTCATCTTCTTTGTCCTTTGTTTTCATCTGACATTCTTTTCCTTTATCTTAATTCTTGATCTTAGCCTCAGAAAAATATCATATAAGAAAAAAAATTCTGAAATATATATATATGTGAATAAAAAAGGGCCTTTTGTGCTGTTCAAGATCACCTCTCCACTATCTCATCTCCCTCCACAATATTGAAGTTGCATGCATGGAGCAGGCCTTACATTAAGATCACAAATTGATGATGTGATATAAAGGCCAATTTTAAGGCTGCTTTTGTGCTGTCATTGATGAGATTAAAGCTCAAGTCAATATAGGCTAGGCTTGTCTTGCAATATTCTATCCAAAGATGTTTGACAAAAGTACACCTTCGTGTAGATCCTAAAGAGGAAGGATGGAATTTGAAGATAATGGGAGAGAAGGAGAGAATTGAGAAAGAAAAGAATTTAGCAAAACTAAGTAGAATTAAGGAAGCAAATTGGGAAGAATCAGGAAGAAGAGAATTCCATGTTTTATTTAATTTCATGGGTCTTATTTTACAGCAGTAAATTAGATAATAAATATAAGATTTTTTTATGAATAGATAATAGATATAAGATTTAATGACAACCTAATCTTATTGAAAATATCCAAAAAACTGATATTTACTTCAGTAGCAATCCGATCTTATCTAAAACAATTTTAGAAATCACAAAATATCTAACCATAGATAGACTCGAACTAATAAATTTACGCGGAGTGACAAATAAATCAAGTTAGTTGCAAACTTACACATTAAAAGGTTGACTTGAAAGTAAACTGAAAGATACCCACTCAATGAACTTTCATGTGGTCTGTATCGCTCCTACTTTAGACTAGAGAGCCAGCAGCACAATCATTTGCAGTTTCACAACCCATGTACAGTCAACTTGAGCCAAGGAGACGACTACCATAAGCATCATTTATCCGGAAGCCTACTTCACAGCATGTTGCGTGACTCTATTCCCTAAATGCTTCCAATTGAGTCATGATGCCTTGGGATAGAAAGCTTACCCAGCATGCTTTCAGAGTGCTTGAAGGAGAGTCTTTGTTTGTATTGTGTATGCAGGGGCGGATGGAGGAATTTCGGTTAGTAGGGGGAAAATTAAAATAATGTTTTATTAAGAAGCATTATACAATTTTAAAGGAGAACAAACTTTAAGATACATTAGAAATTTTGATATTATAAAGGCACTTTGAAACCACGTTACAAAAGTAAAGCATTGAATTAAGTTTATTAAGCAATGGAAATTTTTAATCTTATAAATGCACTTTGAAACCCACACCAAAAAATTAAAGCATAAAGTTAAATTTAGTAAGCAATGTGATCAAAACCGTAGATCTTCTCCATGGAAGTAAACTAACTTGCCATCTAGGATATAATCCAATATTGATTTAGCATGAATATGCATTGGATATATTCTTAAATATGAAAGTTGTTTGTAACCGATATACTTTTACAAAAGTTCAGTGGGGGCAGTTGCCCCCCCCCCCCCCCCCCCCCCCCGCCCCCCCAAAAAAGCTGAACCTTATACGGATCCGCCCATGTTTGTAGGTATTTGTGATGCTATCAACAGTTTTACAAAAGAAGTTTGCTTGCAAAATTTTGTTACAACTTACAACTGCAACTAGCTTTGCTAATGTCTTTTTGTTGCAATGGACGTGTTAGAATTGTTTCTGCAAGTTTTTTGTACAGAGCTCTTGCAGAAGAGAACTCGAAGTGTTCACGCTAATGCTTGTGGTTCTGCTGTCCAAAATTATGGCCGAGAGTTGAGCGAACACTTCGCAGCAAATACACTTGCACACAATCAACACAGCAATTTAAACCTGCATAATGCTTTCGTAGTGAAGGCACTTCCATGAAAGGTCGTTTGCAATGCTGTAGATTTGTAAAGGAAACAAACAGCACCTTAACTATAGTGGAAGGAGGGATATGATATTCAGTGCTTATAGGAAATGAACAATTTCGATTTACTTGATCTTTTATTCTTGGTAGCTAAATGAAATTTATGAGCATTAAATTTCCTTTTTCTGTTCTCTGTGTAGTACAAAGTAGTTTAGCATGCATGCTTATTGTATATCTGAGAGATGTTTGCATCATTCATGTGGAAGTTAGTATTGTCTGCAGTCTACTATTTTCTATTTTCACATGTATATTTTTTGTTCCTCGTAATGCAACAAGGAAAAGAAAAAGAAAAAAACCAACTTTGATCTGGGGGCTTGTCTTCACAAAGTGTTGCATGTTTCCCCTCTTTTAAACCTAAATCTGGACCATCATCCGAAGTACTAAACATATTCTTCTTTTGCAGCGTTGTTGTCATGGACGAAGCCCACGAGAGATCATTGAACACTGACGTGCTATTTGGGATCTTGAAGAAAGTAGTAGCTCAGCGTCGCGACTTCAAGCTCATTGTAACATCTGCAACGCTCAATGCTCAAAAATTCTCCAACTTTTTCGGAAGGTACCACATTCCTTCACCAGATCTTCAACTTCATGTCTTGCCACTTATATCACAACACTAAACATATTCATTATTTTTACAGCGTGCCTATCTTCCATATTCCAGGGAGAACTTTCCCAGTAAATAAGCTATACAGCAAGACCCCCTGTGAAGACTATGTTGAAGCTGCAGTGAAGCAAGCCATGACAATCCACATATCGAGCCCCCCTGGCGACGTCCTCATCTTCATGACCGGTCAAGATGAAATCGAAGCTACGTGCTATGCCCTAGCTGAACGAATGGAGCAACTGATATCCTCCACAAGACAATCCGTATCTAAACTCTCTATTCTCCCTATCTACTCTCAGCTCCCTGCCGATCTTCAAGCCAAGATTTTCCAAAAAGCTGAGGATGGGGCCCGCAAGTGCATAGTGGCAACCAACATTGCGGAAACATCACTTACCGTAGATGGAATATTCTATGTGATTGATTCAGGGTATGGAAAGATGAAGGTGTACAACCCTAGAATGGGGATGGACGCGCTTCAAGTGTTTCCGGTAAGCCAGGCAGCCGCGGATCAGCGAGCTGGACGAGCAGGGCGTACGGGCCCAGGCACATGTTATCGGTTGTATACTGAATCAGCGTACCAGAACGAGATGCTCCCCAACTCTGTGCCTGAGATTCAGAGAACCAATCTTGGAAATGTCGTCTTGTTGCTAAAATCCTTAAAGATAGAAAATCTCTTGGATTTCGACTTCATGGATCCACCGCCGCAAGATAATATTCTTAATTCGATGTATCAGCTCTGGGTGTTGGGTGCTTTGAACAATGTTGGAGGTCTAACAGAGCTCGGATGGAAAATGGTTGAGTTCCCATTGGATCCGCCTCTAGCCAAAATGCTTCTAATCGGAGAGAAGTTAGAATGCATCAATGAAGTCTTAACTATCGTTTCGATGCTTTCTGTACCCTCGGTTTTCTTCCGCCCCAAGAATAGAGCTGAGGAGAGCGATGCTGCGAGAGAGAAGTTCTTCGTGCCCGAGTCCGACCATTTGACACTACTCAATGTTTATCAACAGTGGAAGACGAATCAATACCGAGGAGATTGGTGTAATGATCACTTCTTGCATGTGAAGGGTCTTCGCAAGGCGAGAGAGGTTAGGTCTCAACTCTTAGATATCCTCAAATCCCTAAAAATTCCTTTAACTTCATGCGGAATGGAATGGGACGTGGTGAGAAAAGCCATTTGCTCTGCCTATTTTCACAACGCTGCGAGATTGAAGGGAGTTGGAGAATATGTTAATTGTAGGAATGAGATGCCATGCCATTTGCATCCGAGCAGTGCTTTATATGGGCTGGGGTACACGCCAGATCACGTGGTGTATCATGAGTTAATATTAACGACGAAGGAGTACATGCAGTGTGTGACAGCAGTGGAGCCGCAGTGGCTGGTGGAGCTGGGGCCGATGTTTTTCTCAGTGAAGGATTCGGATACCTCGATGCTGGAGCACAAGAAGAAGCAGAAGGAAGAGAAGACGGGGAAGGAGCAGGAGATGGAGAATTTACGAAAAGAGCAGGCGGAGGAGGAGAGGTTGAGGGCCAAGAGAGAGAAGGAGAAGAAAGCGAGGGAGCAGCAGCAGGTTGTGATACCGGGCTTAACACGGGGATCTACTTATCTTAGGCCGAAGAAAATTGGATTGTAAATTCATGTATATTACATTTTCATTTGTATATTAGATTGATGTCGGCCCTGAAGTTACTGACCTTGTACAATAGAGGGGAAATTGAGCGATGAAAATTGTTAATTTCTTCTAACACATAACAAATTCCCATCTGATTTCTTTGACAAAAAAACTTCCATCTGATTCACAAGGAAAATGGAACGAGTTACAACAGCAATTAATATTGTATATAACATGTTACTTGAACCATATATGCTCATTTCTGTGTTATTTTACATGTTTAAATGTTGTTATGTTCCATGATTTGGTTGAAATTTGTTCCACGGTATGCAAAAAATTCTCAGGCTATGCTCATGGCATTTGGACTACTTTAGGAAGTTCTAAATTTTTTTAGGCTTTATCTGTACTCGTTCCGGTAATTAATGTTCATTTAGTTTCTCTTTATTTGTTGGTTTGTGGATATATCCTTATGAGCTATTTTAAGGACAAGATATAAAATCTAGTTTTGTTAAGTAACATT
Organism: Agapanthus africanus; assembly: GCA_030015575.1. NCBI lineage: Eukaryota > Viridiplantae > Streptophyta > Magnoliopsida > Asparagales > Amaryllidaceae > Agapanthus > Agapanthus africanus. Next base: position 295,618,739 of record CM057342.1, read on the forward strand.
CAAATTCTAGATTGAATGCTGAATGAATTTTATTTTTCTCCTATTCCTAAGCAGCGATACTTATCCTCTATTTGATACACATGAGGAGGATTTTTTGGCGGTAGGGCCTACTGGTATATACGATAATATATGAGAAATTTTGGAGATATTTATTTTAGACTAAATTTAAACTTGCTGCCGTGAAAACCATAGGCGCTTTCTCCAAATGATACCATGAACTTTCAAAATGATGGATTGATACCATGAACTTTCAAAATTAACCAAAAAAAACCCTGATGGTGTTGATGGAAAATTACAAAATTATCAAAATAATAAAAAAAGCTATATTTGCAAAAAAGGATGGGTGTTTTGGTAATCTTGTAATTTTCCGTTAACTCCGATATTGTTTGGAGAAAGTGATTACATGATAACAAGTTGAAATTTAGCTTTTATTTTATATAAAAATATATCAGTTCAATAGCTTGCTGCTCCCATAAGCATAGTCACAAATTCGTCGTTCGGGTATAATTCGGCGAGGTCGAAAATTCGGATTCGGATAACTATTCGGAAAAATTCGGCAGGTATTCGGGAAAGATTCGGTAAGTGTTCGGGAAATGTTCGGGAAGGATTTCGAACAAGAAATTAATATATGAGACGTTAGGTTTTGATATTGTGAATTATTTGCTGTTTTTCGAATTATTCGCTGTTTTTTCACATAATACGGGAATAATTCGTACGAATTCGGCAAATAATTCACGAATTATGTGACTATGCCCATAAGATCATCTGTTTCTTACCTAGAGGGACCATTTCTTTTATTTCGGGGGGGGGGGGGGGGTTTAAAGTATATATAGGAAAACTTGGTCTCCTTATATTATATTTAGCTCGTCATCTGTTGCTTTCAACTACTCGAAATCTGTATTGTTATAACTAGAAGTATTTGGATCTCCTCTTCCGTAGACAAGTTGCAGCAGCTCCGGTACTCAAGGGCGTGCAGCAGTTTTGCCACTGTAGAGTTCCTGGGATTGGCATGTTCATCCGTGTAACTCGGCACACCAGAAAGAGGTAATTAATCATTAAAATAAAAAATAGAGAAAATGATAAAATTCCATTAGCCAAAGTTGAGAGCTGAGATGTTCACCTCGTCCACCACAAAAGACAAAAATAAGAAAATGAAAAAGTCCACAACCTCTTTCTCTGTCACCTATCACACATTCTCTTTCATATTCAGAAGCCCAAAAAGAGACATACTTATAAATTTATGCATAAGCCTTTATATATATATTTATTTTATATAACTCATAAAATTTTCAATTCCAATGATTATTTCATTTAAATTTAGAAAAATTATAGATATCTTTAGAAATTTTTATGAAATATCGAATTTTTTTTACACTCCTTCAGTATATATGTTGTTTAAAATATATACAAGTGCATTGCACGTGCAAAATATTAGTGATACTTAGGGCTAATCTTTTGATGGATGCTAGAGCATTAGATAGTATTTTCGGGTTTGATAAGATAAATTTTTAGGAGCTATATTCCAGTTGGTCCTTGATCACCACCGGAATGCTTCTTGTTAGGTCTCAAGAAACCTTTTGCATAAAAAGAAAAGAAAAGAAAAAAAAGATGGCAAACTTATTTCCTGGCCCAGTTTGAAGAAATAACTTACTTTTAAAATCCAAAAAGTCTCAAAATTGTAAAAAAACCTAAAAATATAGGTTGACATTATTTTAAACCCAAACTACGATTTGTATACTTATTTATGTATGCATTGCCTATAATACCTTTTAATATTTTTAAGATACTATAACATTAGATTTTTTGGATTTCCTAGACTAATAGAACACATGACATTTTGACTATGTACCTATAGTTTTTCATGGGTATTTTATTATTCTCTTTTCATCATTGTTTGACTTAATTTTTTCCTAAACCCATCGTCTTTATTGTTGTTTAGGAACCCATCATCTTTATTGTTGTTTGCCCTCTTTATTTTTTCTTATCCTAATTTTCAACTTCTATACTGTTGATTGCCCTTGTATCGGCCGTCATAGGAGTAGAGATGCTGGAAACGTGAGAAGAGATTGGGGTAATGGGAGTGGAGATAGGAAAATCATGGGAATTGGATCGGAGAAAGGAGATTTGAAAGTGAAGATGCAGGAATTGAAAATGGAAATGGAAGAATCAGAGAAATTGAATTGGAGATGAAGTATTAGAAAACGAAGATACAGATTTGGGAGAGAAGATGAGGGAGGGAAAAATTAGGAATTGGGAGAGAAACATCAAGGAAGAAGGAACAAACCATAGTAGTTGCGAGAGAAAATCATACAATAAATGTTTTTAGTGAATAATCATGTGTATTTATCTAAAAAGAATGATGGTAAGCCTGTAATCTTTATAAAAAATATTTAAGTATAATACATACAATCTATTTGGGCTTAACATATCCATATTTTATAAGTATTGGACATTTTCACAAGTTTAAAAATACATGGGTTTAAAAATAAATACCTGCAAACAATACTCAGAGAAAAAGAATTATCAGGAAAATGCGATCCACGGCATTTGACTTGTGAGGTCCTCCCGTTGTTCCAATCAACATCAGTCAACAAACTTGATGGGATTAATTTCATTAATCTTGGAGTATTAAATAAATAAAAGTATTATTAAAGTAGCATAAACAGTGTAAATCCGTGTAAATCCTAAATTTTTTAGAGGATTCATGGATTCTTGTTTTTGGTGCGCCCCTCATAAAAACAAGCAAATCCAAACTCCCTAATTCTTGTCCAACCAAACACAAAATCATGGAATTTTTGGATTTGCTAATCTAAATAGTATCAAATCAAACACAATCTTGCAACCGGCCTTGCTAAATAATGAATAAATTCGGTGTTTTTTTTGGAACCAGGAACCTTGAATTATTCAAACTAAAGTCTACACGATCTAATTGTTTTCTTTGCCGGCTCACGAGTCAAATAACATACATGCAAGTCTTTTCCAAAGAACTTAATAAATCCATCATTTTTCTGGTAATTCTTTTTATCGGAATATGGGTGAGCTCCGTGAAAGGAAAAGGAGTTTGATACATAAATTAACAAACTACAATATTTTCAATTTCAGATAAAAAATAATGGAATTATGGCTGATTGCTCCCGAAATGAGGAGTTGTATATTGGAGTAGTATGAATTTTTAATTATGTGAGTTTAATTTATTTTTCTTTAATATCTTAATTTTTTTTTTTATATTTTACTTTTTTAAATAAAAAGTTTGCTATACTTTTTATAACATGTGTGCAAGTGCGATTTCGATTATAATTTGTATTTACAAAACAGGAAAATTTAAAAGTTTAAAAATAATCATATCTTTGTTTAAGATGAATAAACTGAATATTTAGACAAATTAACTAGGTCCAATTGGGCCCAAAGTCCACATATCCATGGGTGCACTTCTTGATGGGTAATACTATAAGGGCCCTCGCCCATTAAATGGTTGTGCACTGAAAATAGCTGCATACTATTTGAATATGGTTCCATCTAAATTAGTGCATCGGTTTTTATATGAATATAAAATGGTTTATATCTTAAGATGTTAAGGTATATGGAGTTGTTCGGGTAATACTTAAAACCAGAATTCGAATAAACTCAAGACACGTTTCAGTAATGGCAGTTTGTGGGTTATCCCGGGCATAGACGAAGGTTGACATTCTACCATTTGCAAGATCAAATGTTTTGTTCTTGACTCGCCACAAGTTTTAGTAAAATAAATTCTTTTCAGAAAACATTAGTGGGAGTATGGTATAATCGGAAGTGATTCCAGAACCACAAACGGTTACTGAAAATTTGGTAGAACCTAAAAATTCAATTAGATTCGACGTTCCGTAAGTCACTTCGCAAATTTAGTGGGTAAGCTCAGTCACCCGAGAGGTAATTCGGTTTCCTCATAGATAGTGACAGGGAGTTTGCATCATGGTATGATGACCCAAGCTTACCACTACTGTTGCCCTTGACTATGAGATCTTGCAGGTGAATGGGTATAATGTCGTTCTAAATGGACTTTTAGAAGTGCATATGTATATGAATCTGCCAGAGGGTTGTTATAGTTAGTGGGAGCAGCGGAAGCATGGTTGACATGTTGCTTTTGTCTATTTATAGACTAAAACAGGTATAGCGGAGATGGATCATCTGTTTTGATGTGACAGTCATAGTGTTTGACTTCATCAAAACAATAGACGAACCTGGTAAGAAGGTAATAGGGAGTACTGTCTAGGGATTTGGATGACATACTCCGGATGGGAAGTGAGCTTCCTATACTATAATCGGTTAAACTGTGGTTGTCACAGGAGTTTCTCCACACATGACATGGATAATGTTGCTTTTGCACTAGATGCAGTAAGCAGATATTAATCCAATCTTGGAGAAACAAAGGGAAGAAGTTATGAATATAAGAGAATGTTCTTGGTATATGGTAATGGCAGCCTCCTACATGAGACTGTTACCGGTTATGGCTTCCAAGATGACCTGGATGATAGAGTGACTGTCAGAGTTATAAGTTTACCCTATTCTAAGGGACAGTGTGTTGGATAAGGATCCAAGCGGATACTGAGTGTAACATTTCAGAAATATAAAATAATATTTTTGGAATTTAAATAATAAATTCCACGAAAACTATTCGAGTATGAATTTGGGGTTTTCGTAGAATGGTATATTTATATACATACTAATATTTGGATATTAATATGAATTATTAATTAAAAAGACATTTATTGGATTTGGGCATTTTATAAATAATTATGCAATTAATTATATGCAAGTTTATATTAAACTTGTACTAATCATGATTAAGCCAAATCTATCTTTATAATAATCATGGCTAGTGCACCATGACATATTGTATTTGTTTCATGCATGGTTCATTGTATTTGTGGACTTGTGGTTTTTATTGAGAGGAAAAGAAAAAGAAAAGATAATTGTATGAGTGGGGGACAAAGATGACATGGAGGGGGACAAGAGGGCATGGGCATGAGAGAAAGAGAGAGGGGGCGGGGGTGGGGTGGGTGGGTGGGTGGGTTATCTTTTGACTATGGCTCCTCCACCATCCTTCATCACTTCAATTATTTTCTTTCAACTCCTTCATCTTCATCTCCTCCTCCTTCCTCCACCTTACTATCCATGGGAATCATCTCCAAAACCTCATCAAAACCCATGGCTTTCTTCACAAAAAAAGACCACCACCTCATCCTACACCTTTTGGTGGGATCAAGTTAGAACTTTGAGCACTTTGGAGCATCTAGGGTTTTTCTTGAGTTGCTTTCAAGAGGTAAAACCTTCACCGTCCTTCATATTATTTAGTTTCTTCCTTTCCTAGTTAAGTTTAGAGTTCGTTTAAGCAAATTTAGTGATCTTGGAAATTTCTAGGATGCTTTTAGTGGATGATTTGAATAGTAGAGATGTAATTGAGATTTAGTTAGTGACCCCAAGCCATTAGTGATGATATTCTGGCTAAACTTGAGACTAGAAACCCCAAAACACAAACTTAGAATTTTCCCAACATCGGTTTTTGACAGTTCGTGATATTTATATGGAATCTGGTATCACTTGAGAGCTCTGAAAAATAAGTTCCCAACACAGTGAGACGTGCAGGCCACCTAGAATTTACCCTCGAGACCCGAGACCCCAACTCTTTATGTTGGCCGCAGATTTAATCTTCCAAGCCGCAAATTGCGGCTTGACCTGGGAATTTTGGGTTGTTGTTTGGTCCATGGTTCCCTTATATGATATGTAGAGCTACCCTATATGCAAAATCTCCTAATTTGACCTAGGGTAGAATCTGGGAGTATTATTCCATGTTGCTAATTTTGAATGCCTGATTCGTGAAAACTTGGTTTTGGTATTTGAGTTTGGATTTGGTCGTTGGACATTTGGAAGTCAACGCAGAGGGTTATTTGGTCGTTCTTGCATGCGTGGGCTATAGGTTCTAACCTATGACCACTTCATGTGCCGTATCGGTTTTCGGACTTGGTTTTAATATCGTTATGATGTGTATTTAATGTAGGTACCTTCGCGTGGACTTCCGAGACGACGAAGGAGATCAAGATGTTTATCGACTTTGGATAAGCAAGGATATTGCAGGTGAGTAGATTTATATCTACGGGGGAAGTCGGGTGGATGGCGTATAGCACCCTCGCAGCCATAATAATGGAGAATCGATATATAGAATATATTTTGGAGAAACCTATGCTATGAACTTACGGATATCATCAAAAGATTTAGTATGAGATGATATGATAAATACAAGATGACTCGGATTGATATATTGATATGATGAAATGAGGATGTGAAGCAATATATATATATATATATATATATATATATATATATATATATATAATTGAACAGAGGACAAGTACGAGATGATATATATTGATATGAGGATATGATGAAACAAGATAACATGAGCGGATATGCTTGATATAAGGATGTGAGGCAATGTGAATACATAAATACATATGCCAAGATATGTTATGAGATTGATGAGATATGATGTGAGATCGATATAGATATGATATGAGGTTGATATATATGTATGTATATATGAGAATATGAGATGATGTTATGTATTAGGACGATAGATCCTTATTCTGATTTGATGACACCGCACGATAGATTATACCGTACACGATAGGATACCGGATGATTGATCCGCATTCTTGTCTCGAGGATGATGTACGAGGATTATATCATATCTGATACTATGAGGCTGGATCGCCGACTTATGGATTTGTCTTGATTCGGAGAATCATTGCTGCTAAACACCTTAGTGGATAATGGGTTGTATTTGATGTATCCAGGGATAATTACATATCTTATTACCGTTCATGTTATGTTGTATTATTCCCTGTGACATACATACTATGTTCCCAGCACTTACCTGTATATGGCTTTGTCTGCTAGTACACCTGAAAGTCTACCCTAGCACCGCCAAGGGGTCCTAGCGGCATCAACCATGCCGGGACTTATACAAGATCTTAACTAGAATATTTAGGGTTAATCTATGATGATATGTATAATAAGAGAAGTGAAGATGGCTATAACCTCGTATATCAAGTCCTTCACTTCATATGCTCTGTGTAGTAGTCCTGCGACTCTACTTGGCTCCACTTGAGGGTTTGAACGAGCTTCCTCCGATGACCTTCGTGCCGAAGATGATCCACACGAAATCCCTCCAACTCAAGCTACCTCTACACTAAACTCTTTTAGTGTAGGAAATATGCTACACTTGATCGCTAGTCAAGTGTAGGATGGTGAAGTAGGGGTTTAGAGGCTCACTAGTTTGTGTTCAAGGTTCCATGGTTCACATCTCATGTGAGGGGTTGGAACCTTGATGCATGAAGAGGAGGAAGAAGAAGATGTGAGCATGAGAGCAAGAGAACAACCCTTTACAAAAATGGCTAAGTGTTGGAATGAGATGAGTGAATGGCAACCCCTCGACCCTCACTCATTCAAGTATGGAAAAATAGCAATATAAAATTGCAACCATACTTGAATAGTGAGTCAAGATGAATAAACAAATGGAAAATATGTTAGTTATATGTATGCCCTAGAGGCCATTACTGTACATTGGATGTATATTGTAGTGGATGCTGGGACATATATAGGTAGGACTTTCTTGCTCGACATGATAGTACGCTATCTGGTTGCTCTTTATCTTAACATGTATACTTTCTGTCTCTCTGTTACATGTTGATAAAGCCCTTAAGATGTGTACTCGACATCCAGGACTATGATGTAGATCATACTAGTGGGGCCTGGGTAGTCCATGAGTACATCTTTCAATGTTCCTAGTCGTGGGAATATCGAGACGGGGCATCGATATTCCAGAGTAGACTAGCGTATATCTTCTCCACCCATGTGATGGGCGATGGATGATCCCATATCCGTTGGTGTTTGACATCAGAGATGGTATGCGGGTGCTCAGTGATGACTGGGTACACTGAACGGACTCGCCGAGAACTCCCAGATGGTATTATACCTCACGTCAGATGGCCGTTCTCTGGTGACACTGGTACAGCTTAGTCTGTTGACCCGAGATCATCATAGAGTCTTGTGTGTCCCCCACTGTGCTTTGATTTCCACCCTACCACGGCTCTACTGAGTCGTGCAAACAGGTGGTTTTTGGGTACAGTCCCGATTCACATGGAGGCAATGAGCGATAGGAGGGGATTCGTCTCTCCCGGTATTGGGGGTTGATGTTGCGCTATGCTCGACTGGCCATAACTGGAAATCCCTGGCCAGGGTTGCAGTGATATACTGGTAAGAGTTATCAGTAGTTTCACGCTATGTTATGGACCTTACATCGGTATGACTTATCAAGCTACTGGGGTCTGACGTTTACCACCCCTAGGCGAGATATGCGACATATCAGACGAACAGACCGGACTGTACGGTAAGTGTTACTGGTTGGATTCACAGGAGTATGAGCGGGCTTGCTCGTTGATCTTCTGATCGCTCAATACCCGGGTGGCCGTTACGTTTAGCAGACCGCTTGCGGCTTGTGGGTGTTTGATATGATCATCACCTGCTGCCGGCGTATTGACGAGTCTTTAGAGTCCTACACAGAGATTTCCTGGCTCAAGCGAAACGAAATAGGAGCGCATATGAGATATGTGCGGGACCGAGAATAATACCAGTATGTGATACTGTATTCCATTCTCGCGATTTGTATCATTGGACGGTTATATATGATATAGCCGGGTTACCGAATCAAGTGTTGATTCGATACATTGATACACTTGATATTAGTCGGTTATATGCAGTATGACCGGATCATTAAATCAAGTGTTGATTTAATGATTTAATGTATAATTATATATTTGATATATTACTTTACATTAACTAGTATTAGTTCACTTAAGATGGATTTTCTCACTTGATATGCACATTGTATATATGATATAGTTTTGTGCACTAGTTTGTATCATGTTTGATGATACATGCAAACTTGGGTGTGCGTTTATTTTAAACCATGTTTAGGTTAATAGTTAGGTTTTATATTTGTTTTATTTATTTTCTTTAATTCATTTTTGGAAAGATAAATGAAATGGTGGCTTGCTTTGGTTTTTTGTTGAAGCTTCATGAAGCTTTGAATAAGTAACCATTTTGTTTTATCCTTAAACCTAACCATTACCTAAACTAGGGTTTGCTCTCTACATGAGTTATCTTCACCCATGGTTGCAATATGATAAGAATCACTTGGATTTTCTTTTTAAAAGATAATTCTTTTTCCTTCTTCTTCATCTTCTTCAAGTCAAGAAGAAAGCTTGCTAGAAATTTCCAAGTGATGATTCCAAGTGAGAAATCCAAATCCAAAGTGAACCCACTTCCTATTTCTTCATCCTCTACCACTTGCCATGTAGTATAGGGTGTTTTCTTCACAAGTTTCATGACTTGGTGAAGGTGGAGCTTGAGCTTGAGTTGCCTCGACGTAGATCATCTTCGGCATCGAAGTCGTCGACCTAGCCCGATCATTTTTTCGATGAAACCAACGCTAGAGTCCGGGATCCGATGATCGCAGCGGAGGGACGTCATCACGGAGCTAAGGAAGTGGAGGACCGGATCTACAAAGGTTGTAGTCACTTTCACTTTCTAGTAAAGTTGTTTACCTGTTGTAGTTTCGCCTTTACCTCTAGTCAACGATCTAGTATAGGGTTCTTTGGCACATGGAAATTTTTGATTTTGGCATGTTTGATCAGTTGTAGAACCTCATTAGTGTGCCTAGGAACCCTACAGTGGTATCAGAGCCTAGCTAGAGCTTTAGGCGAAATGTAGACGATGTTAGAAGTCCAATCGAACCCGAAACCCTAACCCTAAACCATTCTCTGTACATTTTTTGAACTCGGGGATTTTTGTGAATTAAAAATATCCAGAAAATTCAGTAGGCTTTTTTAAGAATTACTGTGAAGCACGTGAGCGTAACTCGACCACATGGCCGTGGAACCGCGGCACGAGCATGGCATGTGCGGCGGTTCCGCGGCCATATAGGAGCATCTTGGCACTTTCTTTACATAGTAATTCCTATCTGTTAGTGCTGTGTTTTCTGGGAATTTTTAACTTCTACTCAAGAGTTGAGTTTTCTGGGTTGTATTGGGTGTTCGTAGATTCGATCGGATTGTCAAACTTTGTCTATGTGTTTTTCCGGGTAATTTTAGAATATGTTAAAAAGTTCGACCGGATATAAATACCCACTTTTTCCCCTGCCGGGAAATTTCCAATTGTTGGATTTTTCCATAGTTTAATGACGTTCTAAGTAGTGCAAGTAACGCGATGGTCCCTCTAGAAGACAACAAACCTTAACTCGATTATGTGACCGTCTTGAACTGCCCTTTGAATCTTAGGGTTTGGGGCAGTACAGCGTGCCACATGTGAGGCGTTGGCTTGACCCTTCTACGGCTGGACCGTTGGTACTGAGGCATGAAGTGAATGTTTTAAAACTTATTTCATGTGTTGAGCTGTTTCGGGAAAACTTGGGTGTTTGATTGTTCGATCGGAAAGTTTAACATTTTCTATTTATCTGGAATGTGATACAATATTTGGAATTCACAAGTAGTTATGAGATAACTAATATGAATGTTATAAACATAGCACTTTAGTCTCACTTGATCGGTTGCCACGGAATTTTGATGCGATCAAAAGTCCGTCGCAATCACGTAGCGTACGCGGATACTCGCCGGTAAACTTAATAGACAGCTACACCCCATAGCCCCGACCAAGTGACTGTAGGAGAACCCCGTCGCCGAAAGCATCCATTCGGGTGCTCGCGGCAGTGGTGTTCCGCCTTGGTGCACTTCGTCGACGACATCGGGGGTGCGGCCACCTAATAAAGTTTTCGACGAGCATTCGATCAAAATGTCGGGAATCTTGTTGAATTGCCCGACTTGATATTGAAAAGAGTTTTCGATAATGAGACTAAAATGCGGGGTTTATAATTGTTAGGCATGCGATGTCTAAGGAATTCATTTGATTAGGCATGCGATGTCTAAAGAGTTTGCGGATTCCAACTGTTGTAGTTTTACACTTTCTTTTCTGTGACCGTAAGTGTAATATGTGATATCGCCGGTTTCGTTGCTATATGTCAACGACAATTGGGATGCGCATATTTACTTACGTTGATGACATGTGATGTTATGTGTTGCTGGATATGTTATATTGGATCGTCGTGTTTGAATAGCCGGGTTTTTTTTTATGTGAGATGAGTGTTTTTCCATTTTCATTCATGTAAAAACTTGTATGTAATATTCTTTTATTGGGGCACTTCCAGGTTGCGGATGATGTCACCATTTGTATATTATTTACTTTTTCCGCATTAGGATAGACCCAAAGGAGGGGAGCACAAGTAACCGGGTTCTAGGGTCCAGTGGGAGACCATCTCAAGGAGTTGAGTCCGGGTCTTCTAACCCTAGAATTGGTAGGGTTGCTTGCCGCTCTCGTAGGGGTCTAGGGGTGTGGGATTGGCTATTCATCACGACCGTGGAATCCGTGTTTTATACTGGCTCGTATTAAAAACACGGACATCCTAGTATATCCAATATTTCATATGATATTTTCTGCTGCGTTATCTGTGATGTGATCATGTGATATGTTCAGATAGATATGGTATATAGTATATATGATATATTATATAGACGTTGCTTATGTTTTACACCCGCGCTAGCCCTGCCTCGCTCTGGCGTTAGTTACCTAACCTAACGGTGCAGACGGGACATCGAGGCGAATGCGGATGGCATAAGCGTACGTTATATTTATCTGTGATGTTTAGGTGGACTTAAATGATGGGATATTCATTAATGTGATTAATGAAAGAAAATAAACCTAAAAGATGTTGTGGAATCGAATTTCAAAAAATAAAACAGGTAGCTACAGTTCTTGCTTTGCATCGCGGTGTTACTTGTAGAACATCCTGCACCTTATTCGATAAGGAAAGGACCGAGATCCCTTCACCGGGAGTGACTCCTTTAGCAATAACTGGCAGATGCTACAACCCTCGGTTTGGTTTTTGATTGCTTCTATAGTTTCTGCTTTGCACAGCGGTATATATGATATATCCTGCATCTTATTCGATGAGGAAAGGGCCGACGATCCCTTCACCGGGAGTGACCCCTTTAGCAAAACTAGAAAAGCCTCAAAAACATTCCATTTAAAAACCATTTGATTCTGCAACGAGATCAAGTTCAAAGCGTTAAAGGTTTTATTAAAAACCATTCGCAACCCTCCGTCATTTTAGGAAGTAGAGTACTTAGTATTCGTGCTGTGTTTGTTGACCTTAGTTAAGGCACAGTGTACGGTAGCTAAGTGATGTCTTCCTACACCGCATATGATACGATTAGTTAGGACAGTCGCGTGACTTTGTTGACCTTAGTTAAGGGTCATGTGGGTGGGTCTAATTAATCATGAAATGGCGGGTAGAACTTGACTAGTACTTATGATTTGTTGACCATAGTTAAGGTCATAAGTGCTAGGGGTAAAAACCACTATCGGGAGTTTCAAGTGTTGAAATTTGCAATGAGATTGCATACCTTCTATATGATAGTTGGATCCCGATACCCACTGCGAGTAATTGTTGCTCCTGGGAGAGTTTTACACATTACAATTAGCTGATCAAGTAGGCGTCTAGAAATGTGTCAACGGGGTTACGCCTCTGGGAAAACGAGGTTTACTTTAATTAGGTCCGTGCGAAAGCACGGGGAACCTCCCTCAAAGTACCGACACTGGCCTGGCTGAAAGATTGGCGAAGTTGTAGGGTGTAATTAATCCCGGCTAGTCTTTCCTTTTAGGGTTTGAAGGAAGATTTGATAAAAACAGTGGGAGCCATCCTGATTAGATAAAATATATAACTAATCTAATCTTGCAAGAGCGCACGCAGAGTGTTTTCTTCTCTCTCTCTCCAAATAGCGACCATATCACGCCTTAATCAACATAATAATACGGATGTATTGACCGAACCCGCTTGTTATACTGAGCTGGGGAACGTTGGTCCCGCTCCAACTTATAATTGTTATAAGACAGAGCAGGAAATAGGGGAATACCAGAATTCCTATGCCGCCCAAACGAAGAAAGTGCATACTGATGCATCATCTTCAGGTGTGTTCATTACAGAGAACTGTTTCTCAGTATCCTCTACGTCCTAGGTATTAGATACCGGATCAGGATCCCGCAAATGTAATCCGTTACATAGGGCTACAGAAAGGCAGAGAACTGAGAACGGGTGATAAGTTTCATGAGACAGAAAACGGGGCAAGTGTTGCAGCCAAGTCCGTTGGTCACTGTCACCCTGTATTACTAATACATTGATTCTGAATAAATGCTATTAGATACCGAACCTGATATACAAAATCATATCAATCTCTTTATTTAGTAAAGAAATGATAAAACTTTGTATTGTTTGATAATGTTTTGAACATTTCCTATATCAAAAGTTGATCGGTTCAGGCACGTTATCTAAAAGCATTGATGTTCTAAATCAAACTACAGTTCCTAGTATACAGAACACACACAAGAGGAAGAGTTCAGAAATGAACGAATCCTTCTTGAGGCATTGTAGACTTGGTCATATCAATGCGACCCGACTGGCTAAAGTTACATTTAGATGCATATTTAAATCAGTTTGAATTTACATCTTGTGAAACTTGCCAGTCATGTCACAAAGATTAGATGACCATAGCTCCGTTTACTGGAAACAGAGAAAGAGTTAGTGAACTCTTGGGACTGATACATAGTGATGTATGCAAGGTCCCCTGTCTACACATGCCCGGACCGGTTCTTTGTACTTCATTACATTCTCTGATGATCTCTCAAGACTCAGCCATATGTTCCTGTTGAAACATAAGTCCGAAGCTTTTGAGATATTCACAGAATATAAGTTAGAAGTAGAGAACCAAAATACGGGTATAAGTATTATGTCCTATGATAAGATCAAGGAGGAGAATGCTTGTGCACGAAATTCCTGGACTATTCTAAAGGAGAATGAGATTCTCTCTCTCAGCATTACTCCTCCGTATACACCATAGCACGTTGGTATATCGGGGCGGAGCAATCGCACCATATTAGATATGGTGTGCTCTATGATGAGTATTATTGAGTTACCTATTTCCTTTTAGGGGTTGTGCACTTAAGAAGTTGCATACCTATTGAATTGGGTCCGAATCAAATCAGTGCCTACCACTCCATATAAGATATGGTATGGGAAGAACCTATCTCTTAAGTAAGTTAAGATTTGGGATTGTCCGGCCTATGTCAAAAGCAAAATCTGGAAAAGATCGAGGCAAGGTTAGTTCTGTAGAACTGGAAAGGTTCCAGCTATACAAAACTGCAGCTGATTTGACAGAACCAAAGGATTCAATAGTCCCCGACGAACCTCAGCCTCTCCGCCGAACTAGCAGGGTTCCTCATCCGCCTGAGAGATACTTCGGTTTCTCGATGACAGTGGGAGCGAGGAATGCATCATGAGATGATGACCCAACTAGTTTCGAGCAGGCCATCGAGAGTAGGGACTCTGTAAGAATGGCTGGATGCTTAGAGATCTGAGATGGAATCCTTATACACCAACAAAGTATGGAATTTGGTTGCTATATCTGAAGGGTTAAATCCCCATCAGGAGCAAGTATATCTTGAGTAGATTACTTGGTGTAGATGGAAAAGTTGAGACTTTCAAAGCTAGACTTGTTAAAGGTTTTCGTCATCGACCAGGCGTGGATAATGATGAAACCTTTTCCAGTGGCTATGCTTAGGTCCATCCGGATCCTACTTGCCATGGCTACATACCATGACTACGATATCTGGTAGTTGGGTGTCATGACTGCTTTTCTAAATACTGATTTAGAAGAGAACGTCTATAAGTACACAGCCAGAAGGCTTCGTAAACAGTGGGAGCAGCGGAAACGTGTGCAAGATACTTTACAGAATAAAGCAGGCATCGCGGAGTTGGAACGTCTGTTTTGATGCGATAGTCAAAGGGTTTGACTTCATCAAAACGGTAGATGAACCTTGTTTATACAAAAAGGTAGTAGAGAGTAAGGTGGTCATCCTCGTATTGTACGTGGACAACATACTCCTGATAGGAAAAGAGTTTTCTATGCTACACTCGGTCAATCTCCTCCTATCACATGGATTCTCCATATAGGATCAAAGTGATACCTCCTAAATCCTGGGTTTTGGATCTATGAGATAGATCTAAAGGGATGTTAGGGTTCTCACTAAGTTTAGTGAGATGGTATCAGTTGATCCTGGGGAGAATCACTGGAAAGGTTCCAGGGTGATAAGGACGACTGAATGTCAGTCGCAGGCATTGTCTTTACCCTCAGTGGAGGGACGGTATGTTGGAAGTGTTCCAAGCTAGATACCGTGGCAGACTAGACGATAAAGGCTGGTAACATCGCTATTAAAGATACGACCAAAGAGGAAGTTTGGGTGTATATTGGTTCATGAGATGAACTAGGTTCCTACCATTGTGTGACAATGGAAATGTGGCTTTGGCCAAGGAACCCTGGTCCCATCAGTGACCCAGACATATTCTGAGGCAGCATCACCTGATCATGGAGATAGTTGATCTCCAGGGTGATCGTAGTTAGGAGAGTAGACTCAGAGGACAACACGGCGGATCCACTCACAAAGGCTTTTTCCCAGAGAGAGACTTATATGGGATGGTTGAGTATTAGATACTACAACCACTGCTACAGATGGCCCTAGTGCAAGTGGGAGATTGTTAGTTATATGTATGCCCTAGAGGCCATTACTGTACATTGGATGTATATTGTAGTGGATGCTGGGACATATATAGGTAGGACTTTCTTGCTCGACATGATAGTACGCTATCTGGTTGCTCTTTATCTTAACATGTATACTTTCTGTCTCTCTGTTACATGTTGATAAAGCCCTTAGGATGTGTACTCGACTTCCAGGACTATGATGTAGATCATACTAGTGGGGCCTGGGTAGTCCATGAGTACATCCTTCAATGTTCCTAGTCGTGGGAATATCGAGACGGGGCATCGATATTCCAGAGTAGACTAGCGTATATCTTCTCCACCCATGTGATGGGCGATGGATGATCTCATATCCGTTGGTGTTTGACATCAGAGATGGTATGCGGGTGCTCAGTGATGACTGGGTACACTGAACGGACTCGCCGAGAACTCCCAGATGGTATTATACCTCACGTCAGATGGCCGTTCTCTGGTGACACTGGTACAGCTTAGTCTGTTGACCCGAGATCGTCATAGAGTCTTATGTGTCTCCCACTGTGCTTTGATTTCCACCCTACCATGACTCTACTGAGTCGTGCAAACAGGTGGTTT
Organism: Agapanthus africanus; assembly: GCA_030015575.1. Taxonomy (NCBI): domain Eukaryota; kingdom Viridiplantae; phylum Streptophyta; class Magnoliopsida; order Asparagales; family Amaryllidaceae; genus Agapanthus; species Agapanthus africanus. The sequence goes on from CM057342.1 coordinate 295,635,067, forward strand.
TTGGGTACAGTCCCGATTCACATGGAGGCAATGAGCGATAGGAGGGGATTCGTCTCTCCCGGTATTGGGGGTTGATGTTGCACTATGCTCGACTGGCCATAACTGGAAATCCCTGGCCAGGGTTGCAGTGATATACTGGTAAGAGTTATCAGTAGTTTCACGCTATGTTATGGACCTTACATCGGCATCACTTATCAAGCTACTGGGGTCTGACGTTTACCACCCCTAGGCGAGATATGCGACATATCAGACGAACAGACCGGACTGTACGGTAAGTGTTACTGGTTGGATTCACGGGAGTATGAGCGGGCTTGCTCGTTGATCTTCTGATCGCTCAATACCCGGGTGGCCGTTACGTTTAGCAGACTGCTTGCGGCTTGTGGGTGTTTGATATGATCATCACCTGCTGCCGGCGTATTGACGAGTCTTTAGAGTCCTACACAGAGGTTTCCTGGCTCAAGCGAAACGAAATAGGAGCGCATATGAGATATGTGCGGGACCGAGAATAATACCAGTATGTGATACTGTATTCCATTCTCGCGATTTGTATCATTGGACGGTTATATATGATATAGCCGGGTTACTGAATCAAGTGTTGATTCGATACATTGATACACTTGATATTAGTCGGTTATATGCAGTATGACCGCATCATTAAATCAAGTGTTGATTTAATGATTTAATGTATAATTATATATTTGATATATTACTTTACATTAACTAGTATTAGTTCATTTAAGATGGATTTTCTCACTTGATATGCACATTGTATATATGATATAGTTTTGTGCACTAGTTTGTATCATGTTTGATGATACATGCAAACTTGGGTGTGTGTTTATTTTAAACCATGTTTAGGTTAATGGTTAGGTTTTATATTTTTTTTTATTATTTTCTTTAATTCATTTTTGGAAAGATAAATGAAATGGTGGCTTGCTTTGGTTTTTTGTTGAAGCTTCATGAAGCTTTGAATAAGTAACCATTTTGTTTTATCCTTAAACCTAACCATTACCTAAACTAGGGTTTGTTCTCTACATGAGTTATCTTCACCCATGGTTGCAATATGATAAGAATCACTTGGATTTTCTTTTTAAAAGATAATTCTTTTTCCTTCTTCTTCATCATCTTCTTCAAGTCAAGAAGAAAGCTTGCTAGAAATTTTCAAGTGATGATTCCAAGTGAGAAATCCAAATCCAAAGTGAACCCACTTCCTATTTCTTCATCCTCTACCACTTGCCATGTAGTATAGGGTGTTTTCTTCACAAGTTTCATGACTTGGTGAAGGTGGAGCTTGAGCTTGAGTTGCCTCGACGTAGATCATCTTCGGCATCGAAGTCGTCGACCTAGCCCGATCATTTCTTCGATGAAACCAACGCTAGAGTCCGGGATCCGATGATCGCAGCGGAGGGACGTCATCACGGAGCTAAGGAAGTGGAGGACCGGATCTACAAAGGTTGTAGTCACTTTCACTTTCTAGTAAAGTTGTTTACTTGTTGTAGTTTCGCCTTTACCTCTAGTCAACGATCTAGTATAGGGTTCTTTGGCACATGGAAATTTTTGATTTTGGCATGTTTGATCAGTTGTAGAATCTCATTAGTGTGCCTAGGAACCCTACAAAATAGCCATGTCTTACTATGCTCCCAATTTCCACCTTAATTTCCATTTTTCTCAAAAATAGAAAACAATCCATGCTTCACAAGTGTGTGTGTATGTGTATCATATATATTAATATATATTATGAAGAATAATTAGTGAGCTAATGATATTAGTTAAGATATAATGATATCAAATATAATATATATCACATTATTAAATCAACACTTGATTTAATAATCCGGTTATATCACATACAACCGATTAATATTATTTATCTGTATATCACATTATCAAATCAACACTTGATTCGATAATATGGTTATATCACATATAACCTAAATGATAACAGATAACTGCCAGATTACAATATGGTATCACATACACGCATTTAATCAGGCCCACGCACATATCACATATGTGTCCTACTTCGTTTCGCTTGAACTAGGAAACTTCTATGTGGGACTCTAAAGACTCGTCAATACGCCAGCAGTAGGTGATGATGACATCAGTCACCCACAAGCCTTCAGCGGTACTAGCTGGACGTAACGGCTATCCGGGTATTGAGCGATATGAAGATCAACAAGCAAGCTTGTCCATACTCTCCATGAAGCCTATCAGTAACACTACCGTACAGTCCGGTCTTTTCTTCTGATATGTCGCATATCATGTTTAGGAGTGGTAAACGTCTGGACCCAGTAACGTGATAAGTCATGCCGATGTCTGGCCTATAACGGTTCGAGAAACTACTGATAACTCTTATTAGTAAATCTCAGCAGCAGCCCTGGCTAGGGACTGTAGGGTTCCTAGGCACCCTAATGAGGTCACACAAGGCATTGACCATGCCAATTTAAAATTTAAACGGTGCCGAGAAACCCTAGAACGGACCGTTGGCTAGATTTCTAGGCGAAAATGAAAACTAGTTAACAATTTAATTTGGAAAAATCCCAGTTTTTGAAAAAAGGACAGAGAGCAATTTGTGAGTTGGGTTTCGGGTTCGTTCGGGTTTTAAATTCCGTCTAGACTTCGCCTAAGGCTCTAGCTTGGCTCTGATACCACTGTAGGTCAGGCAGCCACCCCATCCAATGGGGTCGCCGTGGCACCAACGGGTCCCTCAGCCGCTACTTTTTACGCATGCCCCCTCGCGAGGACTACAACCCACCGGAACACCTTCCGGTCTCGGGACACCCTGGGGTTAAGAGCCTATGCTTCGCCACACTGTCACACAGTGAGAACCCCCCATAGGTCGACATCCAATGCCTAGTAGCTCTGATTAGGGTGCCTAGGAACCCTACAGTCCTGGGACCTGTGGGCCCATAACCCACAGGTCCCAGGACTGTAGGGTTCCTAGGCACCCTAATCAGAGCTACTAGGCATTGGATGTCGACTTATGGGGGGTTCTCACTGTGTGACAGTGTGGCGAAGCATAGGCTCTTACCCCCAGGGTGTCCCGAGACCGGAAGGTGTTCCGGTGGGTTGTAGTCCTCGCGAGGGGGCATGCGTAAAAAGTAGCGGCTGAGGGACCCGTTGGTGCCACGGCGACCCTATTGGATGGGGTGGCTGCCTGACCTACAGTGGTATCAGAGCCAAGCTAGAGCCTTAGGCGAAGTCTAGACGGAATTTGAAACCCGAACGAACCCGAAACCCAACTCACAAATTGCTCTCTGTCCTTTTTTCAAAAACTGGGATTTTTCCAAATTAAAAATATGCAGAAAACCCAGCAGGGAAATCTAAGAATTACGGCGCAAAAAGTTTTGGATGAACAGTGTAAACGGCGGCGGAACCGCGGCATAAGCCTAGCTTATGCGGCGGTTCCGCGGCAGAATCATGACGTCAGCCCTAACTGTTTGCACAGTAATTCATTGTTTCAGGTGCTGAGTTCTCTGGGTATTTTTAAAATTTATTCAAGAGTTGAATTTTCTGGAGTTGTTTTGGGGATTCGGTGTTTTGATCGGAGTATCAGATTTTGTCTAAGTGGCTTTCCGGATAATTTTTTGAATATGTTAAAAAGTCCGACCGGATATAAATACCCAACTTTTCCCCTGTCGGGAAATTTCCAAGTGTTGGATTTTTCCGTGGTTTAACGACGTTCTAAGTAGTGCAAGTAACGCGATGGACCCTCTAGAAGACAACAAACCTTAACTCGATTATGTGACTGTCTTGAACTGCCCTTTGAACCTTCGGGTTTGGGGCAGTACGGCGTGCCACATGTGAGGCGTTGGCTTGACCCTTCTACGGCTGGACCGTTGGTACTGAGGCACGAACGGAATGTTGTTAGACTTATTTCATGTGTTGATCTGTATCGGGAAAACTTGGGTGTTTGACTGTTCGATCGAAAAGTTTAACATTTTCTATTTATCTGGAATGGGATACAATAATTGGAATTCATAATTAGTTATGAGATAACTGAATGAATGTTATAAACATAGCAGTTTAGTCTCACTTGATCGGTTGCCACGGAATTTTGATGTGATCAAAAGTCCGTCGTAATCACGTAGCGTACGCGGATACTCGCCGGGTAAACTTAATAGACAGCCTCACCCCATAGCCCCGACCAAGTGACTGTAGGAGAACCCCGTCGCCGAAAGCATCCGTCCGGGTGCTAGCGGTAGCGGTGTTCCGCTTTGGTGCACTTCGTCGACGGTATCGGGGGTGCGGCCGTCTACTAAAGTTTGCGACGAGCATTCGATCAGTTTTTCGAGAATCTTGTTGAATTGCCCGACTTGATATTGAAAAGTGTTTTCGATAATGAGACTAAAATGCGGGGTTTATAATTGTTAGGCATGCGATGTCTAAGTAATTCATTTGGTCAGGCATGCGATGTCTGAGGAGGTTGCGGATTCCAACTGTTGTAGTTTTACACTTTCTTTTCTGTGACCGTAAGTGTAATATGTGATATCGCCGGTTTCGTTGCTATATGTCAACGACAATTGGGATGGACATATTTACTTACGTTGATGACATGTGATGTTATGTGTTGCTGGATATGTTATATTGGATCGTCGTGTTTGAATAGCCGGGGGTTTTTATGTGAGATGAGTGTTTTTTCATTTTCATTCATGTAAAAACTTGTATGTAATATTCTTTTATTGGGGCGCTTCCAGGTTGCGGAAGTTGTCACCTTTTGTATATTATTTACTTTTCCGCACTAGGATAGACCCAAGGAGGAGGGCACAAGTAACCGGGTTCTGGAGTCCAGTGGGAGACCAACTCGAGGAGTCGAGTCCGGGTCTCCTAACTCTAGAATTGGTAGGGTTGCTTGCCGCTCTCGTAGGGGTCTAGTGTAGGGTTCCTAGGCACTCTCAAGAGGTCTCACAAGGCATCGAACATGCCATTTTTAAAAATTCTAGGTGCCGAGAGACCCGACTACGGATCGTTTGCTAGAAAACTAGGCGAAAAAGCTAACTAGTTAACACTTAACTAAGGGATACGGATATACAACCTTTGTAGATCCGTTTGTCCACCTCCATAGCTCCATGAAGAAGTCATCTCCGCTGTACAAATCCGAAATCCGGGCTCTTGCGTCGGCTTCATCGGAGAAGAAGCGGGCTAGGTCATCGACGACGTGCCGAAGATGATCTACGTCGAGGCATCGCTAAATCAAGCTCCGACTTCACCAAGTCCAAAAACTTGTGAAGAGAACACACTCTACTACTTGGCAAGAGGTAGAGGATGAAGAAATAGGAAGTGGGTAGACTTTAGAATTGGATTTCTCACTCTTAATCATCAATCACCATTGATGGACCTTAGGTTTTCTTCTTGAGTTGAAGGAAGAAGAAGAAGAAATGATATGATAAGATTAATTAAAAAGAAAAGAATAATCCAATCTTTATCATAACATGACCATGGTTATGTGTAGAGACTAAACCCAAGTTAAGTGAATGGTTAGGTTAGGAATGAAGACAAAAATGGTGACTAAGTCAAAGTATTCATGAAGCTTCATGAATGAACAAAAGAATGCCACCATTTTTCTTTTCTTTTCCTTAAATGAATAATGAATATAAATAAATGAATAAGTATATAAAACCCTAACCATTCATATAACCATGGTTTAATATTTACACAAGCACAAGTCAACATGTATCATCAAACATGATACAATGTATATGCACAAAAGTATATCACATATACAACTTGCACATTGAGTGAGAAAATCCATATAAAGTGAACCTATACTAGCTAATGCAAAGTAATATATCAAATATATAATTATGCATTAAATCATTAAATCAACACTTGATTCAATGATCCGGTCATGTCGCACACAACCGACTAGTATACAATGTATCGGCTTATTGAATCAACGCTTGAATCGATAACTAGGTTATATCGCATACAACCATCCGACACATTGATCGCGAGAATGAAATACGGTATCACATACTGGTATCATTCTCGGTCCCGCACATATCTCATACGCGCTCCTATTTCGTTTTGCTTGAGCCAGGAAACCTCTGTATAGGACTCTAAAGACTCGTCAATACGCCGGCAGCAGGTGATGATCATATCAATCACCCACAAGCCGCAAGCGGTCTGCTAAACGTAACGGCCACCCGGGTATTGAGCGATCTGAAGATCGACGAGCAAGCCCGCTCACACTCCAGTGAATCCAACCAGTAACACTACCGTACAGTCCGGTCTGATCATCTGATATGTCGCATATCTTGCCTAGGGGTGGTAAACGTCAGACCCCAATAGCTCGATAAGTCGTGTCGATATGAGGCTCATAACGGGTCGAGAAACTACTGGTAACACTTACCAGCAATTCTCTGATCAGCCCTGGCCAGGGACTTCCTATTATAGCCAATCGAACACAGCGCAACATCAACTCCCTATACCGGGAGAGACGAATCCCCTCCTATCGCTCATTGCCTCCATGTGACTCGGGACTGTACCCAAAAACCACCGTTTTGCACGCCCTCTTGGACGTGGTAAGATGGAAATCAAAGCACAGTGGGAACCACACAAGACTCTATGACGATCTCGGGTCAACAGACTACTCTGTACCAGTGTCACCAGAGAACTGCCATCTGACGTGAGGTATAATACCATCTGGGAGTTCTCGGCGAGTCCGTCCAGTGTACCCAGTCTCTACTGAGCACCCGTATATCATCTCTGATGTCAAACACCAATGGATATGGGATCATCCATCGCCCATCTGTATGGGTCGAGAAGGTATACACTAGTCTACTCTGGTATATCGATGCCCCGTCTCGATGCACCCTCGACTAGGGACTTTGAAGGATGTACTTATGGACTACCATGTCCCCACTAGTATGATCCGCATCATAGTCCAGGTAGTCAAGCACACATCCTAAGGGCTTTACCAACATGTAACAGAGAGACAATCAGTATACACGTTAAGGTAAAGAGCAACCAGATAGCATACTATCATGTCGAGCAAGAAAGTCCTCCCTATATATGTCCCAGCATCTACTACAATATACATCCTATGTACAGTAATGGCCTCTAGGGCATACATATAACTAACAATCTCCTACTTGCACTAAGGCCATCTGTAGCAGTGGTTGCAGTATCTCATACTCAACCATCCCATAAAAGTCTCTCTCTGGGAAAAGGCCTTTCGTGAGTGGATCCGCTGTGTTTGTCCTCTGAGTCTACTCTCCTAACCTCGATCCCTTGGAGATCTACCATCTCCATGATCAAGTGATACTGCCTTAGAATATGTCTGGATCACTGATGGGACGGACGTTCCTTGGCATAAGCCACAACTCCATTGTCACACAATGGGAGGAACTAAGTTCATCTCATGAACCAATATACACCCAAACAGCCTCTTTGGTAGCATCTTAAGTAGCGATGTATCCAACCTTTATCGTCTAGTATGTCACGGTATCTAGCTTGGAACTCTTCCAACATACCGTCCCTTTACTGAGGGTAAAGACAATGCCTGTGACTGACATTCAGTCGTCTTTATCACCCTGGAACACTTCCAGTGATTCTCCCCAGGATCGATTGATACCTTCTCACTACAACTAGTGAGAATCCTAACATCCAATTAGATCTATCTCATAGATCCAAACATCAGGATTTAGGAGGTATCACTTTGATCCTGTATGGAGAATCCTAGTGATAAGCGGAGATTGACCGAGCGTAGCATAAGAAACTCTTTTCTTATCAAGAGTATGTCATCCACGTACTCTACGAGGATCACTACCATACTCCCTACTACCCTTTTGTTTATACAAGGTTCATCTACCATTTTGATGATGTCAAACTCTTTGACTAATCTATCAAAACAGATGTTCCAACTCCGCGATGCCTGCTTTAATCCTATAAAGCATCTTGCACACGTTTCCGCTGCTCCCACTATCTACGAAGCCCTCTGGCTGTGTACTTATAGACGCACTCTTCTAAAACATCATTTAGAAAAGCAGTCATGACACCCAACCACCAGATATCGTAGTCATGGTATGTAGCCGTGACAAGTAGGATCTGGATGGACTTAAGCATAGCTACTTGAAAAGGTTTCACCATTATCCACACCTGGTCAATGATGCAAACTTTTAACAAGTCTAGCTTTGAAAGTCTCAACTTTTCTATGTACACCAAGTAATCTTCTCAAGATATACTTGCTCCTGATGGGGATTTAACCCTTCAGATATAGCAGCTAAAGTCCATACTTTGCTGGTGTATAAGGATTCCATCTCAGATCACTAAGCATCCAGCCATTCTTACAGAGTCTTACTCCTGATGGCCAGCTCGAAACTAGTTGGGTCATCATCTCATGATGCATTCCTCGCTCCCACTGTCATAGAGAAACCGAAGTATCTCTCAGGTGGGTGAGGAACCCTACTAGATCGGCAGAGAGGCTGAGGTTCGTTGGTTTCCACTGAATCCTCTGGTTGTACCAAATCATACTGTAGTTTGTATAGCTGGAACACTTCCAGTTCTACATAACAGACCTTGCCTCGAGCTTGTCCGGATTTTGCTTTTAGACATAGGCCGGACAACCCCAAATCTTAACTAGCTTAAGACATGGGCTCTTCCCTTTCCATATCTCATATGGAGTGGTAGGCAACTGATTTGATTCGAACCTTATTCAATAGGTATGCAGCTTCTCAAGCGCATAACTCCCAAAAGGAAAAAGGTAACTCAGTATTACTCATCATAGAGCACACCATATCAAATAGGGTGTATCTGCTCCGCCCCGATATACCATCATGCTATGGTGTATACGGAGGAGTAATGCTGAGAGAGAATCTCATTCTCCTTTAGAAAAGTCCAGGATTTCCGTGCTCAAGTATTCTCCTCCTCGATCACATCAAAGGACATAATACTTATACCCGTATTTTGGTTCTCTACTTCTAACTTATATTCTGTGAATATCTCAAAAGGTTCGGACTTGTGTTTCAACAAGAACATATGTCTGAATCTAAAGAGATCATCAGAGAACGTAATGAAGTATAAAGAACCAGTCCTGGCATGTGTAGACAGGGGACCCACATACATCAACATGTATCATCCCAAGAGTTCACTAACCCTTTCTCTGTTTCCAATAAACAGGGCTATGGTCATGATATCTTTGTGACATGACTGGCGAGTTTCACAAGATGTAAATTCAAACTGATTTAAATATGCATCTACATGTAACTTCAGCTAGTCGGGTCACATTGATCTGACCTAGTCTACAATACCTTAAGAAGGATCCGTTCATTTCTGAACTCTCCCTCTTGTGTGTGTTCTGTATACTAAAGAACTGTAGTTTGATTTAGAACGTCAATGCTTTTAGATAACGTGCCTGAACCGATCAACTTTTGATATAGGAAATGTTCAAAACATTATCCAACTATACAAAATTTTATCATTTCTTTACTGATAAAGAGATAGATATGATTTTGTATATTAGGTTCGGTATCTAATAACATTCGTTCAGAATCAATGTATTTGTAATACAGGGTGACAGTGACCAACAGACTTGGCTGCAACACTTGCCCCGTTTTCTGCCTCATGAAACTTATCACCCGTTCTCAGTTCTCTACCTTTCTGTAGCCCTATGTAACATATTACATATCTGGGATCCTGATCTGGTATCACATACCCAGGACGTAAAGGATACTGAGAAACAGTTCTCTGTAATGAACACACCCGAAGATGATGCATCAGCATGCACTCTCTTCGTTTGGGCGGCACGGGAATTCTGGTAATCCCCTATTTCTTGCTCTGTCTTATAACAATTATAAGTTGGAGCGGGACCAACGTTCCCCAGCTTGGTATAACAAGCGGGTTCGGTCAATATTCCGTATTATTATCTTGATTAAGGCGTGATATGGTCGCTACCTGGAGAGAGATAGAAGAAAACACTCAGCGTGCGCTCTGTCAAGAATAGATTGGTTATTATTTTATCTAATCAGGATGGCTCCCACTGCTTTTTATCAAATCTTCCTTCAAACCCTAAAAGGAAAGACTAGCCGGGATTAATTACACACTACAAGTTCGCCAATCTTTCAGCCAGGCCAGTGTCGGTACTTTGAGGGAGGTCCCCCGTGCTTTCGCACGAACCTAATTAATGTAAACCTCGTTTTCCCAGAGGCGTAACCCCGTTGACACCTTTCTAGACACCTACTTGATCGGCTAATTATAATGTATAAAACTCTCCCAGGAGTAACTCTTACTCGCAGCGGGTATCGGGATCCAACTATCTCATAGAAGGTATGCAATCTCATTGAAAATTTCAACACTTGAAATTCCCGATAATATTTTGCCCCTAGCGTCCTATGACCTTGACAGAGGTCAACAAACCATAGGCTGCTAGTCAAGTTCAACCCGTCATTTCCTGATTGAAGTAAACCCACCCGCACGACCCTTGACAGAGGTCAACAAGGTCGCACGACTGCCCTAAATCAATCACATCATATGCTTATGCAGATAAGCACTAATCAGCTACCGCACACTACGCCTTGACAGAGGTCAACAAACGTAGCACGAATACTAACTAGTACTTATCTGAAATGACGGAGGGCTACGACAGGTTTTTCTGAAAACCTATTGCGTAATGAACTTGATATCGTTGTAGAATCAAATGAATTTTGAAATGGAGTGTTTTTGAGGCTTTTCTAGTTTTGCTAAAGGAGTCACTCCCGGTGAAGGGATCGTCGGTCCTTTCCTCGTCGAATGAGGTGCGGGATATATCACATATATCACTGTGCAAAGCAAAAACTCTTAAAAGCTATCAAAAGACAAACCGAGTGTGTAGCATCTGCCAGTTATTGCTAAAGGAGTCACTCCCGGTGAAGGGATCTCGGTCCTTTCCTCATCGAATAAGGTGCAGGATATATCACATATACCTCTGTGCAAAGCAAGAACTGTAGCTACCTGTTTTATTTTGAAATTCGATTCTACAACATCTTAGGTTTCTTTTATTTCATTAATCACATTAATGAAGTCCCATCATATAAGTACCTAAACATCACAGATAAATACGACGTACACTTATGCCATCCGCATTCGCCTCGATGTCCCCTCGTGCACCGTTAGGTTAGGTAACTAACGACAGAGCAGGGCAGGGCTAGCGCGGGTGTAAAACATAAGTAACGTCTATATAATATATCATATATACTATATACTGTATCTATCATAGAACATCACATGATCACATCACAGATATCGCAGTAGAAGAATCATATGAAATATTGGATATACTAGGACGTCCGTGTTTTCAATACGAGCCAGTATAAAACACGGATTCCACGGTCGTGATGAATAGCCAAACCCACACCCCTAGACCCCTACGAGAGCGGCAAGCAACCCTACCAATTCTAGAGTTAGGAGACCCGGCCTCGACTCCTCGAGTTGGTCTCCCACTGGACTCCAGAACCCGGTTACTTGTGCCCTCCTCCTTGGGTCTATCCTAGTGTGGAAAAGTAAATAATATACAAACGGTGACAACTTCCGCAACCTGGAAGCGCCTCAATAAAAGAATATTACATACAAGTTTTTACATGAATGAAAATGAAAAACACTCATCTCACATAAAAACCCCCGGCTATTCAAACACGACGATCCAATATAACATATCCAGCAACACATAACATCACATGTCATCAACGTAAGTAAATATGCGCATCCCAATTGTCGTTGACATATAGCAACGAAACCGGCGATATCACATATTACACTTACGGTCACAGAAAAGAAAGTGTAAAACTACAACAGTTGGAATCCGCAACCACCTCAGACATCACATGCCTGACCAAATGAATTCCTTAGACATCGCATGCCTAACAATTATAAACCCCGCATTTTAGTCTCATTATCGAAAACACTTTTCAATACCAAGTCGGGTAATTCAACAAGATTCCCGACATTCTGATCGAATGCTCGTCGCAAACTTTAGTAGACGGCCGCACCCCTGATACCGTCGACGAAGTGCACCAAGGCGGAACACCGCTACCGCTAGCACCCGAACGGATGCTTTCGGCGACGGGGTTCTCCTACAGTCACTTGGTCGGGGCTATGGAGTGAGGCTGTCTATTAAGTTTACCCGGCGAGTATCCGCGTACGCTACGTGATTGCGACGGACTTTTGATCACATCAAAATTCCGTGGCAACCGATCAATTAAGACTAAAGTGCTATGTTTATAACATTCATTCAGTTATCACATAACTTTTGTGAATTCCAATTATTGTATCCCATTCCAGATAAACAGAAAATGTTAAACTTTTCGATCGAACAGTCAAACACCCAAGTTTTCCCGATACAGCTCAATACATGAAATAAGTCTAACAACATTCAGTTCGTGCCTCAGTACCAACGGTCCAGCCGTAGAAGGGTCAAGCCAACGCCTCACATGTGGCACGCCGTACTGCCCCAAACCCGAAGGTTCAAAGGACAGTTCAAGACGGTCACATAATCGAGTTAAGGTTTGTTGTCTTCTAGAGGGTCCATCGCGTTACTTGCACTACTTAGAACGTCGTTAAACTACGGAAAAATCCAACACTTGGAAATTTCCCGACAGGGGAAAAATTGGGTATTTATATCCGGTCGAACTTTTTAACATATTCTAAAATTTATCAGGAAAGCCACACAGACAAAATTTGAAACCCCGATCGAATCTTTGATTCCCAATACAACCCAAAAATGCTCAACTGTTTACTGCATATTAAAAATTCCCAGAAAACTCAGCATATTAAAATAGGAATTACTGTGCAAACAGGAGTCAACGAGTCAACAAAACGGCCGCGGAAGCGCCGCGCCACGTGGGCTTAGGCCGCGGTTCCGCGGCGTTATGACGGAGTTAAGTCTCCGTTTTTGACAGTATTTCATAAAAATCCCTGCTTGATTTTCTGGATATTTTTAATCTTGAAAAATCCACAATTTTAAAATCTGGACAGAGAGCATTTTTGAATATGGGTTTCGGGTTCGTTCGGATTTCAAATTCCGTCTAGACTTCGCCTAAGGCTCTAGCTAGGCTCTGATACCACTGTAGGGTTCCTAGGCACTCTCAAGAGGTCTCACAAGGCATCGAACATGCCATTTTTAAAAATTCTAGGTGCCGAGAGACCCGACTACGGATCGTTTGCTAGAAAACTAGGCGAAAAAGCTAACTAGTTAACACTTAACTAAGGGATACGGATATACAACCTTTGTAGATCCATTTGTCCATCTCCATAGATCCATGAAGAAGTCATCTCCGCTGTACAAATCCGAAATCCGGGCTCTTGCGTCGGCTTCATCGGAGAAGAAGCGGGCTAGGTCATCGACGACGTGCCGAAGATGATCTACGTCGAGGCATCGCTAAATCAAGCTCCGACTTCACCAAGTCCAAAAACTTGTGAAGAGAACACACTCTACTACTTGGCAAGAGGTAGAGGATGAAGAAATAGGAAGTGGGTAGACTTTAGAATTGGATTTCTCACTCTTAATCATCAATCACCATTGATGGACCTTAGGTTTTCTTCTTGAGTTGAAGGAAGAAGAAGAAGAAATGATATGATAAGATTAATTAAAAAGAAAAGAATAATCCAATCTTTATCATAACATGACCATGGTTATGTGTAGAGACTAAACCCAAGTTAAGTGAATGGTTAGGTTAGGAATGAAGACAAAAATGGTGACTAAGTCAAAGTATTCATGAAGCTTCATGAATGAACAAAAGAATGCCACCATTTTTCTTTTCTTTTCCTTAAATGAATAATGAATATAAATAAATGAATAAGTATATAAAACCCTAACCATTCATATAACCATGGTTTAATCTTTACACAAGCACAAGTCAACATGTATCATCAAACATGATACAATGTATATGCACAAAAGTATATCACATATACAACTTGCACATTGAGTGAGAAAATCCATATAAAGTGAACCTATACTAGCTAATGCAAAGTAATATATCAAATATATAATTATGCATTAAATCATTAAATCAACACTTGATTCAATGATCCGGTCATGTCGCACACAACCGACTAGTATACAATGTATCGGCTTATCGAATCAACGCTTGAATCGATAACTAGGTTATATCGCATACAACCATCCGACACATTGATCGCGAGAATGAAATACGGTATCACATACACGCATTATTCTCGGTCCCGCACATATCTCATACGCGCTCCTATTTCGTTTTGCTTGAGCCAGGAAACCTCTGTGTAGGACTCTAAAGACTCGTCAATACGCCGGCAGCAGGTGATGATCATATCAATCACCCACAAGCCGCAAGCGGTCTGCTAAACGTAACGGCCACCCGGGTATTGAGCGATCTGAAGATCGACGAGCAAGCCCGCTCACACTCCAGTGAATCCAACCAGTAACACTACCGTACAGTCCGGTCTGATCGTCTGATATGTCGCATATCTTGCCTAGGGGTGGTAAACGTCAGACCCCAATAGCTCGATAAGTCGTGTCGATATGAGGCTCATAACGGGTCGAGAAACTACTGGTAACACTTACCAGCAATTCTCTGATCAGCCCTGGCCAGGGACTTCCTGTTATAGCCAATCGAACACAGCGCAACATCAACCCCCTATACCGGGAGAGACGAATCCCCTCCTATCGCTCATTGCCTCCATGTGACTCGGGACTGTACCCAAAAACCACCATTTTGCACGCCCTCTTGGACGTGGTAAGATGGAAATCAAAGCACAGTGGGAACCACACAAGACTCTATGACGATCTCGGGCCAACAGACTACTCTGTACCAGTGTCACCAGAGAACTGCCATCTGACGTGAGGTATAATACCATCTGGGAGTTCTCGGCGAGTCCGTCCAGTGTACCCAGTCTCTACTGAGCACCCGTATATCATCTCTGATGTCAAACACCAATGGATATGGGATCATCCATCGCCCATCTGTATGGGTCGAGAAGGTATACGCTAGTCTACTCTGGTATATCGATGCCCCGTCTCGATACACCCTCGACTAGGGACTTTGAAGGATGTACTTATGGACTACCATGTCCCCACTAGTATGATCCGCATCATAGTCCAGGTAGTCAAGCACACATCCTAAGGGCTTTACCAACATGTAACAGAGAGACAATCAGTATACACGTTAAGGTAAAGAGCAACCAGATAGCATACTATCATGTCGAGCAAGAAAGTCCTCCCTATATATGTCCCAGCATCCACTACAATATACATCCTATGTACAGTAATGGCCTCTAGGGCATACATATAACTAACATCTAGGGGTGTGGGTTTGGCTATTCATCGCGACCGTGGAATCCGTGTTTTATACTGGCTCGTATTGAAAACACGGACGTCCTAGTATATCCAATATTTCATATGTTTCTTCTGCTGCGATATCTGTGATGTGATCATGTGATGTTCTGTGATAGATACAGTATATAGTATATATGATATATTATATAGACGTTACTTATGTTTTACACCCGCGCTAGCCCTGCCCTGCTCTGCCGTTAGTTACCTAACCTAACGGTGCACGAGGGGACATCGAGGCGAATGCGGATGGCATAAGTGTACGTCGTATTTATCTGTGATGTTTAGGTATATACATGATGGGACTTCATTAATGTGATTAATGAAATAAAAAGAAACCTAAGATGTTGTAGAATCGAATTTCAATATAAAACAGGTAGCTACAGTTCTTGCTTTGCACAGAGGTATATGTGATATATCCTGCACCTTATTCGATGAGGAAAGGACCGAGATCCCTTCACCGGGAGTGACTCCTTTAGCAATAACTGGCAGATGATACACACTCGGTTTGTCTTTTGATTGTTTTTAAGAGTTTTTGCTTTGCACAGTGATATATATGATATATCCCGCACCTCATTCGACGAGGAAAGGACCGACGATCCCTTCATCGGGAGTGACTCCTTTAGCAAAACTAGAAAAGCTTCAAAAGCACTCCATTTTAAAATCATTTGATTCTACAACGATATCAAGTTCATTACGCAATAGGTTTTCAGAAAAACCTGTCGTAGCCCTCCGTCATTTCAGATAAGTCCTATTTAGTATTCGTGCTACGTTTGTTGGCCTGCGTCAAGGCGTAGTGTGCGGTAGCTAACTATTATTTATCTGCTTATGCATATGATGCAGATTGGATTAGGGTAGTCGTGCGACTTTGTTGGCCTGCGTCAAGGGTCGTGCGGGTGGGTTTAATTCAATCAGGAAATGACGGGTTGAACTTGACTAGCGGACTATGGTTTGTTGGCCTGCGTCAAGGTCATAGGACGCTAGGGGCAAAATTATCGGGAATTTCAAGTGTTGAAATTTGCAATGAGATTGCATACCTTCTATGAGATAGTTGAATCCCGATACCCGCTGCGAGTAATTGTTACTCCTGGGAGAGTTTTATACATTACAATTAGCCGATCAAGTAGGTGTCTAGAAAGGTGTTAACGAGGTTACGCCTCTGGGAAAACGAGGTTTACATTAATTAGGTTCGTGCGAAAGCACGGGGGACCTCCCTCAAAGTACCGACACTGGCCTGGCTGAAAGATTGGCGAACTTGTAGTGTGTAATTAATCCCGGCTAGTCTTTCCTTTTAGGGTTTGAAGGAAGATTTGATAAAAAGCAGTGGGAGCCATCCTGATTAGATAAAATAATAACCAATCTATTCTTGCAAGAGCGCACGCTGAGTGTTTTCTTCTCTTTCTCTCCAGGTAGCGACCATATCACGCCTTAATCAAGATAATAATACGGATTATTGACCGAACCCGCTTGTTATACTGAGCTGGGGAACGTTGGTCCCGCTCCAACTTATAATTGTTATAAGACAGAGCAGGAAATTGGGGAATACCAGATTTCCCGTACCGCCCAAACGAAGTAAGTGCATGCTGATGCATCATCTTCGGGTGTGTTCATTACAGAGAACTGTTTCTCAGTATCCTTTACGTCCTGGGTATTTGATACCGGATCAGGATCCCAGATATGTAATCTGTTACATAGGGCTACAGAAAGGTAGAGAACTGAGAACGGGTGATAAGTTTCATGAGGCAGAAAACGGGGCAAGTGTTGCAGCCAAGTCTGTTGGTCACTGTCACCCTGTATTCCAAATACATTGATTCTGAACGAATGTTATTAGATACCGAACCTGATATACAAAATCATATCTATCTCTTTATTAGTAAAGAAAGGATAAAATTTTGTATAGTTGGATAATGTTTTGAACATTTCCTATATCAAAAGTTGATCGGTTCAGGCACGTTATCTAAAAGCATTAATGTTCTAAATCAAACTACAGTTCTTAGTATACAGAACACACATAAGAGGAAGAGTTCAGAAATGAACGAATCCTTCTTGAGGTATTGTAGACTAGGTCATATCAATGCGACCCGACTGGCTGAGTTACATTTAGATGCATATTTAAATCAGTTTGAATTTACATCTTGTGAAACTCGCCAGTCATGTCACAAAGATAAGATGACCACAGCTCTGTTTATTGGAAACAGAGAAAGAGTTAGTAAACTCTTGGGATGATACATGTTGATGTATGTAAGGTCCCCTGTCTATATATGCCAGGACTGGTTATTTGTACTTCGTTACATTCTCTGATAATCTCTCAAGATTCAGACATATGTTCCTGTTGAAACACAAGTCCGAACCTTTTGAGATATTCACAGAATATGATTTAGAAGTAGAAAACCAAAATACGGGTAAAAGGGTTATGTCCTTTGATGAGATCAAGGAGGAGAATACTTGAGCACGGAATTCTTGGACTATTCTAAAGGAGAATGAGATTCTCTCTCAGCATTACTCCTCCGAATACACCATAGCACGTTGGTGTATCGGGGCGGAGCAATCACACCCTATATGATAATGTATGCTCTATGATGAGTAATACTGAGTTACCTGTTTCCTTTTGGAAGTTATGCGCTTGAGAAGCTGCATACCTATTGAATAGGTTCGAATCAAATCAGTTACCTACCACTTCATATGCGATATGGAAAGGGAAGAGCCCATGTCTTAAGCTAGTTAAGATTTGGGGTTGTCCGGCCTATGTCTAAAAGCAAAATCCGGACAAGCTCGAGGCAAGATCTGTTATGTAGAACTGGAAATGTTCCAGCTATACAAACTGCAGCTGATGATTTGAAAGAACCAAAGGATTCAATAGTAACCAACGAACCTCAGCCTCTCCGCCGATCTAGTAGAGTTCCTCATCCACCTGAGAGATATTTCGGTTTCTCTATGACAGTGGGAGCGAGGATTGCATCATGAGATGATGACCCAACTAGTTTCGAGCAGGCCATCGAGAGTAAGACTCTGTAAGAATGGCTGGATGTTTAGCGATCTGAGATGGAATCCTTATACACCAACAAAGTATGGACTTTGGTTGCTATATCTGAAGGGTTAAATCCCCATCAGGAGCAAGTATATCTTGAGAAGATTACTTGGTGTAGATTGAAAAGTTGAGACTTTCAAAGCTAGACTTGTTTAAAGTGTGCATCATTGACCAGGTGTGGATAATGATGAAACCTTTTTCAAGTAGCTGTGCTTAAGTCCATCCAGATCCTACTTGTCACGGCTACATACCATGACTACGATATCTGGCGGTTGGGTGTCATGACTGCTTTTCTAAATAATGTTTTAGAAGAGAACGTCTATAAGTACACAGCCAGAAGGCTTCGTAAACAGTGGGAGCAGCGGAAACGTGTGCAAGTTGCTTTACAGATTAAAGCAGGCATCGCGGAGTTGGAACATCTGTTTTGATGAATTAGTCAAAGAGTTTGACATCATCAAAATGGTAGATGAACCTTGTATAAACAAAAAGGTAGTAGGGAGTATGGTGACGATCCTCGTAGAGTACGTGGATGACATACTCTTGATGGGGAAGGAGTTTCCTATGCTACGCTCGGTCAATCTCCGCTTATCACCATAATTCTCCATATAGGATCAAAGTGATACCTCCTAAATCCTGGATTTTGGATCTATGAGATAGATTTAATTGGATGTTAGGATTCTCACTAGTTGTAGTGAGATGGTATCAATCGATCCTGGGGAGAATCACTGGAAGTGTTCCAGGGTGATAAAGACGACTGAATGTCAGTCGCAGGCATTGTCTTTACCCTCAGTGAATAAAATGAATAAGGAAAAAGTAAACCCTAACCATTTCATTAACCAAGGTTTAATTCTAAGGTAGCATCGCCTGATCATGGAGATAGTTGATCTCCAGGGTGATCGAGGTTAGGAGAGTAGATTCAGAGGACAACACAGCGGATCCACTCACAAAGGCCTGTTCCCAGAGAGAGACTTTTATGGGATGGTTGAGTATGAGATACTACAACCACTGCTACAGATGGCCCTAGTGCAAGTGGGAGATGGAAGTGGGTAGACTTTAGTTTTGGATTTCTCACTCTTTTTCATCACTTGCCATTGATGGAGGCAAGCTTTCTTCACTTGAAAAAAGGACAGAGAGCAATTTGTGAGTTGGGTTTCGGGTTCGTTCGGGTTTCAAATTCCGTCTAGACTTCGCCTAAGGCTCTAGCTTGGCTCTGATACCACTGTAGGGTTCCTAGGCACCCTAATGAGGTCTCACAAGGCATCAACCATGCCAATTTCATATTTTAACGGTGCCGAGAAACCCTAGAACGGATCGTCGGCTAGATGTTTAGGCGAAAAAGCAACTAGTTAACTACTTTAACTAAGTGAACGGAAATACAACCTTTGTAGATCCGGTTCTCCACCTCCATAGCTCCGCAACGAAGTATCCTCGCTGTCCAAATCGAAATCCGGGCTCTTGCGTCGGCTTCATCGGAGAAGAAGCGGGCTAGGTCATCGACGACGTACCGAAGATGATCTACGTCGAAGCATCACTAGATCAAGCTCCACCTTCACCAAGCCATGAAAACTTGTGAAGGAAACACACTCTACTACTTGGCAAGAGGTAGAAGATGAAGAAATAGGAAGTGGGTAAACTTTAGAATTGGATTTCTCACTCTAATTCATCAATCACCATTGATGAAGCATGCTTTTCTTCTTGTGAAAAAGAAGAAGAAGATAGCAAGAAGAAGATAAGTGTTATGATAAGTTAATTTAAAATAGAAAAGAAAATCAAAACTTATCATAATCCAACCATGGTTATGTGTAGAGACTAAACTCAAGTTAAGTGAATGGTTAGGTTAGGTATGAAGACAAAAATGGTGACTAAGTCAAAGCTTCATGAAGCTTCAACAAATATCCAAATTAGCCACCATTTTCCTTTTGCCAAAATGAAATAAACCATTCAATAAATGAATGAATAAATATATAATAACCCTAACCATTTACTTAACTAAGGTTTAACTCTTTACACAAACCCTAGTAATCTTGCATCATCAAACATGATACAATCAAGTGCACAAAAGTATATCACATATACAATGTGCACACCCGAGTGAGAATATCCATTTAAAGTGAACCAATACTAGTTAGTGCAAAGTAATATATCAAATATATAATTATGCATTAAATCATTAAATCAACACTTGATTCAATGATCCGGTCATGTCGCACACAACCGACTAGTATTCAATGTATCGGCTTATCGAATCAATACTTGATTCGATAACTAGGTTATATCGCATACAACCAATCGATACATTTATCACGAGAATGGAATGCGGTATCACATACACGTATTATTCTCGGTCCCGCACATATCTCATATGCGCTCCTATTTCATTTCGCTTGAGCCAGGAAACCTCTGTGTAGGACTCTAAAGACTCGTCAATACGCCGGTAGCAGGCGATGATCATATCAAACACCCACAAGCCGCAAGCGGTCTGCCAAACGTAACGGCCACCCGGGTATTGAGCGATCTGAAGATCGACGAGCAAGCCCGCTCACACTCCAGTGAATCCAACCAGTAACACTACCGTACAGTCCGGTCTGATCGTCTGATATGTCGCATATCTCGCCTAGGGGTGGTAAACGTCAGACCCCAATAGCTCGATATGTCGTGTCGATATGAGGTCTATAACAATTCGAGAAACTACTGGTAACACTTACCAGTAAATCTCAGCAACCCTGGCCAGGGATTTCCTGTTATAGCCAATCGAACACAGCGCAACATTAACTCCCTATACCGGGAGAGACGAATCCCCTCCTATCGCTCATTGCCTCCATGTGACTCGGGACTGTACCCAAAAACCACCGTTTTGCACGCCCTCTTGGACGTGGTAAGATGGAAATCAAAGCACAGTGGGAACCACACAAGACTCTATGACGATCTCGGGTCAACAGACTACTCTGTACCAGTGTCACCAGAGAACTGCCATCTGACGTGAGGTATAATACCATCTGGGAGTTCTCGGCGAGTCCGTCCAGTATACCCAGTCTCTACTGAGCACCCGTATATCATCTCCGATGTCAAACACTAATGGATATGGGATCATCCATTGCCCATCTGTATGGGTCGAGAAGGTATACGCTAGTCTACTCTGGTATATCGATGCCCCGTCTCGATACACCCACGACTAGGGACTTTGAAGGATGTACTTATGGACTACCATGTCCCTACTAGTATGATCTGCATCATAGTCCAGGTAGTCAAGTACACATCCTAAGGGCTTTACCAACATGTAACAGAGAGACAATCAGTGTACACGTTAAGGTAAAGAGCAACCAGATAGCATACTATCATGTCGAGCAAGAAAGTCCTCCCTATATATGTCCCAGCATCCACTATTACATCCTATGTACACTAATGGCCTCTAGGGCATACATATAACTAACAGGGACTTCCAGTTATAGCCAATCGAGCATAGCGCAACATCAACCCCCAATACCGGGAGAGACGAAACCCCTCCTATCGCTCATTACCTCCATGTGACTTGGGACTGTACCCAAAATCCACTGTTTGCACAAATCCTCTTGAGCGTGGTAGGGAGGAAATCAAAGCACAGTGGGAGCCATACAAGACTCTATGACGATTTCGGGTCTACAGACTAACCTGTACCAGTGTCACTAGAGGACTGGTATCTGACGATAGGTATAATACCAACTAGGAGTTCTCGGCGAGTCCGTTTGGTGTACCCATTCTCTAATGATCACCTGTATACAATCTTTGATGTCACACACTAATGGTTGTGGGATCAACCATCACCCTTCAAGGGACAAAAAACGTACACACTAGTCTACTCTGGTACATCGATACCCTGTCTCGATATCCCCTCGACTAGGAACAGTTAAAGGATGTACTTTTGGACCACCCTGGCCCCACTAGTATGATCTCATTATAATCCTGGTAGTCAAGTATATATCCTATGGGTTTTATCAACATGTAAGAGACAGACAGTATAAATACCAGTCTACATGTTAAGATAAAGGTAATCTGATAGCATACTATCATGTCGAGCAAGAAAGTCCTCTCTCTATATATGTCCAAGCATCCACTATATCAACAATAATGGCCTCCAGGGCATACATATTCCTAACAACACCTGCACTATTACCGATGATGCGCATGTTACACATACACAGATTTGCCGGCTCACACATTGATCATCGGTAATTGTCATGCCACTTACACAGTAGAACTGCTATATCACGGTATTACTCTTAACTGTAAAGTACAATCATTTGTTCAGTAATTATCACTTGAGATGCTTACAGTACTGTTTTATGTTTTGCATATACTGTACTTTATGGTTACATGCATTGAGATGCTGTTTTCATGAGATATCTGGATTTGAGAACTGCGGTTATATTTCAAAGGAAATTATGAATTGTTTTTAAAAATACGGTTTCTCGTGATGTGATATTTTGTGTCCACCATGAGTTTTCTCGGTTTTGAGCTATGTGATACCCGATTCAAGGAGTGAGGAGGAACCGTCTGCGGGTACATGGTGGATCCGGTAAAGTATCCCGGGACAAGAAGATCGTGGAGTAGACGATGAGCCTAGCAGGGGATGCACTACCTACCGGTGATAGTTGGGCTCGGCGGTTATCCGGAGGATACCGACCGGAGTTATGAGATCAGCTGGATATGAGGGCCGATCTGAGGATGCGGCGCCTGAGATATGAGAATTTACGTGTCGATACTGGACACAGGTTTTATAATGTTTCGAGTATCGATATTGGACACTCAGGTTTCATGATGTTGATGTGTCGTTGATGGACCACGTTGCTTGATACACATGCATACATGCATATATATATTCAGATGACTATCATTACATACTGTTACTGGCTTGACATTGTTGTTGTATACATGTGCATACTTGGTCACCATAGATACCATAATATTACCTTCATGATACAGTAGGACCTAGGGATCATTGTTCATTTGATTTCTACTTTCTGATATTTTCTACTCACGAGTTGGCAACTCACCCCCGTTATGCCACAGTTTTCTTGCAGGTTCGACCGCTTGGATCAGTAGCGGTATCGCTGGCACACAGCCTTCTTCAGGGTGTTTTGCTTTGGTAGGTGGGACACACATTTGGATCGTAACCACTCTTGTACCTATTATTTCTATTGTATCTAGTTAAAACTCCATCAATTAGAAACCAAACTATGTATTATTGGTAGACTTAGACAGACTTGTATTTTGAGAGACTTAGAGCGGGATGGGTGTTTGTCACTTATTTGAGTTGGATGATATCTTGGTTTTACTTATTATTCTTTCTGTGATTGATCTTCACCATAGGGCGTCGTATATTTATGCTTATTGCGTGGTTGTGATTCCACCAATTGGTGAAGAGCTAGCTCCCGCTTGGGGATGCCTATATTATTGCATGTATGTGGTTTTGGATCAAATTATACATGGAAGGTGCTGCCCAAATTTCAAGAACGAAAATATTTTCAAAGATAGTAAACTGTTGCATTTTCTTATGATATGACTTATATTTTAAAAAGGATGGCTTGAATTTCATTATACCGATGTTTCAAAACTGCACCTCCACTATTTTGCGCAAAAAGGTTTAGATTTATGGGCTTCGGTTTACTTGAATTACGGCAGGGTCCTGTAGATTTCACGTAATTCTCGTGTCGGTCACGTGCCAAATTTCTGGGTCGTGACACTGAGGTAGGCATGGCACAGGATACTGATTAAATTTAGT
Organism: Agapanthus africanus; assembly: GCA_030015575.1. Lineage (NCBI taxonomy): Eukaryota > Viridiplantae > Streptophyta > Magnoliopsida > Asparagales > Amaryllidaceae > Agapanthus > Agapanthus africanus. The sequence continues at coordinate 295,659,136 of CM057342.1, forward strand.
GGATGATATAGTCTAAGAAGTTTGTTGGATTTGGCGTTCATATTATGGACTTGGTCTTATCAGATATCCAGACAAGTTCTAAGACAGATATCGCTCATTTCAGGAGATATTCGTTCTCCATGAAGTTGAGATATAGAGAGATACATATAGAAATATTAGAGCGGATCCACTCACTAAAGCTATTTCTCGAACACGAATATTTCACAAACACGGTTTACGAAACTGATTAGTAGAGAAGTTGGGTATTCAGTAGCACACGAGTTGTGGGTATATGATATCGCAATAATTGGCCTTAAGTGCAAGTGGGAGATTGTTGGATATAGTGCCCTCAAGGTAATTATTGTAATTGTAGGTAGGAGATTATGATAAGTGAAGGAGGACTTATACAGGTAGAACAATCTTACTCGAAATGATAGTAAGCTATCTGGTTTGTCTTTATCATTATGTACATGTCTTATGTGGTATAGCATATCACTATTACATATTGATGGAGCCCATATGATTCATGCTTGACTACCAGGGTTATGATGTCGATCACACTTACAAGAACTGGGTAGTTTATAAGCACATCCTTAATGTCCCTAACCGTGGGAATATCGAGACTGGGCATCGATATTCCAGAGTAGACTAGTGTATACGTTTATTGACCCTGACGAGGGGCGATGGCCGGTTTCACAGCCATTGGTGTCAGCCAGTCACCAAAGATTGTATACAGGTGCTCATTGGGTTATGAGTTACATTGGACGGACTCTCCAGGAACATGCTAGATGGTATTTTACCTATTGTCAGATAGCAGTTCCCAGGTGGCATTAGTACAGTATAGTCTGTCGATCCGAAATCGTCATTTGTCTCGAGTGTGTTCCCACTGTACTTTAATTGCTACCTTACCACGGCTTTAAAGAGTCGTGCAAACAGGTAGTTTTTGGGTGCAGTCCCGAAGCACTTGGAGGCAGTGAGCAATTGATGGGATTCATCTCTTCCGGTATTGGGAGTTGATGTCGCGCAGTGTAAGTGATATATGCTCTAGAAGCCATTATTGTATAGTACTGGATTGTATATTACATTTTGAAAGCTTCGTATATACATAGATGTAATAACAGTCTTGCTCAATATGATAGTATGCTATCTGGTTTGATTCTATCTTAATATATGTATATGTTTCTTTTAACATATCGCTAATACATATTGATAGAGCCCTTAGGATTTTTGCTTGACTACCGGTGTTGTGATGACAGTCACACTAGTGGGGGATGGGTAGTTTATAAGCACATCCTTAAGTTTGTCTCTAGTCATAGGATTATCGAGACAGGGTATCGATACTCCAGAGTAGACTAGTGTATACGTTTTTTATCCCCGTCAGGGGAGGTGTCCTGTCCCGCAGCCATTGGTATACGGTACCAGAAATAGTATACAGGTGCTCATTGGGTTATGAGTTACACTGGACGGACTCGCTGGGAACTGCTGGTTGGTATTATACCTATCTTCAGTTAGCAGTTCTCCGGTGACATGAGTACAGGTTAGTCCGTTTACTTGACATCACTATTCGTCTCGAGTGTATTCCCACTGTACTTAGATTACTACCTTACCTTGGCTCAAATGAGTCGTGAAAACAGGTAGTGGTTGGGTGCAGTCCCGAAGCACTGGAGGCAGTAGGGGTTAGAAGGGATTCGTCTCTCCCGGTATTGGGAGTTGATATCGCGCTGTGTTCGGTTAGCCAATACACAAAGTCCTTGGTCAAGACAAGTGAGATTTACTGGTAGGTACGCCAGTAGTTTCTCAGGGTGTATTGGGCTCTACACCGACATGACTTATTGCGCTATTAGGGGTCTGACGTTTACTACCCCCTAGGCCCGATATGCGATACTCTTAGATGAACAAACATGACTATATGGAGATTGTCACGGATAGGCTCAGTAGGGGTTCAGATGAGTTCGCTCGTCGGCCTTCTTTTCGACAGGTACTTGGGTAGCCGTTACGTACAGCTAGTGCCACTGATAGACTTGTAGTTGAACCCACTGCCAGCGTACTGTCGAGTCTTTAGAGTCCCACACAAAGGGTTTCCCTGGTTCAGGCGAAATGATGTAGAGCCCGTATGGTTTTATATGCAGGGTTCCAATCATATATGTGTACTAGCTGCACGGATGTTGTTCGGACGGATAATAATAGTGGGCTTAGGATTAAACCGGATTCTAGTATTATATTATTGGATTATTTTTTATCTCTTTGTATTCGTATTTTTTGTAGTACGAATACGGATATGTATATACGGTGAGGGCATTCTTATAATTTTTATAAGAGATGCTTTTAGAAGAGGACACCTCATGTTGGTTTTATCTATTTTTGGAAAATAGATTAATGAGACAGAAAATGGAGATATTTGTGGCATGGTTGAAGCGTGGCTAATTCATTTGTTTATTTCATTTGATTTTACTATTCAAGCATGGTTGTATTTTTATATAGAAAAATATTATATGCTTGATTTGGAGAAAAGTATTAGCCATTCTTCACTTGCCCACTTGACTTGATCATTTTGTGTTTTGTCATTCCCTCTCCATTTTTGCTCTCCTCCTTCTTCCTCAAACCCTAACTCTCATATGTGTTGTGAATTCTAGGGTTCTTTAAGATTAAATAGTCCAATTAACTCTCTACATCTCCTAAACTATCTGGACTAGCAAACTAGGTACTTTAGGTATCTCATTCTTGAGGTTGGAGCTTGAACCATAGATTCTCAGGTGGATCTTCTTCGACACGAGGAGGCCGACGACCGAGCTTGATCCACATCTTCTAGGAGCTCAAGAAGAGGAGAAGAAGACCCGAAGGACTAGATTCTTGGAGGTATAAAACTCTATCATAATAGTTTAGAATCTCTTTGTGTTTAGCTAGTTTGGGTTTCTGAACGATCTTAGAAGTTTAGTTGATGTTGCTTGACTTAAAATTGTTTTTTGTAAATTCTGCCTCCCCACAAACCATGTGGGGTGTGTGACATCGACTTACAGTGGTATCAGAGTCTACTTAAATCTTAACTAGCCAGTTAGCATATATTTAGAGCTTCGATCGACATAAATTATCCGAATTGCATTTCCATTTTCTAACTTGTTGTTCGATTTTTAAAGTTGTTCAAAAAAAATTATTTCAGTGACCTTAAAATTATGTGCAGGATTTTCTAGAATCATGAATTTTTTCAGCACATAAGCTATTAATTAGACCGCTAATCCGCGACCTAATTATGGCCAAAGTGCTCCAAAGTTTTTCTGGGGTTCAGGTTCATGGAAATGTGATTTTTGGTATATTTGGTTTTTGCCTAGATTTGTTTGTGTATTGGTTTGTACATGTGGTAAATGCGGAAAGTTTTAATCGATCGAAATTCTAAATTCTTGCTTATCTATGTATTTGTTCATATATGTGTTTCTAAACGTCTACTAATTGCTATATGTCGATTAGTGGGGGTTGCACATATCTTGTATCTTGTTTATGGTTTGTGGATATGAAATATTGGATTGTCGCGAAAGAATAGCCGGGGATGTGAGAAGAGTGTTCTTTTTTTTTCATTCATGTATATTTGTAAATTGATGTAATATTCTTTTGTGGGGCACATCCGGGTTGAGGTTGTAGCCACCGTTGTATTATTTCATTTACTTTTTCTTGCACTTAGGATAGACCCAAGGAGGGGTGCACAAACTACTAGTTTCTTGAAGTGCCGAGTGACTTACTCATTTCATTGAGGGGGTTGCTTCACTTCGGGAATTTGGCGGGTAGTTTGCCGCACCCGTAGGGGTCTAGGATGGAGGTTTGGCTATTCATTATGACCGTGGAATCCGTTTTTCGTTCTAGACTAAAACGAAACACGGAAATCCTAGTATATCTAATATATTCATTTGTGTTGTTGTGATCTGGAATAACTATTATTGCTTTAGACGAATAGCTATATATATTATATATATAATAAACGTTGCTTATATTTTGCACCCGCTCTAATCCAGCCCCCGCTTTGCCATTAGTTAAGTAACCTAACGGTGCATAACGGGGCCCCGTGGTGAATGTGGATGGCATAAGCGTACGTTCTATTTTTGTTTCTTTCTGCAATGATAGGGTTAAATGATGGGAAACATTAATATTGTTTAATGCAAAGAAAACAAACCCAAGTTAAATCGTTGGAACAATTTCAAAACCACTCGGTTTTCTTTAAAAATAACTTTTAAATGCGGAACCTAAACCACTCATTTTAATGGCTATCATGGTTCCTTCGATTATATCAAGTTCATTACGTTCACGGTTTTCGCCAAAACCATCCGTAGCCCTCCGTCATTTCAGATGGGTATTCAGTAGTATTCAAGCTATGTATTTTGACCTTTACCAAGGCATAGTGATTGATAGCTACTGGGTATTCATCTGTAGTATAGATAGACGCGTTAATCTGGGACATGCGTACAACTATTTTGGCATTCGTCAAGAGTTTGTACGAATGGGTTCAGATTAACATGGACAATGACGGGTAGAACTTGACTTGGGTCTTATGATATTTTGGTCTTCCTCAAGGTTATAAGCGCCCGGGGCAAAAATCCATATTGGGAGTTTCAAATGAAAATGAAACTTGCTAGTTTTGCATACCATCTGGAGTGTGATGATTTTGGTAGGATTCCTTCAAAGTTGTCAATAGTTGGATCCCGATCCCACCGTGAGTTTTATTACTCCTCGGGAGAGTTTTTCACTTTACAATCAATGCTATAAACCAAGTAGGTGTCTAAAACGGTGTTAGCGGGGCTATGCCTCCAAGGAAAAGAGGTTATTTAATTAAGGAAGTTCGCGAAAGCATTGTAACACCTCTCTCGAAGTACTGACACTAGCCTGGCCGAAAGGTTAAAGCAAGAATTGTAGGGTGCGATTAATCCCAACTAATTCTTCTTTTATGGTTTGAAGGAGGATTTGAGGAAATAGTAGGAGCCATCCTGTTTAGATAAACTAATAACCAATCTAAACTTGTAAGAGTATCATGCTGAGTGTATATTCTTTCTCTTCTAATTGCAGCGACCAAAATGCCCGGGCTTAAGTTACTACTAGATAAAATTATATTGAAGGGGCCAAACTATAAAGATTGGCTAAGGAATGTCCTGATGGCCATTACCTATGACAAGCTGGGCTACCTCCTTACTACCAAAGCCCCTGCCGTCCCAGGTCCAGATTCCATCATCATGGATATTGAGATCTGTAAGACATGGGAATTAGACTGTGCGAAAGCCAAGTGCCTCGTGCTGGCCTCAATAGATAATGAACACCAGAGGCGGCACGAGAAGATGGACTTATCTTCCATCTTCCTCCATACCAAGGATTTATATGGAGAGCAATCTCGTATCGCAAGATACGAGATCTCGAAGAAATTATTTCAGGCGAGGTTGGCTATCAGATCATCTGTAGTGTAAGTCGACGTTACACACCCTACTAGATGCGGGGAGGCGGAACAGGTAAAACAATCATTTTGTTCAAGGTAATATCGACTAACTTTACGGATCTTTGCTAAATCCTAACTAACAAACTATCTAGAAGTGCTAAACTACTATGATAGATGATTATACCTCAAGATACTAGTCCTTCTTGTTCTTGTTATTCACCTCCTCGTCGGCCTCCTTGATGTAATAGAAGATCCACCCGAGAGTTCATTCTTCAAGCTTCAACCTCTAATTTGAGGTAACTAAGTGGATAGGATTGCTAATCCAAGTGACCTAGAAGATATAGAAGTGGATTAAGGATCTATTAGTCTTTCTAACCCTTGGGATCTCAACACATAAGAGGATTAAGGTTAGGTTTAAGAAAAGGAGAGCTTGAGGAAAGAGAGTGTGTATGTTAATAATGAATTGAACCCTTCTCACTTTGAATAATATGAAGCATAAAAAATATCTTGCACAAATATCATTCATGCTTCATTTAATTCTTGAGATGAATCATCTCATGAGTCATGGTGCAATTAATGATAATAACACATAAGCTCTCCACCTCATTAAGTTTAATTCACAAATGAATTAAAACTAAATGAGTCACTTTTCTTCTAGAAGCTTCTCGACTAATTACGAGAATGCCCTTCCCATCCGTATTTACGAAAAACATGGATATACTGAGACTGCATAATCTAATAATCCAATACTAGAATCTGGCTTAAACCAAAGCCTGCTAGTATAATCTGTCCGAACATCATACGTGCACATGTACACGTATATGTCCGAACCCTGTCGTAAAACCATACGACCTCTATATCGTTTCGCCTGAAGCAGGGAAACTCTCTGTGTGGGACTCTAAAGACTCGACACTATGCTGGCAGTGGGTTTAACCACAGGCCGCAAGCGGTACTAGCTGTACGTAACGGTCCCCAGGTAGATGTCGATAAGAAGGCCGATGAGGAAACCCATCCGAACTCCTACTGAGCCTGATGTGACAATCTCCGTACAGTCCGGTCTGTTCGTCTAAGACTATCGCATATCGGGCCTAGGGGGCGGCAAGCTTTAGTCCCCTAAAAGCGGTATAAGTCGTGTTGGAGTGAAGCCCATTACACCTTGAGAATCTACTGGAAAACTTACCAGTAAATCTCGCTTGCCCTAGCCAGAGACCTTGCGTAATGGCTCTCCAAACACAGCGCGATATCAACCTCCAATACTGAGAGAGACGAATCCTATCTAACCGCCACTGCCTCCAAGTTCTTCGGAACTGCACCCAACGTCTACTTGTTTGCATGACTCAGTCGAGCCGTGGTAGGGTAGCAATCTAAGAACAGTAGGAACACACTCGAGGCGAAGCAGTAGTGTCAAGTCTAAGGACTATGCTGTACTCATGTCACCTGGGAACTGTTAACTGATGACGGGTATAATACTAACCAACAGTTCCCTGCGAGTCCTGTCCGGTGTACCCGTAACCCAACGAGCACCTTGATACTATCTCCGGTACAACATACTAATGGCTGTGGGACAGACCATTTCCCCTGCTGGGATGAGAAGCGTATACACTAGTCTACTCCGGAGTATCGATGCCCTGTTTCGATAATCCTACGACTAGGGACCTGAAAAATGATGTGCTTGTAGACTACCTTGCCCCTACTAGTGAGATTGCCATCACAACGCTGGTAGTAAAGCAAGATCCTATGGGCTCTATCAATATGTATTCGCGATATGATAAAAGAAACATATACACATATTAAGATAGAAATAAACTAAGTAGCATACTACTATGTTGAGCAAGACTGTTTACTACAACTGTGAATATCCCAAGCTTCAATTAAGTAATATACAAACTAGTATGATACATTAATGGCCCCTAGTGAATATACACTAACAATCTCCCACTTGCATTAGGGCCATGTACTGGCATATTGAAGACCTATCATCTCGAATAGCCTCTCGAACTGTGTCTGAGGTAAGGCCTTTGTGAATGGATCTGCAGTGCTCTCCTCTGTAGCAACTCTCCGGACCTCGATCTCCCGGCGATCTATGATCTCCCTGATCAGGTGATACCGCCTCAAGATGTGTCTGGACTTTTGATGGGACCTGGGTTCCTTCGCTAAAGCTATAGCGCCGTTGTTGTCACGATACAGCGGTATTGGATCAATAATGGTAGGAACCACCTGAAGTTCTATTAGGAATTTCTTCATCCAGACTGCTTCTTTTGCGGCATCGCAAGCAGCGATATACTCCGCTTCCATCATCGAGTCAGCAACGGTGTCCTGCTTGGAACTTTTCCAGCACACCGCCCCTCCATTGAGGGTAAAGATATAACCTGACATGGACTTGGAGTCATCCTTGTTACTCTGGAAGCTGGAGTCAGCAAAAGCCTCGATCTGGAGGTCTTTTTCGCCGTAAACCAAGAACATATCCTTAGTCTTTCTCAGGTACTTGATAATGTTCTTTACTGCTATCCAGTGCTTCTCCCCTGGGTCTGACTGATACCGGCTTAACACGCTTAGTGCGTAAGCTACATCTGGTCTGGTACACAACATCGCGTACATTATAGAGCCTACCGCAGAAGCTGTAGGGTTCCTAGGCACTCTCAAGAGGTCTCACAAGGCATCAACCATGCCAATTTCAAATTTTACGGGTGCCGAGAAACCCTAATACGGATCGTTAACTAGAAATTTAGGCGAAACAACGAGCTAGTTAACAACTTAACTAAAGTGTAACGAAAATAGAACCTTTGTAGATCCGGTGCTCCACCTCCATAGCTCCGTGATGATGTCTCCTCGCTGCGATCATCGGATCCCGGGCTCTAGTGTCGGCTTCATCGGAGAATGGACGAGCTAGGTCATCGACTACGACGCCGAAGATGATCTACGTCGAGGCATCACTAGATCAAGCTCCACCTTCACTAAGCCATGAAAACTTGTGAAGGAAACACCCTATACTACTTGGCAAGAGGTAGAGGATGAAGAAATAGGAAGTGGGTTCACTTTAGAATTGGATTTCTTACTCATTTCATCAAGTCACCATTGATGAAGTCTAGGTTTTCTTCTTGAAGAAGAAGAAGAAGAAGAAGATAATGATATGATAAGTTAATTAGAATAGAATAGAAAAATCAATACTTATCATAATATTAACTATAGTTATGTGTAGAGAATTGACCAAGGTTAAAGGAATGGTTAGGGTTAAGGAGATGAAGACAAAATGGTTACATTGGTCAAAGCTTCATGAAGCTTCAACAAGCTTCATGAAAGAAAGAAACAAAATCATTTTGTTTTTCTTTTATCCCATTTCCTTTTAATCCAAATTAAAAGATAAATGAATGAATAAATATAAACCCTAACCATTTACTTAACCAAGGTTTAATTCTTTACACAAACCCTAGCTTTCATGTATCATCAAACATGATACAATCAAATGCACAAAAATATATCACATATACAATGTGTACATCAAGTGAGAAAATCCATTTAAAGTGAACCGATACTAGTTAATGCAAAGTAATATATCAAATATATAATTATGCATTAAATCATTAAATCAACACTTGATTTAATGATCCGGTCATATCGCATATAACCGACTAATATCAACAGTAACAACTTATTGAATCAACACTTGATCCGATAACCCGGCTATATTGCATATAACCGATCAATGTCACAAATCCCGAGAATCGAATACAGTATCACATACTGGTATCATTCTCGGTCCCGCACATATCTCATATGCGCTCCTATTTCGTTTTGCTTGAGCCAGGAAACCTCTGTGTAGGACTCTAAAGACTCGTCAATACGCCGGCAGCAGATGATGATCATATCAAGCATCCACAAGCCGCAAGCGGTCTGCTAAACGTAACGGCCACCCGGGTATTGAGTGATCAGAAGATCGACGAGCAAGCCCGCTCATACTCCTGTGAATCCAACCAGTAACACTTACCGTACAGACCGGTCTCGTCGTCTAATATGTCGCATATCTTGCCTAGGGGTGGTAAACGTCAGACCCCAGTAGCTCGATAAGTCGTGTCGATATGAGGTCTATAACAGTTCGAGAAACTACTGGTAACACTTACCAGTAAATCTCAACAACCCTGGCCAGGGATTTCCGGTTATAGCCAATCGAACACAGCGCAACATCAACCCCCTATACCGGGAGAGACGAATCCCCTCCTATCGCTCATTGCCTCCATGTGACTCGGGACTGTACCCAAAAACCACCGTTTTGCACGCCCTCTTGGACGTGGTAAGATGGAAATCAAAGCACAGTGGGAACCACACAAGACTCTATGACGATCTCGGGTCAACAGACTACTCTGTACCAGTGTCACCAGAGAACTGCCATCTGACGTAAGGTATAATACCATCTGGGAGTTCTCGGCGAGTCCGTCCAGTGTACCCAGTCTCCACTGAGCACCCGTATACCATCTCTGATGTCAAACACCAATGGATATGGGATCATCCATCGCCCATCTGTATCGGTCGAGAAGGTATACGCTAGTTTACTCTGGTATATCGATGCCCCGTCTCGATACACCCACGACTAGGGACCTTGAAGGATGTACTTATGGACTACCATGTCCCCACTAGTATGATCCACATCATAGTCCAGGTAGTCAAGTACACATCCTAAGGGCTTTACCAACATGTAACAGAGAGACAATCAGTATACACGTTAAGGTAAAGACTAACCAGATAGCATACTATCATGTCGAGCAAGAAAGTCCTCCCTATATATGTCCAAGCATCCACTACAATATACATCCTATGTATAGTAATGGCCTCTAGGGCATACATATAACTAACAATCTCCCACTTGCACTAGGGCCATCTGATAGCAGTGGTTGCAGTATCTCATACTCAACCATCCCATAAAAATCTCTCTCTGGGAACAGGCCTTTGTGAGTGGATCCGCTGTGTTGTCCTCTGAGTCTACTCTCCAAACCTCGATCACCCTGGAGATCAACCATCTCCATGATCAGGTGAAACTGCCTTAGAATATGTCTGGATCACTGATGGGACCGGCGTTCCTCGGCATAAGCCGCAACTCCATTATCTCACAATGGTTGGAACGTAGTTCATCTCATGAACCAATATACACCCAGACAGCCACTTTGGTAGCATCTTAAGTAACAATGTATCCTGCCTTTATCGTCTAGTATGTCACGGTATCTAGCTTGGAACTCTTCCAACATACCGTCCCTCGATTGAGGGTAAAGAAAATGCCTGTGACTGACACTCAGTCGTCTTTATCACCCTGGAACCTTTTCAGTGATTCTCCCCAGGATCGATTGATACCAACTCACTACAGCTAGTGAGTATTCTAACATCCATTTAGATCTATCTCATAGATCCAAAACCCAGGATTTAGTAGGTATCACTTTGATCCTATGTGGAGAATCATTGTGATAAGCGGAGATTGATCGAGCGTAGCATAGGAAACTCTTTCCCTATCAAGTGTATGCCATCCACGTACTCTACGAGGATCACCACCATACTCCCTACTACCTTTTTGTATATACAAGGTTCATCTACCATTTTGATGATGTCAAACTCTTTGACTACTTCATCAATAAAGACGTTCCAACTCCGCGATGCCTGCTTTATCCAATAAAGCATCTTGTACACGTTTCCGCTGCTCCCACTGTTTACGAAGCCCTCTGGCTGTGTACTTATAGACGTTCTCTTCCAAAACATCATTTAGAAAAGCAGTCATGACACCCAACTACCAGATATCGTAGTCATGGTATGTAGCCGTGGCAAGTAGGATCTGGATGGACTTAAGCATAGCCACTTGAAAAGGTTTCATCATTATCCACGCCTGGTCGATGACGAAAAGCTTTAACAAGTCTAGCTTTGAAAGTCTCAACTTTTCAATGTACACCAAGTAATCTTCTCAAGATATACTTGCTCCTGATGGGGATTTAACCCTTCAGATATAGCAACCAAAGTCCATACTTTGTTGGTGTATAAGGATTCCATCTCAGATCGCTAAGCATCCAGCCATTCTTACAGAGTCCCACTCCTGATGGCCAGCTCGAAACTAGTTGGGTCATCATCTCATGATACAATCCTCGCTCCCACTGTCATAGAGAAACAGAAGTATCTCTCAGGTGGGTGAGAAAACCCTACTAGATCGGCGGAGAGGCTGAGGTTCGTTGGTTTCTACTGAATCCTTTGGTTCTACCAAATCATCTGCTGTTTTTTGTATAGCTGGAACCTTTCCAGTTGTACATAACAGACCTTGCCTCGAGCCTGTCTGGATTTTGCTTTTAAACATAGCTCGGGCAACCCCAAATCTTAACTAACTTAAGATATGGGCTCTTCCCTTTCCATATCACATATGAAGCGGTAGGCATAGATTTGATTCGAATCCAATTCAATAGGTATGCAGCTTCTCAAGTGCATAACTTCTAAAAAGGAAATAGGAAACTCAGTAGTACTCATCATAGAGCACACCATATCATATAGGGTGCATCTGCTCCGCCCCGATACACCGACGTACTGTGGTGTATTCGGAGGAGTAATGCTGAGAGAGAATCTCATTCTCCTTTAGAATAATCCAGGATTTTCGTGCTCAAGTATTCTCCTCCTTGATCACATCAAAGGACATAATACTTATACCCGTATTTTGGTTCTCTACTTCTAAATCATATTCTGTGAATATCTCAAAAGGTTCGGACTTGTGTTTCAACAGGAACATATGTCTGAATCTTGAGAGATTATCAGAGAACGTAATGAAATATAAAGAACCAATCTTGGCATGTGTAGACAGGGGACCTACATACATCAACATGTATCATCCCAAGAGTTCATTAACTCTTTCTCTGTTTCCAGTAAACGGAGCTATGGTCATCTTATCTCTGTGACATGACTCGCAAGTTTCATAAGATGTAAATTCAAACTGATTTAAATATGCATCTACATGTAACTTCAGCTAGTCGGGTCGCATTGATATGACCTAGTCTACAATGCCTCAAGAAGGATTCGTTCATTTCTGAATTCTTCCTCTTTTGTGTGTTCAGTATACTAAAGAACTGTAGTTTGATTTAGAACATCAATGCTTTTAGATAACGTGCCTGAACCGATCAACTTTTGATATAGGAAATGTTCAAAACATTATCCAACAATACAAAATTTTATCATTTCTTTACTAATAAAGAGACTGATATGATTTTGTATATCAGGTTCGGTATCTAATAATATTCGTTCAGAATCAATGTATTTGGATTACAGGGTGACAGTGATCAACAGACTTGGCTGCAACTCTTGCCCCGTTTTCTGCCTCATGAAACTTATCACCCGTTCTCAGTCCTCTACCTTTCTGTAGCCCTATGTAACATATTACATATCTGGGATCCTGATCTGGTATCACATACCCAGGACGTAAAGGATACTGAGAAACAGTTCTGTATAATGAACATACCCGAAGATGATGCATCAACATGCACTCTCTTCGTTTGGGCGGCATAGGAATTCTGGTAATCCCCAATTTCCTGCTCTGTCTTATAACAATTATAAGTTGGAGCGGGACCAACGTTTCCCAGCTCAGTATAACAAGCGGGTTCGGTCAATAATCTGTTTTATTATCTTGATTAAGGCGTGACATGGTCGCTACCAGGAGAGAGAGAGAAGAAAACACTCAGCGTGCGCTCTTTCAAGAATAGATTGGTTATTATTTTATCTAATCAGGATGGCTCCCACTGCTTTTTATCAAATCTTCCTTCAAACCCTAAAAGGAAAGACTAGCCGGGATTAATTACACACTACAAGTTCGCCAATCTTTCAGCCAGGCCAGTGTCGGTACTTTGAGGGAGGTGCCCCGTGCTTTCGCACGGACCTAATTAATGTAAACCTTGTTTTCCCAGAGGCGTAACCCCGTTGACACCTTTCTAGACACCTACTTGATCGGCTAATTGTAATGTGTAAAACTCTCCCAGGAGTAACAATTACTCGCAGCGGGTATCGGGATCCAACTATCTCATAGAAGGTATGCAATCTCATTGCAAATTTCAACACTTGAAATTCCCGATAATTTTGCCCCTAGCGTCCTATGACCTTGACGCAGGCCAACAAACCATAGTGCGCTAGTCAAGTTCAACCCGTCATTTCCTGATTGAATTAAACCCACCCGCACGACCCTTGACGCAGGCCAACAAAGTCGCACGACTACCCTAATCCAATCTGCATCATATGCATAAGCAGATAAATACTAGTTAGCTACCGCACACTACGCCTTGACGCAGGCCAACAAACGTAGCACGAATACTAACTACCACTTATCTGAAATGACGGAGGGCTACGACAGGTTTTTCTGAAAACCTATTGCGTAATGAACTTGATATCGTTGTAGGATCGAATGAATTTTGAAATGGAGTGTTTTTTGAGGCTTTTCTAGTTTTGCTAAAGGGGTCACTCCCGATGAAGGGATCGTCGGCCCTTTCCTCGTTGAATGAGGTGCGGGATATATCATATATATCACTGTGCAAAGCAGAAACTATAGAAGCAATCAAAAAACAAACCGAGTGTGTTGCATCTGCCAGTTATTGCTAAAGGAGTCACTCCCGGTGAAGGGATCTCGGTCCTTTCCTCATCGAATAAGCTGCAGGATATATCATATATACCGCTGTGCAAAGAAAGAACTGTAGCTACCTGTTTTATTTTTGAAATTCGATTCTACAACATCTTAGGTTTCTTTTTACTTTCATTAATCATATTAATGAAGTCCCATCATTTAAATACCTAAACATCACAGATAAATACGACGTACACTTATGCCATCCGCATTCGCCTCGATGTCCCCTCGTGCACCGTTAGGTTAGGTAACTAACGGCAGAGCGGGGCAGGGCGGGCGCGGGTGTAAAACATAAGTAACGTCTATATAATATATCATATATACTATATATAGTATCCATCACAGAACATCACATGATCACATCACAGATATCGCAGCAGAAGAAACATATGAAACATTGGATATACTAGGACGTCCGTGTTTTGAATACGAGCCAGTATAAAACACGGATTCCACGGTCGCGAATAGCCAAACCCACACCCCAAGACCCCTACGAGAGCGGCAAGCAACCCTACCAATTCTAGAGTTAGGAGACCCGGACTCGACTCCTCAAGTTGGTCTCCCACTGGACTCCAGAACCCGGTTACTTGTGCTCCCTTCCTTGGGTCTATCCTAGTGCAGAAAAGTAAATAATATACAAAGGGTGACAACTTCCGCAACCTGGAAGTGCCCCAATAAAAGAATATTACATACAAGTTTTTACATGAATGAAAATGAAAAACACTAATCTCACATAAAAACCCCCGGCTATTCAAACACGACGATCCAATATAACATATCCAGCAACACATAACATCACATGTCATCAACGTAAGTAAATATGCGCATCCCAATTGTCGTTGACATATAGCAACGAAACCGGCGATATCACATATTACACTTACGGTCACAGAAAAGAAAGTGTAAAACTACAACAGTTGGAATCCGCAACCACCTCAGACATCGCATGCCTGACCAAATGAATTTCTTAGACATCGCATGCCTAACAATTATAAACCCCGCATTTTAGTCTCATTATCGAAAACACTTTTCAATATCAAGTCGGGCAATTCAACAAGATTCCCGACATTCTGATCGAATGCTCGTCGCAAACTTCAATAGACGGCCGCACCCCCGATACCGTCGACGAAGTGTACCAAGGCGGAACACCGCTACCGCGAGCACCCGAACGGATGCTTTCGGCGACGGGGTTCTCCTACAGTCACTTGGTCGGGGCTATGGAGTAAGGCTATCTATTAAGTTTACCCGGCGAGTATCCGCGTACGCTACGTGATTGCGATGGACTTTTGATCACATCAAAATTCCGTGGCAACCGATCAAGTGAGACTAAAACGCTATGTTTATAACATTCATTCAGTTATCTCATAACTATTGTGAATTCCAATTATTGTATCCCATTCCGGATAAATAGAAAATGTTAAACTTTCCGATCGAACAATCGAACACCCAAGTTTTCCCGAAACAGATCAACACTTGAAATAAGTTTAAAAACATTCACTTCGTGCCTCAGTACCAACGGTCCAGCCGTAGAAGGGTCAAGCCAACGCCTCACATGTGGCACGCCGTACTGCCCCAAACCCGAAGGTTCAAAGGGCAGTTCAAGACGGTCACATAATCGTGTTAAGGTTTGTTGTCTTCTAGAGGGACCATCGCGTTACTTGCACTACTTAGAACGTCTTTAAACCTCAGAAAAATCCAACACTTGGAAATTTTCCGGCAGGGAAAAATTGGGTATTTATATCCGGTCGAACTTTTTTAACATATTCTAAAATTATCCGGAAAAAGACATAGACAAAATTTGACAATCCGATCGAATGTACGAACTCCCAATACAACCCAAAATACTCAACTCTTGATTTCAGATTAAAAATTCCCAGGAAAACCAGCACTGCTAAATAGGAATTACTGTGCAAAATTTAATGGGAGAAGAGACAAAAGGGCCGCGGAACCGCCGCATTAGCATGCTAATGCCGCGGTTCCGCCGCACTTTTATGGAATTAGATCATCGAACTTCACAGTAATTCTTATAAATTCCTGTTGGTTTTTCTGCATATTTTTAATTCTGAAAAATCCCCGAATTTCAAAAATATCCAGAGAGCAAATTCCAATTAGGGTTTCGGGTCGATCGGGTTTCAAACTTCGTCTACGCGTCGCCTAAGGCTCTAGCTAGGCTCTGATACCACTGTAGGGTTCCT
The DNA here is from genome assembly GCA_030015575.1 of Agapanthus africanus. Lineage (NCBI taxonomy): Eukaryota > Viridiplantae > Streptophyta > Magnoliopsida > Asparagales > Amaryllidaceae > Agapanthus > Agapanthus africanus. The sequence continues at coordinate 295,675,334 of CM057342.1, forward strand.
AGGCACTCTCAAGAGGTCTCACAAGGCATCAACCATGCCAATTTCAAAATTTTACGGGTGCCGAGAAACCCTAATACGGATCGTTAACTAGAAATTTAGGCGAAACAACGAGCTAGTTAACAACTTAACTAAAGTGTAACGGAAATACAACCTTTGTAGATCCGGTGCTACACCTCCATAGCTTCGTGATGATGTCTCCTCGCTGCGATCATCGGATCCCGGGCTCTAGTGTCGGCTTCATCGGAGAATGGACGAGCTAGGTCATCGACTACGACGCCGAAGATGATCTACGTCGAGGCATCACTAGATCAAGCTCCACCTTCACTAAGCCATGAAAACTTGTGAAGGAAACACCCTATACTGCTTGGCAAGAGGTAGAGGATGAAGAAATAGGAAGTGGGTTCACTTTAGAATTGGATTTCTCACTCATTTCATCAAGTCACCATTGATGAAGTCTAGGTTTTCTTCTTGAAGAAGAAGAAGAAGAAGAAGATAATGATATGATAAGTTAATTAGAATAGAATAGAAAAATCAATACTTATCATAATATTAACTATAGTTATGTGTAGAGAATTGACCAAGGTTAAAGGAATGGTTAGGGTTAAGGAGATGAAGACAAAATGGTTACATTGGTCAAAGCTTCATGAAGCTTCAACAAGCTTCATGAAAGAAAGAAACAAAATCATTTTGTTTTTCTTTTATCCCATTTCCTTTTAATCCAAATTAAAAGATAAATGAATGAATAAATATAAACCCTAACCATTTACTTAACCAAGGTTTAATTCTTTACACAAACCCTAGCTTTCATGTATCATCAAACATGATACAATCAAATGCACAAAAATATATCACATATACAATGTGCACATCAAGTGAGAAAATCCATTTAAAGTGAACCGATACTAGTTAATGCAAAGTAATATATCAAATATATAATTATGCATTAAATCATTAAATCAACACTTGATTTAATGATCCGGTCATATCGCATATAACCGACTAATATCAACAGTAACAACTTATCGAATCAACACTTGATCCGATAACCCGGCTATATTGCATATAACCGATCAATGTCACAAATCCCGAGAATCGAATACAGTATCACATACTGGTATCATTCTCGGTCCCGCACATATCTCATATGCGCTCCTATTTCGTTTTGCTTGAGCCAGGAAACCTCTGTGTAGGACTCTAAAGACTCGTCAATACGCCGGCAGCAGATGATGATCATATCAAGCATCCACAAGCCGCAAGCGGTCTGATAAACGTAACGGCCACCCGGGTATTGAGCGATCAGAAGATCGACGAGCAAGCCCGCTCATACTCTTGTGAATCCAACCAGTAACACTTACCGTACAGACCGGTCTCGTCGTCTGATATGTCGCATATCTTGCCTAGGGGTGGTAAACGTCAGACCCCAGTAGCTCGATAAGTCGTGTCGATATGAGGTCTATAACAGTTCGAGAAACTACTGATAACACTTACCAGTAAATCTCAACAACCCTGGCCAGGGATTTCCGGTTATAGCCAATCGAACACAGCGCAACATCAACCCCCTATACCGGGAGAGACGAATCCCCTCCTATCGCTCATTGCCTCCATGTGACTCGGGACTGTACCCAAAAACCACCGTTTTGCACGCCCTCTTGGACGTGGTAAGATGGAAATCAAAGCACAGTGGGAACCACACAAGACTCTATGATGATCTCGGGTCAACAGACTACTCTGTACCAGTGTCACCAGAGAACTGCCATCTGACGTAAGGTATAATACCATCTGGGAGTTCTCGGCGAGTCCGTCCAGTGTACCCAGTCTCCACTGAGCACCCGTATACCATCTCTGATGTCAAACACCAATGGATATGGGATCATCCATCGCCCATCTGTATGGGTCGAGAAGGTATACGCTAGTCTACTCTGGTATATCGATGCCCTGTCTCGATACACCCACGACTAGGGACCTTGAAGGATGTATTTATGGACTACCATGTCCCCACTAGTATGATCCGCATCATAGTCCAGGTAGTCAAGTACACATCCTAAGGGCTTTACCAACATGTAACAGAGAGACAATCAGTATACACGTTAAGGTAAAGAGTAACCAGATAGCATACTATCATGTCGAGCAAGAAAGTCCTCCCTATATATGTCCAAGCATCCACTACAATATACATCCTATGTATAGTAATGGCCTCTAGGGCATACATATAACTAACAGAAGCGTAGGGTATAACTGACATGCGATCCCTTTCCAAATCAGTCATGGGAGACATCTCTTTGGAGAGGGTGATTCCGTGACAAGCCGGTAAATTACCGCGCTTTGAATTTTCCATACTGAATCTTTTTAGTATAGTGTTGATATACCTGGACTGTGAAAGTCTCAACATCCTCTTAGATCTATCACGATAGATCTGGATCCCCAAAATATAAAAGGCATCACCCAGGTCTTTCATGGAGAACCTGTGTGACAAGAATCCTTTGACAGACTGTAGCATAGGAATGTCATTTCCTATCAAGAGAATGTCATCCACGTACAAGACGAGGAATACGACAGTTCGTGCTACAATCTTACTATATATACATGGTTCATCTGGATTTTTGATAAAGTCATATTCTTTGACTGTTTCATCAAAATAGATGTTCTAACTCCGTGATGCCTGCTTCAGTCCATAAATGGACTTAAGCAACTTGCACACTTTCCCAATGCTCCCACTCTGATTGAAACTTTCTGGCTGATCCATATAGATGCACTCGTCCAAATTTCAATTTTGAAAAGCCGTCTTTACGTCCATCTGCCAGATCTCATAATCGTGGAAGGCAGCAATGGCAAGAAGGATCCGAATGGATTTGAGCATAGCCACTGGAGAAAAAGTTTCGTCATAGTCCATGCCAGGCCTTTGACGAAAACCCTTTGCAACAAGTCTAGCCTTATAGGTTTCCACCTGTCCATCTACACCAATCTTCTTTCTGAAGATCCACTTGCATCCTATGGGTTTTACCCCATCTGGAGCAAAGTACAAAGTCCATACTTTGTTGGTGTACATGGACTCCATCTCGGTCCGCATTGCATCCAGCCATCTTACTGAGTCGCCGCTCTGAATGGCTTGCTGGAAGCTAGTAGGTTCATCATTATCAATGATGCAATCCTCTCTATCCCCATCTATGAGAAAACCGTAGTATCTCTCAGGCGGATGAGACGGCCTACTACTCCTGCGGAAGGGTGCGGGAATGTCCTGTTCTTCTGGAACTTCTGGTTCTACCATGTTTTCAGTAGTAGCTTGTGGTTTTAGAATTTCTTCCAGTTCTATTGCGCTCCCACTTGTTTCCTTTTCAAAAAATTTTGTTCTAGAAAATGGGCATTACGAGAAACAAAAACCTTTTGTTTCTCTGCGTAATAGAAAAAATACCCCTTGGAGTTCTTTGGATATCCCACAAACTTACATTGTACTGAGCGTGCCTCGAGTTTGTCCGCATGATGCTTTTTAACAAAAGCTGGACATCCCCATATCTTCAGATACTGAAGATAGGGTTTCTTCCCACTCCACATCTGATATGGTGTGGTAGGCACAGTCTTGGTAGGAACTCTGTTCAAAAGATATGCAGCTGATCTAGTGCATAACCCCAGAAAGATCGCGGTAACTCAGCATTACTCATCATGGAACGTACCATATCCAATACAGTTCGGTTCCGTCTTTCCGATACACCGTTATGTTGTGGAGTGTATGGAGGAGTAAGCTGAGAGAGAATTCCATTCTCTTTTAGGTAACCCAGGAACTCGGCACTTAAGTATTCACCACCTCAATCAGATCTCAGTGTCTTGATACTTTTGCCGGTTTGGTTTTCTACTTCATTCTTATATTCTCGGAATTTCTCAAAGGCCTCAGATTTATGTTTCATCAAGAAAATGAATCCATACCTAGAGTAATCATCCGTAAAAGTAATGAAATATGAAAAACCGCTTCTTGCATGTGTAGACATTGGACCACATATATCGCTGTGTATGAGTCCTAAGAGCTCGCTCGCTCTTACTCCATGTCCAGTGAATGGAGTCTTTGTCATCTTTCCTTTGAGACATGATTGACAAGTGGCATAAGATTGATATTTGAACGGATCCAAATATCTTTCTTTATGTAACTTAGTTAACATTGTCTCATTGATGTGACCTAGTCTACAATGCCATAAGAAAGCCTGATTTATATCTGGAGACTTTCTTTTTAGTGTGTTCTGGACATTGAAAATCTGCAATTGGTTTAACACGTATATACCGTTATCTAGTGCACCGGACCCAATCAAACCATGATTAAGGTGGATGTTAACAACATCGCTTACAAACGTGAAATCATAACCTTCTTTTGATAACAACGATACTGATATGATATTACACGTTAAACTAGGTACACAAAAACAGTTGCGCAAAACCAAAATATGTCCACTCGTCAATCCAAGGTGATAATCCCCTACGGACACAGCATCCACGCTCGCTCCGTTAGCAACCTGGAGGGTCATATCACCAGCCTTCAGTACTTTATGGCTTCTCAGTGCCTGCAATGAATTGCATATATGAGATCCTGATTCGATAACTAATACCCAGGAAGTAGAGTTGATTGACAGACAATTTTCAATTACAAACACACCTGAAGCCGAAGCCACAACTTGCCTCGGGTCCTGGTTCTTGGCAATCCAAGCTTTGCAATCCTTCTTCTAATGGCCTTTCCTACGACAGTGGAAGCACTCGTCCTTTGCTACTACCGGCACCGCAACCTTTTCCTTTCCCTTGACTCCCACCTTACCAACACCACCTCTTGGTTTGGTAGCGGCCTTCTTCTTCCTTCCTTTGGCCCTTGCTTTGGACCTGGAAGAGGAAGCACCATGAACAAACATAGCGGGTATTTCCCTTGCTTTCTGTAAGGTGCCCTTTGCACTCCTCAACATGTTAAGGAGTTCTGGAAGTTCAACTTCTTTACCTTGAATATTAAAATTCAAGATAAACTGGGTGTAGGTGGAAGGAAGGGACTGAAGAACCAAGTCTGTATACAGCTCGTTCTCTAATGTTGTCCCGAGGTCCGCGAGCTCTTCAATATAGCCAATCATCTTAAGGACATGTTCCCCTACAGATGATCCGACGGCCAGCCTTGTCTGAAACAAGTTCTTCGAGGTCTCGTATCTAGCTATACGAGATTGCTCTCCATACAGTTCCTTGGTGTGGAGAAATATGGATTCAAGGTCCATATTCTCGTGCCTCCTCTGATGTTCATTATTCATAGAGGCAAGCACGATGCATTTGGCTTTCGCGCAGTCTATCTCCCAGGTCTTGCGGATTTCCTTATCCGCGACACTGGATTCTGGACCTGGGATGGGAGGGGCTTTAGTAGTAAGGATATACCCCAATTTGTCATAGGTAATTGCCATCTTGACATTCCGGAACCAATCTTTATAGTTTGGCCCTGTCAAAATATTTTTATCTAATAATAACTTAAGGCCCGTCATGTTCTGGTCGCTGCAATTAGGAGAGAGAGAAGAAAACACTTTAGCATGATGCTCTTGCAAGTTTAGAGTGGTTTTTAGTTTATCTAAACAGGATGGCTCCTACTGTTTCTCGAATCCTTCCTCAAACTAAAATAGAAGAACTAGTCAGGACTATTCTCACTGTACAATACTTGCTCAACCGTTCAGCCAGGCCAGTGTCGGTACTTCGAGGGATGTTTTACGATACTTTCGCGAAGTTTCTTAATTAAATAACCTCTTTTCCCTGGGGGCGTAGCCCCGCTGACACCTTTCTCGACATCTACTTGGTTTATAGCATTGATCGTTAAGTGAAAGAATCTTCCGATGAGTAGCATATACTCACAGTAGGATTGGGATCCAAATATCATCGTGTGATAAAGCTGAAGGAATCCTACCAAAATTATCACACTCCAAATGGTATGCAACTCTAGCAAGTTTCAGTTTCTTTAGAAACTCCCGATGTGGATTTTTGCCCCATGCTCTTATGACCTTGGCGTTGGTCAAAATGTCATAAGTCACATGTCAAGTTCTACCCATCATTATCTTGTTAATTTGAACCCACCCATACATACTCCTGACGTTGGCCAAATGGCAGTACGACTGTCCCAAACCAACTCATCTATCTATGCAACAGATGAATACCCAGCAGTTACCAAACACTATGCCTTGGTGTTGGTCAAAATACATAGCTTGAATACTACTGAATACCCAAATGAAATGACGGAGGGCTACGAATGGTTTTGGCGAAACCGTGAACGTAGTGAACTTGATATGATCGAAGGAACTTGATAGCTTTTAAAAGGAGTGGTTTAAGCCCCGCAATTAAAAATCTGCTGTTTTAAAAATAACCGAGTGGTTTCTTTTAAATTGTTCCAACGATTCAACTTTGGTTTATTTTCTTTGCATTAATATAATGCGTCCCATCAATTAACCTATCATTGCAGAAAACAACGAAAATACAACGTCCGCTTATGCCATCCGCATTCGCCACTGGGCCCCGTCATTCACCCGTTAGGTTTACTTAACTAATGACAGAGCGGGGGCTGGGCTAGCGCGGGTGCAAAACATAAGCAACGCCTACTAGATATCATATATAGATATTGTACATTCGTCAGACGCAATAATAGTCATTCCAGATCACAGATGAACATATTGGATATACTAGGAATCCGCATTTCCTTTGAGCCTGCAATGAAAGACGGATTACATAGTCGTGATGAATAGCCAACCCCACCCTAGACCCCTACGGATACGGCAAACTACCCGCCAAGTACCCGAAGTGGAGCGGTCTCCCTCAACGACGTGAGTATGCCACTAAGCACTTCAAAGTACCCGGTAGTTTGTGCACCCCACCTTGGGTCTATCCTAGGAGCAGAAAGCAGTAAATAAAATAATACAACGGTGGCTACAACCTCAACTCGGATGTGCCCCGCAAAAGAATATTACAACAAATTACAATTTACATTTGAATGAAAGAAACACTCGTCTCACATCCCCGGCTATCCATTCACGACAATCCAATAAGTTCATATCCACAAACATAAAGTAACCATTACAGAAATGTGCAACCCCCTGCTAACCGACATACTAGTAATTAGGGGAGGTTTACGAACACATTAATCACAACACAGATATAATCCAGTTAGCCAAAATTCTTAGAATTTCTATCAAGCACCACATATGAATCTACTCCAAATAATTCTCTGTGCACATAAAACCTGAGCAGAAACAAAACATCCCAGAAAACACAACATCAACACAGAAGAATAACTGAGCAAATTTAGGTTGACTTGGTGTAAACTCGGCCGCGGATCCGCGGCGGATCGCTTGGATCGGCCGCGGTTCCGCGGTGGTTTGGACGAGTCACGATCCCAAATTTCTTCATAATTCTTAAAAACCCTGCTTGTATTTTTAAGGGTCCTTGAAAAATTTTTAGACCCCAATTTAAAATCGGCAGAAACTTAGTGAAAACGTCGTTTCTTCGGGATTATTTTGCGATCTAATTTCTAAAGACTTTGCTAACAAGTTAGTTATGGTTTAGCTAGGCTCTGATACTACTGTAAGTCGACGTTACACACCCCACTAGATGCGGGGAGGCGGAATAGGTAAAACAATCATTTTGTTCAAGGTAACATCGACTAACTTTACGGATCTTTGCTAAACCCTAACTAACAAACTATCTAGAAGTGCTAAACTACTATGATAGATGATTATACCTCAAGATACTAGTCCTTCTTGTTCTTGTTGTTCACCTCTTCGTCGGCCTCCTCGATATAATAGAAGATCCACCCGAGAGTTCCTTCTTCAAGCTTCAACCTCTAACTTGAGGTAACTAAGAGTGACCTAGAAGATATAGAAGTGGATTAAGGATCTATTAGTCTTTCTAACCCTTGGGATCTCAACACATGAGATGATTAGGGTTAGGTTTAAGAAGAGGAGAGCTTGAGGAGAGAGAGTGTGTATGTTAATAATGAATTGAACCCTTCTCACTTTGAATAATACGAAGCATAAAAAATATCTTGCACAAATATCTTGCACAAATATCATCCATGCTTCATTTAATTCTTGAGATGAATCATCTCATGAGTCATGGTGCAATTAATGATAATAACACATAAGCTTTCCACCTCATTAAGTTTAATTCACAAATGAATTAAAACTAAATGAGTCACCTTTCTTCTAGAAGCTTCTCGACTAATTACGAGAAAGCCCCTCCCATCCGTATTTACGAAAAACACGGATATACTGAGACTGTATAAATCCAATAATCCAATACTAGAATCTGGTTTAAACCAAAGCCTGCTAGTATAATATGTCCGAACATCATACGTGCACATGTACACGTATATGTCCGAACCCTGTCGTAAAACCATACGACCTCTATATCGTTTCGCCTGAAGCAGGGAAACTCTCTGTGTGGGACTCTAAAGACTCGACACTACGCTGGAAGTGGGTTTAACCACAGGCTGCAAGCGGTACTAGTTGTACGTAACGGTCCCCAGGTAGATGTCGATAAGAAGGCCGATGAGGAAACCCATCCGAACTCCTACTGAGCCTGATATGACAATCTCCGTACAGTCCGGTCTGTTCGTCTAAGACTATCGCATATCGGGCCTAGGGGGCGGCAAGCGTCAGTCCCCTAAAAGCGGTATAAGTCATGTTGGAGTGAAGCCCATTACACCTTGAGAAGCTACTGGAAAACCTACCAGTAAATTTCGCTTACCCTGGCCAGGGACCTTGCGTAATGGCTCTCCAAACACAGCGCGATATCAACCCCCAATACCGGGAGAGACGAATCCTATCTAACCGCCACTGCCTCCAAGTGCTTCGGGACTGCACCCAACTGCTACCTGTTTGCAGGACTCAGTCGAGCCGTGGTAGGGTAGCAACCTAAGAACAGTGGGAACATACTCGAGGCGATGCAGCAGTGTCAAGTCTACGGACTATGCTGTATTCATGTCACCTGGAACTGTTAACTGATGACGAGTATAATACAAACCAACAGTTCCCTGCGAGTCCTGTCCGGTGTACCCGTAACCCAACGAGCACCTGCATACTATCTCCAGTACAACGTACTAATGGCTGTGGGACAGTCCATTTCTCCTGCTGGGACGAGAAGCGTATACACTAGTATACTCCGGAGTATCGATGCCCTGTCTCGATAATCCTACGACTAAGGACCTGAAAAAGGATGTGCTTGTAGACTACCCAGCCCCCACTAGTATGACTGCCATCACAACGCTGGTAGTAAAGCAAGATCCTATGGGCTCTATCAATATGTATTCGCGATATGATAAAAGAAACATATACACATATTAAGATAGAAATAAACCAAGTAGCATACTATTATGTTGAGCAAGACTGTTTAATACAACCGTGAATATCCCAAGCTTCCATTAAGTAATATACAAACTAGTATGATACATTAATGGCCCCTAGGGTATATACACTAACATGTTGGAGACCACGTACTTAAGATGATCAGCTATATTGAAGAGCTCGCGGACTTTATGACCACGTTGGAGAACGAGTTATATACAGACTTGATTCTACAGTCCCCCCTTTACCTATGCCCAGTTTATATTGAATTTCAATATTCAAGGGATGGAAGTTACACTTCCAGAACTCCTCAACATGTTGAGGAGTGTAGAGGGCACCCTAAAGAAAACTAGAGAGACACCCGCTCTGCTTATTGGGGAACCTTCCTCATCTATATCCAAGCCGAAAGCCAAGGGAAAGAAGAAGAAAGCCCCCACCAAGCCGAAAGGCGGTGTCAGTAAGGTACAGGGAAAGGCAAGGCAAAAGTTGGGGGGCCAACAGTAGGGAAAAAGGAATGCTTCTATTGTCATAGGAAAGGTCATTGGAAGAAAGACTGCAGGGCTTGGAAAGCCAACAACCAAGATTCGAAGCAAGTTGTGGCTTCAGCTTCATGTGTGTTTATGATTGAAAACTGTCTGTCAATCAACTTTACTTCCTAGGTATTGGATACCGGTTCAGGATCTCATATCTGTAATTCATTGCAGGCACTGAGAAACTGTAGAGTTTTGAAGGCAGGTGATATGACCCTTAGGGTTTCTAACGGAGCGAGCGTGGATGCTGTTTCCGTAGGGGAATATCACCTAGGATTGACAAGCGGACACATTTTGGTTTTACGTAACTATTTTTGTGTACCTAGTTTGACATGTAATATCATCTCTGTATCTTTACTATCTAAAGAAGGTTATGATTTTATATTTGTAAGCAATGTTGTAAACATTCACTTTAATCATGGTTTGATTGGGTCAGGTACACTAGACAACGGTATATACGTATTAAATCAACACCAGGTTTTTAATGTCCAGAACACACTTAAAAGAAAGTCTCCAGAATTAAATCAAACTTTCTTATGGCATTGTATACTAGGTCACATCAATGAAACATGGTTGACGAAGTTATATAAAGAGGGATATTTGGATCCGTTTGAATATCTGTCTTATGCAACATGTTTATCATGTCTCAAAGGAAAGATGACAAAGACTCCGTTCACTGGACACGGAGTAAGAGCCACCGAGCTCTTGGGACTCATACACAGCGACGTGTGTGGTCCAATGTCTACATATACAAAAAGTGGTTATTCCTGCTTCATTACTTTTACAGATGATTTCTCAAGGTATGGACATGTATTCTTGATGAAACATAAATCCGATGCCTTTGAGAAATTTCAAGAATACAAGAATGAAGTGGAAAAACAAACTGGCAAAAGTATTAAGACACTTCGATCTGATCGAGGCGGTGAATACTTAAGTTCCAAGTTCCTAGATTATTTAAAAGAGAATGAAATTATCTCTCAGCTTTCTCGTCCATACACACCTCAACACAACGGTGTATCGGAAAGATAGAACTACACCTTATTAGATATGGCACGTTTCATGATGAGTAACGCCGAGTTACTGCTATCCTTCTGGGGTTATGCACTAGAATCTACTGCATATCTTTTAAACAAAGTTCCTACTAGGTCTGTGCCTACCACACCATATGAAATGTGGAGTGGGAAAAAACCCTATCTTAAGTATCTTAAGATATGGGGATGTGCAGCTTTTGTCAAAAAGCAGCATACGGACAAGCTCGAGGCACGATCAATACTGTGTAAGTTTGTGGGATACCCAAGAAACTCCAGAGGGTATCTTTTCTATTACGCAGAGGAACAAAAGGTTTTAGTTTCTTGGCATGCCCATTTTCTGGAGACTCAATTTCTTGAAAAAGAAATAAGTGGGAGCGCAATAAAAGTGGAAGAAATTACATAATCATAAACTATTACTGAAAGCACGGTGGAACCAGGAGTTTCAAAGGAACCAGACATCCCTGCGCCACTCCACAGATATAGTAGGCAGTCTCATCCGCCTGAGAGATACTACGGTTTTCTCATAGACGGGGATAGGGAGAATTGCATCATCAATAATGATGAGCCAACTAGTTTCCAGCAGGCCATTACGAGCAGAGACTCAGTAAAGTGGATGGAATCCATGTACACCAATAAAGTTTGGACTTTGGACATTGCACCTGTTGGATATGTATGCCCTAGAGGCCATTATTGTATATGTATACATATGGATTCTTGGACATATGTATGTATAGAACAATCTTTCTCGATATAATAGTATGCTATCTGGTTTGTCTTTATCGTAACATGTGTATATGTTTTACTTGTTATTACATATCATTTATACATGTTGATAAAGTCCGTAGGATCATTGCTTGACTACCCGCATTGCACTGAATCATCCTCTCCAAAGAGATGTCTCCCAACACTGATGAGGAGAGGGTTCGCATGAGCATTATACCCTATGCTTCAGCAGTAGGAACTATAATGTATGCGATGCTGTGTACTAGACCAGATGTAGCTTACGCACTTAGCGTGGTGAGTCGGTATCAGTCAAACCCAGAAGAGAACCACTGGACAGCAGTGAAGAAAATTCTTAAGTACCTGAGAAGGACTAAAGAACTGTTCCTGGTATTCGGTAATAGGGACCTCCAGGTAGAGTCCTTTACCGATTCGAGCTTCCAGAGTGACAAGGATGACGGCAAGTCTGTCTTGGGTTTTGTGTTTACCCTCAACGGAGGGGCGGTCTGTTGGAAGAGCTCCAAACATGACAACTTCGCAGACTCGACGATGGAGGCTGAATACATTGTTGCCAATGATGCCGCAAAGGAAGCGGTTTGGATTAAGAAGTTCATTTCTGAATTTCAGATGGTTCCATCCATTGTTAACCCAATACCTTTGTATTGCGACAACAATGGAGCTATGGCCTTAGCGAAGGAACCGCGGTCTCATTCGATATCCAGACACATCTTGAGGCGGTATCACCTGATCAGGGAGATCGTTGATCGCAGAGAGATCGAGGTGCGGAGAGTGGACACAAAAGACAACACGGCGGATCCATTCACTAAGACCCTTCCTCAAGCACAGTTTGAGAGACTATTTGAGATGTTGGGTATGCGATACGCCAACAACTGGTCCTAGTGCAGACGTTGGGTACTTGGTACACCAATATATGGCCTTAGTGCAGGTGGGAGATTGTTGGATATGTATGCCCTAGAGGCCATTATTGTATATGTATACATGTAGATGCTTGGACATATGTATGTACAGGACAATCTTGCTCGATATGATAGTATGCTATCTGGTTTGTCTTTATCTTAACATGTGCATATGTTTTACTTGCTATTACATATCATTTATACATGTTGATAAAGCCCGTAGGATCATTGCTTGACTACCTGCGTTGTGATGGCGATCATACTTGTGGGAGCTGGGTAATCGATAAGCATATTCTTAAAAGTGTCCCTAGTTGTAGGAGTATCGAGACATGCCATCAATATTCCGGAGTAGACTAGTGTATACGTTTCTAGACCCCGACGAGGGGCGATGGTTGGTCCCTCAGTCATTGGACTTTCGCACCTAAGATCTTATATAGGTGCTCACTGGGGGTGAGTACACTGGACGGACTCGCCGAGAACTTCTATATGGTACTATACCTATCGTCAGATAGCAGTTCTCAGGTGGTATGAGTACAGGTTAGTCTTCAGACCTGAGATTGTCATTTGTCTCGTATGAGTTCCATTGTACTTTGATTACTACCCTACCACGGCTCTACTGAGTTGTGCAAATAGGTTTTAGTTGGGTACAGTCTTGAGCCACATGGGGCAGTGAGCGATTGTTGGGGGTTCGTCTCTCCCGTTATAGGGAGTTGATATCGTAATATGTGTTGGTTATAGCGCCCTTAAGGCAATTATCGTAGTCGCAGGCAGGTAATTATGATGATTGAGGGAGGTCCTATACCGGTAAAACAGTCTTACTCGAGATGATAGTATGCTATCTGGTTTGTCTTTATCATCACTATTACATGTTGATAGAGCCCATAGGATTCTTGCTTAACTACCAGCATTATGATGGCGATCATATATATGGGAGCTAGGTGGTCTATAAGCACATCCTTAAATGTCTCTAGTCGTGGGAGTATCGAGACTGGGCATCGACACTCCAGTGTAGACTAGTGTATACTGATCGAGACCCCGACGAGGGGCGGTGGCCCGGTCTCACAACCAATTGGTGTTAGTTAGTTCACTTAAGATAGTATACAGGTGCTCATTGGGTTATGAGTACACTGGACGGACTCGCCGGGAACATGCTAGTTGGTATTATACTTATTGTCAGATAGCAGTTCCCAGGTGACATGTGTACAGGTTAGTCTATCGACCTGAGATCATCATTTGTCTCGTGTGAGTTCCCACTATGCTTTGATTATTACCCTACCACGTCTCAAAGGAGTCGTGCAAATAGGTTTTAGTTGGGTACAGTCCTGAGCCACATGGAGGCAGTGAGCGGATCGTCGGGGATTCGTCTCTTCCGGTATTGGGGGTTGTGTCGCGTTGTGCACGGGTGGCCATCACCAGAAATCCTCGGCCGGGGTATACGAGAATTACCGATCCAGGATCGATAGTTTCTTAGGTGGTGATGGGTTTCATGCCGACACTAAATGTCGCGTTGTTAGGGGTCTGACTTTATCCACCCCCTCGATATGCGACACTCTTAGACGAACAGACCGGACTGTATGGATATTGTCACTGTCAGGTGTAGGGTGTTTTTCGTCACCCTATTAAGATAGGAATACGTGCGCGCTTGTCAGGCATACTACAGATTCCCCCAGCCTAGGGTAGGTCGGGGTTTATTGATTGTGGGGATCCGAATCTCCGGCAGCCGCGGACTAAGCCGCTGTTAATTATCCCTCGCCTTCGGAGCGAGGGAACCTCCGATTGATGGGTTAAACTGGTCATGCGAACTCAATGTGCAGTGTACGTGTGTTTTTTTTTGTAGGGGGCTTGGATATATCTCAAGCCACGCAGATTTTTTACAGGGGTCCCGCTACCCGGACAGCGGGCTGGGGGTCAAGGGGGCTAGCAGCCCCCTTGCGGGGTGCGGGGCAGCGCTCTGGCCCAAATTTTTTTTGAGAGGGACAGTGTTGTAAATTATGTGTGTGTGTGTATGAAAAAGGGAAAGGGCATCTAAAGAATGCATGGGAGCCAGCGCCTCGCGTGTCTAACACGCGAGCGCCGGGCGCTGGCGCACCACGTGCCCGGCACGTGGGCGCAGGGCGCTTGAGCGCCAGGCGCTCGAGCGCTAGCGCACCACGTGTCCGGCATGTGGGCGCTGGGCGCTTGAGCGCCAGGCGCTCGAGCGGTAGCACACCACGTGTCCGGCACGTGGGCGCTGGGCGGTTGAGCGCAAGGCGCTCGAGCGCTAGCGCACCATGTGCCCGGCATGTGGGCGCTGGGCGCTTGAGCGCTCGAGCGCTAGCGCAACACGTGCCCATGCTGGGCGCTTGAGTGCTCGGGCGCCAGGCGCTCAGGCGCCGGTGAGGAAAATAGGGTTTTAGTTCCAGAAATGGGATTTAAAATCACAAAAGAGGATTTAGAGTAGAGTTAAACTCCTAAGATGTTTTGGAGTTGATGAAATGGGTTCTCCTTTGGAGCCTTGGGTCTTCCCCAAAATAGGGTTTTCGGAGATGGGCCTCCTTCTTCCTTCTCTGTTGGCAGGATCTTGAAGATCAAGAGATGTGGGATTTTAAAAATCTCTTCTTTTTGAGATCTGATGGGAGATCTAAGCTCCCCTTTGTGGGTTTTGTGGTGAAAAACTATTTAGTGTTGGAAAAGGAAGAGTAAAACTCTTGATTTAATTCAAAAGAAAGAAGAAGGTTTAGAACCTTCAGAAAGGGGAAAGAGGCACAAACCCTGGATTTTGAGGGGAATGAAAAAAGTATCTCTTTTATTCATCATCATGTTGCCTTATATAGGCTTACATATTTACATATAGCCCCTTGGGCTTTACAAAATGGTATTTTGCCTATCCCATATCTTATGTGCTATTTCTTTTTGCACATAAGCCACGGGCTTGCAAAAAATTGGCTTTATGCCCATTCATGCATAAAAAATTACATAAAAAATTATTTATTAAATGATTTTTTATTTGCATAGAGGGGGCCGGCCACTTCATGTTCGGGCTCGACTCGGGCATGAGCCCACTTGATCTGGGCTTGGGCCCAAATTTTAACCCCAACAAAGTGCCCCCCCATCAATGAATGCACACCACATGCATGCGTTGTGTGCACGAAATTGGTGGATCTTGAAGTTGGACTTCGAGATGGAAAATCATTCCAGGGGCGGAGCATCATCCCGGGAGCATAATTCCGGGGATCAGAGTATAATTCCGAGGATCGGAGCATCCTTCTAAAGGGTCGGAGCATAATTCCAAGGATCAAAGCATAATTCCAGAGAGCGGAGCATGATTCCAGAGATCGGAGCATCATTCCGAAGCGCGGAGCATGATTCCAAGGATCGGAGCATCATTCCGAAGCGCGGAGCATGATTCCAAAGATCAGAGCGTCATTCCGAAGAGCGGAGCATGATTCCAAGGATCGGAGCATCATTCCGAAGAGCAGAGCATGATTCCGAAGTGGTCGGAGCATAATTCCGAAAGTGGTAGACATTCTGACCGAAGCATAATTTCGATGCAGAGGTTGATTCCCAAGCGAAGCATAATTCCGACAGGGAAGGAAGGTACCCCGAGGCATAGTATGATTCCGACACGGGGTACACTCTGAGATGAAGCATGATTCTGACGCAGAGCTTGCTGGTTGACTTGATTCCGAGGTGGAGCTTAATTCCGACGAGGAGGTCGCTGGTTGATTCTGAGCCGAAGCATAATTCCGACAGGGAAGGCAGATACACGGAGGCGAAGCTTGATTTCGACACATGGTACACTCTGAGTCGAAGCATGATTCCGGCGCAGAGCTTGCTGGTTGACGTGATTCCGAGGCGGGGCTTAATTCCGACGAGGAGGTCGCTGGTTGATTCTGAGCCGAAGCATAATTCCGACAGGGAAGGCAGATATACCGAGGCGAAGATTGATTTCGACGTGGGGTACACTCTGAGACGAAGCATGATTCCGGCGCAGAGCTTGTTAGTTGACTCCTAGCCGAAGCATAATTCCGACAGGGAAGGTAGATATCCCGAGGCGAAGCATGATTTCGACACGGGGTAAATTCTGGGACGAAGCATGATTCCACCGCAGAGATTGTTGGTTTGATTTGATTTAGGTTAACATTAGCATCGCTATACTGGAATATGGTACCAGGCGCGAATCATCATTTTCCATGAGTGGATTTGAGGATTTCGGTTTTTGTTTGGCATCTGCATTGCTGCACTGGGATAATGCCAGAAGCAACTTATCATTTGCCCCGGGAGGATTTGGGAATTGATGGCTTAGGAGGCAGGTTTAGATCCCTATCACCTAACGCTTTTCAATTTTATGGGTCGTAAGGGTCCCATAAAAGCATTTTCTCCCTACGAGTCGAAAGGATCTCATAGGTGTATTTTCTCCTTAGGAGTCGTGGGGACTCCTAAGTGTGTTGCTCCTTTGTGAGTCGTAAGGATCTCACGCGGGAATTTTCTCCTCATAAAGTCGAGAGTACATTGCGAGTGCATTTCATCTCTTTTTTTACGAGTTTGCGCCCTTTTGGGTTTTCACAAACTCGCCGGCAGTCCTGCTGTTTTTACTCACGGAGCCCTTTCGGGTTTTCATCCTTGCCCATTTTGCTTGTGGACATACCATTTTTTTATTTTATTTATTTTTATTTTGGCGGGACTTTGAATGTGTTCTCATCGGTAGGACTTGGGAGAGATTGGGATTGTTTTACGCCCGTGGATTGTATACGGTTTTGCCGGATGTATGATCCAGACCGTAGGGCCGAAAAAATCTCGGGATTTTGTTGGCGTCTGCATCGCTGCACTGGAATATGGTACCAGGAGCGACTCATCATTCGACCTTGGGGTATGGGATTTGGAATTTGGTTGGCGTCTGCATCGCTGCACTGGAATATGGTACCAGGAGCGACTCATCATTTGCCATTGGAGTATGGAATTTGGAATTTGGTTGGCGTCTGCATCGCTGCACTGGAATATGGTACCAGGAGTGACTCATCATTCGCCCCTTGGGGATTGGGAAGCGATGGCTTAGGAGACAGGTTTAGGTCTTTATCACCTAAGACTTTTCAATTTTATGAGCCGTAAGGGTCCCATAAAAGCGTTTTCTCCCTACGAGTCGTAAGGATCCCGTAGGTGCATTTTCTCCTTAGGAGTCGTGAGGACCCCAAAGTGTGTTTTTCCTTTGTGAGTCGTAAAGATCCCACGAAGGTTTGTTCTCCTCATGTATCGTGAGGATATATGAGTGGGTCTTCCCAATGGAGCATAATTCCGAGGGTGGAGACCAGCCGCGTGACTGGTGATTGCGGTGGGGAATGGGTATGATGAGAATTGTTTGAGCCCGTGGATTGTATACGGTAGTCAGTTCGGGGACCAACCGTAGGGCTGGAAGAATTTTGGGAAATTGGATTTTGGTTGGCGTCTGCATCGCTGCACTGGAATATGGTACCAGGAGCGACTCATCATTCGCCGTTTTTTTGTTTTTTTTGTTTTTGTATTTTTTTTGTTTTTACCGCGATTGCTCTATCATTTCAGCTTTTCTTATCGCGAAGGTCGCGATTGCCCTATCATTTCGGCTTTTATTCGCGGTTGCCCCATCATTTCGGTTTTATTTTCATCTTTATTTTACTCGCTGATTTTTATTGCGAGTTACCCAATCATTTCGGCTTTTCTTTTTTTCTTTTATTTACACATTTTTTTTGTTTATTTACATATTCTTACATTCCCCAGTTAACGACTTAGAAGTCGACTGTTCCCAGTTTAATGACGTGGTGGTCGATTGTTCCCAGTTTAATGATGTGGTGGTCGACTGTGTTTAGAGAAAGGCAGATGTCTGAGAGAATCAGTTTCACGAAGAACTACGGTCTCCGTTTGTATGAAATTGGCGGTCACAGCTGGACTGTTTGTTAACACGCCTTTAGACAGTTCTATCTCTCCTGTCTGGTATTGCTTTTCGACCCAATCTTTGAAGACGAATCAGTCCTCAATGGCATGACCTATCACTCTGTTATAGGGGCAGTATTTGGGGTAGTCGGTCATATTCGCTTCCTGCGGTCTTTTTGACTCTGGCAGTTGTAGACCGTTCCTCAGGGCGTCTTTGAATATTTTATGGATTTTGTCCCTTCTGAAGGAATAGACCTTATCCAGCTTCTCTTTCAGTGGAGATTCTCCCCCCTCTCCGAACACTGGCTTCCGAGGCTGGTTGGCACTAGGCCCGCTCATCCCTCGCTTATTTCGGTTAGCCGAAATGTTGAAAGATTCAGTATCGTCGCAATTTCCGCCTTTGCGATTTTCGTCCTTTCGGTTTCTCCAGGACCTATTGTTATTTTGGGAGTCAGAGGAGGACTCCTGCTTTGAGCGTTCCAGCATTTGAACTTTCCTGGTCAGCTCTTGGAACGTTTTGAGACCCGTGGTGCATAGAAACGGGGCCATCCAATTGTTGAGATTTCCGATGAGGAGACTGACAGATTGGTCATGCTCTATCGGCGGTTCACATTTGATGGAAAGATTGCGCCATCGGGTTATAAAATCCATGCTGCTTTCGTTGTTCTTTGGCTTGGTCCTTACGAGGTCGGCGATGGTAATCTTATCGCTAACACTCATGAACCTTTGTCGGAACAGAGATTCCATTTGGACGAAAGTAGTAACGGAGCCATTCGGTATGCTAGCGTACCGGTCGAAAGCAATATCGGCCAAGCTATTAACGAACTGGCGGAGGAGAAGCGCATCATTGCCCCCAGTATTCCTGCATGAGGCTTTAAAATGGGCGATATGCTGATTCGCATTTCCCGTCCCATCAAATCTTCCGAATTTGGGGATGACATAACCGCTAGGAAATTCTACCAGATCATACTGAGCAGGATATGGTCTCCCACTACTGCTGATATTTTTTGTGCTTCGGCTTCGGCTACCAAGGTTTTGACTTTGTTGGCAACCGAATCTATGATTTGATCTTGAGTTAGCGGGCTACTGTCATCTATAGCCAAGACATTTCCCGAGATAGGATGCGACTGATTTTCATGCTGTCCGCCTACTTTTGGACTTGAGGGAATATGCGTTGGCTGTCTCGGGGCACCGTTCCCCGGTCCATGAGTAGAACCATGCGCTTGATTAGGCGGCTGAGAGGCAAGTTGGGCCGTGAGCTGTAAGACGACGTTGGTCAATTAATTTTTGAATAAAGCTTGGCCATCTCCTTGTCTTTGCTTCTGAGCTGCTTTCGGAGCTCCTGGAGAAGTTTCTGCTCTGCGGTCTTAGAATGGAAAGTTGGCTCATCTTCGCTTTCCGAGCCCGACTCCTCATGAACTGAGGGCTCTCCCTGCTTATCAGCTTCACTGGGAGGGTCTTCATTACCTTCCAGAGGAGGTTGGTCTTGGAATGTGGCAGCCATATTCACACCAGATTGGATTTGGGATGTGGTAGCCCCGTCCTTGCTCTTGCTGCGCGTTCCCACCATGTAGATAGTGTGCACAACATATCCAGTCGTCTCTTTATCTTTGGTGGGGAGATTAGAGAAGATACCCGATTGAGCAGTTATCGAGGGCACCGCTGGAGGTTGCTTTAGACGCCTCGTTGCTTTGTTCATGTTGATGGCTTTGCCCCCAGCTGGGGCCAAGGAAAGTTGTTCAAACAATGACTTGCGTTTGAGTTGGGGCGCCTTCGAGACCACCACATTTGGCCTCTTGCCTTTTGAGACCGGTTTGTCTGTCACCGGGGCTTGAGGAGCTGGGATGGCGTTAGCTGACACGAATAGAATATAGCCGAATGGTAGCGGTGGCTCTTCCCATTGTCGCCCGAGACTGGCCGGAAGGACCGTCCTGGCGTCCATCTTCATCGTGTAGGAGATGGGAGCTGAGTTCATCTTCGGAGACATCGTTGAAAGGTGATTGCTTGAAAATCTGCATGAAAGAGCATTATTTTAGTATAAATATAGATATGTATATTGATTGAGTTCGCATGAACGTTTAACCCGAAATATGGGAGGAGAGATCGGTCCCACCGGGCATGCTAGATCTGTAGTGTGTTTTTCGTCACCCCATTGAGATGGGAATACGCACGTGCTTGTCAGGCGTACTACAGATTCCCCCTGCCTAGGGTAGGCCGGGGTTTATTAATTATGGGGATCCGAATCTCCGGCAGCCGCGGACTAAGCTACCGTTAATTACCCCTCGCCTTTGGAGCGAGGGAACCTCCGATTGACAGGTTAAACTGGTCATGCTAACTCAATGTGCAGTGTACGTGCGTTTTGTTTTGGAGGGGGCTTAGATATATCGGGAGCCACGCAGAGTTTTTACGGGGGTCCCAAATTTTTTTTTGAGAGGGACAGTGTTGTAGAGTGTGTATGTGTGTGTTTGTGTATATGTATGTATGTATGTGTGTGTGTGTGTGTGTGTGTGTGTGTGTGTGTGTGTGTGTGTGTGTATATATATATATATATATGAAAAAGGGAAAGGGCATCCAAAGGATGTGTGGGGGCCAGCGCCTCGCGTATCTAACACGCGAGCGCTGGACATTTTGGCGCTGGCGCACCACGTGCCCGGCACGTGGGTGCTGGACGCTTGAGCGCTCGAGCGCTAGCGCACCACGTGCCCGTGCTGGGCGCTTGAGCGCTCGGGCGCCGGCGAGGAAAAGGGGGCTTTTAGTCCCAGAAATAGGATTTAAAATCCCAAAAGAGGATTTAGAGTGGAGTTAAACTCCTAAGATGTTTTGGAGTTGATGAAAGGGGTTCTTCTTTGGAGCCCTGGGTCTTCCCCAAAATGGGGTTTTCGGAGATGGGCCTCCTTCTTCCTCTTCTGTTGGTAGGATCTTGAAGATCAAGAGATATGGGATTTTTAAAAACTCTTCTTTTTGAGATCTGATGGGAGATCTAAGCTCCCCTTTGTGGGTTTTGTGGTGAAAAACTATTTAGTTTTGGAAAAGGAAGAGTAAAACTCTTGATTTAATTCAAAAGAAAGAAGAAGATTTAGAACCTTCAGAAAGGGGAAAGAGGCACAAACCCTGGATTTTGAGGGGAATGAAAAAAGTATCTCTTTTATTCATCATCATGTTGCCTTATATAGGCTTACATATTTACATATAGCCCCTTGGGCTTTACAAAATGGCATTTTGCCCATCCCATGTCTTATGTGCTATTTCTTTTTGCACATAAGCCATGGGCTTACAAAAAATTGGCTTTATGCCCATTTATGCATAAAAAATTACATAAAAAATTATTTATTACATGATTTTTTATTTGCATAGGGGGGCCGGCCGCTTCATGTTCGGGCTCGACTCGGGTATGAGCCCACTTGATCTGGTTGGGCCCACCTGGCTTGGGGTTGACCTTGACTTTGACTTGGTCAACCGGAGTGCAAATTTTGACCCCAACATCAGGCTCAGTAGGGGTTTAGGATGAGTTTGCTCGTTGGCCTCCCTTTCGCTCAATACCTGGGTAGCCGTTACGTACAGCTAGTGCCGCTGACGTGCTTGTGGTTAAACCCACTGCCAGCGTATTGACGAGTCTTTAGAGTCCTACACAGAGGGTTTTCACGGTTCAGGCGATTTGGTGTAGATGACGTATGTTGGTACATACATGTGTCCGATTAAATATGTGTACAGGCTGCACAGACTTTAATCGGACGGTTGATAATACTAGCGGCTTAGGATTAAGCCGGATTATTAAATCAAGTTTTGATTTAATAATTTATATATGTATATATATATATATGTATGTATGTAAGTATTCTAATATTATTGTTTACTATTCATTTTTCTCTCTTGGCTATTCATATTTTTATACGAATACGCGTATATGTATTTCAATACGTATACTAGGTTGCATTCCGTATTTATACGGAATAGTTTCTAGAAGATGGCCACCTCATTAATTGATTTTCATTTTAGAAAATCAATTTGGAAATGAGGTGGAAGGGGTGACACGGCATGAACAATGCACGGCATGTAGAGAGGTATGGCACACATTTGATTATTGGTAAAATGGGATGAGATATTTTTCTTTGGTTGTTTGGAAAATGGGTGTGGCTGCCATCTTTCTCAAAAAATGCCTAACGCATTTTCTTTTATTCACTTGCTACACTCTCATTCTCACTTGGAGACTTAGCCATTCTTTAGTCCATATATTTCCTCACCTCTTCATCATCTTCTATAGTTGCTCATGGAGCATTTGTGATGAGAGAAAAATTATAGTGAGACATTCTTACACCTCCACTCTCCATTGCTAGCAACCTTGGAGCGTCGGTTGCCTCACTTCGCGAGGCTGAAGCTTGCGTCGTTTCCCTCAGGTGGATCATCGTAGATGGAGGAAGACCGGCAACCAAATTCGATCAAGGAGCCTCAAGGAGCTTGGGATGATGGTTCAAGACCGAAGGTCACGGATCAACTCGGTATAACCATCTAACTCCTAGTTTTACATATTGCTAGTATAGGGTTTAGGGTAGATCCGGGCATCGGGTTGTGGTAGCGCCAATTTAGAAAAATTGTGTTCCGCATTTGGCCACGGTTTGATGGCCGAGGAGCTGACGTAACCCAACATGGTATCAGAGCCAACCCGTAAACCCCTTACAAGCAGTTTTAGACAATATTAAAGTATCGATACCGAAACAACCCCGAAACAGTACACTGCATATTCCAGGTTCTGTCGATTTTTCAGAGTCTTCAAAATTATTTTTAAGCAATTGCATAAGACTACTTAAGTGACCACTAGAACACCCTACAAAAACGAGCCCCATCCGCCGGATTTGACCCGGCGAGATTTGCAAAAAAAGGGTATGGCCGGTTTTTTGATGGAGTTGGGACTTGAATTTTATAGGGTTCTCTGGTCTCTGGAATATTGGTTCAGTGGTATTGCTTGTTTTGCCCATTTTGGAAATTATGTTATCTTTTGTTCAGGGGCAATTCAGGGTGTTTCGAAGTCGATATTTTAGCACTGTTTAAATGTTTACAGTACATGCATTTCTATCTGCGACCGTGAATGTCATTCGAGCGATACAACTCGTCTAATTGCTATATGTTCTTTTAGACGAGTTTGCGAATGTGATATTCACGTTGATGTTCTGTGTTGTGATGTGTTGTGGTTTGATCGTCATGGTGGATAGCTTGGGTGCAATGGTAGTACAGTTTAGTTTCATTTGTACATTTGATATTGCAGGAAGAACGTCCGATATGTGGACTGCCGTCACTGCCAGTTTGTATATTATTTGTTTGGGGCACGACCGGGTTGAAGTTGATGTCACCGTTGTACATATTATTTTCTTTTCTGTACTAGGATTACCCCGCGGTGGAGTGTATGAATAGCCGGGTTCTAGAGGGCAACAGGTCCGCATCTCATGGCGTTGGGACGGAGGGGACCTTACTTTAGAATTTACGGGCTATTCGCCGCACTCGTAGGGGGTATAGGTTGACCCACGGAGGGGTGCTCAAGTTACCGGATTCCGTGAAGTGTTGGGTGGCCCATTCACGTTATTGATTAAGGTTTCCTCACTTTTGGTTTTGGCGGGTAACTTGCCGTGCTTGTAGGGGTCTAGGTTTTCATTGCACAAGCTATCCACACGACAGGGAACGCCGGGTCCCATTTGCGGCTTAAGTAAAACCCGAGGCTCCAGGTTTATCCACCATTCTGTGTTGCTTCTGTGATTTTGCTTTATATCATGCCTAGGACTATTGTTATATATATTTATATATTTACTAGTAGATATTGTATATGTTTTGCACCCGGGCTAGTCCATCCCCCGCTCTGTCGTTAGTTAAGTAACCTAACAGATGATGACGGGCCCAGTGGCGAATGCGGATGGCATATACGTACATCATATTTTTGTTCTTTTATGGTGTGATTAATTGATGGGACTACGTTGATTCTGATCAATGCAAGGAAAACAAACCTATATATGATGTTTTTGAAATCAAGATTTTTAAAAACTGACATTTCAGACGTTCTCTTTTGCTTTGCACAATGGTATTCGGTTATGAATATCCAGCACCTCATTCCACGAGGCAAGGGCCAAGATCCCTTCATCGAGAGTGACCCCTTGGGCAGAAGTTTGCGTCAACGTAAGAACTTCACTATAATCGATTATTTTTGCTTTGCATCGTGGTATTCATTTTGAAATATCCCGCACCTCATTCGACGAGGAAAGAGCCGAGATCCTTTCACCGGGAGTGACCTCTTTAGCAAAAGTTTTTGCCACTATATATTTGTAAAACCACTCGGTTCCTTCAACGATATCAAGTTCATTACGTTAAAGGTTTTTCGCCAAAAACCAGCCGTAGGCCTCCGTCATTTCAGATTAGTATTGCTCAGTATTCGTGTTGCGTTTGTTGACCTTGTCAAGGCGTAGTGTGCGGTAGCTCTGTAATACTTTTCTGTCACTTGCATATGTGGATTGGTTAGGACAGTCATTAGACCTTGTTGACCTTGTCAAGGGTCTATGCGGGTGGGTCTAATGCAATCAGGATAATGACGGATCGAACTTGACTAGGAACCTTTGACTTGTTGACCTTGTCAAGGTCACTTGGGTCTTAGGGGTAAAAATTACATCGAGAGTTTCAAACATACAGGAAACTTGCCAGGCATGCGCATAAGTTCTGGAGTGTGGTGACTTGAGTGGCTTCCATCAAGTTATCATGCAATGATAGTTGGATCCCGATTCCCACTGAAGAGTAGGATTACTCCTCGGGTGATTTTAGATGATCCCGACTAATTCTCCTTTTGGGTTTGGAGGAGAATTCGAGGAAACGGTGAGAGCCATCCTGATTAGATAAAGTGATTAACCATTCTGATCTAGGTTAGAGTGCACGCTGAGTGTTTCTTTTCTCTATCTCTTTGGAAGCGACCATGGCCCGATCCTTGACTAAAACTCATGAACCAAGTTAACCGAACCTTCTTAAAACACTTTAGCTTTTGGAATGTCATGGTGTCGCATATATCATTGCCATATCTATATCACCTTTGCATTTCTCCAAAACACCCCGTATCATTACGAACATCCACTCCTATTGGATATGCCATCATATAGTTACATACGAACTCGAAGAAACTTGTTTCAGATTCGAGGATGGTTTCTGGTTCAGGAGAAATAGAATAGAATTATTCAGGTGTCTTTTCCCATTACCTTCTCTCAGGTTGCGAAGGCTCCTAGCATAAGGAGTGTACACCTATTACGCTTATTGGATAGTCTTCTTCCAAACCTTAGGCTGGTGCCGAAGGGTAGGGAAGGAAGAAAACCAATTAGCCTAAAGAAGGTGTACAGAAGGTAATAAGTAAAGACATAATAAATGGATTGAAGTGAGGGCAGGTAAGTATATGGTTACTGTCATGAATCAGGATAGTGGAAAAGGCGTTACTAGGAATACCAGTTAACCCCTTTGAAACATTTTCATGTTTCAGTTTCACTGTGCGATGTTAAGTGAAAACTGTTTTCCTAATTGGATTCTAACTCCAGGATATGTATTTACCAGATCAGTTTCTCACATCTGTATGTTATTACATATGGTGAGTGGGAGTAAGATATTGGGAATTGGGTGATTAGATCCTCATTATATCGGAATTTGTTGTAATTGGTGATATTTGAGGAAATCATCTGGTTTTTGCCTGACGGCAAATTTTTGGTTTTGAATATCCGTAGTTATGCACCGGTTTCAAACTGATATATCTGTAAGTTTATTTTATAAAGTGAGATATAACTTTTTAAAATTATGTCGATGACATTTATCTATATCAGTTGGTGATTAGGTAAGGTGCATTCAACAGCGGTGTAATTCTTCTTAACCATAGTACAGTTTTCAACCTACGACGCACAAGGTCTTGAGTTATTGAACTCAGGGGACTTGTACAAAGTATTGTATATTGTCCAGTGTCCATTAGGACAAAGGGGTTGGTACTCGTACTATATTCTGTTTACTCATAACTTCTCTAGTTCTAAATAAGTATTTCATTGAAATACAAGGTTCAGATTTTGAGAAGTTATAGGTATAAGAGTAAAGTAGAGAACCATTTGTTGGAAGTATCAGGATTCTTCGAGGTAGTCGAAGATGTAGATACTTGTACTAGGTATTCCGTTGTAAGTAATGGTTTTGAGAACTTGCTTCTTTTTTAGGTCACTCATATATGGATGCAGTCCTAGTTGAGTAATGCTGAATGGCCTCCTTCTATTTGGTTGATATGCACTATAGACAGCTGCATGATTCTGAATCTGGTTCCAATTCAATTAGTGCTTTTATTTCTATATTAGATATATATAGAATCAATTTATATCTTAACGATGTTAAGGTATAGGGAGTTTTCCGATTGATGCTTAAAACCAGAATCCGGATAAACTCGAGGCACGTTTCAGTAATGGATGTTTGTGGGTTATCCCGTGCTTTGACGAGGGTTAACTTTCTACCATTAGGAAGATCAATATTTATATTGTTCTTGACTCGCCACAGTTTTAGTAAAATGGATTTTTTCAGAAAAACAGAAGTGGGAGTATGGTAGAACTGGAAGTGATTCCAGAACCACAAACGATCACTGAAAATTTAATAGAACCTGAGGATTCAATTCGATTTGACATTCCATTAGCCACTCCGCAGATTTGGTGGGTAATCTCAGGCACCCGAGAGGTACTTCGGTCTTCTCAGAGATGGTGACAGGGAGGTTCTTGTTTACCCAGACTTGCCATTATTGCTGTTCTAGACTATAAAACCCGGCAGGAGGATGAGTATAGCGTCGTTCTAAACTAGCTTTAGAAGTGCACGTATATATGACTCTGCCAGAGGGTTTTTGTAGTCAGTGGGAGCAGCGGAAGCATAGTGGGCAAGTAGCTTATGTCTATTTATAGACTAAAGCAGGTATAGCGGAAATAGATCATTTATTTTTGATGTGACAGTCATAGGTCTTGATCTCATCAGAATAGGAGATTGATCTGGTAAGAAGGTAGTAGAGAGTGATGTCCAGGTATTGGGATGACATGCACTTGATAGGAAGAGATAATCCTATACTACGATCGGTTATA
The DNA here is from genome assembly GCA_030015575.1 of Agapanthus africanus. Taxonomy (NCBI): domain Eukaryota; kingdom Viridiplantae; phylum Streptophyta; class Magnoliopsida; order Asparagales; family Amaryllidaceae; genus Agapanthus; species Agapanthus africanus. Next base: position 295,702,842 of record CM057342.1, read on the forward strand.
CTGTGGTTGTCATAAAGTTGTTTCTCCACATAGGATATGGATATAATATCAGGGTTTCTGGTTACTAGATCTATGGTTTTAGATCTAGATTTGGGAAGTATCCTAATCTGGGTACTTTGACATTATTCTAAAGGTATTTTAGAAAGGACGACTCCTGGCATGGTGGTGTACCTGCAGGTGATGGAGTCACCCTCTCTAAAGGTGTCTTACAGACTAAAGGGGAGAGGGATCTGCATGATTAGCATATCACTTGGTTAGGCAATTGAGTTAATCATGAAATGTAAAGTACCACACTAAATGTTGTTTTTGCACTAGCTGCAATAAGCATATATATTAATCAAATCCTGGAGAAACATTGGGAAGTAGTTATGAACATAAGTGGATGTTCTTGGGATATGGTAACGGCAACCTCCTTCGGGAGACGGTTATCATTTCAGGCTTCCAAGGTGACCTGGATGACAGGGTGATTGTCAGAGTTATAGTTTTCCCTCTTTTGAGGGACATTATATTGGACAGGTGGTCCAAGCGGATACTAAGGAAAGGCATGGCGCAGGATACTGATTAAATTCAGTTGATGATATAGTCTAAGAATTTTGTTGGATTTGGAGTTCATTTATGAACCGGGTTCCATCAGATATCCAGACAAATTCTAAGACAGGTATTGCTCATTTCGGGAGATGGTTTTTCTCTGCGAAGTTGAGATATAGAGAGATACAGAAAGAAACATTGGAGCGGATCCACTCACTGAGGCTATTTCTTGAACACAATAGTTTCGCAAACAGGCTTTGCGAAACGGATTAGTAGAGAAGTTGGGTGTTCGGTATCACACGGGCTGTGGGTATGCAACACCGCAATAATTAGCCTTTAGTGCAAGTGGGAGATTGTTGGCTATAGTGCCCTCAAGACAATTATCGTAGTCGCAGGCAGATGATTATGATGACTGAGGGAGGACCTATACCGGTAAAACGGTCTTACTCGAGATGATAGTATGCTATCTGGTTTGTCTTTATCATCACTATTATATGTTGATAGAGCCCATAGAATTCTTGCTTGACTACCAGCATTATTATGGCGATCATATACGTGGGAGCTGGGTGGTCTATAAGCACATCCTTAAATGTCCCTAGTCGTGGGAGTATCGAGACTGAGTATCGATACTCCAGTATAGACTAGTGTATACTGATTGAGACCCCGACGAGGGGCGGTGGCCCGGTCTCATAAGCCATTAGTGTTAGTTAGTTCACCTAAGATAGTATACAGGTGCTCATTGGGTTATGAGTACACTGGACAGACTCGTCGGGAACATACTAGTTGGTATTATACCTATTTTCAGATAGCAGTTCTCAGGTGACATGTGTACAGGTTAGTCTGTCGACCTGAGATTGTCATTTGTCTTGTGTGAGTTCCCACTGTGCTTTGATTACTACCCTACCACGGCTCAAAAGAGTCGTGCAAACAGGTTTTAGTTGGGTACAGTCCCGAGCCACATGGAGGCAGTGAGCGGATCGTCGGGGATTTGTTTCTCCCGGTATTGGGGGTTGATGTCGCGTTGTACACGGGTGACCATCACCAGAAATTCTCGGCAGGGGTATACGAGAATTACCAATCCAGGATCGATAGATTCTCAGGTGGTGATGGGTTTCATGCTGACACTAAATGTCGCGTTGTTAGGGGTTTGACTTTATCCACCCCCTAGACTTGATATGCGATACTCTTATACGAACAGACCGGACTGTACGGATATTGTCACTGTCAGGCTCAATAGGGGTTCAGGATGAGTTTGCTCGTCGGAATCCTTTTCGCTCAATACCTGGGTAACCATTACGTACAGCTAGTGCCGCTGACGTGCTTATGGTTAAACCCACTGCCAGCGTATTGACGAGTCTTTAGAGTCCCACACAGAGGGTTTTCACGGTTCAGGCGATATGGTGTAGATGACGTATGTTGGTACATACAGGTGTCCGATTAAATATGTGTACAGGCTGCACAGACTTTAATCGGACGGTTGATAATACTAGCGGCTTAGGATTAAACCGGATTATTAGATCAGGTTTTGATTTAATAATATATATATATATATATATATATATATTCTAGTATTATTGTTCACTATTCATTTTTCTCTCTTGGCTATTCGTATTTTTATACAAATACGCGTATATGTATTTCGATATGTATACCAGGTTGCATTCCGTATTTATACGGAATAGTTTCTAGAAGATGGCCACCTCATTAATTGATTTTCATTTTAGAAAATCAATTTGGAAATGAGGTGGAATGGGTGACATGGCATGAACAATGCAAGGCATGTAGAGAGGTATGGTACACATTTGTTTATTGGTAAAATGGGATGAGATATTTTTCTTTGGTTGATTGGAAAAGGGGTGTGGCTGCCATCTTGCTCAAAAAATGCCTTACTCATTTTCTTTTATTCACTTGCTACACTCTCATTCTCACTTGGAGACTTAGCCATTCTTGAGTTGATCATGCCACATGTTTCCTCACCCCTTCATCATCTTCTATAGTTGCTCATGGAGCATTTGTGATGAGAGAAAAATTATAGTGAGACACTCCTACACCTCCACTCTCCATTACTAGCAATCTTGGAGCGTCAGTTGCCTCGCTTTGCGAGGCTGAAGCTTGCGCCGTTTCCCTCAGGTGGATCATCGTAGATGGAGGAAGACCGGCAACCAAATTCGATCAAGGAGCCTTTAGGAGCTTGGGATGATGGTTCAAGACCGAAGGACACGGATCAACTCGGTATAACCATCTAACTCCTAGTTTTACATATTGCTAGTATAGGGTTTAGGGTAGATTCGAGCATCGGGTTGTGGTAGCGCCAGTTTAGAAAATTTTTGTTCCGCATTTGGCCACGGTTTGATGGCCGGGACGCTGCTGTAACCCAACACTATGTTCGATTGGACAGAACCATAAGACCTTGGCCAAGGCAGTTGGGATTTACTGATAGGTTGATCAGTAGTTTTCCGGATTGGTCCTGAGCCACATCATTACAAATTATCGGGTTATTAGGGTCTGACATTTACCACCCCCTAGACTCGGTATCCGATACTCTTAAACGAAGAGACCAGACTGTACAGAGATTGTCATAGATAGGCTCAGTAGGGATCCGAATGAGTTTGCTCATCGGCCTTCCTTTTCGACAGGTATCCGGATAGCCGTTACGTACAGCTAGTGCCGCTGACGTGCTTGTGATTATGGATTTATCCAGTAACTCACTGCCGGCGGAATGTCGAGTCTTTAAAGTCCCACACAGAAGGTTTCCCTGGTTCAGGCGAAATGATGTAGTAGCTGTATTAGATACGTGCAGGGTTCTGATCGATTGATTGTACTAGTTACCCGGACTTTCGATCGGACAGTTTATAGTACTAGCCGGCTCGGGATTAAGCCGAATAATTAAATCAGGTATTGATTTAATAATTTACATATATGTATTTCGATATGTATATTATAGTATTATGTTTTTTGTGTTATTCTATCTCTTTGGGTATTCGTATTTTGATACGAATACAGGTATGTATATACAGTAGAGTGTAATCCGTATTTATACGAAAAACATTCTAGAAGGTGGACACCTCATTTTAGATTTTTCCATTTATCTTTAAATGGAAAATGAGGTGTAAAAGTGGTGAGGGGAGTATGGTGAGAGCCATGCTTCAATAGTATTGACAAATGAATTTTCAATTCATTTATGCAAACTATTCAAGCATAATTGGGTTTTTAATATTGGAAAAATGATTTTACAAAACCATGGTTGATCTTTTTCTCTCTCATGAGTTCTTCATTATTCTCACCATTTGCTTCACTCTCCTCACTTGTTTTTTGAGCTCCTCCACCTTCATCTTCAACCTCCTCTCTACAATCTCATGTGTTGAGAATCAAGAGAGGAGGTGAGATAGATACACACTTAGAACCATACACTACATCCTAGATACTTTAGATTAGCAATCTAAAGTCTCTAGTTGCTCCACTAGACTCATAGTGTGGAGCTAGAGCCATGGACTACATCTCTCGGGTGGATCATCTTTGACGGAGGAGGACCGGTAATCAAGCTCGTTCATGGAGATCTCAAGGAGAAAAGAAAGGCGATCAAACATGTTCAAGGAGATCCCTATGAGCAAATGAAGAGGATAGAAGACCAAAGGACACAGATCTTTTGGTGAAACATTTCTGTCATAGTAGTTAGCTCTCCTCTTTGCTTGCTAGTTTAGCTTTATGGTAGATTCTTGGACGGGTTTTTCTAGCGCCGGTTTTTAAACCCTAAAAATTTTTTGTTCCGCAACGGCCACGGTAGATGGTCAGGGCGCTAGGAAATCCCAACATGCTATCAGAGACGCCCTATAAAACTTAACTAGCTAGTTTAGACAAGTTTAAAATATCGATGGACGAATTTTTTCAAAATCGTAATTCTAATGTCTTGCTCGCTGCCGCTTTTAAAACTTGTTCAAAAAATTACTTAGAGAACCTTAAAAATATGTGCAGGCGATTTTAGAAGGCTTAAAGAAATTTGGGCACATAAGTCTTTCATATGGCCGCGGAACCGCCGCATAACATGCTTGTTGGCGGTGGTTTCGCGGTCGAAGTGGGGCCGTTGTGCACCAAAATTCTTTTGGCACTCTATTATACGGAAATGTGATTTTTGGGATGTATATCTTTGGCCCAGATTTGTTTGAGTACTGGTTAGCACTTGGGGCTAATACGGAAAAGTTATAGTCGATCGAAATTTTAAATAAGTGTTTATCAGTGCATGTGTTAGTATCTGCGACTGTGAATATCATTGAGCGGTATAACACAACTAATTGCTATATGTTCTATTAGACGGGTTGCGAACATGGTATTCACCTTGATGTTCTATAATGTGCTGATATTGTGGATGGATTGTCATGGTGGATAGCCTATGGTGCAATGAGTTAGTTGTATGTATGCCCCAGAGGCCATTATTGTACATGATTGTATATTAGAGTGGATGCTTGGACATATATAGATAAGACTTTCTTGCTCGACATGATTGTATGCTATCTGGTTACTCTTTATCTTAACATGTAGACTTGTATTGTGATACTGTCTTGCTCTCACATGTTGGTAAAGCCCTTAGGATGTATACTTAACTACCAGGATTATGATGCAGATCATACTAGTGGGGCCAGGGTAGTCCACAAGTTCATTCTTTAATTGTTCCTAGTCGTGGGTGTATCGAGACGGGGCATCGATATTCCAGAGTAGACTAGCGTATACGCTTCTTGACCCATATGATGGGTGATGGATGATCCCACATCCATTGGTGTTTGACATCAAAGATGGTATACGGGTGCTCAATGGAGACTGGGTACACTGAACAGGACTCACCGAGAACTCCTAGATGGTTTTATACCTCACGTCAGATAGCAGTTCTCTGGTGACACTGGTACAGGTTAGTCTGTAGACCCGAGATCCTCATAGAGTCTTGTGTGATTCCCACTGTGCTTTGATTTCCACCTTACCACGTTCAAGAGAACGTGCAAAACGGTGATTTTTGGGTACAGTCTCGAGTCACATGGAGGAAATGACCGATAGGAGGGGTTTCGTCTTTCCCGGTATTGGGGGTTGATGTTGCGCTGTGCTCGATTGGCTATAACAGGAAGTCCCTGGCCAGGTCTGTTACGGAGATTTACTGGTAAGTGTTATCAGCAGTTTCTCGACCCGTTATGAGCCTCACATCGGCACGACTTATCAAGTTACTGGGGTCTGACGTTTACCACCCCTAGACTAGATATGCGACATATCAGACGAAGAGACCAGACTGTACAGTAGTGTTACTGTTGGATTCACAGGAGTATGGACAAGCATGCTTGTTGATATTCTGATCGCTCAATACCCGGGTAGCCGTTACATCCAGCTAGTACCGCTGACGGCTTGTGGGTGACTGATATGATCATCACCTACTGCCGGCGTATTGACGAGTCATTAGAGTCCTACACAGAGGTTTCGTAGCTCATGCGAAACGAAGTAGGAGCACATATGTGATATGTGCGGGACCGAGATTGATACGTGTATATGATACCGTATTCTAATCCCGCGATATGTGATATCGGTCGGTTATATGTGATATAGCCGGGTTATCGAATCAAGTGATGATTCAATAAGATGATGCAAATGATATTAGTCGGTTATATGTGATATAGCCGGATTATTAAATCAAGTGTTGATTTAATAATTTAATGTATAATTATATATATTTGATATATTAACATACATTAACTAATATTAGCTCACTTAAGGATTTTTTTCTCTCACTTGTACACATAATATATATGTGATATATATTATTACATTTATCTTTATTGTGTCATGCTTGATGATACATACTACATGGGTGTATGAGACTCATACCATACTTTAGATAATTAGGGTTTTATTTATTTAAGGTAATTAGGTGGAAATTAGTCATGGTTGATGCTTAGTGGAAGCTTGTAGAACCATTGACTAAGTCCACCAATTTTGTTTTACTTAAGATATTTATTAACCTAACCATTATCTTTTAGCCATGGTTTAGTCTCTACATGAGTTATATATGATATTTCTCACCCATGGTTCCCATTCTACACTTGATTCTATTCTACACTTCATCTTCTCCTTCATCTCAAGAAAGCTCTCTAGGTTTTCAAGAGGTGAAGAAAATTAGTGAGAAAAATAATTCTAAAGTGAGCAAAAATCCTACTTCATCAACCTACACTAGATTAGCCATTTAGTTTAGGTTGTTTTCTTCACTAATTCCCAATTAGTGAAGAGGTAGCTTGAGTTGGAGATTTCTCGACGTAGATCATCTTCGGCCTCGAAGACTTCAAGCAAAGCTTGTTCCTTTCGCCTTGTGAACCCTTACTAGAGTCTGGGAGATCACTTCTTGGAGCGAAGGGACTACTATACGGAGCTATTGAAGTGAAGGACCGGTCCACAAAGGCTGTATTTTCTTCCCTCTTAGTGTAAGACACTTGCTAATATGTGATACTTGCTTTTTGTTATCTAGGGCTTACGTTGGATCCATTGTTATGGCTTGCTTAGCACTCTAGGTTTTTTAAAATTGCATTCTTGATGCCTTAGAAAACATAGCGAGGGTGCTAAGAAACCTTTCACAATGGTAGTAGTACAGTTCAGATTTATTTGTGTATTCATATTGCGGGGCGAGCGTCCGACGTGTGGACAGCCTTCTCTGCCGGATTGTATATTATTTTATTGGGGCACAACCGGGTTGAGGTCGATGTCACCATTGTACATATATTTTTCTTTTCTATTCTAGGATTACCCTGCGGTGGAGTGATCGAATAGCCGGGTTCTAGAGGGAAACGGACCCGCATCTCATGGCGTTGAGACGGAGGGGGACTTTCTAGAATTGACGGGCTATTCGCCACACTCGTAGGCGGTATAGGTTAACCCATGGAGGGGTGCTCAAGTTAACGGATTCCGTGAAGTGCTGGATGGCCCATTCACTTTGTTGATTGGGGTTGCCTCACTTCTGGGATTGGCGGGTAGCTTGCCACGCTCGTAGGGGTCCAGGTTTTCATTGCACGGGCCATCCACACGACCGGGAATGTAGGGTCTCATTTGCAGCTCAAATGAAACCCGAGGCTCCAAGATTATCCACCATTCTTTCTTGCTTGCTGAGATTCTATGATGTTGTTTATATCATGCCTGGGACGGATGTTATATATATTTATATATACTAGTAGATGTTGTATATGTTTTGCACCCCCGCTAGTCCAGCCCCTGCTCTGCCGTTAGTTAAGTAACCTAACGGTGCATGACGGGGCCCCGTGGTGAATGCGGATGACATATACGTACATTGTATTTTTTTCTTTTCTGGTATGAGAGTTTAATTGATAGGACCGCATTAATTTTGATTAATGCAAGAAAAGAAACCTAAAAGATGTTATTGGAACAAATTTCGAAAAACTATAGTCATATTCTTTCGCTTTGTATAGTGGTATTCGGTCATGAATATCCAACACCTCATTCTAGGAGGCAAGAGCTTAGATCCCTTCACCGGGAGTAACCTCTTGAGCAGAAGTTTATACTGCAGATTACTCGATTTTCTTCGAAATCATAAGGTTTCAAAAGCAGAGCCTAAACCACTCCTTTTCAAAACTACTTGGTTCCTTCAACGATATCAAGTTCATTACGTTAACGGGTTTTCGCCAAAAACTAGCCGTTGCCCTCCGTAATTTTAGATTAGTATTGCTTAGTATTGCTTAGTATTCGTGCTATGTATGTCGCGCTCAGCCGAGACGTAGTGTTAGGTAGCTATGTAATACTTTTCTGTAGCATTAGATATGATTGGTTAGGAAAGTCGTGCGGTCATTTTGGCTCAGTCAAGGACTCGTACAGGTGGGTCTAATGCAATCAAGATAATAACGGGTTGAACTTGACTAGGACCCTTTGATATATTGGCTCAGTCAAGGTCACTTGGGTCTTAGGGGCAAAAACCACATCGGGAGTTTCAAATATACAGGAAACTTGATAGTGTTGCATACCTTCTGGAGTGTGGTAACTAGAGTGGATTCCATCTAGGTTATCACACGATGATAGTTGGATCCCGATCCCACTGATGAGTAGGATAACTCTTGGGAGATATTTTTCACTTCATAATTAGCTAACCTATTAGGTGTCTAGAAAAGTGTTAACGGGGCTACGCCTTTGCAGAAACGAGATTTATTTTAATTAGGTCCGTACGAGAGTGTAACATTTCAGAAAATATAAAATATTATTTTTGGAATTTAATATTAAAATAATATATTTCCCGAAAATTTCCCGATTTGCGAAATTGGGGTTTTCGAAAAGAGGTATAAATATATACTAATAATTGTGAAATAAATGGAGATTAAAATGATTTATTTATTTAAAAATATATTTATCAGATTTGGCATTTTTAAAATTTATTATATGCGGTTTAAATGAAAACCCGATTAGTGCCCCGCTAATCGCGATTAGGCCAAATTCGTGTTTCTACAGTTTTCCGTGGCTAGTGCACCATGTCATGTTGTATTTGGTTGCATGTGGTTCGTTTGTGTTATTGGTTTCATATTGTGTTTTGGTTTTGTGAGGGAAAAAGAAAAGAATAAGAGAAAATGCAATAGGGTAAATTAGTAAGAGAGGGTGAGAATAAAGAAGAGAGAGAGAGAGAGGGCAGCCATATCTTTCCTCCCCTATAATTTCCTTCTCCTTCTTCTTCCTTACTTCCCTTCACCTTCACCCCATGAGATCATCTCAAAATATTCATCCAAACCCTAAACCCTTTTCATTAAAGTTGATCTCCTCTTCACCCTCTACACTTTGGACCCATCACTGTTGGATTTTGAGGACTTGGGACTTCTAGAGTTTTGCTTGGTTGCATCCATAGGGTATATTTTTCCTCACTTGGTTAGTTTATGTTTTCCTAGCATTCTACTTAGTTTAGAATTGGGTTAAGGTGTGGATTGGTGAACTTGGAAATTTCTAAAGAAGGGTTTGAGTGTTGTGTGGATTGGGTGATGCCTAGTGGCTGTTACAAGGCCCTAGAGACCAATTCTTGACCTGGACCAGTGACCAAACCCTAAAATACGAACTTTAGATTCGTCGATATCGGGTTTTTGTGGATTTAGGGATGGTATTTAGAGATCTGGGATGACCCGAGACAACCATAAAAGAAGTTCCCATGACCATGAGACTTGTAGGCAACCATGAACCACCACCTGAAACCCGAGCCCAATATCCCCTAGTCTGGCCGCAGATTTATTGCTATAGGCCGCAAATTTCGGCCAAGTTGGAGTGAAACCTTGTGATTTTTGGTCCGGGGTATTGTTATCCTATATCTAGAGCAACCTCATATGCAAAATTGGCTAATTTTGCCTGATGGAAAATCTGGGAGCACATTAGTGTGATTTTTGGTTATGTTTTCCGTATTTTGAATACTTGGTTTTGGTATTTGATATTATTTTGGTTGTTGGATGTTTGTACATCGACAACAAGGGTTGTTTTATTGTTTTTGCACGCGTAGGCCATAGGTTCTAACCTATGAGCGCGCCGTGTGCCGTATCGGTTTTCTGGATTCGATTTTAATAGCGATTGCGATTGTGTGTTATTGTAGGTACCTTCGCGTGGATTCCGAGATGACGGAGCGTGGCGTCATCGACTTCGGCAAGTAAGGATCAAGGTGAGTAGATGTATATCTGCGTGGGAAGTCGGGTGGATGGCGTATAGCACCCCCGCAAGTTTTTGATGGAAACCGATTCATAGAATATGGTTAAGGAAACCTAGATTAGGAAACTATGGATAGGGTTAAAAGGATAGTTAGAGATGATGTGAACGATCGAATATGTATATCGAGATTTGAGATAAAAGCTTTACGGATATGAAAAGTGAATATGAATCACGACTTATAGATATATAGTTGCACTAGAATAAATATGAGTTTTAGAGTAACATGACATTGATGTATAGGGTACAATGTATATGTAGAATTGACTTGATGTGAGGTATAAATGCGATGAAAGAATACGATGTGATATGATGATTTGATGATATGTTCGTATACGAATGCGAGTCGATTGAGATGATTGATACCTTGCCGGTCCCCAGATATGAGATTGTTATGGATGTGGCCGGGGATATAGGTATATATATGTATATATATGTTGTGAATTATGAGTGATATTTCGTACGAGACGTTAGGTCCGTACCCCTCGTTGTCATATAGGATGATAGGATCCCTGATGGTTTAATGCCGCCGTACGATGGTTTACCGTATGTGACGAGTGAGGCTGGATGCCGATTGATAGATTCACCGACTCGGTCATGTTAGATACGTATACCTGTCAGCATTTCCATACGATTTACTTTATGCTACGCTCATGTCACTCACATTGCATTACATATACCTGTGCTAGTATACCTACACCATTATCGATGATGCGTATGATACACTTACACAGATTTTCCGGCTCACACACTTCATCATCGATAATTTCCATGTCACTACACAGTAGGATTGCTGCATCATGATATGACTCCTTGCATAATTTACTTGCTATAGTTGCATATGCACCTTTATACGATGTTGCATTGGACATTGGAGAATTTGGGAACCGCAGGATATATTTTAAAAACTGGATTCATTTAAAAGATCGGTTTTCCCTCGATATGTGCATATTACTGTTCAATGTTGCATGATATACGGATATGATTACATTTCTGTTATATGTCGCATACATCATGCTTTACGATTATACGCATTGAGATATGCTGTTTTCATGAGATTTCTGGATTTGAGAACCGTGGTCATTTTAAAAGAAATTATGTACTGTTTTAAAAACCCGGTTTCTCTTGATATGATATTTCAGTGCGTCCACCATGCGTTTTCTCGGTTCTGAGACGTGTGACAGTGATACCCGATTCGAGGAGCTGGATGAGGCCGTTTGCGGGTACATGGTGGACCCGGTTGTTGGATATAGTGCCCTCAGAGTCAATTATTGGATCACAGGCACGTGATTGCAATGATTGAAGGAGGACCTATACTGGTAGGACAGTCTTACTCAAGAGGATTGTATACTATCTGGTTTGTCTTTATCATCGTGTACATGCTTTAGGTGACATTGTAGTTCACTATTACATGTTGATGGAGAATAGTATGCTACCATGGTTTGTCTTTATCATCGTGTACTGCTTTAGGTGACCTTACAGGTCGCTATTGCACGCTGATAGAGCCCTTAGGATTCTTGCTTGACTACCAGCAGTATGATGGTGATCATATACGTGGGAGCTGGGGTCTATAAGCACATCCTTAAAGTGGTCCCTAGTCGTGGGAGTTTCGAGACTGGGCATCAATACTCCATTAGTAGACTAGTGTATATAGTCGAGACCCCGACAAGGGGCGGTGGCCGATCTCACAAGCCATTAGTGTCAGTTGGATCACCTAAGATGTATACAGGTGCTCATTGGGTTATGAGTACATCGGACAGGACTCGCCGAGAATATGCTAGTTGGTATTATACCTGACGTCAGATAGCAGTTCCCTGGTGACATGTGTACAGGTTAGTTCATCGACCTGAGATCATCATTTGTCTCGTGTGAGTTCCCACTGTGCTTTGATTACTACCCTACCACGGCTCAAAGGAGTCATGCAAACAGGTTTTAGTTGGGTACAGTCCTGAGCCACATGGAGGCAGTGAGCGGATCGGCAGGGGTTTCGTCTCTCCCGGAATTAAGGGTGAGATCGCACTGTGTCTAGGAGAGCCATTACACGAATTCCTTGGCCAAGGCATGAGATTTACTGGTAGGTATTCCAGTAGTATCTCAGGGTGTTCTGGGCTACACTCCGACACGACTTGTACCGCTTTTGGGGGTCTTATTTTTACCAACCCCCTACGCCCGCCATGCGATGCTCATAGACGAACGGACCGGACTGTATGGATATTGTCACTGACAGGCTCAGTAGGGTGTCAGGATGAGTTCGCTTATCGACCTCCCTTTTGGTCAATACCTGGTAGCCCGTTACGTACAGGTAGTACCTCTGACGTGCTAGTGGTTAAATCCACAGCCAAAGTATTGATGAGTCTTTAGAGTCCCCCACAGACAGTTTCTCAAGTTTCGGGAGAAACATTGTAGAGGCCGTATGATATATGGCAGGGTTCGATCATATACGTGCAGTAGTGCACGGATCATGATCGGGCGGATCATACTAGTGGGCTTTGGTTTAAGCCGGATCCTAGTATTAGATTTGTTGGATTATTTTAGTCTCATCGCATTCGCATTCAGTCAGAATGTGGATGCAGGTATGTATATACAGGTGAGGGGTATCCTTGTGATCCGTCATGAGTTTACTTTAGATGTTGCCGTATCTTTTTATTATTGTAAGCATTTGGATTAATGTTTACAAATGGAAATTATGAGCTTAAATCATCATTTTGAGCATTTAATGTGACATAGACTTCATTAGTGACTCATGGTCTCTTTTCTTGTGCTAATGTCACATTATGTGATTGATTTGTGGTTTGAAATGAGAGGAAGAGAGAGAAGGGCAGCCATTGTAAAGAGTTTGGTCTTGTATTTTTCTCATAACTCTCTCATTTTTATCATGGATAACAAAAGAAAGATAATGGCTCCTCTTCTTCTTCTTCCTCTAGCTCACTATTTCCATTGATGGCTTCATCTTCAACCTCCATCCATGCAATGGATGCAAGAGACAAAGTTGTCACACACATTCTCTACATCGCCTTGGACACGTCGGCTAGCGAACTTCATGCCCGAGTTGCTTCGGATGAAACGGGAGCCCGTAAAAAGACTCGAAGATGTGGTGCCCTTTCCGACGAGGAGATCGAGATCGGAGATGCCGCGAGGAGCTTGGGATGGTGGCCAAAGACCGAAGGACACGGATCGATCGGTATAGCTTTTCCAACCCTTTCTCTAGTTGCTAGTTATAGGTTAATGGTTCGATCCGGATTTATAGTATACGATAGCGCCAGTTTCTAGTTTAGAAAAAGTTTTGTTTCCGCATTTTGGCCTCGGACAGACGGCCGGGGTGCTACCGTAGACTTACAATGGTATCAGAGACACGCCATTAACCTTTACTAGCTTACTCTAACGTGTTTAGAACTTCGATCGAACAAAATTTCCAAAACCGCGATTCCAATTTGTCCAGTTTCTGTCGAAATTTTTTTGTCGTCAAAAAATTATTTTGAGTATTGCAGAAAATCAGGCAGGCTTTTCTTAGAACACTGCAGAAATTTCGTAGCCTGAGCCCACTATAGTGCCGCGGAACTGCGGCATGACCCTTGTTTTGGCCGCGGTTCTGCCGCACTACTGTAGCATTAGGGCACCAAAGTTTCTACAGTGGTCTCTGAGTTGGAATTGAGGTTTCTGGTATTTTTAGTTTTGGCCCAGATTTGTTTGAGTACTGGGAATTGTACTTGGGGCCCACTTCAGGAAATTTTGTCGATCGAAAATTTTAAACATGTTAGTTTACAGTATTTACATTATATCTATGACCGTGAATGTCATTTAATCGGTAAATCTTGTCTAATTGCTATAGCCCTTTTAGACGGATTTGCGAACATGATATTCACGTTGATGTTCTTTGTTGTGCTGTGATGTTGCGGATTTGTCGTGGTGGATAGCCTGGATGCAATGGTAGTACAGTTTTGTTGTATTTGTACATTTGATATTGCGGGGCGAGCGTCCGACATGTGGACTGCCATCACTGCCTGTTTGTATATTATTCTTTTGGGGCACGACCGGGCTGAGGTCGATGTACCCGTTGTATATTTTACTTTCTGTACTAGGATTACCCCGCAGTAGGGTGCACGGATGGCCGGGTTCTAGAGGGCAACGGGCCCGCATCTCATGGCTTTGAGACGGGGGGGCTTCACTCTAGAATTGGCGGGCTATTCGCTGCACTCGTAGGGGGTACAGGTTGACCCAATGAGGGGTGCTCAAGTTACCGGATTCCGTGAAGTGCTGGGTGGTCCATTCACGTTGTTGAAGGGGGCTGCCTCGCTTCAGGGTTTGGCGGGTAACTTGTCGCGCCCGTAGGGGTCTAGGATTTCATTGCACAGGCTATCCACACGACCAGGGGAACGTTGGGTTTCAGTAGAGGCTCTATGAAACCCGGGGATCCCAGATTATCTGTATTGTTCTATGATGCTTATTACATTTCTGTGATGTTGCATTTTATCTCGCCTTGAGAGAATATTATATATTGATATATATACTAGTATATGTTGTATATGTTTTACACCCGCGCTAGTCCAGTCCCCGCTCTGTCGTTAGTTAAGTAACCTAACGGGTGATGACGGGACCCAGTGGCGAATGCGGATGGCATATACGTACATCATATTTTCGTTCTTTTTTGGTGTGATTAATTGATGGGACTGCATTGATTCGGATCAATGCAAGCTAAACAAACCTATTCTGATGTTGTTGGAACATTTTTCAAAAAAGCCGTTATTGCAAGGACGTTCTCTTTTGTTTTGCACAGTGGTATTCGATTACGAATATCCAGCACCTCAGTCGATGAGGCAAGGGCCGAGATCCCTTCACCGGGAGTGACCACTTGGACAGAAATTTGCGTCAGGGTAATAACTTCACTATAGCCGATTACTTTTTGCTTTGCATCGTGGTATTCAGTTGGAATATCCTGCACCTCATTCTACGGGGAAAGAGCCGAGATTCCTTCACCGGGAGTGACCTCTTTAGCAAAGGTTTTCGCCACTATATTTTATAAAAAACTATCCGGTTCCTTCAACGATATCAAGTTCATTACGTTAAAGGTTTTTCGCCAAAAACCAACCGTAGCCCTCCGTCATTTCAGATTAGTATTGCTTAGTATTCGTGCTACATATGTCGTGCTCAGCCGAGGCGTAGTGTGCGATAGCTCTGTAATGCTTTTCTGTCTTATGGATATGTGATTGGTTAGAACAGTCGTACGGTCATTTTGGCTCAGTCAAGGACTCGTGCGGGTGGGTCTAATGCAATCAAGATAATGACGGGTTGAACTTGGCTAGGATCCTTTGATATGTTGGCTCAGTCAAGATCACTTGGGTCCTAGGGGTAAAAATCACATTGGGGGTTTCTAAAGAAACTGAAACTTGCCAGATATGCGCATACCTTCTGGAGTGTGATAATGTGAGTGGATTCCATCACATTATCATGCGATGATAGTTGGATCCCGATTCCCACTGATGAGTTGGTTTACTCCTCGGGTGATCCCGACTAATTCTTCTTTCAGGTTTGGAGGAGAATTTGACGATACAGTGGGAGATTTCCTCATTAGATATATTGATAACCATTCTGATCTAGATTAGAGTGCACGCAGAGTGTTTCTTTTCTCTCTCTCTTTGGCAGCGACCATGACCCGACCCTTGACTATGACTCAGTGACCAAGTTAACCGAACCTTCTTAATACACTGGCTTTGGGATTATCAGAGTTGCATACCTCATTGCCACTCCTACTTTTACCCTTTTCTCCAGAACACCCCGTATTACTATGAACTTCTACTTCCATTGGATAAAACCATCGTATGGTATATACGAACTCAAAGGAACTTGTTCTAGATTCGAGGATGGTTTCTGGAGAAAACGAATAGGACTATTCAGTTGTCTTTTCCTTTTACCTTCTCTCAGGTTGCGAGTGCTCCTTGGATTAGGACAGTACACCTATTAGGCTTATTGGATAGTCTTCTTCCAAACCATAGGCAGGTGCCGAACGATGGGGAATGAAGAAAACCAATTAGCCTAACAATGGTGTACAGAAGGTAATAAGTTAAGACAAATAAAGGGATTAGTAAGAGGGCAAAGTAAATTGCGACTGCTATTCACGACCAAACCAAGTATTTCATCGCCACTCCTACTTCACCTTTGTATTTCTCCAGAACACTCCGTATCACTACGAAAATCCACAGTTATTTGGATACTCCATTGTATGGTTATATACGAACTCGAAGGAACTTGTTCTAGTTCGGGGATGGATTCTGGTTCAGAAGAAATAGGAATAAGGTGTAGGGTTGCTAGGCATACGCACAAGGGTCTACAAGGCATCAACCATGCCCGATTAAAAATTTAGCCGTACCGAACAACCTAAAGCCGGATCTTTAAACTAGAGATTAGGCGAAAACAAGTATGTTAAACTCTTAAACACTAAGTGAGAGGGATTACAACCTTTGTAGATCCAGTCCTTCACTTCTTAAGCTCCGTGTTGAGGTCCTTTCGCTGCGATCATCGTGTTCCGGACTCTCGAGAGGCTCCACGAAGAGAAAGATGCAAGCTTGCTTCCGATCTTCGATAACATAGATGATCTACCTTGAAGTTTCATTAACACAAGCTAACACTCACTAAATGAAGTGAACACTCTCATCTAAAGGGCAAGGGTAGATGAGGATGATGAAGTAGGATTTTTGCCCTCTTTTATTATCTTTTTCTCACACTCATTCATCACTTGGAAAAAAGCTAGAAAGCTTTTTCATGAAAGAAAGAAGAAGGAAGAAGAAGATGAATGAATGATTAGAATTCTTTTGTGATGAATAATGAAAGTTATGATAAGGTTAGAAATGCAACCATGGTTCAAGTAATCATTGTAGAGATTTTACTAGGGTTAAGGGTTTGGGTTAAGTTAAAGAAATATCTTGCAAAATATCTTATCCAAAACAAAAAATGAAAGCTTCTAGAAACTTCTAGAAATGATTGACCCAAATCAAACCCTAACCATGTTTAATCTCCACTAAACATGTTGCATTAATAATCATATCATGTTACAATATTATATATCATATATATAATATTTATTATAACAAAATAAAATAATACAATTAACATATATCGCATATATATCAATGTATTACCCGAGTGAGAAAAATAATCTTTTAGTGAGCTAATATTAGTTAATGTAATTTAATATATCATATATATTATTATACATTAAATTATCGAATCAACACTTGATCCGACAATCCGGCTATATCGCATACAACCGACTAATATTTCATTTTATCGATTCATCGAATCAACACTTGATCCGATGACCCGGCTGATATCAAATATCGCGAGAATAGAATACGGTATCACATATCGCATTATCCTCCGTCCTGCACATATCACATATGTGCCCCTACTCCGTTTTGCCTGAGTCAAGAAACCTCTGTGTAGGACTCTAAAGAATCGTCAATACGCCGGCAGTAGGTGATGATCATATCAAACACTGACAAGCTGCAAGCGGTCAGCTAAACATAACAGCCACCCAGGTATTGAGCGCTCAGAAGATCAACAAGCAAGCTTGTACATTCTCCTGTGAATCCAATCAGTAACACTCCCGTACAGTCCGGTCTCGTCGTCTGATATGTCGCATATCTCGCCTAGGGGTGGTAAACGTCAGACCCTAGTAACTCGATAAGTCGTGTCGATATGAGGTCTATAACAGTTCGAGAAACTACCGATAACACTTACCAGTAAATCTCAGCAACCCTGGCCAGGTGATTGATCGATTTTCCGTTGTGTTTGTAGAAATTTGTAAAGAAATCACAACCAAAAAATATTTTGACCGCAATCAAACTACGGTGTCGGATGTAGTTTGTAGTGAGTGCGGATCGTCCACAGGGATTGCACGATTCACTTGTATTTTGATACGTTTGAAATGAAAAGTTAAGCAACAGTAAAAGAAAACATGATTCAAGAATGATTTGTATTCGAGTGTCACTATTCTTTATTCAAGAATCAAGAAACTATAAACAATCAAGAATCGGTGTTTCGATAATATTTCCTATCAACAATCAAGAATATAAGAGAGGCTCGTAGGAATCGATAGGATCAATAGACGTGATGTAATCTAAAGATATCGTGTTCTTGTCCTTCGAAGGATTGATACTAGATCGATGATCATCGACGAGAGTTGGGGCTTTCTCGTGAAACTAGGGTTTCATCCTATAACCCTTGTTCTTTCGTCGATATCATTCCTTTTCTAGCCTCTACCAAATTCAAGAAACGATCGTAACTCCCCAATTTCGATCGATGTCAATCAAGAAAGCATCGAAACGAAATGGGTTGTCGTTTCTTGAACTTGCTAGGGTTTTCAAAACTCGTGGGACTCAAGAATCGATTAAAGCTATGTTACATCATCATTCTATGATCCGTCTTGACTCCTCGACGAGCGGAGTTTTATTCACACATCACAACACAGAAAAGATTTACGAATTGTAAAGAATTCATGATGCAGAAATTAAAGAAAACAAGATAAAAGAATATCACCTTTATTGATCTCAACAATTTTGATTACATTTGCTTCAAGAACTACAAGAAGAAGAATCTAGATTGTTGATCGGGCGTCGCTCGGCTTCGTGAGTCGTGGATCGGCTTCGGATCGCTTGCTCCGTTGAAATCGGCTCCGCTCCTAAAGGTTGTAAGGCTTCTTGCTTAATGGGTACTCGGGATTCTTGATGTTGGCTTGGAATTAAGGTTAGGGTTTCCTACAAGCTCTCTCACTAAACTTGAGGAAGAGGGGATGAAGAAAGAGATTGGCTAAAACTATAAAATGGGTTGAATTTTCTAAGATTTCCCAACATGAATAATGAGTGAGCCTAGGGTCTTATTTATAGAACTCCCAAACCTTAGGTTTAGATTTGAATTTCCCTTTCCCTCCAAAAGTTTGTTGAGGAGTTTCTAGAAGGAGTTTGTTAGGAGCTAGCTTAGGGTTTAAGCTAGGGTTTAGGGAAAGTTCTAGAATAATAGGCTAATTAAGTGAAGCTCAAAGTGTTTGCTGATCTGGTAGAAGTATCTGGAGTCTTCTGGAAGTTTGAGTGTATTTCTGAACTGTGGGCCCAAGTAGAAGCATTTTGGTCCAAAGAACACTTGATGATGTCACCATATAGCCGCGCATCCGCGGCCTAAGCAAGCCCATGCCGCGGATCCGCGGCTTGTTGGTGAGCTTGGACTTTGGGTCTTCTGGTGTGGGCTTAGACTGCTGTTTAGGGCTTTGTCTGATATGCTGAATTGTGATTGCTCCTTTGGATTAGTACCAGATTTGCATTTAGTGAGTTTACGAGCGGTGTAATGGTCGAGCAAGCTTCTCTTTTCCTGCATAGACTTCGAAAACACGGGTTGCGATATATAGAAAATATGCTATGTAATGCAATGCAGTCAATTTCCCTAGAAATGCCGGTTTTAAGGTCGAATACATGTAATCTGATATTTTGCGACCGATTTGCTAATATGTAGAATATGAATGTCGAACACTTCTAATTGTATGCAGATGATATGGAAATTGCCGGTTAAAATATGCAATATTTTCGACTGATCAAATACCCCCAAACTTAATTTCGATCGTCTCGAGCGAATGTTTTATTAAAAAGAGAAGGAGAAAATAAAGAAAGAGAAAAACTAACTAGCACACTTTCGTAGGCAACACGATTGCACTGAGCATGTGCAACAAGCCTTTAAACCTCTAGGTGTCCCTAGTAGGAGGAGTGTTGTCTCCTGAGGGTTTTCAGCGGATTGCACCCACAAAATCCAATAATAAAAGCAAGATCATGAATATTACATTTAAAGAAAAGAATCGTAAAAGAAAAACCTTGAAAATTAGGGTTTCCAACTAAGCTAGCTTTTCGGTTGTCATGAGCCCTATCTTAATGGTCATGAAAAGATGTTAGAAATCACGTCCTCCCTCAATAAAACATCATCTTATTCTTCATTCCTATCTTTCTTCCAAACATCGATCATATAACCCTGCGTCTGTGTAAAGGACATCCCTACACCCGGAGAATTCAATTCAAGCTATCATACTCTTGCCCATCAGCCTCAGTATATATATATATATATATATATATATATATATATATATATTTTTTTTTCGATGAGCTCACACACTTTCATGCGACCGTTAATACTTCTTGAGGTACTAACCGACCGATTACTCATGTGCTTGCTTATTTGGTGTATTTTCCTAATCTTGCACCACCTTAGGTATAGCAGTGACTCCCAGACCAGTTGGCCTTAGGGCACTAGATGAAAAGGCACCCTCGCTATATATTTTTTTTATTTCCCTCGGTGATAACAAAACCAGTGTCCATTTTTCTCACCATATTTTTTTTTATACTTTTGGCTTTAAGACAAGAGCATTTCAAGGTATCCTCTACTATCCCAGGCTTCAAGACGTGTGTAAGTGCGAATAGCAGGGTAGCAACGTTCAAAATGTTTGGCTTCCAGAATAGAAACTATTTTTCAGACTTATTTTTATCCTCAGATTAGTGACGTCCTTCATCTTACTAACCCTTGGGACAACGGCTCATAACTACTTATTACTAGTTCGTATAAGAAAACTTCTAATTTTCTTAGTTTTCTAAAATTTTTCTAATCTCATGGATGTAATTTTTCACTATCTAAACTTTCATTATCTTTATTTATATACAAAAAAGTGTAAATATTAAAATTATTTTTATATTTGAAAATTTTTAAATTTTTATGGGTTTTGAAATTTTTTCAATTTTTATAGATTTTTAAAAGAAATGTTTTGTGCTTATGCAGATGATATGCAAATGATGCAAAAATAAGCACAAACCTCCCCCAAACTTGTTTTCAACAGTGTCCTCACTGTTGCCGACAGCTATACCTATAAAAATCTGTAAATCTGGGGGGAATTATTAGTGGGGGCAAAATATATATAAGTGAAGAACTTCCCCCAAACTTGTTTTATTTACTCACCTTCATTCAAAAAATGATGCAACGATATACTGGACATGAAGGTGAGACGGAGGAATTTTAATCCAAATAAACTGGCTCTTGTAAGAACAAGAGCTCCTCCGTGGGGTCAGTGGAAAAATACGGCTTTAGTCTATGTCCATTTACTTTAAAAAATGTGCCGTTTTTAACATTTTCAACTTCTACCGCCCCGTGCGGGAATACAGACCGCACAACAAAAGTGTTAGTGTATATGCCCTAGAGGCCATTACTGTATCATACTAGCTTGTATATTACTTAATGGAAGCTTGGGATATTCACAGTTGTATATACAATCTTGCTCGAAATGGTAGTATGCTACTTGGTTTGTCTCTGCTTTAATATGTGCATGTGTTTCTTTTAGCATATTGCTGGTATACATATTAGTAGAGCCCTTAGGATCTTTGCTTGATTACCAGCGTTGTGATGGCGCTCGCACTCGTGGGAGCTGGGTAATCTATAAGCACATCCTTATACAGGTCCCTGGTCGTTGGACTATCGAGACAGGGCATCGATACTCCGGAGTAGACTAGCGTATGCGCTTCTCATCCCAGTGTGGGAGACGGTCTGTCCCACAGCCGTTAGTACGTCGTACTTGGGATAGTATGCGGGTGCTCGTTAGGTTACGAGTACACTGGACAGGACTCGTTGGGAACTGTTGGTTGGTAATATACCTATCGTCAGTTATCAGTTCCCAGGTGACATGAGTACAGCTTAGTCCGCTGACTTGACACTGCCACTTCGCCTCGAGTGTGTTCCCACTGCACTTTGATTACTACCCTACCACGGCTCAAAGGAGCTGTGCAAACAGGTAGTTTTTGGGTGCAGTCCCGAAGCACTTGGAGGCAGTGACGGTTAGACAGGATTCGTCTCTCCCGGTATTGGGGGTTGACATCGCGCTGTGTCTAGGAGAGCCATTACACGAGTAGTCCCTGGCCAGGGCAAGCGAGATATACTGGTAGGTTTCCAGTGTTATCTCAGGGTGTTCTGGGCTACACTCCGACACGACTTGTACCGCTATTAGGGGACTGACGTTCACCGCCCCCCTAGGCCCGCCATGCGATGTATCAGACGAACAGACCGGACTGTACGGAGACTGTCACATACAGGCTCAGTAGGAGTGCAGATGGGGTTCACCTCGTCAGTCTTCTTATCGACATCTACCTGGGGACCGTTACGTACAGCTAGTGCCGCTTGCGGTCTGTGGTTAAACCCACTGCCAGCGTAGTGTCGAGTCTTTAGAGTCCCACACAGAGAGCTATTCGCCTTTAGGCAAAACGAGTAGAGGTCGCATGGTTTTGCGACAGGGTTCGTTCGCATCCGCGCACTTGTGCACGTTTGCTGTCCGGACAGTTTATACTAGCGGGCTTTGGTTTAAGCCGGATCCTAGTATATGATTTGAGATTGGTTTTTCTCAGGGTATTCGTGTTCCTCGGATCACGAATGCGGGTGCGTATGCACAGTTGCTTGAGATTGGGGGAGAGGACCTTGTTTAGGGTTAATGGCCTTTGTCATTTTATTAACCCTATTGATTTTGTGTGGATTATTGTTAATTGATAATTAGCTTAATTATTGTGCATGGTTGTTGTTGACAATTTGACTTCATTGACTTGTTGACCATGTTGACAACTTGACCATAATCATTTCATTTGGAAGATGCTCTTTGATCTTTGCAAAAATGAAATGATAATGGTCATTTCATGATTTATCATGACAATTTTCAAGCTAATTATCTAATTAAACTTATCCTCACATATTAGTGAGAATGGCTCACTATTATTCTCATTCTCTCATTTCTTTTCTCTCTCTTGCTCATCCTCTCCCTCAAGCTCTCTCCCTCTCATGTGTTGAGAAACAAAAAGCTTGAGAAAAACCCTCTCTTGATCTTCTCTACTCACTTCTAGGGTTCAAGTCTTAGCATTTCTTGCACTCTAGTTACTCCTAGCTTGGAGTTGAAGCTAAAGGTGGTGGCTTTCAAGTGGATCCTTCTTTGACGGGAGAAGACAAGCAAGGTGAACTCTTTCTACCATACCTAGGAGCAAGGAGAGAAGGACTAAAGACCAAAGGTATAACCTTTCTACAACTTTGTTAGTTGTTAGTTTACTTTAGCTAGTTTTAGTTTAGCAAAGATCCTCACAAGCATAGTCCATGTTGCCTAAGTCATTAAAAATCCGATTTTTATTATGTTTTCCGCCTCCCGTAAGCACCGGGATGGGCAACACGGACTTACAGTGGTATCAGAGCCTAACTAAACTCAAACTAGCTAGGTAGTAAAGTATAGCGAAGTTTCGAAACCGAAAAATCCAAAAACCGAACTTTGAAAAACCCTAGTTTCTGTTGAAATTTTTTATGCTCAAAATAGAAAACTTTATATTTGTAAATTCATCTCAGGGTTTTTTAAAAACACCCACGAAAAACGAGACATAGAATCATCCAAACCGCCGCGCTTCCGCCGCAGGAGGTAGGCTCGTGCCGCGGAAGCGCCGCGGTTTGATGTCTTCACTGCATCGTTTTTCGTGCAGTGTCTTTCTGTATTGTTTTTGGGATTTTTAGGATATATATTATATGCCCAGATTTTCCAGAACTAAAATTTGCTTTTGCGGGCCTATAAATCCGTATTTTTCCGGAACTTCACTACGCTTTAACTACATCGGTTATATCTGTAATGCTTGCATGTATTGAACGTCGGCTAATCGCTATAAGACGATTAGTCGGGGTTATACATGATCTGTGTTTGTTTTTGGTTTGTGGATATGAATGGATTGGATTGTCGCGGGTGAATAGCCGGGTTGGATGTGAGATGAGCGTTGTTTTTCTTTCATTCATTTGTAACATGTAAATTGATGTAATAATATTCTTTGTATGGCCGCACAACCAGGTCGGGGTTGTAGCCGTCATTGTATAATTCTTTTTACTGTTTTTGCTCCTAGGATAGACCCATGGAGGGGGTGCACAAACTACCGGGTATCTCGAAGCGCCGAGTGGCCTACTCACGGTGGTGAGGGAGGTTGCTTCGCTTCGGGTGCTTGGCGGGTAGTTTGCCGCACCCGTAGGGGTCTTGGGTGGGGTATTGGCTATTCACCGCGACCGTGTAATCCGCTTTGCGTTGCAGGCTCGAACGCATTGCGGATTCCTAGTATATCCAATGTATTCATCTGTGATCTGTAATGTCTATCATTGCTATATATTTATATATAATAACTATTTAGGCGTTGCTTATGTTTTACAGCCGCGCTAGCCCAGCCCCCGCTCTGTCGTTAGTTAAGTAACCTAACGGGTGATGACGGGGCCCCGTGGCGAATGCGAATGGCATAAGCGTACGTCATATTTTGGTTGTTTTCTGCAATGGTAGGTTTAAATGATGGGACGCATTAAAAGAACTAATGCAAGAAATAAACCAAGTAAAAGTCGATTGGAACACTTTGAAAACCACTCGGTTCTTTTCAAAACTAAAACTTTTAAACGCGGAGCTTGAACCACTCCTTTTAAAAGCTATCTCGTTCCATCGATTATATCAAGTTCACTACGTTCACGGTTTCGCCAAAACCATCCGTAGCCCTCCGTCATTCCACATGAATGGTCAAAAGTATTCAAGCTATGTATTTTGGCCAAAGTCAAGGCATAGTGATTGGTAGCGTTTGGGTATTCATGTGCAGCATAGATAGATGCGTTGGTTTGGGACAGTCGTGCTGCCATTTTGGCCAAAGCCAAGGGTAGGTACGGGTGGGTCCAAATTAACCAGGAGAATGACGGGTAGAACTTGACATGTGACTTATGATATTTTGGCCAAAGTCAAGGTCATAAGAGCATGGGGCAAAAATCCACATCGGGAGTTTCATAAGTACTGAAACTTGCTAGATTTGCATACCATTTGGAGTGTGATGATTCTGGTAGGATTCCTTCGGTTTTATCACGCGATGATATTTGGATCCCGATCCTACTGTGAGTATATGCTACTCCTCGGGAAAACTCTCACTTAACGATCAATGCTATAAACCTAGTAGGTGCCTAGAAAGGTGTTAGCGGGGCTACGCCCACAGGGAAAAGAGGTTACTTAATTAAGGAACTTCGCGAAAGCGTTGGAAAACCTCCCTCGAAGTACCGACACTGGCCTGGCTGAACGGTTAAGCAAGTAT
This sequence comes from Agapanthus africanus, assembly GCA_030015575.1. Taxonomy (NCBI): domain Eukaryota; kingdom Viridiplantae; phylum Streptophyta; class Magnoliopsida; order Asparagales; family Amaryllidaceae; genus Agapanthus; species Agapanthus africanus. Next base: position 295,728,197 of record CM057342.1, read on the forward strand.
TGTACGGTGAGAATGATCCCGGCTAATCCTTTTCTTTATGGTTTGAGAAGGGATTCGAGAGACAGTGGGAGCCATCCAGTTTAGACAAACTAAAAACCACTCTAAACTTGCAAGAGCATCATGCTAAAGTGTTTCTTTTCTCTCTCCTAATTGCAGCGACCATTCAAGATGACCGGACTTAAGTTACTATTAGATAAAAACATATTGACAGGGCCAAACTACAAAGATTGGCTCAGGAATGTCAAGATGGCTATCACTTATGACAAGCTGGGGTATATACTTACCACCAAAGCTCCCCCCGTCCCAGGTCCCACCTCCAGCGTCGCGGATGTAGAAATCCGTAAGACATGGGAGATAGATTGCGCGAGGGCCAAATGCCTCGTACTAGCCTCGATGGACAATGACCATCAGAGGAGGCACGAGAATATGGACCTAGAGTCCATATTTCTCCATACAAAAGAACTGTATGGAGAGCAGTCTCGTATCGCAAGATACGAAGTGTCGAAGAAGCTCTTTTCGGCAAGGTTGGCCGTCGGATCATCGGTAGCGGACCACGTGCTTAAGATGATCGGCTACATAGAGGAGCTCGCGGACCTTGGGACCACGTTGGAGAATGAACTCTATACTGATCTGATTCTCCAGTCCCTTCCTTCCACTTACGCCCAGTTCATTCTTAACTTCAACATGCAAGGAAAGGAGGTTGAACTTGCCGAGCTTCTGAACATGTTGAGGACTGCTGAGGGCACCCTACAGAAGGGTAGGGAGACATCCACTTTGTTTGTAGGAGGATCTTCCTCTTCTAGGTCCAGGGCGAAAGCCAAGGGCAAGAAGAAGAAAGCCCCCGCCAAACCAAGAGGCGGTGTCGGTAAAGTGGATACGAAGGGAAAGGGTAAAGCAACAAAGGTAGCGGGGAAGCTGGTGGGGAAGGAAGAATGCTTCTATTGTCACAAAAGTGGCCACTGGAAACAAGATTGCAAGGCTTGGAAAGCCAGAACACAGGATTTGAAGCGAGTTGCAGCTTCAGCTTCAGGTGTGTATGTTATTGAAAACTGTCTATCTATAAACTCTACTTCCTGGGTATTGGATACCGGATCGGGATCTCATATCTGTAATTCTTTGCAGGCGTTGAGAAAGCGTAGAGTTTTGAAGGCAGGTGACATGACCCTCAGAGTTGCGAACGGTGCTAGCATGGATGCTGAGGCCGTGGGGGACTATCACCTGGGATTATCAGATGGACACTTTTTGGTTTTGCGTAGTTGTTATTATGTACCAAATGCAACCTGTAATATCATTTCTGTATCTTTATTATCTAAAGAAGGTTATGAATTTGCATTTGTAAGTAATGTAGTGAACATTCACCTTAATCAAGTGTTGATTGGGTCAGGTACATTGAACAACGGTATTTACGTTTTAAACCAACCACAGGTTTTCAATATCCAGAATACACACAAAAGAAAGTCTCCAGAAATTAATAAAACTTTCTTATGGCATTGTAGACTGGGTCACATCAACGAGAGAAGATTGACTAAGTTACATACTGAAGGATATTTAGATTCGTTCGAATATCAATCATATGCAACTTGTCAATCCTGTCTCAAAGGAAAGATGACAAAGGCTCCGTTTTCTGGACACGGAGAAAGAGCGAGCGAGCTCTTGGGACTCGTACACAGCGACGTGTGCGGTCCAATGTCTACACATGCGCGAAGCGGTTTTTCTTACTTCATAACTTTTACGGATGATTTTTCAAGGTACGGTTATGTCTTCTTAATGAAACATAAATCCGAGGCTTTTGAAAAATTCCAGGAATATAAGAGTGAAGTAGAAAAACAGACCGGCAAAAGTATCAAGATCCTAAGATCGGATCGAGGAGGAGAATACTTAAGTGCCGAATTCCTGAATTACTTAAAAGAGAATGGAATTCTCTCTCAGCTTACTCCTCCATACACTCCGCAACATAACGGTGTATCGGAGAGACGGAACCGAACCCTATTGGATATGGTACGGTCCATGATGAGTAACGCTGAGTTACCGCGATCTTTCTGGGGGTATGCGCTAGAAACAGCTGCATATCTTTTGAACCGTGTTCCCACTAAGACTGTGCCTACCACACCATATGAGTTATGGAGTGGGAAGAAACCCTATCTTAATCATATTAAGACATGGGGATGTCCAGCTTTTGTAAAAAAGCAGCATGCGGACAAGCTCGAGGCACGCTCAGTACAGTGCAAGTTTGTGGGATATCCAAAGAACTCCAAGGGATATTACTTCTATTACGAAGAGGAACAAAAAGTCCTTGTTTCTCGCCATGCCCACTTTCTAGAACATCAGTTCATAGAAAAAGAATTAAGTGGGAGCGCAATAGAACTGGAAGAAATTCCAGAACCACAAACTATTACTGAAAGTTTAGTGGAACCAGAAGGTTCAAAAGAACAGGACATTCCTACGCCGCTCCGCAGGAGTAGTAGGCAGTCTCATCCGCCCGAGAGGTACTACGGTTTCCTCATTGACGGGGATAGAGAGGACTGCATCCTAGATTGTGATGAGCCTACTAGCTTCCAGCAAGCCATTCAGAGCGTCGACTCAGTAAAATGGCTGGATGCAATGCGGACCGAGATGGAGTCCATGTACACCAACAAAGTATGGACGTTGGACATTGCTCCAGACGGGGTAAAACCCGTAGGATGCAAGTGGATCTTCAAAAGGAAGATTGGTGTAGATGGACAGGTTGAGACCTATAAAGCTAGACTGGTAGCAAAGGGTTTTCGTCAGCGACCTGGTTTGGACTATGACGAAACCTTTTCTGCAGTAGCTATGCTGAAATCCATTCGGATCCTTCTTGCCATCGCTGCTTTCCACGATTATGAGATTTGGCAGATGGACGTAAAGACAGCTTTTCTAAATGGTCATTTAGAGGAGTGTGTCTATATGGACCAGCCAGAGGGTTTCATTCAGGGTGGGAGCAGCGGAAAGGTGTGCAAGTTGCTCAAGTCCATTTATGGACTCAAGCAGGCATCGCGGAGTTGGAACATCTGTTTTGATGAGACGGTCAAAGAATTTGGCTTTATCAAAAATCCAGATGAACCATGCATCTATTGTAGATTTGTAGCGAGAACTGTAGTATTCCTCGTTTTATACGTGGATGACATTCTCTTAATAGGAAATGACATTCCTATGCTACAATCTGTCAAGGGGTTCTTGTCACACAGGTTCTCCATGAAAGACCTGGGTGATGCCTCCTACATTCTGGGTATCCGGATCTACCGTGACAGATCCAAGAAGATATTAGGACTCTCGCAGTCCAGGTACATCGACACCATACTGAAGAGATTCAGTATGGAAGATTCCAAGCGCGGTAATCTACCGGCTTGTCACGGGATCACCCTCTCCAAAGAGATGTCTCCCAAAAACTGATTTGGAGAGGGATCGCATGTCTATTATACCCTACGCTTCTGCGGTAGGCTCTATAATGTATGCGATGTTGTGTACCAGACCGGATGTGGCTTATGCACTGAGTGTGGTAAGCAGGTATCAGTCAAACCCTGGGGAGAAACATTGGATAGCAGTAAAGAACATTCTCAAGTACCTGAGAAGGACTAAGGAGATGTTCTTGGTGTATGGCGGAAAAGACCTGCAGATTGAGGCCTTTGCTGACTCCAGCTTCCAGAGTGACAAGGATGATTCCAAGTCCATGTCGGGTTTTGTCTTTACCCTCAATGGAGGGGCGGTGTGTTGGAAGAGCTCCAAACAGGAAACCGTTGCTGACTCGACTATGGAAGCGGAATACATCGCTGCATCTGATGCCGCAAAAGAAGCTGTCTGGATGAGGAAGTTCTTGAAAGAACTTCAGGTGGTTCCGTCCATTGTTGACCCAATACCTCTGTATTGCGACAACAACGGGGCTATAGCTTTAGCGAAGGAACCCAGGTCCCATCAGAAATCCAGACACATCTTAAGGCGGTATCACCTGATCAGGGAGATCGTGGATCGCCAGGAGATCGAGGTCCGGAGAGTTGCATCAGAGGATAACACAGCAGATCCATTCACCAAGGCCTTGCCCCAGACTCAGTTCGAGCGGCTGATCGAGATGATAGGTCTTCGATACGCCAGTACATGGCCTTAGTGCAAGTGGGAGATTGTTAGTGTATATGCCCTAGAGGCCATTACTGTATCATACTAGCTTGTATATTACTTAATGGAAGCTTGGGATATTCACAGTTGTATATACAATCTTGCTCGAAATGGTAGTATGCTACTTGGTTTGTCTCTGCTTTAATATGTGCATGTGTTTCTTTTAGCATATTGCTGGTATACATATTAGTAGAGCCCTTAGGATCTTTGCTTGATTACCAGCGTTGTGATGGCGCTCGCACTCGTGGGAGCTGGGTAATCTATAAGCACATCCTTATACAGGTCCCTGGTCGTTGGACTATCGAGACAGGGCATCGATACTCCGGAGTAGACTAGCGTATGCGCTTCTCATCCCAGTGTGGGAGACGGTCTGTCCCACAGCCGTTAGTACGTCGTACTTGGGATAGTATGCGGGTGCTCGTTAGGTTACGAGTACACTGGACAGGACTCGTTGGGAACTGTTGGTTGGTAATATACCTATCGTCAGTTATCAGTTCCCAGGTGACATGAGTACAGCTTAGTCCGCTGACTTGACACTGCCACTTCGCCTCGAGTGTGTTCCCACTGCACTTTGATTACTACCCTACCACGGCTCAAAGGAGCTGTGCAAACAGGTAGTTTTTGGGTGCAGTCCCGAAGCACTTGGAGGCAGTGACGGTTAGACAGGATTCGTCTCTCCCGGTATTGGGGGTTGACATCGCGCTGTGTCTAGGAGAGCCATTACACGAGTAGTCCCTGGCCAGGGCAAGCGAGATATACTGGTAGGTTTCCAGTGTTATCTCAGGGTGTTCTGGGCTACACTCCGACACGACTTGTACCGCTATTAGGGGACTGACGTTCACCGCCCCCCTAGGCCCGCCATGCGATGTATCAGACGAACAGACCGGACTGTACGGAGACTGTCACATACAGGCTCAGTAGGAGTGCAGATGGGGTTCACCTCGTCAGTCTTCTTATCGACATCTACCTGGGGACCGTTACGTACAGCTAGTGCCGCTTGCGGTCTGTGGTTAAACCCACTGCCAGCGTAGTGTCGAGTCTTTAGAGTCCCACACAGAGAGCTATTCGCCTTTAGGCAAAACGAGTAGAGGTCGCATGGTTTTGCGACAGGGTTCGTTCGCATCCGCGCACTTGTGCACGTTTGCTGTCCGGACAGTTTATACTAGCGGGCTTTGGTTTAAGCCGGATCCTAGTATATGATTTGAGATTGGTTTTTCTCAGGGTATTCGTGTTCCTCGGATCACGAATGCGGGTGCGTATGCACAGTTGCTTGAGATTGGGGGAGAGGACCTTGTTTAGGGTTAATGGCCTTTGTCATTTTATTAACCCTATTGATTTTGTGTGGATTATTGTTAATTGATAATTAGCTTAATTATTGTGCATGGTTGTTGTTGACAATTTGACTTCATTGACTTGTTGACCATGTTGACAACTTGACCATAATCATTTCATTTGGAAGATGCTCTTTGATCTTTGCAAAAATGAAATGATAATGGTCATTTCATGATTTATCATGACAATTTTCAAGCTAATTATCTAATTAAACTTATCCTCACATATTAGTGAGAATGGCTCACTATTATTCTCATTCTCTCATTTCTTTTCTCTCTCTTGCTCATCCTCTCCCTCAAGCTCTCTCCCTCTCATGTGTTGAGAAACAAAAAGCTTGAGAAAAACCCTCTCTTGATCTTCTCTACTCACTTCTAGGGTTCAAGTCTTAGCATTTCTTGCACTCTAGTTACTCCTAGCTTGGAGTTGAAGCTAAAGGTGGTGGCTTTCAAGTGGATCCTTCTTTGACGGGAGAAGACAAGCAAGGTGAACTCTTTCTACCATACCTAGGAGCAAGGAGAGAAGGACTAAAGACCAAAGGTATAACCTTTCTACAACTTTGTTAGTTGTTAGTTTACTTTAGCTAGTTTTAGTTTAGCAAAGATCCTCACAAGCATAGTCCATGTTGCCTAAGTCATTAAAAATCCGATTTTTATTATGTTTTCCGCCTCCCGTAAGCACCGGGATGGGCAACACGGACTTACAAAAAGGTCCCTTCCATCGAGATCAGAGCTTACCCGCGTGAAGGTGTAATCGTGAATCATAAAGAAGGACTTGTTGACCAGGTAAAAATGTTTTCCTTAAAATGCTTTTATCGTGAAAAACCTTAGTCCTATTCTTTGTGATTACAGCATTATCATAAGCTTCATCGCGGAGTTCGCTTAGCTCGTTAAGTTGCAGCTTTCGAAAGTTGCAAGCAAGGTTTAAATCAAGATTTATTTCTTTTATAGCCCACAATGCTTTATGCTCTATCTCGACAGGTAAATGACATGCTTTTCCAAACACTATCCTATATGGAGACATTCCTAGGTCGGTCTTATATGCAGTCCTGAATGCCCAAAGAGCATCCGTCAATTTGGTCGACCAGTCTTTTCTATTTTTAGCAACAGTTTTCTCCAGGATAAGTTTGATTTGTCTGTTTGAGATTTCAGCCTGCCCGCTTGTTTGGGGGTGATAGGGTGTAGAAAGTCGGTGGTTGATTGAGTATTTTCGCATCAGAGCATCGAAAGATCTGTTGCAGAAATGTGTCCCATTATCGCTAATGATAGCGCGTGGGTGTCCAAATCGCGAAATGATATTCTCTTTCAAGAACTTAATGACAACTTTCCTGTCATTAGTGCGACATGGAATGGCTTCTACCCACTTTGAGACATAATCAACCGCCAGCAATATGTACAGATTCCCAAAGGAGTTGGGAAAAGGACCCATAAAATCAATGCCCCAAACATCAAATATTTCAACAACCAGAATGGGTTGCTGAGGCATTTCATTCCTCTGGGATATTCTACCCGTATACTGACATTGTGTACAGGTTTTGCAATACTCAAATGCGTCCTTGAATAAGGTCGGCCAATAAAATCCACATTGCAAAACCTTTTCCGCTGTCTTTCTAGGACCAAAGTGACCCCCACAAGCCTGATCATGACAAAGTGAAAGAACACTCTTGAACTCTTCATTTGGGACGCACCGGCGAATGATCTGATCAGGACAATATTTAAACAAATAGGGTTCATCCCAGTAAAAGTGTTTTACTTGGGAAAGAAAACGGTATTTGTCCTGTTTTGACCAATCGCTCAGTATAAGTCCCGTGGCATGATAGTTCACAATATCTCTGAACCATGGTTCAGCGGATATGCTCAAGAGTTGTTCGTCAGGGAACGAGTCATTAATCGGCAGGGTCATAGGGGAAGAAACGATGCGTGAAAGGTGGTCAGCTACTACGTTTTCACATCCTTTCTTATCTTTGATAACAAGATCAAATTCTTGTAACAGTAGGATCCAACGTATTAGTCGACCTTTTGCATCTTTCTTCGCCAGAAGATGTTTTAAAGCGGAATGGTCAGTATACACAACTATAGGTGAGCCGATTAAGTAAGGCCTGAATTTTTCTAATGCAAATACAACCGCTAAAAGTTCTTTCTCGGTGGTTGTATAATTGATTTGCGCATCATTCAGGGTCTTACTAGCATAGTAAATCACGTGTGGCATCTTTTCGATGTGCTGTCCTAAGACTGCACCTACTGCAAAATCAGATGCGTCACACATCAGCTCAAAGGGGTAGTCCCAATTTGGTGATAATAAAACGGGGGCTGAAGTGAGTGAGTGTTTAAGTGAGTCGAAAGCTGTCTCGCAATCCGAGTCAAAATGGAAGGTCGTATCCTTGGCCAGGAGTAGTGTTAAAGGTCTAGCAATTTTGATAAAATCCTTAATGAATCTCCTATAAAAGCCCGCATGGCCAAGGAAAGAGCGAATATCTTTGACGCTTTTGGGATGAGGGAGGTTTTGAATGACATCTACTTTAGCTCTGTCAACCTCAATGCCTTTCTGTGAAATGACATGTCCAAGGACTATTCCTTCTTGGACCATAAAATGGCATTTTTCCCAGTTTAAAGTCAAGTTCTTCTCTTTGCAACGAGTAAGAACAGCGTCAAGATTCGCTAGGCAATCAGAAAAAGAGTCTCCAAAAATCGAGAAGTCGTCCATAAGGTGATCGAAGATGTAGATACTTGTGTATGGTATTCAGTTGATAGTAATGATTAAGAGAACTTGCTTCTCTTTCAGATTACTCATAATTGGGAGCACTCCTAAATTGAGTAATGCTGATCGGCTTCTCTCCATTTAGTGGACATGCACTGAAGACAGCTGCATGATTTGAATCTAGTTCCAATTAAATCAGTGCCTCTTTTTCTATATTGGATATAGAATAGTTCATATCTTAACAATGTTAAGGTACGGGGAGTTGTCTGGCTTATGCTTAAAACCAGACTCTGGATAACTCAAGGCACGTTTCTGTAATGGCTGTTTGTGGGTTGACCCGGGCTATGACGATGGTTGACTTTCTACCATCTGGAAGATAGATAGTGATATTGTTCTTGACTCGCCACAGTTTTAGTAAAATGGATTTTTCAGAAAACAGTAGTGGGAGTATGGTAGAACTGAAAGTGATTCCAGAACCTCAAACGATTACTGAAAATTTGATAAGGACCTAAAGATTCAATCTGGTTTGACATTCTATTGGCCACTTCGCAGATATGGTGGGTTACCTCAGGCACCCGAGAGATACTCTGGTAGCCTTAAGGACGGTGACAGGGAGGTTCTTGTTTACCCAGACTTGCCATTGCTGTTGTTCCAGGCTATGAGACCCGGCAGGAGGATAAATATAGCGTCGTTCTGAACTGGCTTCAGAAGTATACGTGTATATGACTCTGCCAGAGGGTTGTCGTAGTCACGAGCAGTGGAAGCATAGTGGACAAGTAGCTTATGTCTATTTATAGACTAAAGCAGATATAGCGGAGAAAGATCATCTATTTCTGATGTGACAGTTATAGGTTTGACTTCATCAGAATAGGGGATGGATCTGTTAAGAAGGTACTAGGGTGTGATGTCCTAGTATTTGGATGACATACACAGAGTAGGAAGTGAAATTCCTACACTACGATCGGTTATACTTTGGTTGTCACACAGTGGTTTCTCCATATAGGATATGGATATTATATCAGATATTCTGGTTACAAGATCTATGGTTTTAGATCTAGATTTGGGTAGTTTCCCAATCAGGGTACTTAGACAACATTCTAAAGGTATTTAGAATGGACGAGTCCAGGCATGGTAGTGTACCTGCAGGTGATGGAGACACCCTCTCCAAAGGTGTCTTATAGACTAAAGAGGAGAGGGATGTGCATGATTGGCAGATCACTTGCTTAGGCAATTGAGTCAATCATGAGATGTCAAGTACTACACCAGATATTGTTTTTGCACGAGATGCAGTAAGTTGATATTAATCCTATCCTGGAGAGACGTTCGGAAGCAGTTTTAGAACATAAGTGGATGTTCTAGGGATATGATAACAACCGCCTCTTTTAGGAGACGGTTATCATTCCAGGCTTCCAAGGTGACCTGGATGATAGAGTGGCTGTCAGAGTTATAGTTTTCCCTCTGACGAGGGGCAGTGTTTTGGACAGGTGATCCAAGCGGACACTGAGGGAGGCATGACGCAGGATACTGATTAAGTTTAGTTGACGATACAGTCTAAGAAGTTTGGATTTGGAGTTCATTTATGAACTAGGTCCCATCAGATATCCAGACATATTCTAAGACAGGTATTGCTCATTTCGGGAGATGGCTTTCCCCGCGAACATGAGATAAAGAGAGACATAGAAAGAAACATTAGGGCGGATCCACTCACTGAGGCTATTTCTCGAACGCAATAGTTTCGCAAACGGTCTTTGTGAGACTGACTAGTAGAGGAGTTAGGTGTTCGGTATCACACGGGCTGTGAATATGCGACATCGCAATAATTAGCCTTGAGTGCAAGTGGGAGATTGTTGGATATAGTGCCCTCAGAGTCAATTATTGGATCACAGGCACGTGATTGCAATGATTGAGGGAGGACCTATACCGGTAGGACAGTCTTACTCAAGAGGATTGTATACTATCTGGTTTGTCTTTATCATCGTGTACATGCTTTAGGTGACATTGTAGTTTACTATTACACGTTGATGGAGAATAGTATGCTACCATGGTTTGTCTTTATCATCGTGTACTGCTTAAAGTGACCTTATAGGTTGCTATTGCACGCTGATAGAGCCCTTAGGATTCTTGCTTGACGACCAGCAGTATGATGGCGATCATATACATGGGAGCCGGGGTCTATAAGCACATCCTTAAAGTGGTCCCTAGTCATGGGAGTTTCGAGACTGGGCATCGATACTCCATTAGTAGACTAATGTATACAGTCGAGACCCCGACGAGGGGTGGTGGCCAGTCTCACAAGCCATTGGTGTCAGTTGGATCACCTAAGATGTATACATGTGCTCATTGGGTTATGAGTACATCGGACAGGACTCGCCGGGAACATGATAGTTGGTATTATACTTGACGTCAGATAGCAGTTCCCTGGTGACATGTGTACAAGTTAGTTCATCGACCTGAGATCGTCATTTGTCTCGTGTGAGTTCCCACTGTGCTTTGATTACTACCCTACCACGGCTCAAAGGAGTCGTGCAAATAGGTTTTAGTTGGGTACAGTCCCGAGCCACATGGAGGCAGTGAGCAGATCGGCAGGGGTTTCATCTCTCCCGGTATTGAGGGTGAGATCACGCTGTGTCTAGGAGAGCCATTACACGATGTCCTTGGCCAAGGCATGAGATTTACTGGTAGGTATTCCAGTAGTATCTCAGGGTGTTCTGGGCTACACTCTGACACGACTTGTAACGCTTTTGGGGATCTGACTTTTACCAACCCCCTAGGCCCGCCATGCGATGCTCATAGACGAACGGACCGGACTGTACGAATATTGTCACTGACAGGCTCAGTAAGGTGTCAGGATGAGTTCGCTCATCGACCTCCTTTTTGGTCAATACCTGGTAACCCGTTATGTAGAGCTAGTACCTCTGACGTGCTAGTGGTTAAATCCACAGCCAAAGTATCGACGAGTCTTTAGAGTCCCCCACAGACAATTTCTCAAGTTTCGGGCGAAACGTTGTAGAGACCGTATGATATATGGCAGGGTTCGATCATATACGTGCAGTAGTGCACGGATCATGATCGGGCGGATCATACTAGTGGGCTTTGGTTTAAGCCGGATCCTAGTATTAGATTTGTTGGATTACTTTAGTCTCATCGCATTCGCATTCAGTCGGAATGCGGATGCAGGTATGTATATACAGGTGAGGGGTATCCTTATGATCCGTCACGAGTTTACTTTAGATGTTGCCGTATCTTTTTATTGTTGTAAGCATTTGGATTAATGTTTACAAATGGAAATTGTGAGCTTAAATCATCATTTTGAGTATTTAATGTGACACAGACTTCATTAGTGACTCATGGTCTCTTTTCTTGTGCTAATGTCACATTATGTGATTGATTTGTGGTTTGAAATGAGAGGAAGAGAGAGAAGGGCAGCCATTGTAAAGAGTTTGGTCTTGTATTTTTCTCATAACTCTCTCATTTTTATCATGGATAACAAAAGAAAGATAATGGCTCCTCTTGTTCTTCTTCCTCTAGCTCACTATTTCCATTGATGGCTTCATCTTCATCCTCCATCCATGCAATGGATGCAAGAGACAAAGTTGCCACACACATTCTCTACATCGCCTTAGACACGTCGGCTAGCGAACTTCATGCCCGAGTTTTTTCGGATGAAACGGGAGCCCGTAAAAAGACTCGAAGATGTGGTGCCCTTTCCGACGAGGAGATCGAGATCAGAGATGCCGCGAGGAGCTTGGGATGGTGGCCAAAGACCGAAGGACACGGATCGATCGGTATAGCTTTTCCAACCCTTTCTCTAGTTGCTAGTTATAGGTTAATTGTTCGATCCGGATTTATAGTATATGATAGCGCCAGTTTCTAGTTTAGAAAAAGTTTTGTTTCCGCATTTTGGCCTCGGACAGACGGCCAGGGCGCTACCGTAGACTTGCACCGGTATGGTACCCCGGGGCGAGAACGGATTTGCTGTGTAGTAGACGGTGAGCCTGGCAGAGAGACTACTACCTACCGGTGATTGGTTGGACCTGGCGGTTATCCGGAGGATACCGACCGGAGTCGAGAGATGGATATGGGCCGACCAGTCTGCCAGAGACCGCGGGCCGATCCCGCAGACGGCGCCCGAGGGCCGATCCGGACTGACGGAGCCCGAGATATATGAGGATTTACGTGTCGATGCCGGACACGGGTTTCATGATGTTTCGAGTGTCGATGCTGGACACTCAGGTTCCATGATTTTGATGTGTCGCGAGGGACACGCGTTGATTTATATCCTCATACTTCCATGCATATGCTTTATGATATTTACATACATGATGTTGTTGTGTCATTGGTTGACACGTGGACGAGATCCATATGCATACATACATTGATTATATTGTTGGATGATATCCACATGCTTATAGACATTGATTACCCTGTCGGCACATATGTTGATACGGTCACCCTAGATATCATAGTATTACCTTTATGATATAGTTGACCTAGGAAATCGTTATTTATTCAATTTCTACATGTTGACGTTTTCTACTCACGAGTTGGCAACTCACCCCCGTTGTGCCACAGTTCTTGCAGGTTGACCCCATGGATCAGTAGCGGCATCGCTGGCACACAACTGCTTTTAGATGTTTTGCTTTGGTAGGTGGTACATGTTGGATTGTACCCCTCTTGTATTTATATTTCCTATTGTATCTAGTCAACTCCATCAATCAAACTAGTAATTGTATAAGTAATGAGACTTAGCAAGACTCGTAGTTGCGAGACTTGAGCGATGGGTTATATGTTCGCTTATTGGGTTGATGTCTTGTTTTATATTTTTATCTTTGTGGTGAACTTTTCCGTTGGGCGTCGTATGCTTATATTTATGCTTTGCGTGGTTATGGATCCGCCGATTGGCGAAGAGCTAGCTCCCGCTTGGGGATGCCTTTATATTATCATGTATTTGTGGTTTTGGATCAAAAAATACAAAGGAGGTGCTGCCCAAATTTTTAAAAAGACGAAACATGTTTTTCAACTAGTAAATCCACTTGCATTTTTATATTCCATTGTTTACGGATTTAGGAAAACTTTTGATTTCATCATACCTTATTTTCAAAACTTCACCTCCTTTATTTTCTTAAAAAGGTTTAGATTTCTTGGTTTCGGCTTACTTGAATTACGTTACGCCTTTAGACGTGGCGTGATTTATGTGCCGGTCACGAGCTAATATTTCGGGTCATGACAGAGAGCACGTGGAACCTCTCTAAGAGTACCAACACTCACCTGGTTGAACGGTTAGCGAAATTGTAAGGCGTTAATGATCCCAGCTAGTTCTCCTTTTAAGGTTTGAAGGAGAATTCGAGTAAATAGTGGGAGCCATCCTAATTAGATAAACTAATAACCAATCTAATCTTGCAAGAGCGCAAGCTGAGTGTTTCTTTTCTCTTTCTCCAGGTAGCAACCTATTTATGCCTTAATCAAGATAATAAAATGTATCACTTGATCGATCTGAATTCTTATTTGGGGCTGGGTAACGTCGGTTTGGCTCTAACTTATGAGAACAGTCATGAGAATGAGCAAAATAAAGAGGATTGCATGAATTCCTTGATAACCCTAACGAAGAAGAAGCATATTGCGTCTCCTTCAGGTGTTCTTGTTATTCAGAACTGTTTTTTGGTCAGTCCTACTTCCTGGGTACTAGATACCGGATCAGGATCTCATATCTGTAATTTATTACTGGGACTGAGAAAATTAGGATGGTTGGACTTGGTGATATGTCCCTCAGAGTAGGGAACAGAGCATAAGTTGATACTGCTGCCGTCGGTGAATATCACCTAGCATTGACAAATGGCAATACTACGATTTTGAACAATTGCTACTATGTACCTTCCATAACTTGCAACATCATATCAGTTTTTTTACTTGATAAAGATGGATATAGTTTTGTTCTAGATAGAAATATCATGAACATTTAACTTGATAAGGTATTGGTTGCAGAAGGTACACTATGTAGTGGTATCTATGTTCTAAATAAAAACACAGTTTTCAATATACAAAACAAACGCAAGAGGAAGAGTTCAGAAGTGAACGAATCCTACTTGTGGCATTGTAAACTTGGTCATATCGGAGAGAAAAGACTAAGTAAGTTGCATAAAGATGGATATTTGAATACGTTCGAATTTTCATCTTATGAAACTTGTCAGTCTTGTCTCAAAGGAAAGATGACCAAATCTCCGTTCATGGGACACGGAGAAATAGCAACAGAGCTCTTGGGACTCATACACAGTGATGTATGTGGTCCAATATCTATACATGCAAGGGGCGGGTTCTTGTACTTCATCACATTTATTGACGATCTCTCTAGGTTCGGATATGTGTAACTTATGAAACACAAATCTGAAGCTTTTGATAAATTCAAAGAATACAGAAATGAAGTAGAGAACCAGACTGGAAAAAGTATCAAGATCCTCTGATCTGATAGAGGAGGGGGGTACTTAAGCACGGAATTCCTAGAATACCTAAAAGAGAATGAAATTCTCTCTCAGCTTACTCCTCCGTATACACCACAGCACAACGGTGTATCGGAGCGGAGGAATCGTACCCTTTTGGATATGGTTCTCTCTATGATGAGTAATGCTGAGTTGCCTCTTTTATTTTGGGGACATGCGCTTCAGACAGCGGCATACCTATTGAATGATGTTCCATCCAAGTCTGTGCCTAAGACTCTATATGAAATATGGAGTGGAAAAAGATCGTATCTTAAACGTATTAAGATCTGGGGTTGTCCGGCCTATGCTAAAGTACAAAATCCGGACAAACTTCAGGCACGTTCAGTTTTATGTAAGTTTATGGGATATCCAAAATATTCGATTGGATATCTGTTCTACCACACCGAGGAACAGAAGGTGTCTGTTGCTCGCCACACCACCTTTTTAGAATGGAAATTTCTTGTAAAAGAAATTAGTGGGAGCACGGTAGAACTGGAAGAAATTCTTGAACCATAAACTCAAACTAAAGAATTGGTGGAACCTCAAGATTCAATAACCCTAGATGAACCTCAGCCACTCCGCAGATTTAGTAGGATTTCTCATCCGTCCGAGAGATACTACGGTTTTCTTATAGACGGGGATCGAGAGGATTGCATCTTGGAAGAAGATGATCCCACTAGTTTCAAGCAGGCCATTATCAGTAGGGACTCTGATAAATGGCTGGATACTATGCGATCCAAAATGGAGTCCATGTACACTAATAAAGTGTGGATCTTAGATATTGCTCCACCTGAGGTAAAACCCGTTGGATGCAAAAGGATCTACAAAAGGAAGTTTGGTGTAGATGGACAGGTGGAAACCTATAAGGCTAGACTTGTTACAAAAGGTTTTCGTCAAAGACCAGGTGTGGAATATGATGAAACCTTTTCTCTAGTGGTTATGCTCAAATCCAATCGGATCCTACTTTCCATTGCTGCCTTCCATGACTATGAAATCCGGCAGATGGACGTAAAAACAGCTTTTCTAAACGGAAGTTTGGAAGAGTGCGTTTATATGGATCAGCCGGAAAGATTTGTAGACAGTGGGAGCAGCGGAAAGGTGTGCAAGTTGCTTAAATCCGTTTATGGATTAAAGCAGGCATCACGGAGCTGGAACATTTGTTTTGGTGAAACAGTCAAGGAATTTGACTTCATCAAGAACGAGGATGAGTTTTGTGTATATAAGAAGATTGTAGGACGAACTGTCGTATTCCTAGTCTTGTACGTGGACGACATTCTTTTGATAGGAAATGATATTCCTACTCTACAATCGGTCAAGCTGTTCTTATCACAAAGGTTCTTCATGAAAGACCTGGGTGATTCCTCGTACATTCTTAGGATTAAGATCTACAGAGATAGATCTAAGAGATTATTGGGACTTTCGCAGTCTAGGTATATAGAGACCGTACTAAAGAGATTTAGTATGGAATATTTCAAGCGCGGTAACATACCCGCATTGCACTGAATCACCCTCTCCAAAGAGATGTCTCCCAACACTGATGAGGAGAGGGTTCGCATGAGCACTATACCCTATGCTTCGGCAGTAGGAACTATAATGTATGCGATGCTGTGTACCAGACCGGATTTAGCTTACGCACTTAGCGTGGTGAGCTGGTATCAGTAAAACCCAGAAGAGAACCACTGGACAGCAGTGAAGAAAATTCTTAAGTACCTGAGAAAGACTAAAGAACTGTTCCTGGTATTCGGTAATAGGGACCTCCAGGTGGAGTCCTTTACTGATTCGAGCTTCCAGAGTGACAAGGATGACGGCAAGTTTGTCTCGGATTTTGTGTTTACCCTCAACGGAGGGGCGGTCTGTTGGAAGAGCTCCAAACAGGACACCGTCGCAGACTCGACGATGGAGGCTGAATACATTGCTGCCAACGATGCCGCAAAGGAAGCGGTCTGGATTAAGAAGTTCATTTCTGAATTTCAGATGGTTCCATCCATTATTAACCTAATACCTTTGTATTGCGACAACAATGGAGCTATGGCCTTAGCGAAGGAATCACGGTCCTATCAGAAATCCAGACACATCTTGAGGCGGTATCACCTGATCAGGGAGATCGTTGATCGCAGAGAGATCGAGGTGCGGAGAGTGGACACAAAAGACAACACGGCGGATCCATTCACTAATACCCTTCCTCAAGCACAGTTCGAGAGACTATTTAAGATATTGTGTATGCGATACGCCAACAACTGGCCCTATTACAGACGTTGGGTACTCGGCACGCCAATATATGGCTTTAGTGTAAGTGGGAGATTGTTGGATATGTATGCCCTAGAGGCCATTATTGTATATGTATACATGTAGCTGCTTGGACATATGTATGTACAGGACAATCTTGCTCGATATGATAGTATGCTATCTGGTTTGTCTTTATCTTAACATGTTCATATGTTTTAATTGCTATTACGTATCATTTATACATGTTGATAAAGCCCGTAGGATCATTGCTTGACTACCTGCATTGTGATGGCGATCATACTTATGGGAGTTGGGTAGTCGATAAGCACATCCTTAAAAGTGTCCCTAGTCGTGGGAGTATCGAGACAGGGCATCGATATTTCGGAGTAGACTAGTGTATACATTTCTAGACCCCGACGAGGGGCGATCGTTGGTCCCGCAGCCATTGGTCTTTTGCACCTAAGATCGTATACATGTACTCACTGGGGTGAGTACACTGGACGGATTCGCCGAGAACTTCTAGATGGTACTATACCTATCGTCAGATAGCAGTTCTCAGGTGGCATGAGTACAGGTTAGTCTTCAGAGATCGTCATTTGTCTCGTGTGAGTTCCCACCATACTTTGATTACTACCCTACCATGGCTCTCTTGAGTTGTGCAAATATGTTTTAGTTGGGTACAGTCCCGAGCCACATGGAGGCAGTGAGCGATTGTTGGGGATTCGTCTCTCTTGGTATAGGGAGTTGATATCGCATTGTGTTCGATTGGCCAGCACCATAAGACCTTGTCCAAGACAGTTGGGATTTACTGATAGGTTGATCAGTAGTTTCTCGAATTGGTCCTGAGCCACATCAGCACGAATTATCGGGTTATTAGGGTCTGATGTTTACCAGCCCCTAGACCTAGTATGTGATACTCTCAGACGAAAAGACCGGACTGTATGTAGATTGTCACAGATAGACTCAGAAGGGATCTGGATGAGTTTGCTCATCGGCCTTCCTTTTCGACAGGTACCCGGGTAGCCGTTATGTACAGCTAGTACCGCTGATGTGCTTGTGGTTATGGATTTATCCAGTAACTCACTGCCAGTGTACTGTCAAGTCTTTAGAGTCCCACACAGAGTGTTTCCCTGGTTCAGGCGAAATGATATAGTAGCAGTATTGGATACGTGCAGGGTTCTGATCGATTGATTGTACTAGTTATCCGGACTTTCGATCGGACAGTTGATAATACTAGCCGGCTCGGGATTGAGTCGGATTATTAAATCAGGTATTGATTTAATAATTTACATATATGTATTTCGATATGTATATTCTAGTATTATGTTCTTTGTGTTATTCTATCTCTTTGGGTATTCGTATTTTGATACGAATACATGTATGTATATACAATAGAGTGTAATCCGTATTTATATGGAAAACATTCTAGAAGGTGGATACCTCATTTTAGATTTATCCATTTATCTTTAAATGGAAAATGAGGTGTAAAAGTGGTGAGGGGAGTATGGTGAGAGCCATACTTCAATAGTATTGACAAATGAATTTTCAATTCATTTGTGCAAACTATTCAAGCATGGTTGGGTATTTAATATTGGAAAAATAATTTTACAAAACCATGATTGATCTTTCTCTTTCTCATGAGTTCTTCATTATTCTCACAATTTGCTTCACTCTCCTCATTTGTTTTCTTGAGCTCCTCCACCTTCATCTTCAACCTCCTCTCTACAATCTCATATGTTGAGAATTAAGAGAGGAAGTGAGATAGATACACACATAGAACTATACACTACCTTCTAAACACTTTAGATTAGCAATTTAAAGTCTCTAGTTACTCCATTAGACTCTTATTATAGAGCTAGAGCCATGGACTGGGTGGATCATCTTCGACGGAGGAGGACCGGTGATCAAGCTCGTTCATGGAGATCTCAAGGAGCAAGGAAAGGCGATCAAACATGTTCAAGGAGATCCCTAGGAGCAAACGAAGAGGATAGAAGACCGAAAGACACAGATCATTTAGTGAGACATTTCTATCATAGTAGTTAGCTCTCCTCTTTGCTTGCTAGTTTAGGTTTATGGTAGATTCTTGGACGGGTTTTTCTAGCGCCAGTTTTTAAACCCTAAAAAAATTTTGTTCCACAACAGCCATTGTAGATGGTCAGGACGCTAGGAAATCCCAACAGCACCTCAAGGGGTAAAACACGTAGGCTGCAAATGGATCTTCAGAAAGAAGATTGGTGCAGATGGACATGTTGAAACCTATAAAGTTAGACTTGTAGCAAAAGGTTTTCGTCAAGGGCCTGGCTTGGACTATGATGAAACGTTTTTTCCAGTAGTTATGCTTAAATCCATTCGGATCCTACTTGCCATTGCTTCCTTCCATGATTATGAAATTTGGCAGATGGACATAAAGACCGCTTTTCTGGATGAAAATTTGGAAGAGTGTGTTTATATGGAACAGCCAGAGAGTTTCATAGAGAGTGGGAGCAGCAAAAGAGTATACAAGTTTCTTAAATTCATTTATGGATTAAAGCAGGCATCGTGGAGTTGGAACATCTGCTTTGATGAGACGCTCAAAGAATTTGACTTTATCAAAAATCCAGATGAACCATGCATTTATAGTAAGATTGTAACAAGAACTGTAGTATTTCTCGTCTTGTGCGTGGATGAGATTCTCCTGATAGGAAATGACATTCCTATGCTACAATCAGTCAAATGATTCTTGTCACAGAAGTTCTTCATGAAAGACCTGGGTGATGCCTCCTATATTCTGGAGATCCAGATCTATCGTGACAGATCTAAGAGAATGTTGGGACTTTCACAGTCCAGGTACATTGACACCATACTGAAAAGATTTAGTATGGAAGATTCCAAGCGCGGTAATCTACCGGCTTATTATGGGATCACCCTCTCCAAAAAGATGTCTCCCAAAACTGATTTGGAAAGGGATCGCATGAGTATTATACCCTACGCTTCTGCGGTAGAATTATAATGTATGCAATGTTGTGTACCAGACCAGATGTTGCTTACGCAATGAATGTGGTAAGTAGGTATCAGTCAAACCCTGTGGAGAAGTATTGGATAGCAGTTAAGAACATTCTCATGTACCTAAGAAGGACTAAGGAGATGTTCTTGGTGTACGGCAGTAAAGACCTCCATATCGAGGCCTTCGTTGACTCCAACTTCCAGAGTGACAAGGATGACTCCAAATCCATGTCGAGTTATGTCTTTACCCTCAATGGAGGGGCGGTCTGTTGGAAGAGCTCCAAGTAGGATACCGTTGCTGACTTGACGATGAAGGCAGAGTACATCGCTGTATGTGACACTGCGAAAGAAGCAGTCCAGATGA
The DNA here is from genome assembly GCA_030015575.1 of Agapanthus africanus. NCBI lineage: Eukaryota > Viridiplantae > Streptophyta > Magnoliopsida > Asparagales > Amaryllidaceae > Agapanthus > Agapanthus africanus. Next base: position 295,748,396 of record CM057342.1, read on the forward strand.
GGAAGCTCGTTACAGAACTTCAAGTGGTTCCGTCCATTGTTGATCCAATATCTTTGTATTGTAAAAACAACGGGGCTATAGCTTTAGCAAAGGAACCAAGGTCCCATCAGAAGTCCAGACATATCTTGAGGCGGTATCACCTGATCAAAGAGATCGTGGATTCCCGGGAGATCGAGGTACGGAGAGTAGACACGGAGAACAACACTACAGATCCACTCACAAAGGCCATCTCTCAGACGCAGTTCGAAAGGCTATTCGAGATGCTAGGTATGCGATATGCCAATACATGGCCTTAGTGCAAGTAGGAGATTGTTAGTGATATATGCCCTAGAGGCCATTATTGTATAGTACTGGATTGTATATTATATTTTGGAAGCTTGGGATATACACAGATGTAACAAAAATCTTGCTCAATATGATAGTCTGCTATCTGGTTTGATTCTATCTTAATATATGTATATGTTTCTTTTAACATATCGCTAATACATATTGATAGAGCCCTTAGGATATTTGCTTGACTACCAGCGTTATGATGGCAGTCACACCAGTAGGGGCTGGGTAGTCTATAAGCACATCATTAAGCTTGTTCCTAGCTGTAGGATTATCGAGATAGGGCATCGATACTCCAGAGTAGACTAGTGTATACACTTCTTATCCCCGTTAAGGGAGGTAGCCTGTCCCGTAGCCATTGGTATACGGTACTAGAGATAGTATACAGGTGATCATTGGGTTATGAGTTACACTGGACGGACTCGCTGGGAACTGCTGGTTGGTATTATACCCGTCGTTAGTTAGTGGTTCCCTGGTGACATGAGTACAGGTTAGTCTGTTTACTTGACATCACTATTCGTCTTGAGTGTGTTTCCACTGTACTTAGATTACTACCCTACCACGGCTCAAATAAGTCGTGCAAACAGGTAGTGGTTCGGTGCAGTCCCGAAGCACTTGGAGGCAGTAGAGGCTAGAAGGGATTTATTTCTCCCAGTATTGGGAGTTGATATCGCACTGTGTTCGGTTATCCAATACACAAAGTCCCTTGCCAGGGCAAGTGAGATTTACTCGTAGGTACACCAATAGTTTCTCAGGCTGTATTGGGCTCTACACCAACATGACTTATTACGCTATTAGGGGTCTGACGTTTACCACCCTTAGGCCCGATATGCGATACTCTTAGACGAACAGACCAGACTGTATGGAGATTGTCGCGGATAGGCTCAGTAGGGGTTCAGATGAGTTCGCTCATCGGCATTCTTTTCGACAGGTACCTGGGTAGCCGTTACGTACAGCTAGTGCCACTGACGGACTTGTGGTTGAACCCACTACCAGCGTACTGTCGAGTCTTTAAAGTTCTACATAGAGGGTTTTCCTAGTTCAAGCGAAACGATGCAGAGGCCGTATAGTTTTATGTGCAGGGTTCCGATCATATACGTGCACTAGCTGCACAGATGTTGTTCGGACGGATAATATTAGTGGGCTTAGGATTAAGCCGGATTCTAGTATTATATTATTGGATTATTTTTTTATCTCTTTGTATTCGTATTTTTTGCAGTACGAATACGGGTATGTATATATGGTGAGGGCATTATTGTAATTTTTACAAGAGATACTTCTAGAAGGGGACACCTCATTTTGGTTTAATCTATTTTTGGAAAATAGATTAATGAGGTGGAAAATGGAGATATTTTGTTGGCTATAGTGCACTCAAGTCAATTATTGTAATCGCAGGTATGCAATTGTGGTGATTGAGGGAGGACCTATACAGGTAGAACAGTCTTACTCAAAATGATAGTATGCTATCCGGTTTATCTTTATCATCATGTACATGCATTATGTGGTATTATAGATCACTATTACATGTTGATAGAGCCCATATAATTCTTGCTTGACTGCCAGCATTATGATGGCGATCATATCGTGGGAGCTGAGTGGTCTATAAGCACATCCTTAAATGTCCCTAGTCGAGGGAGTATCGAGACTGGGTATCGATACTCCGAAGTAGACTAGTGTATACTTATCGAGATCCCGACGAGGGGCGGTGGCCGATCTCACAAGCCATTGGTGTCAGTTAGTCATCTAAGATAGTATACAGGTGCTTATTGGGTTATGAGTACACTGGACGGACTTGCCGGAAACTTGCTGGTTGGTATTATTCTTATTGTCAGATAGCAGTTCCCAGATGACATGATTACAGGTTAGTCTTTCGACCTGAGATCGTAATTTGTCTTATGTGAGTTCCCACTGTGCTTTGATTACTACCCTACCACGGTTCAAAGGAGTCATGCAAACAGGTTTTAGTTGGGTACAATCCCGAGCCACATGGAGGCAATGAGTGGATCGTCGGGGATTCATCTCTCCCGGTATTGGGGGTTGATGTCGTGTGGTGCATGGGTGGCCATCACTAGAAATCCTTGGCCAAGGTGGATGATAATTACTGATTTGGATCAGTAGTTTCTCAGTGGGTGGTGGACTTTATACCGACACGAAATATTGTGTTATTAGGGGTCTGACTTTATCCACACCTCTAGACTCGATATGCGATACTCTTAGACGAACAGACCGGACTGTATGGAGATTGTCACGGACAGGCTCAGTAGGGGTTCAGATGAGTTCGCTCTTTGGCCTTCCTTTCGCTCAATATCTGGGTAACCGTTACGTACAGCTGGTGTCAATGACGTGCTTGTGGTTAAACCCCCTGCCAGCGTATTGACGAGTCTTTAGAGTCCCACATAGAGGATTTCCCTGGTTCTTGCGAAATGATGTAGTAGCCGTATTGGATACATGCAGGGTTCCGATCGATCGATTGTACTATGTACCCGGACTTTCGATCGGACGGTTGATAATACTAGCCGGCTCGGGTTTGAGCCGGATTATTAAATCAGGTATTGATTTAATAATTTACGTATATATATTTCGATATGTATATTCTAGTATTATGTTCTTTGTGTTATTTTCTCTCTTTGGGTATTCGTATTTCGGTACGAATACAGGTATATATATACAGAAGAGTGTAATCTGTATTTATACAGATAACATTCTAGAAGGTGGACACCTCATTTTAGATTTCTCCATTTATTTTTAATAGGAAATGAGATGGAAAAGGAGAGTGGGGGGAGTATAGTGAGATCCATGCTTGTACAGTGTTGCACAAATGAATTGTTAATTCATTTGTGCAACACTGTACAAGCATGGGTTGTATTTTATATTAGAAAAATGAGTTTGATAAAACCATACTTCATGTTATTTTCACACTAGAGGTTGGAAAAAAGAGTATGGTTGGTTTTTCCATCTCCTCACCATTAGCTTCACTTTCCTCTTGAGTTTCTTATGTTCCTCCACCTTCAACCTCAACCTCCTCTCTACAATCTCATGAGTTGAGAATTAAGAGAGGAGGTGAGATAGATTAACACTTTGAACACTTCTAAATTCTAGGCATTCTAGATTAGCAACCTAGAGTCCCTAATTGCTTCACTTGATCTTTGGTATGGAGATAGAGCCATCAGCTACATCCCTCGGGTGGATCATCTTCGATGGAGGAAGACTGGAGGCCATGTTTAGCCAAGGACTCCTCAAGGAGCTAGGGAAGATGGTAGAAGACCGAAGGACACGGTTCATTCGGTATAACCATTTCTAACCTTGTAGTTTAGCTCTTGTAGTTTGCTAGTATAGGTTTATGGTTCGATTCTAGAAGGATTCGTTAGTGCCAAGTAGATGGCCAGGGCGCTATCGTAACCCAACATATTTGTGGCATGGTTGAAGCATGGCTAATTCATTTTTTTACTTCATTTGACTTTATTATTCAAGCATGGCTGTATTTTTCTATTGAAAAATATTACATGCTTGATTTAGAGAAAAGTATTAGCCATTCTTCACTTGCCCACATGACTTGATCATTTTGTGTTTTCTCATTCTCTCTCCATTTTTGCTCTCCTTCTTCCTCAAACCCTAATCCTCACATGTGTTGTGAATCCTATGGTTCTTTTAGATTAAATAGTCCAATTAATTCTTTACATCTCCTAAGCTACCTAGACTAGCAAACTAGGTACTTTAGGTACCCCATTCTTGAGGTTAGAGCTTGAACTATGGACTCTCGGGTGGATCGTCTTCGACACGAGGAGGCCGACGACCGAGCTTGATCCACATCTTCTAGGAGCTCAAGAAGAGGAGAAGAAGACCTGAAGGACTAGATTCTTGGAGGTATAAAACTCTATCATAGTAGCTTAGAACCTCTTTGTGTTTAGCTAGTTAGGGTTTCTAAACGATCTTGGACGTTTAGTCGATGTTGCTTGACTTAAAATCGTTTTTTGTAAATTCTGCATTCCCACAAACCATGTGCGGTATGTGACATCGACTTACACGCAGTGTACGGTTGGCTGTCACCATAAGACCTAGTCCTAAATGGATGGGATTTACTGATTGCGATCAGTAGTTTCTCGATTGGTGATAGAGCTTGATACCGGCACGACTTATCATGTTATTAGGGGTCTGACGTTATCCACCCCCTAGACCAGATATGCGATACTCTCAGATGAACAGACCGGACTGTATGGTACATGTTGCTGATAGGCTCAGTAGGGTTTCAGACGAGCTTGCTTGTCGATCTCCTTTTCGACAATATCTGGGTAGCCATTACGTACAGCTAGTGCTGCTGACGTGTTTGTGGTTAAACACACTCCCAGCATATTGTCGAGTCTTTAGAGTCCCACATAGAGGGTTTCTGGTTTTGGCGAAATGTTGTAGTTGCGGTACATTGGTACGCGCTTGAGTTCGATTAAAACTAGTGTATTGGATATACTGACGGTAATCGGATGGTTGAAATACTAGTCGATCTTTTTGGAAAGATGGATATTAAATTGGGTGTCGATTTAATATTTTATACATATTTTTTGTAGTATGTATTTACTAGTATTATGTCACTATTAATTAATCTCTTTTTTATTTATTTTAAATAGCTTGGATAACAATTAAAAGTATATGTATTTAGTATGTTTTATTACATACACATATATATATTGTTTTTGTTTATTCTTTTTCCTTTTATTTTTTTAAGCTTATGTTATTTTTTGGGCATAACATATCCTCACCATATTGTAGTATGGTAGCATGTGTAATCAAGAAAAGCTTGTGGACACTTGGATGGTTGGTTTAATCCAAGGGCTTGGATCATTTTGGAAGAAATATATTAGTAACCATTTCTCTAGAAATGGTTAAGGATTTATTTCATTCTCACTCTCTTTTTCATGAGATCTCCCATCTCTTTCTTCCTCCGCTCTTTACACTTTAGAAAATAAAAAAGAAAAAAGGAAATAAAAAGAGAGAAAATTAGTAGTGAGCTTGAACTACAACTCCTAGCTAGTTAGTTTAGCATCCTAACCACTTAGGTGATCTCAATTTGAGATCACCGCCAAAGTTCTTGAGCCTTCAAGGTGGATCATCTTTGATGGAGGAGATATACATGCAAACTTATTCCATGAAGCTTCAAGGAGCCTACAATGGAGTCCAACACAATTTGGAAGTATTTGAAGATGCTACAAAGGTTGGAGTCTCAATCTAGTAGCTAGTTTGCTATCTTTTCTTGTTACAAGTTATAATCTTTAGCTTAGATCCTAGTGGTGGGACTAATTGCTCTCTAGGTTTTTTAAAACTCGAAGATATCATCTTTTAAAATTGCTTATTAGAGTGCACTAGTTCTTTCACCATCATCTAAAAGGATGGGGAAATCGTTAGCGATGTCAATCAAAGAATCTAAGCTGGTTGGTTGAAATGGAGGAGTGCAACAGGGATTTTGTGCCATCGTAACTTTCTGTTAAGGTTGAAAGGGAAGTTTTATCGGAGCGCTATTCGGCCTGCTTTATTATATGGTACAGAATGCTGGGCTCCTAAGAAACATCATACACAGAAGATGGACGTAGCGGAGATGCACATACTTCGTTGGATATATGGTAACACTAGAAAAAATTAGGTGCAAAATGAGGATATTCGTGCAAAAGTTGGTATAGCACCCGTGGAGGAGAAGATGCGGGAAAACAGGCTAAGATGGTTTGGTCATGTGTGACGCAGACTTATAGAGGCACCGTTTCAACGAATAGATACTCTCGATATAGGCAATATCAAAAGGGCTAAAGGGAGGCCGAAGAAAACATGGATAGAGGTGATATGGAAAGATATGGTTGCCAAAGGCCTCAATGAAAGTATATTATTCGATAGGAGTGAGTGGAGGCGGAGGATTCATGTGCTGGACCTGGCGTGATTCTCATGTTGGTTCATGTAGCCTACCCCATATGCTTGGGATAAAAGGCTCAGTTGTTGTTGTGATATATTGCTTACGACTCCATACAGAACTGACCTGCATGAGCCACCAATAAAACCTGTCACGTCCCACTTCCCAAATGACGGAAGAAGACACGTTATGAGGCTTGCGACATATTTATTCCGAGAAGATCCTTTCTCGAAACAAATACGCTAAGCGTAAAGTAAGCAATATAAAATGACAAGAATATGACAAGAGAATGAAAATCCAACATAAAATTTATTATATTGCAACTTTCACAAAATTCAAACCGATACAAGATGTCTGAAAAAAAGTAAAAATAACATGAAAATGCCTAAACATGCGGCATATAGAAAAGAAGCTGAAGCAAATAACTAGTAGTCGGTCTGCTCTGCAAACTGAAAGTAATCCTCCTGATTCAGCTTCATCACCTCAGTCCCTAGATCACTTGACGAACATTCTAAGGAAAGAAGAATTAGAGAGGAATGTCATCAACGAACTAGCGCTTGTTAAGTCCCCAAGTTAGGTGTGAATTATGTGATTAAAGTGAAGAGTGTATGGTATTTAAACATGGAAAAATAACATGAGCATGGCAGTTATATAATACGTGAGCATGGCAATACAATATAGCATGCGTTGATCATCATAAGAATATAATAGGTGTGTAGTGGTGAACATGAAGTGAATGTCAATGTGTCCTAATATGTCTTTACAAAGTAATCAATCTAACATAAGTTTAAGTGTGAATGTCAACTAATCTCAAGAGTATTCATAAATCCAAGAGTAGGGCCCCAGGGGCAAGCAAACATGGGCCCGAGTAATGAGTTCATGATGTACCGTTTCATCCCGGTACCACAGCGGCGTTATTTGTACTGTTTCAGTCCGGTACCATAGTGATTTTATTTGTAGTAATGGGATTCATGAGATTCCGTTGGATTCATACTTAAAACTACCTAACACCCTGTTTTTCTAATATTATAGTTGCTGTTACAAGTCTTGCTTGAATCCATGAATACATCGAGTTTTCAAGATTGGGTTCATGTCAAGATTCAAGTATTTAAGTATACATGTCAAGTTTTATTCATGGTTTGATTCAAGTCAGTTCAGGTGTGAATATTGAGTTCGTGTATTCATGTCAAGTTCAAGTATTTATGTCAAGTCAAGTTAAGTACAAATTCAGGTTCAAGTTCAAGTATCTATGTGATATGATTTCTGTGAAGTTACCATTTGTATTCAGAGAGTAGGAAAGTGTTCCCGCTAAAATTTGATGCTCGAAGCTTGATTGGTCTCAAAGAATAATTTATAACCGCAATCAAGAACGGCGTCGCTTGGTAGCTAGCCGGTGAGTACGGGTCGGTCCACAGAGATTTTGTGTATTCTCAATTTGTTCTAACGAGTTAATTCCGATTGTTGTCGGATTGATTAAATCTAAAATCTAAGTTTGATCTAAACTAGGATTAACATATTGCTAGGGTTAGGTTTAGGTTAAGTTTGGAAAGTCAATATTCCTCACCGCTTTCTATGCCTTATTTAAGATCTATGAGGTGTTATAGTAATAATTAATAAAGTGGATTAGTACCATCGGGAAGAAACGATATTTCTTCCTCTAAGTTCTTGTCCTTCCTTTCTTAATTCTTACCCTAACCTCCATGGAAAACACGCGCAACCGGTCGTTTATACTATGGTATCACCGCTACCTTGTGGGATAGGGTGCCGTAGGGAGTGGTGTGTGCATGTATGCATGGAGTCCTAAAAAAACGTGTGATGGGCAAGAAAGGGGTGAGAGATCTTCATCTCTCAAGCCTTCCCCAAATTTAACCCTAACAAGTGAGGAGACTACTCACTCATTAGGGAATTGAAAAACATTTTCTAACTAATTAACTAGGGCAGATAATAAAGATCTATACTAGGGCAAGAAGGAAATTACCTAGGGCATGGAAATAAAATTTAACTAGGGCAATGAAAAGAAAACTTACTCCTAATTTTTTTTGATGCTCTCTTCATACATTGCAGAAATTTACAGATCTGAATTTTGATATAATGAAATGAGGCACAAGAAGAGGCATGCTCCAAAAAGAGCATTAGGGTTTCTATTTATAGATCATAGAAACCCTAGGGTTACAATCGAGTCACGTCTGCTTTTACAATTTTACCCCAAGAAAAACCTAATAAATGCACCGTCGCACCGACACCACCGACACGCTCCACGCACGCGCAATGCACGGCCGCGGAACCGCGGCCAAAACCCATGTTTGGCCGCGGATCCACAGCCATCTAGTGGCTTCTTGAGCTAGAATTTTTAGGGGTTGGTCTGGTTGCATTTGGGTACTTGTTTCTTCACTTGGTTTCTCAGATTGTCTTCTAGTTTTCTTCCAGATTTCCACAGTGAATAATTTCGTGGACTTTACCGCTTGCTTCATGTTGAAGTTTTCAACCTTGCACTGCCTTTTTCCATTGATCTTCGTTTAATCTTCAAACTGTAGGCATGATCAAGATCTTTCCATTTGTTGGTCGTAGTCTCACTTTTGTATCGTCTTTTTATCTTTTTCACTGTTTTTGTTCCGAGAACCTGTAACCTGCAACTATATAGCAGACATGGGTCAAAAGCACCTGTTTATTTGTAAAATGAATAAGAATGGGGAATATAATAATGCAATATTATGATATGAACAAAGCTTAAGCTTCACTAAGGAAAGGAAAAAATGCCAAGGTAAAAGTGCCAAACCGGTTGTGCATGCGCACCACGTGCAAACCGGTTGTGCATGCGCACCACATGATAAGCACGTGGTGCAAGCTGCCAAGCCGGCTATGCATACGCACCACATGAAAAGCATATGGTGCAAGCTGCCAAGCCCATGTGCACCACGTGAAAAGCATGTCCATGCGCATGCGCACCATGTGCAAAGCACATGGAGCAAGTCGCATGTTGGGTTGAAGCGCATGCTTCAATCAGAGCTTAAGCTCTATTTGGGAAAATATTTTTCATATCTTTATCAAATAGAAAGATATTTTCTTATTAACAAGAAATTTCTTTGGATCAATAATCCAATAGTGCTTAAGCACCACCTGTTGATCTTAAAATCAATTGGAGATCTAAAAATGAGAGATTCTCTCAACCAGATTAACAATCTCCTCTCCAATAAATAGGAGAGGGGGAGATTAATCTAAGGAGAGAAAATCCTCCCCATAAGGTGAAGATAAAGATTTAAACTTCTGCCAAGATCTTCTCCTTCCTCAAAACCTTTGGTAAGGATATTAATCTCCATTTAAAGAAAGAAGGTTAACATTCAACAAGAACTTAAGTTCTTTCTCTAGATCGCAGATCCTTGAGTCAAATCTTCTACTTGTCGAGAACTTAAGTTCTTATGGAGGGATTTTCGATCTCTAGATCTGAGATTTGGAGGAAAACTTAAGTCTTTCTCCTTCAAGAAACATATGATCATCAAGATCTCCCCTAAACCGAAGCTTAAGCTTCACAAGACTAAAATTTTGTCACCAAAGATATATACCGTGACCAAAACAAAATCCAAGACCATAAAAATTTGATCTTGTTGATGTTAATGGCCAAAAACCATTAAACAGAAGCTTAAGCTTCATAAAACCAAATTCTTTTCTCTGGAAGGTTAACCTTCTTTGAAGAAGATAGAGATTAATCTCTGAGTCTCTAGCCGCGCTACGTGATATGCACGTGAGCATGCGCCAAAGCCGTGCGCTTGCAAGAAAGTTGTGCCACAACTTAAGCTTTAAGATTGGGCCGCGTCACGTGATATTACGTGCATGCACCAAACGCCAAGAAAGATGGGATATGCCAGTGCTATATGATATGCACATGTGCTCGAGTCATGCCAAGCCAATGTTCCACCATGCGCCGCGTGATATGCACGTAGACATGCACCTAAGCCGTGAGCCGATATTCGAACTGTGAGGCATGCACCAAGTTATATGCGCCATGCATGCTTGGGTGTCAAACAGACTGCAATCCTTAGCCCCAAATCGGCTAAGTCCTCAAGCTTAAGCTTAAGCTTTATTGATCTTAATATCGGTTGAGCTCATATGCTCAAAATGTTTTAAGTCTGATCTTAGTTCTCAAATAAGACTAACGATCCTTAGATAAGGCTTATGCAAACAAATGAATCCATAGAATTCACAACTATGGGAAGGCGTATTAAGTTCACCCCCATTGGCAAATCAAAACACCAACATGGACCCCATCAAGCAAATGCTTGACCCAAATTTAAAATATATACAGATTTGGACTAATCTACGCTGTACGGGCGACGATATAAATTTGTCTCCGTATACGATCCAAGGGCAACCTAAAATAAACAAACCTAAAACACGACATACGAAATAAAGTTTGGAGCAGCAAAAAGTTGTTGTTGTACTCGACAACGTAATTAACTGCAAGTGCTTGCGCTTGCAGGAAAAAATGTTCCCGCAATCAATAAACCTTTCACCTTGAGAGGGAATCTGAAGTCATTTACATCGGTCAGATCCTTCCAAACCTCCGATATACGACGCTATCAATTAACTTAGTGTCTTCGGAGAGGTGGATGGATCAAACCTATGCACCTGCCCCCAGATTCAGGCTAGTCGTCTCCGCGTCTCAGTCCTCATTTTCGGTGGTAAACATATTCTGGCACGCCCGGTGGGACCATTTTCTCTTTCCACTCCACACTTTGTTTGTCATGTTTCGCGAACAAAATCGTGTTAGATTATGGTTATGGTTTCTCTTGGATTCTGAGGAAGACTAAAGCCGATGCTTTCTCCCCTATGAAAAGTTTAATGGCATTCTGCAACAACTCCAATATCGCCATGCCTCAGCTGATCTTCTCTAGGCAGATTATGGCCCTACTGATCGGCATCCCAACAGCCCAGCTTATGCAAGAATGGAATGGGCTCCAATTCAGGAAAATGCCTCCACTCCTTCCTACCATTGGTGCCACAACGCTCCGTGGGCCCATCAAAGAAGCTCGCAAAATCAAAAAGCTCAGTCTTTAACAAGCTAAATTCAAGCTCTGCAGGCTCTTCCAAGAAGCCTGCAAAATAAAGATGCTCAGTCTCCAACAGGCTGAATTCAAGCTCCGTGGGCTCGTCAAAGAAGCTCGCGATACCAATGAACTCAGTTTTCAAAAGGCTGGCCTTTGCTACTCCGGCCGTTTCAACCATTTCGGCCGCTCCAAAGAAGTTAGTCATCAAGAGGATGACACTTGCAACTCATGATGCTCCCGAAGTGCCAAAAGACGCATCACCCCCAAGACAGCCTGTCTTCTACAGACTGGCACCAAATGTTCCTACATTGCCAAAGACGTCAGTTTTCAAGTGACTGACACCTGTGGAAGCTCCAAAGGCACAAAGGGGGTATGCATACAATGCTCCCAAAACTGAAGAATATCCTGTTTCAAGATGCGCTTGACGTCGTTATCGGCGCCAGCAAAGACGGGCTGGGGGTATCTCCCCATCAGGACTAACTCCACCGAAGTCTACAATCAATGTACCCGTCTCAACCAAAAACAGTTTTGAGCCGCTCAGAAGGGTTAGTCGGAGTTCTCTTACCGCTGTCTTGAAGAAATCCCCACCACCCGTGGGGGCATCAAATGAGCAAAAGCCAATGTTCAAGCCAAAACTTTCGTCGACGATCTACAAACTCTGGAAAGAAGTTCGTGACTCTGTTATCAACAGCAGCCCATATGTTCACATCAGAATATTGCATTTAATACCGCTCATTCTTATGCACATTTTTATATAGGTAGGTGCTTTTGATCTGTGTTTGCTACATGATTACAGATTATAGGTTCTCAGTCCAGAATAGCACAAATCACGCACATTCTCTACAGTTATGACAAATTCAGGACAACTGCCGAAAATAGATAAAATCTGGGTTCCGGTCATCCACATCTGTCAGGTGCTGCTTACCAGTATAAGGGATAAGATCAAGCGATGGTCATTCGTTTCTGGGACAAGCACAGATCACGAGGGTGGCAGCACAAGGATCAAGGTGGTAACATGGAGCTCAAGGGAGATTGTTTCTCCCTAAATAAAAGAGCAAAGCTCTGTTCAAAATTTGAAAAGAGGAAGCGCCTCGCGTGCCTTGCACGAGGGCGCCAGCGCCCAAGAGTTAAAAACTCTGAGGCAGCGCCTCGCGTGCCTTACACGAGGGCACCAGCGCCCAAGAGTTGAAAACTCTGAGGCAGCGCCTCATATGCCTTGCACGAGGGCGCTGGCGCTAGAACTAAAAGTTCTTTGCCGTTGGATCAAGGAGCCAGCGGAGATGATAAATCATCAAAGCACAGAATTAAATTCTAATTGAGGAAATACTCTTCAAATCTTTCTAAGCAAGAAAGGTTATGCTCTGTAAAATAGAGTATCGTTGGATCAAAGATCCAATGGTGATTAAAAATCACCAAGCTGCAGAATAAGCTCTGTAGGGGAAAATACTTTCCAAACCTTTCTAAACAAGAAAGATTGTGCTCTGTAAAATAGAGCACCATTGGATCAGAGATCCAATGGTGATTAAAAATCACCAAGCTACAGAATAAGCTCTGTAGGGGAAAATACTTTCCCAATCTTTCTAAACAAGAAAGATTATGCTCTGTAAAACAGAGCACCGTTGGATCAAAGATCCAATGATGATTAAAAAATCACCAAGCTACAGAATAAGCTCTGTAAGGGAAAATACTTTCCCAATCTTTCTAAACAAAAAGGATTACCGTTGGATTAAAGATCCAATGGTGATTAAAAAGTGAACAAATTACAGAATAAGCTCTGTATGGAAAACATTTTCCCAATCTTGTTAAAAACAAGAAAAATATATTCTGTAAAACAGAAGTCCTTAGATCAAAGATCCAACGGTTGATAAAATCCTCAAATCAATTAAGAAATCTCTCAATGAGAGATTTCCTTAACTGAATTAACAAATCTGCCTCTACTATATAAAGGCCCAAAGACTTGAAGTCTTGTACAGAGGAACCCGCCCCCCCATAAACTTCAAGTTCAAAAAGAAGAGCAAGCAAATAGAGCTTTAAAGAGAGAAGGAAGAAGAAGAACTTTCTTCAAGGTAAACAGAGATCATAGTATCTCATCGGCATACCCAAGGGTTTAACCCTTATAAAAGAACATAGTTCTTTCCCCGGATCTGAGATACATGAGACAAGTCTCCCACAAATGAGAATTTAATTCTCGTAGGGTTGAATTTGTTCTTGTGGATTGAAGAACAGGGAAGAACAAAGAATTGAACTCTTCAAAAAAAATGCACAAAGAAGGAACCAGCGCCTCGCGCCTCACGTGTCCCTCATGCGGGCGCTGCTTAATAAAGAGTGCCTAACACTCAGTGGTTGGCGCCCAGCGCCAAGCGCCCGACGTGCCCCTCATGTGTGAGCTGCAAAAATAAAGAGTGCCTAGCATTCAGTGGTTGGCGCCCAGCGCCAAGCGCCCTACGTGCCCCTTATGTGGGCGCTAGTAAAATAGAGAGCGCTCTGCATTCAGTGGTTGACGCCTAGCGCCAAGCGCCCCACGTGCCCCTCACGTGGGCGCTTTTTAACCTAAAACGCTCTGCCCATAGAGCCTAACCCCACAAAGAGTGTTTAACACTCCATAAAAAACAAAGAAATAGGGTGAGAGTCAGAGCCTATATCAATGCTTAGTATTGTTGCACATAAAAGGGACCGAGCCCAAACAAGTGTTTAACACTTTATTCAAAACTGAGTGGACTGAGTCCAAGTTGACCAAAAATCCCTAATTCAGATCAACCGAGCCCTTGTGCTAATAATTTCTCTAAATTGGTCTTATTCCTAAACTTGACTACAGATCTCCCAACCGACATTGGTTCAAGGGTACATCTTCCCACACCTCTGTTACATGTCGTTGTAATTCTTCAACGTCTTCAGAGAGGTGGCGGTTCCCGACAACCAACAATTCTATGGACCGTAATGTCCTTAAACTAGCCCTTGGACCGTAATGTCCTTAAACTAGCTTATGGACCGTAATGTCCTTAAACTAGCTATGGACCGTAATGTCCTTAAATTAAAACGATAGAGCCCAAATGCTCTTTCGTTGGATCAAAAATGATCCCGAACCCCCGTTAAGTAGATTTTAGTCCAATATCGGATTAACGTATCCTTAACATATATTTAAGTTGATCTTAATCTCAAACAAGCTTAACGATCCTTAAATTAAACCAAACTCAAATCTAAGAAAATACGGATTTGGACTAATCCACGCCCTACGGGTAACAACACAAATTAATCTCCATATACAATCCATGGGCAACCAAAACAAACACAAACTCACATGACATGAAGTGACCTTCTGGAGCAGGAAAAAGTGGTTACCGCGATGCGGTAACGTAATTAACTGCAGGGGCTTGCGCTTGCAGGGAAGAGTGTCCCCACAATAAAAAAACCCCTCACAACGAGGGGGAATCTGACGAAGTATGCTACGTTGGCCGCATCCGTTTAAATCTCTGTTACACGGTGCCATAAATCAACTTGGCATCTTCAGAGAGGTGGATGGATAAATCCAAATAGCATCTGCCCCCAAATTCAAGCAAGACGTTTGTCTTCCCGGTTTTCGGCGTTAAACAAATTCTGGCACGCCCGGTGGGACTTTTTCCTCTTTCCACTTCACACTTCGTGTGTCGTGTTTGCGAACAAATCGCGGTTTAATATGGTTGCCCCTGAATTCGAGGTACTAAGATTTGGTGTCTTGCTCTGTGCAGAAGAGAAGATGACATCGATGGCTTCCAACTGCACCAATTGCAACAAAAACTCCCACTTCGTCCTTGCTGGAGGAGTAACTTATAGGCCCCAAGCGGCCTCCATCTTCGTAATGCCAGTGGAACAGGTGACTCAGGCCACCACTAGACTGTTTTTCGGAACCATGCTCCCGCCAATGAGCTTCAATGCTTCAATGTCATCACAAGAAGCCCCAAAGAAGTCGGTCTTTGATTGGCTCGCAACCACCATGCCCCCTCTCAAGAGTCATCTAAGTCCGTCGCCTCAGTCTTCGACAGGCTGAGCCAGAGCTCAAATTGGCCCGCGAAGAGTCCTGCAATACCTGAAGGGGTTATCCCGAAGCGGATAGACATTCCAACTCCGGTAGATGAAGTCTTCAAAATGGCTTCTCTTGCTAAAGGATCAGTCTTCGCAAGACTGGCCGTTCTAACTCCTGCTACGGGTGAGATCGTTACAAGTGCTTCCTCTATTCAAAAGCCAGTCTTCGACAGGCTAGACGTTCCCTCTCAACGGACGCCAGTCTTCGACAGGTTGACACCAAGAGCAGCCTCTCATCAAAGCAAAGGGCATGACGAAGCCACTCCCTTAACTGAACCATTCCCATCCGCAAGACGAGCTCGACGTCGCCACTGGCACCGAGTGAGGATGGCTGGGGGCAGTTCCCCCTCTGGACTTACCCCACCAGCTCCAATGGTGGAAATTGGCGCTGCTGTTCTAACTGGGAACAGCTTCGAGCTGCTCAGGAGGGTGCACAAGAACTCTCCAACCGCCATACTGAAGAATTCTCCTCCGCCCGTCAAAAACACAATACAGGTGAAGCCGGAACAGCCTCCTCAGCGGTTGTCCTTCAAGATCCACAGAGTTTGGAAGAAAGTCCAAGACTCTGCAATTGACAAAGATTACTCTCGTCGGCTGAAGAAGACGAAGGCTCGACAAGAGGAGGACCATCCAATCGCCATACCATGAAAGGTATCATTTGTATGGGTGCCTGCCACAACGGCCCCCTCAACTTCGACCTCCCACAAAAAGAGAAGGCCTGAGAATATTGTTGGATATAGTGCCCTCAGAGTCAATTATTGGATCACAGGCACGTGATTGCAATGATTGAGGGAGGACCTATGCTGGTAGGACAGTCTTACTCAAGATGATAGTATGCTATCTGGTTTATCTTTATCATCGTATACTGCTTTAGATGACCTGACAGGTCGCTATTACACGTTGATAGAGCCCCTAGGATTCTTGCTTGACTGCCAGCAGTATGAGGGCGATCATATACGTGGGAGCTGGTAGTCTATAAGCACATCCTTAAAAGGTCCCTAGTCGTGGGAGTTTCGAGACAGGGCATCGATACTCCAGAGTAGACTAGTGTATACAGTCGAGACCCCGACGAGAGGCGGTGGCCGGTCTCACAAGCCACTGGTGTCAGTTGGTTCACCTAAGATGTATACAGGTGCTCATTGGGTTATGAGTACACCGGACAGGACTCGCCGGGAACATGCTAGTTGGTCTTATACCTGACGTCAGATAGCAGTTCCCTGGTGACATGTGTACAGGTTAGTTCATTGACCTGAGGATCGTCATTTGTCTCGTGTGAGTTCCCATTGTACTTTGATTACTACCCTACCACGCTCAAAGGAGACGTGCAAACAGGTTTTAGTTGGGTACAGTCCCGAGCTACATGGAGGCAGTGAGCGGATCTTCAGGGGTTCGTCCCTCCCGGTATTGGGGGTGAGGTCGCGCTGTGTCTAGGAGAGCCATTACACAAAGCCCTCCGCCGAGGCAGGAGATTTACTGGTAGGTATTCCAGTAGTATCTCAGGGTGTTCTGGGCTACACTCCGACACGACTTGTACCGCTTTTGGGGGTCTGACTTTTACCAACCCCCTAGGCTCGCCATGCGATGCTCATAGACGAACGGACCGGACTGTACGGATATTGTCACTGACAGGCTGTAATGTTTTGAAAATCGTTTCGGTGAAATTTCGAAAAAAACGGTAAAATAAGGGGGTTTTCTGTAAAAAAATCAAAATACAAATATCTTATTATAAAAATTAAATATACATATTCTAGCTATGTAATTGCTATTATTTGGTGTTTATTGAGCCGCTGGTGAAATTTCAAATTTTCTGAAAAAATATTATTTTATTATTATTTTAAGCCGTCACTAATACATTTAATTAGGGAAAATTAAAAATTGGAATGAGTTGAAACAAATTTTGTGCATCATAAAACATTAAATAAAATTTTATCATGTGGTTTTTGGAACGAAAACATTTTCCAAAACGGTTTAGAAATTATTGAAGAAAAAAAGGCTTTTTTTAGCGTAAATGGATGTTTGGGGTATTGTATTTATCATTGTTCATCACCCCACACCCGTACCCACACCCACACACACCCACTTACTCCTCCCCATGGCTGAATTCAGCAGCCACCCTATTTTTTCCCCACTTGATTTTCAAATGAAAGGAAATGAAAGAAAAGAATAGAAAATGGATAAAGTAGTTAGACTTTTGACTTGCTTTGACCTTGACTTTGTCCCCCCCCCATTTTCTATACCTCCCTCTCTCTCCTCACTCCCATTTCTGGCCGAATCCTTCTCCCCACAGCAGCAGCCCTTCCCCCCCCCAAAATCCACAATATTTTGCTTCAAAAATCCACAAAAAAGCTTCAAAATCCATACAATTTCAAAGCTTTTTCCAAATCGAACCCTTACCCATTATTTCTTGCCCAAGCAAGCATGGATCTAGGAGCTTGGAGGACATTTTGGGAGGCTAGATTTCAAGCTTGGTCTCTTGATTTTGTGAGGTATAAATCCCAAGCCAAATTTAAATTGTTGGATAGTTTCTTTCATCAAGGTCTATTAAGTTTAAATGCGATTCTAATTGGGATTTAGTTTGTAATGGAAAGAGTTTGAGATCAAGTTAGGTTGTGATCATGTGTTCATGTTTGTGTGATGTTCTTTTTTAGCATCTTAAGCTATGCAACTTAAATTTGTTACTTATTGCCAATTGTAACATGTAAAATGTCCAAATTAAGCTTTTGTGTAAACTAGGGTTTTATAAAATGCATTATATGTGAGGTTAAAAATGTGTTTAGGTTTTTCATGACTTCATTAACTTTATTAAGTGTGGTTTAATGCTTTAGATCATGCAAATCTAAGCTAGATTGTAGTTTGTGCATTTTTGCTTTGAAATTGTTAAAAAGGGTATTTTTGTAAACTAGAATATTAGGGTTTTTGGAATTTAATGAGATTAAATTCCGGAAATTGTTTATATGACTTATTTAAGATATTTAATAAATATATTGGCCGCTACATTCATTTAAATATCATGTTTTGTACAAAAACGGCGAAATGTGCTTGCTAGATTTTCGGAAAAATGACCTTTTAAGTGAAATTGGGGTTTTTGTGAGTTTTAACCTAGTTTATATTAAAATTAGTGTTCGTGAATGTGCAAATGAGTGTGATTGAATTTTTCTCGATGGTTTGACATTTGTACATCGACATCGAGGGTTGGTTTTACTATTCTTGCATGCGTAGGCGATAGGTTTGGACCTATGCGTGATACGCGTGCCGATTTGATTTTCGTATGCCGTTTCGATTTCGAATTTAGTTTTAATGCGATATGGTGCGTTATGATATGTAGGTACCCCCATGTGGACTTCGAGACGACAAGCAAGCGCGTGGCAACGTCGGCACCGGCTAGCGAGGACCAGGTGAGTAGATTTATATCTACGGGGAGAAGTCGGGTGGATGGCGTATAGCACCCCCGCAGTCCGTGGTGGTGTATACAGATGTGTATACACACCAACAATTATTATATGTTATTTAGGATTAATAACGATGCTTAGGATGGATATTGGTGTGTTGGACTATTTTTAGTGTTGCGAACCCTAGGGTAGTGTTGCACTACACCTGGACACATACATACTTGCATACATTCCTATTGATATGTGCTCATGGGATTCTTTATAGTTATGTATTCACATGGGTATGGGACTATGTGTTCACATACGGATTGAGGATGATACTTGGGGTTGAGCTGAGTCGATGAGATTGGATCGAGGCCGTGAGATCGGTGATATAGCAGGGTTCGTATCTTAGATACGACATGACGTTGTAGCGGGTCCTTGACGTAGTGTTTCACACACGTCCATGCATACGTAGGCGGTATCAGTATGGTACTAGACGTAGATCAGTACCCCGATCATGATATTTGATAAAGAGGATACCGGGTGAATAGTATGATGAATGTGATATTGACCCGTACCCAGATTGGGATGCCGTACGAAGGATTTACGTACGAGCTATATTGATGATTGATCCGCACTCTTGACTTGGGATGCCTGATTATAGATATGGTATCGGATATGATATTATTGAGGCGGGATCACCGACTATACATATACAGGTATGTATATGTATCGACTCAGATGATAGGCGGTTTCCTTACCTGTAGTTCAGCTTGTTAGTTCAGCCGTATAGTTTAGTGTAGTTGTTAGATTAGATTAGACTTCTTACCTATTTCAAAAACTAACGAATCGTGGGCATTTTTAATGACAGCTCAAGGGAATCTACGGATATTTCAAAAACGACGTATCTTTTCATAAAAACACCGTAGCCCCTATTTTCAAAACCCCATGATTCGTGTTATTTCAAAAGGCACCATTCGTAGGACTTATATTAGATTATTGCAGATTAGTTATCATTGTGTCTAGTATTCAGCTCCCGCACATTATTGCTGTTCGCTCTGCCTCGCATATTTATTTTGCTGCATATTCCATTATTGATATCATGCTGTTAGGACACCAGCACCATTACCGATGATGCGTATGTACCACGTACACCTACTTGCCGGCTCACACACATCTTCATCGGTAATTGCCATGTCACGTACACTTTAGAGAATATAATTGCTTGACTTAGATTGTTAGCTGGTATTTTTGACATGATATTAGTGTACTTCCCTTATATGCCATATTAGACATTGTAGTTATTACCTACCACTTCATGCATACTGTTATTCAGTTGTTCATGCTTAGTTCATTATCATTGACATATGCACTTGTGATGATTTCTTGAGATTTATGATATTTCTGGATTTCGGGGAAAGCCGCAAAATTTACAACTTATGATCTTTTAAAATATAAAATGCTGCGGTTTTCTAGTGATGTAAAGTGTCGTCCACCATGAGTTTGCTGTGGTTTTGGAGATCCGTGTCGAGGAGTGGAGGAACCGTCACGGGTACATGGTGGACCCGGTATGGTACCCCGGGGCAAGATGAATGTGGTGTTGACGTTGAGCCCGGCAGGGGAGCACTACCTACCGGTGATATTACCCGACGCGTCGGATATCCGGAGGATACCGTCGTGGTCTTGAGATGGATGGTAGGGGCCGGTCCGGACTGACGGCGCCCTAGATATTGAGATTGAGACATTGATATTTCGAGACAGTGAGATTTATGTTTTGTGTCGATGCTAGACACTGTTGACACTGATTTCATTATGATACCTCAGTTTAAAAATACGAAGGAAATCTCACTAATTTATGAAAACAGTTTCTTCATTTACATGTATTCTGTTTCATACATTCATACCTCATTCATATGATATATTGCTACCTGAGGCACTGACACGGGCACATGAAATTTTACTCGGGTTAGATATTACCCTAGTCATTGTTATAGGCTGCCTGTTATACTTATATTTGAGGATATATTATGATCATTGACCTAGGTTGCGTTATTTATGCGATTTCTGTGCGTAGATGTTTTTCTATTCACGAGTTGGCAACTCACCCCCGTTGTGCCCCAGTTTCTTGCAGATTTGCCGTACAGGTTTCATTACGGCTTGCGGGCTCAGTTTCATTTGGGTGATTTGCTAGTAGGTGGGTTTACTTGTATCATACCCCCATTATATATCTGGTATATCATTATTCTGTTGTATCTAGAAGTTCCATCAACCAAACATGTATCTATTGAGATAGAGACCAGTGTTGTTTATTCTTTCGACCTTAGAGTCGCTCGTTATATTCTGGTGGTTTGGAGTTTCTTTTTGAGTTTTGATCCTCGCCGTTGGCGTTGTATATTATATTGCTTGTGTGGTTGTGACCGTCGATTGACGAAGAGCTAGCTCCCGCTTGGGGATGCTTTTTTATTGATTTCGTATACTATTCATGTTGTATCCCGTTTGGGGGCCAGTTTTTACAAAGGAGACTCTGCCGAAATTTTCAGTAAATTTTTGGATGTTTTTAAAACCGCATAATTCGGCTTATGCTATTGAAACTACTTGCTTTAATTTGGTTTTGCCTGCACTCTACTACTTTTCTTGGTTTGGATTTCTGGGTTTTCGGTTTACTTAGATTACGTACGCCTCGAGACGTTCGTAGTTTAAGTGCCGGTCATGTTCCGTACTTTCGGGTCATGACAAAGTTGGTATCAGAGCGTTAGGTTTTAACCTTCGGAGCGTAGGATGACCCTTGGTTGATGGAATAGGTGACTAAAGTAGAGTGACGTACCGTTGGTATGTTCCGCGGCATATTTACGACACGCCACTCCACTTATGAAGCCTTAGGATGTACATTTCCTTGTTCAGTATTATATTCCTTCCTGATCTAGCCTCATCGGTACCAGTTTGGTTTTGTTGCTACGGTTACGGGCAGGGAGAGCTACGGCTAGAGTTGCGGTCAGCACAAGCTCGTCACGAACGAGGACTGACCAGGGCAAAATTCCGGCGACACACGATTGCAGAGATGTATCTTTTTACTGTGTTTCCGTGCCATGAGTGTTTGGCGGATCGCCTTTATGAGGTTACTCGGAGGCGCTGATCGACACTAGAGAATTGAGCCAATGATAGAGGCCAGCCAGATTTTGATGACCGTTGGTGTGTTGCTTACTCCTGATGATTGAGGCACTGTTTAGCATGCAGACGAGCAAGCCAGTGGTTGCTGCGAGCGACGAGATATTGCCCCATATGTTGGAACTATTGCGGGGCGAGTTGTACGAATAGATGATAGAAGGTCGCTAGTCACCGATGATGAATGACTAGGACAGGTGGTTCGTTCGCTACCCCGATGCGAGGTCATCAGATATATTGATTCCAGCTAGAGACGACTTCACGCGGAGACGTTGGGAGTCGACAGAGACGATCGAATGTCAGAAACCTATTTATCCAAGTTTAAAGTAGTCGGAAAGACATGCAGGCAATTCTATGGTCCCTCTAGAAGAATGAAACCCTAACTCGACTTAATGACCGTATGAAAGCCTTTGAACCTTAGGGTTTGCGGCAGTTCTGCGGCGCCATTAGTGAGGCTTGGGTTTGCCCTTCTATGGCTGGACCACGGATGCTGTGGTATGTACTCGATACTATTAAACTGTACCCAAGATGTTGAGCCCTTGGGGGGATTATGAGGTTTTGACAATCGATTGGATGGTTCGACTTAATTCGGATGCTAGGTGGTGAGATGCATTCTTGGGAGACTCCAGATACGAGGATAGTCGTTGGAGCTCAGTCCATGTAGCCGCGACGAGACGAGTCCAAAGCAGACGACGTTAGAAAAAAGTAGAGTAAGAGGTTCGCACCAGATCTAGATGAGATGACGTTCCACTCCGCCGACATCAGAGACGCGATGCGCATGCCGAGGCATGGTACTTGGACTTACCTTCCAGAAGGAGTCGCGATGAGTATGCAGTCGTTCCAGAGCAAGATGCAGATATAGGAAAGGACAACGACTTCCGGAAAGTTGGCAGAGACGAGACATGGAAGAGACCGTGAGCAGGATTCCTTCCAGGACACTGCTGCAATGATACTTGCACCCAGGAGCAGATGTGTCACGTACATTCAGAGAGCCAGAGGCCGACGCCAGTAATATGCTGTCTTACGAGTGGTCGCGATGATTGACCAAGAGATGACCAGAGAAGTGCCAGAACGGAATCGTCCCCGTTAGCACACCCGACAGGGCCGATGAGCCGATGGACCGAAAGATTGGTAATTCACAGTGAAGACCTTGACCCAGGAGTGGTCATGGTTACGCACACCAGCAGGACAGAGTTCATGATCATCGACGAGACGTCCCACTAGTGACCGCGACAGTTGGCCGAGATTCTTAGAGAATGCACTTGAGCGGGGTACTGTTCCGCCATTATTGATTACGATGTTTTGGGTGATTTATTCGTATGATTTGATTTTGATGATTGAGGATTTACGATCTTTGCACAGTGTTGCACTTGATATCGTTTTCGTGCTTTAGTTTCACATGTTTGTGATTTTACGGTTTTATACAGTTGAGTTGGTTTTGTGCGTATGCATGCACACGATTTGGTTCCTGCACTCTGTATAGTTATTATATGCTTGCAGTGCAGTGATACGCCTTTTGTGCACTTAGATGCACTGGACTTCGATTTCGATTGTGATACTCGATATTTGTTTTGTGCACTTTATGCACCTGATTGGATTTTGCGCATGTTCGACGCTTGATAATGGATTTCATGATTTCGTGCACGATGGATGCACCTGATTTGGATTTTCGCGCATGTTGGGCGCATGTTTTGAAGGGTGATTTTGGTGCGTACCAGATGCACTAAATCGAGATTTTTTTTCGTGCATGTCAGATGCACCTGATTTTGCTGTCAGGCACACATGTTGCCTACGACAGATGTTTCGTGCACACCCGATGCACTTAGATGTTGTTTCTGTGCGCATGTATGGCACATTCATGGATTTTGATTTCCATGCGCACCAGACGCACGTAGTATTCATGTGCATATTTTGGGATTGATTTCTTATAGAGCAGTACGTTTTTATGATATTGCTATATGTTTTCGTACTGAGCAGGACTAGTCAGAGGACAGTACCTGAATATATTTTGCATGCATTGATAGTTATTGAAGGGATTCCAAAAAGCGAGCTATAGCCTCAGTATTTACCTACGTGTCTGATATGACACGAAATGTTTAAAACAAGGAGACCCTTTTAAATTGTTTCCAAAACGGCGGAACGTACGTTTCAAACAAAGGTATATATGTATATAGTTATTTTCTTATGATAGACGTCCGCCACTGTGCAGTGTTATACGCGTTGCACAGCGACTTAAAGAGATTTGGCATGCATTTCCTTCAGATACTTACAGATATAGATTCGATATTTACATGTATAGTTTCGAGTTATATCATATTGGTTTGATTTGGATTTGGCATTGATGTCTTCTCCATGACTCCGATGATTGCAGGATGCTTGACGGAGTTTTGATTTGAGTTATATGCTCATTTTTCATGCGCATGCGCTGCGCTACGATTTGTTTTATGTATTTACAATTTCGGAGCCCCGATGACTTGATGGTTTTGGTTTAGATATTTTAGTATTTGGGGAGAGTTTTAATTTAAATTCGGGGACCGAATTTCTTTAAGGGGGGAAGATTGTAACGTTTTGAAAATCGTTTCGGTGAAATTTCGAAAAAAAACGGTAAAATAAGGGGGTTTTCTGTAAAAAAATCAAAATACAAATATCTTATTATAAAAATTAAATATATATATTCTAGCTATGTAATTGCTATTATTTGGTGTTTATTTAGCCGCTGGTGAAATTTCAAATTTTCTGAAAAAATATTATTTTATTATTATTTTAAGCCGTCACTAATACATTTAATTAGGGAAAATTAAAAATTGGAATGAGTTGAAACAAATTTTGTGCATCATAAAACATTAAGTAAAATTTTATCATGTGGTTTTTGGAACGAAAACATTTTCCAAAACGGTTTAGAAATTATTGAAGAAAAAAAAGGCTTTTTTTTAGCGTAAATGGATGTTTGGGGTATTGTATTTATCATTTTTCATCACCCCACACCCGTACCCACACCCACACACACCCACTTACTCCTCCCCATGGCTGAATTCAGCAGCCACCCTATTTTTTCCCCACTTGATTTTCAAATGAAAGGAAATGAAAGAAAAGAATAGAAAATGGATAAAGTAGTTAGACTTTTGACTTGCTTTGACCTTGACTTTGTCCCCCCCCATTTTCTCTACCTCCCTCTCTCTCCTCACTCCCATTTCTGGCCGAATCCTTCTCCCCACAGCAGCAGCCCTTCCCCCCCCCAAATCCACACTATTTTGCTTCAAAAATCCACAAAAAAGCTTCAAAATCCATATAATTTCAAAGCTTTTTCCAAATCGAACCCTTACCCATTATTTCTTGCCCAAGCAAGCATGGATCTAGGAGCTTGGAGGCTATTTTGGGAGGCTAGATTTCAAGCTTGGTCTCTTGATTTTGTGAGGTATAAATCCCAAGCCAAATTTAAATTGTTGGATAGTTTCTTTCATCAAGGTCTATTAAGTTTAAATGCGATTCTAATTGGGATTTAGTTTGTAATGGAAAGAGTTTGAGATCAAGTTAGGTTGTGATCATGTGTTCATGGTTGTGTGATGTTCTTTTTTAGCATCTTAAGCTATGCAACTTAAATTTGTTACTTATTGCCAATTGTAACATGTAAAATGTCCAAATTAAGCTTTTGTGTAAACTAGGGTTTTATAAAATGCATTATATGTGAGGTTAAAAATGTGTTTAGGTTTTTCATGACTTCATTAACTTTATTAAGTGTGGTTTAATACTTTAGATCATGCAAATCTAAGCTAGATTGTAGTTTGTGCATTTTTGCTTTGAAATTGTTAAAAAGGGTATTTTTGTAAACTAGAATATTAGGGTTTTTGGAATTTAATGAGATTAAATTCCGGAAATTGTTTATATGACTTATTTAAGATATTTAATAAATATATTGGCCGCTACATTCATTTAAATATCATGTTTTGTACAAAAACGGCGAAATGTGCTTGCTAGATTTTCGGAAAAATGACCTTTTAAGTGAAATTGGGGTTTTTGTGAGTTTTAACCTAGTTTATATTAAAATTAGTGTTCGTGAATGTGCAAATGAGTGTGATTGAATTTTTCTCGATGGTTTGACATTTGTACATCGACATCGAGGGTTGGTTTTACTATTCTTGCATGCGTAGGCGATAGGTTTGGACCTATGCGTGATACGCGTGCCGATTTGATTTTCGTATGCCGTTTCGATTTCGAATTTAGTTTTAATGCGATATGGTGCGTTATGATATGTAGGTACCCCCATATGGACTTCGAGGCGACAAGCAAGCGCGTGGCGACGTCGGCACCGGCTAGCGAGGACCAGGTGAGTAGATTTATATCTACGGGGAGAAGTCGGGTGGATGGCGTATAGCACCCCCGCAGTCCGTGGTGGTGTATACAGATGCGTATACACACCAACAATTATTATATGTTATTTAGGATTAATAACGATGCTTAGGATGGATATTGGTGTGTTGGACTATTTTTAGTGTTGCGAACCCTAGGGTAGTGTTGCACTACACCTGCACACATACATACTTGCATACATTCCTATTGATATGTGCTCATGGGATTCTTTATAGTTATGTATTCACATGGGTATGGGACTATGTGTTCACATACGGATTGAGGATGATACTTGGGGTTGAGCTGAGTCGATGAGATTGGATCGAGGCCGTGAGATCGGTGATATAGCAGGGTTCGTATCTTAGATACGACATGACGTTGTAGCGGGTCCTTGACGTAGTGTTTCACACACGTCCATGCATACGTAGGCGGTATCAGTATGGTACTAGACGTAGATCAGTACCCCGATCATGATATTTGATAAAGAGGATACCGGGTGAATAGTATGATGAATGTGCTATTGACCCGTACCCAGATTGGGATGCCGTACGACGGATTTACGTACGAGCTATATTGATGATTGATCCGCACTCTTGACTTGGGATGCCTGATTATAGATATGGTATCGGATATGATATTATTGAGGCGGGATCACCGACTATACATATACAGGTATGTATATGTATCGACTCAGATGATAGGCGGTTTCCTTACCTGTAGTTCAGCTTGTTAGTTCAGCCGTATAGTTTAGTGTAGTTGTTAGATTAGATTAGACTTCTTACCTATTTCAAAAACTAACGAATCGTGGGCATTTTTAAAGACAGCTCAAGGGAATCTACGGATATTTCAAAAACGACGTATCTTTTCATAAAAACACCGTAGCCCCTATTTTCAAAACCCTATGATTCGTGTTATTTCAAAAGGCACCATTCGTAGGACTTATATTAGATTATTGCAGATTAGTTATCGTTGTGTCTAGTATTCAGCTCCCGCACATTATTGCTGTTCGCTCTGCCTCGCATATTTATTTTGCTGCATATTCCATTATTGATATCATGTTGTTAGGACACCAGCACCATTACCGATGATGCGTATGTACCACGTACACCTACTTGCCGGCTCACACACATCTTCATCGGTAATTGCCATGTCACGTACATTTTAGAGAATATAATTGCTTGACTTAGATTGTTAGCTGGTAGTTTTGACATGATATTAGTGTACTTCCCTTATATGCCATATTAGACATTGTAGTTATTACCTACCACTTCATGCATACTGTTATTCAGTTGTTCATGCCTAGTTCATTATCATTGACATATGCACTTGTGATGATTTCTTGAGATTTATGATATTTCTGGATTTTGGGGAAAGCCGCAAAATTTACAACTTATGATCTTTTAAAATATAAAATGCTGCGGTTTTCTAGTGATGTAAAGTGTCGTCCACCATGAGTTTGCTGTGGTTTTGGAGATCCGTGTCGAGGAGTGGAGGAACCGTCACGGGTACATGGTGGGCCCGGTATGGTACCCCGGGGCAAGATGAATGTGGTGTTGACGTTGAGCCCGGCAGGGGAGCACTACCTACCGGTGATATTACCCGACGCGTCGGATATCCGGAGGATACCGTCGTGGTCTTGAGATGGATGGTAGGGGCCGGTCCGGACTGACGGCGCCCTAGATATTGAGATTGAGACATTGATATTTCGAGACAGTGAGATTTATGTTTTGTGTCGATGCTAGACACTGTTGACACTGATTTCATTATGATACCTCAGTTTAAAAATACGAAGGAAATCTCACTAATTTATGAAAACAGTTTCTTCATTTACATGTATTCTGTTTCATGCATTCATACCTCATTCATATGATATATTGCTACCTGAGGCACTGACACGGGCACATGAAATTTTACTCGGGTTAGATATTACCCTAGTCATTGTTATAGGCTGCCTGTTATACTTATATTTGAGGATATATTATGATTATTGACCTAGGTTGCGTTATTTATGCGATTTCTGTGCGTAGATGTTTTTCTATTCACGAGTTGGCAACTCACCCCCGTTGTGCCCTAGTTTCTTGCAGATTTGCCGTACAGGTTTCATTACGGCTTGCGGGCTCAGTTTCATTTGGGTGATTTGCTAGTAGGTGGGTTTACTTGTATCATACCCCCATTATATATCTGGTATATCATTATTCTGTTGTATCTAGAAGTTCCATCAACCAAACATGTATCTATTGAGATAGAGACCAGTGTTGTTTATTCTTTCGACCTTAGAGTCGCTCGTTATATTCTGGTGGTTTGGAGTTTCTTTTTGAGTTTTGATCCTCGCCGTTGGCGTTGTATATTATATTGCTTGTGTGGTTGTGACTGTCGATTGACGAAGAGCTAGCTCCCGCTTGGGGATGCCTTTTTATTGATTTCGTATACTATTCATGTTGTATCCCGTTTGGGGGCCAGTTTTTACAAAGGAGACTCTGCCGAAATTTTCAGTAAATTTTTGGATGTTTTTAAAACCGCATAATTCGGCTTATGCTATTGAAACTACTTGCTTTAATTTGGTTTTGCCTGTACTCTACTACTTTTCTTGGTTTGGATTTCTGGGTTTTCGGTTTACTTAGATTACGTACGCCTCGAGACGTTCGTAGTTTAAGTGCCGGTCATGTTCCGTACTTTCGGGTCGTGACACAGGCTCAGTAGGGTGTCAGGATTAGTTCGCTCATTGACGTCCCTTTTGGTCAATAGCTGGTAGCCCGTCATGTATGGCTAATACCTCTGACGTGCTAGTGGTTAAATCCACAGCCATAGTATTGATGAGTCTTTAGAGTCCCCCACACACAGTTACTCAAGTTTCGGGCGAAACGCTGTAGAGGCCGTATGGTGATATGGCAGGGTTCGATCAGATACGTGCGGTATTGCACGGATCATGATCGGACGGAAAATACTAGCGGGCTTTGGTTTAAGCCGGATCCTAGTATTGCACGGTGTAGATTTTGTCTCATTGCATTTGTATTCGGTCGGAATAAAAATGCGGGTATGTATATACAGTAGCGGGGTTTTCCTGTAATTTATTACGGGATCAGTTTTTGGAGTTGCCAGTTTGTTTTCCGTTTCGGCCAATTTTCTTTGTATCTTTCATTGGCTGAAGATTGGTGGAGGAGGGCTTATTTGCATTTGTGCAAATAAGCATTTGTGGAGGGTGTTATTTGCATATCCTTGCTTCATGATGGTTGCACCATCATTTGATTTCTTTTGACCATGATGACTTGACTTTTAGAGTCATGATTGTTAATGATGATAATGGGTGATGGTTGGTGGAGTATTGGACTTGGTTTGTGATCATTTCTTTTGTTAATGATAACCCTTTTCTCTCTCTTAATTGTTGTTGACACCCATATTCATTTGGCCACACACATTCCTCTCATTCTCACCTTGTCATGGCCGGCCAAAGAAAAAGGGGGCTGTCCCAATTTTTTGGGTGTGGGATTTACACTCATTTGGCTTGGCAAAATCATTTGAGCTCCTCCTCCAAAAGCTCATATCTCATACCTCCACCATATGGCAACCTCCTACAACCCCAAGAGACAAAGCATTCTACAGTTAACCTACAGCACCCTTGGGCACGTCGACTCACCAACTTCGTGCCCGAGTTGCCTCGGTCAAGAGGTGGGAGCCCGTAAAAGAAACCGGCGACGTGGGGCCCTTCCGGCGAGGAGGTGAAGACCGGAGATTCCGCGGGAGATCGGGATGACGACGAGAAGACCGAAGGACACGGATCGCTTGGTATAGCTTCTCTACTCCCTTTCTTTAGTTAGCTAGGACTAGTTTAATGGCCCGATCCGGGTTGATAGTGCGCGGTGGTGCCGGTTTGCAAGTTTCGCAAAGTTTTTCGTTTCCGCATTCCGGCGTCGGATTGACGGCCGGGGCACCGCCATGCACTTACATGGTTTTAGAGCCACGCCATTACTCTTTTCTAGCTAGCTCTAGTATGTTTAAAGCTTCGATCGAAAAAATGTTCCAAAACCACGTTTTTTTGCATCAGTTTTCTGTCAATTTTTTTCTGGCTCGAAAATTTTTTCAGTGTATTGCAGAAGTATGTGCAAGGACTTTTAAGCTTACTGTAAAAATTCGACACCATGATTCATTAGGAAGACCACGGAACCGCGGCCAAAACACCCTTATGGCCGCGGTTCCGCGGCAGTAATATGTTATCATCGTGCCAATTTTTTCCAGTGGGCTTTTGGGTTGGAAATGGGGGTTTTGGAATATTCATTTTGGGCCCAGAATTTCTTTATGTGCTACAGTAATGCTTGGGGCTCACTGTGGTAATTTGATCGATCGAAATTTTTAACATGTTAGTTCACAGTATTTGCATTATATCTGCGACCGTGAATGTTACTTGATCGGTAAATCCTGTCTAACTGCTATAGCCCGATTAGACGGATTTGTGAACGTGACATTCACATTGATGTTCTGTGATTGTGCTGTGATGTTGCGGATTGGTCGTGGGGGATAGCCTGGATGCAATGCTAGTACAGTTTTTGTTGTATTATGTACATTTGATATTGCGGGGCGAGCGTGCGACATGTGGACTGCCGTCACTACCTGTTTGTATTATTCTTTTGTGGCACGACCAGGTTGAGGTCGATGTATCCGTTGTATGTATATTTTACTTTCTGTACTAGGATTGCCCCGCGGAGGGGTGCACGGATAACCGGGTTCTAGAGGGCAACGAGCCCGCATCTCATGGCATTCAGACGGAGGGGGCCTCACTCTAGAATTAGCGGGCTATTCGCCGCACTCATAGGGGGTACAGGTTGACCCAGGAGGGGTGCCCAAGTTACCGGATTCCGTGAAGTGTTGGGTAGTCCATTCACGTTGCTGAAGGGGGCTGCCTCGCTTCAGGTTTTGGCGGGTAACTTGCCGCGCCCATAGGGGTCTAGGATTTCATTGCACAGGCTATCCACACGACCAGGGGAACGTCGGGTTTCAGTAGTGGCTCTGTAAAACCCGGGGATCCCAGATATCTGTATTGTTGTGTGATGCTGTACATTTCTGTGATGTTGCATTTTATCACGCCTTGAGCGAAATATTATATATTGATATATATACTAGTAGATGTTGTATATGGTTTGCATCCGCGCTAGTCTAGTCCCCGCTCTGTCGTTAGTTAACTAACCTAACGGGTAATGACGGGACCCAGTGGCGAATGCGGATGGCATATACGTACGTCATTATTTTCGTTCTTTATTGGTGTGATCAATTGATGGGACCGCGTTGATTCGGATCAATGCAAGTTAAACAAACCTAATCTGATGTTGTTAGAACACTTTTCAAAAAGTTGTTATTTTAAGGACGTTCACTTTTGTTTTGCACAGTGGTATTCAGTTGGAATATCCTGCTCCTCAGTCGACGAGGCAAGGGCCGAGATCCCTTCACCGGGAGTGACCCCTTGGACAAAAGTTTCCGTCAGGGCAATAACTTCACTATAGCCGATTACTTTTGCTTTGCATCGTGGTATTCAGTTGGAATATCCTGCACCTCATTCTACGGGGAAAGAGCCGAGATCTCTTCACCGGGAGTGACCTCTTTAGCAAAGGTTTTCGTTACTATATTTTTATAAAAGCTATCCAGTTCCTTCAACGATATCAAGTTCATTACGTTAAAGGTTTTCGCCAGAAACCATTCGTAGCCTCCGTCGTTTCAGATGGGTAGCACGTAGTATTCATGCTATGTTTGTTGACCTTCGTCAAGGCATAGTGTATGGTAGCTGCTTGTTGCCTTTCTGTTGCATAGATAGATGCGTTGGTTTGGGACAGTCGTATAGCCTTGTTGAACTTCGTCAAGGGCTTGTACGGGTGGGTTCAAATTAACCTGGACAATGACGGGTGGAACTTGACATGTGACTTATGATTTGTTGACCTTCGTCAAGGTCATAAGAGCATGGGGCAAAAATCACATCAGGAGTTTCTAAAGAAACTGAAACTTGCCAGATATGCGCATACCTTCTGGAGTGTGATAGCGTGAACGGATTCCGTCACGTTATCATGCGATGATAGTTGGATCCCGATTCCCACTGATGAGTTGGTTTACTCATTAGGTGATCCCGACTAATTCTTCTTTCAGGTTTGGAGAAGAATTTGACGGTACAGTGGGAGGTTTCCAGATTAGATAAATTGGTAACCATTATGATCTAGGTTAGAGTGCACGCTGAGTGTTTCTTTTCTCTCTCTCTTTGGCAGCGACCATTGACCCGACCCTAAGACTATGACTCAGTGACCAAAATTAACCGAATCTTCTTAAACACTGGCTTTTGGATTGTCAGAGTTGCAAACCTCATTGCCACTTCTACTTTTACCCTTTTCTCCAGGACACCCCGTATTACTACGAACGTCCACTTCCATTGGACAAAACCATCGTATGGTTATATACGAACTCGAAGGAATTTATTCGAGGATGGTTTCCGGTTCTGGAGAAAACGAATAGGACAATTCAGTTGTCTTTTCCTTTTACCTTCTCTCAGGTTGCGAGTACTCCTTGGTTTAGGAGATAGTACACCTATTACGCAAATTAGATAGTCTTCTTCCAAACCTTAGGCTGGTGCCGACCGGTAGGGAATGAAGAAAACCAATTAGCCTAACGATGGTGTACAGAAGGTATTAAGTAAAGACATATCAAGGGATTAGTAAGAGAGCAAAGTAAATTGCGACTGATATTCACGACCAAACTAGGTATTTCATTACCTCTCCCACTTCACCTTTGTATTTCTCCAGGACACTCCGTATCACTACGAAGATCCACAGTTTATTGGATACTCCATCATATGGTTATATACGAACTCGAAAGGAACTTGTTCCAGTTCGGGGATGGATTCTGGTTCAGGAGAAATAGGAATAAGGTTTATTCAGGTGTCTTTTATCTTCACCTTCTCTTGCGTTGCGAGTGCTCCTAGGATTAGGACAGTACACCCATTATGCTTATTGGATAGTCTTCTTCCAAACCATAGGCTGGTGCCGAACGGTAGGGAAGGAAGAAAACCATTTGGCCTAAAGGGGTGTGCAGAAGGTAATGACTAAAGACATATAAAGGGATTTTGAGAGGTGGAAAAGAATTGCACGGTTATAGTCATGAATCTGGATAATGGAAGAGGCATTACTAGGAATACCAGGATACCCTATCGAAACATTTCAATGTTTCAGTTTCACTGTGTACTGTTAAAAGAAAACTGATTTCCCAATTAGACACTTGCTCCAGGGTATGTATTTACCAGTTTTGATTCTCACATCTGTATGGTTTTACAGATGATGAGTGGGAGTAAGTTATTGGGAATTAGGTGATTATCCTCATTATATCAGGATTCGTTGTAATTGGTGATATTAGAGGAACTCACCTGGGTTGTTTGCCGGACGGCAAATAGTTGGTTTTGAATATCCGTTGTTATGCACCAATTTCAAATTGATATATCTGTACGTCTATTTTTATAGAGTGAGATATACCTTTTTGAAATTATGTCTATGACATTTACCTATATCAGTGGATGGTTAGGTAAGGAGCATTGAACAACGGTGTAATTCTTCTTTACCATAAGTACAGTTTTCAACCTACGACACAAGGTGAATGAGTTATTAGACTCAGGGGACTTATACAGAGTATTGTATATTGTCCAGTGTCCATTAGGACAGAGGGGTTGGTCCTCGTACTATATTCTGTTTACTTATGACTTCTCTAGTTCTTAGACAAGTGTTTCGTGCAAACACAGGGTCCAAGTTTTGAGAAGTTATAGGTATAAGAATAGAGTAGAGAACCAGGTGTTGCAAGTATCGGAATTCTTCAAGGTGATCGAAGATGTAGATACTTGTGTGTGGTATTCAGTTGATAGTAATGATTAAGAGAACTTACTTCTCTTTCAGGTTACTCATAATTGGAAGCATTCCTAAGTTGAATAACGCTGATCGGCCTCTTTCCATTTAGTTGACATGCACTGGAGACAGCTGCATGATTTGAATCTGGTTCAATTAAATCAGTGCCTCTGTTTCTATATTGGATATAGAACAGTTCATATCTTGACATTGTTAAGGTACGGAGAGTTGTCCAGCTTATGCTTAAAACCAGACTCTGGATAACTCAAGGCACGTTTCTGTAATGGCTGTTTGTGGGTTGACCCAGGCTATGACGAGGGTTGACTTTCTACCATCTGGAAGATCAATAGAGATATTGTTCTTGACTCGCCACAATTTTAAAAGAAATGGATTTTTTCAGAAAACAGTAGTGGGAGTATGGTAGAACTGGAAGTGATTCCAGAACCGCAAAGGATTACTGAAAATTTGATAAGAACCTAAAGATTCAATCTGTATTGACATTCCATTGGCCACTCCGCAGATACGGTGGGTAACCTCAGGCACCCGAGAGGTACTCTGGTAGCCTCAAGGATGGTAGCAGGGAGGTTCTTGTTTACCCAGACTTTCCATTGCTGTTGTTCCAGACTATGAGACCCGGCAGGAGGATGAGTATAGCGTCGTTCTGAACTGGCTTCAAAAGTGTACGTCTATATGACTCTGCCACAGGGTTGTCGTAGTCAGTGGGAGCAGCGGAAGCATGGTGGATAAGTGGCTTATGTCTATTTATAGACTAAAGTAGATGTGGCAGAGATAGATCATCTATTTCTGATATGACAGCCATAGGTTTGACTTCATTAGAATAGGGGATGGATCTGTTAAGAAGGTAGTAGGGTGTGATGTCCTGGTATTTGGATGACATACACAGAGTAGGAAGTGATATTCCTATACTACGATCGGTTATACTTTGGTTGTCACATAGTAGTTTCTCCACAAAGGGACTTGGATATTATATCAGACATTTTGGATACCGGATCTATGGTTTTAGATCTGGATTTGGGTGGTTTCCCAATCAGGGTACTTAGACAGCATTCTAGAGGTGCTTTAGAATGGATGACTCCAGGCATGGTGGTGTACCTGCAGATGATGGAGTCACCCTCTCTAAAGGTGTCTTACAGACTAAAGGGGAGAGGGATGCGCATGATTGGCAGATCACTTGCTTAGGCAATTGAGTCAATCATGAGATGTCAAGTACCACACCAGATGTTGTTCTTGCAGTAGATACAATAAGTTGACATTGATCCAATCCTGGAGAAACTTTCGGAAGCAGTTTATAGAACATAAGTGTATGTTCTAGGGATATGATAATGACAGCCTCATTCAGGAGACAGTTATCATTCCAGGCTTCCAAGGTGACCTGGACGACAGGGTGGCCGTCAGAGTTGTAGTTTTCCCTCTGACGAAGGGCAGTGTTTTGGACAGGTGATCCAAGCGGACACTGAGGGAGGCATTACGCGGGATACTGATTAAGTTCAGTTGACGATACAGTCTAAAGAAGTTTGGATTTGGAGTTCATTTATGAGCTAGGTCCCATCAGACATCCAGACACATTCTAAGACAGGTATTGCTCATTTCGGGAGATGGGTTTCTCCGTGAACTTGAAATTAAGAGAGACATAGAAAGAAACATCATGGCGGATCCACTCAATGAGGCTATTCCTCGAACGCAATAGTTTCGCAAACGAGCTTTGTGAGACTGACTAGTAGAGGAGTTGGGTGTTCGGTATCACACGGGCTATGAGTATGCGACATCGCAATAATTAGCCTTGAGTGCAAGTGGGAGATTGTTGGATATAGTGCCCTCAGAGTCAATTATTGGATCACAGGCACGTGATTGCAATGATTGAGGGAGGACCTATGCCGGTAGGACAGTCTTACTCAAGATGATAGTATGCTATCTGGTTTATCTTTATCATCGTATACTGCTTTAGGTGACCTGACAGGTCGCTATTACACGTTGATAGAGCCCCTAGGATTCTTGCTTGACTGCCAGCAGTATGAGGGCGATCATATACGTGGGAGCTGGTATTCTATAAGCACATCCTTAAAAGGTCCCTAGTCATGGGAGTTTCGAGACAGGGTATCGATACTCCAGAGTAGACTAGTGTATACAGTCGAGACCCCGACGAGGGGCGGTGGCCGGTCTCACAAGCCACTGGTGTCAGTTGGTTCGCCTAAGATGTATACAGGTGCTCATTAGGTTATGAGTACACCGGACAGGACTCGCCGGGAACATGCTAGTTGGTCTTATACCTGACGTCAGATAGCAGTTCCCTGGTGACATGTGTACAGGTTAGTTCATCGACCTGAGGATCATCATTTGTCTCGTGTGAGTTCCCACTGTACTTTGATTACTACCCTACCACGCTCAAAGGAGACGTGCAAACAGGTTTTAGTTGGGTACAGTCCCGAGCCACATGGAGGCAGTGAGCGGATCTTCAGGGGTTCGTCTCTCCCGGTATTGGGAGTGAGGTCGCGCTGTGTCTAGGAGAGCCATTACACAAAGCCCTCGGCCGAGGCAGGAGATTTACTGGTAGGTATTCCAGTAGTATCTCAGGGTGTTCTGGGCTACACTCCGACACGACTTGTACCGCTTTTGGGGGTCTGACTTTTACCAACCCCCTAGGCCCGCCATGCGATGCTCATAGACGAACGGACCGGACTGTACGGATATTGTCACTAACAGGCTCAGTAGGGTGTCAGGACGAGTTCTCTCATCGACGTCCCTTTTGGTCAATAGCTGGTAGCCCGTCACGTATGGCTAATACCTCTGACGTGCTAGTGGTTAAATCCACAGCCATAGTATTGACGAGTCTTTAGAGTCCCCCACACACAGTTACTCAAGTTTCGGGCGAAACGCTGTAGAGGCCGTATGGTGATATGGCAGGGTTCGATCAGATACGTGCGGTATTGCACGGATCATGATCGGATGGAAAATACTAGCGGGCTTTGGTTTAAGCCGGATCCTAGTATTGCACAGTGTAGATTTTGTCTCATTGCATTTGTATTCGGTCGGAATACAAATGCGGGTATGTATATACAGTAGCGGGGTTTTCTTGTAATTTATTACGGGATCAGTTTTTGGAGTTGCCAGTTTGTTTTCCGTTTCGGCCAATTTTCTTTGTATCTTTCATTGGCTGAAGATTGGTGGAGGAGGGCTTATTTGCATTTGTGCAAATAAGCATTTGTGGAGGGTGCTATTTGCATATCCTTGCTTCATGATGGTTGCACCATCATTTGACTTCTTTTGACCATGATGACTTGACTTTTAGAGTCATGATTGTTGATGATGATAATGGGTGATGGTTGGTGGAGTATTGGACTTGGTTTGTGATCATTTCTTTTGTTAATGATAACCCTTTTCTCTCTCTTAATTGTTGTTGACACCCATATTCATTTGGCCACACATTCCTCTCGTTCTTACCTTGTCATGGCCGGCCAAAGAAAAAGGGGGCTATCCCAATTTTTTGGGTGTGGGATTTACACTCATTTGGCTTGGCAAAATCATTTGAGCTCCTCCTCCAAAAGCTCATATCTCATAGCTCCACCATATGGCAACCTCCTACAACCCCAAGAGACAAAGCATTCTACAGTTAACCTACAGCACCCTTGGGCACGTCGACTCACCAACTTCGTGCCCGAGTTGCCTCGGTCAAGAGGTAGGAGCCCGTAAAAGAAGCCGGCGACGTGGGGCCCTTCCGGCGAGGAGGTGAAGACCGGAGATTCCGTGGGAGATCGGGACGACGATGAGAAGACCG
The DNA here is from genome assembly GCA_030015575.1 of Agapanthus africanus. Lineage (NCBI taxonomy): Eukaryota > Viridiplantae > Streptophyta > Magnoliopsida > Asparagales > Amaryllidaceae > Agapanthus > Agapanthus africanus. The sequence goes on from CM057342.1 coordinate 295,786,246, forward strand.
AAAGACATGGATCGCTTGGTATAGCTTCTCTACTCCCTTTCTTTAGTTAGCTAGGACTAGTTTAATGGCCCGATCCGGGTTGATAGTGCGCGGTAGTGCCGGTTTGCAAGTTTCGCAAAGTTTTTCATTTCCGCATTCCGGCGTCGGATTGACGGCTGGGGCGCCGCCGTGCACTTACAAATCTCCCACCACTGGCGGCAAATATCAAAGGCAGTGGACCCAAACGCCCTAAGTCTGGGGGCATGATTGTGCATACCATCTACATGGCATCCGGAAAAGAGGATAGTCGTGCTTCCGTGAGTCATCGACCACTCACACGATCTGTAACAAAAGCTTAGGAGCAACAACAAAAGCTCCAGGAGATGTTGACAAAGATGGCCCCACTTACCGGGCAGAAAGAATGCCCGGATGTATCGTCGGAACAGCGCCAAGCAAGAGACCGACACCGAATTCCTACGGAGGGTGCTTGAAAAGAAGGATAAAGAGGCCGCGGAACAAGCGGCTAATATAAAACAAATGACGCTTTTGTTCCAAGAAATGGTGGGGATGATGATCCGACCAGATCCTCTGGCCGAAGACCCTCCAATAATCATTGAAGACGACAGAGGAGAAACATCAAACCCTCCTCCGGCTTTATCAGCAGCCAGGGAGGAGACAATCTCCAAAGCTACCCTTGATGACTACATAGCTCAACAAATACGAGCTCATCAAACGAACGAAGTGGCAGGCCAAGTCGTCAGAACTGGGCGACCTTATCCCGGATGGTACGACCAAATTAAGTACCCGCCTGGATATACAATCCCCAAATTCTATGTGCATAAGGGGACGGGCAATCCGCATCAACACGTTGCTCAATTCAGAGCTTTGTGCAGTAATACCGGGGGCGATGACAAACTGTTGCTTCGTCAGTTCGTCGGCAGTTTAGCGGAGATAGCGTTTGAATGGTACTCAGAGCTTCCGAATGACTCCATCAAAACATTTACAGAAATGGTGCTGCTGTTCACCCAGCGTTTCGCAAGCGCTAGCGAGCGCACCCCGATTACGGCATTGATTAATGCTAGGGTGAAGCCAGGAGAGACATGGGTTCAGTACGCAATTCGGAGGTGGAACCTATGGTCAAAATGCGAACAACACATAGAAGAAGCTCCTGCTGTGGGCATGTTCGTAGGTACCTTGGATCCGCAGGCAACTATATCCCAGTTTATGATGTTTTTCAAGCCGACAACCTTCCAGGACTTGATTGACAAACTGGCCGAAATGGACCAAATGGGCCAAAGGCCGTCCTCTTCAAACACGGATCTCCGGAATGAAAAGGGAAAAGGGAAAGCAACCTTCGTCGCCAACGCTCAACAACAACCGAGTGACCCGAAACCGGTTATTCGCCAAAACAGCAGACCGTGAGCCCTCGAAGAGAAGTTGAGACGTCCTTACTCGTTTCCACGAGATAAAACAAGGAGATTATTTGAACTGGCGGTGCGCAACAGGCTCATCACTCTGCCGGATCTGAGACGCCCATTGCAATCGGGCGACGTCAACAATCCCAATTACTGCCCCTACCATCGAATAGTGGGCCACCCAATCGAAGATTACTACGTCTTTAAAAACTGGGTTGAAGACCAGTACCAACAAGGCAAGTTCGCGTTGTCCGAAAACTGAAAGGTGAACCCTCCACAGCAGCACGCTCCTAAAAAGGTGGATACGCTGGGGGAATCATGTTCATTTTTAGAAGAAGCCCCGTGGGAAGTGGTCCTTCCAGCTAAAACTAAAAGAATACTGAAAGATCTCTAAGCATATCTGGCGATTAAGTGGAGGAGCCCGCTGGAGCCTGAGATTATTGACGGAACGCTGAAGCCGCGCCCAACGCCAAAAGTTGGTAACGATGGACAAAAACTCCAGGCCAAGCCTCCGAAGTCTTCAAAGAAAAAGAAGAAGGCCAAGAAGCACGTGCAGCTCGACGGCAATTGTACGGGTCTGCAAAAGTACATCGACGTACTGGAGGAATACAACCAAAAAGCACGGACCCCAGTCATACTGGAAGAATTCCTCAAGCATATTCTTGAAAACGGAGACAGTGACATTGATGAAGGAGACGACTCGTCAGAAGAACCCGAGGAGTATGTGGCGAGCTGCAACACAATCTCTCACTCGTCGATAAACGGAAAAGAAGCTCCTGACATAGAGAAACTGGGGGTAGATCCAGAACCAAAACCCATGGAACCTTCAGATGATCTCATCGACAATCTGCTGAACGAAGCACTTCAAAAGAGCAAATTTGATCAAGAACGTGAAGCGGTCATCTACGAAAAGGTCAAGCGTCGGTGTTAGACCGAAAAAGCTCCGGTAATGAGAAACCATAAAGTACCTCAACCGGATCAAAGTGCCCTTGCCACCAGCAGGAGTAGAATCAAGATAAGGAAGCAGTTCACCAAAGCTCTGTCGATGGGAATGAAGCTGCCGCCTTCCAAAGAAAATACTTCCGGGAATACGTGCCCCGACGAACTGGACGTACATCCGAACTATTGCTTGTACCATCGGAAGATCACACGCCCTACCGAAGAGTGCAATGCCTTCAAGAAGTGGTGGCAGGGATACGTCGCCCACCGACAATACTTCAAGAGGGTAAAGCGTGAAGCCCGTCGGGAACAGAGAAGTGCGGCAGATGAGCATAAAGGAACAGCCGATAACTATCATATGGTTGATGCCATCCCGACAAGAGCAAAACCTCAAGTTCTTACCTTCGGGAGTGATTCGGACGAGGAGATGACTCCCGGCCCTCTCTTCAACGAATCCGCCTCTGGAAAAGAAGAAGAGATAAGGAACTGTGAGAACATTCAGCTGCGTAACCGTACGTTGCCTGAAAAGAATCTCGGACCCTCAAACAAAGGTTCGGGCAAAAAAGACAAAGGGAAGGAAAAATTCCCTGAGGACATTGCTCTCGATGATAGAGTTGTCGAAGAGCTCGCAGTTAAGGACCCGTTCAAGAAGAACAAGGTGGATTACAATGTCCTGGCGCATCTGAGAAATATACCCTCACAATTGAGTATTTTGGATGCCCTTCTCCTATCTAAAGAAGCACGAGATTCCCTGATCAAGGCGTTACAAGAGCCCGACCAGTTTCAAGCCTTCCTGGCCAAAGGAAAGATGAAGGACGAACTGGAAGCACACGGCTGATATCACCTTCAGCGATGAAGACCTCCTTCTGGGAACGTGCGAGCATAACCGTCCGCTGTATGTAACTGGGTATTGTGATGATATCAAAATAGGGAAGATCCTGGTCGACAAAGGGTCCTTCGTCAACCTTCTCAATGTAAGGGTGTTAAAGAAGATTTACATGAACGTGCAGCACCTGGCTCGGGATAAAATTACCATCTCAGGTTTTGATTCCCAATCATCACAAACGCTCGGGTCTGTAATACTGACATTACGCTTCGGGCTGCTCATCACTGACATCAAGTTCCATGCTATTGATGCCAAGACTTGCTACAACGCTTTGCTCGGCAGGCCTTGGTTACATAAGTACAACATCATCCCTTCTACACAACATCAGTGTATGAAGTACTTCAAGGATGGCCTCGAGTACACAGTTACAGGGGAGCTGAACCCATTCTCCGTAAATGAAATCCGCAAATACGAAGACGCCAAGCACTTCTTACCAGACTTTGAAGACATGGGAAGATGTCGCAAACCGGAGAATAAACAAAAAGCCATCGCCACTATCCCAATCTTTGGGAGCGATACCGAAGAGGATGAAGAGATGGTTTACTTGGGACAATCCCAAGGCAACAGGCTAGGACCATCCACTCCTATTTTGGTCTTTGGCAGTGACTCTGAGGACGAGGCCAACGCAGTGTTCTCCGTCCGCCCGCCAATGCAGACCTTTGCTGGAGCTGACCAGAGTTTACAGATTACCCAGGTCCCACAGCGGCATTACAAAGAACTTGATGCACTTGATACGTACAGCGTGCAAGAGCTGTAGACCTTTTACGTCCCTCCTAAGAAAAAAGGTGAGAAGGCGATCCTTTTCTACCAATCCATGGAGACTAAAGTGGAGAAAGAAGTATGGCACAGTGCCGAACCTGTGCTCGATAGGCTTCAACTAATCCGTCTGCCCAGATAATACGTAGAGGGACTGAAAAGGATATTGAGACGCCAAGGCGTCCCCTTCAAACAGACTGCTCGACAAGCCCATTTCTATAATAAGATTTGGGATGTTCCCGGGACTTAGAGGTGTTAGTGTATATGCCCTAGAGGCCATTACTGTATCATACTAGTTTGTATATTACTTAATGGAAGCTTGGGATATTCACCTTGTATAAACAATCTTGCTCAATATAGTAGTATGCTACTTGGTTTGTTTCTACTTCAATGTGTACATGTGTTTATTTTGCGATATCACCTATACGCATTAGTGGAGCCCTTAGGATCTTTGCTTGATTACCAGCGTTGTGATGGCAGTCACACTAGTGGGGGCTGGGTAATCTATAAGCACATCCTTATACAGGTCCCTAGTCGCAGGACTATCGAGACAGGGCATCGATACTCCGGAGTAGACTAGCGTATGCGCTTCTCATCCCAGTGTGGGAGATGGTCTGTCCCACAGCCATCAGTACGTCGTACTGGAGATAGTATACGGGTGCTCGTTAGGTTACGAGTACACTGGACAGGACTCGTCGGGAACTGACAGGTTGGTATTATACCTATCGTCAGTTATCAGTTCCCAGGTGACATGAGTACAGCTTAGTCCGCTGACTTGACACTGGCACTTCGCCTCGAGTGTGTTCCCACTGCACTTTGATCACTACCCTACCACGGCTCAAAGGAGTCTTGCAAACAGGTAGTGGTTGGGTGCAGTCCCGAAGCACTTGGAGGCAGTGACGGTTAGACAGGATTCGTCTCTCCCGGTATTCGGGGTTGACATCGCGCAGTGTCTAGGAGAGCCATTACACGAGTAGTCCCTGGCCAGGGCAAGCGAGATATACTGGTAGGCTTCCAGTGTTATCTCAGGATGTTTTGGGCTTCACTCCGACACGACTTGTACCGCTATTGGGGGACTGACGTTTTACCGCCCCTAGGCCCGACATGCGATGTATCAGACGAACAGACCGGACTGTACGGAGAATGTCACATTCAGACTCAGTAGGAGTTCAGATGGGGTTCACCTCGTCAGCCTTCTTGTCGGCATCTACCTGGGGACCGTTACGCACAGCTAGTGCCGCTTGCGGTCTGTGGTTAAACCCACTGCCAGCGTAGTGTCGAGTCTTTAGAGTCCCACACAGAGGGTATTCGCCTCTGGGCAAAATGAGTAGAGGTCGCATAGTTTTGCGGCAGGGTTCGTTCTCATCCGCGCACTTGTGCACGTTTGGAGTCCGGAAGGATTATACTAGCAGGCTCTGGTTTGAGCCAGATACTGGTATATGTTTTGGGGTTGCTTTTATATCTCGGTATTCTTGTTCCTCGGAACGAGAATGCAGGTGTATATGCACAGTTGCTTGAGGCGGAGGATGAGGTATTTCATTAGGGTTTCGGAACGGGTGCGTATGCACAGTTGACAGTCGTCATTTTCCAAACCCTAATAGATTTATGAAATATCAATTAATAATAGTAATTAAATGAAATATTGTTATGGTTGATTTTTGTTGACTTGTTGACCATGGTTGACTTGTTGACCATGGTTGAATGTTGACCACCATCATTGCTTTGCAAGGATACTCCTTGATTCTTGCTTACACTCATTTATTGAAAGTATGATAGTGGTCATTCCAAAACAACCATCAACTATTCTCATTTCAATTATTATTATTAATTAGATAATTCCTTTTCTTTTAGTTATGGTTGCAAAAGAAAAGAGCTCATTCTATCATAATCATTCTCTCTCCTCACTTCATCTTCTTCTTCCTCTAGCCAAAGGAGAATCCTTCTCATGTGTTGAGAATCCCTCTCCTTAAAAGAAAAGCACCCCTTAGACACTCTCTACTCACTCTAGGATCAAAGGTTTAGCAAGCCGAAGTTTCTAGTTCTCTCAAAGTTCGAGAAAGAGTCCGAAGGTTGAACCCTCAGGTGGATCCATCTTCGACGGAAGAAGGCGACGAGGAAAGAACCATCAACCTCTACAAAGTTTGAAGAAGAAGGAGTTCAAGTTTAGGTATAACCATTTTTCCGAGTAGCTAACTCTCTTTAGCTTGTTTGCTAGTTTTAGTTTAGGAAAAGATCCCGACTTTGTTAGTCCATGTTGCCCCATGCGCTAAAAATTTGATTTTTATACCGTTTCCGCCTCCCCGTAAGAACCGAGGGTCGCAATATGGACTTTCAGTGGTATCAGAGCCTAACTAAACTTAAACTAGCTTGGTAGCGAAGTGTATGGAAGTTCGAAACCGAAAAATCACAAAACCGGTAAATCCAAAACCCTAAGTTTCTGTTGAAATTTTTTGTGCTCTAAAAGTAAAACTTTTTACTCCTAAAATCGTCTCAGGGTTTTGTGAGAACACCCACGAAAAACGATCCCATGATTCATTCAAACCGCCGCGGATCCGCGGCCTAATCTATTCTCTTAGCCGCGGATCCGCCGCCGTTTAGCCGCTTCATGCGATCCTGTTTTGTGCAGTGTTCTTCTGGTAGGGTTTTGGGATTTTTAAAATATGTTATATGTGCCCAGATTTTCCAGAAAAGAAATTTACTTTTGGGGTCCTATAAATCCGTATTTTTTTCGAACTTCGCTACACTTTGGCTATATTGGTTATATCTGTGATGTTTGTATGTATTGAACGTCGGCTAATCGCTATAAGTCGATTAGTCGGGGTTATACATCTCTGTGATCTGTGTTTGATATTGGAATGTGGATATGAATGTGTTGGACTGTCGCGGGTGAATAGCCGGGGTGGATGTGAGATGAGCTTTTGTTTTTCTTTCATTCATTTGTAAATGTAAATTGATGTAATAATATTATTTGTATGGCCGCACAACCGGGTCGGGGTTGTAGCCGTCATTGTATAATTCTTTTTACTGTTTATGCTCCTAGGATAGACCCATGGAGGGGTGCATAAACTACCGGGTACTTGGCGGGTAGTTTGCCGCACCCGTAGGGGTCTTGGGTGGGGTATTTGCTATTCACCGAGACCGTGTAATCCGCTTTTTGTTGCAGGCTCGAACGGATTGCGGATTGCTAGTATATCCAATGTATTCATCTGTGATCTGTAATGTCTATCATTGCTTTTATATTTAGGCGTTGCTTATGTTTTACAGCCGCGCTAGCCCAGCCCCCGCTCTGTCGTTAGTTAAGTAACCTAACGAGTGATGACGGGACCCCGTGGCGAATGCGAATGGCATAAGCGTACGTCATATTTTGGTTGTTTTCTGCAATGGTAGGATTAAATGATGGGACGCATTAAAAGAACTAATGCAAGAATATCACGCATTAAAAGAACTAATGCAAGATAATAAACCAAGTTAAAGTCGTTGGAACACTTTCGAAAAACCACTCGGTTCTTTTCAAAACTAACTTTTAAAATGCGGAGCTTGAGCCACTCCTTCTAAAAGCTATCTCGTTCCATCGATTATATCAAGTTCACTACGTTCACGGTTTCGCCAAAACCATTCGTAGCCCTCCGTCGTTTCGTATGAATATTCAATAGTATTCAAGCTATGTTTGTTGACCTTCGTCAAGGCATAGAGATTGGTAGCTGTTGGGTGTTCATATGTAGCATAGATAGATGCGTTGGTTTAGGACAGTCATATTGCCTTGTTGACCTTCGTCAAGGGTATATACTGGTGGGTTCAAATTAACCTGGATAATGACGGGCAGAACTTGACATGTGACTTATGATTTGTTGACCTTCGTCAAGGTCATAAGAGCATGGGGCAAAAATCCACATCGGGAGTTTCATAAGTACTGAAACTTGCTAGATTTGCATACCATTTGGAGTGTGATGATTCTGGTAGGATTCCTTCAGTTTCGTCACGCGATGATATTTGGATCCCGATCCTACTGTGAGTATATGCTACTCCTCGGGAAATTTCTCACTAAAACGATCAATGCTATAAACCTAGTAGGTGCCTAGAAAGGTGTTAGCGGGGCTACGCCCCCAGGAAAAAGAGGTTCTTAAATTAAGGAACTTCGCGAAAGCGTTGGAAAACCTCCCTCGAAGTACCGACACTGGCCTGGCTGAACGGTTAAGCAAGTATTATGCGGTGGGATTGATCCCGGCTAATTCTTCCTTTGTGGTTTGAGGAGAGATTCGAGAGACAGTGGGAGCCATCCTGTTTAGACAAATTAAAAACCATTCTAAACTTGCAAGAGCATCATGCTAAAGTGTTTCTTCTCTCCCCCCTGCAGCGACCAAATCGAAATGACTGGACTTAAGTTACTTCTAGATAAAAACATACTGACAGGGCCAAACTACAAAGATTGGCTCAGGAATGTAAAATTGGCAATCACTTACGACAAGCTGGGGTATCTTCTTACCACCAAAGCTCCCCCCGTCCCAGGTCCCACCTCCAGCGTCGCGGATAAGGAAATCCGTAAGACTTGGGAGATTGATTGCGCGAAGGCCAGGTGCCTCGTGCTTACCTCTATGGACAATGAACATCAGAGGAGGCATGAGAATATGGCCCTCGAGTCCATATTTCTCCATACAAAAGAACTGTATGGAGAGCAGTCTCGTATCGCAAGATACGAAGTGTCGAAGAAGTTATTTTCGACAAAGTTGGCCGTCGGATCATCGGTAGCGGACCACGTGCTTAAGATGATTGGCTACACTGAGGAGCTCGCGGAACTTGGGACCACGTTGGACAGTGAACTCTATACGGATTTAATTCTCCAGTCCCTTCCTTCCACTTACGCCCAGTTCATACTGAATTTCAACTTGCAAGAAAAGGAATTTGAACTTTCAGAACTCCTCAACATGCTGAGGAGCGCAAAGGGCACCCTACAGAAGGGTAGGGAAACACCCGCTTTGTTTGTAGGAGGATCTTCTTCCTCTAGGTCCAAGGCGAAAGCCAAGGGAAAGAGGAAGAAAGCCCCCGCCAAACCAAGGGGCGGTGTTAGTAAAGTGGGAACGAAGGGAAAGGAAAAGGCAACAAAGATAGCGGGGAAGCTTGTGGGTAAAGAGGAATGCTTCTATTGTCACAAGAGTGGACACTGGAAGAAAGATTGCAGGGCTTGGAAAGCCAGGACACAGGAACTGAAGCAGGTTGCGGCTTCAGCTTCAGGTGTGTATGTTATTGAAAACTGTCTTTCTATAAACTCCACTTCCTGGGTATTGGATACTGGATCAGGATCTCATATTTGTAATTCTTTGCAGGCGTTGAGAAACCGTAGGTTTTTGAAGGCAGGTGACATGACCCTCAGAGTTGCGAACGGAGCTAGCATGGATGCTAAAGCCGTGGGGGACTATCACCTGGGGATGTCAGATGGGCATGTTTTGGTTTTGCGTAATTGTTTTTTTGTACCCAACGCAACTTGTAATATCATTTCTGTATCTTTGGTTTCTAAAGAAGGTTATGAATTTGCGTTTGTAAGTAATGTTGTAAACATTCACCTTAATCAAGTTCTGATTGGGTCAGGTACACTGAGCAATGGTATATACGTATTAAACCAACCACAGATTTTCAATATCCAGAATACACACAAAAGAAAGTCTCCTGATATCAATCAGGCTTTCTTATGGCATTGTAGACTGGGTCACATTAATGAGACACGGTTGACTAAGTTACATAAAGAAGGATACTTGGATCCGTTCGAGTATCAGTCTTATGCCACTTGTGAATCTTGTCTCATGGGAAAGATGACAAAGACTCCGTTCACTGGACACGGAGAAAGAGCGAGCGAGCTCTTAGGACTCATACACAGTGACGTGTGTGGTCCAATGTCTACACATGCACGAAGCGGTTATTCATACTTCATTACTTTCACAGACGATTTCTCTAGGTATGGACATGTCTTCTTAATGAAGCACAAATCCGAGGCCTTTGAGAAATTTCGGGATTACAAGAATGAAGTTGAAAAACAAACAGGCAAAAGTATTAAGATTCTAAGATCGGATCGAGGTGGTGAATACTTGAGTGCCGAGTTCCTGGACTATTTAAAAGAGAATGGAATTCTCTCTCAGCGTACTCCTCCATACACTCCGCAACACAACGGTGTATCAGAAAGGAGGAATCGAACCCTATTGGATATGGTTCGTTCCATGATGAGTAAGGCTGAGTTACCGCGATCTTTCTGGGGTTATGCACTAGAAGCAGCTGCATACCTCTTGAACAAGGCTCCAACCAAGACTGTGCCTATCACCCCATATCAGATGTGGAGTGGGAAGAAACCCTGTCTTAAGTACCTTAAGATATGGGGATGTCCAGCTTTTGTAAAAAAGCAGCATGCGGACAAGCTCGAAGCACGTTCAGTACAGTGTAAGTTTGTGGGATACCCAAAGAACTCCAGGGGGTATCTGTTCTATTCCGCTGAGGAACAAAAGGTTTTTGTTTCTCAACATGCCCGCTTCTTGAAAACTGAGTTTTTGGAAACCCAGATAAGTGGGAACGCAATAGAACTGGAAGAAATTCCAGAACCACAAGCTATTACTGAAAGCTTGGAAGAGCCAGTGAGTTCAAAAGAACAGGACATTCCTACACCGCTCCGCAGGAGTAGTAGGCAGTCTCATCCGACCGAGAGATACTACGGTTTTCTCATAGACGGGGATAGAGAGGATTGCATCATAGATTATGATGAGCCTACTAGCTTCCAGCAGGCCGTTCAGAGCGTTGACTCGGTAAAATGGCTGGATGCAATGCGGACCGAAATGGAGTCCATGTACACCAACAAAGTATGGACGTTGGACATTGCTCCAGACGGGGTAAAACCCGTAGGATGCAAGTGGATCTTCAAAAGGAAGATTGGTGTAGATGGACAGGTTGAGACCTATAAAGCTAAACTTGTAGCAAAGGGTTTCCGTCAAAGACCTGGCTTGGACTATGACGAAACCTTTTCTCCAGTGGCTATGCTGAAATCCATTCGGATCCTTCTTGCCATTGCTGCCTTCCACGATTATGAGATTTGGCAGATGGACGTAAAAACTGCTTTTCTAAATGGAAATTTAGAGGAGTGTGTCTATATGGATCAGCCAGAGGGTTTCATTCAGAGTGGGAGCAGCGGAAAGGTGTGCAAGTTGCTTAAGTCCATCTATGGACTAAAGCAGGCATCGCGGAGTTGGAACATCTGTTTTGATGAGACGGTCAAGGAATTTGGCTTTATCAAAAATCCAGATGAACCATGCATCTATTGTAGATTTGTAGCGAGAACTGTAGTATTCCTCGTTTTATACGTGGATGAAATTCTCTTAATAGGAAATGACATTCCTATGCTACAATCTGTCAAGGGGTTCTTGTCACACAGGTTCTCCATGAAAGACCTGGGTGATGCCTCATACATCCTGGGGATCCGGATCCATCGTGATAGATCCAAGAGGATATTAGGACTTTCTCAGTCCAGGTACATCGACACCGTACTGAAAAGATTCAGTATGGAAGATTCCAAGCGCGGTAACCTACCGGCTTGTCACGGGATCACCCTCTCTAAAGAGATGTCTCCCAAGACTGATTTGGAGAGGGATCGCATGTCTATTATACCCTACGCTTCTGCGGTAGGCTCTATAATGTATGCGATGTTGTGTACCAGACCGGATGTAGCTTATGCACTGAGTGTAGTAAGCCGGTATCAGTCAAACCCTGGGGAGAAACACTGGATAGCAGTAAAGAACATTCTCAAGTACCTGAGAAGGACTAAGGAGATGTTCTTGGTGTATGGCGGAAAAGACCTCCAGATCGAGGCCTTTGCTGACTCCAGCTTCCAGAGTGACAAGGATGATTCCAAGTCCATGTCGGGTTTTGTCTTTACCCTCAATGGAGGGGCGGTGTGTTGGAAGAGTTCCAAACAGGAAACCGTTGCAGACTCGACGATGGAAGCGGAATACATCGCTGCATCTGATGCCGCAAAAGAAGCTGTCTGGATAAGGAAGTTCTTGAAAGAACTTCAGGTGGTTCCGTCCATTATTGACCCAATACCTCTGTATTGCGACAACAACGGGGCTATAGCTTTAGCGAAGGAACCCAGGTCCCACCAGAGATCCAGGCACATCTTGAGGCGGTATCACCTGATCAGGGAGATCGTGGATCGCAAGGAGATCGAGGTTCGGAGGGTTGCTTCAGAAGAAAACACTGCAGATCCATTCACCAAGGCCCTACCCCAGACTCAGTTCGAGCGGCTAATCGAGATGATAGGTCTTCGATACACCAGTACACGGCCTTAGTGCAAGTGGGAGATTGTTAGTGTATATGCCCTAGAGGCCATTACTGTATCATACTAGTTTGTATATTACTTAATGGAAGCTTGGGATATTCACCTTGTATAAACAATCTTGCTCAATATAGTAGTATGCTACTTGGTTTGTTTCTACTTCAATGTGTACATGTGTTTATTTTGCGATATCACCTATACGCATTAGTGGAGCCCTTAGGATCTTTGCTTGATTACCAGCGTTGTGATGGCAGTCACACTAGTGGGGGCTGGGTAATCTATAAGCACATCCTTATACAGGTCCCTAGTCGCAGGACTATCGAGACAGGGCATCGATACTCCGGAGTAGACTAGCGTATGCGCTTCTCATCCCAGTGTGGGAGATGGTCTGTCCCACAGCCATCAGTACGTCGTACTGGAGATAGTATACGGGTGCTCGTTAGGTTACGAGTACACTGGACAGGACTCGTCGGGAACTGACAGGTTGGTATTATACCTATCGTCAGTTATCAGTTCCCAGGTGGCATGAGTACAGCTTAGTCCGCTGACTTGACACTGGCACTTCGCCTCGAGTGTGTTCCCACTGCACTTTGATCACTACCCTACCACGGCTCAAAGGAGTCGTGCAAACAGGTAGTGGTTGGGTGCAGTCCCGAAGCACTTGGAGGCAGTGACGGTTAGACAGGATTCGTCTCTCCCGGTATTCGGGGTTGACATCGCGCAGTGTCTAGGAGAGCCATTACACGAGTAGTCCCTGGCCAGGGCAAGCGAGATATACTGGTAGGCTTCCAGTGTTATCTCAGGGTGTTTTGGGCTTCACTCCGACACGACTTGTACCGCTATTGGGGGACTGACGTTTTACCGCCCCCTAGGCCCGACATGCGATGTATCAGACGAACAGACCGGACTGTACGGAGAATGTCACATTCAGACTCAGTAGGAGTTCAGATGGGGTTCACCTCGTCAGCCTTCTTGTCGGCATCTACCTGGGGACCGTTACGCACAGCTAGTGCCGCTTGCGGTCTGTGGTTAAACCCACTGCCAGCGTAGTGTCGAGTCTTTAGAGTCCCACACAGAGGGTATTCGCCTCTGGGCAAAATGAGTAGAGGTCGCATGGTTTTGCGGCAGGGTTCGTTCTCATCCGCGCACTTGTGCACGTTTGGAGTCCGGACGGATTATACTAGCAGGCTCTGGTTTGAGCCAGATACTGGTATATGTTTTGGGGTTGCTTTTATATCTCGGTATTCTTGTTCCTCGGAACGAGAATGCAGGTGTGTATGCACAGTTGCTTGAGGCGGAGGATGAGGTATTTCATTAGGGTTTCGGAACGGGTGCGTATGCACAGTTGACAGTCGTCATTTTCCAAACCCTAATAGATTTATGAAATATCAATTAATAATAGTAATTAAATTAAATATTGTTATGGTTTATTTTTGTTGACTTGTTGACCATGGTTGACTTGTTGACCATGGTTGAATGTTGACCACCATCATTGCTTTGCAAGGATACTCCTTGATTCTTGCTTACACTCATTTATTGAAAGAATGATAGTGGTCATTCCAAAACAACCATCAACTATTCTCATTTCAATTATTATTATTAATTAGATAATTCCTTTTCTTTTAGTTATGGTTGCAAAAGAAAAGAGCTCATTCTATCATAATCATTCTCTCTCCTCACTTCATCTTCTTCTTCCTCTAGCCAAAGGAGAATCCTTCTCATGTGTTGAGAATCCCTCTCCTTAAAAGAAAAGCACCCTTTAGACACTCTCTACTCACTCTAGGATCAAAGGTTTAGCAAGCCGAAGTTTCTAGTTCTCTCAAAGTTCGAGAAAGAGCCCGAAGGTTGAACCCTCAGGTGGATCCATCTTCGACGGAAGAAGGCGACGAGGAAAGAACCATCAACCTCTACAAAGTTTGAAGAAGAAGGAGTTCAAGTTTAGGTATAACCATTTTTCCGAGTAGCTAACTCTCTTTAGCTTGTTTGCTAGTTTTAGTTTAGGAAAAGATCCCGACTTTGTTAGTCCATGTTGCCCCATGCGCTAAAAATTTGATTTTTATACCGTTTCCGCCTCCCCGTAAGAACCGGGGGTCGCAATATGGACTTACAAGAGGAAGATGCCCAACGGGAGAATGGAGACGGCCGGCCTTGGATACGTTCGGTCCAATAAAAATGAGCGATTCCATGGATGCCATGTCATAAATAATTTCGGTGGAGAAACGAATGCATTTCCAGATGGCGTTGATGTCAAACCAGAGCAAGATCCCGCCGTGACAATACCAAGCCCATCATTCGAAGAACAGATTGACAAGCTGATAAGAGAAGCGGGTCAAAAGGTTCGGGACGACCACAGCCGTGAAATGACCATTTACAAGAAAGCCAAGACACAACGCCTCCTTCAGCAGGCTATGGAGGATGACGATCCCTTGCACCCCCAACCCGCTGTTCGCTCTCATGGCAAAAAGAAAGCCCGACGTAGAAACAACAGCAAGGTCAAGAACGGGGACGGCATTCCAAGACGGCAAAGCGGATCCAAGAAGCCACACGAGCGAGGAAAAGTAAGCTGGAACCTGTCTTTTATGAAGAAGATGAGTCGGGAATACTCTTTCCCTCAAGACAAGACAAGGAAAATCTTCGTCCTTGTCATAAAACATCAAATGATAGTGCTCCCGGAGTCTCGGCACCCTGAGCAAATAAACGAGGTCTATCACCCGGATTATTGCCCCTACCACAAAGTAGAGGAACATCCTCTTGAAGATTGATTCACCTTCAAAAACTGGGTTGAAGATCAGTATCAGCAAGGCAGGTTTGCTCTATCCGACAGTTGGAGGGTAGCCTCGCCACGAAAGCATGAGCCGAAAACAACCTACATTGCGAGGGAAAGTCTAGATCAGCATCGAGCTTGGAAACGAGCTCGTAACTGCCATATGATAACATTCTCAAAGGAAGGGGAGCACGAGAATATGAACGACCTCTCCTAATACTTCACAAATGAAGATGAGAACGAGGTGATCTCAGAATTTCTACCGGCACTAAAAGAGCTGGAAGATGGGATACACACCACAGCAGACAACCTGAGAAAAATCAACTTAGGGACGACAAACGAGCCAAAGCCAACGTTCGTCAGTGAGCTGCTGTCTGAGAAACAGGTAGCCACGTTAAAGGACATGCTTATACAGTATAAAGACTGTTTCGTATGGAACTATTCCGAGATGCCGGGATTAGATCCAGAGATAGCTGTGCATAAACTGGCAATATCGCCGGATGTCAAGCCAGTCAAACAGGCGCCAAGAAGAATGCGGCTCGAGCTTGAGATGAGTATCAATGCCGAATTCAAGAAGCTAATCGACTCCGGCTTCATCCAAGAAGTTCAATATCCAGACTGTATTGCCAATATCATTCCGGTAATGAAGAAAAATGGGACAGTACGCATCTGCGTAGATTTTCGGGATCTCAACAAAGCTTGTCCGAAAGATGACTTCCCAGTGCCTGTCACCGAGTTGATAATCGATAACAAATCCACCCATGAAGTCTTCTCCTTCATGGACGGATCCTCAGGGTACAACCAAATAAAGATGCATCCTGAAGACCAAAAGCACACTGCTTTCCGGACTCCGCTGGGCATATTCTGCTACAAAGTGATGCCATTCGGTCTGAAGAACGCTGGCGCCACCTACCAGAGAGCCATGATAAAGATCTTCGATGACCTTGTACATGAGATTGTCGAATGTTATGTCGACGACCTCGTGGTTAAAAGCAAATCGTGAGAGGAACACTGGGAACATTTGAAAATAGTGTTCCAGCGTCTTCGGAAATACAATCTGAAGATGAATCCTTTAAAATGCGCGTTTGGAGTTTCCTCAGGCAAATTCTTAGGATTCATTGTGCGACACCGGGGCATTGAAATAGACCCGTCAAAGATCAGGGCGATTATGGAAATGTCTTCACCAAGAACACTCAAGCAACCGCGGTCTCTCCAAGGAAAGCTCACGTATATCCGGCGATTCATAGCTAACCTCTCCGGCAAATGCCGTCCCTACAGTCATCTAATGAAGAAAGGGACCCCGTTCGTTTGGGATCGCAAATGCCAAAGCGCGCTAGACGAAATCAAGCAATATTTGCAGAACCCGCCGGTATTGACCACCCCGGTCAAGGGAAAGCCCCTCATCCTGTACACAACAGCCCTTGAAGGTTCTTTAGGCACACTATAGGCACAGGAGAACGACCAGGGGAAGGAGGGAGCTCTCTATTATTTAAGTCGAGTTCTCCTGGGGGCAGAAAACAACTACTCTCCCATTGAAAAGCATTGCCTGGCACTGATTTTCGCGATAACGAAGCTTCGACATTATGCCCTGGCAAATGAGGTTCATCTCATATCATAGGTGGATCCTCTCAAGTATTTAATGTCAAGAGCCATGCTAACAGGAAGGCTTTCCAAATGGGCTCTCCTCCTGATGGAATTCTCGATAGTATATCGACCCCTCAAGGGAATAAAAGGCCAGGCCATCGCCGACTTCCTCGCTGAACATCCGATACCTGCCGACTCCCCCATGAAATGCGAGTTGCCGGACGAACACGCGTTTGACGCAATTGACAGGGAGAAAGAATGGAATGATACCTGATGGGAACTCTACTTCGATAGAGCGTCCTCCTTGAAGAAGCGAAAGCAAAACACCCCCATGATTAAAGCCGGGGTGGGCCTTATCTTCGTGACTCCACAAGGAGGGATTATGCGTTTTTCCCTTTCCTTAACGGAGCCAAGAACAAACAATGAAGCTGAGTATGAAGCTTTGATAGCAGGTCTCGAGATTGCTGTCAATTTGGGCATTGAAAACCTCCTCATATATCGAGACTCCCAGCTGGTCGTTAGCCAAGTAAATGGCGACTACCAGACGTGCAAGCCAGAACTGATCAGGTATGGTGAAAGAGTGCAGCAATTGCTGACGCAAATCCCCTCATACACTCTGGAAAGCATACCGCGTGAGGAAAATAGCAAGGCGGATGCGTTAGCCAAGCTCGCTAAAGAATTTGCCGACGAAAACCTCGATGGCGTAAAGATCATCGTGCAAAGTCGCCGGATTCTCGCACCAAAAGAAATATCTACGAAGACGTCTAAAAGAGAGGAAGCAACCGAATAAGAGGCCTTCCAAGTAGAGGATGAAGAAAGGGCGAAGGATTAGAGAGAAGTCTTCATAGATTACTTCAAATCCCATCGAACGCTCGAAGATGCGTCGTCAAGACATCAGCTCATGAAAAGAGCCCTGTCTTTCGCCTTCGTCAATGGTACTCTTTATATGAGATCAGTCGATGATCTATGGCTGAGATGCCTAGGACCAGAAGAAGCAAAAAGGGTCGTTCAAGAAACTCATGATGGACTCTGCGGTTCCCATCAAGCCGAGCCAAAGATGAAGATGAAGATCAAAAGAATGGGCTACTATTGGCCCACAATGGTTCAGGACTGCCTCAAATATGCAAAGCAGTGTCACTCGTGCCAAATTCACGGGGACTTCATCCATCAGCATCCAAATTCGCTACATCCGATATTGGCTAGCTGGCCATTCGAAATGTGGGGAACCGATACAATCGGGCCCATCGAGCCAGCATCGTCCAGGGGACATCGGTTCATATTGGCAACAACCGATTACTTCTCTAAGTGGGCAGAAACAATACCGCTAAGAGAGGTGAAGACGGAGAACATCCTCCATTTCTTTAAGACACACGTCCTGTACCGGTTCGGCACTTCGCGACGGATTATCTCTGATAACGGGCCAGCCTACAGAAGCCATAAGATCAGCCACTTCGCAAAGCAGCGTAAAATAGATTGGAGATATTCTTCAGTTTATAATCCCCGAGCTAATGGTCTAGCTGAGGCTTTCAATAAGACCTTGACAAAGATCATAAAGAAAACGGTGTCCAGAAATAAAAAGGACTGGCACGAGATATTGCATGAAGCTCTCTGGGCCTATCGGACCACGTTCGAGACGGCCACGAACACAACGCCATTCGCGTTAGTATTCGGCACGAAAGCGGTACTTCCCTTGGAGATAGAGCTACCCTCACTATGAGTGGCGGTTCGGTACGAACTAACGGATGAAGAAAATGCCCATCTTCGGCTTGAGGAGCTCGACGCCCTTGATGAAACTCGTCTCATGGCGTAGCAAAACCTAGAAGCTTACAAAGTAAGGATGACGCGCTCATACGAAAGACTGACTAGGCCGATAACGTTCCGCCAAGGCGAACTCATGCTAGTCGTAAAAAGACCTATGATCCCTAATCGTGCTAAACGGAAGAAATTCGAGCCGAACAATGAAGGCCCGTACATCATAGACAAGGTCTACCAAGGTGGGGCCTATTTGCTCGTGGATATGCATGGCGAAAGACCCTTCTGGCCAATAAACGGCCGATTCCTGAAAAAATACTACGCCTGACGAGTCATGGCTCAGGTCAATGATAGATGACGATGCCTATATCCGCTCGCTATCCTCCCGAGTCCAAACTCTATAAGTAGTATCCGGAGAAACCTCGCCTCAAAATCCCTACGGACTGCAACGTCCTTAAATTAGCTATGGACCATAATGTCCTTAAATTAGCTATGGACCGTAATGTCCTTAAACTAACAACGGACCGCAACATCCTTAAACTAACTATGGACGAAGATGTCTTTAAACTAACATTGGACCGAGATGTTTTTAAACTAACCATGGTCCGAGATGTCCCTAAACTAACGACGACGCCACAACACGACGATGGTGAAATGCAAGTCCACAAGTCCCAGTGGCGAGGACTGCAACTCAAATCCCACCGGCAAACGAATGGGTCACATGCGGCGAAACTATTCTCGGGAGTTTCCTCGCCCAAAAAAAAGGGTATGTCCACAAGCGAAATGGGTATGGATGAAAACCCGAAAGGGCGCCATAAGTAAAAACAGCAGACTACCGGCGAGTTTGTAAAAACCCGAAAAGGCGCAATCTCGTTAAAATATGCACACTTGCAAGGTCCTCTCGACCATATAAGAAGAAAACACCTACGTGAGAGCCTTACGACTCACAAGAAAGCAACACACTTAGGGATCCCCACGATCCCTAAGGAGAAATTACACTTACGAGATCCTCATGACTCGTAAGGAGAATCCCCCTTATGAGACCCTCACGGCTCATAGGATTCAAAGGCCTTAAGTTACAGGGATCTGAACCTGTTCTTAAGCCGTCACATCCCCCAGTTTTCCTTACAAGCGGTTCAATATTAACCCTTGTATACAATCCACGGGCATGAATAAACGTTTCCCCCACCAAGTTCCACCAATGGCGCGAAATTTCCCCATTTGGCGAACGACACTTGTAAGTCCTCTCGACTTATAAGGAGAAAACACTCTTGTAAGATCCTTACGACTTATAAGAGAACACACACTTAAGAATCCTCACGATTCCTAAGGAGAAAACGAACTTACGAGATCCTCACGACTCGTAGGGTAAAATACCTTTATGAGACCCTTACGGCTCATGAAGTCAAAAGCCTTAGTCGACAGGATCCTAACCCTGTTTGCTAAGCCACCTTTGTTCGAACCAAAAAAGGCAAATGATGATTCACTCCTGGCAATGTCCCAGTGGTAGCGATGCTGATGCCTAAATCGGTATCAAATTCCAAACCCTTTCACGTCAAATGATGATTCGCTCCTGGAAATATCCCAGTCGCAGCGGTGCTGATGCCGAGATTGGTATCAGATATTGAGTTCCATACTCGCGACAAAAATCAACAAAAAAAATGCATATGAAATAGCCGAAATGATGGAGCAACTTGCAACAAAATCAATAAGTAATATATATGCATATAAAAATAGCCGAAATGTTTGGGCAACTCGCAATGAAAAGCGGTGAGTAAAGAAAAAGAAAAATAGCCGAAATGATTGGGCACCGCGAAAAAATAGCCGAAATGATTGGGCAATCGCGACTTTCGCAATATAAAAGCTGAAATGATAGAGCATTGCGGAAAGAAGTACAAAAAAAAAGAAACTTTGCCCTGCAGGTGAGATCACATTGACCCCTGTATGCAATCCATGGGCACAAACAGAAAGGGAACCATATCGTCCCACCAGGCTTCGTCAAAGGGAAGCTAGATCTCGATGGCTACATCTACAGCCAAGAAATCGACAACGGTGTTCCTTCTCGTTCCAACCAAAAGCAGATACGACGTCAGCAAAACGGAACCTCGGCAAAGTCCCATAGTTCTAAATCTCGACGGTTCTGAGACAACCTAGAGACTACCTCGGAACCATGGCAAAGTCCCTAGTTCCAAGTCTCGACGGCAACATCCACAGCCTAGTGATCAACAACAGCGTTTTTCCTCCCTCTAGCAGGATGCAAACGCGACATCAGCAAACGGAGCCATGGCAGAGTCCCTAGTTCTAAGTCTCGACGGCAGCATCCCCAGCCTAGAGATCAACAACAGCGTTCTTCCTCCCTCCACCAGGATGCAGACACGACATCAACAAACGGAGCCATGGCAAAGTCCCCTAATTCCAATCTCGACTGTTCACAGATAACCCAGAGACAACCTCGACAGTCGTCGCAATATTGCAGACACAATGTCAACCAATGAAGCCAAGGGAAAACCCTCGCTTCAGGGTCTTGACGGCAACTCAAATGAGACCTAAAAAGACTATCGGAGATCATCCCACACCAGCGCGGAGTGGTCATGACTCATCGGAGCTCCCAAACTGAGCCTAACCTCAAGTAAAAAGCGACATGGAATATCTGTAACGCTTGCTCTTTCGACGGTAATATTACCTGGAAGATTACTTGAAGACGTCTTGTCCAGCCTCCGAAAGGATCAAAGACACGACAGTCGTGGGGCTACCCGAACAGCAAGATTGCATATCGGGCAATATATCGGCCAATGCAACGGTGCGACGGGTAAAAAACCCTAGTACCACATACCCTAACGGACTTCTATTAGCAGGAGTTAACTGTGACGTTAGGAAACCCTTGCGAGAACTTCTCGATTCATCTTAACTCGTGAGGAAATTAGTGTCCTTGCGAGAACTTCTCGATTCATCTCGACTCATAGGGAAAAGCCTTAGGCAATGGGGATAAGGACCTATTTTCTAAGCACTGGGGCCCTGCAAGCCGGTCCAAGATAGGCTATTGCATACTATTCACGGGATACACTCTCCAAAGTCGAATCTCGACAAGGAAGGAAACAACCACTTACAAGTCCTCTCGACTTGTAAGAGGGAAAAATTCTCTTGTGAGATCTTTACGACTCTCAAGAGAAAACACACTTAGGAGTCCTCACGACCCCTAAGGAGAAATTACACCTACGAGATCCTATAGACTCGTAGGGAGAAAAGTCTTTATGAGACCCTCACGACTCATAAAGTTGAAAAGTCTTAGGCGGCAGATCTGAACCTGTCTTCTAAGTCATCGCTGCCCTGCAAAGGAGATCAAGATAGACTATCTACAAGATACATTTGCCAAAGGGACACTCCCATATAAAATGAAGGATGTCTTTTATTCATGAATTCAGATGAATACAAAATACATTTCACAAAGGAATCAAAATGAATACATGTTGTTCATAAACCGTAAGTTTACAGTAAAAAAAGGGGTACAATGACGGTTATTGAGGAGGATGCGTCTTCAACAAATCAGCCAGCTGCTCGCGCGCTCCTCTCAATCCTTTCTCGTGATCGGCCGTCGCGGCCAACTCCTCTTCGACTTGGGCCCGTTGTCGCAAACAAGACGAAAGCTTATCATCGGTTCCTAGTAGGGCAGCTTCGCAGTCCTGCACGACCCGCTCGGTAGATTCAAGCGTCCACCTCAGCGTCAACCCCATCCGAAATGCATCGCTGGAGATTGTCGAAGACAGCTTTTAACTGCGCAGCATTCGCTTCAACCTGGGTACGTAACCGGGCAGATTCGCTTGAAGCTACTTCATGTTCCTTTCGCCTTAGGGTCACCTCTTGTTCAAAATGGCGGATGAAAGAAACACTACTCTCAACCCACGCAGCCCACTGGGAGTTCGAAGCTAATACTTCAGGAGCGAGACAGTTGAGCTTAATCTCGTGCAGGCAAGCCTCGATCTTTCTGCAGTAATCAACCCAAGAGCCGACGAGATCTTCATCATGGATGTTCACGAGTGTCGCCAGCATTGGATTGACTTCAACAGAAAAATCCGTTGCAGAACTGAGGGCTTCGGCATCGAGATCTTCGATGAATTCGCTCAACATTCGCCGGCTATTCGCAGCGCCCCTGGAAGATGTACGTTTAGCAAAAGGCCCTACCGGCATTGGGATGCGAGACTCAAAGGGAACTGGAGCCGGTGCGATTGCTGCAAAACAAATTATGGTCAAATGTCGACTCGGGAGGTAAAGAAAATACACGAGCGATGGAGTCTACTATACCGGCTGTGGCAGGTGGCAAAATTGGGAGTACCGGAGGTGCGACTATTCTCTCGTCTCCTCATCCGATCCATGACGCTGCGATCAATATAAAGAAGACTTAGCAACAACACGGCTATTCATAAAAGAAAGAAGGAAACAATAGCTGAAGGATATACTAACCAGTACCAGGAGGCGGAATGATTTCTAACTGGAAGGAGAAATGCAAGTTCAACACCTGGTATAGATGATTAAAAAGGACTCCTGCAGAATTGCGACAATATACTGTCAATACAAGGAAGATGGTATCCACAGTTAAACTAAATAAGTCGCAAACCCATACCTTCCAACATTTGAGAGGACACGGGAGAAGACGAAGGGACGACGACCGTCAGAGCAGCGACTGGTGACGCTTCTTCAGATGGCACAACCTCGGGATTCACCGCGCCTGTACTCAAGACAAACAACATATCATTAGAAGGGCTGAACAAGATTGAAAAGCTTGAAAATAGCGACTAAGCAATTACCTGATAAATCAGGGACCGAAACCATGGCGGAGGCATCACCGGGTGTAACGGCTTCTTCGCTCTCTCTCAGAGGAGTAGATTCCGCACCCATAGCTTCATCCCCTGACTCGAAGAGGGCCGTCGTGACGCTTGCAACGCCCGTCGATACCAAGGAACCGCAGGGAGAAAGGGCAGCGGTCTAGACAGTCCCAGATTCCAGAGAGAGAGTAGCAACTTTAGGCACGGTAACCGCCAGGGTTTCACCCGTCATCCCATCGCCAAGACTTGGCCCTGCAGAAAATGCGTATGTCAAAATTCGAAGATCAAGTTCTAGTAAAAGACTCAGAATTACGTTACCTTGGAGCAGCTTTTCGGTTTCTTCCCGAGCCCGCGCGCAACCTGTCTACGGGTGGTAGACAACGCAGAGGGAACATCCGCCGAAGGAGTATCAGCAAGAGGAATGATGCTTGAGCCTGCACCCACAGCCAAACTGGCATCGCGTTCCCTCGCCACATGCTTCCTACGCTTCCTTTTGGTCTGAGCAGTAAGAAGCGATCTCCTCAAGACCTCTGATAAGGGGACATCATCGTACAAACCAAGCTCTGCCTCTGGAGCCGTTACGGCATCCTTCATCCGCTGCTTCAGCAAAGCCTCCTGCGGGGACTTTGGGAGAGCTAGGGCCACAACAGCGGGCTCCGGAAGTTTTCCCGCATCGCTGCTCGGGATCGGCACTACACTTGGAATAACCCGAGTCAAGGTAGTCCCTGCAACAAGATGAAAGAAAGGGTTAGAGCATGAATAAAGAAAGGAATAAAGGCATAATGAACGGAATTTTACCAAGGCCCAAAGAAGCGCGGAGCCTCTCTTCCTCTTCGAATGTCTTGAGGGAAGCCGCGAGAGCCTCTTTGGCAGAAATACCTATTGAAGAAGAAAGCGTCAGTAGAAGCATAATAAAAGAAGATAGCCGCGGAAGAATGTAAATGAAGTATACCTGACTTCACGATAATGATCAGTGCCGCTTCATCGCGAGCCAGTCGCTCGGTAGCCACAAGGGCAGCCTGGAGCAGTATCATTCGCAGGCGCGATGAATAAACCCTCATTGGTCCCATACTCACGCAAACCCTCACTGTAAGAAGCATGTGGCTCCTGGCCAAATATGACGTCGGCAGAAAACGACGACTTCTTCTTTTGCGAGCGAGCGCCGGCAGCCGATGACAAGAGCTTGCGCTTAACGGGCATTTTTGGGCGGCGGGTCCCGATTTCTACACCAACGCTAGACTCCGGGGACGCTGCAGCTACCGTTTCTATAGGAAAACGGGGTAGAGGCTTCTCAGGAAAGGCACGCGGGGCCACAATCGCAGCAGCTTCTCTTAAGGAAGGACAAACAGTGGTCCGTCGCTTTAAGGGGACAGCTGGATTACCAGCAGGGACCGCACCCTTGCGATCGAGCAGTATTCGCCTTTCTTCCCTAATAACAGCACCCGTCGCATGCTGGTACCACGCCACGTATGCATTCGAAGCTTTCGGAATGTAGCTCGGCTCACCGATGAGAAAGTTAGACCCGGTATTTAGCCGCATAAAGTGGTGCAGCGCGCTGCGTATACCCTCTTCCATAGCAACCGGCTCAGCTAAAAAAGCCTCAAGCGGGACACCCTGATCATAACCCAACTGTTGGGCAAAACGGTGCGGGTTATACCTTATGAAAAATGCCGATAGGCCCTGCCTGAACACTAGAAAGCCTGACCTGATTGAATACAAATGCAGAATCTCCTGAGCCTTCAATGTAGGAGCCCCGTCTTCGAAGGTATTGCGCAGCGGCTGCATTGTTTTAGTGGATTCCTTGCCAATATTTAAGACCCTATCGATGAAAGTCATGCTATCCCTGACCATACGCGGGCGAAGGACCAGACGCCGAGCCTCTCGCTGTGACGGATCTAAAGCAGAAGCTTCAACTAGCAACATAACCCGGGGGAAATTATAACTGTCATAGAAATGGGGCCGTTTGTGGACTCCAAAAGCGCCAAGTACATGTAGCTCAATCCACGACGTGAAATAGTTCAGCGGGAGATGTACGGGCTGTATCCCCGGCTGAGTGGTATCTGCCGCTAAGCTTAGACCATGATACAGGAGAGCCAGCCCAGCGATCCCGACGGCCACTCGCATCCCTGCAACCATTCGGTGAGCCGGATAGAAGACGGATGGACTCATATAGCGAGGACGCATTGGGAGCACAAACCATCTTAACCATAGGCCGATGAACCCCAAAAAGAACGTCTCTTCGTCAACGTCTGAAGCTGCGAGCTCTACAAAAGGGACGACTGAGGTATCTGGGTTGAAGAAATTTCTTAAATCCGCTTCCGCTGTCGGCTGGTTGTCCAAACCAAAACCAAAGGGATCGCCAAGCTTGGCGAATTTCGCGTCTTGTTTTGACAAGGCTTCCGGGCAAAGAAAGTGGCCGATGAAATCCGTGAAGCTGACTCCATGCCCTCCGGACTCGAGAAACAGACTCTCATAAATGTTCAACACCTTGATTAAGCTCGAAAATCGGTGTCGAATAGCATTCTCCGGAGTGAGACCCATCACCACTGATTTGGTGGCGAAGATGTACTCGTCAGGGGGAAGTATTTGCTCGTAATGTTCCCCTCTGACGGGTAGGCCCGAAATTTCTGCAAATTCCTCCAAGGAGATCGAAACTTCCCGGTCTGATAAAAGAAAGGTGTGAGTCGGGATATTCCACTGTTCCAAGAAAGCCTTGACCCACCATACGTGAGGCGCGACATACTGGAAAAGAGACGCATAGATAGCGGGGTACAACCCAAGCTTCAGCAGAAGCGACTTCCTGGCCGACAAGATTTATCGAGCCCACTGCAAGTGCCCGGCTGAATGGCGAGTAGTCAAACCTATCATGTATGCTTGTCCCTAATGGCGCGACTCGCCTTGACATATGCGCCGCCCCAAAATATCCAAAGCCATAGGCGGCTGCACGGGTATCGATCCCATAGAGGGCTGGAGGCGACCCTCCGTAGTCCAGTTAACCTCTTCCACAGCGTAATTCACCTGGGGCAAGTCAGCGTAATGAACGGCTGAAATTGGCTCCGAAGGCGCCAAGAAAAACTGCGCCGACCCTAAATGATTTGATTATACCATGACCCCCACAAGTGAAGGGACTTCTGCTCCGGGTCGTGATCTTTAATCAGTGCAAAGACTTCCCGATCCACAGGCGCGTCGGCGTAGGCACTCTCTGGACGGACAAATGGGAAAGAAGAGTCGAAAGCCATGGTACCTGCATGAAAAAAGGCGAGTGTTAGTTGCCAACACTATTCTGACACTTGGTGCTTTAAAATTGTACCACACTGCAATGCAGGAGAAAGGGAACAAGAGGGACCCACGAAATCAAAGTAACGGCTCATCATTAATGAGACAGTCACTCATTAAGGAGGAAATCCTAAGAGGCTCCTCATTTAATGAGAAGCCTCATTAGGCCAAGGAGTTGAACTCCCTCGAGAGCAGTGCTCTGCAGACAGAATTTACATCTGTCAATTAAGAAGGGAATAAAATTCCCTAAAAATTTCTAAAGAGCTGTGCTCTAAAAAACCTCCAAGATCTTTAAAGATCCAAAAAAACTCTAAGAGTTCTTCATTAACGGGTTAAGAAACCCTAAAAAAGATTTCTTTAGATCTATGATCTAAGAAGAGCAAAGCTCTATTTTAATTAACGGTTTAAAGAAACCCTAAAATACATCTTAAAAGATCAGTGATCTAAGAAGAGCAAAGCTCTGTTTAATGGGTTCGATTATGATCCTTACAAAAAATTTGGACAAAATTATAACTTTAAAAGAGTTTCCTTGGGCAGAGATCTAAGCACTGGAAAGAGAATTGAATTCTCAGAAAGAAGAAAAATGGAAGATGAACATCAGTCATCTCAAGGGCTAAAGGCCCTACTTATAGGAATAGGAAGACGATCCAACTTCCAAGAAGATCCAACAGTGGAAAAGCCGCCACCGCTGCACTCACGTGTAAGCCACGTGAGCGCAACGGTAGGGAGGCATTTGTTTCCCCCAAATAAAAGAGTAAAGCTCTGTTCAAAATTTGAAAAGAGGCAGCGTCTCGAATGCCTTGCACGAGGGCGCCAACGCCCAAAAGTTAAAAACTCTGAGGCAGCGCCTCGCGGGCCTTGCACGAGGGCGCCAGCGCCAAAGAGTTGAAAACTCTGAGGCAGCGCCTCATATGCCTTGCACAACGGCGCTGGCGACAGAACTAAAAGTTCTCTGCCGTTGGATCAAGGAGCCAACGGAGATGATAAATCATCAAAGCACAGAATTAAATTCTGATTACAGAAATACTCTTCAAATCTTTCTAAGCAAGAAAGGTTATGCTCTGTAAAACAGAGTATCTTTGGATCAAAGATCTAATGGTGGTTAAAAATCACCAAGATGCAGAATAAGCTCTGTAGGGGAAAATACTTTCCCAACCTTTCTAAACAAGAAAGATTGTGCTCTGTAAAACAGAGCACCGTTGGATCAGAGATCCAATGGTGATTAAATATCACCAAGCAACAGAATAAGCTCTGTAGGGGAAAATACTTTCCCAATCTTTCTAAACAAGAAAGATTATGCTCTGTAAAACAGAGCACCGTTGGATTAAAGATCCAATGGTGAATAAAAAATCACCAAGCTACAGACTAAGCTCTGTAGGGGAAAATACTTTCCCAATCTTTCTAAACAAAAAGGATTACTGTTGGATTAAAGATCCAATGGTGATTAAAAAGTCACCAAATTACAGAATAAGCTCTGTATGGAAAACATTTTCCCAATCTTGTTAAAAACAAGAAAAATATATTCTGTAAAACAGAAGTTCTTGGATCAAAGATCCAACGGGGGATAAAATCCCTAAATCAATTAACAAATCTCTCAATGAAAGATTTCCTTAACTGAATCAACAAATCTGCCTCTACTATATAAAGGCCCAAAGACTTCAAGTCTTGTACAGAGGAACCCCCCTCCCCCATAAACTTCAAGTTCAAAAAGAAGAGAAAGCAAAAAGAGCTTTAAAGAGAGAAGGAAGAAGAAGAACTTTCTTCAAGGTAAACAGAGATCATAGTATCTCATCTGCATACCCAAGGATTTAACCCTTATAAAAGAACATGGTTCTTTCCCCGGATCTGAGATCTATGAGACAAGTCTCCCACAAATAAGAATTTAATTCTCGTAGGGATGAATTTGTGTAACCCTTCGAAAATCGTTTAGGCAGTTTTTCGGCAAACGGCTAATTTTTCGGCTTTTTCCGTAAAAAGTCGAAATAGGTATTTTTCATTGTAGACCTAATTATACAAAATTTAGATAAGATATTACTATAATTTTGTCACTAAAATGTCACTTATAATTATCTAGTTAAATAAAAAAAAATTCGTAATTAATTATTTTTTTATTATTTTAAGCCTTTTTAAATACATTTAATTAGGGATAAATACAAATTTAATTAGGTAAATTTCTTAATTAGGAGTCTTTATAAGCTAAAATATGGTGTTAATAAAATTATATCATGACTTGCAAACTTTTAGTTTTAAGGAAGGAAATTTAATGAAAAATGAGGTAAAATAAGGGTTTTTTTGTAAAATGTTGAAATGAAAAGTATTAAATGATATCATATGATGTTTTGTGGACCTAGAAACTTCCTTAAAATTTCCCCACCTCCTCCTAAAGCTGCAGCCGACCCTCTTGCTCCAGAATTTCTTCATTTCCCCACTTCATTGTGCTTCATTTTCTTGCTAAAATCCTTTAAAAATCAACAAATTTCCACCTCCATTCAAACCCAAACCCTAATCCCATCTCTCTTCAACCCAAATGAGTTCAAAAACTTGATGAAAGGAGGCTTCTTGGTGACTTGATCATGCTAGGATTCAATTGGGGAGGTAAAAATTCTAAACTAGTTTGCTTACTTATGGTTTAATTGTGCTAGAATTTCAATTCTAAATATTAGTTTAGTAGTAAATGTTTGATTAGGAAAAATCAAGAGAAGGTTTTGATTTTAGAAATTAGGGTTTGTAGCATAATGCTTGGATTATGTTAGGGATGGTTATCTAGGTGATTGGAGTGGTTAATTGTGTATTGGTATGCTCGCTAAAACGACAAATTTCAATGTTTGTATCGATTTGGTTTGAAAATCGCTTACTAGATTTTTACGAAAAATAGTATGCGTTCAAATTACGTTAGGTTAGCAATATTATTAGCTTCGTATAGGATTATTAGAGTGCGCGAACACGGGGTTTCGTCTAGTCGTGTTGTAGTTTTGTCGATTTCCCTGAAATGACGATTTTAGCTAAAAATTAGCGATTTTCGTGCGTTTTCCCGCGCACCGAGGGCGTGCTATGATTAATTTGAGAGCGTCGATAATTGTATATAGTTACTTGCATCGTTTTAGGTGTTGTAATCTTATGCTTGGTATTGTGCAAATTTAGGATCGGTCGGAGAAACATCGGACACGGCGCGCAAAGGCAAAGCGGTGGCCGGATCAGATTAGCAGGGATTTCTGGTGAGTAGATATATTCATCTATGTGGGAATCGTCTGGATGGCGTGAGGCCCCCTCCCTAGTTAGGATTACCCTACTTTATGCATTAATTATATTGTTAGCTAGCTTATCCATTTATATACATGGCATACCCTCACAGCTAACCCTATACTAGATTGCATGGACATTCATATGACATTCATATATACATATGCGATATCATTTCGTAGGACACGAACACCTTACCATTGGCATCTATTGCACGCACACTATTCATGTGACACACACGCCTTTGGTATTTGCCATGCCACGTGCACTATAAAACCTGTTTAGCTTAGTAACGCCATTGCATTCATGCATGATATTTGAGATTGTATCGCATGCATATACCTCGCATTACTATCATATTTACATAGATTTCTAGCCAAACTCTCACATCATATACATTGATATCATAGACACTTATCATATATAACATGTGGACATTATGATTTCTTGAGGATTTCAGTTTGCTGCGATTTCTGGATTTTTTTTTGGGGAAAACCGCAAGAATTTAACAAAGCTTATATTTATCATTTTTAAAACAAAGTTGCGGTTTTCTCGTGACGTATGTGTCGTCCACCATGAGTTTTCATGTTTTCTGTTGGATTTCGAGACCCGATTCGAGGAGTGGATGAACCGTCTCGGGTACATGGTGGGCCCGGTATGGTATCCCGGGGCAAGAAGATCGAGTTGTAGACGATGAGCCTGGCAGGGGAAGACTACCTACCGGTGATGTCTGGCGCGGCGGATATCCGGAGGATACCGACCGTTGTCGTGAGATTTATGATATGGGCCGATCCGGACTGACGGAGCCCGATATTGAGACAGATATGATTCCTATTTGGTGTCGATGCTTGACACGGGTTTTCAGATGATCTCTTGATGATATTTAGCTATTATACAGACATACACTTTCTAAAAGTTAAGAATGCAGTAACTTTAACATTCTAAACACTTAAAGAGTTAGAAAAGATATTGCATACCTGTGCATGCATACTAGAGTTATTATATCACATATGGACATACATGTTGTTCCGCATTGCGTGCATTCTTACGATTGCCTTAGTAGATGTTATATTTACTCACGAGCTGGCAACTCACCCCCGTTGTGCCACAGTGTCTTGCAGGTCGGACCCGTCACCTTTGTAGCGGCGGGCTATCTTGTCATCAGTTTCTTTTGCTCAGACTCGCGACATCGCCCGTAGGTGGGTTGCGAGTATACTTTATTCCTTTTTGCTTTATCATTGTATCTAGTATTCTCCATCTACCACTTGTATTGTATATGCGACCTAGTGATGAGACTGAGAGATTTGTATATTTGTGGTTTCTTTTGGGTCGAGCTCATTTGAGCCGACGGGTGTTTTCTGGTATTTGCATCTCTTTTATGCTCTTTTTCTTGATATTACTATTATATTGCATGTGGTTGTGATCCGCCTTGGACGAAGAGCTAGCTCCCGCTTGGGGATGCCATTTTTATAATTACAGGTTTATTATCTTGTTGTACCCATTTTGGGGGATAGAAAATACAGGGGAGACTCTGCCGAAATTTTCGGGAATTTTTGATGTTCTTTTTTTGGATTCTATGCAACTTAATTGATTTCAAAACCGTTTTCATTTAAGGTTTTCCTTCACTCTCTTTTGATTTTGGGTTAGATTTCTGGGCTTTGGCTGACTTAGGTTACGGTACGCCTTTAGACGTCTCGTAATCTAAGTGCCAGTCACGTTCCGTACTTTCGGGTCGTGACAAAGTTGGTATCAGAGCGTAGGTTTTACCTTTCTGAGTGTAGGACGACCTTGGTAGATGGAGTAGGTGACTTAAGCAGAGTGGCGTAGCGTGGGTATGATCCGCGGCATACTTACGATACGGTACTCCGCCTAAGTGACCTTAGGACATAATTGCTTGTATTTCCTTTCTTGATTCCTTGCATTCCTTGATTCAATTGCAATGTCCTTATCAGTCCTGTTTCTTATTCCAGCTTCGATGCCGCCAAAGACTACGAGAGCTCAGCGGGCTGCCGCTAGGGATGAGATTCGGGCAGGCTCGTCTGAGGCGAGGATCGAGCGGGAGGATACGCCTACCCCTCAGGGTCCTACTGATCCGCCTTATCCAGACCGTATTGCCAGATTAGAGGCCGGCATGCAAGAGTTGCGGCAGATGATGGGATCTTTAGTTGAGTCCAGCCGGGCACAGAGATCCGAGGACGTTCCTTCCACCGCACAGACCACGATCATACCTGCTGCACAGATGGTCACTCCTGCTGCTACTACGGAGACTATCCCTGTTTCACTACAGGAGTTCATGAGATTGAGACCTCTAGCTTTTACCGGTACAGATGCGACAGAGGACCCACATGCATTTCTCGATAGGATGGCACGGATTGGCCGTTCGTTGAGGTGTTCTGATGATAAATTGGTGGAGTTTACGAGTTTTCGTCTGGAGGGTCTTGCCCAGACATGGTACGACTCAGTAGAGAGAGGCCGAGCTGCAGGTCTGCCTTCTATGACCTGGGATGAGTTTACAGCTGCATTTCTTGCCCGTTTTCTTCCGGAGAGTGTCCGAGATGCTCGAGCCCGCAGTTTTGAGTCTCTGCGCAAGACTCCTGGGATGACAGTGTCGGAGTATGATATACAGTTTACCCAGTTGTCTCGATATGCTCCGTACCTAGTCGACACAGAAGAGAAGAGGATAAAGAGGTTTGTACGAGGGCTTGATACACAGCTATTCCTTGCCATCGGCACCCAGCACTTTGATACATACGCAGCCGCGATGGACGCAGCCTTACTTTTGGAGGAGCGTATTTCTGAGACTCCAGTCGTTTCTGGGCCGAAGAGGATCCGTACTGATACGCCAGCTCAGCGGCAGATGGGCAGACATCGTGATAGATTATTTCCGAGAGATGGCGGAGGCAGAGGATTGAGACGAGGTCAGTTATTTGGTTCATATCCACAGACCCAGCAGTCGTCTCCAGGATGTTTTCGGTGTGGGAGTCAGTACCACCGTATCAGAGACTGTACCATGGGACGCCAGGGCGCGGCGACAGTTCCGCATGTGACTTTACCACCCTCACCACCTTCTCAGAGAGCTTTACTTCCTACTCCTGATGATGCTCCACGTCAGCCAGATGCTTCTAGAGGCCGTGGGCGTGGCGGTCCAGTTCCGAGAGGACGAGGTGACAGAGGCAGAGGCCGAGGTAGAGGCAGAGGACAGCCATCTATTAGTGGTGGACAGGCCCGAGTGTTCGCGTTGACTCCTCAGGATGCACAGGCATCCAATGCCGTCGTGACAGGTACTCTGCCAGTATGTTCTTTTTATGCACGGGTATTATTTGATCCAGGCTCCACACATTCCTATGTATCCACGTATTTTGCACCGAGGTTGGGCCGAGAGTCTTGTCCGTTAGATCAGCCGCTTGTCGTTATTACCCCGGTAGGCGAGTCTTTTGTTGCCCGTTTTGTATACCGATCTTGTTCCGTTCGTATCGGGGAGAGAGATTCTTCAGTAGATTTGATTCTCCTCGATATGCTAGACTTTGACGTTCTTCTTGGTATGGACTGGCTAGCCACCTGTTATGCATCCGTGGACTGCCGTGAAAAAGCAGTCAGATTCAGTTTTCCTGGTGAGCCGGTTCTTATTATTCAGGGAGATCGTAGCGCTACCCTTCCCAGCTTGATTTCTTCTCTTCGCGCTGGTCAGCTCTTAAAGAAAGGGTGTCAGGGATTCTTAGCTTATGTTTGTGATACTAGCTCCACAGAGGTTCCTTTGGACCAGGTCCCTGTTGTGAGAGAGTTTCCTGATGTATTCCCTGACGAGCTGCCTGGTCTGCCACCAGAGCGCGAGATTGAGTTCTGTATTGACTTGATCCCTGGCACGGGGCCCATCTCTATACCGCCTTATCGGATGGCCCCGGCAGAGCTGAGAGAGCTAAAGGATCAGTTACAGGACTTGCTGGACAAAGGGCTTATCCGACCGAGTGTGTCACCTTGGGGTGCTCCCGTCTTGTTTGTTAAGAAGAAGGACGGAAGTATGCGCTTATGCATTGATTATCGTCAGCTGAACCGGTTTACTGTGCGGAACAGGTATCCCCTACCCCGCATTGATGACTTATTTGATCAGCTCCAGGGTGCAGGGTTTTTCTCGAAGGTTGATTTACGATCAGGTTATCACCAGTTGCGGGTTCGGAAGGAGGATATTCCGAAGACCGCCTTCCGTACTCGTTATGGTCACTACGAGTTCTTGGTGATGTCGTTCGGGCTCACCAATGCCCCGGCAGCTTTTATGGATTTGATGAACCGCGTATTCAGGCCGTATCTCGATCAGTTCATCATTGTGTTCATTGACGACATCTTAGTTTATTCTCGGAGCCGGGAGGAGCATGAGCAGCACTTACGTATCACATTGCAGACTTTGAGGGAGCATCAGCTGTTCGCCAAATTCTCCAAGTGCGCATTCTGGCTAGACAGTGTCGACTTCTTGGGTCATGTGGTGACGAGAGAGGGTATTTGCGTGGACCCGAAGAAGATCGAGGCAGTTCAGCGTTGGCCTAGACCGGTATCAGTCACAGAGGTTCGCAGTTTTCTAGGTCTGGCCGGCTATTATCGACGTTTTGTCCAGGATTTCTCCCGCATTGCTGCACCGTTGACCGGGTTGACCCGGAAGGGGGTTCCTTTTGATTGGACCCAGGCATGTGAGGATAGCTTCCAGCAGTTGAAGACTCGTCTGACTACTGCACCAGTGTTAGCATTGCCTTCAGGATCAGGCGGGTTCGTCGTATATTGTGATGCTTCTAGAGTGGGGTTGGGCTGTGTATTGATGCAGCACGACAGAGTTATCGCGTATGCTTCTCGGCAGCTGAGGAAACACGAGCAGAACTACCCCACCCATGATTTAGAGATGGCTGCAGTGGTATTTGCACTTAAGATCTGGAGACATTACCTATACGGTGAGTCCTGCCAGATATTCACTGACCACAAGAGTTTGAAGTATATCTTCCAGCAGCGAGACCTGAACCTGAGACAGCGCCGTTGGATGGAGTTGGTGAAGGATTATGACTGCGAGATTTTATACCATCCGGGCAAGGAGAATGTGGTGGCAGATGCTTTGAGTAGGAGGCCTGGAGGTAGCTTATCTTGTTTGAGCGCAGTGCAGATGCAGTCGACGGCGGATTGGCAGGTGTTATGTGATAGCAGAGTGCAATTCGAGTTTACTCCTACAGGAGGACAGCTGGCCCATTTCAGAGCATGCCCACAGTTACTTGACCGTATCCACGAGGCACAGTCCGGCGATGCCCGTATCTTAGAGATTATTGAGCAGATTCGGCAGGGCAGAGTTTCTGAGTTCGTGATTGATGATCAGGGGATACTTCGATTTGGGACTCGACTGTGTGTGCCAGATTCAGAGGGACTGAGGCGTGATATTCTCGAGGAGGCACATAGATCCGTATACAGTGTGCATCCAGGTTCCACCAAGATGTATCGTGATTTGAGAGAGGTTTACTGGTGGGACGGGATGAAGAAGGATGTTACAGACTTTGTGTCGAGATGCCTGACTTGTCAGCAAGTCAAGGCTGAGCACCAGAGACCAGCCGGCGAGTTACAGCCTTTGCCCATTCCTGAGTGGAAGTGGGAGCAGGTCTCTATGGACTTCGTGGTGGGTCTACCCAGGACCAGTCGAGGGTACGACTCTATTTAGGTGATTGTGGATCGACTGACGAAAGCAGCTCACTTTCTGCCAGTAAAGACCACTTTTGGATTTTCTCAGTACGCCCAGGTTTATATTGATGAGATAGTGCGACTGCATGGTGTTCTGACTTGCATCGTGTCCGACCGTGGCACCCAGTTTACCAGCCGATTGTGGCAGAAACTCCAGGAAGCTTTGGGCACCCGATTGAGTTTTAGCACAGCCTTTCATCCTCAGACTGACGGTCAGTCGGAGCGTACGATTCAGACTCTTGAGGACATGCTTAGAGCTTATGTTTTGGATTTCGGTGGTAGCTGGGATCGTCATTTGCCTTTGATCGAGTTTTCCTACAATAATAGCTTCCAGGAGACAATTCAGATGGCACCTTTTGAGGCTTTATATGGGAGGAGATGTCGATCGCCGGTATGTTGGACAGAACTCAGGGAGAGCAGTATTTTGGGGCCGCAGATCGTACAGGAGACGACCGAGAAGATACAGCTGATTCGGGACAGGATGAGAGCGGCACAGAGCAGGCAGAAATCATATGCTGACAGGCGCCGTCGCCGACTCGAGTTCGCTGTTGGCGATCATGCTTTCCTGAAGGTCTCTCCGATGAAGGGTGTGATGAGATTTGGGCGGAAAGGGAAACTGAGTCCTAGATATGTTGGTCCTTTCGAGATCCTAGAGCGTGTTGGTCCAGTCGCTTATCGGTTAGCTCTTCCGCCCAGCTTCCCCGATGTTCACCCCGTATTCCATGTCTCGATGCTCCGCAAGTACCTTCATGATCCTTCCCAGGCGATTCAGCACCAGACGATCCAGTTAGAGCGTGATCTTTCTTTCACCGAGCAGCCGGTTGTCATCTTGGATCGGCAGGTGAAGAAATTGAGGTCGAAGGTCATACCGTCTGTCAAGGTTCTTTGGCGTGGCCCGAACAGCGAGGAGGTCACCTGGGAGACCGAGGTCGAGATGAGGAAGAGATATCCCCATCTTTTTGAAGGTACGCGTAGTTAAATTTTAAATTCGGGGACCGAATTTCTTTAAGGGGGGAAGATTGTAACCCTTCGAAAATCGTTTAGGCAGTTTTTCGGCAAACGGCTAA
This sequence comes from Agapanthus africanus, assembly GCA_030015575.1. Lineage (NCBI taxonomy): Eukaryota > Viridiplantae > Streptophyta > Magnoliopsida > Asparagales > Amaryllidaceae > Agapanthus > Agapanthus africanus. Next base: position 295,822,732 of record CM057342.1, read on the forward strand.
TTTTTCGGCTTTTTCCGTAAAAAGTCGAAATAGGTATTTTTCATTGTAGACCTAATTATACAAAATTTAGATAAGATATTACTATAATTTTGTCACTAAAATGTCACTTATAATTATCTAGTTAAATAAAAAAAATTTCGTAATTAATTATTTTTTTATTATTTTAAGCCTTTTTAAATACATTTAATTAGGGATAAATACAAATTTAATTACGTAAATTTCTTAATTAGGAGTCTTTATAAGCTAAAATATGGTGTTAATAAAATTATATCATGGCTTGCAAACTTTTAGTTTTAAGGAAGGAAATTTAATGAAAAATGAGGTAAAATAAGGGTTTTTTTGTAAAATGTTGAAATGAAAAGTATTAAATGATATCATATGATGTTTTGTGGACCTAGAAACTTCCTTAAAATTTCCCCACCTCCTCCTAAAGCTGCAGCCGACCCTCTTGCTCCAGAATTTCTTCATTTCCCCACTTCATTGTGCTTCATTTTCTTGCTAAAATCCTTTAAAAATCAACAAATTTCCACCTCCATTCAAACCCAAACCCTAATCCCATCTCTCTTCAACCCAAATGAGTTCAAAAACTTGATGAAAGGAGGCTTCTTGGTGACTTGATCATGCTAGGATTCAATTGGGGAGGTAAAAATTCTAAACTAGTTTGCTTACTTATGGTTTAATTGTGCTAGAATTTCAATTCTAAATATTAGTTTAGTAGTAAATGTTTGATTAGGAAAAATCAAGAGAAGGTTTTGATTTTAGAAATTAGGGTTTGTAGCATAATGCTTGGATTATGTTAGGGATGGTTATCTAGGTGATTGGAGTGGTTAATTGTGTATTGGTATGCTCGCTAAAACGACAAATTTCAATGTTTGTATCGATTTGGTTTGAAAATCGCTTACTAGATTTTTACGAAAAATAGTATGCGTTCAAATTGCGTTAGGTTAGCAATATTATTAGCTTCGTATAGGATTATTAGAGTGCGCGAACGCGGGGTTTCGTCTAGTCGGGTTGTAGTTTTGTCGATTTCCCCGAAATGACGATTTTAGCTAAAAATTAGCGATTTTCGTGCGTTTTCCCGCGCACCGAGGGCGTGCTATGATTAATTTGAGAGCGTCGATAATTGTATATAGTTACTTGCATCGTTTTAGGTGTTGTAATCTTATGCTTGGTATTGTGCAAATTTAGGATCGGTCGGAGAAACATCGGACACGGCGCGCAAAGGCAAAGCGGTGGCCGGATCAGATTAGCAGGGATTTCTGGTGAGTAGATATATTCATCTATGTGGGAATCGTCTGGATGGCGTGAGGCCCCCTCCCTAGTTAGGATTACCCTACTTTATGCATTAATTATATTGTTAGCTAGCTTATCCATTTATATACATGGCATACCCTCACAGCTAACCCTATACTAGATTGCATGGACATTCATATGACATTCATATATACATATGCGATATCATTTCGTAGGACACGAACACCTTACCATTGGCATCTATTGCACGCGCACTATTCATGTGACACACAGGCCTTTGGTATTTGCCATGCCACGTGCACTATAAAACCTGTTTAGCTTAGTAACGCCATTGCATTCATGCATGATATTTGAGATTGTCTTGCAGGTCGGACCCGTCACCTTTGTAGCGGCGGGCTATCTTGTCATCAGTTTCTTTTGCTCAGACTCGCGACATCGCCCGTAGGTGGGTTGCGAGTATACTTTATTCCTTTTTGCTTTATCATTGTATCTAGTATTCTCCATCTACCACTTGTATTGTATATGCGACCTAGTGATGAGACTGAGAGATTTGTATATTTGTGGTTTCTTTTGGGTCGAGCTCATTTGAGCCGACGGGTGTTTTCTGGTATTTGCATCTCTTTTATGCTCTTTTTCTTGATATTACTATTATATTGCATGTGGTTGTGATCCGCCTTGGGCGAAGAGCTAGCTCCCGCTTGGGGATGCCATTTTTATAATTACAGGTTTATTATCTTGTTGTACCCATTTTGGGGGATAGAAAATACAGGGGAGACTCTGCCGAAATTTTCGGGAATTTTTGATGTTCTTTTTTTGGATTCTATGCAACTTAATTGATTTCAAAACCGTTTTCATTTAAGGTTTTCCTTCACTCTCTTTTGATTTTGGGTTAGATTTCTGGGCTTTGGCTGACTTAGGTTACGGTACGTCTTTAGACGTCTCGTAATCTAAGTGCCAGTCACGTTCCATACTTTCGGGTCGTGACAATTTGTTCTTGTGGATTGAAGAACAGGGGAGAACAAAGAATTGAACTCTTCAAAAAAAATGCACAAAGAAGGAACAAGCGCCGAGCGCCTCACGTGTCCCTCACGCGGGCGCTGCTTAATAAAGAGTGCCTAGAACTCAGTGGTTGGCTCCTAGTGCCAAGCGCCCCACGTGCCCCTCACGTGGGCGCAAGTAAAATAGAGAGCGCTCTGCATTCAGTGGTTGACGCCTAGCGCCAAGTGCCCCACGTGCCCCTCACATAGGCGCTGTTTAACCTAAAGCGCTCTGCCCATAGAGCCTAACCCCACAAAGAGTGTTTAACACTCCATAAAAAACAAAGAAATATGGTGAGAGTCAGAGCCCATATCAATGCTTAGCATTGTTGCACATAAAAGGGACCGAGCCCAAACAAGTGTTTAACACTTTATTCAAAACTGAGTGGACTGAGTCCAAGTTGACCAAAAGTCCCTAATTCAGATCAACCGAGCCCTTGTGCTCACAATTTCTCTAAATTGGTCTTAGTCCCAAAGCTGGCTACAGATCTCCCAACCGACATTGGTTCAAGGGTACATCTTCCCACACCTCTGATACATGTCGTTGTAATTCTTCAACGTCTTCAGAGAGGTGGCGGGTCCCGACAACCAACATTTCTATGGACCGTAATGTCCTTAAACTAGCCCTTGGACCATAATGTCCTTAAACTAGCTTATGGACCGTAATGTCCTTAAATTAGCTATGCACCGTAATGCCCTTAAATTAAAACGATAGAGCCCAAATACTCTTTCGTTGGATCAAAAATGATCCCGAACCCCTGTTAAGTAGATCTTAGTCCAATATCAGATTAACGTATCATTAACAAATATTTAAGTTGATCTTAATCTCAAACAAGGTTAACGATCCTTAAATTAAACCAAACCCAAATCTAAGAAAATATGGATTTGGACTAATCCATGTCTTACGGGCAACAACACAAATTAGTCTCCGTATACAATCTACGGGCAACCAAAACAAACACAAACTCACACGACATGAAGTGACCTTCTGGAGCCGGAGAAAGTGGTTACCGTGATGCGGTAACGTAATTAACTGCAGCGGCTTGCGCATGCAGGGAAGAGTGTCCCCACAATCAAAAACCCCTCACAACGAGGGGGAATCTGACGAAGTCTGCTACAACTGCTACATCCGTCTAAACTTTCGATACACGGTGCCATAAATCAACTTGGTATCTTCGGAGAGGTGGACGGATAAATCCAAATAGTATCTGCCCCCAAATTCAGACAAGACGTTTGTCTTCCCGGTTTTCGGCGGTAAATAGAGATCAAGGCACAAAAGACAAAAAGAGTTGCCATTTTGGACCGTTGTAAATCTGAGAATATTTTGGAAATATTTTGCAAATTTGAACCTACCAAACAGAAGAAGAAAGCAACACGAGAATCCATAAGAAATACTAAGCGCTAATTCCACAATTCGGCCGCGAATCAGCGAAATTTAGCCTATATTGGCGGTGGATCCGCGGCTTTATCATGGTGTCAAGCGACGAATTTTCAGGGGTGTTTTTGTAATTGTATAAGGGCTCAGAATATTGTCCTAGAGTTTCACTTCTTTGCCTATATATACTCTAGATCTGAGCCAAACCATGGATGTTTTTTATTTTCCTTAGGATTAGTTTTAGTTTAGTTTAGTTTTCTTCTTCTTCATCTCTTCTCCATTAAAATGTAGTGAGAGCTTTTGAGTAGATAACTAATGAAGATGAGAGTTTTTTTATCATGTATTTTTATTTTCTTGCATTATATTTTAATTCTTAGTATAACTTTTATTACTTGTTTGTTAAACTAGTTGTTGTTTTTTTGTTCTACTTTTCTTCTCTTCTAATCTCTATTTTTAAGCTGTGATACTCAATGGAGTCCCTTGCTTAAGTGAAGACCCAAGTAGTTAGCTTGTAATTTTTGTTTTCATCATATTCTTCCATTCTTTCTTCTTTTCTTCTTCTTATTTTATTTTCTTTTCATGAGTAAGTAGATTACTCACTTGTTAGAATTAAGGAAGGGTGGTATGAGAGATGGAAAAATCCCTTGTGCTTCTGTTCGCCAAACAACTTGAATTGAATCTAGACCAAACAATCACAATCCTCTCCTTTATGCACGCTATAAGTGATATATAGCCGTGACCAAAGTTGAGAATTCCTTTAGATGCACACAACATGACATGTAGCTGCGGCCTAATTGGAGACTTGTTATGAATGTTTCGCCTTGGGTTGGAAATAAGAGCATGGAACGGAAGGACAAGGGGCACTATAAGTGGATTTAGCATTGGAAAGCTTGCTTAAACTCACAAATACCATTTCTATGTCCTCCTAATCCCCGTTACTTCCGATTATTCTAACATCATTTTAATAATGGCACAAAACAAACACAAGATTAATTCCTAAGTCTACTAACCAACCCTAACCCTAACAAGTTCTCTTGAACATATATACATAGCACTTAGGATATAATTGAACAACTTGGACATTCTTTATTTGACTTGTCTAAAATATGAACGAAAATACATACCATCTCTCTGTGGATCGACTCGTACTCAATCGTCTAGCTACCAAGCGAAACCAACTTGATTGCGGTAAGTAGAACAAGTAGAACGCATATCATATCCTGAAATTTCTACCAATCAAATGGCTCCGTAGCCGGGTGTAGGGTTCCTGGGCACACTAGTGAAGTCTCACAAGTGATCAAACACGGCCAATTTAAATTTTACAAGTGCCTACAAACCCTAATACGAATCGTTAACTAGATATATAGGCGATGCGAGCATGTAAACGAATTTAATGCTAAAGGAAAGGGGCTACAACCTTTGTAGATCCGGTCCACCACTTCCTAAGCTCCGCGATGATCTCCCTCCGCTGTCCAAATCGAACCCATGACTCTAGCATCGGCTTCATTGAAGAAATGGGCGGGCTTGATCGTCGGCTTCGATGCCGAAGATGATCTACGTCGAGGCATCACAAGATCAAACTCCGACTTCACCAAGTCATGAAACTTGTGAAGAAAACACCCTATACTACTTGGCAAGAGGTAGAGGATGAAGAAATAGGAAGTGGGTTCACTTTAGAATTGGATTTCTCACTTTTTTTGGCTAGTTGCCATTAAAGGTTGCAAGCTTTTTCTTTTGTTGAAGAAGAAGAAGATGAAGAAAAAAAATTATGATAAGTATATTTAAATTATCAAATAAAATGATACTTATCATGATAGTAACCATAGTTAGGTGTAGAGAATAAACCATGGTTAGGGTTAATGGTTAGGTTTAGGAAAAGAACAAGAATGGTCAAGATTTCAACATTTCATGAAGTTTCCACAAAACTACAAAAAAAGCCACCATTCTCTTTATCTTTTCCAAAAAGAAAGAAATAAATAAATCAATAGATAAATGAATAAGATAAAAGTAAACCCTAACCACTAACTTAACCATTGTTTAATTCTTTACACAAACCTAAGCTTGCATGTATCATCCAACATGATACAATCTTGTGCACAAAAATATATCACATATACAATGTGCATTTCAAGTGAGAAAATCCATTAAAGTGAACAAATACTAGTTAATGCAAAGTAATATATCAAATATATAATTATGCATTAAATCATTAAATCAACACTTGATTCAACGATCCGGTCATGTCGCATATAACCGGCTAGTATCCAATGTATCGGCTTATCGAATCAATCCTTGATTCGATAACTAGGTCATATCGCATACAACCATTCGACACATACATCGCGAGAATGAAATACGGTATCACATACACGCATTATTCTCGGTCCCGCACATATCTCATATGCGCTCCTATTTCGTTTCGCTTGAGCTAGGAAACCTCTGTGTAGGACTCTAAAGACTCGTCAATACGCCGGCAGCAGGTGATGATCATATCAAACACCCACAAGCCGCAAGCGGTCTGCTAAACGTAACGGCCACCCGGGTATTGAGCGATCAGAAGATCGACGAGCAAGCCCGCTCACACTCCTGTGAATCCAACCAATAACACTTACCGTACAGTCCGGTCTGTTCGTCTGATATGTCGCATATCTCGCCTAGGGGTGGTAAACGTCAGACCCCAGTAGCTTGATAAGTCATGCCGACGTAAGGTCCATAACTTTCGTGAAACTACTGATAACTCTTACCAGTATATCACAGCAACCCTGGCCAGGGATTTCCTGTTATGGCCAGTCGAGCATAGCGCAACATCAACCCCCAATACCGGGAGAGACGAATCCCCTCCTATCGCTTATTGCCTCCATATGAATCGGGACTGTACCCAAAAACCACCTGTTTGCACGACTCAGTAGAGCCATGGTAGGGTGGAAATCAAAGCACAGTGGGAGACACACAAGACTCTATGACGATCTCGGGTCAACAGACTAAGTTGTACCAGTGTCACCAGAGAACTGCCATCTAACGTGAGGTATAATACCATCTGGGAGTTCTCGGCGAGTCCGTTTAGTGTACCCAGTCTCCACTGAGCACCCGTATACCATCTCTGATGTTAAACACCAATGGATATGGGATCATCCATCGCCCATCGCATGGGTCGAGAAGATATACGCTAGTCTACTCTGGAATATCGATGCCCCGTCTCGATATTCCCTCGACTAGGAACATTGAAGGATGTACTCATGGACTATCCAGGCCCCACTAGTATGATCTGCATCACAGTCCTGGAAGTCGAGTACACATCCTAAGGGCTTTATCAACATGTAACAGAGAGACAGAAAGTATACACGTTAAGATAAAGAGCAACCAGATAGCGTACTATCATGTCGAGCAAGAAAGTCCTACCTATATATGTCCCAGCATCCACTACAATATACATCCAATGTACAGCAATGGCCTCTAGGGCATACATATAACTAACAATCTCCCACTTGCACTAGGGCCATCTGTAGCAGTGGTTGCAGTATCACATACTCAACCATCCCCTAAAAGTCTCTCTTTGGGAAAAGGCCTTCGTGAGTGGATCCGCCGTGTTGTCCTCTGAGTCTACTCTCCCAACCTCGATCACCCTGGAGATCAACTATCTCCATGATCAGGTGATGCTACCTCAGAATACGTCTGGGTCACTGATGGGACCAGGGTTCCAGGGCCAAAGCCACACTTCCATTGTCATACAATGGCAGGAACCTAGTTCATCTTATGAACCAATATACACCCAAACTTCCTCTTTGGTAGTATCTTTAATAGCGATGTTGCCAGCCTTTATCGTCTAGTTTGCCACGGTATCCAGCTTGGAAATCTTCCAACATACCGTCCCTTTACTGAGGGTAAAGACAATGCCTGCGACTGACATTCAGTCGTCCTCATCACCCTGGAACTTTTCGAGTGATTCTCCCCAGGATCGAGAAGGTATCACCTTTATCCTATTTGGAGAATCCTTGTGATAAGAGGAGATCGACCGATCGTAGTATAGGAAACTCTTTTCCTATCAAGAGTATGTTGTCCATGTACAATACGAGGACGGCCACCTTACTCTCTACTACCTTTTTGTATATACAAGGTTCGTCTACCATTTTGATGAAGTCAAACACTTTGACTATCACATCAAAACAGACGTTCCAACTCCGCGATGCCTGCTTCATTATGTAGAGCAACTCGCACATGTTTCCGCTGCTCCCACTGTTTACGAAGCCCTCTGGCTGTGTACTTATAGACTTTCTATTCTAAATCAGTATTTAGAAAAGCAGTCATGACACCCAACCACCAGATTTCGCAGTCATGGTATGTAGCAATGGTAAGTAGGATCTGGATGGACTTACGCATATTCCCTGGAAAAGGTTTCATCATTATCCGTGTCTGGTCGATGATGAAAACCTTTAACAAGTCTAACTTTGAAAGTCTCAACTTTTCCATCTACACCAAGTAATCTTCTCAAGATATACTTGCTCCCGATGGGATTTAACCCTTCAGATATCGCAACTAAAGTCCATACTTTGTTGGTGTACATGGATTCCATCTCAGATCGCTAAGCATCCAGCCATTCTTACAGAGTCCCTACTCTTGATGGCCTGCTCGAATCTAGTTGGGTCATCATCTCATGATGCATTCCTTGCTCCCACTGTCATCGAGAAACCGAGGTATCTCTCAGGCAGGCGAGGAACCCTACCAGATCGGCGGAGAGGCTGAGGTTCGTCGGGGACCATTGAATCCTTTGGTTCTGTCAAATCATCAGTTGCAGTTTTGTATAGCTGGAACCTTTCCAGTTCTACAGAACTGACCTTGCCTCGATCTTGTCCGGATTCTGCTTTTGACATAGGCCGGACAATCCCAAATCTTAACTTACTTAAGAGATAGGCTCTTCCCATACCATATCTTATATGGAGTGGTAGGCACTGATTTGATTCGAACCTAATTCAATAGGTATGCAGCTTCTCAAGCGCATAACTCCTTAAAAGGGAATAGGTAACTCAGTAATACTCATCATAGAGCACACGATATCTAATATTGTGTGATTGCTCCGCCCTGATACACCGTTGTGCTGTGGTGTATTCAGAGGAGTAATACGGAGAGAGAATCTCATTTTCTTTTAGAATAGTCCAGGAATGCCATGCACAAGTATTCTCCTCCCTGATCTCATCATAGGACATAATACTTATATCCGGTTGTTGGTTCTCTACTTCTAACTTATATTCTGTGAATATCTCAAAAGGTTCGGACTTGTGTTTCAACAGGAACATATGTCAGAATCTTGAGAGATCATCAGAGAACGTAATAAAGTATAAAGAACCAGTCCTGGCATGTGTAGACAGGAGACCTTACATACATCATAATGTATCAGTCCCAAGAGTTTACTAACTCTTTCTCTGTTTCCAACAAACAGAGCTATGGTCATTTTATCTTTGTGACATGACTGGCAAGTTTCACAAGATGTAAATTCAAACTGATTTAAATATGCATCTAAAATGTAACTTGAGCCAGTCGGGTCGCATTGATATGACCTAGTCTACAATGCCTCAAGAATGATTCGTTCATTTCTGAACTCTTCCTCTTGTGTGTGTTCTGAATACTAAGAACTGTAGTTTGATTTAGAACGTTAATGCTTTTAGATAACGCGCCTAAACCGATCAACTTTTGATATAGGAAATGTTCAAAACATTATCCAAAAATACAAAATTTTATCATTTCTTTATTAATAAAGAGACTGATATGATTTTGTATATCAGGTTCGGTATCTAATAACATTCGTTCAGAATCAATGTATTGATAATACAGGGTGACAGTGACCAACAGACTTGGCTGCAACACTTGCCCCGTTTTCTGCCTCATGAAACTTATCACCCGTTCTCAGTTTTTCTACCTTTTTGTAGCCCTATGTAACAGATTACATATCTGGGATCCTGATCCGGTATCAGATACCCAGGATGCAGAGGATACTGAGAAACAGTTCTGTATAATGAACACACCCGAAGGAGATGCATCATATGCACTTTCTTCGTTTGGGCGGCATAGGAATTCTGGTATTCCCCTATTTCCTGCTCTGTCTTATAACAATTATAAGTTGGAGCGGGACCAACGTTCCCCAGCTCAGTATGACAAGCGGGTTCGGTCAATAATCCGTATTATTATCTTGATTAAGGCGTGATATGGTCGCTACCAGGAGAGAGAGAGAAGAAAACACTCTGCGTGCGCTCTTGCAAGATCAGATTGGTTATATATTTTATCTAATCAGGATGGCTCCCACTGCTTTTATCAAATCTTCCTTCAAACCTTAAAAGGAAAGACTAGCCGGGATTAATCACACTCTACAAGTTCGCCAATCTTTCAGCCAGGCCAGTGTCGGTACTTTGAGGGAGGTTCCCCGTGCTTTCGCACGGACCTAATTACAGTAAACCTCGTTTTCCCAGAGGCGTAACCCCGTTGACACCTTTCTAGACATCTACTTGATCGACTAATTGTAAAGTACAAAACTCTCCCAGGAGTAACAATTACTCGCAGTGGGTATCGGGATCCAACTATCATATAGAAGGTATGCAATCTCATTGCAAATTCCAACACTTGAAACTCCCGATAAAGATTTTTACCCCTAGCACCTATGACCTTAACTATGGTCAACAAATCATAAGTACTAGTCAAGTTCTACCCGTCATTTTGTGATTAATTAGACCCACCCACATGACCCTTAACTAAGGTCAACAAAGTCACGCGACTGTCCTAACTAATCGCATCATATGCGGTGTAGGAAGACATCACTTAGCTACCGTACACTGTGCCTTGACTATGGTCAACAAACACAGCACGAATACTAAGTACTCTACTTCCTAAAATGACGGAGGGTTGCGAATGGCTTTTATGAAAACCTTTAACGCTTTGAACTTGATCTCGTTGCGGAATCAAATGGTTTTTAAATGGAATGTTTTTGAGGCTTTTCTAGTTTTGCTAAAGGGGTCACTCCCGGTGAAGGGATCGTCGGCCCTTTCCTCGTCGAATGAGGTGCGGGATATATCATATATATCACTGTGCAAAGCGGAAACTATAGAAGCGATCAAAGACAAACCGAGGGTTGTAGCATCTGCCAGTTATTGCTAAAGGAGTCACCCCCGGTGAAGGGATCTCGGTCCTTTCCTCATCGAATAAGGTGCAGGATGTTCTATAATGAACACCGCGATGCAAAGCAAGAACTGTAGCTACCTGTTTTTATTTTGAAATTCGATTCCACAACATCAATTAGGTTTGTTTTCTTTCATTAATCTCATTAATGAATATCCCATCATTTAAGTCCACCTAAACATCACAGATAAATATAACGTACGCTTATGCCATCCGCATTCGCCTCGATGTCCCGTCTGCACCGTTAGGTTAGGTAACTAACGCCAGAGCGAGGCAGGGCTAGCGCGGGTGTAAAACATAAGCAACGTCTATATAATATATCATATATACTATATATAATATCTGTCACAGAACATCACATGATCACATCACAGATAAATCACAGCAGAAGAAACATATGAAATATTGGATATACTAGGACGTCCGTGTTTTCAATACGAGCCAGTATAAAACACGGATTCCACGGTCGTGATGAATAGCCTATCCCACACCCCTAGACCCCTACGAGAGCGGCAAGCAACCCTACCAATTCTAGGGTTAGGAGACCCGGACTCGACTCCTCGAGTTGGTCTCCCACTGGACCCCAGAACCCGGTTACTTGTGCTCCCCTCCTTGGGTCTATCCTAATGCGGAAAAGTAAATAATATACAAATGGTGACAACATCCGCAACCTGGAAGTGCCCCAATAAAAGAATATTACATACAAGTTTTTACATGAATGAAAAATGAAAAACACTCTTCTCACATAAAAAACCCCCCGGCTATTCAAACACGACAATCCAATATAACATATCCAGCAACACATAACATCACATGTCATCAACGTAAGTGAATATGCGCATCCCAATTGTCATTGACATATAGCAACGAAACCGGCGACATCACATATTACACTTACGGTCACAGAAAAGAAAGTATAAAACTACAACAGTTGGAATCCGCAACCTCTTTAGACATCGCATGCCTAATCAAATGAAACACTTAGACATCGCATGCCTAACAATTATAAACCCCGCATTTTAGTCTCATTATCGAAAACACTTTTCAATATCAAGTCGGGCAATTCAACAAGATTCCCGAAAAACTGATCGAATGCTCGTCGCAAACTTTAGTAGGTGGCCGCACCCCCGACGCCGTCGACGAAGTGCACCAAGGCGGAACACCGCTACCGCGAGCACCCAAACGGATGCTTTCGGCGACGGGGTTCTCCTACAGTCACTTGGTCGGGGCTATGGGGTGAGGCTGTCTATTAAGTTTATCCGGCGAGTATCCGCGTACGCTACGTGATAGCGACGGACTTTTGATCACATCAAAACTCCGTGGCAACCGATCAAGTGAGACTAAACTGCTATGTTTATAACATTCATTCCGTTATCTCATAACTACTTGTGAATTCCAATTATTGTATCACATTCCGAATAAATAGAAAACGCTAAACTTTTCGATCGAACAATCGAACACCCAAGTTTTCTCGATACAGCTCAACACATGAAATAAGTCTAACAGCATTCAGTTCGTGCCTCAGTACCAACGGTCCAGCCGTAGAAGGGTCAAGCCAACGCCTCACATGTGGCACGCCGTACTGCCCCAAACCCGAAGGTTCAAAGGGCAGTTCAAGACGGTCACATAATCGAGTTAAGGTTTGTTGTCTTCTAGAGGGACCATCGCGTTACTTGCACTACTTAGAACGTCGTTAAACTACGGAAAAATCCAACAATTAGAAATTTCCCGGCAGGGGAAAAAGTGGGTATTTATATCCGGTCGAACTTTTTAACATATTCTAAAAATACCCGGAAAAACACACTGACAAAATTAGACAATCCGATCGATACACCGAGTTCCCAATACAACCCAGAAAATAAAACTCAGGAATAAATATCAAAAATTCCTATAAACACCAACAATAAACTATAAGAATTACTGTGCAGAAAAATGTGCCAGAGGAGACAAACTTGCCGCGGAACCGCCGCATTAGGCATGCATATGCGGCGGTTCCGCCCCACTATGAACGATTCAGAGCCCCCGTTTTAAACAGTAATTCTTATAATATTGCACTGAGGTTTCTGCATATTTTTAATCTACAAAAATCCACATTTTACAGAATTGTCCAGAGAGCATTTTAAAGTCGGGGTTTTGGGTCGATCGGACTTCTAACTCCGTCTACGCATCGCCTAAGGCTCTAGCTAGGCTCTGATACCACTGTAGGGTTCCTGGGCACACTAGTGAAGTCTCACAAGTGATCAAACATGGCCAATTTAAATTTTACAAGTGCCAACAAACCCTAATACGGATCGTTAACTAGATATATAGGCGATGCGAGCATGTAAACGAATTTAATGCTAAAGGAAAGGGGCTACAACCTTTGTAGATCCGGTCCACCACTTCCTAAGCTCCGCGATGATCTCCCTCCGCTGTCCAAATCGAACCCATGACTCTAGCATCGGCTTCATCGAAGAAATGGGCGGGCTTGATCGTCGGCTTCGATGCCGAAGATGATCTACGTCGAGGCATCACAAGATCAAACTCCGACTTCACCAAGTCATGAAACTTGTGAAGAAAACACCCTATACTACTTGGCAAGAGGTAGAGGATGAAGAAATAGGAAGTGGGTTCACTTTAGAATTGGATTTCTCACTTGTTTTGGCTAGTTGCCATTAAAGGTTGCAAGCTTTTTCTTTTGTTGAAGAAGAAGAAGAAGATGAAGAAAAAAAATTATGATAAGTATATTTAAATTATCAAATAAAATGATACTTATCATGATAGTAACCATAGTTAGGTGTAGAGAATAAACCATGGTTAGGGTTAATGGTTAGGTTTAGGAAAAGAACAAGAATGGTCAAGATTTCAACATTTCATGAAGTTTCCACAAAACTACAAAAAAAGCCACCATTCTCTTTATCTTTTCCAAAAAGAAATAAATAAATAAATCAATAGATAAATGAATAAGATAAAAGTAAACCCTAACCACTAACTTAACCATTGTTTAATTCTTTACACAAACCTAAGCTTGCATGTATCATCCAACATGATACAATCTTGTGCACAAAAATATATCACATATACAATGTGCATTTCAAGTGAGAAAATCCATTAAAGTGAACAAATACTAGTCAATGCAAAGTAATATATCAAATATATAATTATGCATTAAATCATTAAATCAACACTTGATTCAACGATCCGGTCATGTCGCATATAACCGGCTAGTATCCAATGTATCGGCTTATCGAATCAATCCTTGATTCGATAACTAGGTCATATCGCATACAACCATTCGACACATACATCGCGAGAATGAAATACGGTATCACATACACGCATTATTCTCGGTCCCGCACATATCTCATATGCGCTCCTATTTCGTTTCGCTTGAGCTAGGAAACCTCTGTGTAGGACTCTAAAGACTCGTCAATACGCCGGCAGCAGGTGATGATCATATCAAACACCCACAAGCCGCAAGCGGTCTGCTAAACGTAACGGCCACCCGGGTATTGAGCGATCAGAAGATCGACGAGCAAGCCCGCTCACACTCCTGTGAATCCAACCAGTAACACTTACCGTACAGTCCGGTCTGTTCGTCTGATATGTCGCATATCTCGCCTAGGGGTGGTAAACGTCAGACCCCGGTAGCTTGATAAGTCATGCCGACGTAAGGTCCATAACTTTCGTGAAACTACTGATAACTCTTACCAGTATATCACAGCAACCCTGGCCAGGGATTTCCTGTTATGGCCAGTCGAGCATAGCGCAACATCAACCCCCAATACCGGGAGAGACGAATCCCCTCCTATCGCTCATTGCCTCTATGTGAATCGGGACTGTACCCAAAAACCACCTGTTTGTACGACTCAGTAGAGCCGTGGTAGGGTGGAAATCAAAGCACAGTGGGAGACACACAAGACTCTATGACGATCTCGGGTCAACAGACTAAGATGCACCAGTGTCACCAGAGAACTGCCATCTAACGTGAGGTATAATACCATCTGGGAGTTCTCGGCGAGTCCGTTCAGTGTACCCAGTCTCCACTGAGCACCCGTATACCATCTCTGATGTCAAACACCAATGGATATGGGATTATCCATCGCCCATCGCATGGGTCGAGAAGATATACGCTAGTCTACTCTGGAATATCGATGCCCCGTCTCGATATTCCCTCGACTAGGAACATTGAAGGATGTACTCATGGACTATCCAGGCCCCACTAGTATGATCTGCATCACAGTCCTGGAAGTCGAGTACACATCCTAAGGGCTTTATCAACATGTAACAGAGAGACAGAAAGTATACACGTTAAGATAAAGAGCAACCAGATAGCGTACTATCATGTCGAGCAAGAAAGTCCTACCTATATATGTCCCAGCATCCACTACAATATACATCCAATGTACAGCAATGGCCTCTAGGGCATACATATAACTAACACCGGGAAGACGGTAGCGTATTTCTTTCTTGTTATTCGGGTTAATTTGTATATAAAGAGAAAAACAAAAAAACCATAAAAATTCATCTTGTTATTATTTGATTCTTTTTTTGTGAGTGTTCAGGATAGAGAGAAGAGCAAGTTCAGTTCCAAAGTCCTGAGAAGTTTGACCCACATCTCGTGGCTACACCGCGGCAGATCAAGGCAAAGCCGTAACAAAATCTGGAACCAATATAATGATCCAATCAAGAAACAGAGGCTGAAAAATAAAAGACCAAAACTAGAGGAGTTCACCTAAGAAATTTGGAGTCCAAACTCCAAATTTCTACCGCGTTTCCACGGTCATTTAGAAGGATTTGCTTGCAGTTCCGCGGCCTAAACTACGCTTCAGAGCCTAAATTTTTTGTGAGTACTTCAATCTTCAAGAAACCCTCTCTGAACTCTACTGAATTTTCTTTTCTGCGGTATTCTTTGTGCAAACTCTCTCTCTCTCTCTTTCCAATAAACTGTTTTGTGCAGGATTCTTTGCGCCGCCGCCAAATATATTTTTTTTGTTGTTTTAGATTTTTATTGTTTTATTGCTTTGCATACAATAATATGGACATTAAGGGGTTTGACACCAATTTAGATTGGGTGGGTTTTTCACCACCCTTCCTAAGACCCCAAAAATCATAAAAAGGAGATGCATTAGCTTGAGTTAATTAAAAAATATCTAGACTAAACCTATAAGGACTTGTCGCGTTCATTTAGGACAAGTGAAGGTTGCGGAGAATCGGTCGTTTATCTAAACTTGATTTTGTGGTGCCTAGATTAGACAAGTGAGGAGGTAATTTTAAAAGGCCCATTTCACGGTGATTTGTGAGTGGAACCCTCCTTACCTCACTTATGTTTTTCTAGCCACAATTGGCCGTGAAGAGGCGATTCGAAGGGTATCCTGCAACTTGTCTCTTGGAAGTCTAGGAGCAGTCTAGTTGGACTTTGAAGACTCTGGCTCTAGGTGTTGCTTGTGCATATTATGATTGTGATTGCGATTGTAATTGTTTGAAGTTTAGTCCCATAATTCCGTATTTTCAAAAATAAAAAAACCGAACAAAATTTTTAAAATAAATCCAGAAAAAAATTCAAATTATTTTTTATAAAAAATCGCCCACCTTCCACCCTCTCTACTTTTCACTCCTATCATGGGTACCCTTAACCAATCTACTCTTTCCGAATTTTGGTACCCTCAACCAGATATTTCATCATACGGTTCTTGCTTTGGTAGAACTTCTAACGATGCATCCATACCAAAAATTTCTTTGAAATTCGCATAGACGCTTCTAGACAAAACAATTGGACACCGCAATCCACTTCGTATCAACAATTTCAAACTCTCACATCTTCTTACGTTGATACCTCTTCTGAGAGTAATGTGGCTACTTTTAAATCTATGTCCATTGCCGAACATATTGAATAATCTCATAGCCGATCTTTCACTCCTTTCACCACTCCAAATTTTTTAGGACAACAATTCCAATCATCTTCTTATCAAAGTGTTGATCCTAATCATGTCCATTCTACACATCCATTCAATTCTATCAATCATATCCAACTTTTACACTTTCTTTAGACATTTCTTCTGAACATCCATTTGGGAGTTTCACGTATCCAAAAGAATTTGAATCTTTTGTTGATACCCCTTCACAACCCATGTCTAGTCTTGAAAGAACAGTGGAAGAATTTCGGGTAGCTTTGTGCTGAAAAATCGAGGAATTGAATGAATCCATGGCCGTACTCATACAACCTAATGAACCAGCAGCTAGTTCCCAACTAGCTCAAAATTTTACAATATGTGATGAGGCTAGGACAATTTGATATTTTGAGTAGTGAAAGTGAGCAATCCATCCTTCAGAATCAAATCTACCCATTCCTAATTGAATTCCACAGCTTCAGTTTCAAAAATCTATCGAGTACATCAAATGATTCACAAATTGAGGATAGCATGTTTAATGAGTTGTGCGACTACTGTGTATTTGATTTACCCGATTGTGAAGGGATCTTTTCAAGTGAAACTGCCACCACTCCTATTGATCTCTACATCTTCGATCTAGAAAACAACTGATTGACAACCATACTTTTGATGAGATGTCTGAGAAATTAAAATTTGACTTGATTAAGGATATTGATATTAGGGATAATTTTGATGATGAACCCATAGTCTTGGATGAGTTTTTCTCACCAATTCAACACTTTCCTTCAGATCCGCGTGGACATCATCCCGAACCTTTCACTGTTTTTCCCAACCCCCATTTGCTTCTGGATATCATTGATGATGATCTGATCGATTGTATAGATGGGATTAATTTTTTGGAGAATTTGAGGATATCTTTGAGGATGAACTCATTATTTTGGATGAGTCGGATGTTCCGATTCATCATGTCTCTTCTATTGACTGTGAACATCCTCCTGAACACTTAATCGATATCATTTCTCAATCACTTCCTTCTTTCTTTCCCGTCGTTGCCAAATTGCAAGACAACTTGTCACGTTCACCTGGTTCACCAAGTTTGGTAGGCCCATGTTTTCTTGCTAATCTTGAGATGTTTGATCTTATTTCACAAAGTGTTAATAGATTAGTACACTCCAGTATTACACTTCGATCATTACAGACTGTACTAATTTATTCAATCAAATTTTAACCTCTAGTTCGTGCTCAATTTCTTTCTCCCCTCCGTTCATCTTCTTATCTATCGAGACTATATCACATTTCCGCCCACACAAGGTCTAACGTATTCTTCATTCTCTTCCTCCACACGCTCTGTCACCAACCCTGGTCTCATCACGATAAATTTTTTGAATGGTTGGTATTAACTTTTGGTCTGTGTAAGGCCTTATATAAACTGATGATTTTCCCTTCCCCCTAACTTTGAACTTCGATGTTTAACAGTGGAAACACTGTTTCACTTAAGTTTGGGAGGACCTTTTTGTGTGTATATATTTTGTTTGCTTTTTCTTGTATTAAAACAAAAACAAAAACAAAAATGAAAGAAGAAAGAAGAAAGAAGAAAGGAACTAACAAATTTTGACCCCTCAACAATTTTGACCCTCTCTGTGTGGCATGACGGTGAGGGCACTGTCAAGTTTAAGTTTGGGGGTATGTTCGGTAAGCTTTCTATCTTTGCATCCATGTGTATATTTTGCATTAGCATACTTATTTGAAAACCCATAAAAACTGAAAAAATTTTCAAAATATAAAAACTTTGCCATCAAGTTAGTTAGTAAGGTAACTTAGATTTTATTCCGAAAATTTAGCTTGATAAGTTAGAAATAACTAAATCCCAGGCTTAGGAACTGAAAATCCTAAAAATATCCCTCTTTGAGTTTAACCGTAGTAAATATACGTCCTTACAGTTTTTTAGAAGTAAGTAATCTTGAGTTCAGTTTTTGAATTAAGTTGAGATAAAGGGAAAGTATTGAAAGCTTTATTGAAGAATAAGTTTGAAAAATAGTTCCTATTCTTGAGTCCAAATTCAGAAAGTATATACCCTACAACTTGCACTTACACGCACCTTGAAACTTTGGATAGTAGTGGATACCTAAAAATACTCTTGCCTGAAATCCTACTATGAAAGAAAAACGGTATTTGTAGCCAACCACCATAAGAGTGTCACATAAAAAATATATCCGGTCTTAAAAAAAGAAAAGAAAAAAAAAAGAAAAGAAAAAAAAAAGAAAAAGAAAAAATATATTGCATGACCTGGAAACCGCTATTTACGCCTTAATAAGCCCACACATTCGGTAATCGGCTGATTAGTGCTTCAGGAAGCAGTAGTAGTCGCATGAAAGGTGTGTGAGCAAATCCGCCCATCATTAATAAAAAGGAGTACTAGATTTTAGTGCAAGGGTACTTTAGCTTGAATTAAATTCTTAAATGTAGGGGTGAAAATTTACACACACATAAGGGTATACAATCGATATTTGGAGGAGAGAGAGAGGAATAAAGAATAAGTCTTATGTTTTCCATAAAGATGATAAAAATTCCGTATTGGAGACTACGCTTTAAAAGGAAAACTCAATAAATACCGAGGTCTTTATAAACTGACAAAACGTATAGGATTTTAGGTTGAATGAATAAAAGGTGTGAAGAATAAGAGATGGGTATTTCAAATTTAGGATGATAGAGTTTCTAACTTAGATGCTAAACCATAGGATTAGAGTCGAGATTAACTTATGAAACTAGCTTGACAGGATTTTGTGGGTAGTATCCACTGAAAACCCTTAGGAGACAACACTCCTTCTACTAAGGACATCTAGAGGTTTAACGGCTTGTTGCACATGCTAAGTGCAACCGTGATGCCTACGAAATTGAGCTTAGTAGTTTTTGAAAATAATATGGTTTTGTTCGGGACGAGCAAATGATAAGTTTAGAGATATTTGTTCACCTCAGAATATTGCATTTAATACCGCTCATTCTTATGCACATTTGTATATAGGTAGGTGCTTGTGATCCGTGTTTGCTACACGATTACAGATTACAAGTTCTCAGTCCAGAACAACGCAAACCACGCACATTCTCTACAGTAATGACAAATTCAGGACAACTGCCGAAAACAGATAAAATCTGGATTCCGGTCATCCACATCTGTTAGGTGCCGCTTACCAGTACAAGGGACAAGATCAAGTGATGCCCATTCGCGTCTGGGACAAGCACAGAGCACGAGGGAGGCAGCACAAGGATCAAGGTGGCAACGCGGAGCTCGAGGGAGATCAAGGCACAAAAGATAAAAAGAGTTGCCATTTTGGATTGTTGTAAATCTGAGAATATTTTGGAACTATTTTGCAAATTTGAACCTATCAAACAGAAGAAAAAAGCAACACGAGAACCTATAAGAAATACGAAGCACCAATTCCAAAATTCGATCGCGGATCAGCGAAAGTTAGCCCATATTGGCGGTGGATTCGCGACCTTATCATGGTGTCACGCGACGAATTTTCAAGGGTGTTTTTGTAATTGTACAAGGGCTCAGAATATTGCCCTAGGGTTTTACTTCTCTGCTTATATATACTCCAGATTTGAGCCAAACAATAGATGCCTTTTATTTTCCATAGGATTAGTTTTAGTTTAGTGTAGTTTTCTTCTTCATCTCTTCTCCATTAAAATATAGTGAAAGCTTTTGAGTGGATGAATAATGAAGACGGGAGTTTTTTTTTTACCTTATATCCTCATTTTCTTGCATTATATTTTAATTCTTAGTATAACTTTTATTACTTGTTTGTTAAACTAGTTGTAGTTTTTTCTTCTTCTTTTCTTCTCTTCTAATCTCTATTTTTAAGTCATGATACTCAATGGAGTCCTTTGCTTAGGTGATGGCCCAAGTAGTTAGCTTGTTATTTTTTGTTTTCATTGTATCCTTCCATTCTTTCTTCTCTTCTTCTTGTTTTATTTTCTTTTCATAAGTGAGTAGATTACTCACTTGTTAGGGTTAAGGAAGGGTGGTATGAGGGATGGAAAAATCCCTTGTGCTTCTCTTCGCCAAACAACTTGAATTGAATCTAGATCAAAAAATCACAACCTTCTCCCTTAGGCATGCTATAAGTGACATATAGCCGTGACCTAAGTTGAGAATTCCTTTAGGCACACTACAACGCGACATGTAATTGCGACCTAATTGGAGACTTATTGTGGATGTTTCACCTAGGGTTGGCAATAAGAGCATGGAACGGACGGACAAGGGGCAACAGAATTGGATTTAGCGTTGGAAAGTTTGCTTAAACTCGCAAATACCATTTTTATGTCCTCCTAATCCTCGTTATTTCCGATTATTCCAACATCATTTCAATGATGGCACAAGACAAGCACAGGATTAATTTCTAACTCTACTAACCAAGCTTAACCCTAACAAGTTCTCTTAAACATATATACACAACACTTAGGATATAATTGAACAACCTGGACATTCTTTACTTGACTCATCTAAAATAGGAACGAAAATACATACCATCTCTCCGTGGATCGACTTGTACTCAACCGGCTAGCTACCAAGCGAAACCGACTTGATTGCGGTAAGTAGAACAAGAAGAACGCATATCATATCGTGAAAGTTCTAACAATCACCATCTCCAAAATTTGAGAAGCTCAGGAATCTTCAAAAGCCAACGACTTAGCTTCCAAGTCCAAAATGGCCCTTCCTAAACGGCAAAGGACAAAAAGATCTCCCTCGCCCAGGATAAATCCCAAAAGGCGAAATGTCAAAAGCTCCACACAGAAGGCCGAAGTAGTCCATACTGTATGAATGATACACCTCAACGGAAATGAAAATAATGCTTCCACCAGTCATCGACCCCAAACTCGGTCCTTGACTCAAGCCCAAAGGAAGCAATAGCTGCAAGAAATGGCAGCTCAAGTTACAGCACTCGTCAGCCCAACGTCCAAGATGCGTCCGGAAGACGAACAAGAAGATCTTGAAAGACAAGGGTCTGAAGTTGACTTTTTGAAACATGCTCTCGATAAGAAAAGCAAAGAAGCGGGGGATATAGCCACAAATATGAACAAAATGGCTCTCCTCATGTAGAAGATGTGTGAGATGATGGCCCAGTCGTCAGAACCACCGGCCGATGAACCGCCAGTTGGTCCCTGATAATGAGAGGGAAGGTGCTACAAGCACTCTGTAGGCCCCTTCAACCTCAAAAGATGAAGCGATCTCGAAGGCTCAGCTCCATAAGCATATAGCCTAACAGGTCAAACTCCTCCCTACCAACAAAGCAAACGCTAAGTTGGTCAAGACCGGTCGTCCATATCCAGCATAGTACGACCGGAAGCAATACCCTCCGAGATATATGACCCCGATGTTCAACATCTTCAAAGGGATGGGGAATCCCCACTAGTATATCGCACAGTTCAAGCAATGTGTGGTAACACTAGAGGTGATGATAAGCTACTCCTTCAGTAGTTCGTCAGCAGTCTGGCGGATATTACCTTCGAATGGTACTCGGAGTTCCCAAATGACTCCATAGAGACCTTCGCTGATATGGAGTTGCTCTTCATGCAGAGGTTCGTCAGTGCGAGCAAGCACACCATCATATCTGCTCTAATCAATAAAGAGAGGAGATCAAACGAAACGTTGGTGCAGTATGCCATTCGGTGGAGAAATCTCGCCTCAAAATTTGAGCAACCGATTGCCGAAACTCCAGTTATTGGGATGTTCATAGGCACCCTTGATTCGCGATCGCAGGTTTATCCATTCATGTCCTTCACTAAGCCTAATACATATCATGAGCTCCTTGACAAGCCGGTTCATTTGGAGCAAATCGACCACTAAGTCATTAAACTAAGACGACCTCCTTGACAAGCTAGTTCAATTGGAGCGAATCGACCACTAAGTCGTTAAAATGAACAAAAAATGAGGTTAGTCTACAAGCAAAAAGGGCACGGATGAAAACCCGAAAGGGCTCTGTATGTAAAAACAGCAGGACTGCCCATGAGTATATGAAAACCCGACAGGGCGCAAACTCATGAAAAAAAAGAAAAGAAAAAAATTTCGATCAAGTCCCACCAAAGACGAGCAATCCTCTCAACATAGTGAATGGAACTTGTGAGTCCTCTCGACTTGCAAGGAAAAAAAACTCTTGTGAGATCCTTACGACTCGCAAGGGAAAAGGCACTTGGAAATCCCTACGACTTCAAAGGAGAAATTCCACCTATGAGATCCTCTCGACTCGTAGGGAGAAAATATTTTTATGAGACCCCCACGGCTCATAAAAATGGAAAATCCTTAGGCGACAGGGATCTAAACTTGTTTTCTAAGCCATCGATGCCCTGCGGTCTGTCACCAAATTAACTATCGTATGCTATCTATGTGCTACTGGCGATAAAACCTTCATCCAAAACAACCCACACTGGCAAATCAAGCTACCATTGTGGAAAATACACATTCGTGCGTTCTTACGACACATGAAGAGAGAAGACACTTAAGAGTCCTCACGATTCCTAAATAGAAAATGCACCTACGAGATCCTCTCAACTTGTAGAGAAAAATACTTTTATGAAACCCTCATGGCTCATAAAAATTGAATAGTCTTAGGTGATAGGGATCTAAACTTTTCTCCTAAGTCATTGCTGCCTTACAGCCGGTCTCCAAATTGACTACCGTATACAATCCACGGGCATAAACAATCTACATCACCCCGAAGTCCCATGGGTTAGCAATGTTCCCAAGTATATGTTGCCCTACGTTTAGTCTCCAAATTGACCACCGTATACAATCCATGGGCTACCTGAAGCAAAGTAGCATCCTAAGTCCCACTGGGAGGATAATGCTTCCCAAATATATACTTCCCTACGACTGGTCTTCAAATTAACTACCTTATACAATCCACGGGCTACCCGTAGCAAAGCTACATCTGAAAGTTCCATTGGATGTGCAATGTTTCCTAAAGATTTTTTGCCTTACGGTAAAAAAACGGTATGTCCACAAGCAAAATGGGGATGGATGAAAATCCAAAAGGGCTCCGTGAGTAAAAACAACAGGACTATCAGCGAGTTTGTGAAAACCTAAAAGGGTGCAAACTCATGGAAAAAAACTGCCCTACAAGTAGTTCGACCTGGAATCTTTTATACAATCTACGGGCACAAAAAGAAGAAGTTTCCACAAAGTCCCACTGAAGGCGATTGATACTCCAAATACGGTGAACGACACTTGTGATTCCTGTCGACCTGTATGGAGAAAACACTCTTGTGAGATCCTTACGACTTGCAAAAGAAAATACACTTGGGAGTCATCACGACTTTTAAGGAGAAAATACACCTATGATATCCTCTTAACTCATAGGGAGAAAATACCTTTATGAGACCCTTACGGCTTATAAAGTTGAAAAAAGCCTTAGTTGGCAAGGAACCAAACCCGTCTTCTAAGCCAGTATTGTCCAATGGGCAACGACAAATGATGAGTAGCTCTTGGCACTATTTCAGTTCTACCGATACTGATACCAAAACCGGTATCAAATCCCCAGTTTCCCTAGGCAGATGATGAATTGCTCCTGGCATACGTGCTTTAGTATTAGCAACGCTGATGCCAACTTGAAGTCCAAAATTATCGACCCCTAAGTCATTAAACTAGGAAATGAAAAAATAAAAGCGAAAGAAATAGCCGAAATTATTGGGCAGCCGCAATAAAGATCGGCAAGTAAAATAAAAAAAATAGCCGAAATGATTAGGCGACCGCGAAGAAATAGCCGAAATGATTAAGCAATCATGACTTTCGCGATAAGAAAAGCTAAAATGATAGAGCAATCATGGATATAAAAAAAGAAAAGAAAATTTTTCAACCCTATAAGTAGTTTGATCCCAACTCTTGTATAAAATCCACGGGCATAAACAAATAAAAATGGAGCAATGTGTTCCGCCATATTCGATCGAACAAAGAATAGAGTCTTGACGGCGATACATACAGCCTAGAGACTATCTAGACGTCTCTCTTATCCTAGCAGGGTACAGATGTGACGTCATGAAAGCTTAAAGGAGCTAAAACAAAAGCAGAGTGACGGTATTCTCCTAGCTCCAAGTCTTGACGGTAATACATACAGCCTAGGGACTACCCCGACGTTCATTTCACTCCAGCAGAGTACATACATGGCGTCAGCAAGGACCAAAGGGTCAAAACAAAAGCGGAGTGATGGAAAATTCCTAGATCCAAGTCTTGATGGCAGCATATACTGCCTAGAGACTATTTGGATGTCCATTCTACTTCCGCAGTGTATAGACATGGCGTCCGCAAAGCTCAAAAGAGCCGCAAAAGCGGAGTGATAGCAAATTTCTAGCTCCAGGTCTCAATGGCAGCACATACATGCCTAAAGACCATTAGATGTCATCTCACCTCAGAAAGGTGCAGTTATGACTGCTCCGGGACTCAAAATGAGTTCGACCTCAAGGTAAAGCGTCATGGTGACGTCTAACGCTGAATCCTATAACGACAATATGGAGATACCGGCCTAGGAAGATTACTTGAGACATCGTATCCCGCCTCAGAAGGGATTGGAAGATACGGCAAGTGCACGGCTACTCGAACAGTATTTTGAATGAATGCAAATCGAGAAGAAATCAACCAAAGCAACGGTGCGATGGACTACACTCAGTACCATAAACCTGACAGTCTTTTATACTAATGGGGGTATGTTAACTTCAGTCTAAGTTTATCCACGCCTAAAATGAGGATAAACTGAACACTCCGAGATGAATAAATAAACCAAGCCAGGTTATGTTACCACAAAGAAGTGCTACCTACCTTTGTGTGATCCTTACGACTCATAAGGGGAAAAGACACTTAGGAGTTCTCATGAATTCTAAGAAGAAAATGCTCTTAAGAGATCCTCTCGAATCATAGGAAGAAAATGCTTTTATGAGACTCTCACGGCTTATAAAATTGAAAAGCCTTAGGTGACAGGGATCTAAACCTGTTTCCTAAGCCATCGCTGCCCTGCAGTTTGTCACTAAATTAATTACCATATACTATCTATAGGCTACCCATAACGAAGTTGTACCCAAATAGCTTCCATT
Organism: Agapanthus africanus; assembly: GCA_030015575.1. NCBI lineage: Eukaryota > Viridiplantae > Streptophyta > Magnoliopsida > Asparagales > Amaryllidaceae > Agapanthus > Agapanthus africanus. Next base: position 295,848,510 of record CM057342.1, read on the forward strand.
GGCTAACCAAGCTACCAATAAGAAGAAGAAACCACTTACGTGTCCTCTCAACTCATAAGGAGAAAACACTCTTATAAGATCCTTACGACATATAAGAGAAAGTACACTTAGGGATCTTCATGATTCCTGAGAAGAAAATACACCTACGAGATCCTCTCGACTGGTAGAGAGAAGACAACTTTGTGAGACCCTTACAGCTTATGAAGATTGAAAAAGCCTTAGGTAACAGGGACCTAAACCTGTTTCCTAAGCCATCAAATTTTTAACGGTGCATTGCACTACTTAACCCACGTATATACTTACGTGGGTAAAGTAGTGGGGACATTTGTTCCCGTTAAAATTTAACGCTCGAAAGTTAAGCTCCACCAAGGCAAGGAAAAAACGACAAGATAAAAGTGCCAAGCCGGCTTCACATGCGCACCACGTGAAAAGCATGTGGTGCAAGCTGCCAAGCTGGCTGTGCATGCGCACCATGTAAAAAGCACGCCTATATGCATGTGCACCATGTGCAAAGCACATGGTGCAAGCCGTATGTTGGGTTGAAGCGCATGCTTCGATTAGAGCTTAAACTTTATTTGGGAAAATATTTTCCCTATCTTTTTTAAACAGAAAGCTATTTTCTTGTTAACAAGAAATTTCTTTGGATCAATGATCCAATGGTGCTTAAGTGCCACCTTTTGATCATAAGATCAATTGAAGATCTCTCAATGAGAGATTCTCCGAACCTGATTAACAATCTTCTCTCCTATAAATAGGAGAGAGGAAGATTAATCTAAAGAGAGAAAATCCTCCCTATATGGTGAAAATAGAGACTTAAGCCTCTGCCATGATCTTCTCCTTCCTTAAAATCTTTGGTAAGGAGATTAATCTCCATTTAAAACGAAGGTTAACCTTCAACAAAAACTTAAGTTCTCTCTTTGGATCGAAAATTCTTGAGTCAAATCTCCTCCTTGTCAAGAACCTAAGTTCTCATGGAGGGATTTTCGATCTCAAGATCTGAGATTTGGAGAAAAACTTAAGTTTTCCTCCATCAAGAAATATATGATCATCAAGATCTTCCCCAAACCGAAGCTTAAGCTTCGCAAGATCAAAGTTTTGTTACCAAAGATATATACCGTGACAAAAAAACTCCAAGATCATAAAAATCTGATCTTGTTGATGTTAATGGCCAAAAACCATTAAACAAAAGCTTAATCTTCATAAAACCAAATTCTTTTCTCTGGAAGGTTAACCTTTCTTGAAAAAGATAAATATTAATGTCTGAAGCCCTAGCCGCGCCACGTGATATGCATGTGAGCATGCGCCAAAGCCGTGCGCTTGCAAGAAAGGTGCACCAAAGCTTAATCTTTAAGATTGGGCCGCGTCACATAATATGCACGTGCATGTGCCAAACGCCAAGAAAGATGGGATGCGGCAGCGCTACGTGATATGCACGTGCGCTCGAGCTGCGCCAAGCCGATGTTCCCCTATACACCAGGTGATATGTACATGGACATGTGCCTGAGCCGCGAGCCGATATTTGAGCCGTAAGCCATGCGCCAAGTTATATGCGCCAAGTATGTTTGGGTGTCAAACAGACCCCGATCCTTAGCCTCAAACCGGCAAAGTCCTAAAGGTTAAGCTTCAGTGATCTTAAGATCAATTGAGCCCGTATGCTCAAAATGTTCTAAGACTGATCTTAGTTCTCAAATAAGGCTGACGATCCTTAGATTAGGCTTATGCAAGCATGTGAATCTATGGACCTTATAAGAGTGGGAAATACGTCCTAAGTTCACCCTCATTGGCAAATCAAAACACCAATGTAGACCCCGTCAAGCAAATGCATGATCCAAATCTAAAATATTTATGGATTTGGACTAATCCGCGCCCTACGGGCGACGGCATAAATTAGTCTTCGTATACGATCCAACGACAACCCAAAATAAACAAACCTAAAACACGACATACAAAACAAAACTTGGAGCGACAAAAATTTGTTGTCATACGCGACAACATAATTAACTGCAGGGGGCTGCGCCTGCAGGAAATAGCGTCCCCACAATCAATAAACCTTTCACCCTGAGAGAAAATTTGAAGTTATTTACATTGGTCGGATCCTTCCAAACCTCTGATATACGGCGCTATAAAGCAACTTCGTGTCTTCGAGAGATGGATGGATCAAACCTATGCATCTGTCTCCAGTTTCAGGTTAGACGTCTCCACGTCTCAGTCCTCGTTTTCGGCGGTAAATAGCAAGCGGTAACAATTCTAAGGTTTATATATATATATATATATATATATATATATATATATATATATATATATATATATATATGTCATTTAGAAACTTCCTGATACTTATGTAAAATATTATATTTAGTAAAAATATTATCTTTTGAAAAATTCTTTAGTTTAGAATAATCGGGCAACCACTGCACATGGACAACAGGATTTGTGACCTTTAAAGGACGATTGCCTAACGATAATTCCTTTAATTTGCAACCTAAATTACTTGCTTTGTCTAAACTAGGAGATAGACAAGCACTCACTTTCTCCGCCTCCTCGAGGCCTAAAGAAAAGATACTGCTTAAACCTATTTATTACCTAAATACCTTAAAGATTAATCAGGTTGTTTATTATAGGTATTTATATGATTTATGCCATTAAATTTCTCGAGGGGTTTTTTTGTAAAATTTTCTTTAAAAAGTTATAGAGAAATTTTTGATAAAGTTTTTATTATTTAACATGTTGAAAGTGTTTGATAAAATATACTTTTGGAATTATGGTATTTTAATGATAAAGCCTCTCTTGTAGAAATTTAGGGTATTTTAGTAAAAACTAACCATTCTAGAGTTAAGGGTATTTTCTTGAAAGCTCTAATATAAAACCTTGTCTTCTTTTAATTAATTAGGATTTAAAAATAATAGTAATAACCCAATTTAATCTAACTTGTTATCTTTTCTTTTATTTCAATTTGTATAGAAATTGTTTTACTTTATTTTAAAACCATATTTTCCTTTCGATACCGCTCTCCATGAAAAGCTCTGCATCTCACTCTACTAAACCTAAGATGTACGATAATCCACACCATTCTCAACAGGATTCCCCTAAAGAGGGTTGTAGAGGCGGAACTGCAAAAGAATAGGGTTATAGTGTAAGTTATTTTAAAACCCAAGGTATTTTAACTTAAAGCTAAACTTTTAGAACTATTGTTACGAATATATGAGTATGCTATGATTCAAAAGTGTGCGTGTGTGGGGTAGGTTGTCAGCCCGTGAGTTATCACTAAAATATGGTTAACAACTTCTAGAAATTCATTTTAAAACATGTAGGGTAGAATTTACATGAAACTAATAGTTAAAAATCCTTCTTGAAAAGAATATTATTTGTAAAATATATGTTATAGCTTTATGTTTTATGCGATGATTCGTAGTAACTTTATTAGATTGTGAAGTCAAGATATCACAAGTTCCAATTGGTGAGCTTTATTTCGTGAAATTTGATACAATGAATTAAGAGACTATAGATGCAAAAGATTTCATTTAAGCATGGAAGTTTATTTACATAGTTTGATTCGATGAGCAAGAGATGGATTCAAAGGGGATAAGAAAGAGGGGGGGGGACTTACTCATTTGCCGATGCGAAAGAATGAGAAAGAAGTAGCCTTGAGATTGACGACGCATGAAACGAGCTTGAGGAAACTTGACTTCTTTTGATAGACTTAGTTTCTAGGATTTTTGATAGAATAATCTTTGAGAGTAATTTTGTTGGATATAGTGCTCTCAAGGAATTTATTATAATCGCAGGCATGCGATTATGATGATTGTGGGTGGACCTATACGGATAGAACAGTCTTACTCGGGATGATAGTGTGCTATCTGGTTTGACTTTATCATTATGTACATATCTTGTGTGGTATTGCATATCACTATTACATATTGATAGAGCCCATAGGATTCATGCTTGATTACCAGGGTTATCGTGGCGATCACACTTGTGAGAACTGAGTAGTCTATAAGCACATCCTAAAATGTCCCTAGTCATGGAAATATCGAGACTAGGCATTGTTATTCCAGAGTAGACTAGTGTATACATTTCTTGACCCCGGTGAGGAGTAATGGCCGGTCTCATAGCCATTGGTGTTAGTCAGTCACCGAGATTGTATACAAGTGCTCATTGGGTTATGAGTTATACTGGACGAACTCGCTGAGATCATGCTAAATGGTATTATACCTATCATCAGGTAGCAGGTCTCTGGTGTCATTTGTATAGATTAGTCTATCGACCCAAGATCGTCATTTGTCTTGTGTGAGTTCCTACTGTACTTTGATTACTACCCTACCACGACTCAAAAGAGTCATGAAAACAGGTTTTAGTTGCATACAGTCCCGAGTCACATGAAGGCAGTGAGCGAATTGCAGGGATTCAACTCTCCCGATATTGGAGGTTGATGTCGCGCTGTGCCTGGTTGGCCATCACCATAAGACCTGGCCAGGCAGATGAGATTTATGGATTCGGATCAGTAGTTTCTTGGATGGTGATGGGCTTGACATCGGCACAACTTATTGCATTATTAGGAGTCTGACGTTTACCACCCTCCTAGACACTATATGCGGCGGTCTTTGACGAAGAGACCGGACTGTACGGTGCATGTCACTTATATGCTTAGTAGGGGTTTGGACAGGCTTGCCTCTCAACCTTCCTTTCACTCAATATCTAGGTAGCCATTACGTACAGTTAGTGCCGCCGACGTGCTTGTGGTTAAACCCACTGTCAGCGTATTGTCGAGTTTTTAGAGTTCCACACAGAGGTTTTTTTCCCGGTCCAGGCGATATGAAGTAGATGACGTACGTTGATACGTACAGGGGTCTGATTAAATATGTGTACTAGCTATACGGACTTTAATCGAACATTTGATAATACTAGCCGGCTTAGAATTAAGCTGGATTATAAATCAAGTATTGATTTAATAATTTACATATATATATATATATTGATACATATATATATATATATATATATTGATACATATATATATTGATATATATATATTGATATATATATATATATTCTAGTACTATGTTCACTATTCATTTTCTTCTTTTGGCTATTCGTATTTTTATACGGATACACGTATATGTATTTTGATACATATACCGGGATCGTATTCCATATTTATATGGGAAGACTTCTAGAAGGAGAACGTCTCATTTAGGTTTTCTTTTAATTTGAAAAGAAAAGAAATGAGGTGGAGGGAGTTATGGTTGAAAGGAATGGGCACAATTTTATATTATGATTTTGATTTGGATGCACCATTTTAATTTCTAGTATGTTTGCAAAATGAAAGGAGAGGATTATTATTTTCTCAAAAGGGTTTTTCATTTCTCTCACACTCTCATCTCATCATCTTCTTCCTCCTTCTTCTTGAGGTCTCTTGAGCTAAAGAAAAGAGAGATTTTAGCAAGTGATAAATCCTACATCATCTACACTTCATTTCTAGTATGTTTGGAGTGTCTGTTGCTTTCTTGATGTTCGATTCGGAGAGAAGCTGGAGTTTGGATCAGTTTCTCTCAGGTGGATCATTTTCGGCGTAGGGAGATCCTCACCAAGCTCATCCCCTCACCTAGGAGCCTAGCTAGAGTCCATCAATAGAGCTCTTGAAGAAAGCTTGAGGATGTGAGTATTCTACACATGGTAGATTAGCTTAGCTCACTTGGTTTTTTGATTGTAAGTTTAGCTCTTTAGTTTTGATTCTATATAGTGGTGTGTTTGCATTCTAGGGAATTTTTAAAATCCTATTGTTCTTTCGAAAATTAGTAGGCTAGATTGTACCCTCACCCCAACAGTGGTATCAGAACTAGCCTAGAGGCTAGACTTATTTTCACGAAATTAAGGTATCGATCGAAGATTTTTTCCTGATTCACAATTCCAAATTTTGCTTGCTGTTCGGATTTTCAAAGGTGTTTAAATTTTTTTCTGAGGCCCTTAAAATTATAAGCAGGCAATATAAGGCCCCTGGAAAAATTTCGGGGGCATGAAGCCAAAATTTAGCCATTAAACCGCCGCGAAATGGCATTTCCATGGCCGATCCACGGCCGTATTTTTGCTTTAGGCTACTAAATTTTTTTCGAGTGCTCCTATACTTGGAATTGTAATTTTTGGCATATTTAGTTTTGGTCCAGATTTATTTGAGTACTGGTTTGTACTTGGGGCCAATACAGAAAGTATAATGGATCGAAATTTTAAATTCGTAGTTTTCTGTGTGCTTGTTTCTGCGACCGTGAATATCATAGAGCGGTATAATCTGACTGGTTGCTATATGTACAATCAAATGGGTTTACGAACATGATATTTGTGTTGATGTTCTGTGTTGCTCTTCGATTATGGTTGTGTTGGATTGTTATGATGGATAGCCCGGTGTACGTAGTATTAGATAGCTCTCTGATGTAATGTATATTTATATTGCATGGTGAGCATCCGACATATGTACTTCCATCATTATGGCTTGTATTATTCTTTAGGGCATGTCCTGGTTGCGGACGCAGTCACCGTTGTATATTCAGGTATTGTTTACTAGTGCTAGGGGTACCCCACGGTGGAGCGCTCGAGTAGCCGTGTTCTAGAGGGCAACGGGCCACCATCTCATGACGTTGAGACCGGGGTGCCTTACTGTAGGATTGGCGGGCTACTCACCGCACTCATAGGGGTATAGGATTGACCCACGGAGGGATGCCCAAGTCACCGGATTTTGGAAATGCCTGGTGGCCCATTCACTTCATTGATTAGGGTTGCCTCACTTCTGGGATTGGCGGGTGGCTTTTCGCACTCATAAAGGTATAGGATATGATACTACGGGCTATCCACACAACCGAGAAAATTGCATTTCATATATGGCTCCATTAAAATATACTTTTCCTAGTTTATCTGCATTTCCATACTGTGACCGCTTCTGCTGTGATACTTCTGTGATGCTACTTGATATCATGCGTGAGATGAATGCTTATATATTATATATATTTAGTAGACGTTATATATGTTTTGCATTAGCACTAGTCCTGTCCCCGCCCTGCTGTAAGTTAAGTAACCTTACGGTGAAGACTTGGGACCCTCTGGCGAATGTGGATGGCATATATGTACGTGCCTATTTTCGTTTCTTTTAGCATGATATGATTAATTGATGGTATTGCATTAAATCTGATTAATGCAGGGAAAACAAACCTAAATGATGTTGTTGGAACCGATTTTAAAACTACTCGGTTTTCTTCAAAACTGTGGTCAAACTCTTTTGCTTTGTATAGAGGTGTTCGGTTAAGAATATCCTGCACCTCATTCTATGAGGAAAGATCCTTGATCCCTTCACGGGGGTTCGCTCATATGTCAAAGTTTATGTTACTAGTTTTAAAAGCGGAGCCTAAACCACTCCATTTCAATGCCACTCGAGTTCCTTCAACGATATCTAGTTCATCACGTTAAAGGTTTTTCGCCAAAAACCAGCTGTAGCCTTCCGCCATTTCAGATTAGTATCGTCTAGTATTCATGCTATGTATGTTGGCCAACGTCAGGGCATACTTGTAGGGTTCCCTAGGAGGCCGCTGGGTTTCGGGAGGCATCGTTCTTGCCGTTATAAAAATTTGGCGCTCTAAAGAAGCGTAACGCTAGAATCTAAACTAGAGAATTAGACGATACAACAATGTAAATATCTTTACATCTAAGTGAACGAGAATTACAACCTTTGTAGACCGGTCCTTCACTTCAATAGCTCCATGTAGTAGTCCCTTCGCTCTAAGTAGTGATCTCCCGGACTCTAGTGAGGCTCCACAAGATGAAATGAACAAGATTGCTTGAAGTCTTCGAGACCGAAGATGATCTACGTCGAGGAGACGCTAACTCAAGCTATCTCTTCACTAAGTGATGAACTAGTGAAGGAACAACCCAATGCAAATGGCTAGTAGAGAAGAGGTTGATGAAATAGGAATTTTGCTCACTTTAGATTTATCTTTCTCACAATATTTCTTCACCATTTGAAAAGCTAGAAAGCTTTCTCATATGGAAGAAGAAGATGAAGTGGAGATGAGAATGAAACTCATGAGGGGAGAATAGCAACCATGGGTGAGTTAGTATCATACACTAATTCAAGTAGAGAATAAAGCATGGCTAAACAATAATGGTTGGGTTAATAAATATCTTCAAGTAAAACAAAAAGAGTGGACTTGGTCAATGGTTCCACAAGCTTCTACAAGCTTCAACCATGTGACAATTTCCAACCAATTTTGATTTACTTTAAATAAACAAAACCCTCACATTATTATAAGCATGGTGTAAGTCTCATACACCCATATATCATGCGGCATCAAGTATGACAGAAAAGATGTACATTAATATATATCACATATATACTAAGTGTACACAAGTGAGAAAAAGAAATCTTAAGTGAGCTAATATTAGTTAATGTAAGTTAATATGTCAAATATATAATTATATATTAAATTATTAAATCAACACTTGATTTAATAATCCGGCTATATCACATACAACCGACTAATATCAAATGTATCAACTTATCGAATCAACACTTGATTCGACAGCCCGGCTATATCACATATAACCGACCGATATCACATATCAAGAGAATAGAATACAGTATCACATACTTGTTTTAATCTCGGTCCCGCACATATCATATATGTGCTCCTACTTCATTTCGCCTGAGCCAGGAAACCTCTGTGTAGGACTCTAAACACTCGTCAATACGCCGGCAGTAGGTGGTGATCATATCAGTCACCCACAAGCTACAAGCGGTACTAGCTGGACGTAATGGCTACCCAAGTATTGAGCGATCAGAAGATAAACAAGCAAGCCTGCTGATACTCCTGCGAATCCAACAAGTAACACTACCGTATAATCCGGTATCTTCGTCTGATATGTCGCATATCACAGCCTGGGGGTGGTATAACGTCAGACCCCAATAGCCTGATAAGTCATGCCGATGCAAGGTCCATAACGGTTCTAGAAGTACTGATAACACTTACCAGTAGATCTAAGCAACTCTGGTCAGGGATTTCCTATTATGGCCAATCAAGCATAGCGCAACATCAACCCCCAATACCGGGAGAGACGAAATCTCCTCCTATCGCTCATTGCCTTCATGTGACTCAGGACTGTACCCAAAAACCACCATTTTGCACGATTTCTTGAACGTGGTAAGGTGGAAATCAAAGCACAGTGGGAATCACACAAGACTCTATGACGATCTCGGGTCGACAGACTAACCTGTACCAGGACTGTACCCAAAAACCACCGTTTTGCACGATTTCTTGAACGTGGTAAGGTGGAAATCAAAGCACAGTGGGAATCACACAAGACTCTATGACGATCTCGGATCGACAGACTAACCTGTACCAGTGTCACCAGAGAACTGTTATCTGACGATAGGTATAATACCATCTAGGAGTTCTCGGCGAGTCCGTTTAGTGTATCCAGTCTCCACTGAGCACCCGTATACCTTCTCTGATGTCAAACACCAATGGATATGGGATCATCCATCGCCCATCATATGGGTTGAGAAGCGTATACGCAAGTCTACTCTGGAATATCGATGCCCCGTCTCGATACTCCCACGACCAGGAACATTTGAAGGATGTACTTACCGACTACACTGTCCCCACTAATATGATCTGCATCATAATTCTGGTAGTCAAGTATTCATCCTAAGGGCTTTATCAACATGTAATAGAGAGACAATAAGTGTACATGTTAAGATAAATAGCAACCAGATAGCATACTATCATGTCGAGCAAGAAAGTCCTCCCTATATATGTCCAAGCATCCACTACAATATACATCGTATGTACAGTAATGGCCTCTACGGCATACATATAATTAACAATCTCCTACTTGCACTAAGACCATTTGTTGTAGTATCTCATACTCAACGTCCTATAGAAGTCTCTCTAAGGAAAAGCCTTTGTGAGTGGATCCACTGTGTTATTCTTCACGTCAATTCTCCTAACCTCGATCCCTTGGAGATCAACCATCTCCCTGATCAGGCGATACTGTCCTCAGAATATGTCTGGAACGCTGATGGGACCTGCGTTCCTAGGCTAAAGCCACAACTCCATTGTTGTCACAATAAGTTATTGGATGCTTAATGGTAGGAACCATGTTCATTTCATGAACAAGAATTATCCAGACATCCACTTTGGTAGCATCGATGGTAGCGATGTATCCAGCCTTTATCGTCTAGTATGCCACGGTATCTAGCTTGGAACACTTCCAACTTACCGTCCCTCCACTGAGGGTAAAGAAAAAGCTTGCGACTGACTTTCAGTCGACCTTATCACTCTGGAAGCTCAAACTAAGAACATTCTTTTAGTGCTTCTCAAGTACTTAAGAATGTCCTCCATAACTTTCCAGTGATTCTCCCAAGATCCGATTGATTCCTAATCACTACATCTAGTGAGTTAGCTATATCTGATCTGGTACATAACATCGCATACATGATAGAGCCTACTACCGAAGCATAGGGTATCCCTTGTACGCGAGCACTATCCAAATCAGTCTTTGGAAGACATCTTTTTGAAGAGAGAAATTCCTGAGTAAGTGGGCGAACCACCACACTTAGAATCTTCCATACTAAATCCTTTTAGAATGGTGTTAATATACCTGGATTTGGGACACTCCCAACATCCACTTAAATCTATCATCATAGATTATTATCCACAAGATGTAGTAGGTATCATCCAGATCTTCCATGGAGAATCCTCGTGATAAGAGGAGCTTGATTGAGTGTAGCATAGGAAACCGTTTCCTATCAAGAGTATATCTTCTACATACAATACGAGGAAGACAATCTTACTCTCTACAACCTTCTTATATATACAAGGTTCATCTACCTTTTTGATGAATTCAAATTCTTTGACTGCCACATCAAAATAGATGTTCCATCTCAGCGATACCTACTTTAATCCTGATGGACTTAAGCATAGCTTTGAAAGTCTCAACTTTTCCATCTATACAAAGAATCTTCTCAAGATTCACTTGCTCCCTATGGGTTTTACCCCTTCAGGTGCAACATTCAAAGTCATACTTTGCTGGTGTACATGGATTCCATCTTTGATTGCATAGCATCCAGCCATTTCACAGAGTCCCCACTCATGATGGCCTACCTGAACTTAGTTGGGCCATCATCTACCATGATGCAATCCTCGCTCCCACTATCACCAAGAAGACCGTAGTATTTCTCAAGTGGATGAGGAACCCTACCAGATTCACAGAGAGGCTGAGGTTCATTGGAGACTATTGAATCCTTTAGTTTTACCAAATCATCAGCTGTTAGTTTGTTTGGCTGGAACTCCTTCCAGTTCTACCTCATGTCCACAAATTTCTTCACAAGAAATTCCTTTTCGTAAAAAGGTGGCATGTTGAGAAACAAAACAGCTTTTGTTCCTCGGTTTGGTAGAAGATATTCCCTCGCAAATGTTTGGGATATCCAACAAACTTATTGAACTGATATTGCCTCGAGTTTGTCCGGATTTTGCCTTTCAACATAGGCCAGACCACCCCATATCTTAACTCGTTTAAGACATGGTCTCTTCCCATGCCATATCACATATGGAGTGGTAGGCACCGATTTGGTCGGAACCCTATTCAATAGGTATGCAGCTTCTCAAGTGCATAACTCTAAAAGGAAATAGGCAACTCAGCAGTACTCATCATAGAGCGCACCATATCTCATAGAGTGCGATACCTCCGTCTCGATACACCATAGTGCTGTGGTGTATTCGAAGGAGTAAGCTGAGAGAGAATCACATTCTCCTTTTAGAAACTCCAGGAACACGATGCTCAAGTATTCTCCTTCTTCGATCACATCGAAGGACTTAATACTTCTACCCATTTGGTTCTCTACTTCTAGCTTGTATTACTTGAATTTCTCAAAAGTTTCAGACTCGTGTTTCAACAGGAACACATGTCCGAATCTTTAAAGATAGTCGATGAATGTAATGAAGTACAAAGAACGAACCCTGGCATTTGTACACATAGGACCGTATACATCATCATGTATCAGTCCCAGAGTTCACTAACTCTTTCTCTGTTTCCAGTAAACGGAGTATTGGTCATTTTACCTTTGAGACATGACTGGCAAGTATCATAAGATGAAAATTTGAACAGATTCAAACATTCATCCTTATGTAACTTAGCTAGTCATGTCGCATTGATATGACCTAGTCTACAAAACCACAAGAAAGATTCGTTCATTTCTGAACTATTCTTCTTGTGTGTGTTCTAATTACTTTGAACCGTGGTTTGATTTAGAACGTATATACTATTACATAACGTGCCTGATCCAATCAACTCTTGATTAAGGAAAATGTTCACAACATTATCCTCCAATACAAAATTATATCATTCTTTAACTTAATAAAGAAACCGATGTAATGTTGTATATCAGGTTCGGTACGTAATAACATTCGTTCAGAATCAATGTATCTGGTAATACAATGTGATATTTGCCAACTGATTTGGATGCAACACTTGCACCATTCTCTACACTTAGAGACATATCACCCATTCCCAGTTCTCTACCTTTATGTAGCCCATGTAACATATTACATATGCGGGATCCTGATCCGGTATCTCATACCCAGGACGTAGAGGATACCGAGAAACAGTTCTCGGTAATGAATACACCCGACGAAGATGCATCAATATGCACTTTCTTCGATTGGGTGGCATGGGAATCCGGATATTCCCCTTTTTACTGCTCGGACTTATAACAATTATAAGCGGGAGCGGAACCAACGTTCCCCAGCTCAGTATAATAAGAAGGTTCGGTCAAAACATCCATATTATTATCTTAATTAAGGCGTGACATGGTCGCTACCAGGAGAAAGAGGGAGAGAGAAGAAAACACTCTGCGTGCGCTCTTGCAAGATTAGATTGGTTATTAATTTATCTAATCAGGATGGCTCCCACTGTTTTTATCAAATCTTCCTTCAAACCCTAAAAGGTAAGACTAGCCGGGATTAATTACACCCTACAAGTATGCCAATCTTTTAGCCAGGCTAGTGTCGGTACTTTGAGGGAGGTTTCCCGTGCTTTCGCACGGACCTAATTAAAATAAACCTCATTTTTCCAGGGGTGTAACCCCGTTAATACTTTTCTAGACACCTACTTGATCGGCTAATTGTAATGTGCAAAACTCTCTCAGGAGTAACTCTTACTCGCAATGGGTATCAGGATCCAACTATCTCATAGAAGGTATGCAATCTCATTGCAAATTTCAACACTTGAAATTCCTGATAATCTTTTGCCCCAAGCGTCCTATGATCTTGACAGAGGTCAACAAACCATAGGCTGCTAGTCAAGTTCAATCCGCCATTTCATGATTGAATTAAACCCACCCGCACGACCCTTGACAGAGGTCAACAAGGTCGTACGACTACCCTAATCCAATCGCATCATATGCTTTGCAGATAAGCACTAATCAGCTACCGCACACTACGCCTTGACAGAGGTCAACAAACGCAGCATGAATACTAAATATTACTTATCTGAAATGATGGAGGGTTACAACAGGTTTTTAAGAAAACCCTTTGCGTAATGAACTTGATATCGTTGTAGAATCGAGTGTATTTTAAAAGGAGTGTTTTTTAGGCTTTTACTAGTTTTGCTAAAGAGATCACTCCCGGTGAAGGGATCTCGGCTCTTTCCTTATCGAATAAGGTGCTGGATATTTCACAAATACCACTATGCAAAGCATGAACTAAAAAAGCAATCAAAAGACAAAACCGAGTGGGTTGTAGAATCTGCCAGTTTCGCTAAAGAGATCACTCTTGGTGAAGGGATCTCGGCTCTTTCCTTATCGAATAAGGTGCTGGATATTCTATAAGGAATACTTCTATGCAAAGAAAGAACTAGAGCTACCAGTTTTTAAAACAAGTTTCTACAACATCTTTAGGTTTCTTTTTCTTTCATTAATCTCATTAATGAAGTCCCATCAATTTATGCTTCCTAAACATCACAGAAAAAACAAAAGCAGTAATATTTATTATATATCATATATATATAATATAAGCATTCGTCTCAACATATCAAGTGATCACATCACAGAATATCAGCAGCAAAAGAACACATATGAAATATTGGATGTACTAGGAATTCCGTGTTTTATTTAAGCCAATAAAAAACGCAGATTCCACGGTCGCGATGAATAGCCAAACCCACATCCGTAGACCTCTACGAGAGCGGCAAGCAACCCTACCAATTCTAGAGTTAGGAGACCCGGTCTCGACTCCTCGAGATGGTCTCCCACTGAACCCTAGAACCCGGTTACTTGTGGTCCCCGCCTTGGGTCTATCCTAATGCGGAAAAGTAAATAATATACATCAATGATGACATTATCCTTAACCCGGAAGTGCCCCAATAAAAGAATATTGCATTCAAGCTTTTACATGAATGAAAATGAAAAACTCTCATCTCACATAAAAAAAACCCGGCTATTCAAACATGACGATCCAATATAACATATCCCAGTAACACATAACATCACATGTCATCAACCTAAGTAAATATGCGTATCCCAATTGTCGTTGATATATAGCAACGAAACCGGAGATACACTACATATTACACTTACGGTCGCAGAAAAGAAAGTGAAAACTACAACAATTGGAATCCAAAACCACTTTAGAAATCACAAACCCAATGTATCACATACTTTGGATTTCATGCCTAACCAAATGAATTCCTTAGACATCGCATGCCTAACAATTATAAACCCCGTATTTTATTCTCGATATTGAAAACATTTTTCAATAATCAGTCGGGTAATTCAACAAGATTCCCGACATCCTGATCGAATGCTCGTCGGAAACTTTAGTAGACGGCCGCACCCCCGATGCCATCGACGAAGTGCACTTAGGCGGAACATCGTGGCCGCGAGCACCCAAACGGATGCTTTTAGCAACGGGCTTCTCCTACAGTCACTTAGTCGGGGCTATGGGGCATATCTATCTAGTAAGGTTACCCGGCGAGTATCCGCGTACGCTATGTAATTGCGACGGACTTTTGATCCACATCAAAATCCCGTGGCAACCGATCAAATGAGACTGAATTGCTAGATTAATAAAATTAAAACTAGTTATCACATAACTAATTTTATGGATTCCAAGTATTGTATCACAATCACAGAGAGCTAGACGATGTTAAATTTTTCGATCGAATCAACAAACACCCAAAATTTCCCACACTTGAGCGAAGTTTAAAAAGTACCCAGAACATGCCACGACACCTATGGACCAACCATAGAAGGGTCAACCCTTGCCTCACCTGTGGTGCCGCGGAACTACCATAAACCCTAGGGTTCGATGACGGTTCCGACGGTTACAGAATCGAGTTAGGGTTTCGTTCTTCTAGAGGGTCCATAGAAAACACCTGCACGATTTTCTGAAGATTTCAAACTTGGAAAAATCCAACTCTTGGACAATTTCCAGCAAGGGAAAAAATGTGTTATTGATATCCGTTTGAACTTTTTAACGTCGTCTAAATAACCTGAAATGATGTTAGAATTACGACTACGAAACACTCCGAATTTCCTTTGCAAAAAGATAACATCACATGCAATTTTAGCAAAAACAAGCAACACCTGAAATACCAAAACCCAGAGCCTGGAACACCACGAGAAAACGAAGCTAGGAAGAGTCATCAAGACCGGCTAGGCCGGATTTTATCATGATGTGGCCAGCCATTTTCCGGCGAGAAGGGTTCGTTTTCCTGTGGTGTTCATGTGACATCTCATGTAACATTCTGCAACTGCTTAAAAAAAATTTAGACACTGTTTAAAAATCGACAGAAACTGGGTTATTGTTTCGGGTGTTTCGGAGTTGTTTCGGTTTCGTAACCCTACAAACATCGTCTAATTCTCTTGCATGGCTCTGATACTACTGCTGGGTTTCCTAGGCAGTCGCTGGGTTTCGGGAGGTATCATCCATGCCGTTATAAAAATTTGGCGCGCGAAAGAACCATAATGCTAGAATCTAAACTAGAGAATTAGATGATACAACAATGTAAACATCTTTACATCTAAGTGAACGAGGAATACAACCTTTATAGACCGGTCTTTCACTTCAATAGCTCCGTGTGGTAGTCCCTTCGCTCCAAGTAGTGATCTCCCGGACTCTAGTGAGGCTCCACAAGGTGAAATGAACAAGCTTACTTGAAGTCTTCGAGACCGAAGATGATCTACGTCGAGGAGACACTAACTCAAGCTATCTCTTCACTAAGTGATGAACTAGTGAAGAAACAACCCAATCTAAATGGCTAGTAGAGAAAAGGTTGATGAAGTAGGAATTTTGCTCACTTTAGATTTATCTTTCTCACAATATTTCTTCACCATTTAAAAATCTAGAAAGCTTTCTCATGAGGAAGAAGAAAATGAAGTGGAGATGAGAATGAAACTCATGAGGTGAGAATAGCAACCATGGGTGAGTTAGTGTTATACACTAACTCATATAGAGAATAAACCATGGCTAAACAATAATGGTTGGGTTAATAAATATCTTCAAGTAAAACAAAAAGAGTGGACTTGGTCAATGGTTTCACAAGCTTCTACAAGCTTCAACCATGTGACAATTTCCAACCAATTTTGATTTACTTTAAATAAACAAAACCCTCATATTATTATAAGCATGGTGTAAGTCTCATACACCCATGTATCAGGTGGCATCAAGCATGACACAAAAGAGGTACATTAATATATATCACATATATACTAAGTGTACACAAGTGAGAAAAAGAAATCTTAAGTGAGCTAATATTAGTTAATGTAAGTTAATATATCAAATATATAATTATACATTAAATTATTAAATCAACACTTGATTTAATAATCCGGTTATATCACATACAACCGACTAATATCAAATGTATCAACTTATCGAATCAACACTTGATTCGACAGCCCGGCTATATCACATATAACCGACCGATATCACATATCGCGAGAATAGAATACAGTATCACATACTCGTATTAATCTCGGTCCCGCACATATCACATATGTGCTCCTACTTCGTTTCGCCTGAGCCAGGAAACCTCTGTGTAGGACTCTAAAGACTCGTCAATACGCCAGCAGTAAGTGGTGATCATATCAGTCACCCACAAGCCGCAAGCGGTACTAGCTGGACGTAACGGCTACCCGGGTATTGAACGATCAGAAGATAAACAAGCAAGACTGCTCATACTTGATTTGTACGATGTTTTGTGATCTTTGAATTAATTACCGCAATCAAGAACGGCATCGCTTGATAACTAGCCGGTGAGTACGGGTCGGTCCATAGGGATTTTGTGTATTCTCAATTTGTTCTAACGAGTTAATTCCAAATGGTGTTGGATTGATTATCACTAAAAACTAAAGTTGATTTAAACTAGAATTAAAATCTTGCTAGGGTTAGGTTTAGGTTAAGTTTAGAAAGTTAAGATTTCTCACCGCTTTCAATGCCCTAATTTAGATCTATTTAGGTGTTATGGTAATAATTAATAAAGGGGATTAGGACGATCGGGAAGAAACGTTGTTTCTTCCTCTAGGTCCTTGTTTGTCTTTCTTAATTCTTACCCTAACCTCCATGGAAAACATGCACAACCGATCTTTTAAACTACGGTATCACCGTTACCTTGTGGGGTAGGGTGCCGTAGTGAGCGGTGTGTGTATGCATGCATGGAGTCCTATAAAAAATATGCGATGGGCAAGAAAGGGGTGAGAGATTTTCATCTCTTAAACCTTTCCTATTCCTAACCCTAACAAGTGAGGAACTACTCACTCATTAGGGGATTGATAAAAGACATTTTTTTATGAATTTTCAATTCAATAACCTAATTATCTAAGCTACGGCAGATGAATAAAAGTTCTAAACTAATTAACTAGGGCAGATAATAAAATCTATACTAGGGCAGAAAAGAATTTAAGAACTAGGGCAAGGTAAAAAAAAATCTACTTACTTTATTCGATGCACTCTTCAAAGCATTACAATAGATTCTGAATTTTTTCAATAAAAAGAGGCATACCTCAAAAAGAGGTTTAGGGTTTCTATTTATAGATCATAGAAACCCTAGGGTTACATTCAATTCACATCTGCATTTACAATTTTACCCTAAAGAAGCCTAGTCAACGCACCGCTACACCGTCAGAAAAATGCACTGACACGTGCTCTATATGGCCGCGGATCCGCTGCCATAAGCCCTGTTTGGCCTCGGATCCGCGGCCATATGGTGGGTTCTTGAGCTGCAATTTTCAGGGCTGCTTCTGGTTGCATTTGGCTTCTTTTTTCTTCACTTGGTTTCTCAGATTTTTTTCTAGTTCTCTTCCAGATTTCCACAGTGCATAATGTCATGGATTTTTACCCTTTGCTTCGTGTCAAAGTCTTGAACCTTGCGCTGCCTTTGTGCTTTGTGAAATTGTCCATTGATCTTCGTTTTTTCTTCAAATTGTAGACATGATCAAGATTCTTTCATTTGTTGGTCGTAGTCTCACTTTTGTATCGTCTTTTCATCATTTTCACTGTTTTTGTTCCGAGAACTTGTAACCTGCAACTATATAGCAGACATCGATCAAAAGCACCTGTTTATTTGTAAAATGAATAAGAATGGGGATTATAATATTGCAAAATTATGATATGAACAAATACCCCCAAACTTATCTTTTGCTCGTCCTCGAGCAAAACGAGTTTTATTCTCGAAAAAGACCTAGCCTCACTTTCGCAGGGAAACGCGATTGCACTGAGCTCGTGCAACAAGCCGTTAAACCTCTAGGTGTCCCTAGTAGGAGTGTTGTCTCCTGAGGGTTTTCAACAGATACTACCCACAAAATCCTATCAATTCGGCCTATTGATTTTTATTCTCCAATTAGGTTTTCTAACAAGAAACTCTATTATCTTCAACCCAGAAATTATCAACCCATATTTTTCACGCTTCCTTATCATTTAACTTAAGATTGTATATGTTTTGTAGGTTTACTTAGTTTTTAGCATCTTTTGAGTTTTCCTCCTAGGGTTCCATCTCAACTTAGGAATTTTTATCATCTCTACTAAAGATATAAGTCCTATGTTTCATTCCTATCTCTCATCTAAACCCCAATCACATACCCCTACGTGTGTGTGTATATCACCCCTACACTTGGAAATTCAATTCAAGCTCTTATATTCTTGTCCATCGTCCAAAGTACTTTTCAATTGGTGAATTTTTAGATGAAATTGCTCACACATTCTTCATGCGACCGTTAATACTTCTTGAGGTACCAACGACCGATTACAAAATGTGTTTGCACATTAAAGCGTAATTCCTAGTCTTGTAACATCTAAGGCTTTAGCAATGACTCCCAAACCAGTTGGTCTAAGGCACTAGGTGATAAAGCGCCCTCGCTAAATATTTTTTATTTATGCAGCCTTAAGTAATTACAAAAACCAGTGTTCATTTTTTTTTCTTTATTCACACTTGTATTTTTTATTTTATATTCCTTCATACTAAGGACTTTAGACAAGAGCATTTCAAGGTCTCTTCTACTATTCCAAGCTTCAAGGTTCGTGTTTGTGCAATTTGTAGGGTATATATTTTCAGAATTTAGACTTAAGCTTAGGAATTATTTTTCAGACTTATACTTTAATAAAAATATCAATACTTTTCCCTTGTTTTAATTTAGCCCAAGAAGTGAACTCTAAATTTGCTTATTTCTAAATAAACTACAAAGACATATACTTTCTACCATACAATTTTAAGAAAAGTTATTTTTATGGTTTTTAATTTACTAGGTCTAAGATCTAATTGTTTCTAGCTAGTTAATCTTTTTGTCAAACTCAAGTCAATTATGGCCAAAATTGAATGTTTTAATTTTTATAATTTTTCAAATTTTTTCAGTTTTTATTTGATTTTTATTTTTCTATTTTTTTTTTAGTTTTTATGATTTTTATATAAGGAGGCAATGCAGAATTTAAATATGCAAAAGAAAAAGAAAAATATATACAAAAATATATAAAAAATATGCAATGCAAAAGATAACTATATACAACCACCAACTCCCCCAAACTTATCACAAGCAGTGCCCTCACTGCTCGGCCCCACGTTGTGCTCTTGAGCGTGAGCGGGAACGCTCAGCCCTACCCAGCAGGGTTCGAATCCCCTGCTCAACCTCAGTCAACCGCCTATCGTGCTCCCTCGATGTCGCCCTCAACTCCTCTATGCCCCTCACAGCTCTCCGCATCAAATGTGCATGTTCTAAAGGGGTCATTTCTCCTTCGCTCACGGTCGAGCTAAAGCTAGGTGTGCGGGCGGGTACGTGCTCCGCCGGTTCGGTTCTAGACCACACATCCGTCAATCGTGAATATGACGTAGAAATGCCCTTAATAAGAGGCCTGACAGGTATGCTTCCATGCATGTAAAATTCGAACTCCTCCACTGGGAGGAAATATCGACATAGTTGTGTAACAAGTATGGGACAAGGGTAATTTGCGGCTCGTTTGCCCGCACCTATAGAGTTTAGCAAAACTGTGCACATGTCGAAATGAGGGTTTCTTGTCATGAGGGTATGCACAATATGCAATGAGGGTGTAAAAAATATGGTATTGTGAGAGCTTCCAAAAATATTGTTTTGTGCCCATCGGCACACAGTTAAGATGTTTGCGAAAAGGGTTCTCGCTTGGATCCCCTTCCGCGGCTCCCTTGAGCAATCATTGCCCATCAAGGGTATGTAATCCTCAAATTGTAGTGGTTGGTCATGGGCGGGTATCCGAGGGATTAATGTGACCTTGTGTATAATGTCCCTATCGATGATAATTTCCCTCTCACCCCATTGTAATTTTATAAAGCCGAATTGGGTGAGACACCCATCTTCCATACACTCGTAAAAACGAGTGACTAATTCCGGCAGTGCATAAGCGTGAGGGTGATTATATATCAAATAGTTCCAACCCCTACGCGCTATCTCGTTCGCAAAATAACTACCGTACATCTCGTGTGAAAAAATTTGCGAAAAGTCTCGTTCAAGTTGCATGATGTGTGCCATCAGGTAAATACAGATCTAAAAAAATTTAAAAAAAGAGAGGGTTTGGAAAGATCGAACCTCCCCTGAAAATTCAGGGGGCGAAGACACTGTAGCGCGGTGGATGGGCGGTGGAAAGCAGCTCCTGGCGGCAGTTCCGCGGCGGGAGGACGAGATCTTGCAGAAAAACTTCGACGGCGGCGCTAGGGTTTCTGAGGAAATTCGTTTTTTTAGGGTTGAGATCGGAGAGAGGGGTCGGGGTCTTTATATAGGGGGAAATTGATGGAAATTTTCAAATAAACCCCTTTGAAAGGATGAAATTATTTGTAAATAAAAAATTTTATTTTATTTATTTAATCTGTAAATTTACAAAACAAAATACCCAATTTTTTTTTTATTTTCAAAAAATTTTATTTTTTATGTTATTTTGTATTTATATATTTACAAATGATACATACCCCCAAACTTGTTTGAAATAAAGTCTTGGAAAGATGATCGAAAATTTGGGGGTAAATGGAGGAAGATCAGTCAGTATAAATCGGCTCCTGCAAAAACAGGAGCTCCTCCGACGGGTCCGTAGTGAGAAACGGTTTGAGCCGATGTCCGTTTACTTTAAATAAAGTACCGTCCTCCGGGTTTTCAAGATCAACCGCACCGTGCGGATATACGGTGCGTACCAAAAACGGCCCTTTCCATTTAGATTTGAGCTTGCCGGGGTGGAAGTGTAACCGAGTGTCATATAGCAAAACCTGTTGACCAGGTTTAAAAGTTTTGCGCATAAGGTGTTTGTCATGGATCACCTTCGTTCAGTTTTTAACAATTACCGCATTTTCGTAGGCCTCATCCCCCAGCTCATCTAGTTCATTCAATTGCAGCCTTCTATTGCTGCCCGCATCTCCCATCGATAAATTCAACTCTTTAATCGCCCAAAATTTCTTGTGCTCAATTTCAACTGGGAGGTGGCAAGGAAGCCTTCCCATAAACAAGCCGGTATGGAGACATACCAAGATCGGCCTTGTAAGCAGTACGGAATGCCCATAGTGCATCAATCAGTTTGTGTGACCAATCTTTATGGTTTTTAGAAACCGTTTTCTCCAAAATTTGTTTAATCTGCCGATTTGAAATCTCGGCTTACCCACAAGTTTGGGGATGATAAGGTGTTGAAAATTTGTGAGTAATGGAGTATTTGCGCATTAAGGACTCAAAAGTCCTATTACAGAAGTGAGATCCATTATCAGTTATAATTGCTCGAGGGTACCCAAATCGAGAAAATATATTTTCTTTAAGAAATCGAACAACCTTGTTATCATTTATTCGGCTAGGCACAGCCTCGACCCATTTTGACACATAGTCAACAGACAAAAGAATATACATATTCCCAAAGGAATTGGGAAATGGTCTGTCACGCCCCGCTTCCCGGTATACGGCGAAGGGGACGCGACGAGGCCTGCTACGTATATACTCAGAAGTACATACGCTAAGCGTATCCAAGCAATATAAAATAAATGCACAAGAGACAAGATATAAAAGGAACAGCAACTTTTATTTATTAACATTCTTTTGTACAATACATGAAAATGAAATACAACTGAAATAAAATGACGCCTAAACAGTGGCATAACAGGAAATGAAAAATACAGAAAGGAAAAGTGTACAATGAAACTAAAGTGCAGGGTCTTCGGAAAACTGCTCCAAGTCTTCTTGAGATGGCTCGATCTCCGCCGGGTCCAAACCACCTGACGACATTCAAAGAAGAAAGAAATAGAATGTCGTCAGCGAACAGGTCGCTCGGTAAGTCCCAAAGTTAAGAAGAGAATAGATAGAGAGTAGAGAGAGAGTATATTATTATAGTTGTATTATATTGTTATTTTGTTGTAGTATTGTGTTAACGCTGTTGTGTGTAGCTTGGTACAGAAGGATGCCAGTGTATACGAGGGGGGTCTCTATATGCTAGAGACCAGGGCAAACGGAAAGTACAAGGAACCGTTAAGCCACGGTACAACAGCAACGGAATATAGGTTAGGTGTCTTAATCTGACCACCTCGTGCCACCTTTAACACCTTCCGTACCAATCTACCCCTTAAACCCCGCGATGTCTTGTTTGTATTGTTATCTTGTAAAATTGTATTGATTGTATGAGTGATTGACTGACTGACCGAAACCATGATATCAGGAAACGGTTATAACCGTAGAGTCATGTAAATGGAATAACTGAGAATCATGTAAAAGGAATATATATCCATGGTTCGGTTCAGTCAAATTGTATAAATTGATAATTGTATTCATGGATTCATGTGTTCATTTTGAATTGGAAACTTGTAGATTATAGATTGACTTGAATCATGTTCAAGTCAGATTAATCAGACTCAAACCCGAGTCAGACAATCAGGGATGTGAATCGAAATCTTATAATTGGTAGGGTCCTTAGGGTAATTTATAAAACTTGAGGGGGTTTTATGTAAAAATACTTTTGTATACTTTTCAAAATACGCCTCAAGTATTTATTGTTCGTCTTTAAAGTTGTAAAGAATGTGGATTTTATATTGTATATTTTACAATTGTGACATTTCTAGTAAATAGGACCTAGTTTTCATAGTATACGGTATTTAATTGTAAATTGACTTGTATTGATTCTTGATGGTATTTTATTAAAACTTGTAAATTTTTCATTTTTAAAAATGTAAGTTTATTATATTTTGAAAATATATGGATTTGTAATTTTTTTTTATAATTAAAAATTTTAGTTTTATTTAGGAAAAAAAATTGCATTTCCTAAAAAAAACGTATTTTATTTCCTTTCGAGACCGAATGCTCCTTGCGGAGGTCTGCATCTCGTACTACTAAGCCCGAGAATGTGCGATAATCCGCACCATCCCGAACGGGTTCCCCAAATGGGTTGTAGCGGCGCTTTGCAAAGGAAAATATATTAGGTAATATTTATTATTGTCAGTATTTGGACTTTAAATATAGGTATTTTGATAACCTTTTTCTTTGATAAAATTTTTAACTTAATAGAACTCAATCGAGTACTTATTTCTTGCTAAAATAAATTTCTCTGGCCTCAAGCCTGTACATTACTTGTAGTTTTATTTGGCTTAAACATGTATCTAGATTTTCTAATAAGCTTAAGAGAACTTATCATATTCATTTCATATGACTAACACAATAAGTTGCAAAACACTTTCACATTTCTTATGACTAACATAAATAAGATACCATGAGGTGCACATGATCAAAGATCAATCAATAGTCACCGTCATATTTGTTAAGTGAAAATTAGAATGCAAACCATTAGAATAAAGTTTGATATTATTCAACCAATATTTGAACATGAAAAGGCAGGGAAACTTAATAGTAAGTCATTCAAGGTGCTTGAACTGTTTTATTGAGATTCATGAAACTGCTGCAGTTGGTTTATTAAAAGTATATTTTATATGATTTAATAATAAAACAATACAAAATAAAAATTAAACTTTGATGATGGAGATCGGTGAGGAAAAAGAGGGGACTTACATCATATACTGTTTCGACTAATCTTTAGGTATCAGTCCGGTGGCCAAATAGTTTACTATATCAGCGAACCAAGGTTCGCATGACACGGTTAAGAGTTGCTCATCGGGAAAAACATCTTTAATAGGAATGTCAAGTGTGGGCGGAGAAGGAAGTCGTGAAAGGTGGTCGGCAACTACGTTTTCACATCCTCCTTTGTCCCTTATGACAAGGTCAAACTCTTGTAGCAAGAGAATCCAACGTATTAACCGCAATTTAGCATCCTTCTTCGCAAAAAGGTGGCGAAGAGCTGAATGGTCCGTGTAGACAATCACTGGAGAGCCGATTAAATAGGGCCGGAATTTTTCAAGTGCAAACACAACGGCTAAAAATTCTTTTTCTATTGTTGTGTAATTCAATTGGGCCTCATTTAATGGTCGGCTAGCGTAATAAATTATGTGCGGCATCTTATTAATGTGCTGTCCAAGAACAGCACCAATGGCGAAATCAGATGCATCGCACATAATTTCAAAAAGATGCGTCCAGTCGGGAGATGAAAGAATGGGCACAGAAATGAGTGAGTGTTTCAATGACTCGAACGCTTCCATGCAAGTTGAGTCAAAATCAAATGTTGTGTCCTTGTCCAATAAAAGAGTTAAGGGTCTAGCTATCTTGCTAAAATCCTTGATGAACCGTCTATAAAAACCGGCATGGCAAAGAAAGGCTCAGATGTCTTTGACGCATTTAGGAGGAGGAAGATTGGAAATGACTTCAATCTTGGCATTATCAACCTCTATGCCATTTTGCGAGATGACATGTCCAAGGATAATACCCTCTCGTACCATAAAGTGGCACTTCTCCCAATTTAAAGTGAGGTTCTTATCCCTACAGCGGGTAAGAACTGCGTCTAAGTGTAGCAAACACTCATCGAAGGAGTCACCAAAAATGGAGAAATCATCCTTAAAAATCTCCAAAAATTTCTCCACCATGTCTGAAAAGATCCCCATCATACACCGCTGAAATGTAGCGGGTGCATTGCATAACCCAAAGGGCATGCGACGATAGACGAAAGTACCGAAAGGACAAGTAAATGTGGTCTTGTCTTGATCCTTTTCGGCGATGGGGACTTGATTATAGCCGGAATAGCCATCCAAAAAGCAATAAAATTCGTGCCCAGCCAATCGTTCTAGCATTTGGTCAATAAAAGGTAGAGGAAAATGGTTTTTCCTTGTCGCGGCGTTGAGTTTTCTATAGTCGATGCAAACTCGCCACCCAGTTTGGGTGCGAGTGGGTATTAACTCATTTGCCTCATTGGTTATGACCGTTATGCCCGATTTCTTTGTGACAACATGAATGGGGCTAACCCACTAGCTATCCGATATAGGGTAAATGATACCACTATCAAGACATTTGACAATCTCCTTCTTGACAGCCTCCTTCATTATGGGGTTGAGGTGTCTTTGTGGATCCCTTACTGGCTTAGCATTATCCATCATATGTATATGATGTTCAACTATGAGGGGACTAATCCCCTTGATGTCCACCATAGTCCAGCCAAAAGCTTGCCGGTTATTTTGTAAGACCATTAAAAGGGCTTTCTCTTACTCGAGAGCTAGAGAGACCGATATGATAACGGGAAGGGTCTCATTCTCACCTAAGTAAGCATATTTAAAGTGAGACGGCAAAAGCTTGAGTTCGATTTTTGGAGGTGAAAAAATTGATGGTAACATTGGTGAAACTGTCTCGAACTCGAAGGATTCCAACAACGGTTCAAATCGAGTGTAAGCAACCGAGTCGGATGGTTCAACCAACTCATCCGAAAAATCAAAGGACTCAAACTCGGGTGGTGAGTCTTCAAAATCGTCCAAAAAAGTGAAACACTCATAATCGTTTTCCGGCGTGAAAGCTGTGTCAGATTCTAGGAGGAACGCACTAGAGGCGTCAAAACTGCTATGATCGAACAAAAAATTTTCGAGCTCACAGTCCTCCTGCGTGATCTCATGGATCGAGCAAACATCAAGTACACTAGCATTAGGCTCGGAGGGTAGATTCCCCAACTTAAAAATGTTGAGTTCAATTATCATCTTTCCAAAAGATAGGTTCATTGAACCATTTCGACAATTGATCACCGCATTGGAAGTCGCAAGGAATGGTCGACCGAGTATCACCGGAATTTGACTCCGGGGGTTAGCTACAGGTTGTGTATCCATAACAATGAAATCAACAGGGAAAATGAAGTCCCCTACTTTAATTAACACATCATCTAACTCACCCCTAAAATGGTTGATGGATCGGTCAGCCATTTAGAGAGTACAATGAGTGGGTTTAAGCTCTCCAACGCCCAATTGTTCCTATACTGAATAGGGTAGCAAATTGACACTAGCACCAAGATCTAATCGTGCTCTATTGATGTTCTTATCCCCAATTGTTATCGAAATTGTAGGACATTCGGGGTCCTTATGTTTTTGGGGTAAAGATTGGACAAGAGCATCACTTCAGCACTAGCCACGAAAACTTTCTTTGGTACTTGTGACTTCCTCTTCTTGGTGCATAAGTCTTTTAAGATTTTCGCGTAAGAAGGGACTTGTTGGATTGCATCCAAGAGAGGTATGTTTATGCTAACCAGTTTGAACAACTCTACAATCTTCTCCATTTGTGGAGTTGGTTTATTGGATCTCAACCTGTTTAGAAAGGGAACATTTTGAAAGTTTGTTGAGTCCAATGTCTGTGGAGTAGATTGCGGAGTTGGAACGGATCCCAGTGTTGGTGTGTTCGTAAAGTAAGAAGTGGGTCCGTTCGAATTAGAAAAAGTAGAGCCTTGTGAAGAATGAAGAATAGGCTCTAACGAAGAAGATGAAGATGAAGAAGAAGAAGAAGAAGAAGCACCGGCACGGGTGTCATCACTATTACCCACCTTATTGTGCAATACTCTTCCAGATCTCAACGTGGTCACAGCATTTACATTATGATTTTGTTGTTCATATACAACATGTGCGTTGTGTGTGTGACCGGGATTTGGCAATGGTTGAGACGGAAGCTTTCCCTTTTCTCGCTCGCTCAACGCAGCATTTATCTGTGCAATTTGGGCCTCAATTGATTTGATGTTTTGATCATGTGAAGCACTGTTTTGCACCAAAAATTGAATGGAAGTCTCCAAACTTGCTGCGGATTGTGTGGATTATTTTAAAAACGCATCCAAACTTCTTTCTAGCGAGGTAACCTTATCGTTATTTCGTTGAACAAAATTGTTTTAAGGATAAGAGTTGTTGGGCACAAAATTGTTCATTTGGTTTGGGTAAGATTGGGGTTGGAAAGGTTGCTGGTATTGAGTTTGTTGAGGTGCTTGTTGTTGTGGAGAAGGAGGCCTTTGAAAGTTGTTATTGCCTTAGAATTGTTGATTTTGATTCCAAGCAAAATTTGGGTGGCTCCTCCAACCAGGATTATAAGTCGAAGAGTATGGATCATTTCTTTGTCTTTGCCGAAAGGCGGCATTGACTTGATCTTGTTCTTGAACAGGTGGATTGTAAGGACACTCTTCAGTAATATGAGATGGATCTGAACAACAAGTACAAATAGTTCATGGGGGTAAAGCAGGGGCAGGAGAAGGCGATGAGATTTTGGTCTCAATTGCTTCTAGTTTTTTCGTAAGTGCGGCCATTTCGGCCTTCATTGCAATCGGCATATCTAATTGATATATGCCTGCCCTAGATTGACCTGTTGAAGAAGATGAGGTGGTCTTAGTGCTCTCCTACTGAAGTGTTTGTTCAGCAAGATCGTCGAGAAACTGCCAAGCTTCCTCACTTGATTTTGTTAGAAAGTGACCTTGACAAATGGTTTCCAACAACTGCTTAGTTGCTGGGTTCAATCCTTCGTATAAAATTTGGCAAAGTTGCCAATTCTCGATACCGTGGTGAGGGCATTGAACAAGTAGGTCTTTAAATCTTTCAAAACACTTCCAAAAGGGTTCGGAAGGAAACTGGGAAAATTGAATAATCTCATTGCGAATTCTCGTGGTCTTGTGATGTGGATAAAACCATTTTAGAAAAGCTTTAACAAACTCTTCCCAATTTTTAATCGAGTGTGATGCTGTGCTATATAACCATTTCTCGGCTAGGTCACATAAAGTGAATGGAATGACACGTAGCCTTATAGCATCATCTGAAAGTTGTGTTTTCTTCATCATTGCGCAAACGTTTTGGAATTTGTTTATGAAGATATAGGCATCTTCGGATTCCAGTCCGTGAAATTTTGGCAACATGTTGATGAAGTGGGGTTTGATCTCAAAGTTATCCCCATTTGCCGTGGAAGTGAAAGACAAGTAGGTAAGGCGGTGCGAATATGGTAGAAAAGATCCTGGAGCGCGATTCGTTGGGGCGCTTCAACAGATGGGTGTTGTGGGTTATTCGCACCTAGCGGAGGTGGAATCAGTCCCGCGGGTAAGAGGTTGTTAGGATCGAATCCTGACATCTCCTTAGAAGACGAAGAATATGATGATGAAGGTAAAGAAGTGGAAGGAATTTCGACTTCAGAGTCGAAAGCGTCGTCAGTCGGTACTAACGAGACATGGAATAAACGGGCACTAGTGTCTCTAGTCCAACCGGACACACACTAAAGAGGTAGTGTAGTCAAAAAGGTGAAAAACAGAAGGTGGGGGGTAAGAAAACGTCAATGAGAAGAAGTGGGTGTAAGTGGGGTGCACGGATTTCTTAGCGACAAATTGCAAGTTTTTGTAAAAAAATTTCCTTTTTGTGTTTTTTTATAAGGAGCTTTCTGCAAAAAGATTTTCAATAAAAGGCTTAGGCACACGTTCAATCAATCACAAATGCATAATCAAGCCTAGATCTAGGGTCACTTAGGTCAGTTGGACTGCTCCTAACTGTTCCAAAGTGTAAGATGTGAGGACCTCAAACCGTCTCTTCACCGCCAATTGTGGCCAGCTAACCACAAGTAGAGAAAGGAGGGATCCGCTCACGAATCACCCTGAGATGGCCCTTTTAAAGTTACCTTTCCCTACCTGTCTAGCCTAGGCACCACAAAGTCAGGTTTAGATCAACGGTCGATACCTACAACTATTATTTTGTCCTATTGAGCGCGAAATCCTTAGGGCTGAGTCTAATCTTTTTTAATTAACTTGATGGTCAATGCAATATGCTTTATGTGATTTTTGGGGTCCTGGGAAGGGTAATGAAATCCCCACCCAATCTAGATTGGTGTTCAAGCCCCTTAAAGTCAATTTAGATATGCAAAGCAGTAAACACAATCAAACACTTGCAACAATTTTTTAGAGGCAGAAAGAATCCTGCACAAGATCAAGTTATTGGAGAAGGGGAGAAGTTTTTGCGCAAAGAATCCTGCAGGAAATTTTTACAGAGGAGATATCAGGGGGTTCAGAAGAAGGATAGAAGAATTACAGAGGGGTTTCGGGTTGCTGACGTCAGCAACCCGCGGAGGATCCGCGGCTAAAAGCTGCCTCTGGCGGCGGTTCCGCGGTCAGGAAGAAAGATCAGGCCTCCAGTCTTTTTCTGTTGCTCTGTTGTGGTACTCCTCTGTTGTTCAGATCTTCTGTTTTCTGTTTCGCTCTCTGGAATTTTCCAGATCTGAATCCGTTCGTCGATCCTGCACAATTCAAACAAAACACCCTTCAAAAAATAACAAGATAAAATTTTTATATTTTTATATTTTTTAGTTTTTATGAATTTTATGATTTTATATTAACCCGAAATTGCAAAAAAAAAATGCTACGCCATCCCCGGCAACGACACCATTTGATTTGTACGATGTTTTGTGACCTGTGAATTAATTACCGCAATAAAAAACGGCGTCGCTTGGTAGCTAGCCGGTGAGTACGGGTTGGTCCACAGGGATTTTGTGTATTCTCAATTTGTTCTAACGAGTTAATTCCAAATGGTGTTGGATTAATTATCACTAAAAAACTAAAGTTGATTTAAACTAGGATTAAAACCTTACTAGGGTTAGGTTTAGGTTAACTTTGAAAAGTTAAGATTTCTCACCGCTTTCAATACCCTAATTTAGATCTATTTAGGTGTTATGGTAATAATTAATAAAGGGGATTAGGACGATCGGGAAGAAACGATGTTTCTTCCTCTAGGTCCTTGTCCGTCCTTTCTTAATTCTTACCCTAACCTCCATGGAAAACATGCACAACCGGTCTTTTAAACTACGGTATCACCGTTACCTCGTGGGGTAGGGTGCCGTAGTGAGTGGTGTGTGTATGCATGCATAGAGTCCTATAAAAAATATGCGATGGGCAAGAAAAGGGTGAGAGATTTTCATCTCTCAAACCTTTCCTATTCCTAACCCTAACAAATGAGGAGCTACTCACTCATTAGGGGATTGATAAAAGACATTTTTTTTATGAATTTTCAATTCAATAACCTAATTATCTAAGCTACGGCAGATGAATAAAAGTTCTAAGCTAATTAACTAGGACAGATAATAAAATCTATACTAGGGTAGAATTTAAGAATTAGGGCAAGGTAAAAAAAATCTACTTACTTTATTCGATGCACTCTTCAAAGCATTACAATAGATTCTGAATTTTTTCAATAAAAAGAGGCATACCTCAAAAAGAGATTTAGGGTTTCTATTTATAGATCATAGAAACCCTAGGGTTACATTCGATTCACATCTGCATTTACAATTTTACCCTGAAGAAGCTTAGTCAACGCACCGCCACACCGTCAGAAAAATGCACCGACATGTGCTCTATATGGCCGCGGATCCGCGGCCATAAGCACTGTTTGGCCGCGGATCTGCGGCCATGTGATGGGTTCTTTAGCTGCAATTTTCGGGGCTGCTTCTGGTTGCATTTGGCTTCTTGTTTCTTCACTTTGTTTCTCAGATTGTTTTCTAGTTCTCTTCCAGATTTCCACAGTGCATAATGTCATGGACTTTTACCCTTTGCTTCGTGTCAAAGTCTTGAACCTTGCGCTGCCTTTGTGCTTTGTGAAATTGTCCATTGATCTTCGTTTATTCTTCAAATTGTAGGCATGATCAAGATTCTTTCATTTGTTGGTCATAGTCTCACTTTTGTATCGTCTTTTCATCATTTTCACTGTTTTTGTTCCGAGAACTTGTAACCTGCAACTATGTAGCAGACAAGGATCAAAAGCACCTGTTTATTTGTAAAATGAATAAGAATGGGGAATATAATAATGCAAAATTATGATATGAACAATACTCCAGCGAATTCAATAAGTAACACTACCGTATAGTCCGGTCTTTTCGTCTGATATGTCGCATATCACAGCCTGGGGTTGGTATAA
Organism: Agapanthus africanus; assembly: GCA_030015575.1. Taxonomy (NCBI): domain Eukaryota; kingdom Viridiplantae; phylum Streptophyta; class Magnoliopsida; order Asparagales; family Amaryllidaceae; genus Agapanthus; species Agapanthus africanus. The sequence continues at coordinate 295,880,289 of CM057342.1, forward strand.
CGTCAGACCCCAATAGCCTGATAAGTCATGTCGATGCAAGGTCTGTAAGTCCTCGGCGGCGCCCCGGCCGTCGATCCGACGCCGGAATGCGGAAACGAAAAACTTTGCAAACTAGCAAACCGGCACCACCGCGCACTTTTAACCCGGATCAGGCCATTAACCTAGCTACTAGCAAACTAAAAGATGGGTAGAGAGTTATACCAAGCGATCCGTGTTCTTCGGTCTTCGTCTCCACTCCGATCTCCAGCGGGATCTCCGTCCGTCACCTCCTCGTCGGAAAGGCACCACGTAGCCGGGTTCGTTTACGGGCTCCCACCTCTGGACCGAGGCAACTCGGGCGCGAAGTTGGCTAGACGACGCGTCCAAGATTTGCTGTAGATGTAGTGTATTAGGCTATGTCTCTTTAGGGTTTTATGTTGTTGCCATGATGGAGGAATTGAGGAGGAGAATGAAAAGAGCAATGAGATATGGAGCTAGTCTTTTGCAACCATAGAATGAGATGAAGATAGAATAATTTTCCTACTCCTAAAAATCTCACCCCTCCTCAATAGTGGCCGGCCTCTCATATGAGAATGGTAGAAAAAAAAGAACCATGGAATAATCTTATACAAGAGAAGAAAAGGTATCATAATCAAATGAAATTTGTCACACTCAATCCTCATCTCAACCTCACTCAATCTCATCACAATAAATGCATAAGAATTGATTCAAATGGAATCTCATGATGATAAGAAGCTACAAATGCAAGAAACCCCTCCACAAATAAGTTATTTGCACTCTTGCAAATAACCCCCTCCAACGGAAAGTCCGGCCGCGAAAGAACAAAGGAAAACCGGTCGGAACGGAATGCAAACTGGCAACCTCAGAAAACTGATCCCGTAATAAATTACAGGAAAACCCCACTACTGCATATACATGCCCGCATTTGTATTCCCACTGAACACAAATCCAAAGAGACAAAACTACACTATCTAATACTAGGATCCGGCTTAAGCCAAAGCCGGCTAGTAAAATCCGTCCAATCACGATCCGTGCAATACCGCACGTATCTGATCGAACCCTGCCATATCTCTATACGGCCTCTACAGCGTTTCGCCCGAAACTTGAGTAACTGTGAGTGTGGTGGACTCTAAAGACTCGTCAATACTTTGGTTGCGGATTTAACCACTAGCACGTCAGAGGTATAAGCCAATACGTGACGGGCTAGGTATTGACCAAAAGGGACGTCGATGAGCGAACTCATCCTGACACCCTACTGAGCCTGTCAGTGACAATATCCGTACAGTCCGGTCCATTCGTCTATGAGCATCGCATGGCGGGCCTAGGGGGTTGGTAAAAGTCAGACCCCCAATAGCGGTACAAGTCGTGTCGGAGTATAGCCCAGAACACCCTGAGATACTACTGGAATACCTGCCAGCAAATCTCCTGCCTTGGCCAAGGACTTTTCATGTACTGGCTCTCCTAGACACAGCGTGACCTCACCCCCAATACCGGGAAAGACGAACCCCTGCAGATCCGCTCACTGCCTCCATGTGGCTCGGGACTGTATCCAACTAAAACCTGTTTGCACGTCTCCTTTGAGCGTGGTAGGGTAGTAATCTAAGTACAGTGGGAACTCACACGAGACAAATGACGATCTCAGGTCGATGAACTAACCTGTACACATGTCACCAGGGAACTGCTATCTGACGTCAGGTATAATACCAACTAGCAGGTTCCCGGCGAGTCCTGTCCGATGTACTCATAACCCAATGAGCACCTGTATACATCTTAGGTGAACCAACTGACACCAGTGGCTTGTGAGACCGGCCACCGCCCCTCGTCGGGGTCTCGACTGTATACACTAGTCTACTCTGGAGAATCGATGCCCTGTCTCGAAACTCCCACGACTAGGGACCTTTTAAGGATGTGCTTATAGACTCCAGCTCTCACGTATATGATCGACCTCATACTGCTGGTAATCAAGCAAGAATCCTAGGGGCTCTATCAATGTGTAATAGCGACTCGTAAGGTCACCTAAAGCAGTACACGATGATAAAGATAAACCAGATAGTATACTATCATCTCGAGTAAGACTGTCCTACCGGTATAGGTCCTCCCTCAACCATTGCAATCATGTGCCTGCGCTCCAATAATTGACTCTGAGGGCACCATATCCAACAATCTCCCACTTGCACTCAAGGCTAATTATTGCGATGTCGCATACTCACAGCCCGTGTGATACCGAACACCCAACTCCTCTACTAGTCAGTCTCACAAAGCTCGTTTGCGAAACTATTGCGTTCGAAGAATAGCCTCAGTGAGTGGATCCGCTTTGATGTTTCTTTCTATGTCTCTCTATATCTCAAGTTCGCGGAGAAAACCATCTCCCGAAATGAGCAATACATGTCTTAGAATGTCTGGATGTCTGATGGGACCTAGCTCATAAATGAACTCCAAATCCAAACTTCTTAGACTGTATCGACAACTGAACTTAATCAGTGTCCTGCGCCATCCTTCCCTCAGTATCCGCCTGGACCACCTGTCCAAAATACTGCCCCTCGTCAGAGGGAAAACTAAAACTCTGACGGCCACTCTGCCGTCCAGGTCACCTTGGAAGCCTGGAATGATAACCGTCTCCAGAACGAGGCTGTCGTTATCATATCCCTAGAACATCCACTTATGTTCTAAAACTGCTTCCGACTGTTTCTCCAGGATTGGATCAATATCAACTTATTGCATTTACTACAAGAACAACATCTGGTGTAGTACTTGACATCTCATGATTGACTCAATTGCCTAAGCAAGTGATCTGCCAATCATGCACATCCCTCTCTACTTTAGTCTATAAGACACCTTTAGAGAGGGTGACTCCATCACCTGCAGGTACACTACCATGCCAGGAGTCGTCCATTCTAAATACTCATAGAATGCTGTCTAAGTACCCAGATTGGGAAACTACCCAAATCTAGATCCAATACCATAGATCCAGTAACCAGAATGTCTGATATAATATCCAAGTCCTATGTGGAGAAACCACTGTGTGACAACCAAAGTATAACCGATCGTAGTATAGGAATATCACTTCCTACTCTGTGTATGTCATCAAGTACTAGGACATCACACTCTACTACCTTCTTAACAGATCCATCCCCTATTCTGATGAAGTCAAACCTATGACTGTCACATCAGAAATAGATGATCTCTCTCCGCTATATCTGCTTTAGTCTATAATTAGACATAAGCCACCTGTCCACCAATGCTTCCGCTGCTCCCACTGACCATGACAACCCTCTGGCAGAGTCATATAGACGTACACTTCTAAAGCAAGTTTAGAACGACGATATACTCATCCTCCTGCCGGGTCTCACAGTCTGGAACAACAGCAATGGCAAGTCTGGGTAAACAAGAAACTCCCTGTCACCGTCCTTGGGGCTACCGGAGTACCTCTCAAGCGCCTGAGGTTACCCACCATATCTGCGGAGTGGCCAATGGAAAGTCAAACCAGATTGAAACTTTAGGTTCTTTATCAAATCTTCAGTAATCATTTGCGGTTCTGGAATCACTTTCAGTTCTACCATACTCCCACTACTGTTTTCTGAAAAAATCCATTTTTATTAAAACTGTGGCGAGTCAAGAACAATATCACTATTGATCTTCCAGATGGTAGAAAGTCAACCCTCGTCATAGCCCGGGTCAACCCACAAACAGCCATTACAGAAACGTGCCTTGAGTCATCCAGAGTCTGGTTTTAAGCATAAGCTGGACAACTCCCCGTATCTTAACAATGTCAAGATATGAACTGTTCTATATCCACTACGGAAACAGAGGCACTGATTTAATTAAACCAGATTCAAATCATGCAGCTGTCTCCAGTGCATGTTAACTAAATGGAAGAGAGGCCGATCAGCGTTACTCAACTTAGGAGTACTTCCAATTATGAGTAACCTGAAAGAGAAGCTAGTTCTCTTAATCATTACTATTAACTGAATACCACACACAAGTATCTACATCTTCGATCACCTTGAAGAATCCCGATACTTGCAACACCTGGTTCTCTACTTTACTCTTATACCTATAACTTCTCAAAACTCAGACCCTGTGTTTCTACGAAACACCTGTCTTGAACTAGAGAAGTCATAAGTAAACTGAATATAGTACGAGGACCATCCCCTTTGTCCTGATGGACACTGGACAATATACAATACTCTGTACAAGTCCCTTGAGTCTAATAACTCACTCACTGTGTGTCGTAGGTTGAAAACTGTACTTATGGTTAAGAAGAATTACACCGTTGTTTAATGCTCCTTACCTAACCATCCACTGGTATAGGTAAATATCATAGACATAATTTCAAAAAGGTATGTCTAACTCTATAAAAATAGACGTACAGATATATCAATTTGAAATTGGTGCACAACAACGGATATTCAAAACCAAATATTTGCCGACCGGCAAACAACCCTGGTGACTTCCTCAAATATCACCAATTACAACGAATCCCGATATAATGAGGATGATCACCTAATTCCCAATAACTTACTCCCACTTATCATCTGTAAAACCATACAGATGAGAGATCAAACCTGGTAAATACATACCCTGGAGCAAGTGTCTAATTGGGAAATCAGTTTTCTTTTAACAGTACACAGTGAAACTGAAACATTAAAATATTTCGATGGGGTATCCTGGTATTCCTAGTAATGCCTCTTTCATTATCCAGATTCACAACTGTAACCGTATATCTCTTTGCCACCTCTCCAAATCCCTTTATATGTCTTTAGTCGTTACCTTCTGTACACCCCTTTAGGCCAAATGGTTTTCTTCCTTCCCTACCGTTCGGCACCAGCCTATGGTTTGGAAGAAGACTATCCAATAAGCATAATGGGTGTACTGTCCTAGTCCTAGGAGCACTCGCAATGCCAGAGAAGGTGAAGATAAAAGACAACCGAATGAACCTCATTCCTATTTCTCCTGAACCAGAATCCATCCCCGAACTGGAACAAGTTCCTTTCGAGTTCGTATATAACCATACGATGGAGTATCCAATAAACTTGGGATCTTCGTAGTGATACGGAGTGTCCTGGAGAAATACAAAGGTGATTTAGGATTGGCGAAGAAATATTTGGTTTGGTCGTGAATAGTAGTCGCAATTTACTTTGCCCTCTTGCTAATCCCTTTCTTTGTCTTAACTTAATACCTTCTGTACACCATCATTATGCTAATTGGTTTTCTTCATTCCCCACCGTTCGGCACCAGCCTAAGGTTTGGAAGAAGACTATCCAATTTGCGTAATAGGTGTACTATCTCCTAAACCAAGGAGTACTCGCTATCTGAGAGAAGGTAAAAGGAAAAGACAACTGAATAATCCTATTCGTTTTCTCCAGAACCAGAAACCATCCTCGAATTCCTTCGAGTTCATATATAACCATACGATGGCTTTGTCCAATGGAAGTGGACGTTCGTAGTAATACGGGGTGTCCCGGAGAAAAGGGTTAAAGTAGGAGTGGCAATGAGGTTTGCAACTCTGACAATCCAAAAGCCAGTGTTAAGAAGGTTCGGTCAACTTGGTCACTGAGTCATAGTCTAGGGTCGGGTCAATGGTCGCTGCCAAAGAGAGAGAGAAAAGAAACACTCAACGTGCACTCTAACCTAGATCAGAATGGTTATCACTTTATCTAATCTGGAAACCTCCCATTGTAACGTCAAATTCTTCCCCAAACCTGAAAGAAGAATTAGCCGGGATCACCCGAGGAGTAAACCAACACATCAGTGGGAATCGGGATCCAACTATCATCGCATGATAACGTGATAGAATCCGCTCACGTTATCACACTCCAGAAGGTATGCGCATATCTGGCAAGTTTCAGTTTCTTTAGAAACTCCCGATGTGGATTTTTGCCCTATGCTCTTATGATCTTGGCGAAGGTCAACAAATCATAAGTCACATGTCAAGTTCTACCCGTCATTGTTAGTTGTATGTATGCCCTAGAGGCCAGTATTGTACAGATGATGTATATTATATTGGATGCTTGGACATATATAGAGATGACTTTCTTGCTCGATATGATAGTATGCTATCTGGTTACTCTTTATCTTAACATGTACACTTGTCTCTTTAAACTGTCTTATAGTTACATGTTGATAAAGCCCTTAGGATGTGTACTTGACTACCTGGACTATGATGCAGATCATACTAGTGGGGACATGGTAGTCCATAAGTACATCCTTCATGGTCCCTAGTCGTGGGTGTATCGAGACAGGGCATCGATATACCAGTGTAGACTAGCGTATACGCTTCTCGACCCATGAGATGGGCGGTGGATGATCCCATATCCATTGGTGTTTGACATCAGAGATGGTATACGGGTGCTCAGTGGAGACTGGGTACACTGGACGGACTCGCCGAGAACTCCCAGATGGTATTATACCTCACGTCAGATGGCAGTTCTCAGGTGACACTTGTACAGGTTAGTCTGTAGACCCGAGATCGTCATAGAGTCTTGTGTGATTCCCACTGTGCTTTGATCTCCACCTTACCACGTCCATGAGGGCGTGCAAAACGGTGGTCTTTGGGTACAGTCCCGAGTCACATGGAGGCAATGAGCGATAGGAGGGGTTTCGTCTCTCCCGGTATTGGGGGTTGATGTTGCGCTGTGCTCGATTGGCCGTAACAGGGAAGTCCCTGGCCAGGGCTGATCAGAGATTTGCTGGTAAGTGTTACCAGTAGTTTCTCGACCCGTTATGAGCCTCACATCGGCATGACTTATCGGTTATTGGGGTCTGACGTATACCACCCATAGACTTGATATGCGACATATCAGACGAACAGACCGGACTGTACGGTAAGTGTTACTGGTTGGATTCACAGGAGTGTGAGCGGGCTAGCTCGTCGATCTTCTGATCGCTCAATACCCGGATGGCCGTTACGTTTAGCAGACCGCTTGCGGCTTGTGGGTGCTTGATATGATCATCATCTGCTACCGGCGTATTGACGAGTCTTTAGAGTCCTACACAGAGGTTTCCTGGCTCAAGCGAAACGAAATAGGAGTGCATATGAGATATGTGCAGGACCGAGAATGATGCGTGTATGTGATACCGTATTCCATTCTCGTGATGGATGTATCGATTGGTTATATTCGATATAACCTAGATATCGAATCAAGGATTGATTCGATAAGCCGATACATAGGATACTAGTCGGTTATATGCGATATGACCGGATCGTTAAATCAAGTGTTGATTTAATGATTTAATGTATAATTATATATTTGATATATTACTTTGCATTAACTAGTATTGGTTCACTTTAAATGGATTTTCTCACTTGATGTGCAAGAAGTATATGTGATATACTTTTGTGCACATATTTGTATCATGTTTGATGATACTTGATCATGTGGTTAAGTGTAAAGGATTAAACCATGGTTAAGAGATGATTAGGGTTTTGCTTTTTCATTTATTTATTTGTTTATTTATTTGGAAAAGATTTAGATAAGAATGGTGGCTATGTTTGTTTTTAGTTGAAGCTTCATGAAGCTTTGACTTCTTAACCATTCTTGTCTTCATGCTTAACCCTAACCCATCCAAGTAACCATGGTTTATTCTCTACACTCAACTATGGTTAGCTTATGATAAGTATTGAATTATTTTTCATTTTAATTCAACACTTATCATATTCTTTCTTCTTCTTCATCTTCTTCTTCAAGATAGAAAGCTTGATGCCATCAATGGCAATTTGAGATCTAAAGTGAGAAATCCAATTCTAAAGTGAACCCACCTCCTATTTCTTCACCCTCTACCTCTTGCCAAGTTGTTTTGGGTGTTTTCTTCACAAGTTTCACAACTTGGTGAAGTCGGAGCTTGAACTTGTGAAACCTCGACGTACATCATCTTCGGCACGAAGCCGACGACCTAGTCCGCTTGTTTTCCCGATGAAGCCGACGATTGAGTCTAGGATTCGAGATGGACAGCGAGAGGACGCCTAAGTGGAGAACCGGATCTACAAAGGTTGTAGCCTCTCTCCTTTAGTTAAGTTGTTAACTAGTTTAGTTTTTCGCCTAAATTTCTAGTTAACGATCCGTATTAGGGTTTCTCGGCATCCGTAAAATTTGAAATTGGCATGGTTGATGCCTTGTGAGACCTCTTGAGAGTGCCTAGGAACCCTACAGTGGTATCAGAGCCTAGCTAGAGCCTTAGGCGATGCGTAGACGGAATTAGAAGTCCGATCGAACCAAAAACCAAAACCCTAAAATGCTCTCTGGACAATTTCTGAAATCTGGTCTTTTTCGACATTAAAAATATGCAGAAAATTCAGCAGGACTTTCTAAGAATTACTGTGAAACACGATCACCCAATTCGTCCAAACGGCGGCGGAACCGCGGCAGAAGCCTGGCTTCTGCGGCGGTTCCGCGACCATCTTATGACGTCATCATTTCATTTTTGCACAGTAATTCCTATTTTATGATGCTGAGTTTTCTGGAAATTTTTAATATTTTTTCCAGGAGTTGAATTTTTAGGGTTGTATTGGGGACTCGGAGTTTCGATCGGATTGTCTAATCTTGTCTGTGACTTTCCGGATAATTTTTTTTGAATATGTTAAAAAGTTCGACCGGATATAAATACCCAACTTTTCCCCTGCCGAAAAATATCCAAGTGTTGGATTTTTGTGTGGTTTAAGGACGTTCTGAGTAGTGCAAGTAACGCGATGGTCCCTCTAGAAGACAACAAACCTTAACTCGATTATGTGACCGTCTTGAACTGCCCTTTGAACCTTCGAGTTTGGGGCAGTACGGCGTGCCACATGTGAGGCGTTGGCTTGACCCTTCTACGGCTGGACCGTTGGTACTGAGACATGAAGTGAATGTCTTTGAACCTATTTCATGTGTTGGACGGTTTCGGGAAAACTTGGGTGTTCGAATGTTCGATCGGAAAGTTTAATATTTTCTATTTATCCGGAATGGGATACAATAATTGGAATTCACAAACAGTTATGAGATAACTGAATGAATGTTATAAATCTAGCGGTTTAGTTTCATTTGATATTGAAAAGAGTTTTCGATAATGAGACTAAAATGCGGGGTTTATAACTGTTAGGCATGTGATGTCTAAGTATTTCATTTGATTAGGCATGTGATGTCTAAAAAGGTTGCGGATTCCAACTGTTGTAGTTTTACACTTTCTTTTCTGTGACCGTAAGTGTAATATGTGATATCGCCGGTTTCGTTGCTATATGTCAACGACAATTGGGATGCGCATATTTACTTACGTTGATGACATGTGATGTTATGTGTTGCTGGATATGTTTTATTGGATTGTCGTGTTTGAATAGCCGGGGGTTTTTATGTGAGATGAGTGTTTTTCATTTTCATTCATGTAAAAACTTGTATGTAATATTCTTTTATTTGGGCACTTCCAGGTTGCGGAAGTCGTCACCTTTTGTATATTATTTTCTTTTTCGCATTAGGATAGACCCAAGGAGGGGAGCACAAGTAACCGGGTTCTGGGGTCCAGTGAGAGACTAACTCGAGGAGTCGAGTCCGGGTCTCCTAACCCTAGAATTGGCAGGGTTGCTTGCCGCTCTCGTAGGGGTCTAGGGGTGTGGGATTGGCTATTCATCACGACCGTGGAATCCGTGTTTTATACTGGCTCGTATCGAAAACACGGACGTCCTAGTATATCCAATGTTTCATATGTTTCTTCTGCTGCGATATCTGTGATGTGATCATGTGATGTTCTGTGATAGATACAGCATATAGTATATATGATATATTATATAGACGTTACTTATGTTTTGCACCCGCACTAGCCCTGCCCTGCTCTGTCGTTAGTTACCTAACCTAACGGTGCACGAGGGGACATCGAGGCGAATGCGGATGGCATAAGTGTACGTCGTATTTATCTGTGATGTTTAGGTATTTAAATGATGGGACTTCATTAATGTGATTAATGAAAGAAAAGAAACCTAAGATGTTGTAGAATCAAATTTTAAATAAAACAGGTAGCTACAGTTCTTGCTTTGCATAGCGGTATATATGATATGCCCTGCACCTTATTCGATGAGGAAAGGATCGAGATCCCTTCACCGGGAGTGACTCCTTTAGTAATAACTGGCAGATGCTACACACTCGGTTTGTTTTTGATTGCTTCTATAGTTTCTGCTTTGCACAGTGATATATATGATATATCCCGCACCTCATTCGACGAGGAAAGGGCCGACGATCCCTTCATCGGGAGTGACCCCTTTAGCAAAGCTAGAAAAGCCTCGAAATCACTCCATTTCAAAACTTCATTAGATTCTACAACGATATCAAGTTCATTACGCAATAGGTTTTCAGAAAAACCTGTCGTAGCCCTCCGTCATTTCAGATAAGTTACATATAGTATTCGTGCTACATTTGTTGGCTTTCGTCAAGGAGTAGTGTGCGGTAGCTATGTGCTGTTTATCTGCTGCATATGATGCGACTGGATTAGGGTAGTCGTACGGCTTTGTTGGCTTTCGTCAAGGGTCGTGCGGGTGGATTTAATTCAGTCAAGAAATGTACGGGTTGAACTTGACTAGCAGGCTGTGGTTTGTTGGCTTTCGTCAAGGTCATAGCACGCTAGGGGCAAAAGCATTATCGGGAATTTCAAGTGTTGAAATTTGCAATGAGATTGCATACCTTCTATGAGATAGTTGGATCCCGATACCCACTGCGAGTAAGAGTTACTCCTGGGAGAGTTTTACACACTACAATTAGCCGATCAAGTAGGTGTCTAGAAAGGTGTTAACGAGGTTACGCCTCTGGGAAAACGAGGTTTACTCTAATTAGGTCCGTGCGAAAGCACGGGGAACCTCCCTCAAAGTACCGACACTGGCCTGGCTGAAAGATCGACGAAGTTGTAGGGTGTAATTAATCCCGGCTAGTCTTTCCTTTTAGGGTTTGAAGGAAGATTTGATAAAAACCAGTGGGAGCCATCCTGATTAGATAAGATAATAACCAATCTGATCTTGCAAGAGCATACGCTAAAGTGTTTTCTTCTCTCTCTCTCCAGGTAGCGACCATTTCATGCCCTAACAAAGATAATAATATGGATGTATTGACCAAACCCGCATGTTATACTGTGCTGGGGAATGTTGGTTCCGTTCTTTCCTATAAAAGTTATAGGAATGAACAGGATATAGGGGAATACCAGGATTCCCATGCCACCCGAATGAAGAAAGTACATGATGATGCATTTTCTTCGGGTGTGTTCGTTACAGAGAACTGTTTCTCCATTCGCTCTACGTCCTGGGTATTAGATACCGGGTCAGGATCCCATATATGTAATCAGTTACATGGGCTTAGAAAAGGTAGAGAACTTGGAGAAGGTGATAAAGACATTAGAGTTGGAAATGGTGCAATTGTTGCAGCTAAGACTGTCGGGGAATATCACCTTGTGTTACCAACTGGTAATATATTGGTTCTGAACGAATGCTATTACATGCCGAACCTGATATGCAACATTATATCAGTTTCTTTATTAAGTAAAGAGGGATATAATTTTGTATTACAGGACAATGTTATGAACATTTTCCGTAACCAAAAGTTGGTTGGATCAGGCACGTTGTGCAATGGCATTTATGTTCTAAATCAATCAACAGTTCTAAGCATAACAAACACACACAAGAGGAAGAGTTCAGAACTGAACGAATCCTTCTTGTGGCATTGTAAACTGGGTCACATCAATACGACACGACTGGCTAAGTTGCATAAGGATGGATATTTGAAACCATTCGAATTTTCATCTTATGACACTTGCCAGTCATGTCTCAAAGGCAAGATGACCAAAACTCCGTTTACGGGACACGGAGAAAGAGTTACTGAACTCTTAGGACTAGTACATAGTGATGTATGCGGTCCAATGTCTACACATGCCAGGGATGGTTCTTCGTACTTCATTACATTCACAGACGATCTCTCAAGATACGGACATGTGTACTTAATAAGACACAAGTCTGAAGCTTTTGAGAAATTTAGAGAATATAAACAAGAAGTCGAGAACCAAACCGAAAAAAGTATTAAAATCCTTCGATCTGATCGAGGAGGTGAATACTTGAGCAATGAATTCCTGGACTTCCTAAAAGAAAATGGGATTCTCTCTCAGCTGACTCCTCCATATACACCACAGCACAACGGTGTATCAGAACGGAGGAACCGCACCCTATTAGATATGGTGCGCTCTATGATGAGCACAGCTGAGTTACCTATTTCCTTCTGGGGGTATGCGCTTGAGACAGCCATACATCTATTGAATATGGTCCCAACCAAATCTGTGCCTACCACTCCATATGAGATATGGAAAGGAAAGAGACCAAGTCTTAACTATGTTAAGATATGGGGTTGTCCAGCCTATGTCAAACGACAAAATCCGGACAAACTCGAGGCACGGTCTGTTCTATGCAAATTTGTAGGATATCCCAAGAATTCTCAAGGGTATATCTTCTACCACCCTGAGGAACAAAGAGTGTTTGTTTCTCGGCATGCCACCTTTTTAGAAAAGGAATTTCTTGAAAAAGAGATTAGTGGTCATGAGGTAGAACTGGAAGAGGTTCCAGCTGCAGAAGCTACAACAGAAGATCTGGTGGAACCAGAGGATTCCGTAGTTCCCGATGAACCCCAGCCACTCCGCCGATCTAGTAGGGTTCCTCGCCAACCTGAGAGATACTACGGTTTTCTCATGGATGGAGGGAGCGAGGATTGCATCATGGAGGATGATGACCCAACTAGCTTCGAGCAGGCCATCACGAGTAGGGACTCAGTGAAATGGCTGGATGCTATGCGGTCCGAGATGGAATCCATGTACACCAACAAAGTATGGACTTTGGAAGTTGCTCCTGAAGGGGTAAAACCCATTGGGAGCAAGTTGATCTTCAAGAAAAAACTTGGTGTAGATGGGAAAGTGGAGACTTTCAAAGCTAGACTTGTAGCAAAGGGTTTTCGTCAAAGACCAGGTGTGGACTATGACGAGACCTTTTCTCCAGTGGCTATGCTTAAATCCATCCGGGTCATGCTTGCCATCGCTGCATATCATGATTACAAAATCTGGCAAATGGATGTTAAGACCGTCTTTCTAAATGGTGATTTAGAAGAGTGCGTGTACATGACTCAGCCAGAGGGCTTCGTAGACAGTGGGAGCAGTGGGAAGGTGTGCAAGCTGCTTAAATCCATTTATGGATTAAAGCAAGCATCGCGGAGTTGGAACATCTGCTTTGACGTCGTTATCAAAGAGTTTGATTTCGTCAAAAACCCAGATGAACCTTGTATTTACAAGAAGGTGGCAGGGAGTAAGGTTGTCTTCCTCGTATTGTACGTGGACGACATACTCTTGATAGGAAATGATATTCCTATGCTGCAATCGGTCAAGCTCTTCTTATCACAAAGATTCTCGATGAAAGATCTTGGTGATGCCTCCTGCATATTAGGAATCAGGATCTATAGAGATAGATCCAAACGGATTTTGGGATTGTCCCAATCCAGGTACATTGACACCATACTAAAGAGGTTTAGTATGGAAGAATCCAAGCGTGGGAACCTGCCCACGATCTCTGGAGTCACTCTCTCCAAAGAGATGTCTCCCAAGACTGATTTAGAGAGAGCTCGCATGCAAGGGATACCCTATGCTTCGGCAGTGGGCTCTATCATGTATGCGATGCTGTGTACCAGACCCGATGTAGCATACTCACTAAGTATAGTGAGCAGGTATCAAGCTGATCCTGGAGAGAGTCACTGGACAGCTGTGAAGAGCATTCTCAAGTACTTACGAAGGACTAAAGAGATGCTCTTGGTGTATGGTAACGGAGAACTCCAAGTGGAGTCCTTTACCGATTCGAGCTTCCAGAGTGATAAGGACGACTCTAAGTCGCAGTCGGGATTTGTCTTTACCCTTTACGGAGGGGCGGTTAGCTGGAAGAGTTCCAAGCAGGAAACCGTGACAGACTCGACGATGGAGGCTGAATACATCGCTGCCAACGATGCTGCTAAAGAGGCTGTCTGGATCAAGAAGTTCATTTCTGAACTTGGAGTGGTTCCATCCATTGAGCATCCAATACCTTTGTATTGTGATAACAATGGAGCGGTGGCTTTGGCCAAGGAACCCAGGTCCCATCAGCGATCCAGGCATATTCTGAGGCGGTATCACCTGATCCGGGAGATAGTTGATCGCCGGGAGATCGAGGTCAGGAGGGTTGACACGAAGAACAACACCGTGGATCCACTCATGAAGGCCATTCCCCGGATACAGTTTGAGAGACTCTTCGGGATGCTCGGTATGCGATACTACAGCAGCTGGCCCTAGTGCAAGTGGGAGATTGTTAGTTGTATGTATGCCCTAGAGGCCAGTATTGTACAGATGATGTATATTATATTGGATGCTTGGACATATATAGAGATGACTTTCTTGCTCGATATGATAGTATGCTATCTGGTTACTCTTTATCTTAACATGTACACTTGTCTCTTTAAACTGTCTCATAGTTACATGTTGATAAAGCCCTTTGTATTGTGAGCGGGCTAGCTCGTCGATCTTCTGATCGCTCAATACCCGGATGGCCGTTACGTTTAGCAGACCGCTTGCGGCTTGTGGGTGCTTGATATGATCATCATCTGCTACCGGCGTATTGACGAGTCTTTAGAGTCCTACACAGAGGTTTCCTGGCTCAAGCGAAACGAAATAGGAGTGCATATGAGATATGTGCAGGACTGAGAATGATGCGTGTATGTGATACCGTATTCTATTCTCGCGATGGATGTATCGATTGGTTATATTCGATATAACCTAGATATCGAATCAAGGATTGATTCGATAAGCCGATACATAGGATACTAGTCGGTTATATGCGATATGACCGGATCGTTAAATCAAGTGTTGATTTAATGATTTAATGTATAATTATATATTTGATATATTACTTTGCATTAACTAGTATTGGTTCACTTTAAATGGATTTTCTCACTTGATGTGCAAGAAGTATATGTGATATACTTTTGTGCACATATTTGTATCATGTTTGATGATACTTGATCATGTGGTTAAGTGTAAAGGATTAAACCATGGTTAAGAGATGATTAGGGTTTTGCTTTTTCATTTATTTATTTGTTTATTTATTTGGAAAAGATTTAGATAAGAATGGTGGCTATGTTTGTTTTTAGTTGAAGCTTCATGAAGCTTTGACTTCTTAACCATTCTTGTCTTCATGCTTAACCCTAACCCATCCAAGTAACCATGGTTTATTCTCTACACTCAACTATGGTTAGCTTATGATAAGTATTGAATTATTTTTCATTTTAATTCAACACTTATCATATTCTTTCTTCTTCTTCATCTTCTTCTTCAAGATAGAAAGCTTGATGCCATCAATGGCAACTTGAGATCTAAAGTGAGAAATCCAATTCTAAAGTGAACCCACCTCCTATTTCTTCACCCTCTACCTCTTGCCAAGTTGTTTTGGGTGTTTTCTTCACAAGTTTCACAACTTGGTGAAGTCGGAGCTTGAACTTGTGAAACCTCGACGTAGATCATCTTCGGCACGAAGCCGACGACCTAGTCCACTCGTTTTTCCGATGAAACCGACGATTGAGTCTAGGATTCGAGATGGACAGCGAGAGGATGCCTACGTGGAGCTAAGGAAGTGGAGAACTGGATCTACAAAGGTTGTAGCCTCTCTCCTTTAGTTAAGTTGTTAACTAGTTTAGTTTTTCGCCTAAATTTCTAGTTAACGATCCGTATTAGGGTTTCTCGGCACCCGTAAAATTTGAAATTGGCATGGTTGATGCCTTGTGAGACCTCTTGAGAGTGCCTAGGAACCCTACAGTCATTGTCCAGGTTAATTTGAACTCACCCGTACAAGCCCTTGACGAAGGCCAACAAGGCTATACGACTGTCCCAAACCAACGCATCTATCTATGCAGCAGAAAGGTAACAAGCAGCTACCATACACTATGCCTTGACGAAGGCCAACAAACATAGCATGAATACTACGTGCTACCCGTCTGAAATGACGGAGGGCTACGAATGGTTTCTGGCGAAAACCTTTAACGTAATGAACTTGATATCGTTGAAGGAACGGATAGCTTTTTAGAAAAATATAGTAACGAAAACATTTGCTAAAGAGGTCACTCCCGGTGAAGGGATCTCGGCTCTTTCCCCGTGGAATGAGGTGCAGGATATTCCAACTGAATACCACGATGCAAAGCAAAAGTAATCGGCTATAGTGAAGTTATTGCCCTGACGCAAACTTTTGTCCAAGGGGTCACTCCCGGTGAAGGGATCTCGGCCCTTGCCTCGTCGACTGAGGAGCAGGATATTCCAACTGAATACCACGATGCAAAACAAAAGAGAACGCCCTTGCAATAACAGCCTTTTTGAAAAGTGTTCCAACAACAGCAGAATAGGTTTGTTTATCTTGCATTGATCCGAATCAACGCAGTCCCATCAATTGATCACACCACAAAGAACGAAAATAATGACGTACGTATATGCCATCCGCATTCGCCACTGGGTCCCGTCATCACCCGTTAGGTTAGATAACTAACGACAGAGCGGGGACTAGACTAGCGCGGATGCAAAACATATACAACATCTACTAGTATATATATAATATATAATTTTTGCTCAAGGCGTGATAAAAAGCAACAGCACAGAAATGTACAGCATCACAGAACAATACAGATATCTGGGATCGCCGGGTTTCATAGAGCCGCTACTGAAACCCGACGTTCTCCTGGTCGTGTAGATAGCCTGTGCAATGAAATCCTAGACCCCTACGGGCGCGGCAAGTTACCCGCCAAAACCTGAAGCAAGGCAGCCCCCTTCAGCAACGTGAATGGACCACCCAGCACTTCACGGAATCCGGTAACTTGGGCACCCTTCCTGGGTCAACCTATACCCCCTACGAGTGCGGCGAATAGCCCGTCAATTCTAGAGTGAAGCCCCCTCCGTCTCAAAGCCATGAGATGCGGGCTTGTTGCCCTCTAGAATCCGGCTATCCGTGCACCCCTCCGCGGGGTAATCCTAGTACAGAAAGTAAAATATACATACAACGGGTGTTGGAGATAGTGCCCTCAGAGTCAATTATTGGATCACAGGCACGTGATTGCAATGATTGAGGGAGGACATATCCCGGTACGACAGTCTTACTCGAGATGATAGTATGCTATCTGGTTTACCTTTATCATCGTGTACTGCTTTAGGTGACCTGACAGGTCACTATTGCACGTTGATAGAGCCCCTAGGATTCTTGCTTGGCTGCCAGCAGTATGAGGGCGATCATATAAGTGAGAGCTGGAGTCTATAAGCACATCCTTAAAAGGTCCCTAGTCGTGGGAGTTTCGAGACAGGGCATCGATTCTCCAGAGTAGACTAGTGTATACAGTCGAGACCCCGACGAGGGGCGGTGGCCGGTCTCACAAGCCACTGGTGTCAGTTGGTTCACCTAAGATGTATACAGGTGCTCATTGGGTTATGAGTACACCGGACAGGACTCGCCGGGAACATGCTAGTTGGTCTTATACCTCATGTCAGATAGTAGTTCCCAGGTGACATGTGTACAGGTTAGTTCATCGACCTGGGGATCGTCATTTGTCTCGTGTGAGTTCCCACTGTGCTTTGATTACTACCCTACCACGGCTCAAAGGAGTCGTGCAAACAGGTTTTAGTTGGGTACAGTCCCGAGCCACATGGAGGCAGTGAGTGGATCTTCGGGGGTTCGTCTCTCCCGGTATTGGGGGTGAGGTCGCGCTGTGTCTAGGAGAGCCATTACACGAAGTCCTTGGCCAAGGCAGGAGATTTACTGGTAGGTATTCCAGTAGTATCTCAGGGTGTTCTGGGCTACACTCCGACACGACTTGTACCGCTTTTGGGGGTCTGACTTTTATCCACCCCCTAGGCCCGACATGCGATGCTCATAGACGAACGGACCGGACTGTACGGATATTGTCACTGACAGGCTCAGTAGGGTGTCAGGATGAGTTCGCTCATCGACGTCCCTTTTGGTCAATAGCTGGTGGCCCGTTACGTATTGGCTTATACCTCTGACGTGCTAGTGGTTAAATCCACAGCCATAGTGTTGACGAGTCTTTAGAGTCCACCACACATTCAGTTACTCAGCTTTCGGGCGAAACGCTGTAGAGGCCGTATGGAGATATGGCAGGGTTCGATCAGATACGTGCGGTATTGCACGGATCGTGATCGGACGGTTTTTACTAGCCGGCTTTGGTTTAAGCCGGATCTTAGTATTTGATAGTGTAGTTTTGTCTCTTTGCATTTGTATTTCGGTCGGAATACAAATGCGGGTGTGTATGCACAGTATCGGGGTTTTCCTGTAATTTATTATGGGACCAGTTTTCTGGGGTTGCCAGTTTGCATTCTGTTCCGGCCGGTTTTTCATTGTTCCTTCACGACCGAATTGTGGAGGGGTTTATTGCAAAAGGATTGATTATGATATCTTCTTTGCTATTCATGCATTTATTGAGTTATGAGAGGGTATGGGTTTTGATGTGATTTTGTGATGGATAAGTTGGGGGCCGGCCACTGTTGGAGTGAGGTTTAATTTGGTGAGAATTTTCCTTCTTGTAAATTTCGTGGGCCCCCCCCCCCTGTGTGCTAATGGAGTGTGCTGTTTTTTTTTTTTTTGGGGAATGTTTTAATTGAAGCAAGGTTTTAATAAAACATTCACACCTCACCCAAATGTAATTTTTCTAGTGAGCTTTTTCTTCTTGTGGCCGAGCTCATTTTCATGCATGCTCATTTTTCTCCATCAAGCATCCATGAAATTCTAGTGCAAAATTCCTCTAACCATGGCAACCTCATAACCCCAAAAGAGACATGCTTCTACACATTCTACAGCAAACCTTGGGCACATCGACTTGCCAGCTTCGTGCCCGAGTTGCCTCGGTATTGAGGTGGGAGCCCGTAAAAGATGCAGACGATGTGGTTCCCTTCCGGCAAGGATGCGACGACCGGAGTTTCCGCGGGAGATCGGGACGACGACGAGAAGACCGGAGGACTCGGATCACTCGGTATATCTCTAACCCGTCTTGTTGTTAGCTAGAACTAGTTTAATGGCCCGATCCGGGGTTTAGTGCGCGGTGGTGCCGGTTTGCTAAGTCCGCAAAATTAAAGTTTATCACCGCTTCCGCATTTGGCCGTCGGTTTGACGGCCGGGGCACCGCCGTGCACTTACAACGGGTACATCGACCTCGACCCGGTCGTGCCCCAAAAGAATAATACAAACAGGCAGTGACGGCAGTCCACATGTCGGACGCTCGCCCCGCAATATCAAATGTACATATAAAACAAAACTGTACTAACATTGCATCCAGGCTATCCCCACGACCAATCCGCAACATCACAGCACAATACAGAACATCAACGTGAATGTCACGTTCGCAAATCCGTCTAAAAAGGCTATAGCAGTTAGATAGGATTTACCGATCAAATGACATTCACGGTCGCAGATATAATGTAAATACTGTAAACTAACATGTTTAAGATATCCGATCGAGCAAATTTATCGAAGTGGGCCCCAAGCAGTACTGTAGCACTTACAGAAAATCTGGGCCCAAAAAGAATGTCCCAAAACCCGTATTTTCTATTCAGGAGCTCTCTGTAAAAATTTGATGCGCTGAACAGTTAAACGCGCGGCGGAACCGCAGCCCAAGCATGGGTTTGGCCGCGGTTCCGCGGTGGTATGGTGAGATCTCGCGACCAAATTTTCACAGAGTGCTTAGGTTTCCATGCACAGTATTCTACAACAACCTGAAAAATTTTTAGAGCCAAAAAAATTTCGACAGAAACCCAATGTACAAGAAAATACGGTTTTTGGGGTTTTATTGTTCGATCGAGTTCTAAACACGCTAGAGCAAGCTAGGCATGGTTAATGGCGTGGCTCTGATACTAATGTAAGTCCGCGGTGGCGCCCCGGCCGTCGATCCGACGCCGGAATGCGGAAACGAAAAACTTTGCAAACTAGCAAACCGGCACCACCGCGCACTTTTAACCCGGATCGGGCCATTAACCTAGCTACTAGCAAACTAAAAGACGGGTAGAGAGTTATACCAAGCGATCCGTGTCCTTCGGTCTTCGTCTCCACTCCGATCTCCCGCGGGATCTCCGTCCGTCACCTCCTCGTCGGAAAGGGACCACGTAGCCGGGTTCGTTTACGGGCTCCCACCTCTGGACCGAGGCAACTCGGGCGCGATGTTGGCTAGACGACGCGTCCAAGATTTGCTGTAGATGTAGTGTAGTAGGCTATGTCTCTTTGGGGTTTTATGTTGTTGCCATGATGGAGGAATTGAGGAGGAGAATGAAAAGAACAATGAGATATGGAGCTAGTCTTTTGCAACCATAGAATGAGATGAAGATAGAATAATTTTCCTACTCCTAAAAATCTCACCCCTCCTCAATAGTGGCCGGCCTCTCATATAAGAATGGTGAGGAAAAAAAAGAACCATGGAATAATCTTATACAAGAGAAGAAAAGGTATCATAATCAAATGAAATTCGTCACACTCATTTCTCATCTCAACCTCACTCAATCTCATCACAATAAATGCATAAGAATTGATTCAAATGGAATCTCATGATGATAAGAAGCCATAAATGCAAGAAACCCCTCCACAAATAAGTTATTTGCACTCTTGCAAATAACCCCCTCCAACGGAAAGTCCGACCGCGAAAGAACAAAGGAAAACCGGCCGGAACGGAATGCAAACTGGCAACCTCAGAAAACTGATCCCGTAATAAATTACAGGAAAACCCCACTACTGCATATACATGCCCGCATTTGTATTCCCACTGAACACAAATGCAAAGAGACAAAACTACACTATCTAATACTAGGATCCGGCTTAAGCCAAAGCCGGCTAGTAAAATCCGTCCAATCACGATCCGTGCAATACCGCACGTATCTGATCGAACCCTGCCATATCTCCATACGGCCTCTACAGCGTTTCGCTCGAAACTTGAGTAACTGTATGTGTGGTGGACTTTAAAGACTCTTCAATACTTTGGTTGCGGATTTAACCACTAGCACGTCAGAGGTATAAGCCAATACGTGACGGGCTACCAGGTATTGACCAAAAGGGACGTCGATGAGCGAACTCATCCTGACACCCTACTGAGCCTGTCAGTGACAATATCCGTACAGTCCGGTCCGTTCGTCTATGAGCATCGCATGGCGGGCCTAGGGGGTTGGTAAAAGTCAGACCCCCAATAGCGGTACAAGTCGTGTCGGAGTGTAGCCCAGAACACCCTGAGATACTAATGGAATACCTACCAGCAAATCTCCTGCCTTGGCCAAGGACTTTTCATGTACTGGCTCTCCTAGACACAGCGCGACCTCACCCCCAATACCGGGAGAGACGAACCCCTGCAGATCCGCTCACTGCCTCCATGTGGCTCGGGACTGTACCCAACTAAAACCTGTTTGCACGTCTCCTTTGAGCGTGGTAGGGTAGTAATCTAAGTACAGTGGGAACTCACACGAGACAAATGACGATCTCAGGTCGATGAACTAACATGTACACATGTCACCAGGGAACTGCTATCTGACGTCAGGTATAATACCAACTAGTAGGTTCCCGGCGAGTCCTGTCTGGTGTACTCATAACCCAATGAGCACCTGTATACATCTTAGGTGAACCAACTGACACCAGTGGCTTGTGAGACCAGCCACCGCCCCTCGTCGGGGTCTCGACTGTATACACTAGTCTACTCTGGAGAATCGATGCCCTGTCTCGAAACTCCCACGACTAGGGATCTTTTAAGGATGTGCTTATAGACTCCAGCTCTCACGTATATGATCGCCCTCATACTGCTGGTAGTCAAGCAAGAATCCTAGGGGCTCTATCAACGTGTAATAGAGACTCGTAAGGTCACCTAAAGCAGTACACGATGATAAAGATAAACCAGATAGCATACTATCATCTCGAGTAAGACTGTCCTACCGGTATAGGTCCTCCCTCAACCATTGCAATCACGTGCCTGTGATCCAATAATTGACTCTGAGGGTACTATATCCAACAAGGTCCATAACGGTTTGAGAAGTACTGATAACACTTACCAGTAGATCTCAGCAATCCTGGCCAGGGATTTCCTGTTATGGCCAATCGAGCATAGCGCAACATCAACCCCCAATACCGGGAGAGACGAAATCCCCTCCTATCACTCATTGCCTCCATGTGACTTAGGACAGTACCCAAAAACCACCGTTTTGCACGATCTCTTGAATGTGGTAAGGTGGAAATCAAAGCACAATGGGAATCACACAAGACTCTATGACGATCTCGGGTCGACAGATTAACCTGTACCAGTGTCACCAGAGAGCTGCTATCTGACGATAGGTATAATACCATCTAGGAGTTCTCGGTGAGTCTGTTCAGTGTACCCAGTCTCCACTGAGCACCTGTATACCTTCTTTGATGTCAAACACCAATGGATATGGGATCATCCATCGCCCATCATATGGGTCGAGAAGCGTATACGCTAGTCTACTCTGGAATATCGATGCCCCGTCTCGATACTCCCACGACTAGGAACATTTGAAGGATGTACTTACCGACTATATTGTCTCTACTAGTATGATCTGCATCATAATCCTGATAGTCAAGTATTCATCCTAAGGGCTTTATCAACATGTAATAGAGAGACAATAAGTGTACATGTTAAGATAAAGAGAAACCAGATAGCATACTATCATGTCGAGCAGAAAAGTCCTCCTTATATATGTCCAAGCTGTTAGTTATATGTATGCCCTAGAGGCCATTACTATACATAGGATGTATATTGTAGTAGATGCTGGGACATATATAGGGAGGACTTTCTTGCTCGACATGATAGTATGCTATCTGGTTGATCTTTACCTTAACGTGTATACTGATTGTCTCTCTGTTACATGTTGGTAAAGCCCTTAGGATGTGTACTTGACTACCTAGACTATGATGCGGATCATACTAGTGGGGACATGGTAGTCCATAAGTACATCCTTCAAAGTCCCTAGTCGTGGGTATATCGAGACGGGGCATCGATATACCAGAGTAGACTAGCGTATACCCTCTCGACCCATACAGATGGGCGATGGATGATGTTTGACATCAGAGATGATATATGGGTGCTCAGTGGAGACTGGGTACACTGGACGGACTCGCCGAGAACTCCCAGATGGTATTATACCTTACGTCAGATGGCAGTTCTCTGGTGACACTGGTACAGAGTAGTCTGTTGACCCGAGATCATCATAGAGTCTTGTGTGGTTCCCACTGTGCTTTGATTTCCATCTTACCACGTCTAAGAGGGCGTGCAAAACGGTGGCTTTTGGGTACAGTCCCGAATCACATGGAGGCAATGAGCGATAGGAGGGGATTCGTCTCTCCCGGTATAGGGAGTTGATGTTGCGCTGTGTTCGATTGGCTATAACCGGAAATCCCTGGCCAGGGTTGCTGAGATTTACTGGTAAGTGTTACCAGTAGTTTCTCGAATTGTTATAGACCTCATATCGACACGACTTATCAAGCTATTGGGGTCTGACGTTTACCACCCCTAGGCGAGATATGCGACATATCAGTCGATCAGACCGGACTGTACGGTAAGTGTTACTGGTTGGATTCACAGGAGTGTGAGCGGGCTTGCTCGTCGATCTTCTGATCGCTCAATACCCGGGTGGCCGTTACGTTTAGCAGACCGCTTGCGGCTTGTGGGTGTTTGATATGATCATCACCTCCTGCCGGCGTATTGACGAGTCTTTAGAGTCCTACACAGAGGTTTCCTGGCTCAAGCGAAACGAAATAGGAGCGCATATGAGATATGTGCGGGACCGAGAATAATGCGTGTATGTGATACCGCATTTCATTCTCGCGATGAATGTTTCGATTGGTTATATGCGATATAACCTAGTTATCGAATCGTAGATTGATTCGATAAGTCGATACATTGGATACTAGTCGGTTATGTGCGACATGACCGGATCATTGAATCAAGTGTTGATTTAATGATTTAATGTATAATTATATATTTGATATATTACTTTGAGTTAACTAGTATTGGTTCACTTTAAATGGGTTTTCTCACTTGATGTGCAAGTTGTATATGTGATATACTTTTGTGCACATCTTTGTATCATGTTTGATGAGGCTTGCTCATTTGGTTAAGTGTAAAGAATTAAACCTAGGTTAAGAAAGTGATTAGGGTTTTAATTATCCATTCTTTTATTTATTGATTTTGGAAAAAGAATGGCATAAGAATACAAAATGGTTGCTTTCATTCTTGAACCTTTGTGAAGCTTCATGAAGCTTTGACCAAAGTGACCAATTTGTCTTCATGCTTAACCCTAACAACTCTTCTAACCTTGGTCAATTCTCTACACCTAACCATGGTTCCTATTTTGATAAGTATTCATTTCTTTTTCATTTTTGATTAACTTATCATAATATTTCCTTCTTCTTCATCTTCTTCTTCAAGAAAGAAAGCTTGATGCCATCAATGGCAACTTGAGTTCTAAAGTGAGAAATCCAATTCTAAAGTGAACCCGCCTCCTATTTCTTCACCCTCTACCTCTTGCCAATTTGTTTTAGGTGTTTTCTTCACAAGTTTCACAAATTTGTGAAGTCGGAGCTTGAACTTGTGATGCCTCGACGTAGATCATCTTCGGCACGAAGCCGACGACCTAGTCCGCCCATTTCTCCGATCAAGCCGACGATTGATTCCAGGATTCGAGATGGACAGCGAGAGGATGCCTACGTGGAGCCAAGGAAGTGGATATCCGGATCTACAAAGGTTGTAGCTTCTTATCTTAAGTTAAGTTGTTAACTAGATTCGTATATCGCCTAAATTTCTAGTCAACGATCTAGTCTAGGGTTTCTCGGCACCGTAAAATTTGAAATTGGCATGGTTGATGCCTTGTGAGACTTCATTAGCGTGCCTAGGAACCCTACAGTGGTATCAGAGCCTAGCTAGAGCCTTAGGCGATGCGTAGACGAAGTTTGAAACCCGAACGAACCCGAAACCCTAAACCAAACATGCTCTCTGGACTTTTTCTAAAATCTGGGATTTTTCCACATTAAAAATATGCAGAAAATTCAGCAGGCTTTTTCATGAATTACTGTGAAGCACGTGCGCACGATTCCTCTAAAGCGCGGCGGAACCGCGGCACGAGCATGGCTCGTGCGGCGGTTCCGCGGCCATCTAGTCACTTCTTCAATTTATTTCTGCACAGTAATTCCTATTTTGCAGTGCTGGACTTTCTGGGAATTTTTAATATTTATTCAAGAGTTGAATTTTCTGGGTTGTTTTGGGGATTCGTATGTTCGATCGGATTATCAAATTTTGTCTGTGTGGCTTTCCGGATAATTTTTAGAATATGTTAAAAAGTTCGACCGGATGTAAATACCCAATCTTTCCCCTGCCGGAAAATATCCAAGTGTTGTATTTTTCTGTGGTTTAAGGACGTTCTGAGTAGTGCAAGTAACGCGATGGTCCCTCTAGAAGACAACAAACCTTAACTCGATTATGTGACCGTCTTGAACTGCCCTTTGAACCTTCGGGTTTGGGGCAGTACGGCGTGCCACATGTGAGGCGTTGGCTTGACCCTTCTACGGCTGGACCGTTGGTACTGAGGCATGAAATGAATGTCTTTGAACTTATTTCATTAGTTGATCTGTATCGGGAAAACTTGGGTGTTTGAATGTTCGATCAGAAAGTTTAACATTTTCTATTTATCTGGAATGGGATACAACAATTGGAATTCACAAGAAGTTATGAGATAACTGAATGAATGTTGCAAATCTAGCAATTTAGTCTCACTTGATCGGTTGCCACGGAATTTTGATATGATCAAAAGTTCGTCGCAATCACGTAGGGTACGCGGATACTCGCCGGGTAAACTTAATAGACAGCCTCACTCCATAGCCCCGACCAAGTGACTGTAGGAGAACCCCGTCGCCGAAAGCATCCGTTCGGGTGCTCGCGGCAGCGGTGTTCCGCCTTGGTTCACTTCGTCGCCGGTATCGGGGGTGCAGCCGTCTACTGAAGTTTGCGACGAGCATTCGATCAGGATGTCGGGAATCTTGTTGAATTGCCCGACTTGATATTGAAAAGGGTTTTCGATAATGAGACTAAAATGCGGGGTTTATAATTGTTAGGCATGCGATGTCTAAGGAATTCATTTGGTCAGGCATGCGATGTCTGAGGAGGTTGCGGATTCCAACTGTTGTAGTTTTACACTTTCTTTTCTGTGACCGTAAGTGTAATATGTGATATCGCCGGTTTCGTTGCTATATGTCAACGACAATTAGGATGCGCATATTTACTTACGTTGATGACATGTGATGTTATGTGTTGCTGGATATGTTATATTGGATCGTCGTGTTAGAATAGCCGGGGGTTTTTATGTGAGATGAGTGTTTTTCATTTTCATTCATGTAAAAACTTGTATGTAATATTCTTTTATTGGGGCACTTCCAGGTTGCGGAAGATGTCACCGTTTGTATATTATTTACTTTTCCGCACTAGGATAGACCCAAGGAGGGGAGCACAAGTAACCGGGTTCTGGAGTCCAGTGGGAGACCAACTCGAGGAGTCGAGTCCGGGTCTCCTAACTCTAGAATTGGTAGGGTTGCTTGCCGCTCTCGTAGGGGTCTAGGGATGTGGGATTGGCTATTCATCACGACCGTGGAATCCGTGTTTTATACTGGCTCGTATTGAAAACACGGACGTCCTAGTATATCCAATGTTTCATATGTTTCTTCTGCTGCGATATCTGTGATGTGATCATGTGATGTTCTGTGATAGATACAGTATATAGTATATATGATATATTATATAGGCGTTACATGTTTTACACCCGTGCTAGCCCTGCCCCGCTCTGCCGTTAGTTACCTAACCTAACGGTGCACGAGGGGACATCGAGGCAAATGCGGATGGCATAAGTGTACGTCGTATTTATCTGTGATGTTTAGGTACTTAAATGATGGGACTTCATTAATATGATTAATGAAAATAAAAGAAACCAAAAGATGTTGTAGAATCAAATTTTAAACAAAACAGGTAGCTACAGTTCTTGCTTTGCATAGCGGTATATATGATATACCCTGCACCTTATTCGATGAGGAAAGGACCGAGATCCCTTCACCGGGAGTGACTCCTTTAGCGATAACTGGCATATGCTACACACTCGGTTTGTTTTTGATTGCTTCTATAGTTTCTGCTTTGCACAGTGATATATATGATATATCCCGCACCTCATTCGACAAGGAAAGGGCCGACGATCCCTTCACCGGGAGTGACCCCTTTAGCAAAACTAGAAAAGCCTCAAAATCACTCCATTTCAAAACTTAATTTTGATTCTACAACGATATCAAGTTCATTACGCTCATGGTTTTTATGAAAAACCTGCGTAGCCCTCCGTTATTTCAGATAAGTACTAGTTAGTATTCGTGCTGCGGTAGTTTGGCCTCCGTCAAGGCGTAGTGTACGGTAGCTAACTAGTGCTTATCTGCTAGCATATGATGCGATTGGATTAGGGTATTCGTACGGCGTTGTTTGGCCTCCGTCAAGGATCGTGCGGGTGGGTTTAATTCAATCAGGAAATGACGGGTTGAACTTGACTAGCGGACTATGGGTTGTTTGGCCTCCGTCAAGGTCATAGGACGCTAGGGGTAAAATATTATCGGGAATTTCAAGTGTTGAAATTTGCAATGAGATTGCATACCTTCTATGAGATAGTTGGATCCCGATACCCACTGCGAGTAATTGTTACTCCTGGGAGAGTTTTACACATTACAATTAGCCGATCAAGTAGGTGTCTAGAAAGGTGTCAACGAGGTTACGCCTCTGGGAAAACGAGGTTTACATTAATTAGGTTCGTGCGAAAGCACGGGGGACCTCCCTCAAAGTACCGACACTGGCCTGGCTGAAAGATTGGCGAACTTGTAGTGTGTAATTAATCCCAGCTAGTCTTTCCTTTTAGGGTTTGAAGGAAGATTTGATAAAAACCAGTGGGAGCCATCCTGATTAGATAAAATAATAACCAATCTATTCTTGCAAGAGCGCACGCTGAGTGTTTTCTTCTCTCTCTCTCTCGGTAGCGACCATATCACGCCTTAATCAAGATAATAATACGGATTATTGACCGAACCCGCTTGTTATACTGAGCTGGGGAACGTTGGTCCCGCTCCAACTTATAATTGTTATAAGACAGAGCAGGAAATTGGGGATTACCAGAATTCCCGTGCCGCCCAAACGAAGAGAGTGCATGCTGATGCATCATCTTCGGGTATGTTCGTTACAAAGAACTGTTTCTCCGTATCCTCTACGTCCTGGGTATGTGATACCAGATCAGGATCCCAAATATGTAATCTGTTACATAGGGCTACAGAAAGGTAGAGAACTGAGAACGGGTGATAAGTTTCATGAGGTAGAAAACGGGGCAAGTGTTGCAGCCAAGTCTGTTGGTCACTGTCACCCTGTATTCCAAATACATTGATTCTGAACGAATGTTATTAGATACCGAACCTGATATACAAAATCATATCAATCTCTTTATTAGTAAAGAAAGGATATAATTTTGTATTGTTGGATAATGTTATGAACATTTCCTATATCAAAAGTTGATTGGTTCAGGCACGTTATCTAAAAGCATTAATGTTCTAAATCAAACTACAGTTCTTAGTATATGGAACACACACAAGAGGAAGAGTTCAGAAATGAACGAATCCTTCTTGAGGTATTGTAGACTGGGTCATATCAATGCGACCCGACTAGCTGAAGTTATATAAAGATGCATATTTAAATCAGTTTGAATTTACATCCTGTGAAACTTGCCAGTCATGTCACAAAGATATAATGACACCAGCTCTGTTTATTGGAAACAGAGAAAGAGTTAATGAACTCTTGGGACTGATACATGATGATGTATGTAAGGTCTCCTGTCTACACATGCCAGGACTGGTTCTTTATACTTCATTACGTTCTCTGATGATCTCTCAAGATTCAGACATATGTTCTTGTTGAAACACAAGTCCGAACCTTTTGAGATATTCACAGAATATAAGCGAGAAGTAGAGAACCAAAATACGGGTATAAGTATTATGTCCTTTGATGAGATCAAGGAGGAGAATACTTGTGCATAGAATTTCTGGACTATTCTAAAGGAGAATGAGATTCTCTCTCAGCATTACTCCTCCGAATACACCATAGCACGATGGTATATCGGGGCGGAGCAATAACACCCTATGTGATAAGGTGTGCTCTATGATAAGTACTACTGAGTTACCTATTTCCTTTTTAGGAGTTATGCACTTGAGAAGCTGCATACCTATTGAATAGGGTTCAAATCAAATCAGTTGCCTACCACTTCATATGTGATATGGAAAGGGAAGAGCCCATATCTTAAGTTAGTTAAGATTTGGGGTTGTCCGGCCTATGTCTAAAAGCAAAATCCGGACAAGCTCGAGGCAAGGTCAGTTATGTAGAACTGGAAAGGTTCCAGCTATGCTAACTGCAGCAGATGATTTGGTAGAACTAAAGGATTCAGTAGATTCCAACGAACCTCAGCCTCTCCGCCGATCTAGTAGGTTTCCTCATCCGCCTGAGAGATACTTCGGTTTCTCGATGACAGTGGGAGCGAGGATTGCATCATGAGATGATGACCCAACTAGTTTCGAGCTGGCCATCAGGAGTAGGACTCTGTAAGAATGGCTGGATGCTTAGTGATCTGAGATGGAATCCTTATACACCAACAAAGTATGGACTTTGGTTGCTATATCTGAAGGGTTAAATCCCCATCAGGAGCAAGTATATCTTGAGAAGATTACTTGGTGTATATGGAAAAGTTGAGACTTTCAAAGCTGGACTTGTTAAAGGTTTTCGTCATCGACCAGGCGTGGATAATGATGAAACCTTTTCTAGTGCCTATGCTTAAGTCCATCCAGATACTACTTGCCACGGCTACATACCATGACTACGATATCTGGCGGTTGGGTGTCATGACTGCTTTTCTAAATGATGTTTTAGAAGAGAACGTCTATAAGTACATAGCCAGAGGGTTTCGTAGACAGTGGGAGCAGCGGAAACGTGTATAAGATGCTTTATAGAATAAAGCAGGTATCGCGGAGTTGGAACATCTGTTTTGATGTGTTAGTCAAAGAGTTTGACATCATCAAAATGGTAGATGAACCTTGTATAAACAAAAAGGTAGTAGGGAGTATAGTGACGATCCTCGTAGAGTACGTGGATGACATACTCTTGATAGGGAAGGAGTTTCCTATGCTACGCTCGGTCAATCTCCGCTTATCACAATGATTCTCCATATAGGATCAAAGTGATACCTCCTAAATCCTGGGTTTTAGATCTATGAGATAGATCTAATTGGATGTTAGGATTCTCACTAGTTGTATTGAGACGGTATCAACCGATCCTAGGGAGAATCACTGGAAGGGTTCCAGGGTGATAAGGACGACTGAAAGTCAGTCACAGGCATTGTCTTCACCCTCAGTAAAGGGACGGTATGTTGGAAAAGTTCCAAGCTAGATACCGTGACATACTAGACGATAAAGGCTGGATACATCGCTACTTAAGATGCTACCAAAGAGGCAGTCTGGATGTATATTTGTTCATGAGATGAACTTAGTTCCTCCCATTGTGTGACAATGGAGTTGTGGCTTATACCAAGGAATGTCTGTCCCATCAGTGATCCAGACATATTCTAAGGCAGTATCACCTGATCATGGAGATGGTTGATCTCCAGGGTGATCGACGTTAGGAGAGTAGACTCAGAGGACAACACGGCGGATCCACTCACGAAGGCCTATTCCCAGAGAGAGATTTTTATGGGATGGTTGAGTATGAGATACTGCAACCACTGCCACAGATGGCCCTAGTGCAAGTGGGAGATTGTTAGTTATATGTATGCCCTAGAGGCCATTACTATACATAGGATGTATATTGTAGTGGATGCTGGGACATATATAGGGAGGACTTTCTTGCTCGACATGATAGTATGCTATCTGGTTGATCTTTACCTTAACGTGTATACTGATTGTCTCTCTGTTATATGTTGGTAAAGCTCTTAGGATGTGTACTTGACTACCTAGACTATGATGCGGATCATACTAGTGGGGACATGGTAGTCCATAAGTACATCCTTCAAAGTCCCTAGTCGTGGGTATATCGAGACGGGGCATCGATATACCAGAGTAGACTAGCGTATACCCTCTCGACCCATACAGATGGGCGATGGATGATCCCATATCCATTGGTGTTTGACATCAGAGATGATATACGGGTGCTCAGTGGAGACTGGGTACACTGGACGGACTCGCCGAGAACTCCCAGATGGTATTATACCTTACGTCAGATGGCAGTTCTCTGGTGACACTGGTACAGAGTAGTCTGTTGACCCGAGATCATCATAGAGTCTTGTGTGGTTCCCACTGTGCTTTGATTTCCATCTTACCACGTCCAAGAGGGCGTGCAAAACGGTGGCTTTTGGGTACAGTCCCGAATCACATGGAGGCAATGAGCGATAGGAGGGGATTCGTCTCTCCCGGTATAGGGAGTTGATGTTGCGCTGTGTTCGATTGGCTATAACCGGAAATCCCTGGCCAGGGTTGCTGAGATTTACTGGTAAGTGTTACCAGTAGTTTCTCGAATTGTTATAGACCTCATATCGACACGACTTATCAAGCTATTAGGGTCTGACGTTTACCACCCCTAGGCGAGATATGCGACATATCAGACGATCAGACCGGACTGTACGGTAAGTGTTACTGGTTGGATTCACAGGAGTGTGAGCGGGCTTGCTCGTCGATCTTCTGATCGCTCAATACCCGGGTGGCCGTTACGTTTAGCAGACCGCTTGCGGCTTGTGGGTGTTTGATATGATCATCACCTGCTGCCGGCGTATTGACGAGTCTTTAGAGTCCTATACAGAGGTTTCCTGGCTCAAGCGAAACGAAATAGGAGCGCATATGAGATATGTGCGGGACCGAGAATAATGCGTGTATGTGATACCGCATTTCATTCTCGCGATGAATGTTTCGATTGGTTATATGCGATATAACCTAGTTATCGAATCGTAGATTGATTCGATAAGTCGATACATTGGATACTAGTCGGTTATGTGCGACATGACCGGATCATTGAATCAAGTGTTGATTTAATGATTTAATGTATAATTATATATTTGATATATTACTTTGCATTAACTAGTATTGGTTCACTTTAAATGGGTTTTCTCACTTGATGTGCAAGTTGTATATGTGATATACTTTTGTGCACATCTTTGTATCATGTTTGATGAGGCTTGCTCATTTGGTTAAGTGTAAAGAATTAAACCTAGGTTAAGAAAGTGATTAGGGTTTTAATTATCCTTTCTTTTATTTATTGATTTTGGAAAAAGAAGGGCATAAGAATACAAAATGGTTGCTTTCATTCTTGAACCTTTGTGAAGCTTCATGAAGCTTTGACCAAAGTGACCAATTTGTCTTCATGCTTAACCCTAACCACTCTTCTAACCTTGGTCAATTCTCTACACCTAACCATGGTTCCTATTATGATAAGTATTCATTTCTTTTTCATTTTTGATTAACTTATCATAATATTTCCTTCTTCTTCATCTTCTTCTTCAAGAAAGAAAGCTTGATGCCATCAATGGCAACTTGAGTTCTAAAGTGAGAAATCCAATTCTAAAGTGAACCCACCTCCTATTTCTTCACCCTCTACCTCTTGCCAAGTTGTTTTGGGTGTTTTCTTCACAAGTTTCACAAATTTGTGAAGTCGGAGCTTGAACTTGTGATGCCTCGACGTAGATCATCTTCGGCACGAAGCCGACGACCTAGTCCGCCCATTTCTCCGATCAAGCCGACGATTGAGTCCAGGATTCGAGATGGATAGCGAGAGGATGCCTACGTGGAGCCAAGGAAGTGGATATCCGGATCTACAAAGGTTGTAGCTTCTTATCTTAAGTTAAGTTGTTAACTAGATTCGTATATCGCCTAAATTTCTAGTCAACGATCTAGTCTAGGGTTTCTCGGCACCATAAAATTTGAAATTGGCATGGTTGATGCCTTGTGAGACTTCATTAGCGTGCCTAGGAACCCTACACAGGCATCCACTACAATATACATCGTATGTATAGTAATGGTCTCTAGGACATACATATAGCTAACAATAGTGTATGGTAGCTTGGTGATACTTGTTTGCTGTATAAGGATGCGATTATTTAGGACAGTCGTACAGTTATTTTGGCCTACGTCAAGAACTTGTACGGGTGGGTCTAAATTAATTCAGGACAATAACGGGTTGAACTTAACTAACGACTTTCGATATGTTGGCCTACGCCAAGGTCATAAGCGTTAGGGGCAAAAACCCTATCGGGTGTTTCAAATATAAAGAAAACTTTCCAAGTTTGCGCATACTTTCTGGAGTGTGGTGATTTTGGTCGGGATTCCGTCAAAGCTATCACTCATTGATAGTTGGGTCCCGATTCCCACTGATGAGTAGTCATTACTCCTTGACTTATTCCCGACTAGTTCTCCTTTTAGGGTTTGAAAAAGAATTCGAGAAAATAGTGGGAGTCATCCTGATTAGATAAAGTGATTAACCAATCTAATCTAAGTTAGCGTGCACGCTGAGTGTTTTCTTTTCTCTCTCTGGTGTGACCTTGACCCGCCTTACACTAAAAACTCAATACCAAGTTAAACCGAACCTTTTACCATCAGGACTTTCGATCGTCTAGATTCACGACAAAGTCGCGTATGTCCATGCCCCTCCTACTTTACCCTTAGCTTTCTCCAGAACATTCTGTATCACTACAAAGATCCATATAAAATTGATAAAACCATCTTGTATAGTTACATTCGAACTCGCAAAAATTTATTGCAGTTTGCGGATGGATTTTAGTTTTGGGGAAATTGAATAGGATTATTCGGTTGTCTCTAACCTTTACCTTCTCTTAGGTTGTGAGAGCTCCTTGTATTAGGAGAGTACACCCATTATGCTTATTGGATAGTCTTCTTCCAAACCTTAAGCATGTGTCGAAAGGTAGGGAAGAAAGAAAATCAATTAGCCTAAGTACAGTGTGCAAAAGGTAAGAAGTAAAGACATATAAAGGGATTGAAGTGAGGGCAATGGAAATTGCAACTAATGTCATGGATCTGGTATTGGAAGAGGCATTACTAGGAATATCCGGCCACCCCCTCGAAACATTATTATGTTTCAGTTTTCTTGTGCAATAGTTATTGAGAACTGCTTTCCCAATTACATTCTAACTCCAGGGTATGTATAAACCGGTTTAGATTCTTACATATGTATGGTGTTATAGATGATGAGTGGGAGCAGAACATTGGGAATTGGGTGATTAGATCCTCGATGTCGGAATTCTTTGTAATTTGTGATGTTTGAGGAAATCACCTGGGTTAGCCTAACGGCAAACAGTTGGTTTTGAATATCCGTTATTGTGCACCAATTTCAAATTGATATATCTGTAAGTTTATTTCATAAAGTGAGATATAACCTTTTGAAATTATGTTTACAATATTTACCTTTATCAGTTGATGATTAGATAAGGTACATTCAATAACAATGTAATTCTTTTTAACCAAAATACAGTTTTCAACTTATGTCACACAGGATTTGAGTTAGTAAACTAAGGGGACTTATATAAATATTGTATGTTGTCCAGTGTCTAGTAGGAAAAGGGGTTGTTACTCATACTATATTCCATTTACTTATAATTTCTCTTCTTCTGGACACGCATTTATGCAAAGTCCAAAATCTAGAGAAGTTCATAGGTACAAGAATAAAGTAGAGAACTATACGATGGAAGTTTCAGGATTCTTTGAAGTGATCAAAGATGTAGATACTTTTGCTAGATATTCCACTATAGTAATGTTGAGAATATTGTTTCTTAGATAGGTTACTCATCCGTGGGTGCGCTCCTTGATGAGTAATGCTGTAAGGGCTCTCTCCCATTAAGATGGTTGTGCACTGGAAACGGCTACATACTATTTGAATCTGGTTTGATCTAAATTAGTGCATCTATTTCTATGTGGATATAGAATGGTTCATATCTTAACGATGTTACGGTATATAGAATTGTCTAGCTTATGCTTAAAACCAGAATCCGGATAAACTCAAGGCACATTTCAGTAATAACAGCTTGTGAGTTATCTCGGCCATTGTCGAGGGATTAACTTTCTACCATTTGCTTTACTCGTTACATTTTTAGTAAAATGGATTCTTTTCAGAAAACATAAGTGGGAGTATGGTAGAACTGGAAGTGATTCCAGAACCACAAACGGTTATTGAAAATTTAGTTGAACCTAAAGATTCAATTCGATTCGACAATCTATTAGCCACTCTGTAGATTTTATGGGTAATCTCAATCACCCGAGAGGTACTTCGGTCTCCTTATAGACGGTGACAAGGAGGTTTGCATCATGGTATGATGACCCAAGTTTGCCACTACTGCTGCCCTTGACTATGAGACCTGGCAGGTGAGTGACTATATCGCCATTCTAATGGACTTTTAGAAGTGCAGGTGTGTCTGACTCTACTAGAGAGTTGTTGTAGTCAATGGGAGCAGCAGAAGCGTGGTAGGAATTTTTCTTTTGTCTATTTATAGACTACAACAAGTATAGCGGAGATGAATCATCTGTTTTGATGTGACAGTCATAGTGTTTGACTTCATCAAAACAACATATAAACCTGGTAAGAAGATAGTAGGGAGTACTGTCCAGGGAATTGGATAAAATACTCCTGATAGGAAATGAGGTTCCTATACTATAATCAGTTAAATTGTGGTTGTCACAAATGTTTCTCCACACAGGACATGGATGATGTTGCTTTTGCACTAGCTGCAGTAAGCAGATATTAATCCAATCATGGAGAGACAAAGGGAAGCAGTTGTGAACATAAGAGAATGTTCTTGATATATAGTAATGGCAGCCTCCTATAGGAGGCAATTACCGGTTATGGTTTCCAAGGTGACCTGCATGACAGAGTGACTGTCAGAGCTATATGTTTACTATCTTCTAAGGGGCAGTATGTTGGACAGGGATCCAAGCGAATACTAAGGTAGGCATGGCGCTGGATACTAATTAAATTCAGCGGAAAAAACAGTCTAAGAAGTTTGTTGGATTTGGTATTCATTTTATGAACTTGGTCCCATCAAATATCTTGACAAGTTTTTGTAAGTGCACGGCGGCGCCCCGGCCGTCAATCGGACGGCCAAATGCGGAAGCGGTGATAAACTTTAATTTTTGCAAACAAGCAAACCGGTACCACCGCGCACTAAACACCCGGATCGAACCATTAACTAGTTCTAGCTAACTACAAGATGGGTTAGAGATATACCGACTGATCCGAGTCCTCCGGTCTTCTCGTCGTCGTCCCGATCTCCTGCGGAAACTCCGGTCGTCGCCTCCTTGCCGGAAGGGCACCACATCGTCTGCATCTTTTACGGGCTCCCACCTCAATGCCGAGGCAACTCGGGTACGAAGCTGGCTAGTCGACGTGCCCAAGATTTGTTGTAGAATATAGTGTAGAGGCTTGTGTCTCATTTGGGGTTCATGGAGGTGCCATTTTGGTGGAGGGATGATACAAGAACTATGTAGAGGGACTTGGGGATTTTAGGAGCATGAAAAGAACAATAATTCCCCATCCAAAAATTTGGACAGCCCCATACATGCTTGGCCGGCCAAAACAATGAGGGAGAGAGTAGAATGTGAGGGTGAGAGTGTATCAAAAATGAAGGGAGCCACACCCTCATCCAAATGAGAGAGAGGTCAAAAGATATCATGAAAGGAAATCATCACAAACCCAAATCCACACTCAACCACAACCATCACCTACAATCATGTCCACAAAAGTCATGCCATCATGACACAAAGAAAGTCAAGTGATGGCGAGCCATCATGATCCAACAATATGCAAATACCCCCTCCACAAAAGCTTATTTGCACAATTGCAAATAAGCCCTCCTCCACCAATCTTCGGCCAATGAACGATACAAAGGAAATTGGCCGAAACGGAAAGCAAACTGGCAACTCCAGAAAACTGGTCCCGTAATAAATTACAGGAAAACCCCGATACTGTGTATACACACCCGCATTTGTATTCCGACCGAAATACAAATGCAATGAGACAAAAATCCACACTGTACTATACTAGGATCCGGCTTAAACCAAAGCCGGCTAGTATTATCCGTCCGATCCTGATCCGTGCAATCCCGCACGTATCTGATCGAACCCTGCCATATATCCATACGGCCTCTAGTACAAACTGTCCGATCCTGATCCGTGCAATACCGCACGTATCTGATCGGACCTTGCCATATCTCCATACGGCCTCCATAGCTTTTCGCCCGAAAACTTGAGCAACGAAATGTGGGGGACTCTAAAGACTCGTCAACACCTTGGTTGTGGATTTAACCACTAGTACGTCAGAGGTATAAGCCAATCCGTAACGGGCTACCAGGTATTGACCAAAAGGGACGTCGATGAGCAAACTCATCCTGACACCCTACTGAGCCTATCAGTGACAATATCCGTACAGTCCGGTCCGTTCGTCTATGAGCATCGCATGGCGGGCCTAGGGGGTTGGTAAAAGTCAGACCCCCAAAAGCGGTACAAGTCGTGTTGGAGTGTAGCCCAGAACACCCTG
Organism: Agapanthus africanus; assembly: GCA_030015575.1. Lineage (NCBI taxonomy): Eukaryota > Viridiplantae > Streptophyta > Magnoliopsida > Asparagales > Amaryllidaceae > Agapanthus > Agapanthus africanus. Next base: position 295,917,941 of record CM057342.1, read on the forward strand.
AGATACTACTGGAATACCTACCAGTAAATCTCCTGCCTCGGCCGAGGGCTTTGTGTAATGGCTCTCCTAGACACAGCGCGACCTCACCCCCAATACCGGGAGAGACGAACCCCTGAAGATCCGCTCACTGCCTCCATGTGGCTCGGGACTGTACCCAACTAAAACCTGTTTGCACGTCTCCTTTGAGCATGGTAGGGTAGTAATCAAAGTACAGTGGGAACTCACACGAGACAAATGACGATCCCCAGGTCGATGAACTAACCTGTACACATGTCACCAGGGAACTGCCATCTGACGTCTGGTATATGACCAACTAGCATGTTCCCGGCGAGTCCTGTCCGGTGTACTCATAACCCAATGAGCACCTGTATACATCTTAGGTGAACCAACTGACACCAATGGCTTGTGAGACCGGCCACCGCCCCTCGTCGGGGTCTCGACTGTATACACTAGTCTACTCTGGAGTATCGATGCCCTGTCTCGAAACTCGCACGACTAGGGACCTTTTAAGGATGTGCTTATAGACCCCAGCTCCCACTTATATGATCGCCCTCATACTGCTGGTGGTCAAGCAAGAATCCTAGGGGCTCTATCAACGTGTAATAGCGGCCTGTCAGGTCACTTAAACCAGTACATGATGATAAAGATAAACCAGATAGCATACTATCATCTCGAGTAAGACTGTCCTACCGGGATAGGTCCTCCCTCAATCATTGCAATCACGTACCTGTGATCCAATAATTGACTCTGAGGGCACTATCTCCAACAATCTCCCACTTGCACTCAAGGCTAATTATTGCGATGTCGCATACTCACAGCCCGTGTGATACCGAACACCCAACTCCTCTACTTGTCAGTCTCACAAAGCTCATTTGCAAAACTATTGCGTTCAAGGAATAGCCTCAGTGAGTGGATCCGCTTTGAAATTTCTTTTTATGTCTCTCTATATCTCAAGTTCGCGGAGAAAGCCATCTCCCGAAATGAGCAATACCTGTCTTAGAATGTGTCTGGATGTCTGATGGGACCTAGCTCATAAATGAACTCCAAATCCAAACTTCTTATACTGTATCGACAACTGAACTTAATCAGTATCCTGTGCCATGCCTCCCTCAGTATTGCCTTGGACCACCTGTCCAAAATACTGCCCCTCGACAGAAGGAAAACTATAACTCTGACGACCACCCTGTCGTCCAGGTCACCTTGGAAGCCTGGAATGATAACTGTCTCCTGAATGAGGCTGTCGTTATCATATCCCTAGAACATCCACTTATGTTCTAAAGCTGCTTCCGATTGTTTCTCCAGGATTGGATCAATATCAACTTATTGCATCTACTGCAAGAAAAACATCTGGTGTGGTACTTGACATCTCATGATTGACTCAATTGCCTAAGCAAGTGATCTGCCAATCATGCACATCCCTCTCCCCTTTAGTCTGTAAGACACCTTTAGAGAGGGTGACTCCATCACCTGCAGGTACATTACCGTGCCAGGAGTCGTCCATTCTAAATGCTCTTAGAATGCTGTCTAAGTACCCTGATTGGGAAACCTCCCAAATCTAGATCTAAAACCATAGATCTAGTAACCAGTATGTCTGATATAATGTCCAAGTCCCATGTGGAGAAACCACTGTGTGACGACCAAAGTATAACCGATCGTAGTATAGAAATGTCACTTCCTACTCTGTGTATGTCATCCAAATACCATGACATCACACCCTACTACCTTCTCAACAGATCCATCCCCTATTCTGATGAAGTCAAACCTATGACTGTCACATCAGAAATTGATGATCTATCTCCGCTATATCTGCTTTAGTCTATAAATAGACATAAGCCACCTGTCCACCAATGCTTCCGCTGCTCCCACTGACTACGACAACCCTCTGGCTGAGTCATATACATGCACACTTCTGAAGCCAGTTCAGAACGACGCTATACTCATCCTCCCGCCGGGTCTCGCAGCCTGGAACAACAGCAATGGCAAGTGTGGGTAAATAAGAACTTCCCTGTCACCGTCCTTGAGGCTACCGGAGTACCTCTCGGGTGCCTGAAGTTACCCACAGTATCTGCGGTGTGGCCAATGGAATGTCAAACCAAATTGAATCTTTAGGTTCCAATCAAAATCTTCAGTAATCGTTTGTGGTTCTGGAATCACTTCCAGTTCTACCATACTCCCACTACTGTTTTCTGAAAAAAAAAACCATTTTATTTAAAACTGTGGCGAGTTCAGAACAATATCACTATTGATCTTCCAGATGGTAGAAAATCAACCCTCGTCATAGCCTGGGTCAACCCACAAACAGCCATTACAGAAACGTGCCTTGAGTTGTCCAGTGTCTGGTTTTAATCATAAGCCGGACAACTCCCCGTACCTTAACATCGTTAAGATATGAACTGTTCTATATCCAATACAGAAACAGAGGCACTGATTTAATTGAACCAGATTCAAATCATGCAGCTATCTCCAGTGCATGTCAACTAAATGGAAGGAGGCCGATCAGCGTTACTCAACTTAGGAATGCTTCCAATTGTGAGTAACCTGAAAGAGAAGCAAGTTCTCTTAATCATTACTTTCAACTGAACACCATACACAAATATCTACATCTTCGATCACTTTGAAGAATCCCGATACTTGCAATACCTGGTTCTCTACTTTATTCAAATACCTATAACTTCTCAAAATTCGGACCGTGTGTTTCCACGAAACACCTGTCTAAAAACTAAAGAAGTCATAAGTAAACCGAATATAGTGCGAGGACCAACCTGTCACGACCCGAAAGTACGGAACATGACCGGCACTTAAACTACGAACGTCTCGAGGCGTACGTAATCTAAGTAAACCGAAAACCCAGAAATCCAAACCAAGAAAAGAAGTAGAGTGAAGGAAAACCAATTTAAAACAAGTAGTTTTAATAGCATAAGCCGAATTATGCAGTTTTTAAGAACATCAAAATTTACTGAAAATTTCGGCAGAGTCTCCTTTGTAAATACTGGCTCCCAAACGGGATACAACATGAATAGTATACGAAATCAATAAAAAGGCATCCCCAAGCGGGAGCTAGCTCTTCGTCAATCGACGGTCACAACTACACAAGCAATATAATATACAACGCCAACGGCGAGGATCAAAACTCAAAAGGAAACTCAAAACCACCAGAAATATAACGAGCGACTCTAAGGTCGAAAGAATAAACAACACTGGTCTCTATCTCAAAATAAATACATGTTTGGTTGATGGAACTTCTAGATACAACAGAATAATGATATACAAGATATAATGGTGGGTAAGATACAAATAACCCACCTACTAGCAAGTCACCCGGAAATGGAAAGAATGCCAGCAAGCCGTAATGAAATCTGTACGACGAAACCTGCAAGAACTGTGGCACAACGGGGGTGAGTTGCCAACTCGTGAGTAGAAAAACATCTACGCACAGAAATCGCATAAATAACGCAACCTAGGTCATTGATCATAATATATCCTCAAATATATGAATAACACGTAGCCTATAACAAGGCTAGGGTAAATATCTAACCCGAGTGTAATCTCATGTGCCCGTGTCAGTGCCTCAGGTAGCAATATATCATATGAATGAGGTATAAATGCATGAAAACAGAATACATGTAAATGAAGAACTGTTTTCATAAATTAGTGAGATTTCCTTTGTATTTTTAAACTGAAGTATCATAAATGAAATCAGTATCAACAGTGTCTAGTATCGACACAAAACATAAATCTCAATGTCTCGAAATATCAATGTCTCAATCTCAATATCTAGGGCACCGTCAGTCCAGACCGGCCCCTACCATCCATCTCAAGACCACGAAGGTATCCTCCGGATATCCGACACGTCGGGCAATATCACCGGTAGGTAATCTGTCCCCTGCCAGGCTCAACGTCAACACCACATTCATCTTGCCCCGGGGTACCATACCGGGCCCACCATGTACCCGAAACGGTTCCTCCACTCCTCGACTCGGGTCTTGAAATCCATCAGCAAACTCATGGTGGACGACTCATACATCATAGGAAAACCGCACTTTTTATTTTAAAAGAGAGAAAAGGTTTATTTATGTTTTTGCGGTTTTCCTCCAAATCCAGAAAATCTCATGGAAATCCGAATCCAAAACCTCAATAACACGTAAAATAATGAATATATGCATGAGAATCCATGAATGCGGCATAACGATGAATAACAGTATGCATGAAGTGACAAGTAATAACTACAATATCTAAGCTGGCATATAAGGTAAGTACACTATTATTATATCAAACTACTAGCTATCTAGCTAAGTTAAGCAATAATATTTTCTAAGGTGTACGTGACATGGCAATTACCGATGAAGATGTGTGTGAGCCGGCAATTAAGTGTACGTGGTACCTACGCATCATCGGTAATGGTGCTGGTGTCCTAACAGCATGATATCACTAATGGAGTATGAAACATAAAATAAGCATGCGATGCGAAGCGGACCACAAAAAAGAGTGGGAGCTGAAAACTAGACGCAACTATAACAATCTGCATTAATCTAATATAAGTCCTACAAATGGTGCCTTTTGAAATAACACGAATCATGGGTTTTGAAAATAGGGGCTACGGTGTTTTTATGAAAAGATACGTCTTTTGAAATATCCGTAGGATCCCTTGGGCTGTCTTTAAGAATGCCCACGATTCGTTGGTTTTTGAAATAGGTAAGAAGTCTAATCTAATCTAACAACTACACTAAACTATACGGCTGAACTAACAAGCTGAACTACAGGTAAGGGAACCGCCTATCATCTGAGTCGATACATATACATACCTGTATATGTATAGTCGGTGATCCCGCCTCAATAATATCATATCCGATACCATATCTATAATCAGGCATCCCAAGTCAAGAGTGCGGATCAATCATCAATATAGCTCGTACGTAAATCCGTCGTACGGCATCCCAATCTGGGTACGGGTCAATATCACATTCATCATACTATTCACCTGGTATCCTCTTTATCAAATATCATGATCGGGGTACTGATCTACGTCTAGTACCATACTGATACCGCCTAAGTATGCATGGACATGTGTGAAACGCTACGTCAAGGACCCGCTACAACGTCATGTCGTATCTAAGATACGAACCCTGCTATATCACCGATCTCACGGCCTCAAATCAAAACTCATCGACTCAGCTCAATCCCAAGTATCATCCTCAATCCGTATGTGAACACATAGTCCCATACCCATGTGAACACATAACTATAAAGAATCCCATGAGCACATATCAATAGGAATGTATGCAAGTATGTATGTGTGTATGTGTGTGTGTATGTGTAGTGCAACACTACCCTAGGGTTCGCAACGCTAAAATAATCCAACACACCAATATCCATCCTAAGCATCGTTATTATTCCCAAATAATATATAATAATTGTTGGTGTGTATACGCATCCGTATACACCACCACGGACTGCGGGGGTGCTATACGCCATCCACCCGACTTCTCCCCGTAGATATAAATCTACTCACCTGGTCCTCGCTAGCCGGTGCCGACGTCGCCAAGCGCTTGCTTGTCGTCTCGAAGTCCACATGGGGTACCTACATATCATAACGCACCGTATCGCATTAAAACTAAATTCGAAATCGAAACGGGATATGAAAATCAAATCGGCACGCGTATCACGCATAGGTCCAAACCTATCGCCTACGCATGCAAGAATAGTCAAACCAACCCTCGATGTCGATGTACAAACGTCAACCCATCGAGAAAAATCCAATCACACTCATTTTCACATTCACGAACACTAATTTTAATATAAATTAGGTTAAAACTCACAAAAACCCCAATTTCACTTCAAAAGTCATTTTTCCGTAAATCTAGCAAGCACAATTCACCGTTTTTGTACAAAACATGATGTTTAAATGAATGTAGCGGCCCATATACTTATTAAATATCTTAAATAAGTCATAGAAATAATTTCCGGAATTTAATCTCATTAAATTCCAAAAATCCTAATATTCTAGTTTACAAAATACCCTTTTTAACAATTTCATAGCAAAATGCACAAACTACAATTTAGGTTGGATTTCCATGAACTAAAGTGTTAAACTACACTTAATAGAGTTAATAATATGATAAAAACCCTAACCATATTTTTAATCTCATATTTCGAATTAAATCAAAAAACCTAGTTTGCAACAAAAAGCTTAATTAGACAAATTTTAAAATAACAATTAGCAAACTAGTTACTAGGTAAGATTTTACATGCCATAATATGTTAAATTATACACTTAAACCATGATCAAGTTATTTAAAATCCTAACTTGATCCATACCCAATTCTAGAATTTCCAAACTTGCAACTAAAGCCTAATTAACACTTAAATAAATTAGCTTTAAGAAATTAACTAACAAATTAAGCAAAAGGTTTAGAAATTATACCCAAAAACATTTGAAGATCCACAAGCACCCATAGCCTCCCAAATTGAAATCTTATTCCCTAAATCCATGCTAGATAGGCAAACGAAAAATGGGTAGGAGTTGGATTTTGATTTTGTTTTGATTTTGGGTGGAATTTGATGAATTTTTGAAGGTAAAAAGGGTGGGATTTTTGGAGAAGAGATGAGATGAGGTAAAGAGAGAGGAGGGCTGCAGGAAATCAGCAAGGGCTCGGCTAATGAGGGGAGAGAAGAGAGTGTGAGGTGATTGGAGAGAGAATATGGTCAAAAAGTCAACATTTTACTTCTATCATTCTCTTTTCTTTTCTTTCTTTTCTTTTGCAACACAAGTGGGGACAATTGAGGGGGGGACTGCTGAAATCAGCCATAGGGAAGGAAAAATGGGGGTGTGTGAGTGTGGGTATGGGTGTGGGGTGATGAAAAATGATAAATACAATACCCCAAACATCCATTTACGCTAAAAAAAGCCTTTTTTTTTCTTCAATAATTTCTAAACCGTTTTGGCAAATGATTTCGTTCCAAAAACCACATGATAAAATTTTATTTAATGTTTTGTGATGCACAAAATTTGTTTCAACTCATTCCAATTTGTAATTTTCCCTAATTAAATGTATTAGTGATGGCTGAAAATAATAATAAAATAATATTTTTTCAGAAAATTTGAAATTTCACCAGCGGCTCAATAAACACCAAATAGTAGCAATTACATAGCTAGAATATGTATATTTAATTTTTATAATAAAATATTTGTATTTTGAATTTTTACAGAAAACCCCCTTATTTTACCGTTTTTTTCGAAATTTCACCGAAACGATTTTCAAAACGTTACAATCTTCCTCCCTTAAAGAAATTCGGTCCCCGAATTTAAATTAAAACTCTCCCCAAATACTAAAACATCTAAACCAAAACCATCAAGTCGTCGGGGCTCCGAAATCGTAAATACATAAAACAAATCGTAGCGCAGCGCATGCGCATGAAAAATGAGCATATAACTCAAATCACAACTCCGTCAAGCATCCCGCAATCATCGGAGTCATGGGAAAGACATCAATGCCAAATCCAAAGCAAAACCAATATGATATAACTCGAAACTATACATGTAAATATCGAATCTATATATGTAAGTATCTGAAGGAAATGCATGCCAAATCTCTTTAAGTCGCTGTGCACGCATATAACACTGCACAGTGGCGGACGTCTATCATAAGGAAATAACTATTTACATATATACCTTTGTTTGAAATGTACGTTCCGCCGTTTTGGAAACAATTTAGAAGGGTCTCCTTGTTTTAAACATTTCGTGTCATATCAGACACGTAGGTAAATACTGAGGCTATAGCTCGCTTTTTGGAAATCCCTTCAATAATTATCAATGCATGCAAAATATATTCAGGTACTGTCCTCTGACTAATCCTTCTCAGTACGAAAACACATAGCAATATCATAAAAACATACTGCTCTATACGAAATCAATCTCAAAATATGCACATGAATGCTACGTGCGTCTGGTGCGCACGGAAATCAAAATCCATGAATGTGCCATACATGCGCACAGAAACAACATCTAAGTGCATCGGGTGTGCACGAAACATCTGTCGTAGGCAACGTGTGTGCCTGACAGCAAAATCAGGTGCATCTGACATGCACGAAAAATCTCGAATTAGTGCATCTGGTGTGCACCAAATCGCATCTCGTAACAGGCGCCCCACAGGCGCTAAAAATCCAATCCGGTGCATAAAATGCACAAAACAAATGTCGAGCATCACCCTCGAAATCGAAATCCAGTGTATCCAAGTGCACAAAATACATGTCACTGCACTGCCAGCATATATAAACTATACAGAGTGCAGGAACCAAATCGCGTGCGTGCATACGCACAAAATCAACTCAACTGTTTAAAACCGTAAAATCACAAACATGTGAAACTAAAGCACGAAAACGATATCAAGTGCAACACTGTGCAAAGATCGTAAATCCTCAATCATCAAAATCAAATCATACGAATAAATCACCCAAAACATCGAAATCAATAATGGCAGAACAGTACCGCTCAAGCGCATCCTCTAAGAATCTCGGCCAACTGTCACGGTCACTAATGGGACGTCTCGTCGATGATCATGAACTCTGGCCTGCTGGTGTGCGTAACCATGACCATTCCTGGGTCAAGGTCTTCACTGTGAATTACCAATCTTTCGGTCCATCGGCTCATCGGCCCTGTCGGGTGTGCTAACGGGGATGATCCAGTTCTGGCACGTCTCTTGTCATCTCCCGGTCAATCATCACGACCACTCGTAAGACAGCATATCACTGGCGTCGGCCTCTGGCTCTCTGAATGTACGTGACACCTCTGATCCTGGGTGCAAGTATCATTGCAGCAGTGTCCTGGAAGGAATCCTGCTCACGGTCTCTTCCATGTCTCGTCTCTGCCAACTGTCCGGAAGTCATTGTCCTTTCCTGTATCTGCATCTTGCTCTGGAACGACTGCATACTCATCGCAACTCCTTCTGGAAGGTAAGTCCAAGTACCATGCCTCGGCATGCTTATCGCGTCTCTGATGTCGGCGGAGTGGAACGTCATCTCATCTAGATCTGGTGCGAACCTCTTACTCCACTTTTTTCTAACGTCGTCTGCTTTGGACTCGTCTCGTCGCGGCTGCATGGACTGAGCTCCAACGACTATCCTCGTATCTGGAGTCTCCCAAGAATGCGTCTCACCACCTAGCATCCGAATTAAGTCGAACCATCCAATCGATTGTCAAAACCTCATAATCCCCCCAAGGGCTCAACATCTTGGGTACAGTTTAATAGTATCGAGTACATACCACAGCATCGGTGGTCCAGCCGTAAAAGGGCAAACCCAAACCTTACTAATGGCGCCGTAGAACTGCCGCAAACCCGAAGGTTCAAAGGCTTTCACACGGTCATTAAGTCGAGTTAGGGTTTCATTCTTCTAGAGGGACCATAGAATTGCCTGCATGTCTTTCCGACTACTTTAAACTTGGAATAATAGGTTTCTGACATTCGATCGTCTCTGTCGACTCCCAACGTCTCCGCGTGAAGTCGTCTCTAACTGGAATCAATCTATCTGATGACCTCGCATCGGGGTAGGCGAACGATCCACATGTCCTAGTCATTCATCCTCGATGACTAGCGACCTTCTATCATCTCTTAGTACAACTCATTCTGCACTAACGCCAGCATCTGGGGCAATATCTCGTCGTTCGCAGCATTAACTGGCTCGCTCGTCTGCACGCTGAACAGTACCTCGATCATCATGAATAAGCAACACACCAACGGTCATCAAAATCTGGCTGGCCTCTATCATTGGCTCAATCTTCTAGTGTCGATCAGCACATCCGAGTAACCTCATAAAGGCGATCCGCCAAACGCTCGTGGCGTGGAAACACAGTAAAAAGACACATCTCCGCAATCGTGTGTCGCCGGAATTTCGCCTTGGTCAGTCCTCGTTCGTGACGAGCTCGTGCTGACCGCAACTCTAGCTGTAGCTCTCCCTGCCCGTAATCGTGGCAGCAAAACCATAACTGGTACCGATGAGGCTAGATCAGGAAGGAATATAATACTGAATAAGGAAATGTACATCCTAAGGCTTCATAAGTGGAGTGGCGTGTCGTAAATATGCCGCGGAACATACCAACGGTACGTCACTCTACTTTAGTCACCTGTTCCATCAACCAAGGGTCATCATACGCTTCGAAGGTTAAAACCTAACGCTCTGATACCAACTTTGTCACGACCCGAAAGTACGGAACATGACCGGCACTTAAACTACGAACGTCTCGAGGCGTACGTAATCTAAGTAAACCGAAAATCCAGAAATTCAAACCAAGAAAAGAAGTAGAGTGAAGGAAAACCAATTTAAAACAAGTAGTTTTAATAGCATAAGCCGAATTATGCGGTTTTTAAGAACATCAAAATTTACTGAAAATTTCGGCAGAGTCTCCTTTGTAAATACTGGCTACTAAACGGGATACAACATGAATAGTATACGAAATCAATAAAAAGGCATCCCCAAGCGGGAGCTAGCTCTTCGTCAATCGACGGTCACAACCACACAAGCAATATAATATACAACGCCAACGGCGAGGATCAAAACTCAAAAGGAAACTCAAAACCACCAGAAATATAACGAGCGACTCTAAGGTCGAAAGAATAAACAACACTGGTCTCTATCTCAAAATAAATACATGTTTGGTTGATGGAACTTCTAGATACAACAGAATAATGATATACAAGATATAATGGTGGGTAAGATACAAATAACCCACCTATTAGCAAGTCACCCGGAAATGGAAAGAGTGCCAGCAAGCCGTAATGAAACCTGTACGGCGAAACCTGCAAGAACTGTGGCACAACGGGGGTGAGTTGCCAACTCGTGAGTAGAAAAACATCTACGCACAGAAATCGCATAAATAACGCAACCTAGGTCAATGATCATAATATATCCTCAAATATATGAATAACACGTAGCCTATAACAAGGCTAGGGTAAATATCTAACCCGAGTGTAATCTCATGTGCCCGTGTCAGTGCCTCAGGTAGCAATATATCATATGAATGAGGTATAAATGCATGAAAACAGAATACATGTAAATGAAGAACTGTTTTCATAAATTAGTGAGATTTCCTTTGTATTTTTAAACTGAAGTATCATAAATGAAATCAGTATCAACAGTGTCTAGCATCGACACAAAACATAAATCTCAATGTCTCGAAATATCAATGTCTCAATCTCAATATCTAGGGCACCGTCAGTCCAGACCGGCCCCTACCATCCATCTCAAGACCACGAAGGTATCCTCCGGATAGCCGACGCGTCGGGTAATATCACCGGTAGGTAATCTGTCCCCTGCCAGGCTCAACGTCAACACCACATTCATCTTGCCCCGGGGTACTATACCGGGCCCACCATGTACCCGAAACGGTTCCTCCACTCCTCGAATCGGGTCTCGAAATCCATCAGCAAACTCATGGTGGACGACTCATACATCATAGGAAAACCGCACTTTTTATTTTAAAAGAGAGAAAAGGTTTATTTATGTTTTTGCGGTTTTCCTCCAAATCCAGAAAATCTCATGGAAATCCGAATCCAAAACCTCAATAACACGTAAAATAATGAATATATGCATGAGAATCCATGAATGCGGCATAACGATGAATAACAGTATGCATGAAGTGACAAGTAATAACTACAATATCTAAGCTGGCATATAAGGTAAGTACACTATTATTATGTCAAACTACTAGCTATCTAGCTAAGTTAAGCAATAATATTTTCTAAGGTGTACGTGACATGGCAATTACCGATGAAGATGTGTGTGAGCCGGCAATTAAGTGTACGTGGTACCTACGCATCATCGGTAATGGTGCTGGTGTCCTAACAGCATGATATAACTAATGGAGTATGAAACATAAAATAAGCATGCGATGCGAAGCGGACCACAAAAAAGAGCGGGAGCTGAAAACTAGACGCAACTATAACAATCTGCATTAATCTAATATAAGTCATACAAATGGTGCCTTTTGAAATAACACGAATCATGGGTTTTGAAAATAGGGGCTACGGTGTTTTTATGAAAAGATACGTCTTTTGAAATATCCGTAGGATCCCTTGGGCTGTCTTTAAGAATGCCCACGATTCGTTGGTTTTTGAAATAGGTAAGAAGTCTAATCTAATCTAACAACTACACTAAACTATACGGCTGAACTAACAAGCTGAACTACAGGTAAGGGAACCGCCTATCATCTGAGTCGATACATATACATACCTGTATATATATAGTCGGTGATCCCGCCTCAATAATATCATATCCGATACCATATCTATAATCAGGCATCCCAAGTCAAGAGTGCGGATCAATCATCAATATAGCTCGTACGTAAATCCGTCGTACGGCATCCCAATATAGGTACGGGTCAATATCACATTCATCATACTATTCACCTGGTATCCTCTTTATCAAATATCATGATCGGGGTACTGATCTACGTCTAGCACCATACTGATACCGCCTAAGTATGCATGGACGTGTGTGAAACACTACGTCAAGAACCCGCTACAACGTCATGTCGTATCTAAGATACGAACCCTGCTATATCACCGATCTCACGGCCTCAAATCAAAACTCATCGACTCAGCTCAATCCCAAGTATCATCCTCAATCCGTATGTGAACACATAGTCCCATACCCATGTGAACACATAACTATAAAGAATCCCATGAGCACATATCAATAGGAATGTATGCAAGTATGTATGTGTGTATGTGTGTGTGTATGTGTAGTGCAACACTACCCTAAGGTTCGCAACGCTAAAATAATCCAACACACCAATATCCATCCTAAGCATCGTTATTATTCCCAAATAATATATAATAATTGTTGGTGTGTATACGCATCCGTATACACCACCACGGACTGCGGGGGTGCTATACGCCATCCACCCGACTTCTCCCCGTAGATATAAATCTACTCACCTGGTCCTCGCTAGCCGGTGCCGACGTCGCCAAGCGCTTGCTTGTCGTCTCGAAGTCCACATGGGGTACCTATATATCATAACGCACCGTATCGCATTAAAACTAAATTCGAAATCGAAACGGCATATGAAAATCAAATCGGCACGCGTATCACGCATAGGTCCAAACCTATCGCCTACGCATGCAAGAATAGTCAAACCAACCCTCGATGTCGATGTACAAACGTCAAACCATCGAGAAAAATCCAATCACACTCATTTTCACATTCACGAACACTAATTTTAATATAAATTAGGTTAAAACTCACAAAAACCCCAATTTCACTTAAAAAGTCATTTTTCCGTAAATCTAGCAAGCACAATTCGCCGTTTTTGTACAAAACATGATGTTTAAATGAATGTAGCGGCCAATATACTTATTAAATATCTTAAATAAGTCATAGAAACAATTTCCGGAATTTAATCTCATTAAATTCCAAAAACCCGAATATTCTAGTTTACAAAATACCCTTTTTAACAATTTCATAGCAAAATGCACAAACTACAATTTAGGTTGGATTTCCATGAACTAAAGTGTTAAACTACACTTAATAGAGTTAATAATATGATAAAAACCCTAACCATATTTTTAATCTCATATTTCGAATTAAATCAAAAAACCTAGTTTGCAACAAAAAGCTTAATTAGACAAATTTTAAAATAACAATTAGCAAACTAGTTACTAGGTAAGATTTTACATGCCATAATATGTTAAATTATACACTTAAACCATGATCAAGTTATTTAAAACCCTAACTTGATCCATACCCAATTCTAGAATTTCCAAACTTGCAACTAAAGCCTAATTAACACTTAAATAAATTAGCTTTAAGAAATTAACTAACAAATTAAGCAAAAGGTTTAGAAATTATACCCAAAAACATTTGAAGATCCACAAGCACCCATAGCCTCCCAAATTGAAATCTTATTCCCTAGATCCATGCTAGATAGGCAAACGAAAAATGGGTAGGAGTTGGATTTTGATTTTGTTTTGATTTTGGGTGGAATTTGATGAATTTTTGAAGGTAAAAAGGGTGGGATTTTTGGAGAAGAGATGAGATGAGGTAAAGAGAGAGGAGGGCTGCAGGAAATCAGCAAGGGCTCGGCTAATGAGGGGAGAGAAGAGAGTGTGAGGTGATTGGAGAGAGAATATGGTCAAAAAGTCAACATTTTACTTCTATCATTCTCTTTTCTTTTCTTTCTTTTCTTTTGCAACACAAGTGGGGACAATTGAGGGGGGGACTGCTGAAATCAGCCATAGGGAAGGAAAAATGGGGGTGTGTGAGTGTGGGTATGGGTGTGGGGTGATGAAAAATGATAAATACAATACCCCAAACATCCATTTACGCTAAAAAAAGCCTTTTTTTTCTTCAATAATTTCTAAACCGTTTTGGCAAATGATTTCGTTCCAAAAACAACATGATAAAATTTTATTTAATGTTTTGTGATGCACAAAATTTGTTTCAACTCATTCCAATTTGTAATTTTCCCTAATTAAATGTATTAGTGACGGCTTAAAATAATAATAAAATAATATTTTTTCAGAAAATTTGAAATTTCACCAGCGGCTCAATAAACACCAAATAGTAGCAATTACATAGCTAGAATATGTATATTTAATTTTTATAATAAGATATTTGTATTTTGACTTTTTACAGAAAACCCCTTTATTTTACCGTTTTTTTCGAAATTTCACCGAAACGATTTTCAAAACGTTACAATCAACCCCTCTGTCCTGATGGACCCTGGACAACATACAATACTCTGTATAAGTCCCTTGAGTCTGAAAACTCATTCACTGTGTGTCGTAGGTTGAAAATTGTACTTATGGTTAAGAAGAATTACACCGCTGTTTAATGCTCCTTACCTAACCATCCACTGATATAGGTAAATGTCGTAGACATAATTTCAAAAAAGTATATCTCACTTTATGAAAATAGACGTACAGATATATCAATTTGGAATTGGTGCATGACAGCGGATATTCAAAACCAAATATTTGCCGACCGGCAAACAGTCCAGGTGACTTCCTCAAATATCATCGATTACAACGAATCCCGATACAATGAGGATGATCACCCAATTTCCAATAACTTACTCCCACTCATCATCTGTAAAACCATACAGATTTGAGAATCGTACCTGGTAAATACATACCCTGGAGTAAGGACTAATTGGGAAATCAGTTTTCTTTTAACAGTACACAGTGGCACTGAAACATTGAAATGTTTCAATGGGGTATCCTGGTATTCCTAGTAATGCCTCTTCCATTATCCAGATTCACAACTGTAACCGTATAATTCTTTGCCACCTCTCCAAATCCCTTTATATGTCTTTAGTCATTACCTTCTGCACACCCCTTTAGGCCAAATGGTTTTCTTTCTTCTCTACCGTTCGACACCAGCCTATAGTTTGGAAGAAGACTATCCAATAAGCATAATGGGTGTACTGTCCTAATCCTAGGAGCACTCGCAATGCGAGAGAAGGTGAAGATAAAAGACACCTGAATAAACCTTATTCCTATTTCTCCTGAACCAGAATCCATCCCGGAACTGGAACAAGTTCCTTTCGAGTTCGTATATAACCATACGATGGAGTATCCAATAAACTGTGGATCTTCGTAGTGATACGGAGTGTTCTGGAGAAATACAAAGGTGATGTGGGAGTGGTAATGAAATACTTGGTTTGGTCATGAATATCAGTCGCAATTTACTTTGCTCTCCTTCTAATCCCTTTCTTTGTCTTAACTTAATACCTTCTGCACACCATCGTTATGCTAATTGGTTTTCTTCATTCCCCACCGGTCGGCACCTGCCTATGGTTTGGAAGAAGACTATCCAATTTGCGTAATAGGTGTACTATCTCCTAAACCAAGGAGTACTCGCAACCTGAGAGAAGGTAAAAGGAAAAGACAACTGAATAGTTCTATCTGTTTCCTCCAGAACCTGAAACCATCCTCGAATAAATCCCTTCGAGTTCGTATATAACCATACGATGGTTTTGTCCAATAGAAGTGGACGTTCGTAGTAATACGGGGTGTCCTGGAGAAAAGGGTAAAAGTAGGAGTGGCAATGAGGTCTGCAACTCAGACAATCCAAAAGCCAATGTTTAAGAAGGTTCGATCAACTTGGTCACTGAGTCATAGTCTCAGGGTCGGGTCAATGGTCGCTGCCAAAGAGAGAGAGAAAAGAAACACTCAGCGTGCACTCTAACCTAGATCAGAATGGTTACCAATTTATCTAATCTGGAAACCTCCCACTGTACCGTCAAATTCTCCTCCAAACCTAAAAAAAGAATTAGTCGGAATCACCCGAGGAGTAAACCAACTCATCAGTGGGAATCGGGATCCAACTATCATCGCATGATAACGTGACGGAATCCGCTCACGCTATCACACTCCAGAAGGTATGCGCATATCTGGCAAGTTTCAGTTCTTTTGAAACTCCCGATGTGATTTTTTTTTGCCCCATTCTCTTATGACCTTGACTAAGGCCAACAAATCATAAGTCACATGTCAAGTTCTACCCGTCATTGTCCAGGTTGATTTGAACCCACCCGTACAAGCCCTTGACTAGGGCCAACAAGGCTATACGACTGTCCCAAACCAACGCATCTATCTATGCTACATATGAACACCCAACATCTACCAAACACTGTGCCTTGACTATGGCCAACAAACACAGCTTGAATACTATTGACTATCCATATGAAACGACGGAGGGCTACGAATGGTTTCTGGCGAAAACCTTTAACTTAGTGAACTTGATATCGTTGAAGGAACGGATAGCTTTTTAAAAATATAGTGACGAAAACCATTGGTAAAGAGGTCACTCCCGGTGAAGGGATCTCGGCTCTTTCCCCGTAGAATGAGGTGCAGGATATTCCAACTGAATACCACGATGCAAAGCAAAAGTAACTGGCTATAGTGAAGTTATTGCCCTGACGCAAACTTCTGTCCAAGGGGTCACTCCCGGTAAAGGGATCTCGGCCCTTGCCTCGTCGACTGAGGAGCAGGATATTCCAACTGAATACCACGATGCAAAACAAAAGAGAACGTCCTTGCAAATAACAGCTTTTTGAAAAATGTTCCAACAACAACAGATTAGGTTTGTTTTAACTTGCATTGATCCGAATCAACGCAGTCCCATCAATTGATCACACCACAAAGAACGAAAATAATATGACGTACGTATATGCCATCCGCATTCGCCACTGGGTCCCGTCATAACCCGTTAGGTTAGCTAACTAACGACAGAGCGTGGACTGGACTAGCGCGGATGCAAAACATATACAACATCTACTAATATATATACCAATATATTATATTTCGCTCAAGGCGTGATAAAATGCAACATCACAGAAATGTACAGCATCACAGAAACAATACAGATATCTGGGATCCCCGGGTTTCACAGAGCCACTACTGAAACCCGACGTTCCCCTGGTCGTGTGGATAGCCTGTGCAATGAAATCCTAGACCCCTACGGGCGCGGCAAGTTACCCGCCAAAACCTGAAGCGAGGCAGCCCCCTTCAGCAACGTGAATGGACCATCCAGCACTTCACGGAATCCGGTAACTTGGGCACCCCTCCTGGGTCAACCTGTACCCCCTACGAGTGCGGCGAATAGCCCGCCAATTCTAGAGTGAAGCCCCCTCCGTCTCAATGCCATGAGATGCGGGCTTGTTGCCCTCCAGAACCCGGCTATCCGTACACCCCTCCGCGGGGCAATCCTAGTACAGAATGTAAAATATACATACAACGGGTACAGCGACCGCAACCTGGTCGTGCCCTAAAATAATAATACAAACAGGCAGTGACGGCAGTCCACATGTTGGACGCTCGCCCCGCAATATCAAATGTACATAATACAACAAAAACTGTACTAGCATTGCATCCAGGCTATCCCCACGACCGATCCGCAACATCACAGCAAAATCACAAAACATCAATATGAAAGTCACGTTCGCAAATCCGTCTAACCGGGCTATAGCAGTTAGACAGGATTTACCGATCAAGTGACATTCACGGTCGCAGATATAATGTAAATACTGTGAACTAATGTATTTAAAATGTCCGATCGATCAAAAATTACCAAGTGGGCCTCCAAGTACTACTGTAGCACATCAAGAAATTCTGGGCCCAAAAATAATATTCCAGAAACCCTATTTTCAACCCAGAAAGCAACTGTAGAAATTTGACACAGCGATCTCAACATTGTGCGGCGGAACCGCGGCCCAAAGGGGTGTTTGGCCGCGGTTCCGCGCTCCCGTAGTCGAGTTAGTGTATCGAATTTTTACAGAACTCTTAGAATTTCCAGTACATCACTTTTCTACAACCTGAAAAAAATTTCGAGAAAGAAAAAATTCAACAGAAAACTGATGTATGTGAAAACGCGGGTTTTTGGAATTTTGGTCGATCGGAAATGTAAACACATTAAACAAAGCTAGACTATGTTAATGGCGAGGCTCTGATACCACTGTAAGTGCACGGCGGCGCCCCGGACGTCAATCCGACGGCCAAATGCGGAAGCGGTGATAAATTTTAATTTTTGCAAACAAGCAAACCGGTACCACCGCGCACTAAACACCCGGATCGAACCATTAACTAGTTCTAGCTAACTACAAGATGGGTTAGAGATATACCGACTGATCCGAGTCCTCCGGTCTTCTCGTCGTCGTCCCGATCTCCTGCGGAAACTCCGGTCGTCGCCTCCTTGCCGGAAGGGCACCACATCGTCTGCATCTTTTACGGGCTCCCACCTCAATGCCGAGGCAACTCGGGCACGAAGCTGGCTAGTCGACGTGCCCAAGGTTTGCTGTAGAATATAGTGTAGAGGCTTGTGTCTCATTTGGGGTTCATGGAGGTGCCATTTTGGTGGAGGGATGATACAAGAACTATGTAGAGGGACTTGGGGATTTTAGGAGCATGAAAAGAACAACAATTCCCCATCCAAAAATTTGGACAGCCCCATACATGCTTGGCCGGCCAAAACAATGAGGGAGAGAGTAGAAT
Organism: Agapanthus africanus; assembly: GCA_030015575.1. Lineage (NCBI taxonomy): Eukaryota > Viridiplantae > Streptophyta > Magnoliopsida > Asparagales > Amaryllidaceae > Agapanthus > Agapanthus africanus. Next base: position 295,936,921 of record CM057342.1, read on the forward strand.
GTGAGGGTGAGAGTGTATCAAAAATGAAGGGAGCCACACCCTCATCCAAATGAGAGAGAGGTCAAAAGATATCATGAAAGGAAATCATCAAAAACCCAAACCCACACTCAACCACAACCATCACCTACAATCATGTCCACAAAAGTCATGCCATCATGACACAAAGAAAGTCAAGTGATGGCGAGCCATCATGATCCAACAATATGCAAATACCCCCTCCACAAAAGCTTATTTGCACAATTGCAAATAAGCCCTCCTCCACCAATTTTCGGCCAATGAACGATACAAAGGAAATTGGCCGAAACGGAAAGCAAACTGGCAACTCCAGAAAACTGGTCCCGTAATAAATTACAGGAAAACCCCGATACTGTGTATACACACCCGCATTTGTATTCCGACCGAAATACAAATGCAATGAGACAAAAATCCACACTGTACTATACTAGGATCCGGCTTAAACCAAAGCCGGCTAGTATTATCCGTCCGATCCTGATCCGTGCAATCCCGCACGTATCTGATCGAACCCTGCCATATATCCATACGGCCTCTAGTACAAACTGTCTGATCCTGATCCGTGCAATACCGCACGTATCTGATCGGACCTTGCCATATCTCCATACGACCTCCACAGCTTTTCGCCCGAAAACTTGAGCAACTGAATGTGGGGGACTCTAAAGACTCGTCAACACCTTGGTTGTGGATTTAACCACTAGCACGTCAGAGGTATAAGCCAATACGTAACGGGCTACCAGGTATTGACCAAAAGGGACGTCGATGAGCGAACTCATCCTGACACCCTATTGAGCCTGTCAGTGACAATATCCGTACAGTCCGGTCTGTTCGTCTATGAGCATCGCATGGCGGGCCTAGGGGGTTGGTAAAAGTCAGACCCCCAAAAGCGGTACAAGTCGTGTCGGAGTGTAGCCCAGAACACCCTGAGATACTACTGGAATACCTACCAGTAAATCTCCTGTCTCGGCCGAGGGCTTTGTGTAATGGCTCTCCTAGACACAGCGGGACCTCACCCCCAATACCGGGAGAGACGAACCCCTGAAGATCCGCTCACTGCCTCCATGTGGCTCGGGACTGTACCCAACTAAAACCTGTTTGCACGTCTCCTTTGAGCGTGGTAGGGTAGTAATCAAAGTACAGTGGGCACACGAGACAAATGACGATCCCCAGGTCGATGAACTAACCTGTACACATGTCACCAGGGAACTGCCATCTGACGTCCGGTATATGACCAACTAGCATGTTCCCGGCGAGTCCTGTCCGGTGTACTCATAACCCAATGAGCACCTGTATACATCTTAGGTGAACCAACTGACACCAATGGCTTGTGAGACCGGCCACCGCCCCTCGTCGGGGTCTCGACTGTATACACTAGTTTACTCTGGAGTATCGATGCCCTGTCTCAAAACTCGCACGACTAGGGACCTTTTAAGGATGTGCTTATAGACCCCAGCTCCCACTTATATGATCGCCCTCATACTGCTGGTGGTCAAGCAAGAATCCTAGGGGCTCTATCAACGTGTAATAGCGGCCTGTCAGGTCACCTAAAGCAGTACACGATGATAAAGATAAACCAGATAACATACTATCATCTCGAGTAAGACTGTCCTACCGGGATAGGTCCTCCCTCAATCATTGCAATCACGTACCTGTGATCCAATAATTGACTCTGAGGGCACTATCACCAACAGTTCTAAGACAGGTATCGCTCATTTCGCCAGATATTTGTTCTCCGCGAAGTTGAGATATAGGAAGATACAGATAGAAACACTGGAGCAGATCCACTCACTGAGGCTATTTCTCGAACACGATTGTTTCGTCAAACTCGGTTTGCGAAACTGGTTAGTAGAGAAGTTGGGTATTCGGTAGCACACAGGGTGTGCATATGCGATACCGGAATAATTAGCCTTAAATGCAAGTGGAAGATTGTTGGATATAGTGGCCTCAAGGCAATTATCATAATGGCAGGTAGGCGATTATGATGATTGTGGGTGAACCTATACGGATAGAACAGTCTTACTCGAGATGATAGTATGCTATCTGGTTTGACTTTATCATTATGTACATGTCTTGTGTGGTATAGCATATCACTATTACATATTGATAGGGCCCATAGAATTCATGCATGAATACTAAGGTTATTGTAGCGATCACACTTGTGAGAACTGGATAGTCTATAAGCACATCTTAAAATGTCCCTAGTCGTGGGAATATCGAGACTATGCATCGATATTTCAGAGTAGACTAGTGTATACGTTTTTTAACCCGGATGAGGGGCAATGGCCGGTCTCATAGCCATTGGTGCTAATCAGTCACCGGATTGTATACAGGTGCTCATTGGGTTATGAGTTACACTGGACGGACTCACCTAGATCATGCTAGATGGTATTATACCTATCGTCAGGTAGCAGATCTCTGGTGGCATTTGTACAGGTTGGTCTGTCGACCCAAGATCGTTATTTATCTTGTGTGAGTTCCCACTGTACTTTGATTACTACCCTACTACGGCTCAAAAGAGTCATGCAAACAAGTTTTAGTTGTGTACAGTCTCGAGCTACATGGAGGCAGTGAGCGGATTGTAGGGATTCGTCTCTCCCGGTATTAGGGGTTGATGTCATACTGTGCCCGGTTGGCCATCACCATAAGACCTGGCAAGGCGGATGAGATTTATAGATTCGGATCAGTAGTTTCTCAGATGGTGATGGGCTTGACATCGGCATGACTTATTGCTTTATTAGAAGTCTGACGTTTACCACCCTCCTAGATACGATATGCGACAGTCTTTGATGAACAAACCGGACTGTATGGTGCATGTCACTTATAGGCTCAGTAGAAGTTTGGACGGGCTTGCATGTTGACCTTGCTTTCGCTCAATATCTGGGTAGCCGTTACGTACAGCTAGTGCTGCTGACGTGCTTGTGGTTAAACCCAGTGCCAGTGTATTGTCGAGTGTTTAGAGTCCCACAGAGAGGGTTTTTTCCTGGTCCAAGCGATATGAAGTAGATGACGTACATTGATACGTATAGAGGTCCGATTAAATATGTGTACTAGCTACACGGACTTTAATCGGACATTTGATAATACTAGCCAGCTTAGTATTAAGCCGGATTATTAAATCAGGTATTGATTAATAATTTACACACACACACACACACAGAGAGATATATATATATATATATAGATATAGATATAGATATAGATATATATTATAGTATTATGTTCACTATTCATTTTCTCCCTTGGCTATTCATATTTTTCTATGGATACGCATATATGCATTTCGATACATATACCGGGATCGTATTCCGTATTTATATGGGAAGACTTCTAGAAGGAGGACACCTCATTTAGGTTTTCTTTTAATTTGAAAAGAAAAAAAATGAGATGGAGAGAGGTATAGTGGAGAGTATGGTTGAAAGGAATGGGCGCAATTTTATATTGTGATTTTATTTGGGTGCACCATTTTAATTTCCAGTATGCTTGCAAAATGAAAGGAGAGGATTATTATTTTTTCAAAAGGGTTTTTCGTTCCTCTCACACTCTCCCCTCTCATCATCTTCTTCCTCCTTCTTGAGCTCTCTTGAGCTAAAGAAAAGATAGATTTGGGCAAGTAATAAATCCTATATCCCCCACACTTCATTTCTATCAAGTTTGGAGTGTCGGTTGCTTTCTCGATATTCCATTCGGAGAAAAGCTGGAGCTTAGACCGGTTCCTCTCAGGTAGATCATTTTCGGCGTAGGGTGTTCCTCACCAATCTCATGCCCTCACCTAGGAGCCTAGCTATAGTCCATCAATGGAGCTCTTGAAGAAAGTTTGAGGATGTAAGTATTCTACACATAGTAGATTAACTTAGCTCACTTGGTTTTTTGTTTGCAAGTTTAGCTCTTTAGTTTTGATTCTATGTAGTGGTGTGTTTGTATTCTACGGAGTTTTTTAAAATCCTATTGTTCTTTCCAAAATTAGGAGGCTAGATTGCAACCTCACCCCAACAAATCTTTCAGAATATTATGAAGAGGGGATGAGTTGGGATAGCCTAGTATATATAGGTGAAGGAATGGGGGTATGGTGAATTAAAATGGAATTAAAAGAGTGTTAATCGGGTAATTGAAAGGTTTAGCTGTTCTTTGGTTGAGGGGGAAGTTTCCGGGTATGGAAATGAACATGTAGGAGGCAGAGAGACGCATCAACATGGACGGAGCCCGTTTGGAGAAATTTGGGCCGACCAAACCCGAGTTTTGACAGCCCAGGTCGGCTTGGTCAGGTGGGTTGGGGTCGAGGTTTTGGTCTTGGTCTCGTGTCGCTTTATTGAGTCCGGTTTATATCCTTTTGTCTAAGAATTTCCAGAACTCCATGTAACGCCTGTGGAACTTTCAGGATTCCAAAAAGGATAAAAAGAATTTAAAATAAAATAATTGGGATGCAAGGATTCAAAAACGCAGGCTATGGGATAGCAATGCAGAGATTTAACCAATGAGCTACAAGTAGTTTCTTGAATAGAAGTTATCAAGAATTGCTGATAACTTGATTTAAGATCAGAAAACAACATCTTTCATGAATTAAAATAAAATGGATGGTACATGAAATGTAGGGTCGTTACCTCCTACCCTCCTTAAAATTAATTTCGTACTTGAAATTACTCAAGAAGGATGATGCAACAGAACAAAGAAACAAGTTAGTTACAAGAAAGATCGAGATGGCGATGAAAGAATATACATTTGTTTCCATTACGTCGAGTCATGATCATCGGGAAAATAAGAAGGGATTTAAGGAAATAGGATTCAAGAATGCAGTCGTTACAGTTCATATACAGCGTTATTAAATAAAAACAAAACGAAATACGAATATATGTATAAGAACTATTTACGATGTCGATCAAATAGATCATAAGCAATGAAGAAATATGACATTGTAAATAGCCGTTAATATTTTGAAATAGGACATCAAAAACATTATGTTATCAATTCCAAGGTTACAAAAAGAACCAACATTACTTTAATTGCCCTCAAAGAGTACACACCACAACCTTTTGCATTGTATCGTTGAAGGCAAGGATAAATTATGAGATTAATGGCTCCAAAGTTTGACTTTCAAAATCATAGCATATAAATAGGGTTAATCTTTCTCTATTTTCTATTGTGAAAATTGATCATATTTCTAATGATAGATTACTCTTTTCCCCTTATTTTATGATTCTATGATATTATTTCATGTTTGGTTGAAAAATTATCAGTAAATTTTTTCGTTTTTTTGGCAATTTGATATGCAGGATTTTTTGGAGATAGTCAAAAGGATATGTAAATCTTCTATTTTTTGGTGCTATGTGGTTTTTTCGCTCATTTTAAGGTTTTAATTTGGACATAAATGATAACGGAAAGAGCTAGGACAATGGGAAGAGACACCATATATGTTGACTTCTTTATATATAAGAGTTGTAAAGATGATATGTCAATTTCACTCATGCCTTTTGCATTAAGATTGTGCATATAATTATAGTTTGCGATTTGTTCTTGCTCATTGTCTTGTTTACCTCACTTGCTTTCTTCAATAAACTATTTGCTTTGTTTATTAGAAAATAGAAAAACTAGAATATCTAGATTGATGAAAAGCTGTGTAGTAAAAATGTTGCACTCATGTAATAATATATTGTTAATTATTATATATTTTATGCGGAAGACAAAATTTGGTCACATATTACGGCTTATTATATATTTTCAATTCTATCAATTTTCTAAATGAGCTGCATCTACACGAGTGTTAATAGCATGTCTATTTGTTTTCTCTATAGAAGAAGTATGCGAATAATTTATTTGAGATCTTCTCTTTCCATCTCATTCTTTTTCTGAGATAAAACGTAAATTCCTCCTGTTACAATTCTAATTTACTTATTGTAGCATGATATATGTGCGTTATGAACGTGCAAGTTTGTGATTGTTTGATATTGATTTATCAACCCGATTAAATTTTCGTAAGAAGTGAGAAGTAGGGATTATGTAGAACTACTTTTTTCCTTGACAGTCATTTTCTTTTAATTTTTCCTTATTGTTATTTTAATTATAAATTTTTACATGGAAGGTGTTGGAAGGGCTATATATTTTCTTAAATGTGTTTATATAAATAAAATAACTTTACATTTTAAGCCGCACAATATGCATTTTAGCTTCATGAGTTCTCTAAATTTATCCACATACATGACACTAGTCTCAACTAATATTGGGATATATTGCAACATTTTTGAAAGTAAATCGAACATTCTTTTATGTCTCAAATATTTTCTTGATTATAGTGGAATGGAAAAACAGATTAATACTTTGAAAAGAATGAAATTAAGAATGGAATTATTAAGTTAATTCAAATTCAAATAAAATGACGAGCATGCAATGTGTGGAGAGAATGTTAGGGTTTTCCCTAGGCATGCAAGGAAGACATGCAAAAATAAGAACAAGCAACATCAATATTGAACGTGGTTCGACCGACCGGTCTACATCCATAGAGTAAAAACGAGAATCTCTTCATTAATGATCAAGAATACCGGTATATTTTATATTCTCTCTCATCTCTCTTCATATCTCCACGCTTCTACAAACACAAAGATTACTCTTAGCAAATCTCTCAACCTTCCTCTATGGATAAGACTATCCTACGCCTCCGTCTTCGTCTCTTCCTATAAATACAAAGACTACTCTTCTGGTGCTCCACCTTCTCCTGTGGATGACTACCCTTCGCCTTTGCATTTGTCTTCTCTTCTTCTTCTTCTTCTTTTCATCTTCATGTTTTGGCCAAATTTCTTTGATGCGACCTTTCTCTATTTATAGCATAAAATAATAAAATTTCTATTTCAATTAGAATTTTATCAAATTTTCAAAATAGATCTTCAAATATCTCTTCAAAAATTTTCAAACCTTCAAATAAATATTCAATTATGTTTCCAAATTAATCTTCAAAACGAATATTTCTAAAATCTGTTGAATACAAGTCAAATATCATAACAATCTCCACTTGAATTGTATTCAACGAGCCATCTTCAATCCCTTCTCTTTAGCAAGGCTCCACCTTGATCCGAATTTTCTCCATGTCATCTTCTATTTACCGCCGGAGCAAACTTAATCTTCTCTATCGGAATTTTGAACTAACACTTTCGAAATTACAATATAAGAAGATGGGGAGCGGACACAAGTATCGTCACCCACCATAAACTTAGACCATAGAATCGAAGACCCTTCGGTTCCTAACGCTCTGATACCGGTTTGTTAGGATTTTCGTTAGGCATGCAATGAAGACGCGCAAAAATAAGAACAAGTAACATCAATATTTAACATGTTCGACCGACCGGCCTACATCTATGGGACCAACATGAGAATCTCTTCATTATTGTTCAAAAATACTAGTATATTTTATATTCTCTCATTTCTCTTCATAAACTCTCATACAAATAAAAAGACTACTTTTAGTAAATCCTTCCACCTTCTTCTGTAGATAAGACTACCTTTCGCCTTTGCTTTCGTCTCTTCATATAAATACAAAGACTATTATTTTGGTGCTCCACTTTCTCCTGTGGATGTCTACCCTTCACCTTTGTATTCGTCTTCTCTTCTTCTTCTTCATCTTCATGTTTTTTGACACTTTTCTCTGATGAGACCCTTATCTATTTATATCACAAAATTATAGAACTCCTACTTCAATTAGGATCTCATCAAATTTTCAAAACAGAGCTTCAAATATTTCTTCACAAATTTTTAAACAAATCTTCGACTAAATATTCAATTATCTTTCCAAATTAATCTTCAAATTTATTCTAAAATCCGTTGGATACAAGTCAAATTTTATAACAATCTCCGTCTTGACTTGTATTCAATGAGTCATTTTCAATCTCTTCTCTTCAGCAAGGCTCTACCTTGATCCGAATTTCCTCTATGTCATCTTCTATTTACCGCCGGAGTAAACTTAATCTTCTCTCTCGGATGTTTGAACCAACGCTTTCGAAATTACAATTTAAGAAGATGAAGAACGGACAGAAGCGTCGTCATCCATTGTAAACTTAGACCATAGAATCGAAGACCCTTCGTTTCTCTACGCTCTACGCTCTGATACCAGTTTGTTAGGATTTTCGCTAAGCATGCAAGGAAGACGCGCAAAAATAAGAATAAGCAACATCAATATTTAACGTGGTTTGACTGACCGGTTTACATCCACGGGGCTCAATCGAGAATCTTTTCATTATTGATCAAGAAGCCCGATACATTTAATATTCTCTCTCATCTCTCTTTATATTTCAACGCATACAAACACAAAGACCACTCTTAATAAACCCCTCCACCTTTCTTCGTGGATAAGACCACCCTTCGTCTTCATCTCTTCATACAAATATAAATACCACTTTTCTGGTGCTCCACCTTCTTCTATGGATGACTGTCCTTCGCCTTTGCATTCGTCTTCCCTTCTTCTTCTTTTTCATTTTCATGTTTTGGCCACTTTTCTCTGATGAGACTCTTCCCTATTTATAGCACAAAATAATAGAACTTCTACTTCAATTAGGAGCTCATCAAATTTTCAAATATCTCTTTATAAATCTCCGAAATGAATCTTTCCAAAATCTGTTGAATACAAGTCCAATGTCAGAACAGAGAAGAGTGTGGCATGTGTCTTCCTTATTTGTGGCATGTGTCTTCCTTATTTGTACAAGCTCCAATATACAAAATTTCTTTTATGCATTGTATCATTATTACATCCCTCGTAAAAACAAAATAAAAGCAGAACTAAAATATTTTTCCGAAAAACCACTTTAACAAATTTAACACCTCTCTTACATGCACATTCTGGTGTGGATTATAGCTCTGCAAGTTAAATGGTTAGCCCTTCAATTTGGATTTTTTTTTTGTGGGGGAGGGAGGAGACCCTCTCCTATTTCAAAATAATAGTATTGATATTTTTATCCAATCCTGACCGCAGTTCATATATGCAAAGCACATGCAAGACACCCCATACCCATGCCCCTTATTTTACGCTAATCTCGACCGTTGATTTTGGTAGGGACAAAATTTGGATTGTTGATTTTGATAGCAGGGAACTAAAATAGTAGGGAGTCCGGATCCGAGGGATGGGGGAGAGCAGTGATTTAAATTTTTTGAAGTTTGTGCCAAATTGCTAGTACAACAGTCATCATTAAATTACAAAAAATTATTGATGGCATTCTCCTTTTTTTTTTTTTTGCTCATTTAAAATATGCTTCTCATACATGATTCAGCACAACCTCTCAAACATATATGGTTGATCTCATTATCTTTACCGTTGATTGCATGACTATAACTAATGATCTATCTGCTTCTCACATTTCTTTATTCTACTTTTACTACTTTCAACTTTGAGGTTAGTCATTATCTTCATTGTTGTTATTCTGGAATTTGCAAACAAGAAGTTCGACATAATATAAAATAGATTGATTAAAATTGGATGAGAAATGCTACTTATCTGTTTGATTCTTACAAAAAAAGGAAATAAATGCAAAATAAACATAAAGAGTTTACTCGCTCATCCTATGATTGTATAGAGCTATCTTTAGCTATGATTTTCACTCACACAGAGATTAATCACACACGACGAAACAAGTTGCAGTTTACATAAAATATGCATTTATTCAAATTAATTTTCATCAACACTGAGTCCTCAATCATACTCCAAAGCTCATCAAATCAATGCTCGTAGCTCACCAATGCTATCAAAAACCAGCATCATATATATATGCTGAAGAAAAGGGTTATAGCTAGCAGTTGATATAAAAACCGTCCGCTAATCTATTATATAATCCAATCGGCCATCACATCGACAATCCACTCTGTCCATCTTGTTTCCTCGTATATGTAACACTAAATATTACAATTTGCAGCCTCCCTTGAACAAATTTTCAAAACATGCGCAGGGTTCTAAAGTTTCAACTTACATAATTTTTCTGTGAAAAGGCTAAATCTACTGTAAACTTATCTCAACCTTCCCGCTGCCATTTTCACTTCAAATTTCCTCTTTGCCGATTGATCCAGAATCTCTGACCAAACAAAAGGGCATGATGCGTACCAATCCTCGGGCATAACTCCGATTTTCAACATATCGGCGTGCAGCATCATCGCGTTAAGCACATACTCCATATAGCATTGACTTCTTATTAAAATTAAGTAGGTAACAACATCGGGCACGAGCCCGAACCCTCTCATGAAAAAGTAAAATCTCCCAGCCTTAAAATATTGCCCGTCTCTATACATACCATATATTAAGGCCATATAAGTTTTCCGATTTGGCTTCAAATCAGAATAGCTAGTTTTCTTCACATAGAGATCGATGGCATTGTGAGTTTGTCCTGCTCTACAAAGTCCATTAATCAAACAAGTATTAGTTACGACATTAGGTTGCACACCTTTCTCTGACATCTTCTTTTCTAATCGGAACACTTTATCGAGGCACCTGATTCTAGAATAGCCATCAATTAGAGTGGTATATGTTACAACATCGGGCACAATGCCTTTGGTTACCATTTCGGTGTATATTCCCATTGCGGTATCCATCTCGCCTGTTTTGCAATGCCCGTCGATCAACGAAGAGAATGTCAGTAGATTAGGTTCAAGTCCACCCTCACTCATCTGCCGACAAGTTTCTAGAGCTTTTTGTAGATTTCCTTCTTTACAATAACCATCGATCAAGGTATTGTATATCACAGAGTTGACCAAAATGCCATCTTTGAGCATATTCGAAAGTAAATTAGCTGCTTCTCCCACTCTCTTTGCATCACACAAACTTTTGATCAATATTCCATAAGTTACAGAATCGGGAGGCATTCCTTTCTTTATCATCTCTACATATAGCTTGAATGCCTCATCTAAATTACCCATTTTGGAATGGCCATCGAGCAAACAGTTGTAAATTTGCACTGTCGGTATTATTCCGTACTTAGCCATATCGACAAAAAACAACCTTTTCGCTTCACTAGCTCTTCTTTGTTTACACAACCCATCTATCAATATGCCAAAACTAACAACATTCGGCACAAAACCGTTCTCTATCATTTTCTCATACAAAGCAAGCGCTTCTCTGATGTCGGCATTTTTAAAGTGCCCATCCATCACAGCATTATAAGTATACAAATTTGGCCGCACCCCAGATTCCTTCATCGAATTAAACAACCCCATTGCTCGCTTAACATCACCACTCTCGCAAAAGCCACAAATGAGAATAGTGTAAGTATGAACAGTTGGGTCGATCCTTTTCGACCCCATCTCTTCCATTAACAAAATACCCTTTTTCATATCACCCTGACATCGACACGCATTGATCATAATATTATAAGTGAACACATTTGGCTGAACCCCTCTCTTGGACATTTCATCAAACACCTTCCATGCACAATCAAATCTACCCAATTTGAGCAAGCCATTGATCAAACAGTTGCAAGCTTCAACAGATGGAAACTCTTTCAGCTGATGCAAGACTTGGGTCGCTTCGTCGACAAGTTTTAGTTCAGAAAATGCTATGATAAGGGTGTTGAACACTTGTGGAGTGAACTTGGGGCCATTGAATCTACGAAGAGCTTCGAAGGCGTTGTAGCTGGCTCTTGAGCTTTGGAGAGTTGTGATGAGCTGTTTTGTTAAGGAATTGGCTAATGGGTAGGCTTGAGCATGGGCTGTGATGTGAATGATGGCTGCATAGAGTTGGGTTGCTTGGGATTTTGAGAGGGGTTTTGAGGCGGTTTCTTTGAAAAAGGAGAGAGCTTTGTGAAGGGGTTCTAAGCTAAGCAAACTGGGGATGAGATTTGAGGAGGAAGAAGATGAAGAAGTGGCGATGGGCTTGAGGAGAATTTTGAAGGAGGGAAAAGGATTTTTTGAAAGATTGAAAAACATTTCCACATTTTATTTTAATGTTTTTTACCAAGGGGTGATCAATGGGCCACCTTGTGCATTTTGCTGAATGGTGAAATGATGCGTTTGGTTAATCTTTTGGATTTTCCTATGCAAGCTGGACTATATCTTCGTAATACGCTCTGCGCTCTCATTTGCTCTGCGCTCTCATTTCCGGAATATATCTTCGTAATACACGGTGAGCAGAGTCTCCATCGCCAAGGACGTTTCTCTTCTTTGCACAAAGTAAGTATTCACCCGGAAAAATGTTCGAACAATCAAGCCCTGTATCGGTAAGCCTCTAACACCTTTAACGACCCCGTTGAAGCTTTCAGACATATTAGTGGTCATTAGTAGATATCTGCATCCATTATCATGTGCTTGTGACCACATGCGTACTAGATACTCATCTAACCACGCTTTCGCGGTTTGACTCATCTCCCCAATTTTCGTCATGTACATGTCATGGACATTAGGGTCAGACGCTTCACCGGCTTTGTACATAAGTTTATGTAGATCTGAATTTTTAAATTTTCTATTAAAAGTTTGCCTGAAGTGCTGCAGGCAAAACCTATGTGGGGTGGTCGGAAATACGGCTCTCATTGCAGCTAGTATTCCTAGATGTCTATCAGATATGATGCATAAATCTGTTTTATCAATAACAGATGTGATACTTTTGAGTTGACGGAAAAACCATGATCAGGATGATGAATTTTCACCCTCGACAATGGAAAATCCCAACGGAAATATACCGTTATTAGTATCAACACCTGTAGCGATTAACATGCATTCTCTGTACTTACCGTATAGATACGTCCCACCAACGCACAATACCGGCTGACAGTGTGTGAAACCAGCCGCACTTGGAGCAAAGCACCAGAAAATTCTTTGAAACCTGACAGAGCTATCGACATCTGTTTCTGTGGTTTTTAACCGGTATACGGTCTTCGGATTTGATACTTTCATGGCTTTCATAAAAAGGACTAGTGAGTTGTACGAGCTTTCCCAGTCCCCAAATATCTTGCATAAAGCCTTTCTACGAGCATCCCATGCCTTCACATATGAAATTTGAATTTTATGCTCTCCGCTAACGTAGAGCCGTATCTCTCGGGGAGTCATCGCCATATTTGTATGGATTAGTGGCATGATCAGTGAGCAAATATAAGATGAAGTGCAATTCCTGGGATCTTGTAACATAATAGAATTGATGCATGTATGTTCTTCGTTGTATTTCGTGACCTTCCAAGCATTGGCTCTTTTGGAACAATATGCATGCAATCTCCACTTACATTCAGGAGCTTTCGTACATACCACGGTATAGTACGTCTTATTTGACTCTTCGGTTTTAAATGTAACGTTTTGCTGAATAGACCATGACTTCAGCTTACAGATAAGATCTCATTTTTCCTGAAATAAATCCCCAACAGTGACGCAATTTTCGCTTGCTACTGTCGCTTCCAAATAGGGTGCCGTATTTATTTCTGCCACGGCTAAGTCTACCCAACTATCATCTTCCAGCGGATCGAGGCCGGGATCTTCTAGTTCGACAAAATCATTGTTCGCAACTATATCATCAAACAATGCTACCTCATTCAATCCAGTGGCATATTCCACGCTATCCTCCCCTTGATGACCTTCACCAGTATCATCATCATCACTGCCACACATATCAATGTCACCCGTAGCAACATAAGGCTCAGATGCAATATATGATGGTTGTGGTCGGTGTAATGTAGATGGTTCGGGGTGAGAAGACCGGAAGTCTGTGGACGGACATGCTTGGAATGCGCTACTTGGATCGTGTTGGAATAATGCGGAGGTATGGGAAAATCTGCGTTTAGTATATAAATTGTTATTATACTATTATTCCTTAATATTTTCGTATTTCGAAGAATATAAACATAATCACCACTTGTTTCAGATTTATTTACCTTTGGAAGATTGTATATGGTAATCCTTGTTGTTCTTCTGGGGTGCATGTAACTGCAGCAGTCGAATGGGAGAACCTGTATTCAATATATAAAACATATTAGTATTTTGGTATTACTAAAATGTTTAAAGGTGGATTTATAAAATGTTTACCCTTGAGTTTGAAGGTTTGAATAATGTTGTGTATAGTCATATCCACCGAGACTGACGGTATCATCGTTAACCATATGACCGTACCCCCAGGAACTGCCTCCAGCATTACCATCAAAATTACCCGTTGAAGGGACATCTGATACTTCCAATTGTTCCTTCTCAACCAAAAGTTCAAAAAAATGTTGGGTGTTTGACAGACCGAAACCTATCATCGAAGATATTGATGCATCGTCTATAATTTCAATCAATGCATTTCCACTAAATATAGGCCATATATAACTTAACTTAAGCCTAATTTCACGGGGATCGTATTTCGTGATTTTGAACACTTTATTCTCGATTTCATTATAAGTCGTTGATGGTTCTAAGCGCATGATTCTTGCGGACCCGCCCATATACTCGGGACCTTGTGCACTTGTGATAATCCGGCCATCGTATTTACATACAACAAATAAACTTGAACTTACCATAATCTGCATCAAACAATATCAAGCCAACAATAAAAAAATCGTTACCAACTTCATACAATCACTGTCAAAACATGCACAATCATACATAGAGATATGGTCTTCAAACTCCACTAGACTGCTCCTAACTGTTCCAAAGTGACAAGTTGTGAGATAACCCTCAAATCGCCTCTTCACTGCCAATTATGGCCAGGTAAGCACAAGTGAGGAAAGGAGGGTTCCGCTCATGAATCACCATGAGACGGGCCTTTTAAAATTACCTTTCTCACTTATCTAGCCTAGGTACCACATAGTCAAGTTTAGATACACGATCGAATGCCCACAACCTTCCTCTGTCCTATTGAGCATGACATTCCTTATTTGGCTGAGTCTAGATATTTTTTTATTAAGTTCAAGGGTAATGCGTATGCTTTCAGTGATTTTTGGGGTCTTAGGAAGGGTGATGAAATCCCCACCCAATTTGAATTGGTGTTATATCCCCTTAAAGTCCGTATTACTTATGCAAAACGGTAAAAAAACAAAAATCGAAAACACTTGCAAAAAACTTATTTGGCGGCGGCGCAAAGAATCCTGCACAAAAACATTTTTATTGGAGATGGGAAGAGAGTTTGTGCAAAGAATAGTTCAGAGGAGGGGAGAAGATGAGGGAAATACTCACAGAGAATTTGGAACTTCAAATTTCTTCCCTGTGCTTGTTTTGGTCTCCTCTTCCTGTTTAGAGCCCCTGAACCTTGCTTTGTTCACTGAATTTGCTCCAGAAATTTACAGCAAGCCGTGGTTCTGTCTTGATCCTATCCAGCAGCTCCTCACGACTATGGTACTGAACTTGACCTTCTTCCTAAACTCCATACTTGCACAAAATAAGGGTAAATGGAGAGTTGCTGTATAGTAGAGAGCTATTTATAGGAACACGCCGACATTTAATTAGTAATGAATAATATGAGGGTGGGTTCCTGGAACACACCCTCATTTAATTATTGAAGAGGGCGGGTTCTAAGAACCCGCCCTCTTCATTCTGATAAAAATAAAAAACTGTAAAAAACTGATTTGACTTGACACTACAATACAACTGATTTGACCACAACAAATATAAGGGCGGGTTCCTGGAACACGCCCTCATTTAATTATTGAAGAGGGCTGGTTCTAAGAATCCGCACTCTTCGTTCTGATAAAAATATAATACAATATAAAATTGATTTGACTTGACACTATAATACAACTGATTTGACCTGACGTGCCCGCGAATCCAACAAATATGAGGACGGGTTCCTGGAACACGCCCTCATTTAATTATTGAAGGGCGGGTTTTAAGAACCCGCCCTCTTCGTTCTGATAAAAATATAATACAATATAAAACTGATTTGATTTGACACTACAATACAACTGATTTGACTTGACACTATAGTGCCCGGGAATCCAACAAATATGAGGGTGGGTTCCTGAAACATGCCCTCATTTAATTATTGAAGAGTGCGGGTTCTAAGAACCCGCTCTCTTCGTTCTGATAAAAATATAATACAATTTAAAAATGATTTGACTAGACAATCCCGGGAATTCATACAATACTCAACAATAAAAAACTGATGTGATAACACAGCATTGAAGAGGGCGGGTTCCTGGAACCCATCCTCCTTTCCCTATAAAACCCCGCTCTCTTCAGTGTGTGGTTTTCGTTAAATTAACTCTGTCCAAAGTCCCTTCTCATATCTAAAATATCGTTAAATTAACTCTGTCCAAAGTCCCTTCTCATATCTAAAATATCAAAATTGTCTCAATGGAGAATCAACTATTCGACAAATCTCTGCTCGTTGATCAAAACGAACAAAGATCTTTTAATATATTACATGGAGAGGAAAGATTCATAACTTATTAATTTTTTTAATTACTCATTTCTTTTAATTCTAATAGTTGAAAATAACATGATTTCATTTTGCAGGGTGGAGATAATCTCACCGTCGTCATCCATAGTTCTGACAAGTGGATAGTTACCGACCAGCGAATAACCGAGCGGATTTGAAAGGCCGGATTTTATGAAGCTTCATTGTTTCGTCATATCCAAATCGACTACGCCCTCGTTACCTCTGTAGTTGAGCGCTGGAGAAAAGAGACCCACACTTTTCATCTAAGATGGGATGAGACCACTATCGCACTCCAGGATATTGGCCTCTTACTCGGTTTACGGGTCAATGGGCTTGGATTGGTCGGAGGAAAATTTTTTGGTCCAGATACCGACCACCCATACTGGGATACATATGTCGAGTCTGCTCTCGGACAGGTAGAAAAATTCATTTTGTTTCCCCTCTTTAGTGTACCTATTGCATGGACATTTTGTACATTATTTCTAGTTTTAATATTTCATAAAAAATGCTAATATCAGGCACCAGGAGGCTATAGTAAGGGGTATAAGATCAGTTTAAACTGGCTGAAAGATACATTTACTAATATCCCTGATGAAGCCACCGATGAAGTCTTGGATAGACATGCACGTGCCTACATTCTGTACATGATCGGTTCTTGGTTGATGCCGGACCAATCGGCAACGCATGTCCATCTGTTATATCTTGGCTTCCTTACGGACTTTGATGTGTGTGGACAATATGCTTGGGGAGCAGGGGTCCTGGCTTTTCTTTACATGGAACTCGATAAGGCATGTGCTCTAACGAAGAATAAAATTTGTGGCTGCATTACATTACTTCAGGTAAATTCCTTATTTTTCACAGCTTGAAATTTGCAAAATTGTAATATTGGTTCTTTCTCTTATCATCTGACACTTTATTTATAGATTTGGTCATGGGATCATCTGACACTTTATTTATAGATTTGGTCATGGGAGCATATGTGTATGGGAAGACCGGATCGAGTTAAAATAACTGCCTTGGGTATCCCTGGAAAGCCGCTCGGCTCTTGGTGGAATGGCAAGAAAGCATATAAGGCTCCTCGTCGAGTACTTAGGTACTATAGAGATGAGTTGGATCGCATGGAGGCGACTCAGGTAACCATAACTTAGGTAATTAAGTTTGTTTTAAAATTTTGAAATACCTTCATCACAATTTTTGTACTATATTATTTGCGCAGTTCACGTGGACGCCTTATACAGCAGATCGTCTGCAAAGATTACCCGGCATCTGTATCGAAGGAGAGCCAGTTTGGCGGGCTCGATGCCCACTCCTCTGCATTAATATCGTTGTCATGCACCTACAGGACCGAGTGTTGCGACAGTTTAATAGATCACAACATATTCCTGTCCCGCCGCCTTCGCCTATGACAATAGAGGGAGACATGCGAGGAGGAAAGACGGAGCGTGATTGGAGGGAGCATCATCATCAATATTTGCTGAGATGGGAGGATAGGCAGCGTAATATTGCCTTACAGCAAATAGGTGACCAAACAGCCACCGACGCTACCGAAGCATATCTACAGTGGTATAAGCGTGTCACCATAAGATATTTTTCTGCTCCCCTTAACGACTTCCCAAACATCGCGCGGTACGAGCCTAGAGGCCACGTGGAACGAGATTTGGTAAGCTGAATTCTTTATATTATATTACTTTTAACATCCGGCGGTATGAGTCAATACTTATTTCTTATTTCTAATGTAACAACAGGCTCGTGGGTTGAATCTTATACAATCAATGGTGTAGGATCCATACCCGACTGATGTTGGTCCGGAAACTCAGGCTCTATTTTCAAGTGTAGACCAATTAATTGGTGGTGTATTAGGTTCATATAATATTCTTCCACATTTATCGCCGGCACCAGAGCAGCAGTATGAGCCGGCACCGGAGCAGCAGTATGAACTGGCACCAGAGCCCAGCATGAGCCGGCACCAGAGCCGCAGCACCACGGACATCCAGCGCAGCAGGATCAGTGGTTTGGATCACCATACCGTCAGCAGCAATCCTGGCATACCGGACAAGCGCAACAACCAGAGGAACAAAAGTTTTGGGGGACCGATTTTGCGCAACAACACCAGTCTTGGAGGTCAGGTTTTGCAGAACAGCCGTTTTGGGGGTCAGGTTTTGCGCAACAACAGCAACCTTGGGGGTCAGGATTTGCGCAGCCATGGGGCCTAGGTTTTGTGCAACAACAGCTGCATGAAACCGGGACAGGTTCTTCGCTGCAACTGCCCAGTTGGGAGACGAATTTTTCGTCCTACGTACAGTTGTTGGGAGGCAGCACATATCCGACACCTGTTCCATATTCAGAATTTGCGGAACAACAGCCTGTCCAAGACGCTGCTGAAGACGAAGCCGAAGCAGAAGAGCAGATGCCGCCGCCGCCATCTACCCAAGAAACGGGTGGGTCCTCCAGTCATCCCAAGAGGCATAGGCTTATGTCAAGTCTCCTCGGATTTCATAAGGGAAAGGAAAAAGGAAAATGATAGTTATTTACATTTTACAAACAGATGGGATTTTTTTGTATTGTAAATTTGACGGATTCATTTTGATATTATAAATTTGACCGTCAAGATAGAATTTACATTTTACAAACAGATATGATTTTTTTATATTGTAAATTTGACGGATTCATTTTTTACACCACATTCATATAATACAATTTTATTATTTTATTCAAATTTTTTTCATTTTTCTGCTTATTTATTTTAAATTTTTTTATTTAATTAATAGGGCGGGTTCTGGGAACCCGTCCCTTATATAAATATAGAGAGGGCGGGCTATATTTATATAGGGGGCGGGTTCTAGGAACCCACCCCCTATACTAGGGAGGGAGGTGGGGGCAGAAACCGCTTTATTCTCATAAAATTAAAAAATACCCTATTTTAATAATTTTAAATCTACACTACCCTATATAAAAAAAACCCCATAATCTGAGCCAATTCCCTATTTGTATCTGATTTTTTAAAAATCAAATATGGATAGTTATTTTCATTTATGATAACTATCCATATCTATATATGTGTTCATATTAGAATTTTGCACTTTTATACCACTCATTCTTGATTGCATTGCATATAGGTAGGTGATATTGATCCGTGTTTCCTATATAATTGCAGATTACAGGTTCTTAGTCCAAAACAATGCAAATCACGAACAGTCATGACAAATTCAAAACAACTGCCACAAACGGATAAAAATACGGGTTCTGCTCATGATCCGTCATGTGCCACCCACCAGTTCAGGAGACAAGTTCGCCGAGGGTCATTCGTGTCTCGGACAAGCACAGAGCACGAGAAAGGTAGCACAAAAATCAAGAAGGCAATGCGGAGCTCGAGGAAAATCAAAGCAAAAGTCCACTCATTTTCATCTTTGGTACCGTTGAAAATCTGGGAGTCATTTAGAATGATCCTGCAAATACAAGTGTACTAAACAGAAGAACAAAGTAACACGAAAAAGTACAGGGAAAATGGCGCGCCAAGTCAGCCAGACAACCGCGGATCCGCGAAGTTTGGCCTCTATTGGCGGCGGATCTGCGGTCTAATTATCGTATTTCGCGAGTAGTTTGCAATTTTAAATGGGCTCAGAATATAGCCTTAGGGTTTCACTCCTTTATCTATAAATACTCCAGATCAGAGTCAAACCAAGGATGTATTTTTTTCAACTAGTTTTAGTTAGAATTTAGTGTAACTTCTTCTTCTAATTCATCTTTCCTCCATTAAAAATTGTATGAAAGCTTTTTGAGTAGATGATTAATGAAGTTGAGGGTTCATATGTGTTGGAGATAGTGCCCTCAAAGTCAATTATTGGATCGCAGGTACGTGATTGCAATGATTGAGGCAGGACCTATACCGATATGACAGTCTTGCTCGAGATGATAGTTTGCTATCTGGTTTGTCTTTATCATCGTATACATGTTTTAGTTCACTATTGCATGATGATAGAGCCCATAGGATTCTTGCTTGACTACCAGCAGTATGATGGCGATCATATATGTGGGAGCTGGGGTCTGTAAGCACATCCTTAAAGTGTCCCTAGTCGTGAGAGTTTCAAGACAGGGCATCGATACTCCAGAGTAGACTAGTGTATACAGTCGAGACCCCGATGAGGGGCGGTGGCCGGTCTCACAAGCCACTGGTGTCAGTTGGTTCACCTAAGATGTATACAGGTGCTCATTGGGTTATGAGTACACCGGACAGGACTCGCCGGGAATCTGCTAGTTGGTATTATACCTAGCGTCAGATAGCAATTCCCTGGTGACATGTGTACAGGTTAGTTCATCGACCTGAGGTCGTCATTTGTCTCGTGTGAGTTCCCACCGTGCTTTGATTTCTACCCTACCACGGCTCAAAGGAGTCGTACAAACAGGTCTTTTTTGGGTACAGTCCCGAGCCACATGGAGGCAAGTGAGCGGATCGGCAGGGGATTTGTCTCTCCCGGTATTGGGGGTGAGATCGCGCTGTGTCTAGGAGAGCCATTACACAAAGCCCTCGGCCGAGGCAGGAGATTTACTGTTAGGTACTCCAGTAGTATCTCAGGGTGTTCTGGACCACTCTCTGACACGACTTATACCGCTAAGGGGGGTCTGACGTTACCAGCCCCCTAGGCAGATTTGCGATACTCATAGATGAACGGACCGGACTGTATATATATTGTCACTGTTAGGCTCAGTAGGGTTTATGGATGAGTTCGCTCGTCAGCTTCCCTTCCAATCAATACATAGGCAAACCGTTATGTACAGCTTGTACCTCTGACGTGCTAGAGGTTATACCCAGTGCCAGTGTGTTGATGAGTCATTAGAGTCCTCCACAGACACTTTCCCAAGTTCGGGCGAAACGTTGTAGAGGCCGTATGGTTTTATGGCAGGGTTCGGAAAATGCACGTGCGTTTTCGCACGTGTCCATTTTCGGGCAGATAATACTGGTCGGCTTTGGTTTAAGCCGGATCCGAGTATTATACTGTGTAGATATAATATCTTTGTCTCAGATGCATTTGTATTCGGTTGTAATACAAATGCGGGTATATTTATACTGATACGTGGTTATCCTGAAATTCGTTTCAGGATCGCTTTTGGAAGTTGCCAGTTTCCAGTTTTCTATCAGCCGTATTTAAAATTCGGTTAAATGCGGATTTATCTTTTCTTGAGATGAGTGTAGAAGTTTCTAGAGGCTTCTAGAAGGTGATGACTAGGATGATGATGTGGCATGTGACTCATTTGTGATTTAATGATGCATTAAATGCTTTGATGACTAGCTTAAGGTGATTCATCACTTTCATTAATGCATTCATACTAGGTGTTATGATAAGTATTGTGCTTATGGTCACCTCTCTCTCTCCTACACTCACCCCCACCTCCTTATTTAGTGGCCGGCCATTCTTGATGAAGATTCATGGTTGCTAGAAAAAGATTGATATTGTTTTGGACTCATGGAAATTAGATAAGCCTCATTTCTCATTTCACCCGATTCCAAAAGGCAACTTCATTAACCGTTCGTCCATAGCCTTGGACGTAACGAGACAAAGTGTTCTACTCATTCTCTACATCATCTTGGTCGTCTCTTTTAGCAAACTTGACGACCGAGTTTCCTCGGTTCAGAGGCGGGAGCCCGTTTAAAGATCCGTCGCTCTGATACCACTGTAAGTCCACGGTAGCGCCTCGGCCGTCTAACAGACGCCAAATTCGGAACAAAAACTTTTTACAACTGGCGCTATCGCGTACTATAACCCGGATCTGCCATTAAAGCTAAACTAACAAACTACAAAGTGGGTAGAAGTGTTATACCGAACGATCCGAGTCCTTCGGTCTTCAACCATCATCCCACGCTTGTTGCGGCTGCTCCGATCTCCTGAATCGGTTTGACCGCGGATCCGCGGCAGTACTGTGGGAACTGTGCTTCAAAATTCTACAGTGGGCTTTACATGGGAAATTGTGGTTTTTAGTACTGTTCATTTGGGCCCAGATTTTGTTACTGTATAGTAGATGTACGTGGGGCCCACATCGGGAAATTTAGTCGATCGAAATTTTAAACTTGTTAGTTTACAGTATTTACATTATATCTCCGACCGGGAATGTCATTTGATCGGTAAACCGCGTCTGATTGCTATAGTTCTTTTAGACGGGTTTGGGAACGTGACATTCGCGTTGATGTTCTGTGTTGTGCTGTGATGTTGCGGATTTGTCGTGGTGGATAGCAGTGTGCAATGGTAGTGCAGTTTGGATTTATTTGTACATTTGATATTGCGGGACGAGCGTCCAACATGTGGACTGCCGTTACTTCCTGTTGTATAATATTCTTTTGGGGCACGACCGGTTGAGGTTGATGTACCCGTTGTACATATTTTATTTTCTGTACTAGGTTTATCCCGCGACGGAGTGCACGGATAGCCGGGTTCTGGAAGGCAACGGGTCCGTATCTCATGGCTTTGAGAGGCAGAGGGGTCTCACTCTAGAATTGGCAGACTATTCGCCACACTCGTAGGGGGTACAGGTTGACCCAAGGAGGGGTGCTCAATTTACCGGATTCCGTGAAGTGCCGGGTGTTCCATTCACTATGCTGTGGGGACTACCTCGCTTCAGGTTTTGGCGGGTTACTTGCCGCACCCGTAGGGGTCTAGGTTTCATTGCACAGGCTATCCACACGACCAGGGGAACGTCGGGTTTCAGTAGCGGCTCTGTGAAACCCGGGGATCCCAGATTATCTGTATTGTTTTATGATGCTTATTACTTTTCTGTAATGTTGCATATTATCACACCTGGAGCGATTATTGTATATTGGTATATATACTATTAGATGTTGTATATGTTTTACACCTGCGCTAGTCCAGCCCCCGCTCTGTCGTTAGTTAAGTAACCTAACGGTGATGACGGGACCCAGTGACGAATGCGAATGGCATATACGTACATTTTATTTTCGTTCTTTTCTGGTGTGATTGATTGATAGGACTGCATTGATTTTTATCAATGCAAGGATAAAACAAACCTATATTTGATGTTGTTGGAATTTTTTTTTAAAAGGTGTTATTACAAAGATGTTTTCTTTTGTTTTGCATAGCGATATTTAGTTAGAATATCCCGCACCTCATTCGACGAGGCAAGGGCTGATATTCCTTCACCGGGAGAGACCCCTTGGGCAGAAGTTTACGTCAGGGTAATAACTTCAATATAGTCGATTACAAGTTGTTTTGCATCGCGGTATTCAGTTGGAATATCCTGCACCTCATTCCACGAGGAAAGAGCCGGGATCCCTTCACCGGGAGTGACCTCTTTAGCAAAAGGTTTTTCGTCACTATATTTTTATAAAAAGCTATCAGTTTCCTTCAACGAGATCAAGTTCATTACGTTAAAGATTTTTCGCCAAAAACTAGTCGTAGCCATCCGTCGTTTCTTATGGATGGTCAGTAGTATTCAAGCTATGTTTGTTGACTAAAATCAAGGCATAATGTTTGGTAGTTGCTGGGTATTCATCTGTTGCATAGTTAGATGCGTTGGTTTGGGACAGTCGTATTACCTTGTTGACTAAAGTCAAGAGTATGTACGGGTAGATTCAAATCAACCTGGACAATGACGGGTAGAACTTGACATGTGACTTATGATTTGTTGACTAAAGTCAAGGTCATAAGAGCATGAGGCAAAAATAACATCTGGAGTTTCAAACATACAGGAAACTTGCCAGGCATGCGCATTCCTTCTGGAGTGTGATAACTTGAGTGGCTTCCATCAAGTTATCTTGCGATGATAGTTGGATCCCGATTCTCACTGATGAGTTGGTTTACTCTTCGGGTGATCCCGACTAATTCTTCTTTCAGGTTTAGAGGAGAATTTGAGATTACAGTGGGAGGTTTCCTGATTAGATAAAGTGATAACCATTCTGATCTAGGTTAGAGTGCACGTAGAGTGTTTCTTTTCTCTCTCTCTTTGGCAGCGACCCTTGACCGACCCTAGACTATGACTCAGTGACCAAGTTGACCGAACCTTTTTAAAATAATGGTTTTTGGATTGTCCGAGTTGCATAAGTCATTGCCGCTCCTTCTTTTACCCTTTGCATTTCTCAGAACACTCCGTATTACTACGGATATCCACTTCCATTGGATAGATCCATCGTATGGTTATATACAAACTCGAAGGTACTACTTCGAGGATGGATCCGGGTTCAGGAGAAATAGAATTGGTTTATTCAGTTATCTTTTGTTATCACCTTCTCTCAGGTTGCGAGGGCTCCTTAGTTTAGGAGAGTACACCTATTACGCTTATTGGATAGTCTTATTCCAAACCATAGGCTGGTGCCGAAAGGTAGGGAATAAAGAAAACCAATTAGCCTAAGTAGGGTGTGCAGAAGGTAATATGTAAAGACAAGATAAAGGGATTAGAAAGAGGGCAAAGTAAATTGCGACTATTATCATTCACGACCAAACCGCGTACTTCATCGCCACTCCTATTTCACCTTTGCTTTTTCCCCAGTTCGGGAGAAATAGAATGAGATTTTATTCAGTAGTCTTTTATCATCACCTTCTCTCAAGTTGCGAGTACTCCTAGGATTAGGAGAGTATACCTATTATGCTTACCGGATAGTCTTCTTCCAAACCATAGGCTGGTGCCGAATGGTAGGGAAGGAAGAAAACCATTTAGCCTAACAATGGTGTACAGAAGGTAACGAATAAAGACAAATAAAGGGATTTGGAGAGATGGCAAAGAAATATACGTTACAGTCATGAATAGGATTATGGAAGAAGCATTACTAGGAATACCAGGATACCCCTACGAGACATTTTAATGTTTCAGTTTCACTGTGCATTGTTAAAAGAAAACTGATTTCCCGATTACATACTTACTCCAGGGTATGTATTTACCAGGTTTCATTCTCATATCTGTATGGTTTTTTACAGATGATGAGTGGGAGTAAGTTATTGGGAATTAAGGTGATCATCCTCATTATATCGGGATTCGTTGTAATTGGTGATATTTGAGGAAATCACCTGGGTATAATTTTCAACCTACGATTCGCAGTTTTTGAGTTATTCAACTCAGCGGACTTATACAGAGTATTGTATGTTGTCCAGTGTCCGTCAGGACAAAGGGGTAGGTCCTCGTACTATGTTCTGTTTGTTAGTTATATGTATGCCCTAGAGGCCATTACTATACATAGGATGTATATTGTAGTGGGTGCTTGGACATATATAGGGAGGACTTTCTTGCTCGACATGATAGTATGCTATCTGGTTGATCTTTACCTTAACGTGTACACTGATTGTCTCTCTGTTACATGTTGGTAAAGCCCTTAGGATGTGTACTTGACTACCTGGACTATGATGCGGATCATACTAGTGGGGACATGGTAGTCCATAAGTACATCTTTCAAAGTCCCTAGTCGTGGGTATATCGAGACGGGGCATCGATATACCAGAGTAGACTAGCGTATACCTTCTCGACCCATACAGATGAGCGATGGATGATCCCATATCCATTGGTGTTTGACATCAGAGATGATATACGGGTGCTCAGTAGAGACTGGGTACACTGGACGGACTCGCCGAGAACTCCCAGATGGTATTATACCTTACGTCAGATGGCAGTTCTCTTGTGACACTGGTACAGAGTAGTCTGTTGACCCGAGATCATCAT
Source organism: Agapanthus africanus (assembly GCA_030015575.1). Classification (NCBI taxonomy): domain Eukaryota; kingdom Viridiplantae; phylum Streptophyta; class Magnoliopsida; order Asparagales; family Amaryllidaceae; genus Agapanthus; species Agapanthus africanus. The sequence goes on from CM057342.1 coordinate 295,962,872, forward strand.
AGAGTCTTGTGTGGTTCCCACTGTTCTTTGATTTCCACCTTACCACGTCCAAGAGGGCGTGCAAAACGGTGGTTTTTGGGTACAGTCCCGATTCACATGGAGGCAATGAGCGATAGGAGGGGATTCGTCTCTCCCGGTATAGGGGGTTGATGTTGCGCTGTGTTCGATTGGCTATAACCGGAAATCCCTGGCCAGGGTTGCTGAGATTTACTCGTAAGTGTTACCAGTAGTTTCTCGAACTGTTATAGGCCTCATATCGACACGACTTATCGAGCTATTGGGGTCTGACGTTTACCATCCCTAGGCAAGATATGCGACATATCAGACGATCAGACCGGACTGTACGGTAAGTGTTACTGGTTGGATTCACAGGAGTGTGAGCAGGCTTGCTCGTCGATCTTCTGATCGCTCAATACCCGGGTGGCCGTTACGTTTAGCAGACCGCTTGCGGCTTGTGGGTGTTTGATATGATCATCATCTGCTGCCGGCGTATTGACGAGTCTTTAGAGTCCTACACAGAGGTTTCCTGGCTCAAGTGAAACGAAATAGGAGCGCATATGAGATATGTGCGGGACCGAGAATAATGTGTGTATGTGATACCGTATTCCATTCTCGCGATGAATGTATCGAATGGTTGTATGCGATATAACCTAGTTATCGAATCAATGATTGATTCGGTAAGCCGATACAAAGGATACTAGTCGGTTATATGCGATATGACCGGATCGTTAAATCAAGTGTTGATTTAATGATTTAATGTATAATTATATATTTGATATATTACTTTGCATTAACTAGTATTGGTTCACTTTAAATGGATTTTCTCACTTGGTTGCACAAGTTGTATATGTGATATACTTTTGTGCACTTGATTGTATCATGTTTGATGATACATGTATACTTGGGTTTGTGTAAAGATTAAACCATGGTTATATGAATGGTTAGGGTTTTCTTTTCTTATTTATTTATTTATTCATTTTGGAAAATAAATGGAATAATGAGAAAAATGGTGGCTTTCTTTGTTTGCATCTTGAAGCTTCATGAAGACTTTGACCAAGTGACCATTTTGTCTCATGCTTAACCCTAACCATTCCATTTAACCATGATTAACTCTCTACACATTACCATGGTTAATATTATGATAAGAATGATTTTATTATTCTTTTTCATAACAACTTATGATGATATTCTTTCTTCTTCTTCTTCATCTTCTTCAATGAAGAAAGCTTGACTTCATCAATGGTGAATTGATGAAATGAGTGAGAAATCCAATTCTAAAGTGAACCCACTTCCTATTTCTTCATCCTCTACCTCTTGCCAAGTAGTATAGAGTGTTTCCTTCACAAGTTTTCATGGCTTGGTGAAGGTGGATCTTGATCTTGTGATGCCTCGACGTAGATCATCTTCGGCGTCGTAGTCGATGACCTAGCCCGCCCATTTCTCCGATGAAGCCGACGCTAGAGCCCGGGATTCCATTTGGACAGCGAGGAGACTTCATTGCGGAGCTATGGAGGTGGAGGACCGGATCTACAAAGGTTGTATTTCCGTTCTTTTAGTTATATTGTTAACTAGTTGCATGTGTTCGCCTAAAATTCTAGTTAACGATCCGTATTAGGGTTTCTCGGCACCCGTAAAATTTGAAATTGGCATGGTTGATGCCTTGTGAGACCTCTAGAGTGTGCCTAGGAACCCTACAGTGGTATCAGAGCCTAGCTAAAGCCTTAAGCGAAGTCTAGACGGAGTTTGAAATCCGAACGAATCGAAACCCTAATCCATAAAGTGCTCTCTGGACTTTTTCTAAAAACTGGGTTTTTTCCAGATTAAAAATTCTTAAAAAATTCAGCAGGGAATTCTAAGAATTACGATGCAAAATTTTTTTCATGATACCTCTAATGCGCGGCGGAACCGCGGCAGAAGCCTGCCTTCTGCGGCGGTTCCGCGGCCTCTTGACTTGATTGGCCTTCAATCTTTGCACAGTAATTCATGCTTTCTGGTTCTGGTTTTCCTGGGAATTTTTAATATTTATTCAAGAGTTGAATTTTCTGGGTTTGTTTTGGGGATTCGATGATTCGATCGGATTATCAGATTTTGTCTTTGTGGCTTTCCGGATAATTTTTTGAATATGTTAAAAAGTTCGACCGGATATAAATACCCAATTTTTCCCCTGTCGGGAAATTTCCAAGTGTTGGATTTTTCCGTGGTTTAACGACGTTCTAAGTAGTGCAAGTAACGCGATGGACCCTCTAGAAGACAACAAACCTTAACTTGATTATGTGACCGTCTTGAACTGCCCTTTGAACCTTCGGGTTTGGGGCAGTACGGCGTGCCATATGTGAGGCGTTGGCTTGACCCTTCTACGGCTGGACCGTTGGTACTGAGGCACGAACTGAATGTTTTTGAACTTGTTTCATGTGTTGAGCTGTTTCGGGAAAACTTGGGTGTTCGATTGTTCGATCGGAAAGTTTAACATTTTCTATTTATCTGGAATGTGATACAATAATTGGAATTCACAAGAAGTTATGAGATAACTGAATGAATGTTATAAACATAGCACTTTAGTCTCACTTGATCGGTTGCCACGGAATTTTGATGTGATCAAAAGTCCGTCGCAATCACGTAGCGTACGCGGATACTCGCCGGGTAAACTTAATAGACAGCCTCACTCCATAGCCCCGACCAAGTGACTGTAGGAGAACCCCGTCGCCGAAAGCATCCGTTCAGGTGCTCGCGGCAACGGTGTTCCGCCTTGGTGCACTTCGTCGACGGAATCGGGGGTGCGGCCGTCTACTAAAGTTTGCGACGAGCATTCGATCAGGATGTCGGGAATCTTGTTGAATTACCCGACTTGATATTGAAAAGTGTTTTCGATTTTGAGACTAAAATGCGGGGTTTATAATTGTTAGGCATGTGATGTCTAAGTATTTCATTTGATTAGGCATGCGATATCTATGCAGGTTGCGGATTCCAACTATTGTAGTTTTACACTTTCTTTTCTGTGACCGTAAGTGTAATATATGATATCGCCGGTTTCGTTGCTATATGTCAACGACAATTGGGATGCGCATATTTACTTACGTTGATGACATGTGATGTTATGTGTTGCTGGATATGTTATATTGGATCGTCGTGTTTGAATAGCCGGGGGTTTTTATGTGAGATGAGTGTTTTTCATTTTCATTCATGTAAAAAAACTTGTATGTAATATTCTTTTATTGGGGTACTTCCAGGTTGCGGAAGATGTCACCCTTTGTATATTATTTACTTTTCCGCACTAGGATAGACCCAAGGAGGGGAGCACAAGTAACCGGGTTCTGGAGTCCAGTGGAAGACCAACTCGAGGAGTCGAGTCCGGGTCTCCTAACTCCAGAATTGGTAGGGTTGCTTGCCGCTCTCGTAGTAGTCTAGGGGTGTGGGTTTGGCTATTCATCACGATCGTGGAATCCGTGTTTTATACTGGCTCGTATTAAAAACACGGACGTCCTAGTATATCCAATATTTCATATGTTTTTTCTGCTGCGATATCTGTGATGTGATCATGTGATGTTCTATGATAGATACTGAATATAGTATATATGATATATTATATAGGCGTTGCTTATGTTTTACACCCGCGCTAGCCCTGCTCCGCTCTGCCGTTAGTTACCTAACCTAACGGTGCACGAGGGGACATCGAGGCGAATGCGGATGGCATAAGTGTACGTCGTATTTATCTGTGATGTTTAGGTACTTAAATGATGGGACTTCATTAATGTGATTAATGAAATAAAAGAAACCTAAGATGTTGTAGAATTGAATTTCAAAAATAAAAAAAAGGTATCTACAGTTCTTGCTTTGCACAGCGGTATATGTGATATATCCTGCACCTTATTCGATGAGGAAAGGACCGAGATCCCTTCACCGGGAGTGACTCCTTTAGCAATAACTGGCAAATGCTACACACTCGGTTTGTCTTTTGATTGCTTTTAAGAGTTTTTGCTTTGCACAGCGGTATATATGATATATCCTGCACCTTATTCGATAAGGAAAGGACCGACGATCCCTTCACCGGGAGTGACTCCTTTAGCAAAACTAGAAAAGCCTCAAAAACACTCCATTTCAAAATTCATTTGATTCTACAACGATATCAAGTTCATTACGCAATAGGTTTTCAGAAAAACCTGTCGTAGCCCTCCGTCATTTCAGATAAGTTGTATATAGTATTCGTGCTGCATTTGTTGGCTTTCGTCAAGGTGTAGTGTGCGGTAGCTATATGCTGCTTATCTGCTGCATACGATGCGATTGGATTAGGGTAGTCGTGCGGCTTTGTTGGCTTTCGTCAAGGGTCGTGCGGGTGGGTTTAATTCAATCAAGAAATGTACGGGTTGAACTTGACTAGCGGGCTATGGTTTGTTGGCTTTCGTCAAGGTCATAGCACGTTAGGGGCAAAATAATATCGGGAATTTCAAGTGTTGAAATTTGCAATTAGATTGCATACCTTCTATGAGATAGTTGGATCCCGATACCCACTGCGAGTAAGAGTTACTCCTGGGAGAGTTTTACACATTACAATTAGCCGATCAAGTAGGTGTCTAGAAAGGTGTTAACGAGGTTACGCCTCTGGGAAAATGAGGTTTACATTAATTAGGTTCGTGCGAAAGCACGGGGGACCTCCCTCAAAGTACCGACACTGGCCTGGCTGAAAGATTGGCGAACTTGTAGTGTGTAATTAATCCCGGCTAGTCTTTCCTTTTAGGGTTTGAAGGAAGATTTGATAAAAAACAGTGGGAGCCATCCTGATTAGATAAAATAATAACCAATCTGATCTTGCAAGAGCGCACGCTGAGTGTTTTCTTTTCTCTCTCTCCAGGTAGCGACCATATCACGCCTTAATCAAGATAATAATACGGATGAATTGACTGAACCCGCTTGTTATACTGACTGGGGAACGTTGGTCCCGCTCCAACTTATAATTGTTATAAGACAGAGCAGGAAATTGGGGATTACCAGAATTTCCATGCCGCCCAAACGAAGAGAGTGCATGCTGATGCATCATCTTCGGGTGTGTTCATTACAAAGAACTGTTTCTCCGTATCCTCTACGTCCTGGGTATATGATACCAGATCAGGATCCCTGATATGTAATCTGTTACATAGGGCTACAGAAAGGTAGAGAACTGAGAACGGGTGATAAGTTTCATGAGACAGAAAACGGGGCAAGTGTTGCAGCCAAGTCTGTTGGTCACTGTCACCCTGTATTACAAATACATTGATTCTGAACGAATGTTATTAGATACCGAACCTGATATACAAAATCATATCGGTCTCTTTAACAGTAAAGAAAGGATATAATTTTGTATTGTTGGATAATGTTTTGAACATTTCCTATATCAAAAGTTGATCGGTTCAGGCACGTTATCTAAAAGCATTAACGTTCTAAATCAAACTACAGTTCTTAGTATACAGAACACACACAAGAGGAAAAGTTCAGAAATGAACGAATCCTTCTTAAGGCATTGTAGACTAGGTCATATCAATGCGACCCGACTAGCTGAAGTTAATTGTAGATGCATATTTAAATCAGTTTGAATTTACATCTTATGAAACTTGCCAGTCATGTCACAGAGATAAGATGACCATAGCCCTGTTTATTGGAAACAGAGAAAGAGTTAGTAAACTCTTGGGATGATACATGTTGATGTATGTAAGGTCCCCTGTCTACACATGCCAGGATTGGTTCTTTATACTTCGTTACATTCTCTGATAATCTCTCAAAATTCAGATATATGTTCCTGTTGAAACACAAGTCCGAACCTTTTGAGATATTCACAGAATATAAGTTAGAAGTAGAGAACCAAAACGGGTATAAGTATTATGTCCTTTGATGTGATCAAGGAGGAGAATACTTGAGCACGGAATTCCTGGACTATTCTAAAGGAGAATGAGATTCTCTCTCAGAATTACTCCTCCGTATACACCATAGCACGATGGTATATCGGGGCGGAGCAATCACACCCTATATGATAAGGTGTGCTCTATGATGAGTACTACTGAGTTACCTATTTCCTTTAGGGAGTTATGCACTTGAGAAGCTGCATACCTATTGAATAGGGTTCAAATCAAATCAGTTGCCTACCACTTCATATGTGATATGGAAAGGGAAGAGCCCATATCTTAAGTTAGTTAAGATTTGGGGTTGTCCGGCCTATGTCTAAAAGCAAAATCCGGACAAGCTCGGGACAAGATCTGTTATGTATAACTGGAAAGGTTCCAGCTATACAAACTACAGCAGATGATTTGATAAAACCAAAGGATTCAATAGTTACCAACGAACCTCAGCCTCTCCGCCGATCTAGTAGGGTTCTTCACCCACCTGAGAGATACTTCGGTTACTCTATGACAGTGGGAGCGAGGATTGTATCATGAGATGATGACCCAACTAGTTTCGGGCTGGCCATCAGGAGTGGGACTCTGTAAGAATGGCTGGATGCTTAGCGATCTGAGATGGAATCCATGTACAACAACAAAGTATGGACTTTGGTTGCTAAATCTGAAGGGTTAAATCCCCATCAGGAGCAAGTATATCTTGAGAAGATTACTTGGTGTAGATGGAAAAGTTGAGACTTTCAAAGCTAGACTTGTTAATGGTTTTCGTCATCGACCAGGCGTGGATAATGATGAAACCTTTTCCAGTACCTATGCTTAAGTCCATCCAGATCCTACTTACCACGGCTACATACCATGACTACGATATCTGGTGGTTGGGTGTCATGACAGCTTTTCTAAATGATGTTTTAGAAGAGGCAGTCTATAAGTACACAGCCAGAGGGCCTCATAGACAGTGGGAGCAGCGGAAACGTGTGCAAGATGCTTTATAGGATAAAGCAGGCATCGCGGAGTTGGAACATCTGTTTTGATGCATTAGTCAAAGAGTTTGACATCATCAAAATGGTAGATGAACCTTGTATAAACAAAAAGGTAGTAGGGAGTAATGTGACGATCCTCGTAGAGTACGTGGATGACATACTCTTGATGGGGAAGAAGTTTCCTATGCTACGCTCGATCAATCTCCGCTTATCACAATGATTCTCCATATAGGATCAAAGTGATACCACCTAAATCCTGGTGTTTGGATCTATGAGATAGATCTAATTGGATGTTAGCATACTCACTAGTTGTAGTGAGATGGTATCAATTGATCCTGGGGAGAATCACTGGAAGTGTTCCAGGGTGATAAAGACGACTGAATGTCAGTCACAGGCATTGTCTTTGCCCTCAGTAAAGGGATGGTATATTGGAAGAGTTCCAAGCTAGATACCGTGGCATACTAGACGATAAAGGCTCGATACATCGCTACTTAAGATGCTACCAAAGAGGCAGTATGGATGTATATTTGTTCATGAGATGAACTGAGTTCCTCCCATTGTGTGACAATGGAGTTGTGGCTTATGCCAAAGAACGTCCGTCCCATCAGTGATCCAGACATATTCTAAGGCAGTATCACCTGATCATGGAGATAGTTGATCTTCAGGGTGATCGAGGTCAGGAGAGAAGACTCAGAGGACAACACGGCGGATCCACTCACAAAGGCCTTTTCCCAGAGAGAGACTTTTATGGGATGGTTGAGTATGAGATACTACAACCACTGCTATCAGATGGCCCTAGTGCAAGTGGGAGATTGTTAGTTATATGTATGCCCTAGAGGCCATTACTATACATAGGATGTATATTGTAGTGGGTGCTTGGACATATATAGGGAGGACTTTCTTGCTCGACATGATAGTATGCTATCTGGTTGATCTTTACCTTAACGTGTACACTGATTGTCTCTCTGTTACATGTTGGTAAAGCCCTTAGGATGTGTACTTGACTACCTGGACTATGATGCGGATCATACTAGTGGGGACATGGTAGTCCATAAGTACATCCTTCAAAGTCCCTAGTCGTGGGTATATCGAGACGGGGCATCGATATACCAGAGTAGACTAGCGTATACCTTCTCGACCCATACAGATGGGCGATGGATGATCCCATATCCATTGGTGTTTGACATCAGAGATGATATACGGGTGCTCAGTGGAGACTGGGTACACTGGACGGACTCGCCGAGAACTCCCAGATGGTATTATACCTTACGTCAGATGGCAGTTCTCTGGTGACACTGGTACAGAGTAGTCTGTTGATCCGAGATCGTCATAGAGTCTTGTGTGGTTCCCACTGTGCTTTGATTTCCACCTTACCACGTCCAAGAGGGCGTGCAAAACGGTGGTTTTTGGGTACAGTCCCGATTCACATGGAGGCAATGAGCGATAGGAGGGGATTCGTCTCTCCCGGTATAGGGGGTTGATGTTGCGCTGTGTTCGATTGGCTATAACCGGAAATCCCTGGCCAGGGTTGCTGAGATTTACTGGTAAGTGTTACCAGTAGTTTCTTGAACTGTTATAGGCCTCATATCGACACGACTTATCGAGCTATTGGGGTCTGACGTTTACCACCCCTAGGCAAGATATGTGACATATCAGACGATCAGACCGGACTGTACGGTAAGTGTTACTGGCTGGATTCACAGGAGTGTGAGCAGGCTTGCTCGTCGATCTTCTGATCGCTCAATACCCGAGTGGCCGTTACGTTTAGCAGACTGCTTGCGGCTTGTGGGTGTTTGATATGATCATCATCTACTGCCGGCGTATTGACGAGTCTTTAGAGTCCTACACAGAGGTTTCCTGGCTCAAGCGAAACGAAATAGGAGCGCATATGAGATATGTGCGGGACCGAGAATAATGCGTGTATGTGATACCGTATTCCATTCTCGCGATGAATGTATCGAATGGTTGTATGCAATATAACCTAGTTATCGAATCAAGGATTGATTTGGTAAGCCGATACAAAGGATACTAGTCGGTTATATGCGATATGACCGGATCGTTAAATCAAGTGTTGATTTAATGATTTAATGTATAATTATATATTTGATATATTACTTTGTATTAACTAGTATTGGTTCACTTTAAATGGATTTTCTCACTTGGTTGCACAAGTTGTATATGTGATATACTTTTGTGCACTTGATTGTATCATGTTTGATGATACATGTATACTTGAGTTTGTGTAAAGATTAAACCATGGTTATATGAATGGTTAAGGTTTTCTTTTCTTATTTATTTATTTTTTTTGGAAAATAAATGGAATAATGAGAAAAATGGTGGCTTTCTTTGTTTGCATCTTGAAGCTTCATGAAGACTTTGACCAAGTGACCATTTTGTCTCATGCTTAACCCTAACCATTCCATTTAACCATGATTAACTCTCTACACATTACCATGGTTAATATTATGATAAGAATGATTTTATTATTCTTTTTCATAACAACTTATGATGATATTCTTTCTTCTTCTTCTTCATCTTCTTCAATGAAGAAAGCTTGACTTCATCAATGGTGAATTGATGAAATGAGTGAGAAATCCAATTCTAAAGTGAACCCACTTCCTATTTCTTCATCCTCTACCTCTTGCCAAGTAGTATAGGGTGTTTCTTTCATAAGTTTTCATGGCTTGGTGAAGGTGGAGCTTGATCTTGTGATGCCTCGACGTAGATCATCTTCGGCGTCGTAGTCGATGACCTAGCCCGCCCATTTCTCCGATGAAGCCGACGCTAGAGCCCGGGATTCCATTTGGACAGCGAGGAGACTTCATTGCTTAGCTATGGAGGTGGAGGACCGGATCTACAAAGGTTGTATTTCCGTTCTTTTAGTTATATTGTTAACTAGTTGCATGTGTTCGCCTAAAATTCTAGTTAACGATCCGTATTAGGGTTTCTCGGCACCCGTAAAATTTGAAATTGGCATGGTTGATGCCTTGTGAGACCTCTAGAGTGTGCCTAGGAACCCTTCACTATTTACTTATGACTTCTCTAGTTTTTAGACAAGTGTTTCACAGAAATACAATGTCTAAGTTTTGAGAAGTTGTGGGTATAAGAATAAAGTAGAGAACCAGGTATCACAAGTATCGGGATTCTTCAAAGAGATTGAAGATGTAGATTCTTGTGATTGGTATTCAGATGATAGTAATGGTTTTTAGAAACTTGTTTCTCTTTCAGGTTACTCATAATTGGATGGATTCCTAAGTTGAGTAATGCTGAGTAGCCACTTTCCATTAAGTTGATATGTACTGGAGACAGCTGCATGATTTGAATCTGGTTCCAATTAAATTAGTGCCTCTATTTCTATATTGTATATAGAATGGTTCATATCTTAACGATGTTAAGATACGGGGACTTGTCCAGCTTATGCTTAAAACCGGACACTGGATAACTCAAGGCACGTTTCTGTAATGGCTGTTTGTGGGTTGACCTTGGCTTTGACGAGGGTTGACATTTCTACCATTTGGAAGATCAATAGTGATATTGTTCTTGACTCGCCACAGTTTTAGTAAAATGGATTTTTTCAGAAAACAGCAATGGGAGTATGGTAGAACTGGAAGTGATTCCAGAACCGCAAACGATTACGGAAAATTTAATAGGACCTATATATTCAATCAGGTTTGACATTCCAATAGCCACTCCGCAGATATGGTGGGTAACCTCAGACACCCAAGAGGTACTCAGGTAGCCTCAAGGACGGTGACAGGGAGGTTCTTGTTTACCCAGACTTGACACTACTGTTGTTCCAGACTATGAGACCCGGCAAGAGGATAAGTATAACGTCGTTCTAAACTAGCTTTAGAAGTGTACGTAGATATTATTCTGCCAGAGGGTTGTCGTGGTCAGTGGGAGCAGCGGAAGCACAGTGGGCAAGAAGCTTATGTCTATTTATAGGCTTGAGCAAAGATAGCAGAGATAAGATCGTCTATTTTTGATGTGACAGTCATGGGTTTGACTTCATCAGAATAGGGGATGGATCTGTTAAGAAGGTAGTATGGTGTGATGTCCTGGTATCTGGATGACATACACAGAGTAGGAAGTAAAATTCCTATACTACGATCGGTTGTACTGTAGTCGTCACACAGTTGTTTCTCCACAAGGATATGGATATAATATCAGACATTCTGGTTATTAGATCTATGGTTTTAGATCTAGATTTGGGTAGTTTCCTAATATGGGTACTTTGACAATATTCTAATAGTGTTTTAGAATAGATGACTCTTGGCATGGTGGTGTACCTGCAGGTAATGGAGTTACCCTCTTTAAAGCTGTCTTAGAGACTAAAGGAGAGAGGAATATGCATGATTAGCAGATCACTTGCTTAGGCAATTGAGTTCATCATGAGATGTCAAGTACCACACCAGATGTAGTGTTTGCACTTGATGCGATAAGTTTATATTAATCCAATCCTGAAGAAACGTAAGGAAGCAGTTTTAGAACATAAGGTGCATGTTCTATGGATTTGATAATGGCAGCCTCCTTCGGGAGACGGTTATTATTCCAGGCTTCAGAGGTGACATGGATGGCAGAGTGATTGTCAGAGTTATAGTTTTCCCTATGATGAGGGACAGTATTATGGACAGGTGGTCCAAGAGGATACTGTGGGAGGCATGGAGCTGGATACTGATTAGGTTCAGTTATCGATAATGTCTAAGAAGTTTGGATTTGGAGTTCATTTATGAACTAGCTCCCATCAGATATCCAGACATATTCTAAGACAGGTATTGCTCAATTCGGGAGATGGCTTTCTCCGCGAACTTGAGATTTAGAGAGATATAGAAAGAAACATCAGGGCGGATCCACTCACCGAGGCTATTTCTCGAACACAAGGGTTTTACAAACTAGCTTTGTGAAACTGATTAGTAGAGAAGTTGGATGTTCGGTATCATACGGGCTGTGAGTATGCGACATCGCAATAATTAGCCTTGAGTGCAAGTGGGAGATTGTTGGAGATAGTGCCCTCAAAGTCAATTATTGGATCGCAGGTACGTGATTGCAATGATTGAGGCAGGACCTATACCGATATGACAGTCTTGCTCGAGATGATAGTTTGCTATCTGGTTTGTCTTTATCATCGTATACATGCTTTAGTTCACTATTGCATGATGATAGAGAACATAGGATTCTTGCTTGACTACCAGCAGTATGATGGCGATCATATACGTGGGAGCTGGGGTCTGTAAGCACATCCTTAAAGTGTCCCTAGTCGTGGGAGTTTCGAAACAGGGCATCGATACTCCAGAGTAGACTAGTGTATACAGTCGAGACCCCGACGAGGGGCGGTGGCCGGTCTCACAAGCCACTGGTGTCAGTTGGTTCACCTAAGATGTATACAGGTGCTCATTGGGTTATGAGTATACCGGACAAGACTCGCCGGGAATCTACTAGTTGGTATTATACCTAGCGTCAGATAGCAATTCCCTGGTGACATGTGTACAGGTTAGTTCATCGACCTGAGGTCGTCATTTGTCTCGTGTGAGTTCCCACTGTGCTTTGATTTCTACCCTACCACGGCTCAAAGGAGTCGTGCAAACAGGTCTTTTTTGGGTACAATCCCGAGCCACATGGAGGCAAGTGAGCGGATCGGCAGGGGATTCGTCTCTCCCGGTATTGGGGGTGAGATCGCGCTGTGTTTAGGAGAGCCATTACACAAAGCCCTCGGCCGAGGCAGGAGATTTACTGGTAGGTACTCCAGTAGTATCTCAGGGTGTTCTGGGCCACTCTCTGACACGACTTATACCGCTAATGGGGGTCTGACGTTACCAGCCCCCTAGGCAGATATGCGATACTCATAGATGAACGGACCGGACTGTATATATATTGTCACTGTTAGGCTCAGTAGGGTTTATGGATGAGTTCGCTCGTCAGCTTCCCTTCCAATCAATACATAGGCAAACCGTTACGTACACCTTGTACCTCTGACGTGCTAGAGGTTATACCCAGTGCCAGTGTGTTGATGAATCATTAGAGTCCCCGACAGACACTTTCCCAAGTTCGGGCGAAACGTTGTAGAGGCCATATGGTTTTATGGCAGGGTTTGGAAAATGCACGTGCGTTTTCGCACGTGTCCATTTTCGGGCAGATAATACTGGTCGGCTTTGGTTTAAGCCGGATCCGAGTATTATACTGTGTAAATATAATATCTTTGTCTCAGATGCATTTGTATTCGGTTGTAATACAAATGCGGGTATGTTTATACCGATACGGGGTTATCCTGAAATTCGTTTCAGGATCGCTTTTGGAAGTTGCCAGTTTCCAATTTTCTATCAGCCGTATTTAACATTCGGTTAAATGCGGATTTATCTTTTCTTGAGATGAGTGTGGAAGTTTCTAGAGGCTTTTAGAAGGTGATGACTAGGATGATGAGGTGTCATGTGACTCATTTGTGATTTAATGATGCATTAAATGCTTTGATGACTAGCTTAAGGTGATTCATCACTTTCATTAATGCATTCATACTAGGTGTTATGATAAGTATTGTGCTTATGGTCACCTCCCCCTCTCCTACACTCACCCCCACCTCCTTATTTAGTGGCCGGCCATTCTTGATGAAGATTCATGGTTGCTAGAAAAAGATTGATATTGTTTTGGACTCATGGAAATTAGATAAGCCTCATATCTCATTTCACCCGATTCCAAAAGGCAACTTCATTAACCGTTCGTCCATAGACTTGGACGTAATGAGACAAAGTATTCTACTCATTCTCTATATCATCTTGGTCGTCTCTTTTAGCAAACTTGACGACCGAGTTGCCTTGGCTCAGAGGTGGGAGCCCGTTTAAAGATCCGTCGACGTGGTGCCACCTGGACGACGAGACCGGAGATTCAGGAGATCGGAGCAGCCGCAACAAGCGTGGGATGATGGTTGAAGACCGAAGGACTCGGATCGTTCGGTATAACACTTCTACCCACTTTGTAGTTTGTTAGTTTAGCTTTAATGGCAGATCCGGGTTATAGTACGCGATAGCGCCAGTTGTAAAAAGTTTTTGTTCCGCATTTGGCGTCTGTTAGACGGCCGGGGCGCTACCGTGGACTTACAATATATTCATGTCTTGCACAAGTGTTAACTAGTTTTACTTGTTTTTATTTTTCTTAGTAGTATAACTTGTTATTTATTGGTTTTTCTTTTCTTCTTTTTCTATTTTTTTTATCATTGCAACCATAATATTCACGTGTGATTCTTGCTTAGATGAGATCCCAGGTAGTTAGTTGTCATCTTCTACCTTATTTCTTTCTATCTTCTCTACTTATTTTTTATTTTCTTTTTATATAATGAGTGAGTAATTGTAACGTTTTGCAAATTCTTTTAGGTTAATTGTCCGATAATTAGAAATACAATACGTGTTTCCCGTAAAAACCAAGATATAATTATTTTTCCACATAGATTTAAATATACCTATTTTAACTATGTAATTGCTAGTATTGGTATTTAATTAGTCACCTATTAATTGCTAGTTTACTTAAATATTTTCCTTAATTATTTATTCTTAATTATTATTTTAATCGTACACTTATACACTAAATTAGCGATAATTACAAATTAGAATGGGTTAAGTTTACACTAATGCACCATGACAACTTAATACATAGTATGTAACATGTTCCTTTTTTTTTAAATTTGTTTTCCATGGTTCTAGAGAATTCTAGGGTTAATTAGAAAATAAGATAATTAAGAAATGAATTGATAGATGAGATATTGGGAGAGTTTTGATATGACACAACCCACACATTCACTCACCCCTCTCTCCCCCCTTTGCTGGCCTAGCCTAGCTGCAGCCCCCTCCCCCATTTCTTCATCTCATTTCATCTCAAAAATCCTCAAATTTTCCATCAAAAATCCACACAAATTCTCACTAATTCATAGTTAAACCTTCACCCATTATTCCTTGGCCTAAACTAGCTTGGATTTAGGAGCAAGAAAGCATTTTGGGAGGCTATGTTTGCAAGTTAGATCGCAAAATTTTTGAGGTATAAATCTTAACCCTATGGTTAATTTGTTGGTTAATTACTTTAATCTAACTTAATTAGGTAATAATATGGTTCTAATTGAAAGTTTGAGTTTTTAAAGAGAAAGGGTTTGGGTTCAAGTTAGGGTTTTTATCACTAAATTAAGTTAACTAAGTGTAGATTAATATCTAGTGGCTTTACAAATCCAATCTAGTGGTTAATTTGCTAATCGTTACTTCAAATTGTCTTAATTAAATGTTCTTGCAAACTAATTTGATGATTAATGTGTAAATAGATGAGATTAAAATTTAGTTAAGATTTGTGTGGCTTAATTAAGATATTAAGTGAAATTTGTGGCTACTAGATTTCCTAAAACATATAGTTTTGCACTAAAATGGTTAAGTGTTGCTTACTAGGTTTTTAGAACAAATAGATGAGATTTTGATGACCTACAACCTATTTCCTATGATATTTAAAGTGTTGTGAATACACGATCGGTACGATCGGGTTCTAGGCTTGGTGGTTGTCACGTATAGCGACCTCTAGTTGTGCTTTGTGGCGTTGTCACGAGCGCGTTTTGTGCACCAAGTGTGTGCGCGTCTAGTTAGTGCGCGTTGGATGTCTTGTATCATTTGTGTCCGTGACTATTTATATATCTATCCTCTTATTTACTTGTGTGCGATTTTAGGATCGGGTGCAGAGACGTCGTACGCGCCGCGGAAAGGAAAGACTGTGATTGGATCAGATTAGCCGAGGCGTCCCGGTGAGTTGATGTACACATCTATGGGGGGATCGTCTGGATGGCGCGAGGCGCCCGATAGTTAGGGTTACTAGTAGTGCTTGTATTTATATGCGTAGTCTCCTAGTCATCCATCCCATTGCATTGCATCATCTTATATACATATGATATTATCTCATAGGACACTTGCACCATTACCATTGGTTCATACTGCACGTGCACTATTCATGCGAACACACACGCCTTTGGTAATTTCTATGCCACGAACACTATAGAACTTTCTTAAATCAGTATCTAAAACGTTTGCATCATATATGATATGTAAACTGTTAGCTGTATATTCATTTCATCAAGATTGATACGTAGGATGGCTAGTCACATATACATACTTCATTACATCATACTTCATACATAGTTTCTGGTCATATGTTGCATGGTATATACTATCGTATCATAGACATCCATTATCATCGACATGTTTACATATTGTGATTCTTGTTGAGGATTTCAGCACTTATGAGATTTCTGGATTTTGGGGAAAACCGCAAGGATTTTAAGAACTTATTACCATTTTAAAAATGTAAGTTGCGGTTTTCTCGTGATATGATGTATGTGTCGTCCACTATGAGTTTTCCTGATTTCTGTTGGTTTTCGAAACCCGATTCGAGGAGTAGGATGAACCGTCTCGGGTACATGGTGGGCCGGGTACCCCGGGAAAGAAGCTCGAGTTGTAGACGATGAGCCTGGAAGGGGTAAACTATCTACTGGTGATGTCTGACGCGGCGGATATCCAGAGGATACCGACGTAGTCATGAGATTTGATGATATGGGTCGATCCGGACTGACGGAGCCCGAGATATTGAGATATTGAGAAATTGAGATATATATATTTTGTGTCGATATTTGACACGGATTTCTGTCGATTTCATTGATGATAATCCAGTTTTTATTTTATAAAAGGTTTTACTAAGTTAAAGATACAGATCTTCTCATATCCGATATATCATGGTTTCGTGTTGATTATACATCCATGTTGCATTCATACATGTACATCACATCATATTAGTATATGTAGGCTGTGACGCATTTGCGTCCATACTTACGATAGCCTTATTAGATGTTACTTACTACTGACGAGTTGTCAACTCACCCCCGTTGTGCCACAGTATCTTGCAGGTCCGACCCGTCAGCATAGTAACGACAGGCGTACTTCTTCTTTTGCTTGGACTTGCGGCTTTACTCGTAGGTTGGTTGTAAGGATACTTTTGTTTCCACCTTATATTATTATTTGTATCCAGTATTCTCCATCTACTGCTTCTACCATTGTATATGTGACCTAGAGATGTGACAGTGAGATTAGTTTATATGTTGTTCTCTGGTGTCGAGCTCACTTGAGCTGACGTGACGTTTTCTTTTCCTCGTGCTTTTTATGCTTATTTGCTCTATTATGATATTTATTGCGCGTGGTTGTGATTCCGCCATTAGCGAAGAGCTAGCTCCCGCTTGGGGATGACTTTATTTATTACTTATATGTATTCTTGTTTTGTACCCGTTTGGGGCCAGTATTTACAAAGGAGACTCTGCCGAAATTTTCGGGAAAATTTGATATTTTAAAGTGTTTTAATGTGACTTCATTTTACTAAAACCACCATTTTAAGCTAAGCTTTCCTTCACTCTATTGCTTTTAGACGGTTTAGATTTCTGGGTTTTGGCTTACTTAGATTACGTTAGGCTTTTAGACATTTCGTAATTTAAGTGCAGTCACGTTCCGTACCTTCGGCTCGTGACGGTAATTTCCTCACTTGTTAGAGTAGGATAGGGGAAGTTTGAGAGAAGGAAATCTCACTCACTCTTTCCTTTAACTTGAATTGAACTCCCGTCAATCCATCCACAATCTGCTCCCTACGACACCTTATTCTCTATGATAGTGGTGATACCCTAATGAGTCCGGTTGTGGTTGGATTGACTAGAGGTTATGGATAAGAGCCAAGAATGGACAGACAAGGACCAAAGGAAGAAACTAAGCATTGGAAAGCCTGGCTTATACTCGCAAATATCCTTTCTAGTCGTGCTAATCACCGTTGTTGCCGATTACCGTAACAACAATATCAAAAGAGTAAAATGAAAGAAGAGAGCGAATTCCTAACTGAAACTAATCTAATCCTAACCATAATAAGCTTCCATTAACTTACATATCAATACACATAGTTAGCCATGAACAAACTTGGACAAATTTGACTTAACTCGTTAAAACATTAAGAAAAAGACTCCCATCTTGATTGTTGTGAAAATTTTGAGTTTTAGTGTTTTCTAAATACCGCAATCAATAATGGTGTCGCAAATAGCTAGACGATAGTGAGAGCGAGTCGTCCACAGGGAAATAATAAACTATTAATCTTGTTTTAGACGAGTTAATAAAAAAAGATTTGAGAAATTTATTATAAAGCTTGCTTTTATGATCCTTTACGAAAATCAAGGAGTTTCTTTTGTTAGCATCATCGCTTCAAAATCAATGAGAAAGAGGAAGGAAGAAGATAAAATAAGAAAAACAATTCAATTTAACTAATAAAATTAGATGCGAAGAAATAAATTGCGGAAAAGTAAAATGACAAGAAATAAAAATCACTCTACCATTTATTAATAAGAATTTGCATTACAGAATTTAATTGGCTAAAAGAAAAGTGCTAACAAAATTAAAAACCCTAGATGGAAAACCCTAGATAGATTTTCTTCATTACTGCTCAGTCCTTTATATAGGCTCTGGAACTTGAAACCCTAGATATCATCTCGATTTATGTGGAAAGACGATCATGCCCATGAATAAGTTCATCAAACGGCCACGATTTGACCGCGGAACCGCCGCCAAATGCCCTCTACGGTCGTTGAACCGCCGCCTATTGGTAAGATCACGTTTCCAGAATTTTTTTCTCTTTCTTTTCTTAATTTTAGGAGATCTTTTCGACGATCAAATCCTGAAAATATTGTATAATTTTTGTAGTTGCGAGAATCTTCAATTTTCTTCTATATTTGGAAAATTTGGTTTGCTAATTTGATTTGATTTGGATCTCCTACTCATGTTTGTAGCCTTGAACTGATTTGTTACTTTAAATACCCGTACAATATCTCAAATCAAATCATTAGTAGTATTTATTTTATTTGAGATAATATTCCAACAATTCATTCACAAATAAGTTACTTAATGGTTAAAAAATTCAAGGATATTTGATATGGTATGATATGCACATCTTAATAATAATGATTAAAATTCACATGCATATTTTATTTAAATATGATATGCATATATTACACCCAATTATATTAATTATAAGTTAGAAAACATATGAAAAAAATCTTTTCTCACATAAACCCACATATGTTCTTGAATTACAAATAACACCTTTTAGTAATTAATAATAATAAGGAAAATGACCGTACAAATATGCAATAAATATGACTGATCAAATACCCCCAAACTTATGTTTTGATCATCCCGAGCAAACTGTTTTATTTTAAAAAAAAAAAATAAAAACCTAGCACACTTTCGTAGGCAACATGATTGCACTTAGCTCGTGCAACAAGTCTTTAAATCTCTATGTGTCCCTAGTAGGAGGAGTGTTGTCTCTTGAGGGTTTTCAGCAGATTACACCCACAAAATCCCAAAATTTAGAAAATAAAGGAAAGAAGACGAAAATTACATGCAAAAATAAGAACATATATAAAAAAAACTTGCAAATAAGAGTTTCAAATTAAACTAGCTTTTTAGTTGTCATGAGCTCTATCTTAATGGCCTTGAGAAGATATCGAAAATCAGATCCTCCCTCAATAAAACATTTTCTTTATTCTTCCTCCCTACCTCTCATCCAAATATCGATCATATACCCCTACGTGTGTGTAAAGATCATTTCTACACTTAGAGAATTCAATTCAAGCTATCATACCTTTTGTCCATATTCCTTAGTAATTTTTAGTCGGTGATGTTTGAGATGGATTTGCTCACACATTCTTCATGTGACCATTAATACTTCTTGATGCACTAACTAATCGATTTCCGAATATGCTTATTTATTAAGGCGTACTTTGCAACACCTAAGGCTTAACATGACCCCTAAACTAGTTGGTCTAAGACACTAGGTGATAAGGCATCCTCGCTGTATTTTTTATATCTGCCTTAAGTAATTACCAAACTAATGTTCATTTTTCTTTTAAAATTTATTTTATGTGTCATTTATATTTTGTTGATTTTTTTTATACTAAGGTTTTCAGGCAAAGGTATTTCAAGATATCCTCTACTATCCCAAGTTTCAAGATGTGTGCAAGTGCATATAGTAGGGTATTTGTAGGGTTCCTAGGCACACTCAAAAGATTCAACAAGGCATCAACCATGCCAAAATCAAATTTTCTATGTGCCGAGAAACCCTAATGCGATCGTTAACTAGAGGATAGGCGAAACTACAAGCTACTAAAGTGCTTTAGTGCTAAGTGAAAGGGGCTACAACCTTTGTAGATCCGGTCCTCCACTTCCTTAGCTCCGTGATGACGTCCCTCCGCTGCGATCATCGGATCCCGGACTCTAGCGATGGTTTCGTCGAAGAAATGATTAGGCTAGGTCGTCGACTTCGATGCCGAAGATGATCTACGTCGAGGCAACTCAAGATCAAGCTCCATCTTCACTAGCTCATGAGACTTGTGAAGAAAACACCCTTTACAACATGGCAAGTGGTAGAGGATGAAGAAATAGGAAGTGGGTTCACTTTGGATTTGGATTTCACTTGGATTCATCACTTGAAAATTTCTAGCAAAGGTTTTCTTTCTTCATCAAGAAGAAGAAGAATAAGAAAGAAAAGAAAATGAATTATCTAATTATAAAATTCAAGTGACCCTTATCATAATGCAACCATGGGTGAATTAACAAGTGTAGAGAATAAACTAGGGTTTAGGCAAATGGTTAGGTTAAGCAAAAGAAACAAAATGGTTGAACTTTTCAAAGCTTCATGAAGCTTCAAAGAAAATCCAAAGTTAGCCACCATTTTATTTCTTGCTAAAATGAATAAATAAATAAATGAATAAATAAATTAAAACCTAACCATTTACCTAAACATGGTTCAAAGCATACACACACCCAAGTTTGCATGTATCATCAAACATGATATAATCTAGTGCACAAAAATATATCACATATACTACTTGTGCACATCAAGTGAGAAAATCCATCTTAAGTGAACAAATACTAGTTAATGTAAAGTAATATTACAAATATATAATTATACATCAAATAATTAAATCAACACTTGATTTAATGATCCGGTCATATCGTATATAACCGACTAATATCAAGTGTATCAATGTATCGAATCAACACTTGATCCGGTAACTCGGCTATATCATATATAACCGTCCAATGATACAAATCGCGAGAATAGAATACAGTATCACATACTGGTATTATTCTCGGTCCCACACATATCTCATATGCGCTCCTATTTCGTTTCGCTTGAGCCAGGAAACCTCTGTGTAGGACTCTAAAGACTCGTCAATACGCCGGCAGTAGGTGATGTGTAGGGTTCCTAGGCACCCTAATGAGGTCTCACAAGGCATCAACCATGCCAATATCAAGAAATACGGTGCCGAGAAACCCTAGACTACGGATCGTTAGTTAGATGTCTAGGCGAAACGATAACAAGTTAACACTCAACTATGAGAATACGGAAATACAACCTTGGTAGATCCGGTGCTCCACCTCCATAGCTCCGCAACGAAGTCCCCTCGCTGTCCAAATGTATTCCCGGGCTCTAACGTCGGCTTCGTCAGAGAAATGGCGAGCTAGGTCGTCGATGTCCATGCCGAAGATGATCTACGTCGAGGCATCGCTAGATCAAGCTCTCACTTCACAAAGTCAAGAAACTTGTGAAGAAAACACACTCTACTACTTGGCAAGAGGTAGAGGATGAAGAAATAGGAAGTGGGTAGACTTTAGAATTGGATTTCTCACTTGTTTCATCAATCCACCATTGATGAAGTAAGGTTTTCTTCAAGGAAGAAGATGAAGAAGAAGAAGATTATCATATGATAAGTTAAAAGAAAATAATACTTATCATATTATAAACCATGGTCAAGTGTAGAGAACTAACTAAGGTTATGTGAATGGTTAGGGTTAAAAGAACAAGACAAAATGGTGACTTGGTCAAAGCTTCATGAAGCTTCAAAAAGCTTCATGAAAGAAAAGAAAGAAAACCATTTTGCTTTTTCTTTTTATGCTTTTATTAATATCCAAAATGAATAAACAAATAATAAAACGAAAAAGCAAAACCCTAATCATTAAGGTAACCATGGTTCAATTCTATACACTTAACCAAAGAAGCATGTATCATCAAACATGATACAAACATTTGTACAAAAAGTATATCACATATACAACTTGTACAACGAAGTGAGAAAATCCATTTAAAGTGAACCGATACTAGTTAATGCAAAGTAATATATCAAATATATAATTATGCATTAAATCATTAAATCAACACTTGATTTAATGATCCGGTCATATCGCATATAACCGACTAATATCAACAGTAACAACTTATCGAATCAACACTTGATCCGATAACCCGGCTATATCGCATATAACCGATCAGTGTCACAAATCGCGAGAATCGAATACAGTATCACATACTGGTATCATTCTCGGTCCCGCACATATCTCATATGCGCTCCTATTTCGTTTCGCTTGAGCCAGGAAACCTCTGTGTAGAACACTAAAGACTCGTCAATACGCCAGCAGCGGATGATGATCATATCAAACATCCACAAGCCGCAAGCGGTCTGCTAAACGTAACGGCCACCCGGGTATTGAGCGATCTGAAGATCGACGAGCAAGCCCGCTCACACTCCAGTGAATCCAACCAGTAACACTACCGTACAGTCCGGTCTGATCGTCTGATATGTCGCATATCTCGCCTAGGGGTGGTAAACGTCAGACCCCAAAAGCTCGATAAGTCGTGTTGATATGAGGTCTATAACAATTCGAGAAACTACTGGTAACACTTACCAGTAAATCTCAGCAACCCTGGCCAGGGATTTCCTGTTATAGCCAATCGAACACAGCGCAACATCAACCCCCTATACCGGGAGAGACGAATCCCCTCCTATCGCTCATTGCCTCCATGTGACTCGGGACTGTACCCAAAAACCACCGTTTTGCGCGCCCTCTTGGACGTGGTAAGATGGAAATCAAAGCACAGTGGGAACCACACAAGACTCTATGACGATCTCGGGTCAACAGACTACTCTGTACCAGTGTCACCAGAGAACTGCCATCTGACGTGAGGTATAATACCATCTGGGAGTTCTCGGCGAGTCCGTCCAGTGTACCCAGTCTCTACTGAGCACCCGTATATCATCTCTGATGTCAAACACCAATGGATATGGGATCATCTATCGCCCATCTGTATGGGTCGAGAAGGTACACGCTAGTCTACTCTGGTATATCGATGCCCCGTCTCGATACACCCTCGAATAGGGACTTTGAAGGATGTACTTATGGACTACCATGTCCCCACTAGTATGATCCGCATCATAGTACAGGTAGTTAAGTACACATCCTAAGGGCTTTACCAACATGTAACAGAGAGACAATCAGTGTACACGTTAAGGTAAAGTTCAACCAGATAGCATACTATCATGTCGAGCAAGAAAGTCCTCACTATATATGTCCCAGTATCCACTACAATATACATCCTATGTATAGTAATGGCCTCTAGGGCATACATATAACTAACAATCTCCCACTTGCACTAGGGCCATCTGTAGCAGTGGTTGTAGTATCTCATACTCAACCATCCCATAAAAGTCTCTCTCTGGGAAAAGGCCTTTGTGAGTGGATCCGCCGTGTTGTCCTCTGAGTCTACTCTCCTAACCTCGATCTCCCTGGAGATCAACCATCTCCATGATCAAGTGATACTGCCTTAGAATATGTCTGGATCACTGATGGGACCGGTGTTCCTTGGCATAAGCCACAACTCCATTGTCACACAATGGGAGGAACATAGTTCATCTCATGAACCAATATACACCCAAACAGTCTCTTTGGTAGCATCTTAAGTAGCGATGTATCCAGCCTTTATCGTCTAGTATGTCACGGTATCTAGCTTGGAACTCTTCCAACATACCGTCCCTTTACTGAGGGTAAAGACAATGCCTGTGACTGATATTCAGTCGTCTTTATCACCCTGGAACACTTCCAGTGATTTTCCCCAGGATCAATTGATACCATCTCACTATAACTAGTGAGAATCCTAACATCCAATTAAATCTATCTCATAGATCCAAAACTCAGGATTTAGGGGGTATCATTTTGATCCTACACGGAGAATCTATGTGATAAGCGGAGATTGATCGAGCGTAGCATAGGAAACTTCTTCCCTATCAAGAGTATGTCATCCACGTACTCTACGAGGATCATTACCATACTCCCTACTACCTTTTGTATATACAAGGTTCATCTACCATTTTGATGATGTCAAACTCTTTGACTACCACATCAAAACAGACGTTCCAACTCCGCGATGCCTGCTTTATCATATAAAACATCTTGCACACGTTTCCGCTGCTCCCACTGTCTACGAGGGCCTCTGGCTGTGTACTTATAGACGCACTCTTCTAAAACATCATTTAGAAAAGCTGTCATGGCACCCAACCGCCAGATATCGTAGTTATGGTATGTAGCCGTGGCAAGTAGGATCTGGATGGACTTAAGCATAGCTACTTGAAAAGGTTTCATCATTATCCGTACCTGGTCAATGATGCAAACTTTTAACAAGTCTAGCTTTGAAAGTCTCAACTTTTCCATGTACACCAAGTAATCTTCTCAAGATATACTTGCTCCTGATGGGGATTTAACCCTTCAGATATAGCAACCAAAGTCCATACTTTGTTGGTGTATAAGGATTCCATCTCAGATCGATAAACATCCAGCCATTCTTACAGAGTCTCACTCCTGATGGCCAGCTCGAAGCTAGTTGGGTCATCATCTCATGATGCAATCCTTGCTCCCACTGTCATAGAGAAACCGAAGTATCTCTCAGGTGGGTGAGGAACCCTACTAGATCGGCGGAGAGGCTGAGGTTCGTTGGTTACTATTGAATCCTTTGGTTCTATCAAATCATCGGCTGCATCTTGTATAGCTGGAACCTTTCCAGTTCTACATTACAGACCTTGCCATGAGTTTGTCCGGATTTTGCTTTTGGACATAGGCCGGACAACCCCAAATCTTAACTAGCTTAAGACATGGGCTCTTCCCTTTCCATATCACATATGAAGTGGTAGGCAACTGATTTGATTTGAACCCTATTCAATAGGTATGCAGCTACTCAAGCGCATAACTCCCCAAAGGAAAAAGGTAACTCAGTAGTACTCATCATAGAGCACACCATATCAAATAGGGTGTATCTGCTCCGCCCCGATATACCATCGTGCTATGGTGTATACAGAGGAGTAATGCTGAGAGAGAATCTCATTCTCCTTTAGAATAGTCCAGTATTTCCGTGCTCAAGTATTCTCCTCCTTGATCACATCAAAGGACATAATACTTATACCCGTATTTTGGTTCTCTACTTCTAACTTATATTCTGTGAATATCTCAAAAGGTTCGAACTTGTGTTTCAACAGGAACATAGGTCTGAATTTTGAGAGATCATCAGAGAATATAATGAAGTATAAAGAACCAGTCCTGGTATGTGTAGACAGGAGACTTTACATACATCATCATGTATCAGTCCCAAGAGTTTACTAACCCTTCCTTTGTTTCCAATAAACAGAGCTATGGTCATCTTATCTTTGTGACATGACTGGCAAGTTTCACAAGATGTAAATTCAAACTGATTTAAATATGCATCTAAAATGCAACTTCAGCCAGTCGGGTCGCATTGATATGACCTAGTCTACAATGCCTTAAGAAGAATCCGTTCATTTCTGAACTCTTCCTCTTGTGTGTGTTCCGTATACTAAGAACTGTAGTTTGATTTAGAACGTCAATGCTTTTAGACAACGTGCCTGAACCGATCAACTTTTGATATAGGAAATGTTCAAAACATTATCCAACAATACAAAATTTTATCATTTCTTTACTAATAAAGAGACTGATATGATTTTGTATATCAGGTTCGGTATCTAATAACATTCGTTCAGAATCAATGTATTGGTAATACAGGGTGACAGTGACCAACAGACTTGGCTGCAACTCTTGCCCCGTTTTCTGTCTCATGAAACTTATCACCCGTTCTCAGTTTTTCTACCCTTTTGTAGCCCTATGTAACAGATTACATATCTGGGATCCTGATCCGGTATCATATACCAAGGATGCGGAGGATACTGAGAAACAGTTCTGTATAATGAACACACCCGAAGATGATGCATCAGCATGCACTCTCTTCGTATGGGCGGCACGGGAATTCTGGTAATCCCCAATTTCCTGCTCTGTCTTATAACAATTATAAGGTGGAGCGGGACCAACGTTCCCCAGCTCAGTATAACAAGCGGGTTCGGTCAATAATCCGTATTATTATCTTGATTAAGGCGTGACATGGTCGCTACCAGGAGAGAGAGAGAAGAAAACACTCAGCGTGCGCTCTTGCAAGAATAGATTGGTTATTATTTTATCTAATCAGGATGGCTCCCACTGCTTTTTATCAAATCTTCCTTCAAACCCTAAAAGGAAAGACTAGACGGGATTAATTACATACTACAAGTTCGCCAATCTTTCAGCCAGGCCAGTGTCGGTACTTTGAGGGAGGTCCCCCGTGCTTTCGCACGAACCTAATTAATGTAAACCTCGTTTTCCCAGAGGCGTAACCCCGTTGACACCTTTCTAGACACCTACTTGATCGGCTAATTGCAATGTGTAAAACTCTCCCAGGAGTAACACTTACTCGCAGCGGGTATCGGGATCCAACTATCTCATAGAAGGTATGCAATCTCATTGCAAATTTCAACACTTGAAATTCCGGATAAAATTTTGCCCCTAACGTGCTATGACCTTGACGAAAGCCAACAAACCATAGCCCGCTAGTCAAGTTCAACCCGTACATTTCTTGATTGAATTAAACCCACCCGCACGACCCTTGACGAAAGCCAACAAAGCCGCACGACTACCCTAATCCAATCGCATCGTATGCTGGCAGATAAGCAGCATATAGCTACCGCACACTGCACCTTGACGAAAGCCAACAAATGCAGCACGAATACTATATACAACTTATCTGAAATGACGGAGGGCTACGACAGGTTTTTCTGAAAACCTATTGCGTAATGAACTTGATATCGTTGTAGGATCGAATGAATTTTGAAATGGAGTGCTTTTGAGGCTTTTCTAGTTTTGCTAAAGGAGTCACTCCCGGTAAAGGGATCTTCGGTCCTTTCCTCGTCGAATGAGGTGCGGGATATATCATATATATCACTGTGCAAAGCAAAAACACTTAAAAGCAATCAAAAGACAAACCGAGGGGTGTAGCATCTGCCAGTTATTGCTAAAGGAGTCACTCCCGGTGAAGGGATCTCGGTCCTTTCCTCATCGAATAAGGTGCAGGATATATCATATATACCGCTGTGCAATGCAAGAACTGTAGCTACCTGTTTTATTTTGAAATTCGATTCTACAACATCTTAGGTTTCTTTTACTTTCATTAATCACATTAATGAAGTCCCATCATTTAAGTACCTAAACATCACAGATAAATACGACGTACACTTATGCCATCCGCATTCGCCTCGATGTCCCCTCGTGCACCGTTAGGTTAGGTAACTAACGGCAGAGCGGGGCAGGGCTAGCGTGGGTGTAAAACATAAGTAATGTCTATATAATATATCATATATACTATATACTGTATCTATCACAGAACATCACATGATCACATCACAGATATCGCAGCAGAAGAATCATATGAAATATTGGATATACTAGGACGTCCGTGTTTTCAATACGAGCCAGTATAAAACACGGATTCCACGGTCGCGATGAATAGCCAAACCCACACCCCTAGACCCCTACGAGAGCGGCAAGTAACCCTACCAATTCTAGAGTTAGGAGACCCGGACTCGACTCCTCGAGTTGGTCTCCCACTGGACTCCAGAACCCGGTTACTTGTGCCCTCCTCCTTGGGTCTATCCTAGTGCGGAAAAGTAAATAATATACAACAGGTGACAACTTCCGCAACCTGGAAGTGCCCCAATAAAAGAATATTACATACAAGTTTTTACATGAATGAAAATGAAAAACACTCATCTCACATAAAAACCCCCGGCTATTCAAACACGACGATCCAATATAACATATCCAGCAACACATAACATCACATGTCATCAACGTAAGTAAATATGTCCATCCCAATTGTCGTTGACATATAGCAACGAAACCGGCGATATCACATATTACACTTACGGTCACAGAAAAGAAAGTGTAAAACTACAACAGTTGGAATCCGCAACCTGCATAGACATCGCATGCCTAATCATTATAAACCCTGCATTTTAGTCTCAAAATCGAAAACACTTTTCAATATCAAGTCGGGCAATTCAACAAGATTCCCGACATCCTGATCGAATGCTCATCGCAAACTTCAGTAGACGGCTGCACCCCCGATACCGTCGAAGAAGTGCACTAAGGCGGAACACCGCTGCCGGGAGCACCCGAACGGATGCTTTTGGCGACGGGGTTCTCCTACAGTCACTTGGTCGGGGCTATGGGGTGAGGCTGTCTATTAAGTTTACCCGGCGAGTATCCGCGTACGCTACGTGATTGCGACGGACTTTTGATCACATCAAAATTCCGTGGCAACCGATCAAGTGAGACTAAACTGCTACGTTTATAATATACATTCCGTTATCACATAACTTCTTATGAATTCCAATTATTGTATCCCATTCCGGATAAATAGAAAATGTCAAACTTTCCGATCGAACAATCGAACACCCAAGTTTTCCCAATACAGATCAACATATGAAATATGAGTCTAACAACATTCAGTTCGTGCCTCAGTACCAACGGTCCAGCCGTAGAAGGGTCAAGCCAACGCCTCACATGTGGCACGCCGTACTGCCCCAAACCCGAAGGTTCAAAGGACAGTTCAAGACGGTCATATAATCGAGTTAAGGTTTGTTGTCTTCTAGAGGGACCATCGCGTTACTTGCACTACTTAGAACGTCTTTAAACTACGGAAAAATCCAACACTTGGAAATTTCCCGACAGGGGAAAAATTGGGTATTTATATCCGGTCGAACTTTTTAACATATTCTAAAAATTTATCCGGAAAGCCACACAGACAAAATTTGATACTCCGATCAAAACACCGAATCCCCAAAACAACTCCAGAAAATTCAACTCTTGAATAAAATATAAAAATTTCCAGAAGACTCAGCACTTTTACACAAGAATTACTGTGCAAGACACGTGGTCTAAATCACCAACATGGCCGCGGAACCGCCGCTAAACCCAGGGTGGGGCCGCGGTTCCGCGGCTCATTGGTCGATATAGAGCCACGTGCTTCACAGTAACTCTTAGGTTTCCCTGCTGAATTTTTTGGCAATTTTTAATCTGGAAAAATCCCAGTTTTTGAAAAAAGGACAGAGAGCATTTTTGTGATCGGGTTTCGGGTTCGTTCGGACTTCAAACTCCGTCTGGACTTCGCCTAAGGCTCTAGCTAGGCTCTGATACCACTGTAGGGTTCCTAGGCACCCTAATGAGGTCTCACAAGGCATCAACCATGCCAATATCAAGAAATACGGTGCCGAGAAACTCTAGACTATGGATCGTTAGCTAGATGTCTAGGCGAAACGATAACAAGTTAACACTCAACTATGAGAATACGGAAATACAACCTTTGTAGATCCGGTGCTCCACCTCCATAGCTCCGCAACAAAGTCCCCTCGCTGTCCAAATGTATTCCCGGGCTCTAACGTCGGCTTCGTCGGAGAAATGGCGAGCTAGGTCGTCGATGTCCATGCCGAAGATGATCTACGTCGAGGCATCGCTAGATCAAGCTCTCACTTCACAAAGTCAAGAAACTTATGAAGAAAACACACTCTACTACTTGGCAAGAGGTAGAGGATGAAGAAATAGGAAGTGGGTAGACTTTAGAATTGGATTTCTCACTTGTTTCATCAATCCACCATTGATGAAGTAAGGTTTTCTTCAAGGAAGAAGATGAAGAAGAAGAAGATTATCATATGATAAGTTAAAAGAAAATAATACTTATCATATTATAAACCATGGTCAAGTGTAGAGAACTAACTAAGGTTATGTGAATGGTTAGGGTTAAAAGAACAAGACAAAATGGTGACTTGGTCAAAGCTTCATGAAGCTTCAAAAAGCTTCATGAAAGAAAAGAAAGAAAACCATTTTGCTTTTTCTTTTTATGCTTTTATTAATATCCAAAATGAATAAACAAATAATAAAATGAAAAAGCAAAACCCTAATCATTAAGGTAACCATGGTTCAATTCTATACACTTAACCAAAGAAGCATGTATCATCAAACATGATACAAACATTTGTACAAAAAGTATATCACATATACAACTTGTACAACGAAGTGAGAAAATCCATTTAAAGTGAACCGATACTAGTTAATGCAAAGTAATATATCAAATATATAATTATACATTAAATCATTAAATCAACACTTGATTTAATGATCCGGTCATATCGCATATAACCGACTAATATCAACAGTAACAACATATCGAATCAACACTTGATCCGATAACCCGGCTATATCGCATATAACCGATCAGTGTCACAAATCGCGAGAATCGAATACAGTATCACATACTGGTATCATTCTCGGTCCCGCACATATCTCATATGCGCTCCTATTTCGTTTCGCTTGAGCCAGGAAACCTCTGTGTAGGACTCTAAAGACTCGTCAATACGCCGGCAGCGGATGATGATCATATCAAACATCCACAAGCCGCAAGCGGTCTGCTAAACGTAACGGCCACCCGGGTGTTGAGCGATCTGAAGATCGACGAGCAAGCCCGCTCACACTCCAGTGAATCCAACCAGTAACACTACCGTACAGTCCGGTCTGATCGTCTGATATGTCCCATATCTCGCCTAGGGGTGGTAAACGTCAGACCCCAATAGCTCGATAAGTCGTGTCGATATGAGGTCTATAATAATTCGAGAAACTACTGGTAACACTTACCAGTAAATCTCAGCAACCCTGGCCAGGGATTTCCTGTTATAGCCAATCGAACACAGCGCAACATCAACCCCCTATACCGGGAGAGACGAATCCCCTCCTATCGCTCATTGCCTCCATGTGACTCGGGACTGTACCCAAAAACCACCGTTTTGCACGCCCTCTTGGACGTGGTAAGATGGAAATCAAAGCACAGTGGGAACCACACAAGACTCTATGACGATCTCGGGTCAACAGACTACTCTGTACCAGTGTCACCAGAGAACTGCCATCTGACGTGAGGTATAATACCATCTGGGAGTTCTCAGCGAGTCCGTCCAGTGTACCCAGTCTCTACTGAGCACCCGTATATCATCTCTGATGTCAAACACCAATGGATATGGGATCATCCATCGCCCATCTGTATGGGTCGAGAAGGTACGCGCTAGTCTACTCTGGTATATCGATGCCCCGTCTCGATACACCCTCGAATAGGGACTTTGAAGGATGTACTTATGGACTACCATGTCCCCACTAGTATGATCCGCATCATAGTCCAGGTAGTTAAGTACACAACCTAAGGGCTTTACCAACATGTAACAGAGAGACAATCAGTGTACACGTTAAGGTAAAGTTCAACCAGATAGCATACTATCATGTTGAGCAAGAAAGTCCTCACTATATATGTCCCAGCATCCACTACAATATACATCCTATGTATAGTAATGGCCTCTAGGGCATACATATAACTAACATGATGATCATATCAAACACCCACAAGCCGCAAGCGGTCTGCTAAACGTAACGGACATCCGGGTATTGAGCGATCAGAAGATCGACGAGCAAGCCCGCTCACACTCCTGTGAATCCAACCAGTAACACTTACCGTACAGTCCGGTCTGTTCGTCTGATATGTCGCATATCTCGCCTAGGGGTGGTAAACGTCAGACCCCAGTAGCTCGATAAGTCATGTCGATATGAGGTCTATAACAGTTTGAGAAACTACTGGTAACACTTACCAGTAAATCTCAGCAACCATGGCCAGGGATTTCCGGTTATAGCCAATCGAACACAGCGCAAGATCAACTCCCTATACCGGGAGAGATGAATCCCCTCCTATCGCTCATTGCCTTCATGCGATTCGGGACTGTACCCAAAAACCACCGTTTTGCACGCCCTCTTGGACATGGTAAGGTGGAAATCAAAGCACAGTGGGAATCACACAAGACTCTATGACGATCTCGGGTCTACAGACTAACCTGTACTAGTGTCACCTGAGAACTGCCATCTGACGTAAGGTATAATACCATCTGGGAGTTCTCGGCGAGTCCTTCCAGTTTACTCAGTCTCCACTGAGCACCCGTATATCATCTCTGATGTCAAACACCAATGGATATGGGATCATCCATCGCCCATCTGTATGGGTCGAGAAGGTATACGCTAGTCTACTCTGGTATATCGATGCCCCGTCTCGATACACCCACGACTAGGGACCTTGAAAGATGTACTTATGGACTACCATGTCCCCACTAGTATGATCCGCATCATAGTTCAGGTAGTCAAGTACAAATCCTAAGGGCTTTACCAACATATAACAGAGAGACAATCAGTGTACATGTTAAGATAAAGAGCAACCAGATAGCATACTATCATGTCGAGCAAGAAAGTCCTCCCTATATATGTCCCAGCATCCACTACAATATACATCCTATGTACAGTAATGGCCTCTAGGGCATACATATAACTAACAATCTCCCTCTTGCACTAGGGCCATCTGTAGCAGTGGTTGCAGTATCTCATACTCAACCATCCCATAATAGTCTCTCTGTGGGAAAAGGCCTTTGTGAGTGGATCCGCCGTGTTGTCCTCTGAGTCTACTCTCCTGACCTCGATCTCCTTGGAGATCAACCATCTCCATGATCAGGTGATACTGCCTTAGAATATGTCTGGATCATTGATGGGACGGTCGTTCCTTGGCATAAGCCACAACTCCATTGTCATACAATGGGAGGAACTAAGTTCATCTCATGAACTAATATACACCCAGACAGCCTCTTTGGTAGCATCTTAAGTAGCGATGTATCCAGCCTTTATCGTCTAGTATGCCACGGTATCTAGCTTGGAACTCTTCCAACATACCATCCCTCCACTGAGGGTAAAGACAATGCCTGTGACTGACATTCAGTCGTCCTTATCACCCTGGAACCTTTCCAGAGATTCTCCCCAGGATCGATTGATACCATCTCACTACAACTAGTGAGTATCCTAACATCCAATTAGATCTATCTCATAGATCCAAAACCCAGGATTTAGTAGGTATCACTATGATCTTATATGGAGAATCCTTGTGATAAGCGGAGATTGACCGAGCGTAGCATAGGAAACTCCTTCCCTATCAAGAGTATGTCATCCATGTACTCTACGAGGATCACCACCATACTCCCTACTATCTTTTTGTATATACAAGGTTCATCTACCATTTTGATGATGTCAAACTCTTTGACTATCTCATCAAAACAGATGTTCCAACTCCACGATGCCTGCTTTAATCTTATAAAGCATCTTGTACACGTTTCCGCTGCTCCCACTGTCTATGAAGCCCTCTGGCTGTGTACTTACAGACGCTCTCTTCTAAAGCATCATTTTAGAAAAGCAGTCATGACACCCAACCGCCAGATATCGTAGTCATGGTATGTAGCCGTGGCAAGTAGGATCTGGATGGACTTAAGCATAGCCACTGAAAAAGGTTTCATCATTATCGACGCCTGGTCGATGATGAAAACCTTTAACATGTCTAGCTTTGAAAGTCTCAACCTTTCCATCTACACCAAGTAATCTTCTCAAGATACACTTGCTCCTGATGGGGATTTAACCCTTCAAATATAGCAGCCAAAGTCCATACTTTGCTGGTGTATAAGGATTCCATCTCAGATCGCTAAGTATCCAGCCATTTTTATAGAGTCCCACTCCTGATGGCCAGCTCGAAACTAGTTGGGTCATCATCTCATGATGCAATCCTCACACCCACTGTCATAGAGAAACAGAAGTATCTCTCAGGTGGATGAGAAACCCTACTAGATCGGCGGAGAGGCTGAGGTTCGTTGGTAGCTATTGAATCCTTCAGTTCTACCAAATCATCTGCTGCAGCTTGTATAGCTGGAACCTTTCCAGTTCTACATAACAGGCCTTGCCTCGAGCTTGTCCGGATCTTGCTTTTAGACATAGGCCGGACAACCCCAAATGTTAACAAACTTAAGATATGGACTCTTCCCTTTCCATATCACATATGAAGTGGTAGACAACTGATTTGATTGGAACCCTATTCAATAGGTATGCAGCTTCTCAAGCGCATAACTCCCAAAAAGAAAATAGGAAACTCAGTAGTACTCATCATAGAGCACACCATATCACATAGGGTGCTATTGCTCCGCCCCGATTTACCATTGTGCTATGGTGTATACGGAGGAGTAATGCTGAGAGAGAATCTCATTCTCCTTTAGAATAGTCCAGGATTTCCGTGCTCAAGTATTCTCCTCCCTGATCTTATCATAGGACATAATACTTATACCCGTTTTGGTTCTCTACTTCTAACTTATATTCTGTGAATATCTCAAAAGGTTCGGACTTGTGTTTCAACAGGAACATATGTCTGAATCTTAAGAGATTATAAGAGAATGTAATGAACTACAAAGGACCGGTCTTGGTATGTATAGACAGGGGACCTTCATATATCAGTATGTATCAATCCCAAGAGTTCACTAACTCTTTCTCTGTTTCCAGTAAACAGAGCTATGGTCATCTTATCTCTGTGACATGACTGGCAAGTTTCTTAAGATGTAAATTCAAACTGATTTAAATATGCATCTATGTGCAACTTACCTAGTCGGGTTGCATTGATATGACCTAGTCTACAATACCTCAAGAAGGATCCGTTCATTTCTGAACTCTTCCTCTTGTGTGTGTTCCGTATACTAAGAACTATAGTTTGATTTAGAACATCAATACTTTTAGATAACGTGCCTGAACCGATCAACTTTTGATATAGGAAATGTTCAAAACATTATCCAACAATACAAAATTATATTATTCTTTACTAATAAAGAGACTGATATGATTTTGTATATCAGGTTCGGTATCTAATAACATTCGTTTAGAATCAATGTATTCTAGTAATACAGGGTGACAGTGACCAACAGACTTGGCTGCAACACTTGCCCCGTTTTCTGTTTCATGAAACTTATCACCCGTACTCAGTTCTCTACCTTTCTGTAGCCCATGTAACAAATTACATATATGGGATCCTGATCCGGTATCAAATACCCTGGATGCAGAGAATACTGAGAAACAGTTCTTTATTATGAACACACCCGAAGTAAATGCATCATATGCACTTTCTTCGTTTGGGCGGCATAGGAATTCTGGTATTCCCCTATTTCCTGCTCTGTCTTATAAAAATTATAAGTTGGAGCGGGACCAACGTTCCCCAGCTCAGTATAACAAGCGGGTTCGGTCAAAATATCCGTTTTTTTATCTTGATTAAGGCGTGATATGGTCGCTACCTGGAGAGAGAGAGAGAAGAAAACACTCAGCGTATGCTCTTGCAAGATCAGATTGGTTATTATTTTATCTAATCAGGATGGCTCCCACTGTTTTTATCAAATTTTCCTTCAAACCCTAAAAGGAAAGACTAGCCGGGATTAATTACACGCTACAAGTTCACCAATCTTTCAGCCAGGCCAGTGTCGGTACTTTGAGGGAGGTCCCCCGTGCTTTCGCACGAACCTAATTAATGTAAACCTCGTTTTCCCAGAGGCGTAACCCCGTTGACACCTTTCTAGACACCTACTTGATCGGCTAATTGTAATGTGTAAAACTCTCCCAGGAGTAACAATTACTCGCAGCGGGTATCGGGATCCAAATATCTCATAGAAGGTATGCAATCTCATTGCAAATTTCAACACTTGAAATTCCCGATAATATTTTGCCCCTAACGTGCTATGACCTTGACGAAAGCCACCAAACCATAGCCCGCTAGTCAAGTTCAACCCGTCATTTCTTGATTGAATTAAACCTACCCGCACGACCCTTGATGAAAGACAACAAAGCCGTACGACTACCCTAATCCAATCGCATCATATGCAGCAGATAAGCAGCATATAGCTACCGCACACTGCACCTTGACGAAAGCCAACAAATGTAGCACGAATACTATATACAACTTATCTGAAATGACGGAGGGCTAGACAGGTTTTTCTGAAAACCTATTGCGTAATGAACTTGATATCGTTGTAGAATCAAATGATTTTAAAATGGAGTGTTTTTGAGGCTATTCTAGTTTTGCTAAAGGGGTCACTCCCGGTGAAGGGATCGTCGGCCCTTTCCTTGTCGAATGAGGTGCGGGATATATCATATATATCACTCTGCAAAGCAGAAACTATAGAGGCAATCAAAAGACAAACCGAGGGTTGTAGCATCTGCCAGTTATTGCTAAAGGAGTCACTCCCGGTGAAGGGATCTCGGTCCTTTCCTTATCGAATAAGGTGCAGGATGTTCTACAAGGAACACCGCGATGCAAAGCAAGAACTGTAGCTACCTGTTTCTGAAAATTCGATTCCACAACATCTTAGGTTTCTTTTATTTCATTAATCACATTAATGAAGTCCCATCATTTAAGCACCTAAACATCACAGATAAATACGACGTACACTTATGCCATCCGCATTCGCCTCGATGTCCACTCGTGCACCGTTAGGTTAGGTAACTAACGACAGAGCGGGGCAGGGCTAGCGCGGGTGTAAAACATAAGTAACGTCTATATAATATATCGTATATACTATATATAGTATCCATCACAACATATCAAATGATCACATCACAGATATCGCAGCAGAAGAAACTTATATGAAATATTGGATATACTAGGACGTCCGTGTTTTCAATACGAGCCAGTACAAAACATGGATTCCACGGTCGCGATGAATAGCCAAACCCACATCCCTAGACCCCTACGAGAGCGGCAAGCAACCCTACCAATTCTAGAGTTAGGAGACCCGGACTCGACTCTTCGAGATGGTCTCCCACTGGACCCTAGAACCCGGCTACTTGTGCTCCCCTCCTTGGGTCTATCCTAGTGCGGAAAAGTAAATAATATACAAAAGGTGACATCTTCCGCAACCTGGATGTGCCCCAATAAAAGAATATTACATACAAGGTTTTTACATGAATGAAAATGAAAAACACTCATCTCACATAAAAACCCCCCGGCTATTCAAACACGACGATCCAATATAACATATCCAGCAACACATAACATCACATGTCATCAACGTAAGTAAACATGCGTATCTCAATTGTCGTTGACATATAGCAACGAAACCGGCGAAATCACATATTACACTTACGGTCGCAGAAAAGAAAGTGTAAAACTACAACAGTTGGAATCCGCAACCTGCATAGACATCGCATGCCTAACCAAATGAATTCCTTAGACATCGCATGCCTAACAATTATAAACCCCGCATTTTAATCTCATTATCGAAAACACTTTTCAATATCAAGTCGGGCAATTCAACAAGTTTCCCGGCATTTTGATCGAATGCTCGTCGCAAACTTTAGTAGGCGGCCGCACCCCCGATGCCGTTGACGAAATGCACCAAGGCGGAACACCACTGCCGCGAGCACCCGAACGGATGCTTTCGGCGACGGGGTTCTCCTACAGTCACTTGGTCGGGGCTAAGGGGTGTAGCTGTCTATTAAGTTTATCCGGCGAGTATCCGCGTACGCTACGTGATTGCGACGGACTTTTGATCACATCAAAATTCCGTGGCAACCGATCAAGTGAGACTAAAGTGCTATGTTTATAACATTCAAATCAGTTATCTCATAACTATTTGTGGATTCCAAATATTGTATCACATTCCAGATAAATAGAAAATGTTAAACTTTCCGATCGAACAATCAAACACCCAAGTTTTCTCGAAACAACTCAACACATGAAATAAGTTTAAAAACATCCACTTCATGCCTCAGTACCAACGGTCCAGCCGTAGAAGGGTCAAGCCAACGCCTCACATGTGGCACGCCGTACTGCCCCAAACCCTAAGGTTCAAAGGGCAGTTCAAGACGGTCACATAATCGAGTTAAGGTTTGTTGTCTTCTAGAGGGTCCATCGAGTTACTTTCACTACTTAGAACGTCTTTAAACCACGGAAAAATCCAACATTTGGAAATTTTCCGACAGGGGAAAGAGTGGGTATTTATATCCAGTCGAACTTTTTAACATATTCTAAAATTACCCGGAAAAACACATAGACAAAATTAGACAATCCGATCGAATTTACGAACTCCTAATACAACCCAGAAAACTCAACTCTTGAGTAAATATTAAAAATCCCCATAAAATACAGCACCTCTAGAAACAAATTACTGTGCAAACCACGTGGCCTAACTCACCAGTATGGCCGCGGAACCGCCGCACAAGCAGGGGTGGGGCCGCGGTTCCGCGGCGCTTTGATCGAGTTAGGGTCACGTGATGCACAGTAACTCATACAATTCCCTGCTGAATTTTTTGGATATTTTTAATTTGGAAAAATCCACAGTTTTAAAAATTGGACAGAGAGGGGTACGAATTAGGGTTTCGTGTTTCGATCGGATTTCTAACATCGTCTACAGTTCACCTAAAGCTCTAGCTAAGCTCTGATACCACTGTAGGGTTCCTAGGCATACTCAAGAGGTTCCACAAGGCATCAACCATGCTAAAATCAAATTTTCTATGTGCCGAGAAACCCTAATGCGATCGTCAACTAGAGCATAGGCGAAACTACAAGCTACTAAAGTGCTTTAGTGCTAAGTGAAAGGGGCTACAACCTTTGTAGATCTGGTCCTCCACTTCCTTAGCTCCGTGATGACGTCCCTCCGCTGCGATCATCGGATCCCGGACTCTAGCGATGGTTTCGTCGAAGAAATGATCGGGCTAGGTCGTTGACTTCGTTGCCGAAGATGATCTACGTCGAGGCAACTCAAGATCAAGCTCCATCTTCACTAGCTCATGAAACTTGTGAAGAAAACACCCTTTACAACATGGCAAGTGGTAGAGGATGAAGAAATAGGAAGTGGGTCCACTTTGGATTTGGATTTCTCATTTGGATTCATCACTTGAAAATTTCTAGCAAAGGTTTTTTTTCTTCATCAAGAAGAAGAAGAAGAAGAAAGAAAAGAAAATGAATTATCTAATTAGAAAATTCAAGTGACCCTTATCATAATGCAACCATGGGTGAGTTAACAAGTGTAGAGAATAAACTAGGGTTTAGGCAAATGGTTAGGTTAAGCAAAAGAAACAAAATGGTTGAACTTTTCAAAGCTTCATGAAGCTTCAAAGAAAATCCAAAGTTAGCCACCATATTATTTCTTGCTAAAATGAATAAATAAATAAATGAATAAATAAATTAAAACCCTAACCATTTACCTAAACATGGTTCAAAGCATACACACACCGAAGTTTGCATGTATCATCAAACATGATACAATCTAGTGTACAAAAATATATCACATATACTACTTGTGCACATAAAGTGAGAAAATCCATCTTAAGTGAACAAATACTAGTTAATGTAAAGTAATATATCAAATATATAATTATACATCAAATCATTAAATCAACACTTGATTTAATGATCCGGTCATATCGCATATAACCGACTAATATCAAGTGTATCAATGTATCGAATCAACACTTGATCCGGTAACTCGGCTATATCATATATAACCGTCCAATGATACAAATCGCGAGAATAGAATACAGTATCACTTACTGGTATTATTCTCGGTCCCGCACATATCTCATATGTGCTCCTATTTCGTTTCGCTTGAGCCAGGAAACCTCTGTGTAGGACTCTAAAGACTCGTCAATACGCCGGCAGCAGGTGATGATCATATCAAACACCCACAAGCCGCAAGCGGTCTGCTAAACATAACGGCCATCCGGGTATTGAGCGATCAGAAGATCAACGAGCAAGCCCGCTCACACTCCTGTGAATCCAACCAGTAACACTTACCGTACAGTCCGGTCTGTTCGTCTGATATGTCGCATATCTCGCCTAGGGGTGGTAAATGTCAGACCCCAGTTGCTCGATAAGTCATGTCGATATGAGGTCTATAACAGTTCGAGAAACTACTGGTAACACTTACCAGTAAATCTCAGCAACCCTGGCCAGGGATTTCCGGTTATAGCCAAACGAACACAGTGCAACATCAACTCCCTATACCGGGAGAGACGAATCCCTTCCTATCGCTCATTACCTCCATGCGATTCGGGACTGTACCCAAAAACCACCGTTTTGCACGCCCTCTTGGACGTGGTAAGGTGGAAATCAAAGCACAGTAGGAATCACACAAGACTCTATGACGATCTCGGGTCTACAGACTAACCTGTACCAGTGTCACCTGAGAACTGCCATCTGACGTAAGGTATAATACCATCTGGGAGTTCTCGGCGAGTCCGTCCAGTGTACCCAGTCTCCACTGAGCACCCGTATATCATCTCTGATGTCAAACACCAATGGATATGGGATCATCCATCGCCCATCTGTATGGGTCGAGAAGGTATACGCTAGTCTACTCTGGTATATCGATGCCCCGTCTCGATACAACCACGACTAGGGACCTTGAAGGATGTACTTATGGACTACCATGTCCCCACTAGTATGATCCGCATCATAGTTCAGGTAGTCAAGTATACATCCTAAGGGCTTTACCCACAAGTAACAGAGAGACAATCAGTGTACATGTTAAGATAAAGAGCAACCAGATAGCATACTATCATGTCGAGCAAGAAAGTCCTCCCTATATATGTTCCAGCATCCACTACAATATACATCCTATGTACAGTAATGGCCTCTAGGGCATACATATAACTAACAGTATTAACATTCAGAAGTTTGGACTCAAGAGTATGGACTATCTTCCAGACTCATTTTTATCCGTTGACTAGTAATTTCTTTATCTTACTAACCCTTGGGACAACAACTCATGACTACGTATTACTATTTTCGTTCTAAAATATCTAATTTTCTTGCATTTCTTAAGTCTTTTCCTCTCTTTCATATGTATTTTTCACTTTTTCACTTTTATTTTCAAAATCTTCTAGTTTTTTCTTTCTTTCTTTTATATAAAAATTAGTATAAAATGATACATGAATAAATACAAACCTCCCCCGAAACCTATTTGCAGCAGTGTCCCCACTGATGCTGTTGTTCGAGTCCAAAAACCTGAAGACTTGGGTGGAGAATGATAGGATCAATAGTTAGTCAAATGGAATGCCTCCCCCAAATTTGTTCTTAGCACACACACATTTTTTTATGGAACTACTAATATACACATCTCCATTCTTAGTTGAAACAGTGTTGCCACTGTTTATGGCTGGAAAATCGAAGTATGGAGGAAAGGCGGAGGAAAGTTAGTCGGGATAAAGCGGCTCCTGCAAGAACAGGAGCACCTCCGATGGGTCAGTGGAAAGGTACGGTTTTAATCTATGCCTATTTCTTTTGAAAAGGGAACCATATTTAGGATTTTCTACATCCACTGCACCATGCGGGTATAAATACTGCACCACAAAAGATCCTATCCAACGAGATCTCAGTTTACCCGGATGAAGATGGAGACGGGTATCGTAAAGAAGGACTTGTTGTCCCGGTGTGAATGTCTTTCGCAAAAGGTGTTTGTCATGAAACACCTTTGTCCTGTTCTTTACTATAACCGCGTTATCATAGGCTTCATCACGGAGCTCGTTCAGCTCATTTAGTTGCAGATTCTGATAGCTTCCCGCTTGGTCAAGATCGAAGTTAAGCTCTTTAATTGCCCATAGCCCTATGTTTG
Source organism: Agapanthus africanus (assembly GCA_030015575.1). Taxonomy (NCBI): domain Eukaryota; kingdom Viridiplantae; phylum Streptophyta; class Magnoliopsida; order Asparagales; family Amaryllidaceae; genus Agapanthus; species Agapanthus africanus. The sequence continues at coordinate 296,004,487 of CM057342.1, forward strand.
ATCTCGACAGGGAGGTGGCAAGCCTTCCCAAACACAAGACGATAAGGAGACCTGCCAAGATCGGTCTTATTTACACCGGTTTAAGTTTCGTTTACAGATATGTGTGAAAGTAGGCTCATTCATATACGCACATGTACACATGTGGGTTGCAACAATACAATCAGAGGAAAAACATGTGTTATAAGGGAAGCACTCGGTTGTCAACAATAAAAGGAAAGCATTTAAATAAACAATTTATTCTACAGGAAATAGATCACCAAACACGGGATCAAAAGTGCGAGAGTTTACAAAACTATGAATAAAATTTTCTAAAGTCGTCTCCGCCTTCTCCACTATGATAAAGCGGCGATCTTTGCAAGGAGTCACTCCCCATCGGTTAGCGCCGTGCCCATCGGCAAAGGCAGACATGATGGCCCGTTGAGCCCGTATCTGGCTTAACAACTGAATAGAGCGATCCCTCAGAGGTGTGGTAATCAAAAGTGCTTCATGAAAGGACTCGATCTTGTCCTCCGCTGCGTCAAGCATCGCCGGAGTCATCTTCGCTGGATGAGGGGGAATGTCATCGAGCACAAACAGGAGGATTATCCGGAGCCAAATGGAGCCGATGGGGAGAGGAGATTCTCTATGAATTAAGAGCTCGTGTAGCACCGTATCACATTGGTCATCCGTATAAGCAGGATTCACCAAGCGTGCAATAAAAATGAACAATTTCCTCAATAGGCACCTCCCATGGCTGCCGATGAGCATGTGGACGATTACAAGCCATGACTCTCCTCTGTTAAAATGATTCTCGAAAAGTGAGAGAGAAGAGGAGCTTTGTTTCAGATTATAAGGGGATGCATTTAACTCTCGGCACAGAAAATTTTGTGCATGGTAGAACTATTTCCAAGCTCTGACGAAAGAAGGCATTGGAAAAAAAAGTTTGACTTGGGAAAAGTAGAGAAAGAAGGAGAAAAGAAACCTTCATTAATTAGGCAGCGCCTCATGTGCTCCTCACGCGGGCGCCTATGTGCAAAGCACATAAAGAAATTAAAATCTTAATTGGCGCCCACGTACACAACACGTGAGCGCCGGCACCTAGATAGAATTAAATTCTACTCTCTGTTAAACAGAGACGTTGGATCTTTGATTGAACGGAGATGATAAATCATCAGAAATACAAAATTAAATTCTGTCAGGAGAAAACATTCCCCAAATTAAATTATAGAATAAAATTCTATTTGCTCAATCTTTCTAAACAATAAAAATTGCCCTCTGTAAAACAGAGAGCTGGTGGATTAAAAATCTAATGGTGATTTAAAAAAATCACCATTTTACAGAATAAATTCTGTGTAAGGGAAAATATTTCCCCAATCTTGTTCTGTAAAATAGAAAGTCTTGGATCAAAAATCCAATGGTGGGTAAAAATCCCCAAATCAATTAGGATCTCTTAATGAGAGATTTCTTCAACTAATCAACAAACTTGCCTCTACTATATAAAGGACCTAAGACTTCAAGTATAAAAAGGAAGAACCCCCCATAAGCTTCTAAAAACAAAGCAGAAAGCTTCAAAAAGGAACAAAGAAGAGGATCTCCCTTGTCAGAAAAAAAACCTCTAGGTAAATAAAAAGAAGAGAGATCAAAGTATCTCATTTTCCTTTTGAAGGGTTTAACCCTTTTAAAAGAACTTAGTTCTTTCTCCGGATCTGAGATCCACAAGACAAGTCTCTCAGAAGTTGAGAATTTAATTCTCATCAGGAAGAACTTGATCTTGAGAATCAAATATTCAGAAAAGAGTTAGGAAATCGAATTCCTCAAAACAAAGCATATAAGGAAAAACCTAGCGCCCAGCGCCTCACGTGTCCCTCATGTGGGCGCCACAGAAGAAAGAGCTCTTAGCACTCATCGGGTAGTGCCTAGTGCCCAGCGCCTCATGTGTCCTTTACGTAGGCGCTATAGAACAAAAGAGCGCTTAGCACTCATTGGGCAGCGCCTGGCGCTTAGCGTCTCACGCGCTCCCCACATGGACGCCATAAAGAGCGCCTAGCACTCCATATAACGACAAAAGGAGTAAAGTATTTTACACTTATTGGGTAATTCCCCATGACTGAAAGCTTCACATGATCATATGTAGGGCGTTAGAACTTATATAAGTGCTCAACACTGCTTGCATAAAACGGGGACTGATTAAACAGAGCCCAAGTAAGTGCTTAGCACTTTTTCAATAAAAAAAGAGACTATTGAGCAGATTAAGCCCAAATTGGTTAGGTCCTTTGAGGATAGAGCCTCTTTGATTCAAATCAACTGAGCCCATATGCTCATGATTCCCCAAATTGATCTTAGTCTCAAACATGACTAATGATCTTCCAACTGATGATATCCAAAACGATATTCATCCCACATCCTCCCGAAGAAAGCTTAGTCTCAAAATACGACTAATGATTTCTGGGTTTGCTACTAGTTCCTTTTTCCCTCAAATACGGGAATTGGTTCAAGGGTACATCTCTCTACACCTCTGATACATGTCGTCATAATTCCTCAACATCTTCAGAGAGGTGGCGGGTCCCAACAACCAACGGCTTTTTGGTGCACCTCCAAACTGATGTGCACACCTCAAATCAGACCGCACCCCAAACTGGGTGCATCCCAAATCATCGTTGTTCATCCCGTCACGTAACAAATACACATGCGCGTAAGATGCCTTAAACTAATATTCTCCTCCAAAATGGCGACAATGGACCGAAATGTCCCTAAACTAAGACAACAGAGCCCAAATGCTCTCTTGATTGGATCTGAAACAAAAATGATCCTAACATCTTGTTAAGTAGATCTTAGTCTCAAATTGGTATAACGTATCCTTAACAGAAAACCAACCAAAACCTAACTACTCACATATATTTAAGTTGATCTTAATTTCGAACCAGATTAACGATCCTTAAATCAAACCAAGCCCAAATCTAAAATATACGGATTTGGACTAATTCGCGCCCTACGGGCGACGGCATAAATTCGTCTCCGTATACAATCTACGGGCAACTTAAACAAACAAAAACACACACGACACGAAGTGAACTTCCAGAGCAGGAGGAAGTGGTTATCGCAATACGGTAACGTAATTAACTGTAGGGGCTTGCGCCTGCAGGGAAGAGTGTCCCCACAATTACAAACCCCTCACAAACGAGGGAGAATCTGACGAAGCCCGCTACAACGGCCGCATCCATCCAAACCTTCGATATACTATGCCATAAATTAACCTGGTATCTTCGGAGAGGTGGACGGATAAATCCAAATAGCATTTGCCCCCAAAATTCATGCCAGATGTCCTAACGTTCCGGTCGCGTCTTTCGGCGGTGAACAGTTCTTATATGCAGTACAAAATGCCCAAAGAGCACCAGTCAGTTTAGAGGACCAATATATATGGTTCTTAAAAACTGTTTTCTCCAAAATTTGCTTGATAAGTCGATTGGAGACCTCGGCTTGCCCGCTCGTTTAGGGATGATAGAGCATAAAAAGCTTTTGGTTGATTGAATATTTCTGCATCTAAATCTCGAAAGACCGATTGCAGAAATGCGTCCCATTGTCTCTAAAGATCGCACGAATGTGCCCGAACTGAGAAAAGATAGTTTCTTTAAGGAACTTAACGACAACCTTGTTGTCATTAGTACGGCTCGGTATTGATTCAACCCATTTAGAGACATAATCATTCGCTAAGAGAATATATAAGTTCGCAAAAGAGTTGGGAAATGAGCCCATGAAATTAATTCCCCACACATCAAATATCTCCACAACCAAGATAGGTTGGAGCGGCATCTCGTTCTTTCGTGAAATCCGGCTCATGTGCTGACACCGTGAACAAGTTTTGCAATAATCATGTGCATATTTGAATAACGTTGGCCATTAAAACTTGCATTGCAAAACTTTTTCCGCAGATTTTCTTGGGTCAAAGTGATCGCCATATGCTTGATTATGGCAGAAGGAAAATACACTCCTGAACTCATTATTAGGGACACACCGGCGAATGATCTGATCGAGAAAATACTTGAACAAACAAGGTTCGTCCAAGTAAAAGTGTTTTACCTGGAATAAAAATCTGTGATTGTCTTGATTTGACCATTCGCTGGGTAGAAGTCCTGTTGCTAAATAGTTCACAATATCAGCGAACCAAGGTTCTCAAGATAAGGTCAAGAGATGTTCGTCCGGAAAAGAGTCGTTTATTAGTATGGTCAACGTTGGTGAAGAAGGAAGTCATGAAATATGGTCGGTTATGACGTTTTCATATCTATTTTTGTCTCTTATGACAAGGTCAAATTCTTGCAAGAAGAGAATCCAACATATTAGCATGGATTTAGCATCTTTCTTTGCGAAAAGATACCTTAAGGAGGAATGATCGATATAAACTACGACCGGTGAGCCAATTAGGTAGGGCTTAAATTTTTCTAATGTAAAGACAACTGCCAAGAGTTCTTTCTCGGTGGTTGTATAGTTCATTTGGGCATCGTTCAAGGTCCTACTTGCATAATAAATTACATGCGGTATCTTATCGATGTGCTGTCCTAAGACTGTACCGATAGCAAAATCGGATGCATCACATATAAGCTCAAAAGAGGTGATTCCAGTCTAGAGATGATAGAACAAGGGCGGTAGTGAGGGAACGTTTAAGCAATTCAAAAGCAGCCAATCAATTCGAGTCGAAGTAAAAAGTTGTATTCTTGGCTAAAAGAAGAGTTAAGGGTCTAGCAATCATGCTAAAGTTCTTGATGTACCGTCTATAAAAACTGGCATGGCCAAGAAAGGATCGTATATCTTTGATGCATTTAGGAGGAGAAAGGTTGGAAATGACATCTATTTTAGCTTTGTCAACCTCAATACCATTTTGTATGATGGTATTCCCGAAGACAAAACATTCTTGAACCATGAAATGATATTTTTCCTAATTCAAAGTTAGATTCTTGTCTTTACAGCGGGTAAGAACAGCGTCAAGATGACGTAAGTATTCTTTGAAGAAATCCCCAAAGATGGAGAAATCGTCCATGAATATTTCCAGAAAATTGTCGACCATGTCAGAGAATATCCCCATCATATACCGCTGAAATGTAGCTGAAGCATTGCATAACCCAAAGAGAACGTGTCTATAAGCGAATGTGTCGAAAGGGCAAGTAAAAGTTGTCTTATCTTGATCCTTATCGGCGATGAGAATCTAATTGTAGCCTGAGTAACCATCCGAGAAACAGTAGAACTCATGCCCAGCTAAGTCTTCCAACATCTGGTCAATGAAGGGTAAAGGGAAGTGATCTTTTCTCATCGCGGCACTTAGTTTTCTATAATCAATACGTACCTGCCACCCGGTTTGGGTGCGAGTTGGAATCAAATCAATTGCCTCATTAGTTATGACCATGATGCCAGACTTTTAGGGACAACGTGAATAACACTCACTTACTGGCTATCAGATATTAGGTAAATTATACCACTATCTAAGTATTTGATGATTTCCTTCTTCACCACCTCTTTCATGATGGGATTCAACTGTCTTTGTGGGTCACGGGCTAGTTTGGACTCATCCATCATATGCATATGATGTTCAACAATCAAGGGTCTAATCCCTTTGATGTCTGCCATTGTCCAACCGAAAGCTTGCCGATTTGATTTCAAGACAGATGGAAGGGCTTTCTCTTTCTCTAAGGCTAGAGAAATTAAGATGATGATGGTCAAAGACTCATTCTCACCTAAATATGCATACTTAAGATGAGACGACAGCGACTTGAGTTCAAGTGTCGGCAGAGAGATGATAGAAGGTAGGGTAAAGGATCGATGCTCGAACTCAACGGACTCCATGAGAGGTTTATAGCCAGCGTAAGAGTCTGACTTGGATACCTCAACTAACTCGTCCGAAAATTCAAAGGATTCGAACTTGGGGGGTGACTCGTTGACAGAAGTGTCCTATGAATCAAGATCATCAACGAAAGTGAACCCTTCGTATTCCTTATTCATGTAAGAAGCGGTGAGATCAAACAATAACACACTAGTGGCGTCGAGATCATTGTTGTAGAACAAAAACTTCTTAAACTCATAACTGTCAGGAGCTATCTCGTGGACGTAACATATATCTATCATATGAGCAGAAGGTTGACTTTCTACTATGAAAATTTTAAGTTCAATTGTCATCTTTCCAAAGGATAGGTTTATGGAACCGTTACGACAATTGATTACCGCATTTGAGGTTGTGAGAAATAGTTGACCAAGAATCACCGGGATTTGGTTCCGTGGATTCGCCACAGGCTGTGTATCTAAAACTATAAAGTCCACAGGGAATATAAATTCCCCGACTTTAATCAACACGTACTCTAGCTCACTCCTAGGGTGGGTAATAGATCGATTGGCCAATTGAAGAATATAGTGGGTGGGTTTCAACTCTCCTATGCCTAATTGCTCATAAACAGAATAAGAGAGCAATTTAACACTAGCACCAAGATCGAGAAGAGCGCGATTGATATTTTTACCCCTAATAGTTACAGAAATTGTAGGACAACCGGGGTCCTTATGTTTCTTAGGTAAATTTTGGGTAAGAGCAATACTCACATTACTCGTTAAGAAAACTTTTTGTAACACCCTAGTACGTTTATACAGTATAACTTGGTATTTTAAATCTTGTTTTATAATTCTTTTATTTCATCTTTTGTGTTGCGAATGATTCGAATAATACTAGTCGTTATCTGACCCGACCCGCATGTTTAGAACCCAAGAAGGTGCAAGGTTATGTCTGAGATTTGCCAGTAAAGTGTATCCATGTGAATCTAGCATAATACCTATATTATATATTTAGATCTTTATATATATATATATATTGATATATCACAAGTTATGAACAAAAGAATATCTTGCTACCTAATTTTGCATGGCATATCACCTCATATCTTATTTTCGCTCTTATCTATCATGGTCAAATCCTAAAATATAGACAACAAAATATTTAGTAAATTTTTATGTATATTTATTTAAATTTTATTTTGGGGGATATATATTTAATATTAGATTATCGCATTATGGTCAAAATCTTTATGTAGGTATTTTATTCTTAAAACTATATTTTTTGACTAGATTCGGATAATATTTGGAGTGATATGATATACTATAAAATCTTACATAATATATATAATATATTCTTTAATATTTATACATTCTCTATATATAACTATATAACTGTTTATATATTTTATATATTATTATTTTTTAAATAATCTCTCTCTCTCCCCCTCCGTCTCTCTCTCTCTTTTCTTTTTCCAAGTTTGAAACTCGATTTCATCTCGTCGCCAGCGAACCTCGACTCGTCGTCGTCACCTTTAACCCAAATAACAGCCTATGAGAATTTCACAGAGCGTCAGCAAACATCCCCGGAGTATTACACAGTCGCTTGTAGCTAAACTCATGAATACGTTGTGTTTCCGAACATCGCCGTCGTGCGAAATCTGTATTTCGTCATGAGTTTATCAATCGAGGCATGTTCCTAAACTTGCAACATGCTATTTTACTTATACCAATTTTGATACAATTATTTAAAGTGTACGCATTATATTGTTTAGCAAGTAATATCATTTTATAATATTATAGCATTAATCCATATCTTAAAAATAACAAGTCTATCTGGTTGTGATTAGCATGTATTTTGCGTGTCGTTTAAAAGTTTGAAATAAACGCAATCAAAACGGTGTCGTGTGTAGCGAGCCGAGATGAGTACGGGTCGTCCGCAGGGAGATGGTATGTTTTTATGCTTGTTTTAACGAGTTAAGTCCGTAACTTGAGTTGTTTTTATTCTATGTGTCGAAAATATGATATGTTCTAGAAAAAGACTTGTAAGGAGTAGTCTTAGATTAGCTTGAGTTAGGATATTGTTTGCCGTTTCTTTATAGACCTAACTTTATATTGATACTAAGGTAATCGGCAACAACGTGGATTAAGGAACTTGAAGGACGGTATTTGCGATTGTGCGCTAAATCCGTATTTCTTGTCTCTTGTCCTTCCCTTCTTGTCTCTTGGCCTTAGCCTTCGGCAAACCACTCGTAACCGGTCACGATTAGGAGTCACCGCTATCGTGGTAGGATAAGGTGCCTAACGTAGCGGATTACGAATCGTTTGGTCGAAGTTTCAATTACAAGTTAAGGATTTTTAAGGATTTTAGCAAACACTTATGCTAACAAAAACAAACCATATTCTACCCTTACAAAGTTAAACAATTGCCCACACATATTTACAAGAATCAAATAAAACATAATAAGAGAAAGGCATATAGTAAAAATTGCAAAAAAAAAAAGTAAAGCAAAGGTTTAAGAACTAAGAACCGATATATCCGATATGCAACTCATCAAGTGTCCTTAAGTCCAAATCTCAATATGAAATCAAAATATCCAATTTTAAATTTGCAAGCTCACTTAAGAGGAAGTAAGATCAAAGAAAAGCAAAGAATTTCACTAGATCATAATTTTAGGAAGCACATGACATGAAATGAGCAAAAGAGAACTTTTTATTGATTGATAATGAAGATACCAGCTAATTTGAATTCAAGAACCTAAACCTTGTAAGTTCAGTGAAGAAGTTACAAGGTCAAGATAGAGGGTAAGAACTCAAGAGTACAAAAGAAAATACAAGTTAACATCTACAAAATGAAAAACTTGTTCTAAACTAAAAACATGGACCTTTTAGCCTCTCTTCTGGTGTGTATTTATAGGTGCAACGAACCGAAAGCCCTTCTTAAATGCATCTCCATAAAATAAACAAAAAATAAAATAAGGGTGATGTGACAATTTTAATTGACCAGAAGAAAAATGAAGAATTTTGGAGCTAGATGGGCCAGCGGTAGCGGGCTTTTTAAGGAAACCGGCGGTTTTCTCTTAAGCTTTGGGGCCCATCTTTTTGTGATGATCTTATAGCCTCTTCATGATCTCTTTAGTATTGTTTGATTCTTTTATCTAAGCTTGGTTTTCAGTCTGTAGATTTGGAGGGAAAAATGTGACTTTAAATCACATCACACCTTTTTACTTCACTCATTACACACCCACTTACTTAAGTCATGATTCTTGTGTGCCCACTTGTGCTAAGCTGTCCCCACCATGGTTCATGCATCAAAAGATTTGTGTTCACACTTGTATCTTGTTTGTATCATGTTGGACCATTCTTGAATAAAGATGTGTATACTTTGATTTGTTTTTTGCAAACTCATGAATATTGATCGGTTTTCTGTTCTAGTTGCAGTGTCGACTCACAAATGTCGTATCCGTGCATTTTGAGTGTGTTTCCAGTGTTTTTACACGAATACCTGTAATTTGTATTTATTGAGCAGACACGGATTAATAGTATCGATATATCATAAAAATGATAATGAATGAGCGGAATTGATATGCAGTTTTTCGTGATGAACAAATACCTCCAAACTTATCTTTTGCTCGTCCCGAGCAAAACAAAATCCTAACCTTATTTTCGCAGGGAACACGATTGCACTGAGCTTGTGCAACAAGCCGTTAAACCTTTACGTGTCCCTAATAGGAGGAGTGTTGTCTCCTGAGGGGTTTCAGTGGATTACACCCACAAAATCCTGTTAAGCTAGCTTTGCGAAATAACTGTCAATTCTAATCCTAAGGTTTATCAAAGCTAGAACTTCTATTATCCTAAGTTTAGAAATATAGAACCCTTGTTTTTCACAGCTCACTTCTTATCCAACTTAAGATTCTATACGTATTTTAACGTGTAGTGCAATATCATCGTTATGTTTCGAAAAGTTCGATTTAAAGTGAACATGTCACAAAAAGAAAGACCGGATTAAAACTTCAAAAGGATCATACCAGTTTACAAAGAGTTAAGTTTTTCTCAAGTTTCGTTTTCCAGCTAGGTTTCAAATTCTGAATTTCTATCAGTTTTAACAGAAAACTTGGTCTTATACTTTACTCCACCTTTTACATGTTTTCGTTTCATACACACCTTCGTGAACGTGCAATAGTCTTGATAAATAAAACCTTCATATCTCCGTTTGAAAATATTTTTATAAAATTTGTCTTTTATCAAGATTATTCTCACACAAAGGACCGTTAGGAATTTTAACTCGGAGATAATACTTGCTTGACTTTGTTTTATATTGGACTTTCCAGGCTTCTTAGCCAGGTTTGGGCCAATGCACCCAAACTGGTTGGTTTTAGGACATTAGGTGTAAAAACACCCCGGCGGATTTAATTGCCCAAGTTACCTAGGTCCTAAAACAAAAAGACTCATTTTGGCGTGAGAATTATGACAATTCAATGTGAATGGAGATATGGCCAGTTGTTCAATTCTTTTTTCAAGATATAAGACGTGTTTTGTGTAGGTAAGGTGTGTAATCACTCCAATTATGTTTAAAATGGGTTATTTTTCAGCCTTAGTTTTTATTAAAACATCAATAATATCCTTTCATATCCACTTTGCTTTATAAACTCTTCTCGATATTACATATCTTAGAAAAACCAGTTTGATCTTGACGGAGTTCATAAATTTTAAAGGGGTTTTAAGACATATCAAACTTTTCATCTAATTTTTCAAACACACGACACATGTAATGTGATGAAAAAGACGTATGTTAGTTACCATTAAATTCCAAGGAGGGTTATCGTTCGGGTTTTCAATATCTTGACATAAGATTTAGTTATTCCTATCTTATCATATTAATCCGTCGATATTTTGAATTTAAGCTTTTCTACCTACTAACTTAACAACAAAGTTTATATATATATTTTTTGGAAAATTTTCAATTTTTATAGTTTTTCATTTTTTCTAATACAAACAGCAGAATGCAATACAAAAGCAAACATGCAATGCAACTACATACAAAATAAAAGAAAAAATACATGATACGAAATGCTGAAATGCAGGAAATATGCAAATGCAATATTATATGCTTGAAACAAGATAAAACCCCATCTCAAATTCACCCCCAAACTTGAAGTGGATGATGTCCTCATCATCGCTTGGCTTTTCCCTTTCCTTTGCTTTTATTGCTTCCACTTGCCTCTTCTTGGTTTGCTTAAATCTGGCTTAACTGCTGTTTGATTTCTTTGTTCTACCTCATTAGTGTCTTGATACCGTAGACCTCCATCCGGTGCAAATCATAAGGAGCTGTTTGTATATCATCATTCAGGTAGATCTCTGATGATGTCTGCGGTGCTGCATGCTCGATAGGGTCAGAGGGTGACCATATCTGCTGCTCACATCTCATGTTCGTATAACCCTGTGAGATCCTCTCGACCTCGACTGGAACTGTGTCGTACATGGTGATGTAGGCATCTAAGTCCTCCTCCTCCATATAGTAATGGTAGATCTGTGTGATGAAGACTGGAAGTAACAGTTTGTGCCCTGCGACACCCTCCATGATTGTTGTAAACAATATGTTCACAATGCAAAATTGATAATTCTTCGTCATTAGGCAATGGATGAAATGGCCCACAATCGCCGGGAAGGAAGAAACTCGGCCGAGCCCTTTGACATTTCGGTATACACAGCGACAAGCAGTATATATGTTTCGATACATCTGCTGGGCGTTCATCCCAGCATCTCGTAGTTCGTACCTCGATCCAACAATCGTTCGATACTCGGCTAGCTCTAATGGATATTGAAATCCTGGTCGGATGGGGATGTTAGTGACTTTTGAAATTGTTTCTTTTAAGAACACCCTCCTTCTCCCCCGAAAATGAAAACAGACACGATCCTGCAATTGCTCGCCTACTCGCAACGCATTGTAGAATTCATCTACTAATTCTTGAATGGCACACAACCCCTCATCCCCATACAACAGAAATTCCCAACCCATTTGACAAATCGAATCGTAGAAATAACCCCCATATAGCTCATGGGTGAACACATCGACATAATTTTTTTCACAATAAAAGGGAGCCATTACAGTGGGTAATAGAATTTTTCAGGAAAATCTAACAACAGAGGAGTTGCGAGGAAAAAGAATCTTACAGTGAGGAAGAAGGAAATCGTAGATTGTTGTCAATACGGCTGGTGACGAAGGGAAATTTGATGATTCCGCCAGTCGATCTGAGGTGATGGAAGCTAGGTTTTTGTGTTGAGTTGGGGGAGAGGAGAGAAGAGAGAAAATGTTGTTTGATTTTTTAGAATGGGGCTCGGGTTAGTGGTTGAGCTATTATAAGATGACGTTTTTAAAAAAAAACCTTTTTTTCTATAAAACCCCCCTATTTTCTTTTTTCTTTTTGTTTTTTTTCCTTTTCTTTTCTATATACACATTCCTCTCCTTTTTCTCTCTTTCTTTTTTTATTTAAAAACCAAGCATCACTAGACAAGATTGCTCGTCACAAAAAAAGAAATATGGATATGCGCCGGACAAGAATATCCATATATATACAAAAATAGTATATATATACCCCCAAACTTATTTGAAACAGTGTCTCTACTGTTTATGGCTGGATAACCGAAATTTGGTGGTAAACAGAGGAAAATTATACAGGGTAAACCGGCTCCTGCAATATCAGGAGCTCCTCTGATGGTTCTGCGGTAAGGAACAGTTTCAATCTGTGCTCGTTTGGTTTAAAAAATGAACCGTCCTTTGGATTTTCCAAATCCACCGCACCGTGCGGGTATACATATCGCACAATAAAGGGTCCCGTCCAGCGAGATTTGAGCTTACCAGAAAGTAAGTGAAGTCTTGTGTTGTAAAGAAGTACCTGTTGACCAGGCGTGAAAGTTTTGCGTATAAGGTGTTTGTCATGAAACACTTTCGTTCGGTTCTTTATAACAACTGCGTTTTCATAAACCTTATCCCGAAGCTTATTTAGTTCGTTAAGTTGCAGCTTCCGATAGCTTCCCGCATCTTCAAGGTTGAAATTCAGCTCTTTGATCGCCCAAAATGCACGATGCTCGATTTTCACAGGGAGGTGGGAAGTCTTTCCATACACAAGCCGATAGGGAGACATGCCAAGATCAGTCTTGTACGCAGTTTGAAATGCCCAGAAGGCATCGGTTAATTTCAACGACCAATCTTTACGGTTCTTAGAAACCGTTTTCTCTAATATCTGCTTGATTTGCCGAATTGAAACTTCAGTTTGCCCACATGTTTGGGGGTGGTAGGGCGTGGATAGCTTATGATTAATCGAGTATTTCCGCATCATCTCAAAAGACTTATTGCATAAATGTGTCCCATTATCGCTAATGATAGGGAGAGGGTGCCCGAACCGGGAAAAGATGTTTTCTTTCAGTAATCTAACGACAACCTTGTTGTTGTTCGTCCAACTTGGCACTATCTCGATCTATTTGGAGACATAATCAACAACTAAAAGAATGTACAGGTTCCCAAAAGGGTTGGGAAACAGGCCGATGAAATCTATCCCCTATACATCGAATATCTCAACAACCAGGATTGGTTGGAGCGGCATCTCATTTCTCCTGAAAATATGGCCCAAATGTTGGCACGGGGTGCAAGTCTTGCAATAATCATGTGCATCTTTGAAAAGTTTTGGCTAGTAAAACTACACCGCAAGACTTTCTCAGTTGTCTTTCTTGGGTCAAAATGCCCGCTACACGCTTGATCATGACAGAAAAATAACACACTCTTGAACTCGTTTTCCGGAACACACCGGCGGATGATTTGGTCTGGACAATACTTGAACAAGTAGGGTTCGTCCCAGTAAAAGTGTTTTACTTAGGAGAAAAATCTTAGTTTGTCCTGACTCGACCATTCTCTTGGTACAAGTCCAGTTGCTAAATAGTTCACAATATCTGCAAACCAAGGTTTGCAAGGTATCGTCAAGAGTATTTCATCAGGGAAACATCGTTAATTGGGAGAGGAAGCGCCGGCGAAGAAGGAAGTCGTAAAAGATGATCGGCCACTACGTTTTCACATCCTCTTTTGTTCTTAATGACAAGGTCAAACTCTTGAAGTAACAGGATCCAATGTATTAGCCGAAATTTTGCATCCCTTTTTGCAAAAAGATGTTTCAGAAAGGAATGATCAGGGTAGACAATGACTTGGGTGTTGGGTTACGTCAGCGCCCCGGCCATCAATGCGTGGCCAAATGCGGAACAAAAACTTAATTAAATCGGCGCTAACGGAACCCTAATTCCCGGATCGAACCATTAACCCTATACTAGCTATCATAAAGGAGTTTAGAGAGGTTATACCAATCGATTCGTGTCCTTCGGTCTTCAACCTCTGTCCCAAGCTCCTCGCGGCTTCCTTGATCAAGTTTGATCTCCGGTCTCCCCACATCGAAGAAGATCCACGTCGAGTGTTTGTATTACGGGCTCCGACCTCAAAACTAAAGCAACTCGGGAATCTAGTTTGCTAGCCTAAATAGCCAAGATGAAGTATAGAGTGTTTGTGATTACTTTGTCTCAATACACCCTAGGTTTCTTAACACATGAGACATGTAAGGGTAGAGGTGAAAGAAGTTGTCATGGGTGAAGAAAGTGTGAAGCAAAGCAAGTGAAGAAAAATGGCATGAGTTGTGAGATATTTTGTTGTGAGAATTCTATTATCAACAAAAGAAAAACCCACGTCCATAATGTCTCTGCCTTCTTCCAATAATATCTCATTCTCACTATAAAATATCTCACCAAAAAACATTGAACCTCATCATGCCACCATGACTCATCTCAATGAGTCACCACAATGAGTCATACATGTTTTAATGCCAACATTGTTAGTTATATGTATGCCCTAGAGGCCATTACTGTACATAGGATGTATATTGTAGTGGATGCTGGGACATATATAGGGAGGACTTTCTTGCTCGACATGATAGTATGCTATCTGGTTGATCTTTACCTTAACGTGTATACTGTTTGTCTCTCTGTTACATGTTGGTAAAGCCCTTAGGATGTGTGCTTGACTACCTGGACTATGATGCGGATCATACTAGTGGGGACATGGTAGTCCATAAGTACATCCTTCAAAGTCCCTAGTCGTGGGTGTATCGAGACGGGGCATCGATATACCAGAGTAGACTAGCGTATACCTTCTCGACCCATACAGATGGGCGATGGATGATCCCATATCCATTGGTGTTTGACATCAGAGATGATATACGGGTGCTCAGTGGAGACTGGGTACACTGGACGGACTCGCCGAGAACTCCCAGATGGTATTATACCTCACGTCAGATGGCAGTTCTCTGGTGACACTGGTACAGAGTAGTCTGTTGACCCGAGATCGTCATAGAGTCTTGTGTGGTTCCCACTGTGCTTTGATTTCCATCTTACGACGTCCAAGAGGGCGTGCAAAACGGTGGTTTTTGGGTACAGTCCCGAGTCACATGGAGGCAATGAGCGATAGGAGGGGATTCGTCTCTCCCGGTATAGGGGGTTGATGTTGCTGTAGGGTTCCTAGGCACCCTAATGAGGTCTCACAAGGCATCGAACATGCCATTTTCAAAAATTCTAGGTGCCGAGAGACCCGACTACGGATCGTTTGCTAGATTTCTAGGCGAAAAGATAACTAGTTAACAATTAACTACAAGGAAACGGAAATACAACCTTTGTAGATCCGGTGCTCCACCTCCATAGCTCTGCAACGAAGTCCTCTCCGCTGTCCAAAAAGAATCCGGACTCTAGCATCGACTTCATCGCAGAATAAGCGAGCTAGGTCGTCGATGTCCATGCCGAAGATGATCTACGTCGAGGCATCGCTAAATCAAGCTCCACCTTCACCAAACTATGATAACTTATGAAGAAAACACACTCTACTACTTGGCAAGAGGTAGAGGATGAAGAAATAGGAAGTGGGTAGACTTTAGATTTGGATTTCTCACTCTTTTTCATCACTTGCCATTGATGGAGGCAAGCTTTCTTCACTTGAAGAAATGAAGAAGAAGAAGGAAATTGTTATGATAAGAATAATTAAAAAAGAAAAGAAAATCCATTCTTATCATAAGCAAACCATGGTTAGGTGTAGAGATTAAACCAAGGTTAGTTTGAATGGTTAGGGTTAAGGATGAGATAAGAATGGTTGACTAAAGTCAATGCTTCATGAAGGTTCAAAGAATAAAACAAAACTAGCAACCATTCTTCTCATTATCATTTCCATAATAAATAAATAAATAAATAGATATGAAAATGTAAACCCTAATCATTTAAATAACCATGGTTCAATCTTTACACAAACACAAGCAAACATGTATCATCAAACATGATACAATCAAGTGCACAAAAGTATATCACATATACAATGTGTACATCCGAGTGAGAAAATCCATTTAAAGTGAACCGATACTAGTTAATGCAAAGTAATATATCAAATATATAAATATGCATTAAATCATTAAATCAACACTTGATTTAACGATCCGGTCATGACGCACATAACCGACTGGTATCATTAGTAACATCTTATCGAATCAACACTTGATCCGATAACCCGGCTATATCGCATATAACCAATCAATGTCACATCGTGAGAATCGAATACAGTATCACATACTCGTATTATTCTCGGTCCCGCACATATCTCATATGCGCTCCTATTTCGTTTCGCTTGAGCCAGGAAACCTCTGTGTAGGACTCTAAAGACTCGTCAATACGCCGGCAGCAGGTGATGATCATATCAAACACCCACAAGCCGCAAGCGGTCTGCTAAACGTAACGGCCACCCGGGTATTGAGCGATCTGAAGATCGACGAGCAAGCCCGCTCACACTCCAGTGAATCCAACCAGTAGCACTACCGTACAGTACGGTCTGATCGTCTGATATGTCGCATATCTCGCCTAGGGGTGGTAAACGTCAGACCCCAATAGCTCGATAAGTCGTGTCGATATGAGGTCTATAACTGTTCGAGAAACTACTGGTAACACTTACCAGTAAATCTCAGCAACCCTGGCCAGGGATTTCCTGTTATAGCCAATCGAACACAGCGCAACATCAACTCCCTATACCGGGAGAGACGAATCCCCTCCTATCGCTCATTGCCTCCATGTGACTCGGGACTGTACCCAAAAACCACCGTTTTGCACGCCCTCTTGGACGTGGTAAGATGGAAATCAAAGCACAGTGGGAACCACGCAAGACTCTATGACGATCTCGGGTCAACAGACTACTCTGTACCAGTGTCACCAGAGAACTGCCATCTGACGTGAGGTATAATACCATCTGGGAGTTCTCGGCGAGTCCGTCCAGTGTACCCAGTCTCTACTGAGCACCCGTATATCATCTCTGATGTCAAACACCGATGGATATGGGATCATCCATCGCCCATATGTATGGGTCGAGAAGGTATACGCTAGTCTACTCTGGTATATCGATGCCCTGTCTCGATACACCCACGACTAGGGACTTTGAAGGATGTACTTATGGACTACCATGTCCCCACTAGTATGATCCGCATCATAGTCCAGGTAGTCAAGCACACATCCTAAGGGCTTTACCAACATGTAACAGAGAGACAATCAGTATACACGTTAAGGTAAAGTTCAACCAGATAGCATACTATCATGTCGAGTAAGAAAGTCCTCCCTATATACGTCCCAGCATCCACTACAATATACATCCTATGTACAGTAATGACCTCTAGGGCATACATATAACTAACAATCTCCCACTTGCACTAGGGCCATCTGATAGCAGTGGTTATAGTATCTCATACTCAACCATCCCATAAAAGTCTCTCTCTGGGAACAGGCCTTTGTGAGTGGATCCGCTGTGTTGTCCTCTGAGTCTACTCTCCAAACCTCGACCACCCTGGAGATCAACCATCTCCATGATCAAGTGATACTGCCTTAGAATATGTCTGGATCACTGATGGGACGGGCGTTCCTTGGCATAAGCCACAACTCCATTGTCACACAATGGCAGGAACGTAGTTCATCTTATGAACCAATATACACCCAAACAGCCTCTTTGGTAGCATCTTAAGTAGCGATGTATCGTGCCTTTATCGTCTAGTATGTCACGGTATCTAGCTTGGAACTCTTTCAGCATACCGTCCCTTTACTGAGGGTAAAGACAATGCCTGCGACTGAAATTCAGTCGTCTTTATCACCCTGGAACCCTTCCAGTGATTCTCCCCAGGATCGGTTGATACCGTCTCACTACAACTAGTGAGAGTCCTAACATCCATTTAGATTTATCTCATAGATCCAAAACCTAGGATTTAGTAGGTATCACTTTGATCCTATATGGAGAATCATTGTGATAAGCGGAGATTGATCGAGCGTAGCATAAGAAACTCCTTTCTTATCAAGAGTATGTCATCCACGTACTCTACGAGGATCATCACCATACTCCCTACTACCTTTTTGTATATACAAGGTTCATCTACCATTTCGATGATGTCAACTTCTTTGACTAATCCATCAAAACAGATGTTCCAACTCCGCGATGCCTGCTTTATCCTATAAAGCATCTTGCACACTTTTCCGCTGCTCCCACTATCTACGAGGCCCTCTGGCTGTGTACTTATAGACGCTCTCTTCCAAATCATCAATTAGAAAAGCAGTCAAGACACCCAACCACCAGATATCGTAGTCATGGTATGAAGCCGTGGCAAGTAGGATCTGGATGGACTTAAGCATAGCTCCTTAGAAAAAGGTTTCCTCATGATCCATACCTGGTCGATGACGAAAAGCTTTAACAAGTCTAGCTTTGAAAGTCTCAACTCTTCCATGTACACCAAGTAATCTTCTCAAGATATACTTGCTCCTGATGGGGATTTAACCCTTCAGATATAGCAACCAAAGTCCATACTTTGTTGGTGTATAAGGATTCCATCTCAGATCGCTAAGCATCCAGCCATTCTTACAGAGTCTTACTCTCGATGGCCAGCTCGAAACTAGTTGGGTCATCATCTCATGATGCAATCCTCGCTCCCACTGTCATAGAGGAACCGAAGTATCTCTCAGGTGGGTGAGGAACCCTACTAGATCGGCGGAGAGGCTGAGGTTCGTTGGCATCTACTGAATCCTTTGGTTGTACCAAATCATCCGCTGTATTTTGTATAGCTGGAACATTTCCAGTTCTACATAACAGACCTTGCCTCGTGCTTGTCCGGATTTTGCTTTTAGACATAGGCCGGTCAACCCCAAATCTTAACTAACTTAAGATGTGGGCTCTTCCCTTTCCATATCATATATGAAGTGGTAGGCAACTGATTTGATTTGAACCCTATTCAATAGGTATGCAGCTACTCAAGTGCATAACTCCCAAAAGGAAACAGGTAACTCAGTAGTACTCATCATAGAGCACACCTTATCATATAGGGTGTGATTGCTCCGCCCCGATATACCATCGTGCTATGGTGTACACGGAGGAGTAATGCTGAGAGAGAATCTCATTCTCCTTTAGAATAGTCCAGGAATTCCGTGCTCAAGTATTCTTCTCCTTGATCTCATCAGAGGACATAATACTTATACCCGTATTCTGGTTCTCTACTTCTAACTTATATTCTGTGAATATCTCAAAAGGTTCGGACTTGTGTTTCAACAGGAACATAGGTCTGAATCTCGAAAGATCATCAGAGAATGTAATGAAGTATAAAGAACCAGTCTTGGCTAATGTAGACAGGGGACCTTATATACATCAACATGTATCATCCCAAGAGTTTACTAACTCTTTCTCTGTTTCCAGTAAACGGAGCTATGGTCATCTTATCTTTGTGACATGACTGGCGAGTTTCACAAGATGTAAATTCAAACTGATTTAACTATGCATCTATATGTAACTCTAGCTAGTCGGGTCACATTGATCTGACCTAGTCTACAATGCCTCAAGAAGAATTCGTTCAGTTCTGAACTCTTCCTCTTGTGTGTGTTCTGTATACTAAGAACTGTAGTTTGATTTAGAACATTAATGCTTTTAGATAACGTGCCTGAACCGATCAACTTTTGATATAGGAAATGTTCAAAACATTATCCATCTATACAAAATTTTATCATTTCTTTACTGATAAAGAGACTGATATGATTTTGTATATCAGGTTCGGTATCTAATAACATTCGTTCAGAATCAATGTATTTGTAATACAGGGTGACAGTGACCAACAGACTTGGCTGCAACACTTGCCCCATTTTCTGCCTCATGAAACTTATCACCCGTTCTCAGTTCTATACCTATCTGTAGCCCTATGTAACAGATTACATATCCGGGATCCTGATCCGGTATCACATACCCAGGACGTAAAGAATAGAGAAACAGTTCTGTATAAAGAACACACCCGAAGATGATGCATCAGCATGCACTCTCTTCGTTTGGGCGGCACGGGAAATCTGGTATTCCCCAATTTCCTGCTCTGTCTTATAACAATTATAAGTTGGAGCGGGACCAACGTTCCCCAGCTCAGTATAACAAGCGGGTTCGGTCAAATAATCCGTATTATTATCTTGATTAAGGCGTGATATGGTCGCTACCAGGAGAGAGAGAGAAGAAAACACTCAGCGTGCGCTCTGTCAAGAATAGATTGGTTTTTATTTTATCTAATCAGGATGGCTCCCACTGCTTTTTATCAAATCTTCCTTCAAACCCTAAAAGGAAAGACTAGCCGGGATTAATTACACACTACAAGTTCGCCAATCTTTCAGCCAGGCCAGTGTCGGTACTTTGAGGGAGGTCCCCCGTGCTTTCGCACGAACCTAATTACTGTAAACCTCGTTTTCCCAGAGGCGTAACCCCGTTGACACCTTTCTAGACACCTACTTGATCGGCTAATTGTAATGTATAAGACTCTCCCAGGAGTAAATCTTACTCGCAGCGGGTATCGGGATCCAACTATCTCATAGAAGGTATGCAATCTCATTGCAAATTTCAACACTTGAAATTCCCGATAATATTTTGCCCCTAGCGTCCTATGACCTTGACAGAGGTCAACAAACCATAGGCTGCTAGTCAAGTTCAACCCGTCATTTCCTGATTGAAGTAAACCCACCCGCACGACCCTTGACAGAGGTCAACAAGGTCGCACGACTACCCTAAATCAATCACATCATATGCTTATGCAGATAAGCACTAATCAGCTACCGCACACTACGCCTTGACAGAGGTCAACAAACGTAGCACGAATACTAACTAGTACTTATCTGAAATGACGGAGGGCTACGACAGGTTTTTCTGAAAACCTATTGCGTAATGAACTTGATATCGTTGTAGAATCAAATGATTTTAAAATGGAGTGCTTTTGAGGCTTTTCTAGTTTTGCTAAAGGAGTCACTCCCGGTGAAGGGATCGTCGGTCCTTTCCTTGTCGAATGAGGTGCGGGATATATCATATATATCACTGTGCAAAGCAAAAACTCTTAAAAGCAATCAAAAGAAAAACCGAGCGTGTAGCATCTGCCAGTTATTGCTAAAGGAGTCACTCCCGGTGAAGGGATCTCGGTCCTTTCCTCATCGAATAAGGTGCAGGATATATCACATATACCGCTATGCAAAGCAAGAACTGTAGCTACCTGTTTTATTTTGAAATTCAATTCTACAACATCTTAGGTTTCTTTTATTTCATTAATCACATTAATGAAGTCCCATCATTTAAGCACCTAAACATCACAGATAAATACGCGTACACTTATGCCATCCGCATTCGCCTCGATGTCCCCTCGTGCACTGTTAGGTTAGGTAACTAACGGCAGAGCGGGGCAGGGCTAGCGCGGGTGTAAAACATAAGTAACGTTTATATAATATATCATATATACTATATACTGTATTTATCAAAGAACATCACATGATCACATCACAGATATCGCAGCAGAAGAATCATATGAAATATTGGATATACTAGGACGTCCGTGTTTTCAATACGAGCCAGTATAAAACACGGATTCCACGGTCGTGATGAATAGCCAAACCCACACCCCTAGACCCCTACGAGAGCAGCAAGCAACCCTACCAATTCTAGAGTTAGGAGACCCGGACTCGACTCCTCGAGTTGGTCTCCCACTGGACTCCAGAACCCGGTTACTTGTGCTCTCCTCCTTGGGTCTATCCTAGTGCGGAAAAGTAAATAATATACAAAAGGTGACTACTTCCGCTACCTGGAAGCGCCCCAATAAAAGAATATTACATACAAGTTTTTACATGAATGAAAATGAAAAACACTCATCTCACATAAAAACCCCCGGCTATTAAACATGACGATCCAATATAACATATCCAGCAACACATAACATCACATGTCATCAACGTAAGTAAATATGTCCATCCCAATTGTCGTTGACATATAGCAACGAAACCGGCGATATCACATATTACACTTACGGTCACAGAAAAGAAAGTGTAAAACTACAACAGTTGGAATCCGCAACCACCTCAGATATCGCATGCCTGACCAAATGAATTCCTTAGACATCGCATGCCTAACAATTATAAACCCCGCATTTTAGTCTCAAAATCGAAAACTCTTTTCAATATCAAGTCGGGCAATTCAACAAGATTCCCGACATCCTGATCGAATGCTCGTCGCAAACTTCAGTAGGCGGCCACACCCCCGATACCGTCGACGAAGTGCACCAAGGCGGAACACCGCTGCCGCAAGCACCCGAACGGATGCTTTCGGCGACGGGGTTCTCCTACAGTCACTTGGTCGGGGCTATGGAGTGAGGCTGTCTATTAAGTTTACCCGGCGAGTATCCGCGTACACTACGTGATTGCGACGGACTTTTGATCACATCAAAATTCCGTGGCAACCGATCAAGTGAGACTAAACTGCTATGTTTATAATATTCATTCCGTTATCTCATAACTATTTGTGAATTCCAATTATTGTATCACATTCCGGATAAATAGAAAATGTTAAACTTTCCGATCGAACATTCGAACACCCAAGTTTTCCCGATACAGATCAACACATGAAATAAGTCTAACAACATTCAGTTCGTGCCTCAGTACCGACGGTCCAGCCGTAGAAGGGTCAAGCCAATGCCTCACATGTGGCACGCCGTACTGCCCCAAACCCGAAGGTTCAAAAGGCAGTTCAAGACGGTCATATAATCGAGTTAAGGTTTGTTGTCTTCTAGAGGGACCATCGCGTTACTTGCACTACTTAGAACGTCGTTAAACTACGGAAAAATCCAACACTTGGAAATTTCCCGACAGGGGAAAAATTGGGTATTTATATCTGGTCGAACTTTTTAACATATTCTAAAATTTATCCGGAAAGCCAAATAGACAAAATTTGATACCCCGATCGAAACACCGAATCCCCAAAACAACTCCAGATTATTCAACACTTGAATAAATATTAAAAATACCCAGGAAAACCAGCACTGTTAAATAGGAGTTACTGTGCAAACATCACCCCACAAAACGACAAACAGGCCGCGGTTCCGCCGCACGAGCTAAGCTCGTGCCGCGGAAGCGCGGCGCTTTAATGGAATTAGGGTTACGAATTGCACAGTTACTCTTATATTTTCCTGCTGATATTTCTACATATTTTTAATACTGAAAAATCCCTGTTTTTAGAAAAAGTACAGAGAGCACATTTGAGTTGGGGTTTCGGGTTCGTTCGGGTTTCAAACTTCGTCTGGACTTCGCCTAAGGCTCTAGCTAGGCTCTGATACCACTGTAGGGTTCCTAGGCACCCTAATGAGGCATCACAAGGCATCGAACATGCCATTTTCAAAAATTCTAGGTGCCGAGAGACCCGACTACGGATCGTTTGCTAGATTTCTAGGCGAAAAGATAACTAGTTAACAATTAACTACAAGGAAACGGAAATACAACCTTTGTAGATCCGGTGCTCCACCTCCATAGCTCTGCAATGAAGTCCTCTCCGCTGTCCAAAAAGAATCCGGACTCTAGCGTCGACTTCATCGGAGAATAAGCGAGCTAGGTCGTCGATGTCCATGCCGAAGATGATCTATGTCGAGGCATCGCTAAATCAAGCTCCACCTTCACCAAACCATGATAACTTGTGAAGAAAATACACTCTACTACTTGGCAAGAGGTAGAGGATGAAGAAATAGGAAGTGGGTAGACTTTAGATTTGGATTTCTCACTCTTTTTCATCACTTTCCATTGATGGAGGCAAGCTTTCTTCACTTGAAGAAATGAAGAAGAAGAAGGAAATTGTTATGATAAGAATAATTAAAAAAGAAAAGAAAATCCATTCTTATCATAAGCAAACCATGGTTAGGTGTAGAGATTAAACCAAGGTTAGTTTGAATGGTTAGGGTTAAGGATGAGATAAGAATGGTTGACTAAAGTCAATGCTTCATGAAGGTTCAAAGAATAAAACAAAACTAGCAACCATTCTTCTCATTATCATTTCCATAATAAATAAATAGATATGAAAATGTAAACCCTAATCATTTAAATAACCATGGTTCAATCTTTACACAAACACAAGCAAACATGTATCATCAAACATGATACAATCAAGTGCACAAAAGTATATCACATATACAATGTGTACATCCGAGTGAGAAAATCCATTTAAAGTGAACCGATACTAGTTAATGCAAAGTAATATATCAAATATATAAATATGCATTAAATCATTAAATCAACACTTGATTTAACGATCCGGTCACGACGCACATAACCGACTGGTATCATTAGTAACATCTTATCGAATCAACACTTGATCCGATAACCCGGCTATATCGCATATAACCGATCAATGTCACATCGCAAGAATCGAATACAGTATCACATACTCGTATTATTCTCGGTCCCGCACATATCTCATATGCGCTCCTATTTCGTTTCGCTTGAGCCAGGAAACCTCTGTGTAGGACTCTAAAGACTCGTCAATACGCCGGCAGCAGGTGATGATCATATCAAACACCCACAAGCCGCAAGCGGTCTGCTAAACGTAACGGCCACCCGGGTATTGAGCGATCTGAAGATCGACGAGCAAGCCCGCTCACACTCCAGTGAATCCAACCAGTAACACTACCGTACAGTACGGTCTGATCGTCTGATATGTCGCATATCTCGCCTAGGGGTGGTAAACGTCAGACCCCAATAGCTCGATAAGTCGTGTCGATATGAGGTCTATAACTGTTCGAGAAACTACTGGTAACACTTACCAGTAAATCTCAGCAACCCTGGCCAGGGATTTCCTGTTATAGCCAATCGAACACAGCGCAACATCAACTCCCTATACCGGGAGAGACGAATCCCCTCCTATCGCTCATTGCCTCCATGTGACTCGGGACTGTACCAAAAAACCACCGTTTTGCACGCCCTCTTGGACGTGGTAAGATGGAAATCAAAGCACAGTGGGAACCACACAAGACTCTATGACGATCTCGGGTCAACAGACTACTCTGTACCAGTGTCACCAGAGAACTGCCATCTGACGTGAGGTATAATACCATCTGGGAGTTCTCGGCGAGTCCGTCCAGTGTACCCAGTCTCTACTGAGCACCCGTATATCATCTCTGATGTCAAACACCGATGGATATGGGATCATCCATCGCCCATCTGTATGGGTCGAGAAGGTATACGCTAGTCTACTCTGGTTTATCGATGCCCCGTCTTGATACACCCACGACTAGGGACTTTGAAGGATGTACTTATGGACTACCATGTCCCCACTAGTATGATCCGCATCATAGTCCAGGTAGTCAAGCACACATCCTAAGGGCTTTACCAACATGTAACAGAGAGACAATCAGTATACACGTTAAGGTAAAGTTCAACCAGATAGCATACTATCATGTCGAGTAAGAAAGTCCTCCCTATATACGTCCCAGCATCCACTACAATATACATCCTATGTACAGTAATGGCCTCTAGGGCATACATATAACTAACAGTTGCGCTGTGTTCGATTGGCTATAACAGGAAATCCCTGGCCAGGGTTGCTGAGATTTACTGGTAAGTGTTACCAGTAGTTTCTCGAATTGTTATAGACCTCATATCGACACGACTTATCGAGCTATTGGGGTCTGACGTTTACCACCCCTAGGCGAGATATGCGACATATCAGACGATCAGACCAGACTGTACGGTAGTGTTACTGGTTGGATTCACTGGAGTGTGAGCGGGCTTGCTCGTCGATCTTCAGATCGCTCAATACTCGGGTGGCCGTTACGTTTAGCAGACCGCTTGCGGCTTGTGGATGTTTGATATGATCATCATCCGCTGCCGGCGTATTGACGAGTCTTTAGAGTCCTACACAGAGGTTTCCTGGCTCAAGCGAAACGAAATAGGAGCGCATATGAGATATGTGCGGGACCGAGAATAATGCGTGTATGTGATACCGTATTTCATTCTCGCGATGAATGTGTCGAATGGTTGTATGCGATATAACCTAGTTATCGAATCAAGGATTGATTCGATAAGCCGATACATTGTATACTAGTCGGTTGTGTGCGACATGACCGGATCATTGAATCAAGTGTTGATTTAATGATTTAATGCATAATTATATATTTGATATATTACTTTGCATTAACTAGTATTGGTTCACTTTAAATGGATTTTCTCGCTCGGATGTGCACATTGTATATGTGATATACTTTTTGTGCATATACTTTTTGTGCACTTGATTGTATCATGTTTGATGATACATGCTCACTAGGGTTTGTGTAAAGATCAAACCATGGTTACATGATTATGGTTAGGGTTTTGTTTTATTCACTTATTTATTTATCCATTTCTTTTTGGAAAATAATTTGCATAAAGAGAAAATGGTGGCTTTCTTTGTTTGTACATTGAAGCTTCATGAAGCTTTGACCTTGTGACCATTTTGTCTTGATGCTTAACCCTAACCCTTCATTCTAACCATGGTTTATTCTCTACAACAAACTATGGTTGCTAAATGATAAGTATTCATTTATTTTCCTTTTTGGAAAATATTTAAGATATTCTATCATCTTCTTCTTCTTCACTTCAAGAAAGAAGCTTGCATCCATCAATGGTGATTGATGAATTAGAGTGAGAAATCCAATTCTAAAGTTTACCCACTTCCTATTTCTTCATCCTCTACCTCTTGCCAAGTAGTAGAGTGTGTTTCCTTCACAAGTTTTCATGGCTTGGTGAAGGTGGAGCTTGATCTAGTGATGCTTCGACGTAGATCATCTTCGGCACGTCGTCGATGTCCTAGCCCGCTTCTTCTCCGATGAAGCCGACGCAAGAGCCCGAATTTCGATTTGGACAGCGAGGATACTTCGTTGCGGAGCTATGGAGGTGGAGAACCGGATCTACAAAGGTTGTATTTCCGTTCACTTAGTTAAAGTAGTTAACTAGTTG
Source organism: Agapanthus africanus (assembly GCA_030015575.1). Taxonomy (NCBI): domain Eukaryota; kingdom Viridiplantae; phylum Streptophyta; class Magnoliopsida; order Asparagales; family Amaryllidaceae; genus Agapanthus; species Agapanthus africanus. Next base: position 296,031,613 of record CM057342.1, read on the forward strand.
CTTTTTCGCCTAGACATCTAGCCAACGATCCGTACACTAGGGTTTCTCGGCACCATAATTTTTGAAATTGGCATGGTTGATGCCTTGTGAGACCTCTTGAGTGTGCCTAGGAACCCTACAGTGGTATCAGAGCCAAGCTAGTGCCTTAGGCGAAGTCTAGACGGAATTTGAAACCCGAACGAACCCGAAACCCAACTCAAAACTTGCTCTCTGTACTTTTTCTGAAATCGTGGATTTTTCAAAATTAAAAATATGCAGAAAAACCAGCAGGGATATCTAAGAGTTAAGGTGAAGTTTGATGAGCCAATTCCATTAAACAGCCGCGGATCCGCGGCACGAGCATGGCTCGTGCGGCGGTTCCGCGGCCTAATTGTCTCATTGCCCCATTTTATTTGGACAGTAACTCCTATTTAGTGATGCTGATTTTTCTGGGAATTTTTAATATTTATTCAAGAGTTGAATTTTCTGGAGTTGTTTTGGGGATTCGGTGTTTTGATCGGAGTATCAAATTTTGTCTGTGTGGCTTTCCGGATAAATTTTAGAATATGTTAAAAAGTTCGACCGGATATAAATACCCAATTTTTCCCCTGTCGGGAAATTTCCAAGTGTTGGATTTTTCCGTAGTTTAACGACGTTCTAAGTAGTGCAAGTAACTCGATGGACCCTCTAGAAGACAACAAGCCTTAACTCGATTATGTGACCGTCTTGAACTGCCCTTTGAACCTTCGGGTTTGGGGCAGTACGGCGTGCCACATGTGAGGCGTTGGCTTGACCCTTCTACGGCTGGACCGTTGGTACTGAGGCACGAACTGAATGTTTTTAGACTTGTTTCATGTGTTGATCTGTATCGGGAAAACTTGGGTGTTCGATTGTTCGATCGGAAAGTTTAACATTTTCTATTTATCCGGAATGTGATACAATAATTGGAATTCACAAATTGTTATGAGATAACGGAATGAATATTATAAACATAGCAGTTTAGTCTCACTTGATCGGTTGCCACGGAATTTTGATATGATCAAAAGTCTGTCGCAATCACGTAGCGTACGCGGATACTCGCCGGGTAAACTTAATAGACAGCCTCACTCCATAGCCCCGACCAAGTGACTGTAGGAGAACCCCGTCGCCGAAAGCATCCGTTCGGGTGCTCGCGGTAGCGGTGTTCCGCCTTGGTGCACTTCGTCGACGGTATCAGGGGTGCTGCCGCCTACTGAAGTTTGCGACGAGCATTCGATCAGGATGTCGGGAATCCTGTTGAATTGCCCGACTTGATATTGAAAAGTGTTTTCGATAATGAGACTAAAATGCGGGGTTTATAATTGTTAGGCATGCGATGTCTAAGTAATTCATTTGGTCAGGCATGCGATGTCTGAGGTGGTTGCGGATTCCAACTATTGTAGTTTTACACTTTCTTTTCTGTGACCGTAAGTGTAATATGTGATATCGCCGGTTTCGTTGCTATATGCCAACGACAATTGGGATGCGCATATTTACTTACGTTGATGACATGTGATGTTATGTGTTGCTGGATATGTTATATTGGATCGTCATGTTTGAATAGCCGGGGTTTTTTATGTGAGATGAGTGTTTTTCATTTTCATTCATGTAAAAACTTGTATGTAATATTCTTTTATTGGGGCACTTCCAGGTTGCGGAAGTTGTCACCGTTTGTATATTATTTACTTTTCTGCACTAGGATAGACCCAAGGAGGGGAGCACAAGTAACCGGGTTCTGGAGTCCAGTGGGAGACCAACTCGAGGAGTCGAGTCCGGGTCTCCTAACTCCAGAATTGGTAGGGTTGCTTGCCGCTCTCGTAGGGGTCTAGGGGTGTGGGTTTGGCTATTCATCGCGACCGTGGAATCCGTGTTTTATACTGGCTCGTATTGAAAACACGGACGTCCTAGTATATCCAATATTTCATATGTTTCTTCTGCTGCGATATCTGTGATGTGATCATGTGATGTTCTGTGATAGATACAGTATATAGTATATATGATATATTATATAGACGTTACTTATGTTTTACACCCGCGCTAGCCCTGCCCCGCTCTGCCGTTAGTTACCTAACCTAACGGTGCACGAGGGGACATCGAGGCGAATGCGGATGCATAAGTGTACGTCGTATTTATCTGTGATGTTTAGGTGACTTAAATGATGGGACTTCATTAATGTGATTAATGAAATAAAAGAAACCTAAGATGTTGTAGAATCGAATTTCAAAATAAAACAGGTAGCTACAGTTCTTGCTTTGCATAGCGGTATATGAGATATATCCTGCACCTTATTCGATGAGGAAAGGACCGAGATCCCTTCACCGGGAGTGACTCCTTTAGCAATAACTGGCAGATGCTACACACTCGGTTTCTCTTTTGATTGCTTTTAAGAGTTTTTGCTTTGCACAGTGATATATATGATATATCCCGCACCTCATTCGACGAGGAAAGGACCGACGATCCCTTCACCGGGAGTGACTCCTTTAGCAAAACTAGAAAAGCCTAAAAAACACTCCATTTCAAAATTCATTTGATTCTACAACGATATCAAGTTCATTACGCAATAGGTTTTCAGAAAAACCTGTCTTAGCCCTCCGTCATTTCAGATAAGTGGTAGTTAGTATTCGTGCTACGTTTGTTGGCCTGCGTCAAGGCGTAGTGTGCGGTAGCTAACTAGTATTTATCTGCTTATGCATATGATGCAGATTGGATTAGGGTAGTCGTGCGACTTTGTTGGCCTGCGTCAAGGGTCGTGCGGGTGGGTTTAATCAATCAGGAAATGACGGGTTGAACTTGACTAGCGCACTATGGTTTGTTGGCCTGCGTCAAGGTCATAGGACGCTAGGGGCAAAATTATCGGGAATTTCAAGTGTTGAAATTTTCAATGAGATTGCATACCTTCTATGAGATAGTTGGATCCCGATACAAGCTGCGAGTAAGAGTTACTCCTGGGAGAGTTTTATACATTACAATTAGCCGATCAAGTAGGTGTCTAGAAAGGTGTCAACGGGGTTACGCCTCTGGGAAAACGAGGTTTACATTAATTAGGTTCGTGCGAAAGCACGGGGGACCTCCCTCAAAGTACCGACACTGGCCTGGCTGAAAGATTGGCGAACTTGTAGTGTGTAATTAATCCCGGCTAGTCTTTCCTTTTAGGGTTTGAAGGAAGATTTGATAAAAAAGCAGTGGGAGCCATCCTGATTAGATAAAATAATAACCAATCTATTCTTGCAAGAGCGCACGCTGAGTGTTTTCTTCTCTCTCTCTCCTGATAGCGACCATATCACGCCTTAATCAAGATAATAATACGGAATATTGACCGAACCCGCTTGTTATACTGAGCTGGGGAACGTTGGTCCCGCTCCAACTTATAAATGTTATAAGACAGAGCAGGAAATTGGGGATTACCAGAATTCCCGTGCGCCCAAACGAAGAGAGTGCATGCTGATGCATCATCTTCGGGTGTGTTCATTACAAAGAACTGTTTCTCTGTATCCTCTACGTCCTGGGTATGTGATACCAGATCAGGATCCCAGATATGTAATCTGTTGCATAGGGCTACAGCTAGGTAGAGAACTGAGAACGGGTGATAAGTTTCATGAGGCAGAAAACGGGGCAAGTGTTGCAGCCAAGTCTGTTGGTCACTGTCACCCTATATTACAATACATTGATTCTGAACGAATGTTATTAGATACCGAACCTGATATACAAAATCGTATCTATCTCTTTATTAGTAAAGAAATGATAAAATTTTGTATTGTTGGATAATGTTTTGAACATTTCCTATATCAAAAGTTGATCGGTTCAGGCACGTTATCTAAAAGCATTGCTGTTCTAAATCAAACTACAGTTCTTAGTATACAGAACACACACAAGAGGAAGAGTTCAGAACTGAACGAATTCTTCTTGAGGCATTGTAGACTAGGTCAGATCAATGTGGACCCGACTAGCTAGAGTTACATATAGATGCATATTTAAATCAGTTTGAATTTACATCTTGTGAAACTCGCCAGTCATGTCACAAAGATAAGATGACCATAGCTCCGTTTATTGGAAACGGAGAAAGTGTTAGTGAACTCTTGGGATGATACATGTTGATGTATGTAAGGTCCCCTGTCTACACATGCCAAGACCGGTTCTTTATACTTCATTACATTCTCTGATGATCTCTCAAGATTCAGATATATGTTCCTGTTGAAACACCAGTCAGAACCTTTTGAGATATTCACAGAATATAAGATAGAAGTAGAGAACCAATACGGGTATAAGTATTATGTCCTATGATGAGATCAGGGAGGAGAATACTTGAGCACGAAATTCCTGGATTATTCTAAAGGAGAATGAGATTCTCTCTCAGCATTACTCCTCCGTATACACCATTGCACAATGGTATATCGGGGTGGAGCAATCACACCCTATATGATAAGGTGTGCTCTATGATGAGTACTACTGAGTTACCTATTTCCTTTTTGGGAGTTATGCACTTGAGAAGCTGCATACCTATTGAATAGGGTTCGAATCAAATCATTGCCTACCACTTCATATATGATATGGAAAGGAAAGAGCCCATATCTTAAGTTAGTTAAGATTTGGGGTTGTCCAGCCTATGTCTGAAAAGCAAAATCCGGACAAGCTCGAGGCAAGGTCTGTAATGTAGAACTGGAAAGGTTCCAGCTATACAAACAGCAGCTGATGATTTGGTAGAACCGAAGGATTCAGTAGTAACCAAAGAACCTCAGCCTCTCCACCGATCTAGTAGGGTTCCTCACCCACCTGAGAGATACTTCTGTTTCTCTATGACAGTGGGAGCGAGGATTGCATCATAAGATGATGACCCAACTAGCTTCGAGCTGGCCATCAGGAGTAAGACTCTGTAAGAATGGCTGGATGTTTATCGATCTGAGATGGAATCCTTATACACCAACAAAGTATGGACTTTGGTTGCTATATCTGAAGGGTTAAATCCCCATCAGGAGCAAGTATATCTTGAGAAGATTACTAGGTGTAGATGGAAAAGTTGAGACTTTCAAAGCTAGACTTGTTAAAGGTTTTTTCGTCATCAACCAGGCGTGGATAATGATGAAACCTTTTCAAGTATCTATGCTTAAGTCCATCCAGATCCTACTTACCACGGCTACATACCATGACTACGATATCTGGTGGTTGGGTGTCATGACTGCTTTTCTAAATGATATTTTGGAAGAGAGCGTCTATAAGTACACAGCCAGAGGGCTTCGTAGACAGTGGGAGCAGCGGAAACGTGTGCAAGATGCTTTATAGGATAAAGCAGGCATCGCGGAGTTGGAACGTCTGTTTTGATGAATTAGTCAAAGAAGTTGACATCATCAAAATGGTAGATGAACCTAGTATATACAAAAAGGTAGTAGGGAGTATGGTGATGATCCTCGTAGAGTACGTGGATGACATACTCCTGATAGGGAAGGAGTTTCCTATGCTACGCTCGATCATCTCCGCATATCACAATGATTCTCCACATAGGATCATGATGATACCTGCTAAATCCTGAGTTTTGAATCTATGAGATAGATCTAAATGGATGTTAGGATACTCACTAGCTGTAGTGAGATGGTATCAGTTGATCCTGGGGAGAATCACTGGAAGGGTTCCAGGGTGATAAAGATGACTGAATGTCAGTCGCAGGCATTGTCTTTACCCTCAGTAAAGGGACGGTATGTTGGAAGAGTTCCAAGCTAGATACCGTGACATACTAGACGATAAAGGCAGGATACATCGCTACTTAAGATGCTACCAAAGAGGATGTTTGGGTGTATATTAGTTCATGAGATGAACTACGTTCCTACCATTGTGAGACAATGGACTTATGGCTCATGCCGAGGAATGCCGGGTCCCATCAGTGATCCAGACTTATTCTAAGGCAGCATCGCCTGATCATGGAGATAGTTGATCTCCAGGGTGATCGAGGTTAGGAGAGTAGATTCAGAGGACAACACAGCGGATCCACTCACAAAGGCCTGTTCCCAGAGAGAGATTTTTAAGGGATGGTTGAGTATGAGATACTACAACCACTGCTACAGATGGCCCTAGTGCAAGTGGGAGATTGTTAGTTATATGTATGCCCTAGAGGCCATTACTGTACATAGGATGTATATTGCAGTGGATGCTGGACATATATAGGGAGGACTTTCTTGCTCGACATGATAGTATGCTATCTGGTTGATCTTTACCTTAACGTGTATACTGTTTGTCTCTCTGTTACATGTTGGTAAAGCCCTTAGGATGTATGCTTGACTACCTGGACTATGATGCGGATCATACTAGTGGGGACATGGTAGTCCATAAGTACATCCTTCAAAGTCCCTAGTCGTGGGTGTATCGAGACGGGGCATCGATATACCAGAGTAGACTAGCGTATACCTTCTCGACCCATACAGATGGGCGATGGATGATCCCATATCCATTGGTGTTTGACATCAGAGATGATATACGGGTGCTCAGTGGAGACTGGGTACACTGGACGGACTCGCCGAGAACTCCCAGATGGTATTATACCTCACGTCAGATGGTAGTTCTCTGGTGACACTGGTACAGAGTAGTCTGTTGACCCGAGATCGTCATAGAGTCTTGTGTGGTTCCCACTGTGCTTTGATTTCCATCTTACGACGTCCAAGAGGGCGTGCAAAACGGTGGTTTTTGGGTACAGTCCCGAGTCACATGGAGGCAATGAGCGATAGGAGGGGATTCGTCTCTCCCGGTATAGGGGGTTGATGTTGCGCTGTGTTCGATTGGCTATAACAGGAAATCCCTGGCCAGGGTTGCTGAGATTTACTGGTAAGTGTTACCAGTAGTTTCTCGAATTGTTATAGACCTCATATCGACACGACTTATCGAGCTATTGGGGGTCTGACGTTTACCACCCCTAGGCGAGATATGCGACATATCAGACGATCAGACCGGACTGTACGGTAGTGTTACTGGTTGGATTCACTGGAGTGTGAGCGGGCTTGCTCGTCGATCTTCAGATCGCTCAATACTAGGGTGGCCGTTACGTTTAGCAGACCGCTTGCGGCTTGTGGATGTTTGATATGATCATCATCCGCTGCCGGGCGTATTGACGAGTCTTTAGAGTCCTACACAGAGGTTTCCTGGCTCAAGCGAAACGAAATAGGAGCGCATATGAGATATGTGCGGGACTGAGAATAATGCGTGTATGTGATACCGTATTTCATTCTCGCGATGAATGTGTCGAATGGTTGTATGCGATATAACCTAGTTATCGAATCAAGGATTGATTCGATAAGCCGATACATTGTATACTAGTCGGTTGTGTGCGACATGACCGGATCATTGAATCAAGTGTTGATTTAATGATTTAATGCATAATTATATATTTGATATATTACTTTGCATTAACTAGTATTGGTTCACTTTAAATGGATTTTCTCGCTCGGATGTGCACATTGTATATGTGATATACTTTTTGTGCACTTGATTGTATCATGTTTGATGATACATGCTCACTAGGGTTTGTGTAAAGATCAAACCATGGTTACATGATTATGGTTAGGGTTTTGTTTTATTCACTTATTTATTTATCCATTTCTTTTTGGAAAATAATTTGCATAAAGAGAAAATGGTGGCTTCTTTGTTTGTACATTGAAGCTTCATGAAGCTTTGACCTTGTGACCATTTTGTCTTGATGCTTAACCCTAACCCTTCATTCTAACCATGGTTTATTCTCTACAACAAACTATGGTTGCTAAATGATAAGTATTCATTTATTTTCCTTTTTGGAAAATACTTAAGATATTCTATCATCTTCTTCTTCTTCTTCACTTCAAGAAAGAAGCTTGCATCCATCAATGGTGATTGATGAATTAGAGTGAGAAATCCAATTCTAAAGTTTACCCACTTCCTATTTCTTCATCCTCTACCTCTTGCCAAGTAGTAGAGTGTGTTTCCTTCACAAGTTTTCATGGCTTGGTGAAGGTGGAGCTTGATCTAGTGATGCTTCGACGTAGATCATCTTCGGCACGTCGTCGATGACCTAGCCCGCTTCTTCTCCGATGAAGCCGACGCAAGAGCCCGGATTTCGATTTGGACAGCGAGGATACTTCGTTGCGGAGCTATGGAGGTGGAGAACCGGATCTACAAAGGTTGTATTTCCGTTCACTTAGTTAAAGTAGTTAACTAGTTGCTTTTTCGTCTAGACATCTAGCCAACGATCCGTACACTAGGGTTTCTCGGCACCATAATTTTTGAAATTGGCATGGTTGATGCCTTGTGAGACCTCTTGAGTGTGCCTAGGAACCCTACAAACATTGTGTCACACTTTCCTCACAATATAAAACATTTAAACTAAATGTTTAATAGAAACAAAGAAATGGTATCAACTAAAGTAATTTTGTAATAAATTACAAGAATACCTCTCATCCGTATATACATACCCGCATCAGTATTCCGATTGAATACGAATACAACGAGACGAAAATAATCCAACAATATAATACTAGGATCCGGCTTAAACCAAAGCCCACTAGTATTATCCGTCCGATCATGATCCGTGCACAAGTGCACGTATATGATCGAACCCTGCCATAAAACCATACGACCTCTACAACGTTTTGCCCGAAATAGGGAAACCCTCTGTGTAGGACTCTAAAGACTCGTCAATACGCTGGCAGTTGGTTTAACCACAAGTATGCCAGTGGCACTAGCTATACGTAATGGCTACCCAGGTATTGAGCGAAAGGGAGGCCGACGAGCAAACTCATCCTGAAACCCTACTGAGCCTGACAGAGACAATATCCTTACAGTCCGGTCCGTTCATCTATGAATACTGCATATCGAGTCTAGGGGTCGGATAAAGTTAGACCCCTAATAACGCGGCATTTAGTGTTGGTATGAAACCTATCACCACATGAGAAACTGCCGATCCTAGATTAGTAATTCTCGACTATCTTGGCCAAGGATTTCTGGTGATGGCCATCCTTGCACACCGCGATATCAACCCCCAATATTGGGAGAGACGAATCCCCTGATGATCCGCTCACTGCCTCCATGTGGCTCGGGACTGTACCCAACTAAAACCTGTTTGCACGACTTCTTTGAGCCGTGGTAGGGTAGTAATCAAAGTACAGTGGGAACTCACACGAGATAAATGAAGATCTCAGGTCGATAGACTAACCTGTACACATGTCACCAGGGAACTGCTATATGGCAATAGGTATAATACCAACTAGCATGTTCCCGGCGAGTCCTTCTGGTGTACTCATAACCCAATGAGCACCTGTATACATCTTAGGTGAACCAACTAACACCAATGGCTTGTGAGACCTGCCACCGCCCCTCGTTGGGGTCTCGATCAGTATACACTAGTCTACTCTTGGAGTATCGATGCCCAGTCTCGAAACTCCCATGACTAGGGACATTTTAAGGATGTGCTTATAGACCACCCAGCTCTCACGTATATGATCGCCATCATACTATTGGTAGTCAAGCATGAATCTTATGGGCTCTATAAACATATAATAGTGATTTGTAATGTCACCTGAAGCATGTACACGATGATAAAGACAGACCAGATAGCATACTGTCATCTCGAGTAAGACTGTTCTACCGGTATAGGTCCTCCCTCAATAATTGCAATCACGTGCCTGCGATCCAATAATTGACTTGAGGGCACTATAGCCAACAATCTCCCACTTGTACTTAAGGCTAATTATTGCGGTGTTGCATACTTACAGCCCGTGTGATACCGAACACCCAACTTCTCTACTAATCAGTTTCACAAAGCTCGTTGGTAAAACTATTGCGTTCGAGAAATAGCCTCAGTGAGTGGATACGCTCCAATGTTTCTTTCTATGTCTCTCTTTATCTCAAGTTCGAGGAGAAAGCCATCTCCTGAAATGAGCAATACCTGTCTTAGAATATGTCTGGATATCTGATGGGACCCAATTCACAAATGAACTCCAAATCCAACAAACTTCTTAGACTGTATCGTCCACTGAATTTAATGAGTATCCTGCGCCACGCCTCCCTCATTATCCGCTTGGACCACCTGTCGAAACAACTGTCCCTCAAAAGAGGGAAAACTATAACTCTGACAGTCACTCTGTCATCCAGGTCACCTTGGAAGCCTGAAATGATAACCGTCTCCCGAAGGAGGCTGCCGTTACCAAATCCCTAAAACATCCACTTATATTCATAAACTACTTCTCCAGGATTGGATTAATATCAATTTATTGCAGCCAGAGCAAAAACAACATCTGGTGTGGTACTTGACATCTCATGATTGACTCAACTGTCTAAGCAAGTGATATGCCAATCATGCACATCCCTCTCCTTTTTAGTCTGTAGAGGGTGACTCGATCACCTGCATGTACACCACCATGTCAGGAGTCGTCCATTCTAAAATACCTTTAGAATACTGTTTAAGTACCTATATTGGGAAACTACCCAAATCTAGATCTAAAACCACAGATCTAGTAATCAGAATGCCTGATATTATATCCATATTCTATGTAGAGAAACCACCGTATGACAACCACGGTATAACCGATTGTAGTATAGGAATTTCACTTCCTATAAAGTGCATGTCATCCAAATACCAGGACATGACACCCTACTACCTTCTTAACAGATCCATCTCCTATTCTGATGAAGTCAAAAAACCTATGACTGTCACATCAAAAATAGATGATCTATCTCCGCTATATCTGCTTCAGTCTATAAATAAACATAAGCTACTTGTCCACTATGCTTCCGTTGCTCCCACTGACTACAACAACCCTCTGGTAGAGTCATATACACGTGCACTTCTAAAGCTAGTTTAGAACGACGCTATACTCATCCTCCTGCCGGGTCTCATAGTCTAGAACAGCAGTAATGGTAAGTCTGGGTAAACAAGAACCTCCCTATCACCGTCTTTGAGAATGCCGCACCTCTCGGGCGCCTGAGGTTACCCACCGTATCTGCAGAATGGCTAAATGAATGTCAAACCCGATTGAATCTTTAGGTTCTATTAAATTTTCAGTAATCATTTGTGGTTCTGGAATCACTTCCAGTTCTACTATACTCCCACTACTGTTTTCTGAAAAAATTCATTTTACTAAAACTGTGGCGAGTCAAGAACAATATCACTATTGATCTTCCAGATGGTAGAAAGTTAACCCTCGTCATAGCCTAGGATAACCCACAAACTGCCATTACGGAAACGTGCCTTGAGTTATCCAGAGTCTGGTTTTATGCATAAGCCGGACAACTCCATATACCTTAACATCGTTAAGATATGAACCATTCTATATACAATATAGAAACAGAGGCACTGATTTAATTGGAACCATATTCAAATCATGCAGTTGTCTCCAATGCATGTCAACCAAATGGAAGGAGGACGATCAACATTACTCAACTAGGAGTGCATCCAAATATGAGTAACCTGAAAGAGAAGCAAGTTCTCAAAACCATTACTATCAACTGAATACCAAACACAAGTATCTACATATTCGATCACCTTGAATAATCCTGAAACTTGCAACACATGGTTCTCTACTTTATTCATATATCTACAACTTCTCAAAATTTGGACCTTGTATTTCAACAAAATACTTATCTAAAAACTAGAGAAGTTACAAGTAAACAGAATATAGTACGAGCACCAACCCCTTTGCCATAATGGACACTGTACAATATACAATTTTTTGTATAAGTCCCTGAGTTGAATAACTCAAACCCTATGCATCGTAGGTTGAAAACTGTACTATGGTTTAGAAGAATTATACCGCTGTTTAATACTCCTTACCTAACCATCAATTGATATAGGTATATGTCATGGACATAATTTCAAAAAGTTATATCTCACTTTATGAAATAAACGTACAGATATATCAGTTTGAAATTGGTGCATAACAATGGATATTCAAAACCAAATATTTGCCGTCAGGCAAAACCCCAGGCGATTTCCTCAAATATCACCAATTACAATGAATTCCGATATAATGAGGATATAATCACCTAATTCCCAATAACTTACTCCCACTCATCATCTGTAAAATCATACAGATGTGAGAATCAAGTCTGGTAAATACATACCCTGGAGCAAGGATCTGATTGTGAAATCAGTTTACAATTAACAATGCACAGAGAAACTGAAATATGAAAATGTTTCGAAGGGGTATCTGGGTATTCCTAGTAATGCCTCTTCCATTATCCAGATTCATGACTGTAACCGTATATTTCCTTGCCATCTCTCCAAATCCTTTTATTTGTCTCAACTCAGTACCTTCTGTACACCACCCTAAGGGTAAATGGTTTTCTTCATTCCCTATAGTTCGTCATCAGCTTATGGTTTGGAAGAAGACTATCCAATAGGCATAATAGGTGTACTCTCCTAATCCTACGAGCTCACTCCACCCGAGAGAAGGTAAAGGGGAAAAGACAACCTGAATAATCCTTATTCAATTTCTCTTGAATCAGAGAAATGCAAAGGTGAAGTAGTAGTGGCGATGAAATACGTGGTTTGGTCGTGAATGATAGCAGTCACAATTTACTTTGCCCTCTTTCTAATCAATTTATTTGTCTTTACTTATTACTTTCTGTACACCATACTTAGACTAATTGGTTTTCTTCTTTCCCTACCATTCGGCACCTGCCTATGGTTCGGAAGAAGACTATCCAATAAGCGAAATGTTAGTTATATGTATGCCCTATAGGCCATTACTGTACATATGATGTATATTTTAATGGATGCTTGGACATATATAGGGAGGACTTTCTTGCTCGACATGATAGTACGCTATCTGGTTGTACTTTATCTTAACATGTACTCTGATTGTCTCTATGTTACATGTTGATAAAGCCCTTAGGATATGTACTCGACTACTGGGACTATGATGAGATCATACTAGTGGGCCACGGTAGTCGACGAGTACATCCTATAACTGTTCCTAATCGAGGGTGTATCGAGACAGGGCATCGATACACCAGAGTAGACTAGCGTATACGCATCTTGACCCATATGATGGGCGATGGATGATCCCATATCCATCGGTGTTTGACATCAAGGATGGTATACGGGTGCTCAGTAGAGACTGGGTACACTGGACAGACTCGCCGAGAACTCCCAGATGGTATTATACCTCACGTCAGATGGCAGTTCTCCGGTGACACTGGTACAGAGTAATCTGTTGACCCGAGATCGTCATAGAGTCTTGTGTGATTCCCACTGTGCTTTGATTTCCATCATACCATGTCCAAGAGGGCGTGCAAAAAGGTGGCTTTTAGGTACAGTCCCGAATCACATGGAGGCAATGAGCGATAGGAGGGGATTCATCTCTCCCGGTATAGGGAGTTGATGTTGTGCTGTGTTCGATTGGCTATAACTGGAAATCCCTGGCCAGGGTTGTTGAGATTTACTGGTAAGTGTTATCAGCAGTTTCTTGAATTATTATAGACCTCATATCGACACGACTTATCAAGCTACTGGGGTCTGACGTACACCACCCCTAGGCGAGATATGCGACATATCAGATGACGAGACCGGACTGTACGGGAGTGTTACTGATTGGATTCGCAGGAGAATGTACAGGCTTGCTCGTTGATCTTTTGATCGCTTAATACCTGGGTGGCTGTTACGTTTAGCTGACCGCTTGCAGCTTGTGGGTGTTTGATATGATCAAAACCTGCTACCGGCGTATTGACGATTCTTTAGAGTCCTACACAGAGGTTTCTTGTCTAAGGCAAAACGGAGTAGGGGCACGTATGTGATATGTACAGGACCGAGGATAATGCGATATGAGATACCGTATTATATTCTCGCGATATTTGATATCAGCCGGGTTATCGGATCAAGTGTTGATTCGATGAATCGGTAAATGATATATTAGTCGGTTATATACGATATAGCCGGATTGTCGGATCAAGTGTTGATTCGATAATTTAATGTATAATTATATATATGATATATTAAATTACATTAACTAATATAAGCTCACTAAAAGATTGTTTTTATCACTCGGGTAATACATTGATATATATGCGATATATGTTAATTGTATTATTTTATTTTGTTACAATAAATATTATATATACGATATATAATATTGTAACATGATATGGTTATTAATGCAACATGATTAGTGGAGATTAAAATATTATTTCTGTAGTTTAAATATAGTTTTTTGTGATGAACAAGTTGCATGCTAGTTTGTTATAGTTTTAATATAATTCCCTTGTAACTCATGATCCTTTACCTATATGACAGTATATTTAGTAGCAGACGTAAATATTACTACACACTGGTTTATATATAGTAAATTAGTTAATTAATTAATTTTACATTTAAAAAAAATAATATACATTAGTTATTTCTACAGTATTTAGATAACTGGTTACTATTTTCCATCAAGTATTTATCGTGTTAACACACTTCCTGACATATTCATAACACGTTTCTAGACCTGTTACTTGAAGTATTACTAATACCGACAATCTTGACTTGTTGTCATGATGGACTTGACTTGTTGTCTACTCAGACAAGACCTGTACCTGCCTATTCCTGTGTTGGAATTAGGTAGATATCATTAATACCTGACTTGAACATGAAACCTGGGGGTAAAGAGGAAATCAATAATGAAACCTGACTTGTAACTTAACAATTCACTACTTTCCAGAGACTGATCAGTCGATACGGGCTTCAGGCATTGGAATGATGATGCTGACACCATTCGTCTGTACATGATACCCTATTTTTACTACTTAGTGGCAAGTCACTGATTCAGCCCCGAGGGTCTTGACCGTGGTCCCGGGCACGCATGGGATACTATTGAGTTACATCGACGATTCCATTAATTGATTTCAAAGATTTGTAGAATAGATAACCTAGAAACACAGACTTTAGGATGTGACATACCTATAGCTCACTGTTTTATACCTGTGATTATTATTTACACTCATGTCTTCTTATAGCATCCTATTCTGGTTATTACAATTGTTATGGATATTTATGACGCACTGACGTCTGGGTTTTTCATGACCCGGTTCCTTTGACCTTGTCGCAGGAAGATCAGGAGTATTTTAACAAGCAATCCGAGCAGTGAGGAGCTTGATGATTAGTTTTAGAGATGCTTAGTTATTTTATTTCCGTAGTTTAAATTTATTGATGTGATCCTATAAGGGACGCGATTAAGATATTATTTCATTATTGGATCTTTATTCATTTCCGCTATATACATTTCTTGATTATTATCTATTGTGGCAGATGGACACGTGTTTGTTAGATTTTATTTACTGCTCTTGATATCTGATTAATAGCCGTAATGTGACTATGGAAGGATCTTTTCTCACCATAGGTAGCATGGTTGGCTTTGTCACGTACCGTATTTACGTATTTTGGGAAGCGGGGCATGACAAGGTTTGGTTGGTATCAGAGCTATAGGAATTAGGATTAGTCGGGTTTGGTTCTTTTGTAGTTGGGTATTGGACTCAATATATTGACCAGAAAACCTAGAATAAGGAACATGTCCTGCCACATTACTATCTTGCCAGTCTTGAGTCTATAGTTATCAACTTCTTGTTTATTGAATCATGTTTACCGTTACTAATCCCTTCAGTGTCTTTGGCTTCAGAATCATGATGGATAGAGATTTATGGTCATACCGGAGGCGTGTAGATAACGCTGCATTACTTGGAGTCATGCGTCGTATGTTGGAAAACCAGAAGCGTCAAACTGAGCCGAATCAACGGCAAGCCAAAGCTTTCCAAGAGAGTCTGAGGACGGTCCAGCAATCTGTTGTCACAGCAGCTGAGAGGGTAGCGGCTCCCAGACCAACACAACGTGGGGGCACCATGGCGGACTTTAAGAAGCTCGGTCCGTCCACATTTGCAGGATTGGAGAAGCCATTGCCAGCGGAGCAGTGACTAGTTGATACAGAGAACCTGCTCGTTGCCGCACAGATTCCAGATGAGAAATGGGTGAATGTAGTATGCATCCAATTGATAGATTACGTTCGCGAGTGGTGGCTTGTAGAGGAGACCCGTCTGACCAAGCCAATCAGTTGGGCGACTTTTTCGCGAAGTTTCTTGGAGAAGTTCTTTCCGCAATCTGCTAGGGAGGAAATGGAGGAGAAGTTCATTAGCTTGAAGCAGAATGGCATATTCGTTGATACACATGAGGCCGAGTGGACCCGGCTCAGTCGATTTGCAGGGCCCTTGGTTGCCAATAAGACAGATAGGGCAAGGCGGTTTATGCGTAGCTTGGATATGGAGATTCAGAGACACATCATATCTCTGGGATTGACCACCTTCTCCTAAGTTCTCAATGCGGCTAGAGAGCAAGGTATACGGGTAATCTACAGCAAGAGATTATAGTGCGGAAGACTACATTTGTGCTAACTAGAGTTCCCGGACGTAGAGGCATTCCGCTAAACAAACGAGGGACAATACCTATGAAGAAGCATTTTGTATCAAATCAGAAAAAGGTGTGATTTATGACTTTTGCCATCTACCCGGACACACACAGAAAGAGTGTCGAAGGAGGCTCGGATTTTATTTAGTTTGTGGATCGGCTGACCATACCATTAGTGCATGCCCTTCAAAGCTACGATTGAGAGATGATATTCAAAAACCATCGCAGAAGCAGACTTATGGGTAGAAGCAGATTACTCAGAGGCCTAATTAGGGACGAACCTTCACCTTGACGGCCGAGGAGGCCAAGGCATCTGACGATGTTGTTTCAGGTATCCTACTTGTTTATAATTTTCCCGCATTGGCATTATTTGATTTGGTGCATCCCATTGCTTTGTGCCGTCCAAGTTTATTAGTGCACACTCTGTTCCACACACAGTCCTGTCTAGTTGCTGGGACATACACACTAGGAATGGGAGAATTGTATCTAGTAGTTAGTGCAAGGATTGGTTGATTGTTATTTGCGGACGGGAGTTATTCACGGATTTCTTGGTGATTTATACTGGCGGCTAGGATGTTGTCTTGGAAATGGATTTTCTTGGCATTTTCCACGCTCACATTGATTATAAGGCGAAGAAATCGATCTTCCAGATTCCCGGATATCCGGAGTTCTTATTCTTGGGAGGTGGCAGATCTGTCGGGCCAGTCGAATTTAGGGCTACGCCAACGAGTGCCGTTCTTTCGTCGATGGAAGTAAACAAGGAAGAAGCACCGGCAGTAGTTCGGGATTTTATGGATGTGTTCGAGGACATCCAAAATGAGATGTGGGGTTCGCGATTGATCTTATTCCTGGAGCAGCGCCGATTTCAAAGGCTTATTATCCAATAGCACCGGTGGAATTGGAAGAGGTAAAGAAACAAGTTACCTAATTACTAGAGAAGGGTTGGATTCACAGCAACGGTTCACCATGGAGAGCTCCAGTTCTTCTAGTCACGCGGAGGATGTGCATCGATTATCGAGAGTTAAATTGGATGACTAATGAAAACAAGTACCCAATCCTTCGCATAAGCGAATTATTCGATCAACTCAGTAGCACGAGGGTAGTCTCGAAGTTGGATTTGCGATCTGGGTATCATCAAGTTCAGGTGAAATTAGATGAAATTTGCAAGATGGTGTTCCGAACTCGATATGGGCATTACGAGTACTTAGTGATGGCATTTGGAGTTACTAACGCACTGTTAGTGATATGCATGCCCTAGAGGCCATTACTGTACATGTGATGTATATTGTAGTGGATGCTTGGACATATATATGAAGGACTTTCTCGCTCGACATGATAGTATGCTATCTGGTTGCTCTTTATCTTAACATGTACTCTGATTGTTTCTATGTTACATGTTGATAAAGCCCTTAGGATGTGTACTTGACTACCAGGACTATGATGCAGATCATACTAGTGAGGACAGTGTAGTCGCTAAGTACATCCTTCAATTGTTCCTAGTCGTAGGTGTATCGAGATAGGGCATCGATATACCAGTGTAGACTAGCGTATGCTTCTCGACCCATGTAGATGGGCGGTGGATGATCCCATATCCATTGGTGTTTGACATCAGAGATAGTATGCGGGTGCTCAGTAGAGACTGGGCATATTGAATGGACTCGCCGAGAACTCCCAGATGGTATTATACCTCACGTTAGATGGCAGTTCTCTGGTGACACTGGTACAGGTTAGTTTGTAGACTCGAGATCGTCATAGAGCCTTGTGTGATTCCCACTGTACTTTGATTTCCACCTTACTACGTCCAAGATGGCGTGCAAAACGGTGGCTTTTGGGTACAGTCCCGAATCACATGGAGGCAATGAGCGACAGGAGGGGTTTCGTCTCTCCCGGTATTGGGAGTTGATGTTGCACTGTGTTCGATTAGCTATAACTGGAAATCCCTGGCCAGGGTTGCTGAGATTTACTGGTAAGTGTTATCAGTAGTTTCTCAAACTATTATGGACCTCATATCGACATGACTTATCGGTTACTAGGGTCTGACGTTTACCACCCCTAAACTGGATATGCGACATATCAGGCGAAGAGACCGGACTGTACGGAAGTGTTATTGATTGGATTCGCAGGAGAATGTACATGCTTGCTTGTTGATCTTCTGATCGCTCAATACTTGGGTAGCTGTTATGTTTAGCTGACCGCTTGCTGCTTGTGGGTGTTTGATATGATCATCACCTACTGCCGGCGTATTGACGATTCTTTAGAGTCTTACACAGAGGTTTCCTGGCTCAGAAAAAACGGAGTAGGAGTATATATGTGATATGTGCGGGACCGAGAATGATACGATATGAGATACCGTATTCTTTTCTCGCGATATGAGATATCGGCCGGGCATATGTGATATAGACGGGTCATCGGATCAAGTGTTGATTCGATGAATTGGTACATGTTATATTAGTCGGTTATATGTATTATAGCCGTGTTATCGGATCAAGTGTTGATTCGATAATTTAATGTATATTATATATGAGATATATTACATTACATTAACTAATATAAGCTCTCTTTATTGATTCATTTTCTCACGGGATAATACATTGATATATATGATATATGTTAATTGTATTATTTTCTTTTGTTACAAAATTTATTATATATGTGATATATGATATTGTAGCAAGTTAGGATTACAAATGCAACATGTTTTGTGGAGTCTAAACATCGTTAGGGTTTGGATTAGGGTTAAGCTTAGATGAAGCTTCCATGAAGCTTTGACTTTGACTTCATGCTTTGATATTTTGTGTTGATATTTATTAACCCAACCTAAACCTTAGCCTCTAGTTTATTCTCTACAAGGGTTAACTCTATCATTCTTAACCCATGGTTGAATGAGTAACCACAACAATAATTCATTATTCATCACAAAAGGATTTGCTTCATCTTCTTCTTCTTTCTTCTTGGATGAAAACCTTCACTAGGTTTTTGATAAGTGATGATAATGAGTGAGAATATGAAAACAAAAGAGAGCAAAATTCCTACTTCATCATCCTCATCTATTCTAGCCACTTAGATTAGGGTGTTTGCTTTACTAATACTTGATTAGTAATACAAGAGCTTGGGTTTGAGATTCTTCAAGGTAGATCATCTTGGATTAGTGAAGTCTTCAAGCAAGGTGCATCATTCTCTTCATGGAGCCTCTCGAGAGTTGGAGTTCATGATGATCGCAGCGTAGGGACCTCAACACGGAGCTTATGAAGCGAAGGAACGGACTACAAAGGTTGTAATCCCTATCTCTTTACTTCTTTGTATGTGATACAAACTTGTTGCCCTAGAAATTCTAACTTGATTCATGGTTTACTTGCTTTGAACCTCTCTAAAATTTTAAAGTGGCATGTGTGATGCTACCAAACCCTAGACTAGGTGTAAGGGAATCCCAACAGTGGTATCAGAGCCAAACTAGAATTCTAGATACGGTGTTATAACAATTGCGAAAACGAAAATCACTTTGAAATACGGTATTCGGAAACCCCATTCTTGCTCTCTGGAAATTTTGCAAAATGTCCTTTAAAATTTTTTCAAACAGGTGCAGAATGGTCTATGGAGCAAAATATGAACACATGTGAAATACGGAGGAGGGGGGTCCTCGGTTTTGGACCGGCCACCATATTGGAAATTCTGGCTAGGCCGGCCCCACTACCTCCTCTGGCTTCCGTATTGCTCCTGTGCTCATTTGACTCCATTTTGGGTTTCCTAGTATTGTTTATTTAGCCTAATTTTCATGTGTTGATTAGTTTGACTTGAGGCTAATTCGTAGTGCTTCGTAATTGTATTATTTAACACTGTATTGGTAACCTTGACTATTTTTAACAGTTCGAACGAACATCAAACACCACACTTTCTACCCCGCTGAAATTTCCATGTGTTGTAATTTTCCTAAGTTAACTTTATATTCAAAAGTCGCGCAAGTATCCTATGGACCCTCTAGAAGATCATAATAACCTTAACTCGATTCTATGCCCACGGAACCGCGAACGAACCTTCAGGTCTGCCGTAGTTCCGTGGTGTCATAGGTGAGGCGTTGGTTAACTCCTTCTACGGCTTGACCATAGACACTGTGGCGCGATTTTGGGTATTTGTAACTTTGCTCAAGTGTTGAGCTCTTGGGGTAAAACGTGGGTGTATGTTGATTCGATCGAAACGTTAAATATCGTCATGATATTCTGGAATGTGATACAATATTTGGAATCCATAAGTAGTTATGAGATACCTAATTTGAATGTTATAAATCTAGCAGTTTAATCTTATTTGATCGGTTGCCACGGGATTTTGATGCGATCAAAAGTCCGTCGCAATCACGTAGCGTACGTGGATACTCGCCGGGTAAACTTAATAGATAGCCATGCCCCATTGCCCCAACCAAGTGACTGTAGGAGAACCCCGTCGCCTAAAGCACCTGTTCGGGTGCTCGTGGCAGCGGTGTTCCGCCTTAGTGCACTTTGTCGACGGCACCGGGGGTGGTGCGGACGTCTACTAAAGTTTCCGACGAGCATTTGATCAGGATGTCGGGAATCTTGTTGAATTTCCCAACTTGATGTTGAAAAGTGTTTTCAAAATTGAGACTAAAATTGGGGGTTTATAATTGTTAGGCATGCGATGTCTAAGGAATTCATTTGGTTAGGCATGCGATGGCTAAGGAGGTTGCGGATTCCAACTGTTGTAATTTTACACTTTCTTTTCTGCGACCGTAAGTGTAATATGTGGTGTATCACTGGTTTTATTTCTATACATCAACGACAATTGGGATACGCATATTTACTTATGTTGATGACATGTGATGTTATGTGTTGCTGTGATATATTATATTGGATCGTCGTGTTTTTGAATAGCCGGGGGTTTTATGTGAGATGAGAGTTTTTATTTTCATTCATGTAAAATTCATTGTATGTAATATTCTTTTATTGGGGTACTTCCGGGTTGAGGATGATGTCACCGTTGTATATTATTTACTTTTCCGCATTAGGATAGACCCAAGGCGGGGAGCACAAGTAACCGGGTTCTAGGGTCCAGTGGGAGACCATCTCGAGGAGTCGAGACCGGGTCTCCTAACTCTAGAACTGGTAGGGTTACTTGCCGCTCTCATAGGCGTCTAGGGGTGTGGGATTGGCTATTCATCGCGACTGTGGAATCCGTGTTTTATACAGGCTCGTATTAAAACACGGACCTCCTAGTATATCCAATATTTCATATATGTTCTGCTGCTGCAATATTCTGTGATGAGATCATATTACTGCCTGAGACGAATGTTTATATTATATCTATGAGATATATATTATATATTGTTGATTTCGTTTCATATCTGATGCTTGTGAAGCATAATAAAATGGAACTTCATTAATGAGATTAATGAAATAAAAGAAACCTAAAGATATTGTAGATACTTGTTTCAAAAATAGGTAGCTCTAGTTGTTGTTTTGCATAGCAGTATTCCTTGTAGAATATTCAGCACCTTATTCGATAAGGAAAGAGCCGAGATCCCTTCACCGGGAGTGACCTCTTTAGCGAAACTAGCAAATGCTACACACTCGGTTTGTCTTTTGATTACTTTTATAGTTCTTGCTTTGCACAACGGTATTTGTGAAATATCCTGCACCTTATTCGATAAGGAAAAGATCCCTTCACCGGGAGTGACCTCTTTAGCAAAACTGGTGAAAACCTAAAAAACACTCCATTCAAAAATCACTCAATTCTATAATGATATCAAGTTCATTACGCAAAAGATTTTCTTAAAAACCTGACGCATCCCTCCGTCATTTTAGATAAGTACTACTTAGTATTCGTGCTGCGGTAGTTTGGCATGCGTCAAGGCGTAGTGTACGGTAGCTAACTAGTGCTTATCTGCTAGCATACGATGCGATTGGATTAGGGTATTCGTACGACGTTGTTTGGCATTCGTCAAGGGTCGTGTGGGTGGGTTTAATTCAATCAGGAAATGTATGGGCTGAACTTGGCTAGTGTCCTATTGTTTGTTGGCTTTCGTCAAGGTCATAGGATGCTAGGGGTAAAATATTATCGGGAATTTCAAGTTTTGAAATTTTCAATGAGATTGCATACCTCCTATGAGATAGTTGGATCCCGATACCCGCTGCGAGTAAGAGTTACTCCAGGGAGAGTCTTACACATTACAATTAGCCGATCAAGTAGGTGTCTAGAAAGCTGTTAACGAGGTTACGCCCCTGGGAAAACGAGGTTTATTTTAATTAGGTCCGTGCGAAAGCACGGGGAACCTCCCTCAAAGTACCGGCACAGGCCTGGCTGAAAGATTGGCGAAATTGTAGGGTGTAATTAATCCCGGCTAGTCTTTTCTTTTATGGTTTGAAGGAAGATTTGACTAAAAACAGTGGGAGCCATCCTGATTAGATATATTAATAACCTATCTAATCTTGCAAGAGCGCACGCAGAGTGTTTTCTTCTCTCTCTCTCCAGGTAGCGACCATGTCACGCCTTAATCAAGATAATAATATGGATGTATTGATCGAACCCGCTTGTTATACTGCGCTGGGGAATGTTGGACCCGCTCCAACTTATAATTGTTATAAGACCGAGCAGGAAATTGGGGATTACTAGAATTCCCGTGCCGCCCAAATGAAGAAAGTACATGATGATGCATCTTCTTTGGGTGTGTTCCTTACCGAGAACTATTTCTCAGTATCCTTTACATCCTGGGTATGAGATACCGGATCAGGATCCCACATATGTAATATGTTACATGGGCTACAGATAGGTAGAGAACTGAGAATGGGTGATAAGTTTCAAGAGTTGGAAATTGTGCAATTGTTGCGGCCAAGTTTGTTGGCAGTTATCACCCTGTATTACCAAATACATTGATTCTGAATGAATGTTATTAGATACCGAACCTGATATACAACATCATATCAGTCTTTTTATTTAGGAAAGAAGGATATAATTTTGTATTGATGGATGATGTTTTGAACATTTCCTATATCAAGAGTTGATCGGTTTAGGCACGTTATCTAAAAGCATATACGTTCTAAATCAAATTACAGTTCTTAACGTACAGAACACACACAAGAGGAAGAGTTCAGAAATGAACGAATCCTTCTTGAGGCATTATAGACTAGGTCATATCAATGCGACTCGACTAGCTGAAGTTACATAAAGATGCATATTTAAATCAGTTTGAATTTACATCCTGTGAAACTTGCCAGTCATGTCACAAAGATAAGATGACCACAGCTCCGTTTATTGGAAACAGAGAAAGAGTTAGTGAACTCTTGGGATTGATACATGATGATGTAAGGTCCCCTGTCTACACATGCCAGGACCGGTTCTTTGTACTTCATTACATTCACTGATTATCTCTCAAGATTCGGACATATGTTCTTGTTGAAACACAAAGTCTGAACCTTTTGAGAAATTCGATGAATATAAGTTAGAAGTAGAAAACCAAAAAGGGTATAAGTATTATGTCCTTTGATGTGATCAGGGAGGAGAATACTTGAGCATGGAATTCCTGGATTATTCTAAAGGAGAATGAGATTCTCTCTCAGCATTACTCCTCCGTATACGCCACAGCACGTCGGTGTATCGGGGTGGAGCAAACGCACCCTATGTGATATGGTGTGCTCTATGATGAGTACTACTGAGTTGCCTATTTCCTTTTAGGGGTTATGCACTTGTGAAGCTGCATACCTATTGAATAGGGTTCCAATCAAATCAGGTGCCTACCACTCCATATGTGATATGGTATGGGAAGAGCCCATCTCTTAAGGATGTTAAGATTTAGGGTTGTCCGGCCTATGTCAAAAGAAAAATCCGGACAAACTCAAGGCAATGTCAGTTCTGTGGAAGTTTGTTGGATATCCCAAGCATATGCAAGGGAATATCTTCTACCAAACCGAGGAACAAAATGTGTTTTATTTCTCGGCATGCCACCTTTTTGAGAAAAAGGGAATTTCTTGTGAAGAAATTAATAGCCATGAGGTAGAACTGGAAGGAGTTCCAGCTATACAAACTGTAGCTGATGATCTGGTAGAATTGGAGGATTCAATAGATCCCAACGAAGCTCAGCCTCTCCGCCGATCTAGTAGGGTTCCTCACCCATCTGAGAGTTACTTCGGTTTTCTCTATGACAGTGGGAGCGAGGATTGCATCATGAGATGATGACCCAACTAGTTTCGAGCAGGCCATCAAGAGTGGGGGCTCTGTAAGAATGGCTGGATGCTAAGCGATCTGAGATGGAATCCATATACACTAATAAAGTATGGACTTTGGTTGCTTTATCTGAAGGGTTAAATCCCCAACAGGAGCAAGTATATCTTGAGAAGATCACTTGGTGTACATGGAAAAGTTGAGACTTTCAAAGTTATGCTTAAGTCCATCCAGATCCTACTTGCCGCTGCTACATACCATGACTACGATATCTGGCGGTTGTGTGTCATGACTGCTTTTCTAAATAGTGATTTAGAATAGAGCGTCTATAAGTACACAGCTAAAGGGCTTCGTAGACAGTGGGAGCAGCGGAAACGTGCGCAAGTTGTTTTATGGGATAAATTAGGCATCGCGGAGTTAGAACGTCTGTTTTGATGTGGTATTCGAAGAGTTTGACTTCATCAAATTGGTAGATGAACCTTGTATATACAAAAAGATAGTAAGGAGTATGGTGGTGTTCCTCGTATTGTACGTAGAAGATATACTCTTAATAGGGAAGGAGTTTCCTATGCTACGCTCGGTCAATCTCCTCTTATCACATGGATTCTGCATATAGGATAAAGGTGATACCTCCTGAATCCTGGATTTTAGATCTATGAGATATATCTAATTGGATATTAGGATTCTCACTAGGTGTAGTGAGATAGTATCAATCGATCCTGGGGAGAATCATTGGACTGGTTCCAGGGTGGTAAGGTAGACTGAATGTCAGTCGCATGCATTGTCTTTACCCTCAGTGGAGGGACGGTATGTTGGAAGAGTTCCAAGAAAGATACCGTGACTAACTAGACGATAAAGGCTGTATACATGGCTACCTAGGATACTAGCAAAGATGTAGTCTGGATGTATATAAGTTCATGAGATGAACTTTGTTCCTACCATTGTGTGACAATGGAGCTGTGGCTTATGCTTAGGAACCCCCGTTCCATCAGAGATCCAGACATATTCTTAGGCAGTATCACCTGATCATGGAGATGGATGATCTCTAGGGAGATCGAGGTTAGGAGAGTAGACACAGAGGACAACAGCGCGGATCCACTCACAAAGGTCTATTTCCTAGTAGAGACTTTTATGGGATGGTTGAGTATGAGATACTTCAACCACAGCTGATTGTTGGGTATGCGATACCACAACAGATGCCCCTAGTGCAAGTGGGAGATTGTTAGTGATATGTATGCCCTAGAGGCCATTATTGTACATGTGATGTATAATGTAGTGGATGCTTAGACATATATATGGAGAACTTTCTTGCTCGACGTGATAGTATGCTATCTGGTTGCTCTTTATCTTAACATGTACTCTGATTGTCTCTATATTACATGTTGATAAAGCCCTTAGGATGAGTACTTGACTACCAGGACTATGATGCAGATCATACTAGTGGGGACAGTGTAGTCGCTAAGTACATCCTTCAATTGTTCCTAGTCATAGCTGTATCGAGACAGGGCATCGATATACCAGTGTAGACTAGCGTATGCTTCTTGACTCATGTAGATGGGCGATGGATGATCCCATATCCATTGGTGTTTGACATCAGAGATAGTATGCGGGTGCTCAGTAGAGACTGGGCACACTGAACGGACTCGTCGAGAACTCCTAGATGGTATTATACCCTACGTCAGATGGCAGTTCTCTGGTGACACTGGTACATGTTAGTCTGTAGACCCGAGATCGTCATAGAGCCTTGTGTGATTCCCACTGTGCTTTAATTTCCACCTTACCACGTCCAAGAGGGCGTGCAAAACGTTGGCTTTTAGGTACAGTCCCGAATCACATGGAGGCAATGAGCGATAGGAGGGGTTTCGTCTCTCCCGGTATTGGGAGTTGATGTTGCGCTGTGTTCGATTTGATATAACTGGAAATCTCTGGCCAGGGTTGCTGAGATATACTGGTAAGTGTTATCAGTAGTTTCTCGAACTATTATGGACCTCATATCAACACGACTTATCGGTTACTAGGGTCTGACGTTTACCACCCCTAGACTGGATATGCGACATATCAGGCGAAGAGACCGGACTGTATGAGAGTGTTACTGATTGGATTCGCAGGAGAATGTACAGGCTTGCTTGTTGATCTTCTGATCGCTCAATACTTGGGTAGCTATTACGTTTAGCTGACTGCTTGTTGCTTGTAGGTGTTTGATATGATCATCACCTACTGCCGGCGTATTAACGATTCTTTAGAGTCCTACACAGAGGTTTCCTAGCTCAGGCAAAATGGAGTAGGAGCATATATGTGATATGTGCGGGACCGAGAATGATACGATATGAGATACCGTATTCTATTCTCGCGATATGAGATATCGGCAGGGTATATGTGATATAGTCGGGTCATCAGATCAAGTGTTGATTCGATGAATTGGTACATGTTATATTAGTCGGTTATATGTATTATAGCCGGGTTATCGGATCAAGTGTTGATTCGATAATTTAATGTATATTATATATGAGATATATTACATTACATTAACTAATATAAGCTCGCTTTATTGATTCATTTTCTCACGGGATAATAAATTGATATATATGTATATATGTTAATTGTATTATTTTTGTTTGTTACAAAATATATTATATATGTGATATATAATATTGTAACATGTTAGGGTTACAAATGCAACATGTTTTGTGGAGTTTACACATGGTTAGTGTTTGGATTAGGGTTAAGCTTAGATGAAGCTTCCATGAAGCTTCATGAAGCTTTGACTTTGACTTCATCCTTTGATATTTTGTGTTGATATTTATTCACCCAACCCAAACCTTAGGCTCTAGTTTATTCTCTATAAGGGTTAACTCTATCATTCTTAACCCATGGTTGAATGAGTAACCACAACAATAATTCATTATTCATCACAAAAGGATTTGCTTCATCTTCTTCTTCTTTCTTCTTGGATGAAAACCTTCACTAGGTTTTTGATAAGTGATGATAATGAGTGAGAATATGAAAACAAAAGAGAGCAAAATTCCTGCTTCATCATCCTCATCTATTCTAGCCACTTAGATTAGGGTGTTTGCTTTACTAATACTTGATTAGTAAAGCAAGAGCTTGGGTTTGAGATTCTTCAAGGTAGATCATCTTGGATTAGTGAAGTCTTCAAGCAAGGTGCATCATTCTCTTCATGGAGCCTCTCGAGAGTCGGAGTTCATGATGATCGCAGCGAAGGGACCTTAACACGGAGCTTATGAAGCGAAGGAACGGACTTCAAAAGTTGTAATCCCTATCTCTTTACTTCTTTGTATGTGATACAAACTTATTGCCCTAGAAATTCTAGCATGATTCATGGTTTACTTGCTTTGCACCTCTCTAAAATTTTAAAGTGGCATGTGTGATGCTATCAAACTCTAGACTAGGTGCAAGGGAAGCCCAACACGCACCGGCAATATTTATGGACTTGATGAACCAGATCTTTTCGCCAGTTCTAGACAGTTCGTGGTTGTTTTCATTGATAATATTCTGGTCTATTTGAGGAGCAAAGAAGAGCATGAAGAACACTTGAGGATCGCACTGCAAATATTGAGACAAGAAAAGTTATATGCTAAGATAAGCAAGTGCGAGTTTTGCCTCAAAGAAGTGAAGTTCTTGGGTCATGTTGTATCCGGAGATAGAATTGCATTTGACCCCGAAAAGATTGCAACTGTTCATGATTGGCCAATTCCAAAGAATGTGGGTGAGATCAGAAGTTTTCTTGGGCTTGGCTTGCTGGGTATTATAGAAGGTTTGTGGAGAACATCGCTTGAATAGAATAACTATTGACCAAGCTAACATGAAAGGAGGCACCGTTCGTATAGACTGAGAAGTGTGCGTCGGCTTTTGAAGTGCTGAAGCAGAGATTGACCACCGCTCCTATTCTGACAGTGCCAGATGGTTCCGGAGGACTAGTTATTCACAGCGACACGTCTGGGAAAGGCTTAGGATGTGTTCTAATGCAGCATGGAAAGGTTATAACTTATGCGTTGAGACAATTGTAGACTCATGAGAAGAACTGCCCAACTCATGACATGGAGCTAGCAGCAGTGATTTTTGTGCTGAAGATTTGGAGACACTACTTATTGGGTGAAAGGGTAGAAGTATTTACCAATCACAAGAGCCTAAAGTATGTGTTCACACAGAATGAGCTCAACGTGAGGCAGCATATATGGTTAGAGCTGATGGCTGACTATGATCTTGATGTAAAGTACCATCCGGGGAAAGTTAATGTAATACCGGATGCTTCAAGTCGGTTGCCAGCGATACGGATGTTGACTGCACAGAAGGAGATTATGGCAGATTTTCAGAGATTCGAGTTAGAGCTGGTACTACCAGATTCTTTAGGACAGTAGATGCAGTTGCATGTACAGTCATCCTTGATCGATAACATTAAGGCAGCACAGCCGCACGATCCAAGATTGCAGAAGTTTCCAGGACAAGTGGAAGCGGGATTTCGAACAGATTTGTTGATTCATGAAGATGGTTTGTTAAAATATGGAAGTCATTTATGTGTATCTAAAGGAGATGTTCTTGAAGAAGTTATGAAGGAGGCTCATGGTTCCGTATATTCAGTACATCCGGGAGGCATGAAGATGTATAGAGATTTGCGACAACAAATTTTGTGGGAAGGCATGAAAAGAGAGATTGCTCGCTACGTATCGAGGTGCTTGGTGTGTCAGTAAGTCAACGCTGAACATCAAAGGGTAGCCGGTTTGTTGCAACCACTTCCGATTCCTCAATGGAAGTGGGAACATATAACCATGGATTTCATGACAGCCTTACCATGGAGTCCAAAGTGCAATAACACAGTTTGGGTAATTGTCGATCGATTGACTAAGGCAGCTCATTTCATACCATTTCAAATTGGTCAGTCAACGGAGGTTTTGGCAGAGCGGTACATGCAGGAGATTGTGAGATTGTGAGATTGCATGGAGTACCTGTGAGTATCGTTTCTGAACGTGATACTCGGTTCCTGTCACACTTTTGGAGGAGTCTACAGGAAAGTTTGGGAACTTGCTTAAAGTTTAGCATGACCTATCATCCTCAGATAGATGGCCAGTCTGAAAGAACGATCCAAACTCTTGAAGATATGTTGATAGCATGTATGTTAGACTTCGAGGGTTCGTGGAAGGATCATTGCACTTAGTGGAGTTTTCATACAATAACAGTTTTCAGGCGACTATACAGATGGCTCCATGTTAGGAATATGTATGCCCTAGAGGCCATTATTGTATGATATAGTGGATGCTTAGACATATATATAGAGGAATTTCTTGCTCGACATGATAGTATGTTATTTGGTTGCCTTTATCTTAACATGTTCACTGGTATTATTATACCGTCTCTCATATACATGTTGATAAAGCCCTTAGGATGTTTGCTTGACTATCAGGACTATGATGCAAATCATACTACTGGGACTTATGTAGTTTACAGGCACATCCTTTAACATTTCTTAGTCGAGGGAGTATACAGACAGGGCATCGATATTCCAGAGTAGACTAGTGTGTACGTTTCTTGACCCTGCATTGGGGCGATGGTTGATCCCATAACCATTGGTGTTTGACATCAAAAATTGTACACAGGTGCTCTTTAGAGAATGGGTACACCGAACAGGACTCGTCGAGAACTCCTAGATGGTACTATACCTATCGTCAGATAGAAGTTCTCTAGTGACACTGGTACAAGTTAGTCTGTAGACCCGAGATCGTCATAGAGACTTGTGTAGTTCCCACCGTGCTTTGATTTCCTCCCTACCGTGGCTCAAAGGAGTCGTGCAAACAGGTGGATTTTGGGTATAGCCCCGAGTCACATAGAGGCAATGAACGATAGGAGGGGTTTCGTCTCTCCCGATATAGGGAGTTGATGTTTCACTATGCTCGATTGGCTATAACAGGAAGTCCCTGGACAGGGACGTTGATGAGATTTACTGGTAAGTGTTATTAGTGGTTTCTTTTACCGTTATAGGCCACACATCGGCGGGACTAATCAAGTTATTGGGGTCTGACGATTCCACCCCCAGACTCGATATGCGACATATCATACGAAGAGACCGGACTGTACGGTAAGTGTTACTTATAGGCTTCATGGGAGTTTGGACATGCTTGCTTGTTGATCTTCTAATCGCTCAATACCTGGGTAACCGTTACGTCTAGCTAGCACCGCTGGCGGCTTGTGGGTAACTGATTTTATCATTACCTACTACTGGCGTATTGACGAGTCTTTAGAGTCTCACATAGAAGTTTCCTAGTTCAAGCGAAACGAAGTAGGGCACATATGCTGATATGTGCGGGGGGCCTGATTAAATACAAGTATGTGATACCGTATTCTAATTTGGCGGTTATTTGTTATTAGTTAGGTTATTTATGATATAATCGGATTATCAAATCAAGTGTTGATTTGATAATGTGGTATACAGATAAATGATATTAGTCGGTTATATGTGATATAAATATTTATACTTGATATAATTAAATATTAACTAATATTATAGCTCACTAATTATTTACTTATCTTTATATATATATATATATATATATATATATATATATATATATATAAAGCATGATTGGTTTTTCTATTTTGTGAAAATTGAAATGAGGTGGAAATTGAGGAGATAGTTGAGGAACGGGGTGAAGCATGGCTTTTATACTTGTTTATTCATTTGTTTGCACTATTGAAGCATGGTGCATTATATGTAATGTTTTATATTCATGCTTCAATAAGTGAGAAAACATAAGAGAGCCATTCTTCATCTTTCCTCACAAGACTTGAGTTATTTTTCTCACTTGAGCTTACTCTTGCTCTCTAGCTCT
The DNA here is from genome assembly GCA_030015575.1 of Agapanthus africanus. Classification (NCBI taxonomy): domain Eukaryota; kingdom Viridiplantae; phylum Streptophyta; class Magnoliopsida; order Asparagales; family Amaryllidaceae; genus Agapanthus; species Agapanthus africanus. Next base: position 296,062,996 of record CM057342.1, read on the forward strand.
CTTCATCTTCCTCCTAACCTCCTCCAAGCTCAATCCCTCACATGAGTTGTGAAACCTCAACCTTGTGAGAACCCTAGTGAGCAAACAACACCCCTACTTCACCATCCTACACTAGATTAACACTTTGGTGTAGTGTGTTTCCTTCACTAAAGAGTTTAGTGAAGAGGTAGCTTGGATTAGCGGAATTTCGGATGGATCATCTTCGGCACGAAGATCACAAAGGAAGCTCGAACCAATTTCAAGTTGAGCCTAATGGAGTCGTGTAGGCTACTACACGGAGCTTTTGAAGAGAAGGACACGGTCTAAAAAGGTTGTAGCCTCTTTCTCTTAGTATAAAGTTTTGTTATATTATGTTAAACCCTAATCATCTAGTTTAGATTCTAGGTTAGTGTTAATTAGCACCCCAAAAATTTCAAAAATGGCATGCTTGATGCTAGTAAAACCCAGTGGTGGTGCTAACAAACACTTTCATAGTATCAGTGCTAAGCTAGAAGATTATACGATGTTAGTTGAATTACGAAACCGAAACAACTCCGAAATTGTAACCAGAAAACCATAGTTTCTGTTGATTTTAAAACAGTCTCTGAAATTTTTTAAACAAGTGCAGAAGCTTACATTGTAAGTCCGCGGCGGCGCCCCGGCCGTCGATCCGACGGCGGAAACGCGGAAACAAAAACATTCAAAAACTATTGAACCGGCACCACCGCGCACTTTTCACCCGGATCGGGCCATTAACCTAGTTACTAGCAAAATACAAGATGGGTAGAGAAGTATACCAAGCGATCCGTGTCCTTCGGTCTTCGTCTCTACTCCGATCTCTCGCGGAATCTCCGTCCATCTCATCCTCGTCGGAAAGGGCACCACGTAGCCGGAATCTTTAACGGGCTCCCACCTCTTGACTGAGGCAACTCGGGCGCGAAGTTGGTTAGCCGACGCGTCCAAGGGATGCTACAGACTAGTGTAGAAACTTATCTCTTTTGGGGTTATGAGGTTGCCATGGTGAAGGAGGAATGGGCATAGGAATTTTGAAGCAAGCCAAGCTAAAATGAGAAAAATCATTTTCCCTCATTAAAATGAAAAACTCTTTTTTTTGTCTTCTCTCCAAAGTGGCCGGCCCTATATGGAGCAAAGTGGAGGGAATGATCACACTAGAATAAATCAAGAGGAGAAAGTAAATGAAAAAAAGAAAAATAGTCACACCAAGGTCAAAACCAATCCAACTCAATCCCATTCTCATTTGATGCAAGACATGAGATTAAAATGGAATCTCATGATGATAAGAGCACTCATGAAGCCTCACTTAAGCAAGAAAACCCCTCCACAAATGTTATTTGCAAATGTGCAAATAACCCCCTCCATCGAAAGTCCGGTCGTGAAGGAATAAAAGAAAACCGGCCGGAACGGAATTCAAACTGGCAACTTCAGAAAACCGATCCCGTAATAAATTACAGGAAAACCCCGCTACCGCAAATACATGACCGCATTTGTATTCCCACTGAACACAAATGCAAAGAGACAAAATCTACACTATCTAATACTGGGATCCGGCTTAAGCCAAAGCCGGCTAGTAAAAAGCCGTCCGATCACGATTCGTGCAATACCGCACGTATCTGATCGAACCCTGCCATATCTCCATACGTCCTCTACAGCGTTTCGCCCGAAACCTGAGAAACTGTGTGTGGTGGACTCTAAAGACTCGTCAATACTATGGCTGTGGATTTAACCACTAGCACGTCAGAGGTATAAGCCAATACGTGACGGGCTACCAGGTATTGACCAAAAGGGACATCGATGAGCGAACTCATCCTGACACCCTACTGAGCCTGTCAGTGACAATATCCGTACAGTCCGGTCCGTTCGTCTATGAGCATCGCATGGCGGGCCTAGGGGGTTGGTAAAAGTCAGACCCCCAAAAGCGGTACAAGTCGTGTCGGAGTGTAGCCCAGAACATCCTGAGATACTACTGGAATACCTACCAGCAAATCTCCTACCTTGGCCAAGGACTTTTCATGTTCTGTCTCTCCTGGACACAGCGCGACCTCACCCCCAATACCGGGAGAGACGAACCCCTGCAGATCCGCTCACTGCCTCCATGTGGCTCGGGACTGTACCCAACTAAAACCTGTTTGCACGTCTCCTTTGAGCGTGGTAGGGTAGTAATCAAAGCACAGTGGGAACTCACACGAGACAAATGACGATCTCAGGTCGATGAACTAACCTGTACACATGTCACCAGGGAACTGCTATCTGACGTCTGGTATAATCCCAACTAGCAGGTTCCCGGCGAGTCCTGTCGGGTGTACTCATAACTCAATGAGCACCTGCATACATCTTAGGTGAACCAATTGACACCAGTGGCTTGTGAGACCGGCCACCGCCCCTCGTTGGGGTCTCGACTGTATACACTAGTCTACTCCGGAGTATCGATGCCCTGTCTCGAAACTCCCACGACTAGGGACCTTTTAAGGATGTGCTTATAGACTCCAGCTCTCACGTATATGATCGCCCTCATACTGCTGGTAGTCAAGCAAGAATCCTAGGGGCTCTATCAACGTGTAATAGCGACTCGTAAGGTCACCTAAAGCAGTACACGATGATAAAGATAAACCAGATAGCATACTATCATCTTGAGTAAGACTGTCCTACCGGCATAGGTCCTCCTCAATCATTGCAATCACATGCCTGTGATCCAATAATTGACACTGAGGGCACTATATCCAACAATCTCCCACTTGCACTCAAGGCTAATTATTGCGATGTCGCATACTCACAGCCCGTGTGATACCGAACACCCAACTCCTCTACTAGTCAGTCTCACAAAGCTCGTTTACGAAACTATTGCGTTCGAGGAATAGCCTCAGTGAGTGGATCCGCTATGGTGTTTCTTTCTATGTCTCCCTTTATCTCAAGTTCGCGGAGAAAGCCATCTCCCGAAATGAGCAATACCTGTCTTAGAATGTGTCTGGATGTCTGATGGGACCTAGCTCATAAATGAACTCCAAATCCAAACTTCTTAGACTGTATTGTCAACTGAACTTAATAAGTATCCTGCGCCATGCCATCCCTCAGTATCTGCTTGGACCAGCTGTCCAAACTACTGCCCCTCATCAGAGGGAAAACTATAACTCTGACAGCCACTCTACCATCCAGGTCACCTTGGATGCCTGGAATGATAACTGTCTCCTAAAGGAGAATGCTGTTATCATATCCCTAGAACATCAACTTATGTTCTAAAACTGCTTCCGACTGTTTCTCCAGGATTGGATGAATATCAACTTATTGCACCTACTGCAAGAATAACATCTGGTGTGGTACTTGACATTTCATGATCAACTCAATTGCCTAAGCAAGTGATCTGCCAATCATGCGCATCCCTCTCCCCTTTAGTCTGTAAGACACCTTTAGAGAGGGTGACTCCATCACCTGCAGGTACACTACCATGCCAGGAGTCGTTCATTCTAAATACTCATAGAATGTTGTCAAAGTACCCAGATTGGAAAACCACCCAAATCTAGATCTAAAACCATAGATCTAGTGACCAGAATGTCTGATATAAGATCCAAGTCCTATGTGGAGAAACTACTGTGTGACGACCAAAGTATGACCGATCGTAGTATAGGAATATCACTTCCTACTCTGTGTATGTCATCCAAATACCAGGACATCATACCCTACTACCTTCTTAACAGATCCATCCCCTATTCTGATGAAGTCAAACCTATGACTGTCACATCAGAAATAGATGATCTATCTTCGCTATATCTGCTTTAGTCTATAAATAGACATAAGCTATCTGTCCACCAATGCTTCCGCTGCTCCCACTGACTACGACAACCCTCTGGCAGAGTCATATAGACGTGCACTTCTAAAGCTAGTTTAGAACGATGCTATACTCATCCTCCTGCCGGGTCTCACAGTCTGGAACAACAGCAATAGCAAGTCTGGGTAAACAAGAACCTCCCTGCCACCGTCTTTGAGCATACCGAAGTACCTCTCGGGTGCCTGAGGTTACCCACTTTATCTGCGGAGTGGCCAATGGAATGTCAAACCAGATTGAATCTTTAGGTTCTTATCAAATCTTCAGTAATCGTTTGCGGTTCTGGAATCACTTCCAGTTCTACCATACTCCCACTACTGTTTTCTGAAAAAATCCATTTTTAATTAAAACTGTGGCGAGTCAAGAACAATATCACTATTGATCTTCCAGATGGTAGAAAGTCAACCCTCGTCATAGCCTGGGTCAACCCACAAACAGCCATTACAGAAACGTGCCTTGAGTTATCCGGAGTCTGGTTTTAAGCATAAGCCGGACAACTCCCCGTACCTTAACATCGTTAAGATATGAACTGTTCTATATCCAATATAGAAACAGAGGTACTGATTTAATTGAACCAGATTCAAATCATGCAGCTGTCTCCAGTGCATGTCAAGTAAATGGAAGGAGGCCGATCAGCGTTACTCAACTTAGGAGTACTTCCAATTACTAGTAACCTGAAAGAGAAGCAAGTTCTCTTTCTCACTACTATCAACTGAATACCATCCACAAGTATCTACATCTTCGATCACCTTGAAGAATCCCGATACTTGTAATACCTGGTTCTCTACTTTATTCTTATACCTATAACTTCTCAAAACTTGGACCCTGTGTTTCTACGAAACACCTGTCTAAAAACCAGAGAAGTCATAAGTAAGCAGAATATAGTACGAGGACCAACCCCTCTGTCCTAATGGACACTGGACAATATACAATACTCTGTATAAGTCCCTTGAGTCAAATGACTCATTCACTGTGTGTCGTAGGTTGAAAACTGTACTTATGGTTATGAAGAATTACACCGCTGTTCAATACTCCTTACCTAACCATCCACTGGTATAGGTAAATGTCATAGACATAATTTTAAAAGGTATATCTCACTCTATAAAAATAGACGTATAGATATATCAATTTGAAATTGGTGCATAACAACGGATATTCAAAACCAGATATTTGTCGTCCGGTAAACGACCCAGGTGACTTCCTCAAATATCACCAATTACAACGAATCCCGATATAATGAGGATGATCACCTAATTCCCAGTAACTTACTTCCACTCATCATCTGTAAAACCATACAGATGAGAGATCAAACCTGGTAAATACATACCCTGGAGCAAGTGTCTAATTGGGAAATCAGTTTTCCTTTAACAGTACACAGTGAAACTGAAACATTGAAATATTTCGATGGGTTATCCTGGTATTCCTAGTAATGCCTCTTCCAATATCCAGATTCACAACTGTAACCGTATAATTCTTTGCCACCTTTCCAAATCCCTTTATATGTCTTTAGTCATTATCTTCTGCACACCCCTTTAGGCCAAATGGTTTTCTTCCTTCCCTACCGTTCGGCACCAGCCTATGGTTTGGAAGAAGACTATCCCATAATCGTAATGGGTGTACTGTCCTAGTCCTAGGAACACTCGCAATGCGAGAGAAGGTGAAGATAAAAGACAACCGAATGAACCTTATTCCTATTTCTCCTGAACCAGGATCCATCCCCGAACTGGAACAAGTTCCTTTCGAGTTCGTATATAACCATACGATGGATTATCCAATAAACTTGGGATCTTCATAGTGATACGGAGTGTCCTGGAGAAATACAAAGGTGATTTAGGATTGGCGAAGAAATACTTGGTTTGGTCGTGAATAGCAGTCGCAATTTTCTTTGCCCTCTTACTAATCCCTTTCTTTGTCTTTACTTAATACCTTCTGTACACCGTTTAGGCTAATTGGTTTTCTTCATTCCTTACCGGTCGGTACCTGCCTATGGTTTGGAAGAAGACTATCCAATTTGCGTAATAGGTGTACTACTCCTAAGCCAAGGAGTACTCGCAATCTGAGAGAGAAGGTAAAAGGAAAAGACAACTGAATAGTCCTATTCGTTTTCTCCAGAACCGGAAACCATCCTCGAATTCTTTCGAGTTCGTATATAACCATACGATGGTTTTGTCTAATGGAAGTGGACGTTCGTAGTAATACGGGGTGTCCTGGAGAAAAGGGTAAAAGTAGGAGTGGCAATGAGGTTTGCAACTCTGACAATCCAAAAGCCAGTGTTAAGAAGGTTCGGTCAATTTGGTCACTGAGTCATAGTCTAGGGTCGGGTCAATGGTCGCTGCCAAAGAGAGAGAGAAAAGAAATACTCAGCGTGCACTCTAACCTAGATCAGAATGGTTATTACTTTATCTAATCTGGAAACCTCCCATTGTAACGTCAAATTCTTCCCCAAACCTGAAAGAAGAATTAGCCGGGATCACCCGAGGAGTAAACCAACTCATCAGTGGGAATTGGGATCCAACTATCATCGCATGATAACGTGACGGAATCCGCTCACGCTATCACACTCCAGAAGGTATGCTCATATCTGGCAAGTTTCAGTTCTTTTGAAACTCCCGATGTGGATTTTTGCCCCATGCTCTTATGACCTTGACTTTGGCCAACATATCATAAGTCACATGTCAAATTTTACCCGTCATTCTCCAGGTTAATTTGAACCCACCCGTACATACCCTTAACTTTTGCCAAAATAGTAGTACGATTGTCCCAAACCAATGCATCTATCTATGCTGCATATGAATACTCAACAGCTACCAAACACTGTGCCTTGACTTTGGCCAACATACATAGCTTGAATACTATTGACTATCCATATGAAATGACGGAGGTCTACGAATGGTTTCTGGAGAAAACCTTTAACGTAATGAACTTGATATCGTTGAAGGAACTGGATAGCTTTTTAGAAAAATATAGTGACGAAAACCTTCGCTAAAGAGGTCACTCCCGGTGAAGGGATCTCGGCTCTTTCCCCGTAGAATGAGGTGCAGGATATTCCAACTGAATACCACGATGCAAAGCAAAAGTAATCGGTTATAGTGAAGTTATTGCCCTGACGCAAACTTCTGTCCAAGGGGTCACTCCCGGTGAAGGGATCTCGGCCCTTACCTCATCGACTGAGGAGCAGGGTATTCCAACCGAATACCACGATGCAAAACAAAAGAGAACGCCCTTGCAATAACAGCTTTTTGAAAAATGTTCCAACAACATCAGAATAGGTTTGTTTACCTTTCATTGATCCGAATCAACGCAGTCCCATCAATTGATCACACCACAAAAGAACGAAAATAATGATGTACGTATATGCCATCCGCATTCGCCACTGGGTCCCGTCATCACCCGTTAGGTTACTTAACTAACGACAGTGCGGGGACTGGACTAGCATGGATGCAAAACATATACTGTTAGTGTATATGCCCTAGGGGCCATTATTGTATCATACTAGTTTGTATATTACTTAATGGAAGCTTGGGATATTCACATGTATAAAACAGTCTTGCTAAACATGGTAGTATGCTACTTGGTTTTTCTATCTTAATATGTGAGTATACGTATTGATAGAGCTCTTAGGATCTTGCTTGACTACCGGCATTGTGATGGCAGTCACACTAGTGGGGGCTGGGTAGTCTACAAACACATCCTTATTCAGGTCCCTAGTCGTTGGATTATCGAGACAGGGCATCGATACTCCAGAGTAGACTAGTGTATACGCTTCTCATCCCAGTTGGGGAGATGGTCTGTCCCACAGCCGTCAGTACGTCGTACTGGAGATAGTATGCAAATGCTCGTTGGGTTACGGGTACACCGGACAGGACTCACAGGGAACTGTTGGATGGTTTTATACCAGTCGTCAGTGAACAGTTCCCAGGTGACATGAGTACAGCATAGTCCGCAGACTTGACACTGCTACTTCGCCTCGAGTGTGTCCCACTGTTCTTAGATTGCTACCCTACCACGGCTCAAAGGAGTCGTGCAAACAGGTAGCAGTTGGGTGCAGTCCCGAGCACTTGGAGGCAGTGGCGGTTAGACAGGATTCGTCTCTCCCGGTATTGGGGGTTGATATCGCGCTGTGTCAGAGAGCCATTACGCAAAGTCCCTGGCCAGGGCAAGCGGGATTTGCTGGTAGGTTCCAGTAGTTTCTCAGGGTGTAATGGGCTTCCCTCCGACACGACTTATACCGCTATTAGGGGACTGACGCTTGCCGCCCCTAGGCCCGATATGCGATAGTCTTAGACGAACGGACCGGACTGTACGGAGATTGTCACATCAGACTCAGTAGGAGTTCGGATGGGTTTCCTCATCGGCCTTCTTATCGACATCTACCTGGGGACCGTTACGTACAGGTAGTGCCGCTTGCGGTCTGTGGTTAAACCCACTGCCAGCGTAGTAGTCGAGTCTCTAGAGTCCCACACAGAGAGTTTCCCTACTCCAGGCGAAACGATATAGAGGTCGTATGGTTTTACGACAAGGGTTCGGACGCATACGTGTGTTTACGCACGTACGACTTTCGGACAGTTTTTACCAGTCGGCTTTGGTTTAAGCCAGTTACTAGTATCCGGTTATTGGGTTTATACAGTCTAAAGTTTTTCCGTATTTTTGCGGAAAGGAGGGGCGTTCTCATAATTGCGCGAGAAGCTTCTAGAAGGTGGTGACTAAGGAGGTTTAGGTGGCATATACAATGAATGTGATTAGTGAGTCATATGGATGATTCATCCATGTCATTAATGCATCATAAATGCTTAATGACTCATGGAGATGAATCATCACTTGATATTTATCAAGCATGGTTGTTAAATGATTTATTTTCTTTTCTTGATAAAAAGAAATGGTTGATATATATTATCATAACTCATTATTCTCACTTCATTATTATCTTCACCTTCTCTCTCCTCAAGCTTTCCCTCTTCAAACCCTAATCCTCCCCTCTCATGTGTTGAGTACAAGGATTAGTTAGACTGATTAAACCATAACCCTCACTCTATATCACCTAGCTTCTTTGATTAGCACTTAAAGAAAGTTAGTTGCCTCAAGTTTAGAGGCTAAGCTTGGAGTAAAGCTCTCGGGTGGATCGTCTAGTACTTCGAGAAGGCCGAGGAGGTGGTGGAGTTCGTAAAAACGAAGGACACGGTTCTTTAGGTATAATCCCTTTACATAGTAGTTGTTAACTTCTATGTTTGATGTTAGTTATCGTTTAGCTTCGATTCGTGCGGTTAGTCGATGTTTAAGCAAAGAACAAGATCGTTTTTCAAATTTCCGCCTCCCCGCAAGTCGTGGGGTGTTGTACATCGACTTACAGTGGTATCAGAGCCTCGCTAAACAATAAATAACTTACTTGCAAATTTGTATGAATTTCGAACGGAAAAAAACGAAACCGGAAAAACCCGAAATCACAAGTTTCTGTCGATTTTTAAATGAAGTCCAAAATTTTTTCAGGGATGTTCAGAAAGCTTGAAAAGACAGTAGAAGAACACCCAAGAAAATTGGGCCCCTGAATCGCCTAAAGCGCCGCGGAACCGCGGCGGATCCTACCGATCTGCCGCGATTCCGCCGCCGAGTTGGCGATTCAGGAACCCAATTTTCCTGTGTTGCTTCTCTGTGATATTTGGTATTTTCTGGAATATTTTATTTTTGCTCAGGTTTCAGATTTACAGAGAAGTATTGGAGCAAAATTAAAAGTGTTTAATCGATCGAAATTATACATTATTTGCTTGTTGGATTATATCTGTGTTTGTATAATGTGTTCGTAAACCTCCCCTAACTGCTAGTATGTCGGTTGGCAGGGGGTTGCACATTTCTATAATGGTTTTTACTGTTTGTGGATATGAACTGTGTTGGACTGTTGTGATGTATAGCCGGGGTTATGTGATGGGTTATTATTTAATTCATTTGATGTAAATGTAATTTGTTGTAATATTATTTTGCGGGGCACATCCAGGTTGCGGTTGTAGCCACCGTTGTATTATTTCATTTTACTGTTTTTGCTCCTAGGACAGACCCAAGGTGGGGTGCACAAACTGCCGGGCGGGTAGTTTGCCGTACCCGTTGGGGTCTTGGGTGGGGTAATGGCTATTCATCACAACTGTGTAATCCGTCTTTTGTTGCAGGCTCAAAACAAACACGGATTGCTTGCAAATCCAATAAAGTTCATCTGTGATCTGGAATGCCTATTATTGCGTCTGACGAATGTACAATATCTATATATATGATAGCTATTTAGACGCCACTTATGTTTTACACCCACGCTAACCCAGCCCCCGCTCTGTCGTTAGTTAAGTAACCTAACGGGTGATGACGGGACCCCGTGGCGAATGCGGATGGCATAAGAGGACGTTGTATTTTCGTTGTTTTCTGCAATGATAGGTTAATGATGGGACGTATTATTTATAATGCAAAGAAAATAAACCAAAAAGTTTAATCGTTGGAACAATTTAAAAGAAACCACTCAGTTAATTTTAAAAACTGATATTTTTAAATGCGGAGCTTTAACCACTCCTTTTAAAAGCTATCAGGTTCCTTCGGTTATATCAAGTTCACTACGTTCACGGTTTCGCCAAAACCATTCGTAGCCCTCCGTCATTTCATCTGGGTATTCAGTAGTATTCAAGCTATGTATTTTGACCTAACGCCAATGCATAGTGTTTGGTAGCTACTGGGTATTCATTTGTTGCATAGATAGATGAGTTAGTTTGGGACAGTCGTATTATCATTTTGGCCGAACGTCAAGGATATATACGGATGGGTTCAAATTGACAAGATAATGATGGGTAGAACTTGACATGTGACTTATGACATTTTGACCTAACGCCAAGGTCATAAGAGCATGGGGCAGAAAAATATATATCGGGAATTTCTAAAGAAACTAAAATTTGCAAAGAGTTGCATACCATTTGGAGTTTGATGAATGTTGGTAGGATTCCTTCAACATTATCATACAATGATATTTGGATCCCGATCCTACTGTGAGTATATGCTACTTATCAGGAGATTCGTCACTTAACGATCAATGCTATAAACCAAGTAGGTGTCAAGAAAGGTGTCAGCGGGGTTACGCCCCCAGAGAAAAGAGGTTATTTAATTAAGAAACTTCGCGAAAGTGTTGGAAAACCTCCTTCGAAGTATCGACACTAGCCTGGCTGAACGGTTAAGCAAGTATTGTACGGTGAGAATAGTCCTGGCTAATTCTTCTTTTATGGTTTGAGGAAGGATTCGAGAAACAGTGGGAGCCATCCAGTTTAGATAAACTAAAAACCACTCTAAACTTGCAAGAGCATCATGCTAAAGAGTTTTCTTCTCTCTCTCCTAATTGCAGCGACCCTGAAAATGACTGGACTTAAGTTACTTTTAGAGAAAAATATACTGACAGGGCCAAACTATAAAGATTGGCTGCGGAATGTCAAAATGGCTTTGACCTATGACAAATTGGGGTACGTCCTCACCGCTACGGCACCTGCTGTCCCTGGTCCCAAATCCAGCAATGCGGATAAGGAAATCCGCAAAACCTGGGATTTAGATTGCGCGAAAGCCAAGTGCATCGTGCTTGCCTCAATGAACAATGAACATCAGAGGAGGCACGAGGATATGGACCTTGATGGCATATTTCTCCATACAAAGGAACTTTATGGAGAGCAATCTCGTATAGCAAGATACGAGACCTCTAAGAACTTGTTTCGAGCGAGGTTGGCTGTCGGGTCATCGGTAGGAGAACATGTCCTAAAGATGATCGGCTATATTGAAGAGCTCGCAGACCTTGGGACGACTTTGGATAATGAGCTCTATACAGACCTTATTCTCCTGTCCCTTCCTCACACCTACGCCCAGTTTATCCTGAACTTCAATATTCAAAGAAAAGAAGTTGAATTTCCGGAACTCCTGAACATGTTAAGGAGTGCAGAGGGCACCTTGCAGAAGACAAGGGAAACACCCGCTATGTTTGTTAGCGGTACATCTTCTTCCGGGTCCAAGGCAAGGGCCAAAGGAAGGAAGAAGAAGGCCGCCACCAAACCTAGAGGAGGTGTTAGTAAGGTGGGAGGGAAGGGAAAGAAAAAGTTTACGGTACCGGTAGTTGGCCAGGATGAGTGCTTCCATTGTCACAGGAAAGGGCACTGGAAAAAGGATTGCAAGGCGTGGAACGCCAAGAACCAGGAACCGAAGCAATCTGTGGCTTCGACTTCAGGTGTGTTTGTAATTGAGAATTGTCTGTCGATCAACTCTACTTCCTGGGTATTGGATACCGGATCAGGATCTCATATTTGCAATTCATTGCAGGTACTGAGAAACCGTAGAGTGCTGAAGGAAGGTGATATTGTAGGGTGTTTTTCGTCACCCCATTGAGATAGGAATACGCGCACGCGTCCCAGGCGTACTACAGATTCCCCCTGCCTAGTGCAGGCCGGGGTTTAATGATTGTGGGGATCCGAATCTCCGGCAGCCGCGGACTAAGCTGCCGTTAATTACCCCTCGCCTTTGGGGCGAGGGAACCTCCGATTGACGGGTTAAACTGGTCATGCGAACTCAATGTGCAGTGTGCGTGTGTTTTGTTTTGAAAGGGGGTCTTGGATATATCGGGAGCCACACAGAGTTTTTACGGGGGTCCACGTGTCGGCTAGCAGCCCCCTTGCGGGCTGGGGGTCAAGGGGGCTAGCAGCCCCCTTGCGGGGCTCGGGGCAGCGCCCCGGCCCAAAATTTTTTTGAGGGGGAGAGTGTTGGGGAGTATGTGTATGTGTACATTTGTATACATATGTATATATATATATATATACATGCATATATATATGAATAAAGGGGAAAAAGACATCCAAAGGATGCGTGGGGCCAACGCCTAGGCGTGCGCGCTCCACGTGTCGGCACGAGGGCGCCTTGCGCAGCGCAAGCGCGCGCGCCTTGCGCAGCGCAAGCGCGCGCGCCACGTGTCGGCACGTGGGCGCCTTTGCGCAGCGCAAGCGCGCGCGCCACGTGTCGGCACTAGGGCGCCTTGCGCAGCGCAAGCACGCGCGCCACGTGTCGGCACGTGGGCGCCTTGCGCAGTGCAAGCGCGCGCGCCACGTGTCGGCACGTGGGCGCAAATTGCTCGAGCGCTAGCGCGCTGGTGAGGAAAAGAGGGCTTTTAGCCTAAAAAGGGATTTCTCAAAAGAGAAATCAGAGAGGAGTTGGACTCCTGAATGTGTTTTGGGGTTAATGGAAGGGGTTCTTCTTCTTCCTCCTGTTGCTTGCTGGATCTTGAAGATCAAGAGATGTGAAATCTCAAAATCTCTCCTTTTTGAGATCTGATGACAGAACCAAGTTCCCCTTTGTGGGTTTTATGGTGAAAAACTAATTTGTTTTATAAAAAGAAGATTAAAACTCTTGATTTAATTCAAGAGAAAGATGAAGGTTTTGGAACCTTGAAGAAGAAGAAGAGATCTCAGATCTGAAACTTTTTTGGAGAGAGAAAAAGTTGTTGAAATATTTCATTATCTTTGCCTTTATAGGCCATACATTTTACACATAGCCCCTTGAGCTTCACAAAATGGCATTTTGCCTATCGCATGGCTCATGTGCCATTTCTTTTTGCACATAAGCCATGGGCTTTACAAAAATTTGGCTTTATGCCTATTTTTCTTACATTTATCCGAAAATAAAATAAAAGAAAATGCAACAAAATTATTTATTACAAAAATTTTATCTTGGCGTGGGGGAGGCCGGCCGCTTCATGTTCGGGCTCGACCCGGGCATGGGCCCACTGGATCTGGGCTTGGGCCCACTTGGCTTGGGGTTGACTTTGATTTTGACTTGGTCAACCGGGGTGTAAATTTTTACCCCAACAAATTGCCCCCCATCAATAAATGCACACCACATATGTGGGTCGTGTGCATGAAATTGATGGATCTTCTTTCACGTGGAGGCGACTTGATTTGGTTCCGGCTTTTTGGGAAGCTGGCACTGCCCTTTTTTACGACATGGACGGTCGTTGCTTGACATGTCTCCGAGACGGAGTGTCCGTGATAGACGTTTTCCCTGGCCCGGAGTTATCTGGTTCCCGCTTTGTAGGAATCCTGCGCTGCCCTTTTTGCGACTTGGACGGTCGGTGCTGCCCTTTTAGCGACTTGGACGGTCGATACTTCCCTTTTAGCGGCGTGGACGGTCGGTGCTGCCCTTTTAGCGACGTGGACGGTCGGTTCTGCCCTTTTTGCGACTTGGACGGTCGGTTCTGCCCTTTTTGCGACTTGGACGGTCGGTGCTGCCATTTTTGCGACTTGGACGGTCGGTGCTGCCCTTTTAGCGACGTGGACGGTCGATGCTGCCCTTTTAACGACGTGGACGGTCGGTTCTGCCCTTTTTGCGACTTGGACGGTCGGTGCTGCCATTTTTGCGACTTGGACGGTCGGTGCTGCCCTTTTAGCGACGTGGACGGTCGGTGCTGCCCTTTTAGAGACGTGGACGGTCGGTGCTGCCCTTTTAGCGACTTGGACGGTCGGTGCTGCCCTTTTAGCGACGTGGACGGTCGGTGCTGCCCTTTTAGCGACGTGGACGGTCGGTGCTGCCCTTTTAGCGACGTGGACGGTCGGTGCTGCCCTTTTAGCGACTTGGACGGTCGGTTCTGCCCTTTTAGCGACGTGGACGGTCGATGCTGCCCTTTTAGCGACGTGGACGGTCGATGCTGCCCTTTTAGCGACGTGGACGGTCGGTTCTGCCATTTTAGCGACGTGGACGGTCGATGCTTGATTTGACTTGCTCTGCTTCTTGCAATGCCAGGGGTAGACTTGACTTGCTCCGCTTCTTGCGGTGTCGGAGTGGAAGTTGACTTGTTGATTTTGATTTGGGTTGACATCAGCATCGCTATACTGGAATATGGTACCAGGAGCGAATCATCATCTGTCATGGAGAGGATTTTGGGATTTTGGTTTTTGTTTGGCATCTGCATTGCTGCACTGGAATAATGCCAGGAGCAACTCATCATTTGCCCTGAGAGGATTTGGGAGAAATTGGGATTGTTTTACGCCCGTGGATTGTATACGGTTTTGCAGGATGTATGATCCAGACCGTAGGGCCGGAAAAAATTTTGGGACTTTGTCGGCGTCTGCATCGCTGCACTGGAATATGGTACCAGGAGCGACTCATCATTCGCCGTTGGGGTATGGGATTTGGAATTTGGTTGGCGTCTGCATCGCTGCACTGGAATATGGTACCAGGAGCGACTCATCATTCGCCATTTGGGGATTGGGGAGAGATGGCTCAGGAGACAGGTTTAGATCCCTATCGCCTAAGGCTTTTCAATTTTATGGGCCGTGAGGGTCCCATAAAAGCATTTCCTCCCTACGAGTCGTAAGGATCCCGCAGGTGTATTTTCTCCTTAAGAGTCGTGAGGACTCCTAAGTGTGTTTTTCCTTTATGAGTCGTAAGGATCTCACAAAGGTTTGTTCTCCTCATATATCGTGAGGACACATGAGTGGGTTTTATCAATGGAGCATCATTCCCAAAGCGGAGACCGGCCGCGTAACTGGTGATTACGGTGGGGCATGGGTATGATGAGAATTATTTGAGCCCGTGGATTGTATACGATGGTCAATTTGGGGATCCACCGTAGGGCCGGAGAATTTTGAGAAATTAGATTTTGGTTGGCGTCTGCATCGCTACACTGGAATATGGTACCAGGAGCGACTCATCATTCGCCGTTTAGGGACTTGGAATTTGGATCTTGTTTGGCATCAGTATTGCTGCACTGGAATAATGCCAGGAGCAACTCATCATTTGCCTCGGGAGGACTTGGGATTTGGGTTTTTGGTCGGCATCAGCACCGCTAACACTGAAGCGAAATGCCAGGAGTGAATCATCATTTGCCATTGCCCGTTGGGGAACGATGGCTTAGGAGACAGGTTTGGGTCCCTATCACCTAAGGCTTTTCAATTTTATGGGCCGTGAGGGTCCCATAAAAGCATTTTCTCCCTACGAGTCGTAAGGATCCCGCAGGTGTATTTTTTCCTTAAGGATCGTGAGGATTCCTAAGTGTGTTGCTCCTTTGTGAGTCGTAAGGATCTCACGCAGGGGTTTTCTCCTCACAAGGTCGAGAGGACTTTGCGAGTGTATTTCATCTCTTTTCACGAGTTTGCGCCCCTTTCGGGTTTTCACAGACTCGCCGGTACTCCTGCTGTTTTTACTCACGGAGCCCTTTCGGGTTTTCATCCGTGCCCGTTTTGCTTGTGAACATACCGTTTTTTTTTTTGGGCCGCTGGTGGGACTTTAAAGTAGTCTCACCGGCAGGATTTAGGAGAAATAGGGGTCATTTACGCCCGTGGATTGTATACGGTTTTGCAGGATGTCTGATCCAGACCGTAGGGCTGATGTGCTCAATTCGCCTGCGACTTGGAGCATTCATGTGTAGTATTTCTTGAGATATCGTCCATTGATGGGTGGCATGGGCCTTTCTCCCTCTGCACTTATTAGCTGGTAGGATCCTCCGTCGAACACTTTCTCAATGACGTATGGTCCTTCCCAGTTTGGCTCGAATTTTCCTTTGGCATGTCGATTGAGGATGATCGGTCTTTTGAGGACCAACACCAATTCACCTTTCTTGAAAGCACGGAAACGAGTTATCTTGTCATAGGCCCGTGACATTTGGGCTCGGTATAGCTCCAGGTTTTGCTGCACCGCGAGCCTCTTTTCTTCGAGGGCATCGAGTTCTTCAAGTCGAAGGAGCACGTTTTCCTCTTCTGTCAACTCATGCTGAACGGCCATTCTTAAGCTTGGAACTTCGACTTCGAGGGGGAGGACCGCCTCCACTCCGAAGACCAATGAGTATGGAGTGGACTGAGTTGGAGTACGGTGCGTGGTACGATATGCCCACAATGCCTCGTGAAGCTTGAGATTCCAGTCTCTCTTGTTGGCTGAAGCATTTTTCCTCAGGAGCTTGCATAGAGTCTTATTGAAGGCTTCGGCTAGCCCATTGGCTCTTGGATTATAGATGGAGGAATATCTCCAGTCTATCTTGTGCTGAGTAGCGAACCTTGAGACATTGAAACTCTTGAAAGAAGGCCCGTTGTCAGAAATGATTCTTCTTGGTGTACCGAAGCGGTATAGAATATTATGCTGGAAGAATGTCAGAATATCTTTTGTCTTGACTTCTTTTAGCGGGACAGCTTCAGCCCATCTGGAGAAGTAGTCTGTCGCAGCCAGTATGAACCGGTGGCCTTTGGATGACGGAGGATCAATTGGACCAACAATGTCGGTGCCTCAGACTTCGAAGGGCCACGACGCCACTGTAGGATGCAATGGATTGGGATGCTTGTGAATAAAATCACCGTGAATTTGGCAGATATAACATTTCTTTGAATGCTCTCCGCAATCCCGTATCATGGTGGGCCAGTAATACCCAAGCCGTTTAATTTGCAGTCGCATCTTGGGGCCAGATTGGTGAGCACCGCAAATGCCTGAGTGAACTTCTTTCATGACTTTTTGGGCTTCGGCCGATGACAGGCACCTGAGCCAGAGTTGGTCATATGACCTGCGGTATAGCGTGTCATTTACAAACACGTATCGGAGAGCTCTCTTCTTCAGCTGAATCCTCACAGATTTTTCTTCGGGCAGCCTATCGTATCGGAGGTACTCTATGAAGGGTTCTCTCCAATCGGGCTCGTCTTGGATGATCGAAGCTTCTTCGGCAGGACTGCTCTTCTGTTCCGCGCTTTCCTCTTCTCGTAGAGAGACTGGGGATAGAATTTGTCGGCTCCTGACTGTGATCAGAATTTCGTCCATGTCAGGATCGGCCAGCTCCTTGGCCAAGCGAGTGAGTACGTTAGCCTTTCCATTCAACGCTCTAGGGACTCTCATTAGTTCAATGTGAGTGAACCGTTTCATGAGTTCCACCACTCGGCCTCTGTACTGAGCTAACTCGGGTTTGTATATTTTATAATCGCCGCTTACTTGGTTGACGACAAGCTGGGAGTCACCGTAAACCCGTAGCCGAAGGATTTCCATTTCTATGGCGAGCTCCAAACCAGCTATCAGAGCTTCATACTCAGCCTCATTGTTTGTGCGAGGCTCGGTGAGAGTAAAAGAACGCCGTAGGGTTCCCATTGATGGCGTGATGAATACCAATCCTATCCCTGCTTTTATCTCCGGGACACTTGATTTACTGGAGGTCCTTATCGATGAGGCCCCATCGAAGTAGAGCTCCCAACATGGCTCGTCATTCTCTAGGTGTAGCACCTGTTCGTCGGGTAACTCACAATTGAGTGGTGACCCTTCTGGTATGGGATGAGCAGCGAGAAAGTCTGCAAGAGCTTGACCTTTTACTGCTTTTTGAGGAGTATATACTATGTCAAACTCAAGTAGCATGACGGCCCATCTTGCCATTCTGCCGGCTAGGCTTGCTCTGGTCATCAAGTGTTTGAGCGGGTCGGCCTTGGAGATTAGCATAACCCGGTGAGCCAGCAGATAGTGCCTCAGCTTCTTCACAGCAAATATCAGAGCCAGGCATTGCTTTTCGATTGGGGAATAGTTGTGTTCCGCCCCGACTAGAGTTCGACTGAGGTAGTAGAGGGCATTTTCCTTTCCCTCCTCGTTATTCTGGGCGAGGAGCGCACCGAGTGACTCATCTAGCGCGGTAGTATAGAGAATCAACGGTTTATTTGGAATGGGAGCGGCCAGCACTGGAGGGTGCAACAAGTATTGTTTGATGCTTTCGAACGCTGCTTGACATTCGGTATCCCAGATAAAAGGAGCTCCTTTCTTTATGAGCTTTGAGAAGGGCCTACATCTCCCTGATAAATTTGAGATAAACCTCCGTATATAAGCAAGCTTGCCTTGAAAAGATCTTAGCTGTGTCAGACTCTTCGGAGGGGGCATCTCTATGATGGCCTTTATCTTTGATGGGTCAACTTCGATCCCTCGATGTCGGACTATGAAGCCCAGGAATTTTCCTGATGACACGCCAAAAGCGCACTTCAGAGGATTCATCTTCAGATCGTATTCCCTCAGTCTGGTGAGAACGGTCCTGAGATCTTGGATATGATCGGCCTTGGCTTTAGTCTTGACGACCAGATCATCAACATAGCATTCGACGACTTTATGGATTAGGTCATCAAAGATATTAGTCATTGCCCTTTGATATGTAGCACCTGTGTTCTTCAGTCCGAACGGCATCACCTTGTTGCAATATATTCCGATCGGAGTTCGAAATGCCGTGTGCTTCTTATCCTCAGGCGACATCTTGATCTGATTATATCCAGACGAGCCGTCCATAAAGGTGAACAACTCGTAATTTGAGGTGTCATCGACCATCATTTCCATGACCGGTAGTGGGAAGTCATCCTTTGGACATGCCTTGTTGAGGTCCCTGAAATCGACACAAACTCGGATCTGCCCATTTTTCTTCTTGACTGGGACTATGCATGCGATCCAGTCCGCATATTTCTCTTCTCTGATGAAGCCGGCATCGATCAGTTTCTTGGTTTCCTCGATGACCTTTTCTTCCAACTCCTTTCTCATTCTTCGAGGAGCTTGTTTGACTGGCTTAGCATCAGGAGATATAGCCAGCTTATGCACGGCTACCTCAGGGGAAAGGCCAGGCATTTCTTTGTATGTCCACGCGAAGCAGTCAACGAACTCATGCAGCAGGGCAATTATTTGCTCTTTCATTTCCTCTGACAAGAGCGAGCTGATGTAGGTCGGCCTTGGATTATCGGGCGTTCCTAAGTCAATCTCGGTTAGCTCGTCAAAGGTTGCTTATCCTCCATCTTCGAGCTCTTAAGGAGCTTCTTCTGGCTCGGCTATCTCGTCGTCATCATTTGATCTTTTTCCAGCTTCACCAACATGGATCATGTAGCACGCTCTGGAATCAGGTTGAATGTAACCTATTCCCCGTCTGTCTGGAATTCGTCCATCGATGAGTGCTCGGACCTGGGGAGGATGCCATAGCCCTTCGTAAAACTTTGCTTCGGACTCTGTTTGATATAACCGGCATCCGTACTTCTTAAAGTATTCCCGCATCTCGGGCGCATAGTATCTGGGATTGAGGACGGCTCTTATGCCTCTCTCATATGGAAGGCACGCGACAGACAAATCGTCCGGGTGCGCAACGGGGTTTGACCCATAAAACAAGATGCCCTTCTGTCCACTTTTCCTCCCGGGAACGTAGAAAGTTTTCAGCTGGTCCACGGTAGAGATTGATAATGCATCGAGCTCTTTGCATATTTGCTCTGGTACCCTTGTAACGGCTAGGGATCCTTCTGCAACTTCGAAGGTCTCTCGCAGTTTCGCTTGTTGCGTGGGGGTCCAATCTGCACCGCTATTGCACGACAGGTCCTCCTCCTCTGACTCTTCAGTGTCGCTGCCAAGATGAGGGCGGACTTTACTGCTAGATGGGGCTTCAGTGACGGATTCATTCGTATCGCTGCCAAAACGAGGGCGAGTTTTATGGAAGGACTGGCTTCCAGCGTCGGACTCATCAGTGTCGCTACCGAAATGCGGGCGCACTTGGGCATTTTTGCTTTTGAAAGTGACAGCCGGCGCATATTTGCTTTTGAGCCTTGGGGCTGGTCTTTCCTCAGTCAGTTGTGGCTTAGCATTTTGGTGGTTCATAAAGTACCGAGAATCTTCATACCTGACTTCATGCACACCGAACGGCTGGATGTCTCCGTTAATGCGTCTTTCTTCGCCATTTTTAGTATACTTCATGCATTGATGGAGAGTTGACGGGACAATGCCATAATCGTGGAGCCACGGCCATCCCAAGAATCTTATAAGACGTGTCGGCATCGATCACGTATATCTTAGCTTCGGTCTGCAGATCCCCGAATTTGATTGGCAAAGCTATAGACCCCAGAACTTGCTGGCAATTTTGGTTGAAGCCTTGAATGACAATCCTTTCCCTTGACAGGTGTCGGACGTCCATTGACAAACTCTTCAGAGTTCGCAAGTTCATGATGTTCACTGAGGACCCCGGATCAATCAATATGCGATTAATTCGATCTCCGTCGCTGTACCCGGTCACGTAAAGCGGCCGATTATGCTCAGCCGTTCCCAGTAGCAAGTCTTCATCCTTAAATGTGACCGCGGCGGCATGCAAAGCGTGCTGGGCTTCTTTCATATTAATTTCCGCAAAGTGAGCCTGATACCGCTCGGGGTTTTGTAGAGCGTGAATGAGAACATCTCTAAGCTCCTTAGATAGGACCAAGGCGTCATAGATGCTCAGGAGAGACGGAAGCTTCCGGAGATGTGCCAAGACATTATAGTCCACCGAGGAAGGACTTATGTTTTCATCGGCCGGTTCTCTGCCATCTTCTTCATTAGCGACTTGTTTTTCCTTCCCTTTTGGGGCGTTGCCCTGATTTGGCGGTAGAGCCCTGCCGCTTCTGAGCTGGATTTGATTGGCCGTTGTGGCGAGCTCTTCGTCCTCTTCGGGAAAACAGAGATCCTCTTCCGAGTCGCTGCCAAGATGGATGGCGTAGCAGGTCACTACTGGGATCTTTTCATTGGGGTCTTCTTCTAAATCCTCCAGAATTTCAGCCGCTTGCACAGGGAAGAACTCCTTCAATTGTACCAATGTTCTTTCCCTTTGTTCATATTCTTCGAGAGAATCGATATATTTTTGAATAGTCGATCTCCCTGCAGACTCTTTTTTGCGCCGAGCTGCACTTTTCTTCTTCTTGAGCTTCTTGGATTTTGAGCCTGATGGAGCCGCATTGTTAGCTGGACTGGTAGGCTTCTTCTGTCCTTCCCATTCCGTCCTGGGTTCTTTCCGAAGTAGCTTTATCATCTTCTTCGTCTTATTAGATATGTGCGTACTCCACGGAGGCCGCGATGAGTCTGTTTCATTTCTCAGGGCAGCGGGTTCGGCTGCCTGCTCCCAGAAGGCTTCAGTTTCTGTCTGTATAAAGTTGGTGGTTGCAACTTGATTGTTCACCAACACACTTTTGGACAGTTCGATCTCTCCAGCCTTGTACTGCTTCTCGACCCAGTCTTTGAAGATATAGCAATCCTCGATCGCATGGCTCACTACTCGGTGGTACGGGCAATACAGAGGATTGTCGGTCATTTTTGCTTCTTGGGGTCTTTTCGACTCCGGCAATTGTAGGCCGTTGTTCAAGGCATCTTTAAATATCTTACGGACCTTGTCCCTTCTGAAAGAGTAAATCTTGTTCTTCTTCTCTTCTAGGGAAGGCCCATCTCCTCCCAGCAATGGCTTTCGAGACCGGTTGGTTTTGGATTCGCCCGCCCTTCGCTTTTCTTCATTGTCGGAGGCATTGAAGACATTGGTACTGCTGGAACTCCCGCTTCTACGGTTGTCGTCTCGCTTGCTTTTCCAGGTTTTGTCTCTCTGAGTGTCCGGCGGGGACTCTTGCTTTGAGCGTTCCAGCATTTGGAATTTCTTGGTTAGCTCCTGAAATGTCTTGAGGCCCGCTGTACACAAGAATGGGACCATCCAATTGCTGAGGTTCCCAATGAGAAGGCTGACGGACTGGTCCTGCTCCAGCGGCGGTTCGCACTTGACCGTGAGATTACGCCATCCGGCAATAAAGTCGGTGTTGCTTTCATTCTTCCCCGGCTTGGTCCTCACAAGGTCGGCAATGGAGATTTTATCACTGACACTCATGAACCTTTGCCGGAACAGAGACTCCATTTGGGCAAAGGTAATGACGGACCCATCTGGTATGCTCGCGTACCAGTCGAAAGCAACACCGGTCAGGCTGTTGACAAACTGACGAAGAAGGAGCGCGTCATTGCCCCCTGTATTTCCGTACGATGCTTTGAAGTGGGCGACGTGCTGATTTGCATTCCCCGTTCCATCAAATCTTCCAAACTTAGGAATGACGTAGCCGCTTGGGAACTCAATCAGATCGTACTGCGCGGGATATGGCCGCCCACTACTGCCGATTTCTTTTTGAGCTTCGGCTTCGGCCACCAATGTTTTAACCTTGCTGGTGACCAAATCCATTATCCGATCCTGTGTTAGCGGGATAGTGCTATCTGGGGCCAAGGCGTCCCCAGAAGCAGAGTGCGGCCGGCTTTCATGCGGCTCGACCGGTCTTGGTCCCAAAGGAACAGGCATTGGCTGCCTCGGATTGTCATCACCCGGCTGATTAGTAGCAGCTTGTGCTTGATTGGGAGGTGCTCGAGAAATTTGAGCCGTAAGCTGCATCACCACGTTCGTTAAGTCGTCAATCTTCGAGTAGAGCTTGGCCATCTCTTTATCTTTGCTCCTGAGCTGTTTTCGAAGCTCTTGAAGCAGCTTTTGTTCCGCAGTCCTAGGGCGGAAAGTCAGCTCCTCCTCGCTGTCCGAGCTTGACTCTGCATGGACCGAGGGGTCTTTCTGCCTATCATTCTTATCGAGAGGGTTTTCTTCATCCAGCGGGGGCGGATGTTCTTGAGCGGCGGCGACCACATTCAGGCTAGATTGGGCTTGGGATGTGGTAGCCCCATCCTTGCTTTTGCTGCGAAGGTTGTCGCTGGGGCGTCCGCCCGCCATATAGACCGTATGGGTGATGTATCCGGCCGTCTTTCTATCATTGGAAGCTAATTTCACGGCTCGCTGTCTTGACTCCCTTGCTTCGGCAGCTGGTAATCGATTGAAGGCGGCTGGCCTAACCAGGTTCTTGAATGGTGCTGGCGCTTCTTTTCTGGATTTGCCCCGCTGCTTTCGTGCGGCACAGAGCGCCTGATAGACCCTTGAAGAGATAGTGTCATACTTTTTATGTTGGGGCCGGGACACGTCTCTTTGTAGCACTGCTCGGACCGCTGTCTTCTTGATTCTGGCGGTCATGGCATTTTTCTGAACCCACTTTAGAGGCTCGAAGGAATTGCTGATTCTTATGTCCGACTCAGCCGTTGTCGCAGGGCAACCCTGCACTTGGAGCTTCATACGATTCCATTTGGCCGAAGCCCTGGCCCTCTTGTTGGCTCGATACCTGAGCCGCTTCTGCCTTAACTTTTCTGTTTTAAGCGCCTGGCAGACTTCGGCTTTTCGGGAAGACACCGCAGACTGGGCGATGGAGGGCTTTGGAGATACGCTCGATTGTGCATTTGTTGGAGTCATCGCCTGAGCTCGTCCGCGACATTTGATGTTGCCCTTCGCACCGGAAGTCTTGCCCCCGGCTAGAGCGCCAGGGAGTCGTTTAGACACCATCTTAAGTTTCGGTTGTGGTGCCTTAGCGATCACAACATTCGGCCTCCTGCCCCTTGGGACCAGCTTGGCCACCTGTTCCGCCGGGATTTCTGCCAGATGAGCGCTTCCGGCAGGGTAGATGATGACGGAGCCAAACTGGCGAGGCGGTTCCTCCCACTGTCGACTGAGGCTTGCAGGGAGAACCACACGAGCGTTGATCTTGACCACGTACGGAATCGGGGTCACGTTGGAAGCTGAATTCGTCTGGGGAGACATTGTCGTCGAAGGTTGATTGCTGCACAGAAAAGGAATATCATTTCAGTATAGACAATCGATATGTATATTGATTGAGTTTGCATGAACGTTTAACCCGAAATATGGGAGGAGAGATTGGTCCCACCGGGCGTGCCAGAATCTGTAGGGTGTTTTTCGTCACCCCATTGAGATGGGAATACGCGCACGCGTCCCAGGCGTACTACAGATTCCCCCTGCCTAGTGCAGGCCGGGGTTTAATGATTGTGGGGATTCGAATCTCCGGCAGCCGCGGACTAAGCTGCCGTTAATTACCCCTCGTCTTTGGGGCGAGGGAACCTCCGATTGACGGGTTAAACTGGTCATGCGAACTCAATGTGCAGTGTGCGTGTGTTTTGTTTTGAAAGGGGGTCTTGGATATATCGGGAGCCACGCAGAGTTTTTACGGGGGTCCCGCTACCCGGATAGCGGGCTGGGGGTCAAGGGGGCTAGCAGCCCCCTTGCGGGGCTCGGGGCAGCGCCCCGGCCCAAAATTTTTTTTGAGGGGGAGAGTGTTGGGGAGTATGTGTATGTGTATATTTGTATACATATGTATATATATATATATATATATATATATACATGCATATATATATGAATAAAGGGGAAAAAGACATCCAAAGGATGCGTGGGGCCAACGCCTAGGCGCGCACGCCACGTGTCGGCATGTGGGCGCCTTGCGCAGCGCAAGCGCGCGCGCCACGTGTCGGCATGTGGGCGCCTTGCGCAGCGCAAGCGCGCGCGCCACGTGTCGGCTCGAGGGCGCCTTGCGCAGCGCAAGCGCGCGCGCCACGTGGGCGCCTTGCGCAGCGCAAGCGCGCGCGCCACGTGTCGGCATGTGGGCGCCTTGCGCAGCGCAAGCGCGCGCGCCACGTGTCGGCACGTGGGCGCCTTTGCGCAGCGCAAGCGCGCGCGCCACGTGTCGGTACGTGGGCGCCTTGCGCAGCGCAAGCGCGCGCGCCACGTGTCGGCACGTGGGCGCAAATTGCTCGAGCGCTAGCGCGCTGGTGAGGAAAAGAGGGCTTTTAGCCTAAAAAGGGATTTCTCAAAAGAGAAATCAGAGAGGAGTTGGACTCCTGAATGTGTTTTGGGGTTAATGGAAGGGGTTCTTCTTCTTCCTCCTGTTGCTTGCTGGATCTTGAAGATCAAGAGATGTGAAATCTCAAAATCTCTCCTTTTTGAGATCTGATGACAGAACCAAGTTCCCCTTTGTGGGTTTTGTGGTGAAAAACTAATTTGTTTTATAAAAAGAAGATTAAAACTCTTGATTTAATTCAAGAGAAAGATGAAGGTTTTGGAACCTTGAAGAAGAAGAAGAGATCTTAGATCTGAAACTTTTTTGGAGAGAGAAAAAGTTGTTGAGATATTTCATTATCTTTGCCTTTATAGGCCATACATTTTACACATAGCCCCTTGGGCTTCACAAAATGGCATTTTGCCTATCGCATGGCTCATGTGCCATTTCTTTTTGCACATAAGCCATGGGCTTTACAAAAATTTGGCTTTATGCCTATTTTTCTTACATTTACCCGAAAATAAAATAAAAGAAAATGCAACAAAATTATTTATTACAAAAATTTTATCTTGGCGTGGGGGAGGCCGGCCGCTTCATGTTCGGGCTCGACCCGGGCATGGGCCCACTGGATCTGGGCTTGGGCCCACTTGGCTTGGGGTTGACTTTGATTTTGACTTGGTCAACCGGGGTGTAAATTTTTACCCCAACAGATATGACCCTAAAGGTTGCTAACGGAGCTAGCGTGGGAGCTGCGTCCGTCGGGGATTATCACCTAGGATTGACGAGTGGACACATTTTGGTTTTACATAACTGTTTCCTTGTTATCAAATAAAGGTTATGATTTCACGTTTGTAAGAGATGTTGTTAACATCCACCTTAATCATGGTTTGATTGGGTCCGGTACACTAAATAACGGTATATATGTTTTAAACCAACTCCAAATTTTCAATGTTCAGAACACACTTAAAAGAAAGTCTCCAGATTTAAATAAAGCTTTCTTATGGCATTGTAGACTGGGTCACATCAATGAGAGAAGGTTGACTAAGTTGCATAGAGAAGGATATTTGGACTCGTTCGAATATCAAACTTATGACACTTGTCAATCTTGTCTCAAAGGAAAGATGACAAAGACTCCATTTACTGGACATGGAGTAAGAGCGAGCGAGCTCTTAGGACTCATACACAGCGATGTATGTGGTCCATTGTCTACACATGCAAGAGGTGGTTTTTCCTATTTCATTACTTTCACGGATGATTACTCAAGATACGGATTCATTTATCTGATGAAACATAAATCCGAGGCTTTTGAGAAATTCCGAGAGTATAAGAATGAAGTAGAAAACCAAACCGGCAAAAGTATCAAGACACTTAGATCTGATCGAGGTGGTGAATACTTGATTGCCGAGTTCCTAGGTTACCTAAAAGAGAAAGGAATTCTCTCTTAACTTACTCCTCCATACACTCCACAGCATAACGGTGTATCGGAGAGACGGAATCGAACCCTATTGGATATGGTACGATCCATGATGAGTAATGCTGAGTTACCGCGATCTTTCTGGGGTTATGCGCTAGAATCAGCGGCATATCTTTTGAATATGGTTCCTACCAAGACTGTGCCTACCACTCCATATCAGATGTGGAGCGGGAAGAAACCCCATCTACAGTATATTAAGATTTGGGGATGTCCAGCTTTTGTTAAAAAGCAGCATGTGGACAAGCTCGAGGCACGATCAGTAAAGTGTCAGTTTGTGGGATATCCAAAGAATTCCAGGGGATATCTATTCTATTACGCAGAGGAACAAAAGGTATTTGTTTCTCGTAATGCCCATTTTCTAGAACATCAGTTTTTAGAAAAAGAATCAAGTGGGAGCGAAATAGAACTGGAAGAAATTCCAGAACCACAAACTAATACTGAAAGTTTGGTAGAACCAGTAGTTCAAGAAGAACAGGACATTCCCGCACCCCTCCGCAGGAGTAGTAGGCCGTCTCATCCGCCTGAGAGATACTACGGTTTTCTCATAGATGGGGATAGAGAGGATTGCATCATAGATGATGATGAACCTACTGACTTCCAGCAGGCCATCCAGAGCGGCGACTCGGTACGATGGCTAGATGCAATGCGGACCGAAATGGAGTCCATGTACACCAACAAAGTATGGACTTTGGACTTTGCTCCAGATGGGGTAAAACCCATAGGATGCAAATGGATCTTCAAGAAAAAGATTGGTGTAGATGGACAGGTGGAAACCTATAAGGCTAGGCTTGTTGCAAAGGGTTTTCGTCAAAGACCTGGTTTGGACTATGACGAAACTTTTTCTCCAGTGGCTATGCTCAAATCCATTCGGGTCCTTCTTGCTATTGCTGCCTTCCATGATTATGAAATCTGGCAGATGGACGTAAAGACGGCTTTTCTAAATAGAAATTTAGAAGAGTGCGTCTATATGGATCAGCCAGAGGGTTTCAATCAGAGTGGGAGCAGCGGGAAAGTATGCAAGCTGCTTAAGTCCATTTATGGACTAAAGCAGGCATCGCGGAGTTGGAACATCTGTTTTGATAAGACAGTCAAAGAATATGACTTTATCAAAAATCCAGATGAATCGTGCATATATAGTAAAGTTGTAGCCAGAAGTGTCGTATTCCTCGTCTTGTACGTGGATGACATTCTATTAATAGGAAATGACATTCCTATGCTACAATCTGTCAAAGGATTCTTGTCACACAGGTTCTCCATGAAAGACCTGGGTGATGCCTCTTACATTCTGAGGATCCGGATCTATCGTGATAGATCCAAGAGGATGTTGGGACTTTCACAGTCCAGGTATATCGACACTGTACTGAAAAGATTCAGTATGGAAGATTCTAAGCGCGGTAATCTACCGGCTTGTCACGGAATCACCCTCTCCAAAGAGATGTCTCCCAAGACTGATTTGGAAAGGGAACGCATGTCTATTATATCCTACGCTTCTGCGGTAGGCTCTATAATGTATGCGTGTTGTGCACCAGACCAGATGTAGCTTACGCACTGAGCGTGGTAAGCCGGTATCAGTCAGACCCAGGGGAGAAGCACTGGATAGCAGTAAAGAACATTCTCAAGTACCTGAGAAGGACTAAGGAGATGTTCTTGGTTTACGGTGGAAAAGACCTCAGGTTGGAGGCCTTTGCTGATTCCGGCTTCCAGAGTGATAAGGACGATTCCAAGTCCATGTCGGGTTATGTCTTTACCCTCAATGGAGGGGCGGTGTGCTGGAAGAGCTCCAAGCAGGACACCGTTGCTGACTCGACAATGGAAGCGGAGTATATAGCTGCTTGCGATGCCGCAAAAGAAGCAGTCTGGATGAAGAAGTTCCTAACAAAACTTCAGGTGGTTCCTACCATAGTTGATCCAATACCTCTGTATTGCGACAACAACGGAGCTATAGCTTTAGCAAAGGAACCAAGGTCCCATCAGAAGTCCAGACACATCTCAAGGCGGTATCACCTGATCAGGGAGATCATTGATCGTCAGGAGATCGAGGTACGGAGAGTTGCTTCTGAAGAGAACATTGCTGATCCATTCACAAAGGCCCTACCTCAGATTCAGTTCGAGAGGCTACTCGAGATCATTGGTCTTCGATATGCCAGTACATGGCCCTAGTGCAAGTGGGAGATTGTTAGTGTATATGCCCTAGGGGCCATTACTGTATCATACTAGTTTGTATATTACTTAATGGAAGCTTGGGATATTCACATGTATATAACAGTCTTGCTAAACATGGTAGTATGCTACTTGGTTTTTCTATCTTAATATGTGAGTATACGTATTGATAGAGCTCTTAGGATCTTGCTTGACTACCGGCATTGTGATGGCAGTCACATTAGTGGGGGCTGGGTAGTCTACAAGCACATCCTTATTCAGGTCCCTAGTCGTTGGATTATCGAGACAGGGCATCGATACTCCGGAGTAGACTAGTGTATACGCTTCTCATTCCAGTTGGGGAGATGGTCTGTCCCACAGCCGTCAGTACGTCGTACTGGAGATAGTATGCAGGTGCTCGTTGGGTTACGGGTACACCGGACAGGACTCACAGGGAACTGTTGGATGGTTTTATACCAGTCGTCAGTGAACAGTTCCCAGGTGACATGAGTACAGCATAGTCCGCTGACTTGACACTGCTACTTCGCCTCGAGTGTGTCCCACTGTTCTTAGATTGCTACCCTACCACGGCTCAAAGGAGTCGTGCAAACAGGTAGCAGTTGGGTGCAGTCCCGAGCACTTGGAGGCAGTGGCGGTTAGACAGGATTCGTCTCTCCCGGTATTGGGGGTTGATATCGCGCTGTGTCAGAGAGCCATTACGCAAAGTCCCTGGCCAGGGCAAGCGAGATTTGCTGGTAGGTTCCAGTAGTTTCTCAGGGTGTAATGAGCTTCTCTCCAACACGACTTATACCGCTATTAGGGGACTGACGCTTGCCGCCCCCCTAGGCCCGATATGCGATAGTCTTAGACGAACGGACCGGACTGTACGGAGATTGTCACATCAGACTCAGTAGGAGTTCGGATGGGTTTCCTCATCGGCCTTCTTATCGACATCTACCTGGGGACCGTTACGTACAGCTAGTGCCGCTTGCGGTCTGTGGTTAAACCTACTGCCAGCGTAGTAGTCGAGTCTCTAGAGTCCCACACAGAGAGTTTCCCTACTCCAGGCGAAACGATATAGAGGTCGTATGGTTTTACGACAAGGGTTCGGACGCATACGTGTGTTTACGCACGTACGACTTTCGGACAGTTTTTACCAGTCGGCTTTGGTTTAAGCCAGTTACTGGTATCCGGTTATTGGGTTTATACAGTCTAAAGTTTTTCCGTATTTTTGCGGAAAGGAGGGGCGTTCTCGTAATTGCGCGAGAAGCTTCTAGAAGGTGGTGACTAAGGAGGTTTAGGTGGCATATACAATGAATGTGATTAGTGAGTCATATGGATGATTCATCCATGTCATTAATGCATCATAAATGCTTAATAACTCATGGAGATGAATCATCACTTGATATTTATCAAGCATGGTTGTTAAATGATTTATTTTCTTTTCTTGATAAAAAGAAATGCTTGATATATATTATCATAACTCATTATTCTCACTTCATTATTATCTTCACCTTCTCTCTCCTCAAGCTCTCCCTCTTCAAACCCTAATCCTCCCCTCCCATGTGTTGAGTACAAGGATTAGTTAGACTAATTAAACCATAACCCTCACTTTATATCACCTAGCTTCTTTGATTAGCACTTATAGAAAGTTAGTTGCCTCAAGTTTAGAGGCTAAGCTTGGAGTAAAGCTCTCGGGTGGATCGTCTACTACTTCGAGAAGGCCGAGGAGGAGGTGGAGTTTGTAAAGACGAAGGACACGGTTCTTTAGGTATAATCCCTTTACATAGTAGTTGTTAACTTCTATGTTTGATGTTAGTTATCGTTTAGCTTCGATTTGTGCGGTTAGTCGATGTTTAAGCAAAGAATAAGATCGTTTTTCAAATTTTCGCCTCCCCGCAAGTCGTGGGGTGTTGTACATCGACTTACATATACAACATCTACTAGTATATATATAATATATAATTTTCGCTCAAGGCGTGATAAAAATGCAACATCACAGAAATGTACAGCGTCACAGAACAATACAGATATCTGGGATCCCCGGGTTTCATAGAGCCGCTACTGAAACCCGACGTTCCCCTGGTCGTGTGGATAGCCTGTGCAATGAAATTCTAGACCCCTACGGGCGCGGCAAGTTACCCGCCAAAACCTGAAGCGAGGCAGCCCCCTTCAGCGACGTGAATGGACCACCCAGCACTTCACGGAATCCGGTAAGTTGGGCACCCCTCCTGGGTCAACCTATACCCCCTACGAGTGCGGCGAATAGCTCGCCAATTCTAGAGTAAAGCCCCCTCCATCTCAAAGCCATGAGATGCGGGCTTGTTGCCCTCTAGAACCCGGCTATATGTGCACCCCTCCGTGGGGTAATCCTAGTACAGAAAGTAAAATATACATACAACGGGTACATCGACCGCAACCTGGTCATGCCCCAAAAGAATAATACAAACAGGCAGTGACGGCAGTCCACATGTCGGACGCTCGCCCCGCAATATCAAATGTACATATAAAACAAAACTGTACTACCACTGCAACCAGGCTATCCTCACGACCAATCCGCAACATCACAGCAATACACAGAACATTAACGTGAATGTCACGTTCGCAAATCCGTCTAAAAGGGCTATAGCAGTTAGACAGGATTTACCGATCGAGTGACATTCAAAATCGCAGATATAATGTAAATACTGTGAACTAGCATGTTTAAAATATCCGATCGAACAAATTTTACCAAGTGGGCCCCAAAGCATTACTGTAGCACTTACAGAAAATCTGGGCCCAAAAAGAATATGCCAAAACCCTATTTCCATGTCAAAAGCCCTCTGGAAAAATTTGGCACAATGAACAGCGAAAAGCGCTGCGGAACCGCGGCCAAATCATGGGTTTGGCCGCGATTCCGCGGCGGTATAGTCAGATCTCGCGACCAAATTTTACCAGAATTCTTATTGTTCCATGCACAGTATTCTGCAACAACCTGAAAAATTTTTGGAGCAGAAAAAATTTCGACAGAAACACGATGCATTGGAAAATACGGTTTTTGGGGATTTTTGTTCGATCGAGTTCTAAACATACTAGAGCAAGCTAGGCATGGTTAATGGCCTGGCTCTGATACCAATGTAAGTCCGCGGCGGCGCCCCGGCCGTCGATCCGACGGCGGAAACGCGGAAACAAAAACTTTCAAAAACTATTGAACCGGCACCACCGCGCACTTTTCACCCGGATCGGGCTATTAACCTAGCTACTAGCAAAATACAAGATGGGTAGAGAAGTATACCAAGCGATCCGTGTCCTTCGGTCTTCGTCTCCACTCCGATCTCCCGCGGAATCTCCGTCCATCTCATCCTCGTCGGAAAGGGCACCACGTAGCCGGAATCTTTAACGGGCTCCTACCTCTTGACCGAGGCAACTCGGACACGAAGTTGGCTAGCCGACGCGTCCAAGGGATGCTATAGACTAGTGTAGAAACTTATCTCTTTTGGGGTTATGAGGTTGCCATGGTGAAGGAGGAATGTGCATAGGAATTTTGAAGCAAGCCAAGCTAAAATAAGAAAAATCAATTTCCCTCATTAAAATGAAAAACTCTTTTTTTTGTCTTCTCACCAAAGTGGCCGGCCCTATATGGAGCAAAGTGGAGGGAATGATCACACTAGAATAAATCAAGAGGAGAAAGTAAATGAAAAAAAGAAAAATAGTCACACCAAGGTCAAAACCAATCCAACTCAATCCCATTCTCATTTGATGCAAGACATGAGATTAAAATGGAATCTCATGATGATAAGAGCACTCATGAAGCCTCACTTAAGCAAGAAAACCCCTCCACAAATGTTATTTGCAAATGTGCAAATAACCCCCTCCATCGAAAGTCCGGTCGTGAAGGAATAAAAGAAAACCGGCCGGAACGGAATGAAAACTGGCAACTTCAGAAAACTGATCCCGTAATAAATTACAGGAAAACCCCGCTACTGCAAATACATGCCCGCATTTGTATTCCCACTGAACACAAATGCAAAGAGACAAAATCTATACTATCTAATGCTAGGATCCGGCTTAAACCAAAGCCGGCTAGTAAAAAGCCGTCCGATCACGATCCGTGCAATACCGCACGTATCTGATCGAACTCTGCCATATCTCCGTACGGCCTCTATAGCGTTTTGCCCGAAACCTGAGTAACTGTGTGTGGTGGACTCTAAAGACTCGTCAATACTATGGCTGTAGATTTAACCACTAGCACGTCAGAGGTATAAGCCAATACGTGACGGGCTACCAGGTATTGACCAAAAGGGACGTCGATGAGCGAACTCATCCTGACACCCTACTGAGCCTGTCAGTGACAATATCCGTACAGTCCGGTTCATTCGTCTATGAGCATCGCATGGCAGGCCTAGGGGGTTGGTAAAAGTCAGACCCCCAAAAGCTGTACAAGTCGTGTCGGAGTGTAGCCCAGAACACCCTGAGATATTACTGGAATACCTACCAGCAAATCTCCTGCCTTGGCCAAGGACTTTTCATGTTCTGGCTCTCCTAGACACAGCGCGACTTCACCCCCAATACCGGGAGAGACGAACCCCTGCAGATCCGCTCACTGCCTCCATGTGGTTCAGGACTGTACCCAACTAAAACCTGTTTGCACGTCTCCTTTGAGCGTGGTAGGGTAGTAATCAAAGCACAGTGGGAACTCACACGAGACAAATGACGATCTCAGGTCGATGAACTAACCTGTACACATGTCACCAGGGAACTGCTATCTGACGTCTGGTATAATATAATCCCAACTAGCAGGTTCCCGGCGAGTCCTGTCGGGTGTACTCATAACCCAATGAGCACCTGCATACATCTTAGGTGAACCAACTGACACCAGTGGCTTGTGAGACCGGCCACCGCCCCTCGTCGGGGTCTCGACTGTATACACTAGTCTACTCCGGAGTATCGATGCCCTGTCTCAAAACTCCCACGACTAGGGACCTTTTAAGGATGTGCTTATAGACTCCAGCTCTCACGTATATGATCGCCCTCATACTGCTGGTAGTCAAGCAAGAATCCTAGGGGCTCTATCAACGTGTAATAGCGACTCGTAAGGTCACCTAAAGCAGTACACGATGATAAAGATAAACCAGATAGCATACTATCATCTTGAGTAAGACTGTCCTATCGGCATAGGTCCTCCTCAATCATTGCAATCACATGCCTGTGATCCAATAACTGACTCTGAGGGCACTATATCCAACATACATGAGATGTAACTAGAAATACAGAGAAAGTCAAGACCAAAACTCCAAAGTTGACCTGGTGAGATAGCCAAAATGGACGGCGTAGCCGGTTCCAATGTCTTGTCTCGGGCTCGAATTTCTTTGGTGTTCTGGTGTCTAGGTTTTAGGGTTTCAGGTTATGTTTGATTGGTCCAGTTTGTATGTGATGTTAACTTTCCTATTGGGGCTAAACGGAGTGTTTTCGTAGTCGTAATTTTAACGTCATTTCGGGTTTAAGTTTGATATGTGATACAATACTTGGAATCCACACTAAATTAGTTTTTTGAAACTAGTTTGTTTGTAAATCTAGCATGTCAGTCTCTATTGATTGATTTCTGTAAGTCTACGTTAGCGCCCCGGCCGTCTACAGACGCCAAATGCGGAACAAAAAAACTTTTAACTGGCGCTATCGTATACTTTAACCCTGATCTGCCATTATTGCTAAACTAACAAACTGTAAAGAGAGTAGAAAGGTTATACCGAACGATCCGAGTCCTTCATTCTTTAACCATCATCCCACGCTCCGTTGCGGCTGCTCCGATCTCGTCGATCTCCGATCTTCTCGTCCAGGTGGCACCACGTCACTGATTCTTTAAACGGGCTCCCGCCTCTGACTCGAGGCAACTCGGTCGTTAAGTGTGCCAAAAGAGACGACCAAGATTGATGTAAAGAATGAGTAGAAGACTTTGTCTCATTCCTTCCAAAGCTATGGACGAACGGTTAATGAAGTTGCCACTCGAATCGGGTGATGGAATGAAATGAGCTGTGAAATTCCATACACCCCAAAATCTATCATAATCTTTTTACCAGATGAAAACTCAAGTAAGAGTGAGAGAGGAGAGGGCCGGCCATATATAGGGAGGAGGAGGGTGAGTGTAGGAGAGGGGGGGTGACCACAAGAAAATATCATGTGTGAACACAAACAAATATCTCTAGTGTGAACACAAACAAATATCTCAAGTGTGAACACAAAGTGTGAACACACCAAAAGCAACCAATGAAAATACAACACCATTTAACCTAGTCACCTCATCTAGATCCTTCTAGAAACTTCCACACTCATCTGAAGAAAAGATAAATCCGTTTTTAACCGAATGTTAAAAGACGGCTGATAGAAAACTGGAAACTGGCAACTTCCAAAAGTGATCCCGAAACGAATTTCAGGATAACCCCGTAACTGTATAAATATACCTGCATTTGTATTACGACCGAATACAAATGCAACTGAGACAAAGATATTATATCTACTCAATATAATACTCGGATCCGGCTTAAACCAAAGCCGACCAGTATCATCTGCCCGAAATCTGACACGTGCGTAAACGCACGTGCATTTTCCGAACCCTGCCATAAAACCATACGGCCTCTACAACGTTTCGCTCGAACTTGGGAAACTGTCTGTGGGGAACTCTAATGACTCGTCAGTACCCTGGCAGTGGGTTTAACCACAAACCGTCAGCGGCACTAGCAATGCGTAACGGCTGCCCATGGACTGACCTCAAGGGAGGCCGATGAGCGAACTCATCCGGAAACCCTACTGAGCCTAACAGTGACAATGTATATACAGTCCGGTCCGTTCGTCTATGAGTATCGCATATCTGCCTAGGGGGCTAGTAACGTCAGACCCCCAGTAGCAGTATAAGTCGTATCGGAGTGTAGCCCAATAACACCCTAAGATACTACTGGAGTACCTACCAGTAAATCTCCTGCCACGGCTGTGGGCTTTGTGTAATGGATCTCCTAGACACAGCACGATCTCGCCCCCAATACCGGGAGAGACGAATCCCCTGTCGATCCACTCACGTGCCTCCATGTGGCTCGGGACTGTACCCAAAAACTACCTGTTTGCACGACTCCTTTGAGCCGTGGTAGGGTAGAAATCAAAGCACAGTGGGAACTCACACGAGACAAATGACGACCTCAGTTCGATGAACTAACCTGTACACATGTCACCAGGGAACTGCTATCTGACGATATGTATAATACCAACTAGCAGGTTCCCTGCGAGTCCTGTCCGGTGTACTCATAACCCAATGAGCACCTGTATACATCTTAGGTGATCCAACTGACACCAGTGGCTTGTGAGACCGGCCACCGCCCCTCGTCGGGGTCTCGACTGTATACACTAGTCTACTCCGGAGTATCGATGCCCTGTCTCGAAACTCCCACGACTAGGGACCACAATTAAGGATATGCATATAAACTACCCAACTCTCACGTATATGATCGCCATCATACTGTTGGTAGTAAAGCAAGATCTTAAGGGCTCTATCAAAGTGTAACATCTAATCAGTCACCTGAACATGTACACGACTGATAAAGGCAAACCAGATAGCATACTATCATCTCGAGTAAGACTGTCCTACCGGTATAGGTCCTCCGCTTGCAATCACGTACCTGCGATCCAATAATTGACTCTGAGGGCACTATCTCCAACAATCTCCCACTTGCACTCAAGGCTAATTATTGCGATGTCGACTACTCACAGCCCGTGTGAAACCGAACATCCAACGCCTCTGCTAATCAGTTTCACAAAGCCCGTTTGTAAAACTATTGTGTTCGAGAAATAGCCTCAGTGAGTGGATCTGCCTAGATGTTTCTTTCTATATCTCTCTTAATCTCAAGTTCGTGGAGAAAGCCATCTCCCGAATTGAGTAATACCTGTCTTAGAATATGTCTGGATATCTGATGGGACCTAGTTCATAAATGAACTCCAAATCCAAACTTCTTAGACTGTATCGATCACTGAACCTAATCAGTATCCTGCACCAAGCCACCCACAGTATCCTCTTGGACCACCTGTCCATAATACTGTCCCTCGTCAGAGGGAAAACTAAAACTCTGACAATCACTCCGTCATCCACGTCACCTTTGAAGCCTGGAATGATAATCGTCTCCCGAAGGAGGCTGCCGTCATCAAATCCGTAGAACATGTACTTATGTTCTAAAACTGCTTCCTTATGTCTCTCCAGGATTGGATTAATGCAAACTTATTGCATCTAGTACAAAAACAACATCTGGTGTGGTACTTGACACCTCACGATTGACTCAATTGCCTAAGCAAGTGATCTGCCAATCATGCACAGCCCTCTCCACTTTAGTCTATACGACACCTTTAGAGAGGGTGACTGCATCACCTGCAGGTACACCACCATGCTAGGAGTCAACTATTCTAAAAACCATTAGAATACTGTCAAGGTACCCACATTGGGAAACTACCCAAATCCAGATCTAAAACCATAGATCTAGAAACCAGAATGTCAAATATTATATCCATATCCTGTCTGGAGAAACAACTGTGTGACGACCACAGTACAACTGATCGTAGTATAGGAATTTTATTTCCTACTCTGTGTATGTCATCCAGATACCATGACATCACACCCTACTACCTTCTTAACAGATCCATCCCCTATCCTGATTGAAGTCAAACCCATGACTGTCACATCAAAATTAGATGATCTATCTCCGCTATAACTGCTCAAGTCTATAAATAGACATAAGCTACTTGCCCACTATGTTTTCGCAACTCCCACTGACTACGACAACCCTCCTACCGGGTCTCATAGCCTGGAACATCAGTAGTGTCAAGTCTGGATAGATAAGAACCTCCCTGTCACCGTCCTTGAGGCTACCGAAGTACCTCTCGGGTGTCTGAGGTTACCCACCGTATCTGTGGAGTGGCTAATGTAATGTCAAACCTGATTGAATATATAGGTCCTATTAAATTTTCCGTAATCGTTTGCTGTTCTGGAATCACTTCCAGTTCTACCATACCCCCACTACTGTTTTCTGAAAAAGTCCATTTTACTAAAACTGTGGCGAGTCAAGAACAATATCACTATTGATCTTCCAAATGGTAGAATATCAACCCTCGTCATAGCCAGGGTCAACCCACAAGCAGCCATTACAGAAACGTGCCCTGAGTTATCCAGAGTCTGGTTTTAAGCATAAGCTGGACAACTCTCCGTACCTTAACATCTTATAAGGTATGATCCATTCTATATCCAATATAGAAACTTTGGCACTTAATTTAATTGGAACCAGATTCAAATCATGCAGCTGTCTCCAGCGCATATCACCTTAATGGAAAGAGGCTAATCGGCATTACTCAACTTAGGAATCCATCCAATTATGAGTAACCTGAAAGAGAAACACGTTTCTCAAAACCATCACTGTCATCTGAATACCAATCACAAGAATCTACATCTTCGATCTCTTTGAAGAATCCCGATACTTGTGACACCTGGTTCTCTACTTTATTCTTATACCCACAACTTCTCAAAACTTAGACCATGTATTTCTACGAAACACTTGTCTAAAAACTAGAGAAGTTATAAGTAAACAGAACATAGTACGAGGACCTACCCCTTTGTCCTGATGGACACTGGACAACATACAATACTCTGTATAAGTCCGCTGAGTTTATGCAACTCAAAACCTGTGCATCGTAGGTTGAAAACTGTACCCTGGCGATTTCCTCAAATATCACCAATTACAACGAATTGCGATATAATGAGGATGATCACCTAATTCCCAATAACTTACTCCTACTCATCATCTGTAAAACCATACAGATATGAGAATGAAACCTGGTAAATACATACCCTTGGAGTAAGTATCTAATCGGGAAAACAGTTTTCTTTTAACAATGCACTGAAACATGAAAATGTTTCGTAGGGGTATCCTGGTATTCATAGCAATGCCTCTTCCATAATCCAATTCATGACTTCAACCGTATATTTTATTGCCATCTCTCCAAATCCCTTTATTTGTTTATAGTCGTTACCTTCTGTACACCATCGTTAGGCTAAATGGTTTTCTTCCTTCCCTACCGTTCGGCACCAGCCTTTGGTTTGGAAGAAGACTATCCAGTAAGCATAATAGGTGTACCCTCCTAAACCAAGGAGTACTCGCAACTGAGAGAAGGTGATGATAAAAGACAACTGAATAATACCTTATTCTTTTAAAGGTGAAATAGGAGTGGCGATGATGTATGCGGTTTGGTCGTGAATGATAACAGTCGCAATTTACTTTGCCCTCTTTCTAATCCCTTTATTTTGTCTTTACATATTACCTTCTGCACACCCTACTTAGGCTAATTGGTTTTCTTCATTCCCTACGTTTCGGCACCTGCCTATGGTTTGGAATAAGACTATCCAATAAGCGTAATAGGTGTACTCTCCTAAACCAAGGAGCCCTCGCAACCTGAGAGAAGGTGATAATAAAAGACAACTGAATAAACCAATTCTTTTTCTCCTGAACCTGGATCCATCCTCGAAAAAGTCCCTTCGAGTTCGTATATAACCATACGATGGATCTATCCAATGGAAGTGGATATCCGTAGTAATACGGGTGTTCTGAGAAATGCAAAGGGTAAAAGAAGGAGTGGCAATGACTTATGCAACTCGGACAATCCAAAAGCCAGTATTTTAAGAAGGTTCGGTCAACTTGGTCAGTGAGTCATAGTCTAGGGTCGGTCAAAGGTCGCTGCCAAAGAGTTACTACGGGTGTTCTGAGAAATACAAAGGGTAAAAGAAGGAGTGGCAATGACTTATGCAACTCGGACAATCCAAAAGCCAGTATTTTAAGAAGGTTCGGTCAACTTGGTCAGTGAGTCATAGTCTAGGGTCGGTCAAAGGTCGCTGCCAAAGAGAGAGAGAAAAGAAACACTCTGCGTGCACTCTAACCTAGATCAGAATGGTTATCACTTTATCTAATACGGAAACCTCCCACTGTCTTGTCAAATTCTCCTCCAAACCTGAAAGAAGAATCAATCGGGATCACCCGAAGAGTAAACCAACTCATCAGTGGGAATCGGGATCCAACTCTCATCGCATGATAACGTGATGGAATGCATCCATGTTACTCATACTCCAGAAGGTATGCGCATACTTGGCAAGTTTCAGTTTCTTTAGAAACTCCCGATATGATTTTTGCCCCATGCTCTTATAACCTTGGCGTTAGGTCAAAATGTCATAAGTCACATGCCAAGTTCTACCCGTCACTATCTTGTTAATTTGAACCCACCCGCACATGCCCTTGGCGTTAGGTCAAAATGGCAGAACGGCTGTCCCAAACCAACTCATCTATCTATGCAACAATTGAATACCCAGCAGCTACCAAACACTATGCTTTGGCGTTAGGTCAAAATACATAGCTTGAATACTACTGAATACCCAAAAGAAGTGACGGAGGGCTACGGCTGGTTTTTGGCGAAAAAACCTTTAACGTAGTGAATTTGATATCGCTGAAGGAACCTGATAGCTTTTTAAAATATAGTGGCGAAAACGTTTTTCTAAAGAGGTCATTCCCGATGAAGGGATCTCGGCTCTTTCCTCGTGGAATGAGGTGCAGGATATTCCACTGAATACCGCGATGCAAAGCAACTTGTAATCGACTATAGTAAAGTTATTACCCTGACGCAAACTTCTGCCCAAGGGGTCAGTCCCGGTGAAGGGATATCGGCCCTTGCCCCGTCGAATGAGGTGCAGGATATTCCACTGAATACCGCTATGCATAACAAAAGGAAACGCCTTTGCAATAACACTTTTTAAATTTGTTCCAACAACTGTAAACAAGTTTGTTTTACTTTGCATTGATCAGAATCAACGCAGTCCCATCAATAAATCACACCAGAAAAGAACGAAAATAAAATGTACGTATATGCCATCCGCATTCGTCACTGGGTCCCGTCATCACCCGTTAGGTTACTTAACTAACGACAGAGCGGGGACTGGACTAGCGCGGGTGTAAAACATATACAACATCTAATAGTATATAAACCAATATACAATAATCGCTCCAGGCGTGATAATATGCAACATTACAGAAAAGTAATAAGCATCACAGAACAATACAGATAATCTGGGATCCCCGGGTTTCACAGAGCCGCTGCTGAAACCCGACGTTCCCCTGTCGTGTGGATAGCCTGTGCAATGAAACCTAGACCCCTACGGGTGCGGCAAGTTACCCGCCAAAACCTGAAGCAAGGCAGCCCCCTAGAGCATAGTGAATGGACCACCCAGCACTTCACGGAATCCGGTAATCTTGGGCACCCCTCCTTGGGTCAACCTGTACCCCCTACGAGTGCGGCGAATAGTCTGCCAATTCTATAGTGAGGCCCCTCTGCCTCTCAAAGCCATGCGATGCGGACCCGTTGCCCTCCAGAACCCGGCTATCCGTGCACTCCGTCGTGTGGCAAAACCTAGTACAGTAATGAAAAATAGTACAATAGGTACATCGACCGCAACCTGGTCGTGCCCCAAAAGAATATTATACAACAGGCAGTGACGACAGTCCACATGTTGGACGCTCGCCCCGCAATATGAAATGTACAAATAAATCCAAACTGCACTACCATTGCACACTGCTATCCACCACGACAAATCCGCAACATCACAGCACAACACAGAACATCAACGCGAATGTCACGTTCGCAAACCCGTCTAAAAGAACTATAGCAATCAGACACGGTTTACCGATCAAATGACATTCCCGGTCGGAGATATAATGTAAGCACTGTAAACTAACATGTTTAAATTTCGATCGACTAAATATCACGAAGTGGGCCCCATGAACAACTGGTGAGCAGTAACAAAATCTGGGCCCAAAACATATATAACAAAAACCCCAAATTCCAACAGAGAAGACACTGTGCAAATTTGGTGCACTGATTCAATAGAACGGCCGCGGATGCGCGGCCAAACCATGGGTTTGGCCGCGATTCCGCGGCGGTTTGGTGGAATCACGTGCTCAAATTTGGTCGGTGTGCTTCTAAAACCCTGCACAAATTTCTGTGATATGTAGAAAATTTTTGGACTTCATTTAAAATCGACAGAAACTGTGAAGTTGAATTTTGCAGTTTTTTGAAACTAGTTTGTTTGTAAATCTAGCATGTCAGTCTCTATTGATTGATTTCTGTAAGTCTACGTTAGCGCCCCGGCCGTCTACAGACGCCAAATGCGGAACAAAAAAACTTTTAACTGGCGCTATCGCATACTTTAACCCGGATCTGCCATTATTGCTAAACTAACAAACTGTAAAGAGAGTAGAAAGGTTATACCGAACGATCCGAGTCCTTCGTTCTTTAACCATCATCCCACGCTCCGTTGCGGCTGCTCCGATCTCGTCGATCTCCGATCTTCTCGTCCAGGTGGCACCACGTCACTGATTCTTTAAACGGGCTCCCGCCTCTGACTCGAGGCAACTCGGTCGTCAAGTTTGCCAAAAGAGACGACCAAGATTGATGTAGAGAATGAGTAGAAGACTTTGTCTCGTTCCGTCCAAAGCTATGGACGAACGGTTACTGAAGTTGCCACTCGAATCAGGTGATGGAATGAAATGAGCTGTGAAATTCCATACACCCCAAAATCTATCATAATCTTTTTACCAGATGAAAACTCAAGTAAGAGTGAGAGAGGAGAGGGCCGGCCATATATAGAGAGGAGGAGGGTGAGTGTAGGAGAGGAGGGGTGACCACAAGAAAATATCATATATGAACACAAACAAATATCTCTAGTGTGAACACAAACAAAT
Organism: Agapanthus africanus; assembly: GCA_030015575.1. Taxonomy (NCBI): domain Eukaryota; kingdom Viridiplantae; phylum Streptophyta; class Magnoliopsida; order Asparagales; family Amaryllidaceae; genus Agapanthus; species Agapanthus africanus. Next base: position 296,105,644 of record CM057342.1, read on the forward strand.
ATCTCAAGTGTGAACACAAAGTGTGAACACACCAAAAGCAACCAATGAAAATACAACACCATTTAACCTAGTCACCTCATCTAGATGCTTCTAGAAACTTCCACACTCATCTCAAGAAAAGATAAATCCGTCTTTAACCGAATGTTAAAAGACGGCTGATAGAAAACTGGAAACTGACAACTTCCAAAAGTGATCCCGAAACGAATTTCAGGATAACCCCGTAACTGTATAAATATACCCGCATTTGTATTACGACCGAATACAAATGCAACTGAGACAAAGATATTATATCTACTCAATATAATACTCGGATCCGGCTTAAACCAAAGACGACCAGTATCATCTGCCCGAAATCTGACACGTGCGTAAACACACGTGCATTTTCCGAACCCTGCCATAAAACCATATGGCCTCTACAACGTTTCGCCCGAACTTGGGAAACTGTCTGTGGGGAACTCTAATGACTCGTCAGTACCCTGGCAGTGGGTTTAACCACAAACCGTCAGCGGCACTAGCAATGCGTAACGGCTGCCCATGGACTGACCTCAAGGGAGGCCGATGAGCGAACTCATCCGGAAACCCTACTGAGCCTAACAGTGACAATGTATATACAGTCCGGTCCGTTCGTCTATGAGTATCGCATATCTGCCTAGGGGGTTAGTAACGTCAGACCCCCAGTAGCAGTATAAGTCGTGTCGTAGTGTAGCCCAATAACACCCTGAGATACTACTGGAGTACCTACCAGTAAATCTCCTGCCATGGCCGTGGGCTTTGTGTAATGGCTCTCCTAGACACAGCACGATCTCGCCCCCAATACCGGGAGAGACGAATCCCCTGTCGATCCGCTCACGTGCCTCCATGTGGCTCGGGACTGTACCCAAAAACTACCTGTTTGCACGACTCCTTTGAGCCGTGGTAGGGTAGAAATCAAAGCATAGTGGGAACTCACATGAGATAAATGACGACCTCAGGTCGATGAACTAACCTGTACACATGTCACCAGGGAACTGCTATATGACGATATGTATAATACCAACTAGCAGGTTCCCGGCGAGTCCTGTCCGGTGTACTCATAACCCAATGAGCACCTGTATACATCTTAGGTGATCCAACTGACACCAGTGGCTTGTGAGACCGGCCACCGCCCCTCGTCGGGGTCTCGACTGTATACACTAGTCTACTCCGGAGTATCGATGCCCTGTCTCGAAACTCCCACGACTAGGGACCACAATTAAGGATATGCATATAAACTACCCAACTCTCACGTATATGATCGCCATCATACTGTTGGTAGTAAAGCAAGATCCTAAGGGCTCCATCAAAGTGTAACATGTAATCAGTCACCTGAACATGTACACGACTGATAAAGGCAAACCAGATAGCATACTATCATCTCGAGTAAGACTGTCCTACCGGTATAGGTCCTCCACAATCATTGCAATCACGTACCAGCGATCCAATAATTGACTCTGAGGGCACTATCTCCAAAAATTTCCATAAAGTTTCGATTCGGATCGAAACTCCGTCGCAATCGCGTATCGTACGCGAATACTCGCCAGATAACTTTACTAGGTTTCCACGCCCGTTAGCCCCGACCAAATGACTTTAGGAGAACCTCGTTGCCAAAAGCATCCACTCAGGTGCTTACGGACACAGTGTTCCGCCTATGTGCACTCGGTCGACGGTATCGGGGGTGCAGCCATCTACTAAAATTCTCGACGAGTTTTCGATCGGGCAGTCGGGAATCTTGTTGAATTACCCGACTAATTTATTGAAAAGTTTTTTCGAATTGAGACTAAAATGAAAGGTTTATAGGGTTAGGCATGAAATTCGGAATATGTGATATTCCGGGTTTATGATGTCTAAGGAAATGCGGATTCTAATTATTGTAGTTTTTCATTTCTTTTCTGTGACCTTGTGGTGTATCCTAAATCTCATTTCTATATGTCAACGGAATTTGGGATACGCATATTTACTTACGCCGATGACATGTGATGTTATGTGTTGCTGTGATATGTTATATTGGATCGTCGTGAATGAATATCCGGGGTTTTTGCGTGAGATGAGAGTTTTTCAATTTTCATTCATGTAAAATTTGTATGTAATATTCTTTTATTGGGACACTTTTGGGTTGTGGATGATGTCACCATTGATGTATATTATTTACTTTTCTGCATTAGGATAGACCCAAGGGGTGGAGCACAAGTAACCGGGTTTTAGAGTCCAGTGGGAGACCATCTCGAGCAGTCGAGACCGGGTCTCTTAACTCTAGAATTGGCAGGGTTGCTTGCCGCTCTCATAGGGGTCTAGTGATGTGGGTTTGGCTATTCATCACGACCGTGGAATCCATGTTTTTCATTATTTTCTTAATTTAAAACACGAACCTCTAGTATATCTAATATTTCATATGTTGACTTCTGCTGCTTGGTTCTGTGATGTGATCATACAACTGCGTGAGACGGATGCTATATATATATATGATATATAATAAACGTTGCTTATATTTTGCACCCGTGCTAGTCCAGCTCCCGCTCTGCTGCTAGTTAAGTAACCTAACGGTACATGACGGGGCCTCGTGGCAAATGCGGATGACATAAGCGTACGTTCAATTTTCGTTTATTTTTCTGTGATGTTTAGGGAATCATAAATGATGGGACTTCATTAATGAGATTAATAAAAAGAAAAGAAACCTAAAGATGTTGTAGAATCAAAACTTTTTTAAAAGGTAGCTCTAGTTTTTTCTTTGCACAGTGGTATTCCTTGATGAATATCCAGCACCTCATTCGATGAGGAAAGAGCCGAGATCCCTTCACCGGGAGTGACCTCTTTAGCAACTAGCAAATGCTACAACACACTCGGTTTATCATCACAACTTCTGTAGTTCTTGCTTTGCATAGTGGTATTCCTTGATGGATATCCAGCACCTCATTCAATGAGGAAAGAGCCGAGATCCCTTTACTGAGGTGACCTCTTTAGCAAAAGCTAGTAAAAGCTATTCGGTTTGTTTTTGAAAACTACTCGATTTTAAAAGCGGAGCTTAAACCACTCCTTTTCAAATCACTAGATTCTACAACGATATCAAGTTCATTACAGTAAAGATTTTCTTCAAAACCAGTCGTAGCCCTCCGTCATTTAAGATAAATGCTATTTAGTATTTGTGCGGCGTTTGTTGGCCTCCGTCAAGGCATAGTGTACGGTAGCTGATTAGTGCTTCTCTTCCGCATGTGATGCGATTGAATTAGGGTAGTCGTACGACTTTGTTGACCATAGTTAAGGGTCGTACGGGTGGGTTTAATTCAATCACGAAATGACGGGTTGAACTTGGCTAGCACTTCTGATTTGTTGACCATAGTTAAGGTCATAAGTTGCTATTGGTAAAAACAGATATTGGGAATTTCAAGTATTGAAATTTGCAATGAGATTGCATACCTTCTATGAGATAGTTAGATCCCGATACCCACTAAGAGTAAGTGTTACTCTTGGGAGAGTTTTCCACTTTACAATTAGCCGATCCATTAGGTGTCTAAGAAAGATGTTAACGGGGTGATGACCCTGCGGAAACGAGGTTATTTAATTAGTTCTATGCGAAAGCATGAGGAGACTCCCTCGGAGTACCAAACCTGCCTGGCTGATCGATTGGCGAACTTATAGGGTATAATTAATCCTGGCTAATCTTACCTTTTAGGGTTTGAAGGAAGATTTGATAAAATAGCGGGAGACGTCCCGATTAGATAAGATAATAAACAATCTAATCTTGCAAAGAGCGCACGCAAAAGTGATTATCCTTCTCTTTCTCCTGGTAGCGACCAATAACACGCCTTAATCAAGATAATAATATGGATGTAATGACCGAACCCACTTGTTATACAGGGCTAGGTTCCGCTCTATCTTATGACTGTCATAAGTCTGAGTAAGGAATAGTAGAATATCCGGATTCCCATGCCACTCAAAACGAAGAAGGAGTATGCTGATGCATCTTCTTCGGGTGTGTTCGTTACTGAGAACTATTTCTCAGTTTGCTCTACGTCCTGGGTATTAGATACCCGATCAGGATCTCACGTATGTAATTTGTTACATGGGTTAAGCAGAGGTAGAAAACTGGGAAAAGGTGATATGTCCCTCAGAGAAGAGAATGGTGCAATTGTTGCAGCTAAAGCAGTTGGCGAATATCACCCTGTATTACCAAGTGGTAACACAATGATTCTGAGCGACTGTTATTTCATACCAAAAATATTGTGAATGTTTTCCTAAATCAAGTGTTGATTGGGTATGGAACGTTGTATAACGGTATATACGTTCTAAATCACTCTTGATCTGATCTATTGGGGCCTACAACTTCGCCGAGCCGACTAGCATCCCTTTCCACTGCGCATTTTTCATGAACAATCCTTTGCGGGATTGGATTAGTTTGTTCGTGGAAATGCTATAAAGCACGAACCAAGATCAATCACAAAACAGTTCTAAACGTATATAACACACATACGAGGAAAAGTTCAGAAATGAATGAAGCCTTCTTGTGGCATTGTAGACTAGGTCATATCAATGCGACAAGACTAGCTAAGTTGCATAAAGATGGATATTTGAATAAGTTTGAATTCACTTCTTATAAAACTTGCCAGTCACGTTTCAAAGGTAAAATGACCAAAACTACATTTACTGGACACGGAGAAAGAACTACTGAACTCTTAAGACTGATACATAGTGATGGATGTGGTCCTATGTCTACACATGATAGGAATAGTTCCTCATAGTTCATTACATTCACCGATGATCTCTCAAGATACGGACATGTGTTCCTGATGAAATACAAATCTGAATCTTTTGAGAAATTCAAGGAATATAAGTGTGAAGTGGAGAACCAAATGGGTAAAAGTATTAAAATCCTACGATCCGATCGAGGAGGAGATTACTTGAGTACAGAATTCCATGGCTATTTAAAAGAGAATTGGATTCTCTCTTACCTTACTCCTCTGTATACACCACATCACAACGGAGTATCGGAGTAGAGGAATCGCACCCTATTAGATATGGTGTGCTTTATGATGAGTATTGGTGAGTTACCTATTTCCTTTAGGGGTCATGCACTTGAGACAGCTGCAGACCTATTGAATATGGTTCCTACCAAATCTGTGCCTACCACTCCATATGATATATGGAAAGGAAAGAGACCGTGCCTTAATTATGTTAAGATATGGGGTTGTCCTGCTTATGTGAAAACACAAAATTCGGACTATCTCGAGGCAAGGTCAGTTCTGTGCAAGTTTGTAGGATATCCCAAATATTCGCGAGGGTGTATCTTCTACCACACTGAGGAACAAAAGGTGTTTGTTTCTCGACTTGCTACCTTTTTAGAAAAGGAATTTCTTGTGAAAGAAATTAGTGGTCATGAGGTAGCTCTGGAAGAAGTTCCAGCTACAAAAACTATAACTGACAATTTGGTAGAACCGGAGGATTCAATAGTCCCCGATGAATACCAACCACTCCGCAGATCTAGTAGGGTTTCTCATCCACCTGATAGATACTACGGTTTTCTCATAGACGGTGGGAGCGAGGATTGCATCATGGAAGATGATGACCCAACTAGTTTCGAGCAGGCCATCACAAGTGGAGACTCTGAAATGGCTGGATGTTATGCGATCTGAGATGGAATCCATGTACACCAACAAAGTCTGGACTTTGGAAGTTTCTCCTGAAGTGGTAAAATCCATCGGGAGCAAGTGGATCTTTAAGAAGAAACTTGGTATAGATGGAAAAGTTGAAACTTTCAAAGGTAGACTTCTACCAAAAGGTTTTCGTTAACGACCAGGTGTCGACTATGATGAAACCTTTTCTCCTGTCGCCATGTTTAAGTCCATCACGATCCTATTTGCCATTGCTGCATACCATGACTACGAAATCTTGCAGATGGATGTCAAGACCGCTTTTCTAAATGGTGATTTAGAAGAGAGCGTGTACATGACACAGCCAGAGGGCTTCGTAGACAGTGGGAGCAGCGGAAGCGTGTGCAAGCTGCTAAAATTAATCTACGGATTAAAGCAGGCATCGCGGAGCTGGAACATCTGTTTTGATGAAGCTATCAAAGAGTTTGACTTCATCAAAAATATAGATGAACCTTGTATATACAAAAAGGTTGTAGAGAGTAAGGTTGTCTTCCTTGTATTGTATGTGGATGACATACTCTTGATAGGAAACGATGTTCCTATGCTACGTTCGGTCAAGCTCTTCTTATCACATAAGTCCTCTATGAAAGATCTAGGTGATGCCTCCTACATCCTAAGAATAAAGATTTATAAAGATAGATCTAAACGGATGTTGGGATTTTTCCAATCCAAGTACATTGACACCATACTAAAGTGGTTTAGTATGGAAGATTCTAAGCGTGGTAATTTACCCGCTTGTTCAGGAATTATTCTCTCCAAAGAGAAGTCCCCCAAGACTGATTTAGAGAGGGCTCGCATCTAAGGGATACCTTATGCTTCGGTAGTCAGGTCAATCATGTATGCGATATTGTGTACCAGACCAGATGTAGCTTACTCGCTAGGTATAATGAGTAGGTATCAATTGTTAGTTATATGTATGCCCTAGAGGCCATTATTGTACATATGATGTATATTATAGTGGATGCTTAGACATATATAGGGAGGACTTTCTTGCTCAACATGATAGTATGCTATCTGGTTGCTCTTTATCTTAACATGTACACTTGTTGTCTCTCTGTTGCATGTTGATAAAGACCTTAGGATGTATACTTGACTACCAGGATTATGATGCAGATCATACTAGTGGGGCAATGGTAGTCGGTTAATACATCCTTCAATTGTTCCTAGTCGTGGGAGTATCGAGATGGGGCATCGATATTCCAGAGTAGACTAGCGTATACGCTTCTTGACCCATATAATGGGCGATGGATGATCCCACATCCATTTGTGTTTGACATCAAAGATGGTATACAGGTGCTCAGTGGAGACTTGATACACCACCGAGAACTCCTGTATGGTATTATACCTCACGTCAGATAGCAGTTCTCTGGTGACACTGGTACAGGTTAGTTTGTAGACCCGAGATCGTTATAGAGTCTTGTGTGATTCCCACCGTGCTTTGATTTCCACCTTACCATGTTCAAGAGAACGTGCAAAATGGTGGTTTTTGGGTATAGTCCCGAGTCACATAGAGGCAATGAGCGATAAGAGGGGATTCATCACTCCCGGTATTGGGGTTGATGTTCCACTATACTCGATTGGCCATAACAGGAAATTCCTGGCCAGGGTTGCTGAGATTTACTGGTAAGTATTATCAGTAGTTTTTTGAACCGTTATGGGCCTTGCATCAGCATGACTTATCAAGCTATTGGGGTCTGACATTTGCCACCCCCAGGCGAGATATGCGATATATCAGACGAAGAGACCGGATTGTACGGTGGTGTTACTGATTGGATTCATATGAGTATGAGCAGGCTTGCTTGCTGATCTTTTGATCTCTCAAAACCCGGATGGCCGTTACGTTTAGCACACCGCTGACGGCTTGTGGGTGACTGATGTGATCATCGCCTACTGCTGGCGTATTGACGAGTCTTTAGAGTCCTACACAGAAGTTTCCTGGTTCAGGAGAAACGAAGTAGGAGCACATATGTGATATATGTGGGACCGAGATTAATACGAGTATGTGATATCGTATTCTATTCTTGCGATATGTGATATTGGTCAGTTATATGTGATATAGCCAGGTTATCGAATCAAGTGTTAATTCGATAAGTTGATACAAAAGATATTAGTCGGTTATATATGATATAGTCGGATTATTAAATCAAATGTTGATTTAATAATTTAATGTATCATTATATATTTGATATTTTAATTTACATTAACTAGTATTAGCTCACTTAAGTATTTCTTTTTCTCACTTATGTGCACTTAATATATATGTGATATATATTATCGTGTCATGCTAGTTGCTACATGCTACATGGGTGTATGAGACTCACACCATGATTATGATAATGTGGGGTTTATTTATTTAAAGTAAATCATTAATTAGTTAGAAATTAGTCACATGGTTTGGGCTTAGTGGAAGCTTGTAGAACTATTGACTTAGTATACTAATTTTGTTTTACATTAGATATTTATTAACCCAATCATTATCTTAAGCCATGGTTAAGTCTCTACATGAGTTAATATGAGATATTATCTCACCCATGGTTGCTATTCTCACACATAAAGTTCATTCTACACCTGCTTCTCTCCATGGTTGCTTTTTTTCATCTCCTTCTTCAAGCTCTCTAGCATTTTGGGAGGTAAGGAAAGTCAGTGAGAAAAATATTTCTAAAGTGAGCAAAATTCCAACTTCATCAACCTACACTAGACTAGCCATTTAGTTTAGGTTGTTTTCTTCACCAATTCCTAATTAGTGAGGAGATGGCTTGAGTTGTTGTCTCTTCGACGTAGATCATTTTCGGCCTCGAAGACTTCTAGCAAGCTTGTTCATTTCACCTTGTGGAGCCTTACTAGAGTCCGGGAGATCACTACTTGGAGCGAAGGGACTACTACACGGAGCTTTTGAAGTGAAGGACCGGTCTACAAAGGTTGTAATCCTTCTTGAGTTAGATGTAAAGATTACATGCATGTTTCGTCTCATTCTCTAGTTAAGATTCTAGGTTAGGGTTCTTTAGCGCGCCAATTTTTTGAAAATGGCATGGTCGATGCCTCCCGAAACCCAGTGGCGGTGCTAGGGAACCCAGCAGTGGTATCAGAGCCATACTAAAGAATTAGACGATGTTTGTAGGATTACGAAACCGAAACAACTCCGAAGCACTCGAAATAAAAACCCAGTTTCTGTCGAATTTTTCAGAGTGTCTAAATTTTTTTTAAGAAACTGCAGAATGTTACATATAATGTAACATGAACACCACAGAAAATTGAGCCCTCCTTACCGGATTTTGACCGGCCACATGTAGTTAAAAACCGGCCCCACCGGTTTTTTAGTAAGCTTCTGGGTTCAATTTTTGGTGGTGTTCTAGTTTCTGGGTTTTGGTGTTTCAGGTGTTGCTTGTTTTTACTAAGATTGCATGTGATGCTATCTTTCTGTAAAGGCTATTCGGAGCGTTTCGTAGTCGTAATTCTAACATCGTTTCGGGTAATCTTGACGACGTTAAAAAGGTCGAACGAATATCAAATACCCATTTTTCTCCCTTGCTGGAAATTTTCCAAGAGTTGGAATTTTCCAAGTTTAAAATCTTCAGAAAATCATGCAGGTGTTTTCTATAGACCCTCTAGAAGAACGATACCCAAACTCGACTCTTTGACCACGGAACCGCGGCCAAATCCTAAGGTTTGCGGCAGTTCCACGGTGCCATGAATGAGGCGTGGGTCGGCCCTTCTACAGCTGGTCCATATGCGCTGTGACATGTTCTGGGTACTTTAAACTGTGCTCAAGTGTTGAGCTCTCTGGGAAATTTTGGGTATTTGTTGATTCAATCGGAATGTTTAATATCGTCTAGCTATTTGTGAAATATGATACAATATTTGGAATCTACACTAATTAGTTTTGTGAAAATTGATTAGTTGCTTGTAAATTTAACATTTTGGTCTTGGTAAGAATCAGTAATCTTGTTGAATTTCCTGATTTCTATTCAAAAGGTATTTCAATAGATGAGACCTAAATGTAAGATTTACAATGTTAGGCATGAAATCCGAAGTATATGATATTCCGGGTTTATGATGTCCGAGGGCTGTTTTGATTCCAAATGTTGTAATTTGACATTTTCTTTTCTGCGACTGTAAGTTTAATATATGGTGCATCGCCGGTTTCGTTGCTATACGTCAACGACAATTGGGATACGCATATTTACTTACGTTGATGACATGTGATGTTATGTGTTGTTGTGATATGTTATATTGGATCGTCGTGTTTGAATAGCCAGGGGTTTTTGCGTGAGATGGGAGTTTTTCATTTTCATTCATATAAAAACTTGTATGTTATATTCTTTTTTTTGGGCACTTCCGGGTTGAGGATGATGTCACCATTGACGTATATTATTTACTTTTCCGCATTAGGATAGACCCAAGGCCGGAAGAACAAGTAACCGGGTTCTAGAGTCCAGTGGGAGACCATCTCAAAGAGTCAAGTCCGGGTCTCCTAACTCTAGAATTGGTGGGGTTTCTTGCCTCTCTTGTAGGGGTCTAGGGATGTGGGTTTGGCTATTCATCGCGACCGTGGAATCTGTGTTTTTTACTGGCTTAAATGAAAATACGGGATTCCTAGTTTATCCAATATTTCATATGTGGACTTCTGCTGCTGATATTCTATGATGTGATCAATTTATATGCGTGAGATGAATGCTGTTATTATATATATGATATATAATAAAAATTGCTTATGTTTTGCACCCGCGCTAGTCCTGCCCCGCTATGCCATTAGTTAAGTAACCTAACGGTGCATAACTGGACACTTAGGCGAATGCGGATAGTATAACCGTACGTTGTATTTTCGTTTCTTCTGTGATACTTAGGAAGCATAAATGATGGGACTTCATTAATGAGATTAATGAAAAAGAAAGAAACCTAAAGATGTTGTGGAGTCAAATTTTCAAAAAGGGTAGCTCCAGTTCTTGCTTTGCATAGTGGTATTCCTTGTAGAATAGCCAACACCTTATTTGATAAGGAAAGAGCCGAGATCCCTTCACCGGGAGTGACCTCTTTAGCAAAACTGGCAGATGCTACAACCAACTCGGTTTTGTTTTTGATTGCTTTTTTAGTTCTTGCTTTACATAGTGATATTCCTTGATGGATATCCAGCACCTCATTCGATGAGGAAAGAGCTGAGATCCCTTCACCGGGAGTGACCTCTTTAGCGAAACTGGTAAAAACCTAAAAACACTCTTTTTCAAAATCACTCGATTCTACAATGATATCAAGTTCATTACGCAAAAGGTTTTATTAAAAACCTGTCATAGCCCTCGGTCATTTCAGATAAGGACTATTTAGTATTCGCGCTGCGTTTGTTGACCATAGCCAGGACGTAGTGCCCAGTAGCTAATTAGTGCTTATCTGCAAGCATATGATGCGATTGAGTTAGGGTAGTCGTATGGCTTTATTGACCTTAGCCAAGGGTAGTATGGGTGGGTTTAATTCAATCATGAAATGACGGGTTGAACTTGGCTAGCGCTTATGATTTGTTGACCATAGCCAAGGTCATAAGTTGTTAGGGGCAAAATATTATTGGGAATTTCAAGTGTTGAAATTTGCAATGAGATTGCATACCTTCTATGAGATAGTTGGATCCCGATACCCACTGCGAGTAAGAGTTACTCCTGGTAGAGTTTTACACATTACAATTAGCCGATCAAAGTAGGTGTCTAGAAAGGTGTTAACGGGGTTATTCCTCTGGGAAAATGAGATTTATTTTAATTAGGTCCGTGCGAAAGCCCGGGGAACCTCCTTTAAAGTACCGACACTGGCCTGGCTAAAATATTGGTGAACTTGTAGGGTGTAATTAATCCTGGCTAGTCTTCCCTTTTAGGGTTTGAAGGAAGATTTGATAAAAACAGTGGGAACCATCCTGATTAGATAAAATAATAACCAATCTGATCTTGCAAGAGCATATGCAGAGTGTTTTCTTCTCTCTCTCTCGGTAGCGACCATGTCAGGCCTTAATTAAGATAATAATATGGATGTATTGACCGAACCTGCTTATTATGCTGAGCTGGGGAACGTTGGTTCCGCTCTATCTTATAATTGTTATAAGTCCAAGCAGAAAATAGGGGAATATCCGGATTCCTACGCGACCCAATCGAAGAAAGTGCATGTTGATGCATCTTCTTTAGATGTGTTTGTTACCGAGAACTGTTTCTTAGTACACTCTACGTCCTGGGTATGAGATACCGGATCAGGATCCCATATATGTAATATGTTACATGGGCTAAAGAAAGGTAGACAACTGAGAACAGGTGATCATTCTCTAGAGTATGGAATGTTGCAAATGTTTCAGCCAAAGAAGTTAGTGAATATCATCTTGTATTACCAAGAGGTAAATACATTGATTCTGAACAAATGTTATTACATGCCGAACCTAATATACAACATTACAACATATTCTTTATTAAGTTAAAGAAGGATATAGTTTTGTATTGATGGATAATGTTATGAACATTTTTCTTAATCAAGAGTTGATTGGATCAGGCACGTTATGTAATAGCATATACGTTCTAAATCAAACAACAGTTTGAAGTATATAGAACACACACAAGAGGAGTAGTTCATAAATGAACGAATCTTTCTTGTGGCTTTGTAGACTAGGTCATATCAATACGACGCGACTAGCTAAGTTACATAAGGATGAATATTTGAATCCGTTCGAATTTTCATCTTATGATACTTGCCAGTCTTGTCTCAAAGGTAAAATGACCAAAACTGCGTTTAGTGGAAACGGAGAAAGAGTTATTGAAATCTTGGGACTGATATATGGTGATGTATACGGTCCTATGTCTACAAATGCCAGTGTTGGTTCCTCGTACTTCATTACATTCATCGACTATCTCTTAAGATTCGGACATATGTTCCTGTTGAAACACAAGCTTGAAGTCAAGAACCAGACGGGTAGAAGTATTAGAAGTCCTACGATATGATCAGGGAGGAGAATATTTGAGCATGGAGTTCCTGGATTATTTAAAAGAGAATAGGATTCTCTCTCAGCTTACTCTTCCGTATACACCATAGCACTACGGTGTATCGGGCGGAGCAATCGCACCATATAAGATATGGTGCGCTCTATGATGAGTACTGCTGAGTTGCCTGTTTCCTTTTGGTGTTGTGCACTTGAGAAGCTGCATACCTATTGAATGGGGCTCCATCCAAATTAGTGCCTACCACTCCATATGAGATATGGAATGGGAAGAGACCATCTCTTAAACGAGTTAAGATATGGGGTTGTCCGGCCTATGTTGAAAAACAAAATCCGAAAAATCTCGAGGCAAGGTCAGTTCTGTATGAGTTTGTTGGATATCCCAAACATTCACGAGGGTATATCTTCTGCCACACTGAGAAGCAAAAGGTGTTTTATTTCTCAGCATGCAACATTTTATGAAAAGGAATTTCTTATGGAAGAAATTTGTGGTCATGAGGTAGAACTGGAAGGAGTTCCAGCTAGACAAACTAACAACCGATGATTTTGTGGACCCAAAGGATTTGATAGTCTCCAACGAACCTCAGCCTCTCTGCGAATCTGGTAGGGTTCCTCATGCACCTGAGAGAGACCATGGTTTCCTCGGTGACGGTGGGAGCGAGGATTGCATCATGGATGATGATGACCCAACCAGGTTCAGGCAGGCCATCATGAGTAGGGACTCTGTGAAATGGCTGGATGCTATGCGATCAGAGATGGAATCCATATACACCAACAAAGTATGACTTTGAATGTTGTATCTGAAGGGGTAAAACCCATCGGGAGCAAGTAGATTTTGTGAAGATTCATGGTGTAGATGGAAAAGTTGAGACTTTCAAAGCTAGATTTGTAGTAAAAGGTTTTCGTCAATAACCAGGTGTGGTTTATGATGAAACCTTTTTTCTCAGTGGCTATGCTTAAGTCCATCAGGATTACAGCAGGCATCGCGGAGTTGGAACATCTGTTTTGATGTGGCAGTCAAAGTGTTTGACTTCATCAAAAAGGTAGATGAAACTTTTATATACAAGAAGGTTATAGAGAGTAAGGTTTTCTTCTACGTATTGTACGTAGATGACATACTCTTGATAGGAAATGGTTTTCTATGCTACACTCGGTCAAGCTCCTCTTATCACGAGGATTCTTGATGGAAGATCTGGATGATACCTACTACATCTTGTGGATTATGATCTATGATGATAGATCTATATGAATGTTGGGAGTGTCCCAAATCCAGGTACATTAACACCATACTAAAGGAGTTTAGTAAAGTGTGGTGGTTCGCCCATTTACTCATGAATCACTTTCTCCAAAAAGATGTCTCCCGAGACTGATTTGGAAAGAGCTCGCATACAAGGGATACCCTATGCTTCGCCACCAGGCTCTATCATGTATGCGATGTTATGTACTAGACCAGATATAGCAAACTCGCTAGGTGTAGTGATCAGGAATCAATCAGATCTTGGGAAAATCATTGGACAGCTGTGAAGGACATTCTTAAGTACTTGAAGCACTAAAGAAATGTTCTTGGTGTTTGGTAACGGTGAACTCCAGTAGGAGTCCTTTACCAATTTGAGCTTCCAGAGTGATAAGGTCGACTGAAAGTCAGTCGTAGTCTTTGTCTTTACCCTCAGTGGAGGAACAGTATGTTGGAAGGGTTCCAAGCTAGATACCGTGGCAAACTAGACGATAAAGGCTGAATACATCACTTCTAATGATGCTACTAAAGTGAATGTCTGGATATTTCTTATTCATGAGATGAACATGGTTCCTACTATTGAGCGTCTAATAATTGTTATTATGACAATAATGGTGTTTTGGGTTTGGCCTAGGAACGCCGGTCCCATCAGCGATCCAGACATATTTTGAGGCAGAATCACCTGATCAGGGAGATGGTTGATCTCCAGGGGATCGAGGTCAGGAGATTTGATGCGAAGAATAACACGGAAGATTCACTCACAAAGGCCTTTCCCTAAAGAGACTTCTATGGGACATTGAGTATGAGATACTACAACAACTGGCCCTACTGCAAGTGGGAGATTGTTAGTTATGTGTATTCCCTAGAGGCCATTATTGTACATATGATGTATAATATGGTGGATGCTTGGACATATATAGGGAGGACTTCGTTGCTCGACGTGATAGTATGCTATCTGGTTGCTCTTTATCTTAACATGTACACTTATTGTCTCTCTGTTGAATGTTGATAAAGCCCTTAGGATGTGTACATGACTACCAGGATTATGATGCAGATCATACTGGTGGGGCAATGGTAGTCGATATGTACATCCTTCAATTGTTCCTAGTCGTAGGAGTATCGAGACGGGGCTTCGATATTCCAGAGTTGACTAAAGTATACGCTTCTTGACCCATTTGATGGGCGATGGATGATCCCACATCCATTGGTGTTTGACATCAAAGATGGTATACGGGTGCTCAGTGGAGACTGGATACACTGAACAGGACTCACCGAGGGCTCCTAGATGGTATTATACCTCACGTCAGATAGCATTTCTCTGGTGAAACTGGTACACGTTAGTATGTAGACCCGAGATCGTCATAGAGTCTTGTGTGATTCCTACTGTGCTTTGATTTCCACCTTACCACGTTCAAGAGAACGTGCAAAACGGTGGTTTTTGGGTACAGTCCCGAGTCATATGGAGGCAATGAGCGATAGGAGGGGATTCGTCTCTCCCGGTATTGGGGGTTGATGTCGCGCTATGCTCGATTGGCCATAATAGGAAATCCCTGGCTAAGGTTGCTGGGATTTACTGGTAAGTGTTATCAGTAGTTTCTCGAACCGTTATGGGCCTTGCATCGGCATGACTTATCAAGCTATTGGGGCCTGACGTTTGCCACCCACAGGCGAGATATGCGACATATCAGACGAAGAGACCGCATTGTACGGTAGTGTTACTGATTGGATTCGCAGGAGTATGAGCAGGCTTGCTTGTTGATATTCTGATCGCTCAATACCCGGGTGGCCATTACGTTTAGCACACCGCTGACTGCTTGTGGGTGATTGATGTGATCATCACCTACTGCCGGCATATTGACAAGTCTTTAGAGTCCTACATAGTGGTTTCCTGGCTCAGGAGAAATGAAGTAGGAGCATATATGTGATATGTGCGGGACTGAGATTAATACGAGTATGTGATACCGTATTCTATTCTCGCGATATGTGATATCGGTCGGTTATATGTGATATAGCCCGGTTATCGAATTAAGTGTTGATTTGATAAGTTGATACAAAAGATATTAGTCGATTATATATGATATAGCCGGATTATTAAATCAAGTGTTGATTTAATAATTTAATGTATCATTATATATTTGATATATTAATTTACATTAACTAATAGTAGATCACTTAAGTATTTCTTTTTCTCACTTATGTGCACTTAATATATATGCGATATATATTGTTGTGTCATGCTACATGGGTGTATGAGACTCACACCATGATTATGATAATGTAGGGTTTATTTATTTAAAGTAAATCACTAATTAGTTGGAAATTAGTTACATGGTTTGAACTTAGTAGAAGCTTGTAGAACTATTGACTTAGTCTACTAATTATGTTTTATATTAGATATTTATTAACCCAATCATTACCTTAAGCTATGGTTAAGTCTCTATATGAGTTAATATGAGATATTATCTCACCCATGATTGCTATTCTCACAC
Source organism: Agapanthus africanus (assembly GCA_030015575.1). Lineage (NCBI taxonomy): Eukaryota > Viridiplantae > Streptophyta > Magnoliopsida > Asparagales > Amaryllidaceae > Agapanthus > Agapanthus africanus. The sequence goes on from CM057342.1 coordinate 296,121,982, forward strand.
ATAAGATTCATTCTACACTTGCTTCTCTCTATGGTTGCTTTTCTTTATCTCTTTCCTCAAGCTCTCTAGCTTTTTGGGAGGTGGGGAAAATTAGCAAGAAAAATATTTCTAAAGTGAGCAAAATTCCTACTTCATCAACCTACACTAGACTAGCTATTTAGTTTAGGTTGTTTCCTTCACCAATTCCTAATGAGTGAGGAGGTAGCTTGAGTTGGTGTCTCCTCGACGTAGATCATCTTTGACCTCGAAGACTTCAAGAAAGTTTGTTCATTTCACCTTGTGGAGTCTTACTAGAGTCCGGGAGATCACTACTTGGAGCGAAGGGACTATTACACAAATCTTTTGAAGTGAAGGACTGGTCTACAAAGGTTGTATTCCTTGTTCACTTAGATGTAAAGATGTTTACATGCATGTTTCGTCTCATTCTCTAGTTAAGATTTTAGGTTAGGGTTCTTTAGTGCGCCAATTTTTTGAAAATGGCATGGTCGATGCCTCCCGAAACCAAGTGGCGGTGCTAGGGAACCCAGCATCAATTAGATCCTGGGAAAAATCACTGGACAACTGTGAAGAACATTCTTAAGTACTTGAGAAGGACTAAAGAAGTGTTCTCGGTGTATGGTAACGAAGCTCCAGGTGGAGTCCTTTACCGATTCAAGATTCCAGAGTAATAAGGACGACAGTAGGTCGGTCTCAGGTTTTGTCCTTATCCTGAACAGAGGGGCGGTATGTTGGAAGAGTTCCAAGCAAGATACTGTAGCAAACTCGACGATGGAGGATGAATACATCACTGCCAACGATGCTGCTAAAGAGGCTATCTGGATGAAGAAGTTCATAGTTGAACTTGGTGTGGTTCGTTCCATTGAGCATCCAATACCTTTGTATTGTGATAACAATGGAGCTGTGGATTTGGCCAAGGAACCCCGGTCCTATCAGAGATCCAGGCTTATGTTAGTTGTATGTATGCCCTAGAGGCCAGTATTGTACAGATGATGTATATTATATTGGATGCTTGGACATATATAGAGATGACTTTCTTGCTCGATATGATAGTATGCTATCTGGTTACTCTTTATCTTAACATGTACACTAGTCTCTTTAAACTGTCTTATAGTTACATGTTGGTAAAGCCCTTAGGATGTATACTTGACTACCTGGACTATGATGCAGATCATACTAGTGGGGACATGGTAGTCCAAAGGTACATCCTTCAAGGTCCCTAGTCGTGGGTGTATCGAGACGGGGCATCGATATACCAGTGTAGACTAGCGTATACGCTTCTCGACCCATGAGATGGGCGATGGATGATCCCATATCCATTGGTGTTCGACATCAGAGATGGTATACGGGTGCTCAGTGGAGACTGGGTACACTGGACGGACTCGCCGAGAACTCCCAGATGGTATTATACCTCACGTCAGATGGCAGTTCTCAGGTGACACATGTGCAGGTTAGTCTGTAGACCCGAGATCGTCATAGAGTCTTGTGTGATTCCCACTGTGCTTTGATCTCCACCTTACCATGTCCATGAGGGCGTGCAAAATGGTGGTTTTTGGGTACAGTCCCGAGTCACGTGGAGGCAATGAGCGATAGGAGGGGTTTCGTCTCTCCCGGTATTGGGGGTTAATGTTGCGCAGTGCTCGATTGGCCGTAACAGGGAAGTCCCTGGCCAGGGCTGATCAGAGATATGCTGGTAAGTGTTACCGGTAGTTTCTCGACCCGTTATGAGCCTCACATCGGCATGACTTATCGGTTATTGGGGTCTGACGTTTACCACCCCTAGACTTGATATGCGACATATCAGACGAACAGACCGGACTGTACGGTAAGTGTTACCGGTTGGATTCACAGGAATGTGAGCGGGCTTGCTCGTCGATCCTCTAATCGCTCAATACCCGGGTGGCCGTTACGTTTAGCAGACCGCTTGCGGCTTGTGGGTGCTTGATATGATCATCATCTGCTACCGGCGTATTGACGAGTCTTTAGAGTCCTACACAGAGGTTTCCTGGCTCAAGCGAAACGAAATAGGAGCGCATATGAGATATGTGCGGGACCGAGAATAATGCGTGTATGTGATACCGTATTTCATTCTCGCGATGAATGTTTCGATTGGTTGTATGCGATATAACCTAGTTATCGAATCATTGATTCGATAAATCGATACATTGAATACTAGTCGGTTATGTACGACATGGCCGGATCATTGAATCAAGTGTTGATTTAATGATTTAATGTATAATTATATATTTGATATATTACTTTGCATTAACTAGTATTGGTTCACTTTAAAAGGTTTTTCTCACTTGATGTGCACATTGTATATGTGATATATTTTTATGTACACTTGATTGTATCATGTTTGATGATACATGTTTACTTGAGTATGTGTAAGGATTAAACTATGGTTATGTAATGGGTAGGGTTTTTCTTTTCCTTACTTATTTATTTATTTTGAAAAAAAAAGATAAAAGAGAAAATGGTGGCTTTCTTTGTTTGTTGTTGAAGCTTCATGAAGCTTTGACTAAAGTGACCATTTTGTCTTCATGCTTAACCCTAACCATTCAAACTAACCATGGTCTTTTCTCTACACCTAACCAAGGTTAGGACATGATAAGTATTGATATTATTTTCATTTTAAAAGCAACACTTATCATATTCTATCTTCTTCTTCTTCATCTTGATCAAGAAGAAAAGCTTACTAGCTTTAATGGCATCTTGAGAAAAAGAGTGAGAAATCCAATTCTAAAGTGAACCCACCTCCTATTTCTTCACCTTCTACCTCTTGCCAAGTAGTATAGGGTATTTTCTTCACAAGTTTCACGACTTGGTGAAGTTAGAGCTTGATCTTGTGTTGCCTCGACGTAGATCTTCTTCGACATCGAAGCCGACGACCTAGCCCGCCCATTTCTCCGATGAAGCCGATGCAAGAGTCCGGGATTCGAGATGGACAGCGAAGAGGACGTCTACGTGGAGCTAAGGAAATGGAGAACCGGATCTACAAAGGTTGTAGCCTCTTTCCTTTAGTTAAATTGTTAACTAGTTTCACTTTTCGCCTAAACTCTAGTCAACGAATCCGTATTAGGGTTTCTCGGCACTTGTAAAATTTGAAATTGGCATGGTTGATGCCTTTTGAGACCTCACTAGAGTGCCTAGGAACCCCTACAGCTTATTCTTAGACGGTATCACCCGATCAGGGAGATAGTAAATCGCCGGGAGATCGAGGTCAGGAGAGTTGACACGAAGGATAATACATCGAACCCACTCATCAAGGCCCTCCCCCAGATGCAATTCGAGAGTCTTTTTGGGATGTTGGGTATGAGTTACTAAAACAACTGGCCTTAGTACAAATAGGAGATTATTAGGAATATGCATACCCTAGAGGCCATTTTTGTATGATATAATGGATGCTTGGACATATATATAGAGGACTTTCTTGCTCGACATGATAGTATGTTATCTGGTTGCCTAACATGTTCACTTGTATTATTATACCTTCTCACATATACATGTTGATAAACCCCTTAGGATGTTTGCTGGACTACCAGGACTATGATGCAGATCATACTACTGTGACTTGTGTAGTCTACAAGCACATCCTTTAACAGTTCCTAGTCGAGGGAGTATCGAGACAGGGCATCGATATTCCAGAGTAGACTAGTATGTACGTTTCTTGACCCTGTATAAGGGCAATGGTTGATCCCATAGCCATTGGTGTTTGACATCAAAGATTGTACACAGGTGCTCATTAGAGAATGGGTACACCGAACTGGACTCGCCGAGAACTCCTAGATAGTACTATACCTATCGTCAGATAGCAGTTCTCTGGTTACACTGGTACATGTTAGTCTGTAGACCCGAGATCGTCATAGAGCCTTGTGTGGTTCGCAACGTGCTTTGATTTCCTCCTTACCAGGGCTCAAAGGAGTCGTGCAAACAGGTAGATTTTGGGTACAGTCCCGAGTCATATGGAGGCAATGAGCGATAGGAGGGGTTTCGTCTCTCTCGGTATAGGGAGTTGATGTTGCGCTATGCTCGATTGGCTATAACAGGAAGTCCCTGGCCAAGGCTGTTGATGAGATTTACTGGTAAGAGTTATCAGTAGTTTCTCATACCATTATAGGATACAAATCGGCATGACTTATCAAGTTATTGGGGTTTAATGATTCCACACCCAGACTCGATATGCAATATATCAGACGAAGAGACCAGACTGTACCATAAGTGTCACTTATAGGCTTTATGGGAGTTTAAACAAGCTTGCTTGTTGATCTTCTAATCGCTCAATACCTGGATAGCCGTTACGTCCATCTAGTACCGCTGACGGCTTGTGGGTAACTGATATGATCATTAACTACTGCTGGCATATTGACGAGTTTTTAGAGTCCCACACAGAAGTTTCCTAGTTCAAGTGAAACGAAGTAGGGCACATATGTTGATATGTGCGGGGGGCCTATTTAAATACGAGTATGTGATACCGTATTCTAATCTAGCGGTTATTTTTTATCTATTATGTTATATGTGATATAACCGGATTATCGAATCAAGTGTTGATTTGATATTGTGATATACATATAAATGATATTAGTCGGTTATATGTGATATAACTGGATTATTAAATCAAGTGTTGATTTAATAATATGATATATATATATATATATATATTTATATTTGATATAATTATATTTTAACTAATATTATAGCTCACTAATTATTTACTTATCTTTATATGTATATTAATATATATCTCTGTGTGTGTGTGTGTGTGTGTGTGTGTGTGTGTGTGATATGTGTATATATATATATTATATAAAGCATGGTAGGTTTTTCTATTTTGTGAAAATTGAAATGAGGTGGAAAATGAGGAGATAATTGAGGAATGGGATGAAGCATGGCTTTTATACTTGTTTATTCATTTGTTTACACTATTGAAGCATGTTGCATTATATGTAATGTTTTATATTCATGCTTCAATAAGTTAGAAAACATAAGAGAGCCATTCTTCATCATTCTTCACAAGACTTGAGTCTCACTTGAGCTTACTCTTGCTATCTAGCTCTCTTCATCTTCCTCCTCACTTCCTCCAAACTCAATCCCTCACACGAGTTATGAAACCTCGACCTTGTGAGAACCCCAGTGAGCAAACAACACCCCTACTTCACCATCCTACACTAGATTAGCATTTTGGTGTAGTGTGTTTGCTTCACTAAAGAGTTTAGTGAAGAGGTAGCTTGGATTAGCGGAGCTTCGGATGGATCATCTTCGGCACGAAGATCGCAAAGGAAGCTCGATCCAACTTCAAGTTGAGCCTAGTGGAGTCGTGTAGGCTACTACACGGAGCTTTTGAAGAGAAGGACACGGTCTACAAAAGCTGTAGCCTCTTTCTCTTAGTGTAAAGTTTTGTTATATCATGTTAAACCATAATCATCTAGTTTAGATTATGGGTTAATGTTAATTAGCACCCCAAAAATTTCAAAAATGGCATGCTTGATGCTAGTAAAACTTAGTGGTGGTGCTAACAAACACTTTCACTCCATTCGAAACTTTGTACGGTCGTAAGTGTCGTCGCTCGCCTATTTGTTGTGACGATGTTGGAGAAAGAAAATTGTTGGGATCGGAACTCATTGTGTAAACTGTAAAAAAGGTTAACTTGATTTGTGAACATATGAAGGTGACACAAGATAAACAGAAAAGTTGGGCCGACACAGGAAGAAGACCTTTAGAGTTCGCTGTTGGTGATCTTCTGTTCTTGAAGATATCATCTACTAGGGGAGTAATCCGATCGGTATTCGAAGAAAGTTTAGTCCTCGATTCATAAGGCATTTTGATATCATTGAGCATGTTGGAGAGATAGCTTATCAATTGGATTTACCACCATCCTTGACGGGCGTTCATGATGTGTTTCATGTATCTCAACTCCGCAAGTATGTTCGAGATGAGACGCCCGTTTTTGATCACTCGGAACTGACAGTAAGAGAAGATTTAACTTATGAAGAGCGACAAATGGCTATTGTGGATCGAAGAGAAAAGGTTCTCAAGAATAAGGTAATCCCTTTAGTGTTAGTGTATATGCCCTAGAGGCCATTACTGTATCATACTAGTTTGTATATTACTTAATGGAAGCTTGGGATATTCACCATTGTATAGACAATCTTGCTCAAAATGGTAGTATGCTACTTGGTTTGTTTCTACTTTAATGTGTACATGTGTTTCTTTTAGTATATCACCTATACACATTAGTGGAGCCCTTAGGATCTTTGCTTGATTACCAGCGTTGTGATGGCAGTCACACTCGTGGGGGCTGGGTAATCCATAAGCACATCCTTATACAGGTCTCTAGTTGTAGGACTATCGAGACAGGGTATCGATACTCCGGAGTAGACTAGCGTATGCGCTTCTCATCCCAGCATGGGAGACGGTCTGTCCCACAGCCGTCAGTATGTCGTACTTGAGATAGTATACGGGTGCTCGTTAGGTTATGAGTACACTGGACAGGACTCGTCGGGAACTGATTGGTTGGTACTATACCTATCGTCAGTTATCAGTTCCCAGGTGACATGAGTATAGCTTAGTCCGCTGACTTGACACTGTCACTTCGCCTCGAGTGTGTTCCCACTGTACTTTGATTACTACCCTACCACGGCTCAAAGGAGTCATGCAAACGGGTAGTAGTTGGGTGCAGTCCCGAAGCACTTGGAGGCAGTGACGGTTAGACAGGATTCGTCTCTCCCGGTATTGGGAGTTGATATCGCGCTGTGTCAAGGACAGCTATTACACACAGTCATACCTGGCCAGGGCAAGCGAGATACACTGGTAGGTTTCCGGAGTTATCTCAGGGTGTTCTGGGCTACACTCCGACACGACTTGTACCGCTATTAGGGGATTGACGTTTACCGCCCCTAGGCCCGCATGAGATATTCTCAGACGAACAGACCGGACTTTATGGAGACTGTCACATTCAGGCTCAGTAGGAGTTCGGATGAGTTCACCTCGTCGATCTTCTTATCGGCATCTACCTGGGGGCCGTTACACATAGCTAGTGCCGCTTGCGGTCTGTGGTTAAACCCACTGCCAGCGTAGTGTCGAGTCTTTAGAGTCCCACACAGAGAGCTATTCGCCTTTAGGCAAAAGAGTAGAGGTCGCATGGTTTTGCGACAGGGTTCGGTCACATCCGCGCACTTGTGCACGTTTAGTGTCCGGACAGTTATTACTAGCGGGCTTTGGTTTAAGCCAAATCCTAGTATACATTTTGGGATTGGTTTTATCTCGTTTGTATTCGTGTTCCACGGAACACGGATGCGGGTGTGTATGCACAGTTAATAGAGACAGAGGCAGAGGATTCTCATTAGGGTTGTTGATTGTTGACTTTTGCTAAACTCTAATAAGAATTAGAAATATGATTAATAATAATATTTTTAAGTATTATTGTGCCATGGTTGGGTTGAAAGGTTGACTTTGTTGACTTGTTGACTTTTTTGACCGGTTGACTAGGTTGGACTTGTTGACCATCATCATGACAATGGCTATCATTTCATGGCATTGACCTTTGCTTGCTTGTTTATTCACAAAATGCATTAAATGCATGAAATGATAAAGCCATTGACATTGTTGGAGATAGTGCCCTCAAAGTCAATTATTGGATCGCAGGTACGTGATTGCAATGATTGAGGTTGGACCTTTACCGATATGACAGTCTTGCTCAAGATGATAGTATGCTATCTGGTTTGTCTTTATCATCGTATATATGCTTTAGTTCACTATTGCATGATGATAGAGCCCATAGGATTCTTGCTTGACTACCAGCAGTATGATGGCGATCATATATATGGGAGCTGGGGTCTGTAAGCACATACTTTAAGTGTGCCTAGTCGTGGGAGTTTCGAGACAGGGCATCGATACTCCAGAGTAGACTAGTGTATACAGTCGAGACCCCGACGAGGGGCGGTGGCCAGTCTCACAAGCCACTGGTGTCAGTTTGATCACCTAAGATGTATACAGGTGCTCATTGAGTTATGAGTACACCGGACATGACTCGCCGGAAATCTGCTAGTTGGTATTATACATATCGTCAAATAGCAATTCCCTGGTGACATGTGTACATGTTAGTTCATCGACCTGAGATCGTCATTTGTCTCGTGTGAGTTCCCTCTGTGCTTAGATTACTACCCTACCACGCTCAAAGGAGTTGTGCAAATAGGTTTTAGTTGGGTACAGCCCCGAGCCACATTGGAGGCAAGTGAGCGGATCGTTGGGGATTCGTCTCTCCCGATATTGGGGGTTGATGTCGCGCAGTGCACGGGTGGCCATCACTAGGAATCCTCGGCCGAGGTAGTAGAGAATTACTGATTTGGATCAGTAGTTTCTCAGGTGGTGATGGGCTTCATGCCGACACGATTTATCGCGTTATTAGGGGTCTGACTTTATCCACCCCCCTAGACTCAATATGCGATACTCTTTATACGAACGGACCGGACTGTATATACATTGTCACTGTCAGGCTCAGTAGGGTTTATGGATGAGTTCGCTCATCAGCTTCCCTTCCAATCAATACATAGGCAAACCGTTACGTACAGCTTGTACCTCTGACGTGCTAGGGGTTATACCCAGTGCCAGTGTGTTGATGAGTCATTAGAGTCCCCCACAGACACTCTCCCAAGTTCGGGCGAAACGTTGTAGAGGCCGTATGGGTTTATGGCAAGGTTCGGAAAAAGCACGTGCGTTTTCGCACGTGTCGTTTTTCGGGCAGATAATACTGGTAGGCTTTGGTTTAAGCCGGAACCCAGTATTATACTGTATAGATATAATATCTTTGTCTCAGTTGCATTTGTATTCGGTCGTAATACAAATGCGGGTATGTTTATACTGATACGGGGTTATCCTGAAATTCGTTTCAGGATCATTTTGGAAGTTGCCAGTTTCCAGTTTTCTATCAGCCGTATTTTGACATTTGGTTAAATGCGGATTTATCTTTTCTTGATGAGGTGAGTCAGTGTTCTAGAAGGTTCTAGAGAGGGTGACAAGGCTAGTGAGTCATTTGGTCATTAATGGTGCTTTTAATGACAATGTGACTAGGTTAATTGTGATTGGTTTGCTTTAAATGCTTTCATACTTGGTGCTAAGATATTTGTTGATGATCTTTTCCTTTGTGGTCACCTTCCCCCTCCTACACTCACCTCCCTCCCCTTTATAAGTGGCCGGCCTCCCCCCTCTCTTGGCTCAAGCTTGTTGTTCAATAGAAAAAGATTATGATAGATTCGGGTTCATGAAAATTAGATAGCCTCTTTCTCATTTCACCCGATCCAAAAGGAAACTTCCATAACCGTTCGTCCGTAACTTTGGACGTAACGAGACAAAGTGTTCTACTCATTCTCTACTTCATCTTGGTCCTCTCTTTTAGCAAACTTTACGATCGAGTTTCCTCGGTTCAGAGGCGGGAGCCCGTTTAAAGATCCGTCGACGTGGTGCCACCTGGACGAGAAGATTGGAGATTCAGAAGATCGGAGCAGCCGCAACAAGCGTGGGATGATGGTTGAAGACCGAAGGACTCGGATCGTTCGGTATAACTCTTCTACCCCCTTTGTAGTTTGTTAGTTTAGTTTTAATGGCAGATCCGGGTTATAGTACGCGATAGCACCAGTTTGTAAAAAGTTTTTGTTCCGCATTTGGCGTCTGTTAGACGGCCGGGGCGCTACCGTGGACTTACAGACATGAACCATCACAAGATGCTTAATTATTGTTATTGTTATGATTATTTTGTGTTATGAGAGCATGGGTGGAAAAAGGCTTTCTCATTCTATCATTTGCATTCTTTCTCATGAAAGCTCTCCTCTTCCTCTTGCTCTCCCTCTTCCTCTAGCTCAAGGCAAAAAATCTCTCATGTGTTGAGAACCATTTGCCTTGGAGATAAAACCCTAAAACACTTCTCTACTCATCCTAAAGTCCAAGGTCTAGCAAGCCAAGGATTTTAGTTTCCTCTAGATTGAGGTTGGAGCCAAAGGTAGAAGCTTTCGGGTGGATCCATCTTCGGCGCAAGGAGACGACGAGGTGAGGCCGATCCGACAATCACAAGGAGTCGAAGAGAAGGAGTTCAAGTTTAGGTATAACCCCTAACATAGTAGCTAAACTCTTAGTTAGGTTGTTAGATAGTTTGTTTAATAAAGATCCTTTTCTAGAGTCCATGCTACCCCCACCGTAAAAATCGTTTTTCACCATTTCCGCAACCCCAAAGAACCGGGGACGGGTAACGTGGACTTACAGTGGTATCAGAGCCTAGTTAAACACTATCTAACATGTTAGCAAAGTAACTAAAAGTTTGATCGGAGAAAAAGTCACAAAACATGCCCGAGACTTAAACTTTCTGTCGATTTTTAAACTGCTGTAAAAATTATTTGACATATACCAAAAATTGGCTCAGGGTTTTTAGTGAACAGTGCAGAAAAACGATCCACTGAACCGACCAACTCACCGAGGAAACGCGGCAAGAAGAACTTCTTGCCGCGGATCCGCGGCCGAGTTGACTCGGCCGTGGATCGGTTTTGCTGCAGTGTACTTATTGGGGTGTTTTGGGATTTTTGGAATATGATTTTTCTGCCCAGATTTTCCAGAAAGCAAAATTTGTTTTTGGGGTGGTTAAAAATCCGTATTTTGATCGAACTTCTAAAGACTTTAGCTAAAGGGTTATATCTGTGATGTGATATATGTATTGAACGTCTGCTAATCGCTATACGTCGATTAGTGGGGGTTATACATATCTGTGATTTGTAATGTTGATGGTATGTGTATATGAATTCATTGGATTGTCGTGGATGAATAGCCGGGGGGTTATGAGATGAGAGTTTTCTTTATTTTTCAATTCATGTAATATGTAAATTGATGTAATATTATTTGTATGGCCGCACATCCGGGATGAGCTTGTAGCCGCCCTTGTATAATTTCTTTTTACTGTTTTTTCTCCTAGGATAGACCGAAAGAGGGGATGTACAAACTACCAGGTATCTCGAAGTGCCGAGTGGCCTACTCACGTTGTTGAGGGAGGTTGCTTCACTTCGGGTATTTGGCGGGTAGTTTGCCGCACCCGTAGGGGTCTTGGGTGGGGTATTGGCTATTCATCGCGACCGTGTAATCCGCTTTTCGTTACAGGCTCGTACGGAATGCGGATTCCTAGTATATCCAATGTGTTCATCTGTGATCTGGAATGGCTATCATTGCATCTGACGAATGTATATATCTATATATGATATCTATTTAGGCGTTGCTTATGTTTTGCATCCGCGCTAGTCCAGCCCCCGCTCTGTCGTTAGTTAAGTAACCTAACGGGTAATGACGGAGCCCCATGGCGAATATGGATGGCATAAGCGTACGTCATATTTTCGTTGTTTTCTGCAATGGTAGGATTAAATGATGGGACGTATTAAAATTAATGCAAGAAAATAAACCAAAGTAAAGTCGTTGGAACACTTTCAAAACTACTCGGTTCTTTTCAAAAACCAACTTTTAAACGCGGAGCTTGAACCACTCCCTTTAAAAGCTATCTCGTTCCATCGATTATATTAAGTTCACTACGTTCACGATTTTTCCAAAACCATTCATAGCCCTCCGTCATTTCACATAGATAGTCAATAGTATTCAAGCTATGTTTGTTGGCCAAAGTCAAAGCATAGTGATTGGTAGCTATTGGGTATTCATGTGCAGCATAGATAGATGCGTTGGTTTGGGACAGTCGTACTGTCTTGTTGGCCAAAGTCAAGGGTAGGAACGGGTGGGTTCAAATTAATCTGGAGAATGCCGGGTAGAACTTGACATGTGACTTATGATTTGTTGGCCAAAGTCAAGGTCATAAGAGCATGGGGCAAAAATCCACATCGGGAGTTTCTAAAGAACCAGAAACTTGCTAGCGCTGCATACCATTTGGAGTGTGATGATTCTGGTAGGATTCCTTCAGTTTTATCACACGATGATATTTGGATCCCGATCCTACTGTGAGTATATGCTACTCCTCGAGAAATTTCTCACTTAACGATCAATGCTATAAACCAAGTAGGTGTCTAGAAAGGTGTTAGCGGGGCTATGCCCCCAGCGAAAAGAGGTTATTTAATTAAGGAACTTCGCGAAAGCGTTGGAAAACCTCCCTCGAAGTACCGACACTGGCCTGGCTGAACGGTTAAGCAAGTATTGTACGGTAAGATTGATCCTGACTAATTCTTCCTTTTTGGTTTGAGGAGGGATTCGAGAAACAGTGGGAGCCATCCTGTTTAGACAAATTAAAAACCACTCTAAACTTACAAGAGCATCATGCTGAGTGTTTCTTCTCTCTCTCCTAATGGCAGCAACCAATCGTCATGACCGGACTTAAGTTACTTCTAGAGAAAAATATACTGACAGGGCCAAACTACAAAGATTGGCTCAGGAATGTCAAAATGGCAATCACTTACGACAAGCTGGGGTATCTCCTTACCACCAAAGCTCCCCCTGTCCCAGGTCCCACCTCCAGTGTCGCGGATAAGGAAATCAGTAAGACCTGGGAGATCGATTTCACGAAGGCCAAGTGCCTCGTGCTTGCCTCTATGGACAATGAACATCAGAGGAGGCACGAGAATATGGACCTAGAATCCATATTTCTACATACTAAGGATTTGTATGGGGAGCAATCCCATATCGCCAGATACGAAGTCTCGAAAAAGTTGTTTTCGGCGAGATTGGCCATCGGATCATCGGTAGCGGAACACGTGCTTAAGATGATTGGCTTCATTGAAGAGCTCGCGGACCTTGGGACCAAGTTAGAGAACGAGATCTATATGGACTTGATTCTCCAGTCCCTTCCTTCCACTTACGCCCAGTTTATCCTGAACTTCAACTTGCAAGGAAAAGAAGTTGAACTTCCGGAGCTCCTCAACATGCTGATGAGTGCAGAGGGCACCCTACAGAAAGGTAGGGAAACATCCACTTTGTTTGTAGGAGGATCTTCCTCTTCTAAGTCCAAGGCGAAAGCCAAGGGAAAGAAGAAGAAAGCCCCCGCCAAACCAATGGGCGGTGTTAGTAAAGTGGAAACGAAGGGAAAAGCAAAGGCAACAATGATAGCGGGGCAGCTTGTGGGAAAGGAAGAGTGCTTCTATTGTCATAAGAAAGGATACTGGAAAAAAGGATTGCAGGGCTTGGAAGGCCAAGAACCAGGATCCGAAGCAAGTTGCGGCTTCGGCTTCAGGTGTGTATGTTATTGAAAACTGTCTATCAATAAACTCTACTTCCTGGGTATTAGATACCGGATCAGGATCTCATATATGTAATTCTTTGCAGGCACTGAGAAAGCGTAGGGTTTTGAAGGCAGGTGATATGACCCTCAGAGTTGCAAATGGAGCTAGCATGGATGCTGAGTCCGTGGGGGACTATCACTTGGGAATGTTAGATGGACATGTTTTGGTTTTGCGTGATTGTTATTTTGTCCCCAATGCAACTTGTAATATCATATCTGTATCTTTATTATCTAAAGAAGGTTATGAATTTGCATTTGTAAGCAATTTTGTAAACATTCACCTTAATCAAGTTTTGATTGGGTCAGGTACATTAAGCAATGGTATATACGTATTAAACCAACCACAGATTTTCAATGTCCAGAATACACACAAAAGAAAGTCTCCGGAAACAAATCAGGCTTTCTTATGGCATTGTAGACTGGGTCATATCAATAAGAGAAGGTTGACGAAGTTACATACAGAAGGATATTTGGATCCGTTCCAATATCAATCATACGCAACTTGTCAATCTTGTCTCAAAGGAAAGATGACAAAGACTCCGTTCACTGGACACGGAGTAAGAGCAAGCGAGCGAGCTCTTGGGACTCGTACACAGCGACGTGTGCGGTCCTATGTCTACACATGCGCGAAGCAGTTATTCTTACTTTGTTACTTTTACGGATGACTTTTCAAGGTACGGATATGTCTTCTTAATGAAACATAAATCCGAAGCCTTTGGAAAATTCCAGGAATATAAGAATGAAGTAGAAAAACAAACCGGCAAAAGTATCAAGACACTGAGATCTGATCGAGGTGGTGAATACTTGAGTGCCGAGTTCCTGGATTACCTAAAAGAGAATGAAATTCTCTCTCAGCTTACTCCTCCATACACTCCACAACATAACGGTGTATCGGAGAGACGGAACCGGACCCTATTGGATATGGTACGTTCCATGATGAGTAACGCTGAATTACCACGATCATTCTGGGGATATGCACTAGAATCAGCTGCATATCTTTTGAACCGAGTTCCAACTAAGACTGTGCCTACCACACCATATCAGATGTGGTGTGGGAAGAAACCCTATCTTAAGCACATTAAGACATGGGGATGTCCAGCTTTTGTTAAAAAGCAGCATGCGGACAAACTCGAGGCACGCTCAGTACAGTGCAAGTTTGTGGGATATCCAAAGAACTCCAAGGGATATTTTTTCTATTGCGAAGAGGAACAAAAGGTTTTTGTTTCTCGTCATGCCTGCTTCTTGGAAACTGAGTTTTTGGAAAATCAGATAAGTGGGAGCGCAATAGAATTGGAAGAAATTTCAGAACCACGAGTTATTACTGAAATCTTAGAAGAACCAGAGGGTTCGAAAGAACATGACATTCCTACGCCGCTCCGCAGGAGTAGTAGGCAGTCTCATCCGCCCGAGAGATACTACAGTTTTCTCATAGACGGGGGTAGAGAGGATTGCATCATTGATAGTGATGAGCCTACTATCTTCCAGCAAGCCATTCAGAGCGTTGACTCAGCAAAATGGTTGGATGCAATGCGGACCGAAATGGAGTCCATGTACACTAACAAAGTATGGACTTTGGACATTGCTCCAGATGGGGTAAAACCCGTAGGATGCAAGTGGATCTTCAAGAAGAAGATTGGTGTAGATGGACAGGTCGAGACCTATAAGGCTAGACTTGTTGCAAAGGGTTTTCATCAAAGACCTGGTTTGGACTATGACGAAACCTTTTCTCGAGTGGCTATGCTGAAATCCATTCGGATCCTTCTTGCCATTGCTGCCTTCCACGATTATGAGATTTGGCAGATGGACGTAAAGACTGCTTTTCTAAATGGAAATTTAGAGGAGTGTGTCTATATGGACCAGCCAGAAGGTTTCATTCAGAGTAGAAGCAGCGGAAAGGTGTGCAAGTTACTTAAGTCCATCTATGGACTAAAGCAGGCATCGTGGAGTTGGAACATCTGTTTTGATGAGACGGTCAAAGATTTTGGCTTTATCAAAAATCCAGATGAACCATGCATCTATAGTAGATTTGTAGCAAGAACTGTCGTATTCCTCGTTTTATACGTGGATGACATTCTCTTAATAGGAAATGACATTCCTATGCTATAATCTGTCAAAGGGTTCTTGCCATACAGGTTCTCCATGAAAGACCTGGGTGATGCCTCTTACATTCTGGGGATCCGGATCTATCTTGATAGATCCAAGAGGATATTAGGACTTTCACAGTCCAGGTACATCGACACCATACTGAAAAGATTCAGTATGGAAGATTCCAAGTGCGGTAATCTACCGGCTTGTCACGGGATCACCCTCTCCAAAGAGATGTCTCCCAAGACTGATTTGGAAAGGGATCGCATGTCTATTATACCCTACGCTTCTGCAGTAGGCTCTATAATGTATGCGATGTTGTGTACCAGACCGGATGTAGCTTATGCACTGAGTGTGGTAAGCCGGTATTAGTCAAACCCTGGGGAGAAGCACTGGATAGCGGTAAATAACATTCTCAAGTACTTGAGAAGGACTAAGTAGATGTTCTTGGTGTATGGCGGAAAAGACCTCCAGATCGAGGCCTTTGCTGACTCCAGCTTCCAGAGTGACAAGGATGATTCCAAGTCCATGTCGGGTTTTTTCTTTACCCTCAATGGATGGGCGGTGTATTGGAAGAGTTCCAAACAGGAAACCGTTGCTGACTCGACGATGGAAGCGGAATATATCGCTGCTGCTGATGCCGCAAAAGAAGCCATCTGGATGAGAAAGTTCTTGACAGAACTTCAGGTGGTTCCGTCCATTGTTGATCCAATACCTCTGTATTGCGACAACAACGGGGCTATAGCTTTAGCGAAGGAACCCAGGTCCCATCAGAAGTCCAGACACATCTTGAGGCGGTATCACCTGATCAGGGAGATCGTGGATCGCCAGGAGATCGAGGTTCAGAGGGTTGCTACGGAAGATAACACTGCTTATCCATTCACGAAGGCCATACCCCAGACTCAGTTCGAGCGGCTGATCGAGATGATAGGTCTTCGATACGCCAGTACATGGCCTTAGTGCAAGTGGGAGATTGTTAGTGTATATGCCCTAGAGGCCATTACTGTATCATACTAGTTTGTATATTACTTGATAGAAGCTTGGGATATTCACCATTGTATAGACAATCTTGCTCAAAATGGTAGTATGCTACTTGGTTTGTTTCTACTTTAATTTGTACATGTGTTTCTTTTAGTATATCACCTATACATATTAGTGGGTCCCTTATGATCTTTGCTTGATTACCAGCGTTGTGATGGCAGTCACACTCGTGGGGGCTGGGTAATCCACAACCACATCCTTATACAGGTCCCTAGTCGTAGGACTATCGAGACAGGGCATCGATACTCCGGAGTAGACTAGCGTATGCGCTTCTCATCCCAGCAGGGGAGACGGTCTGTCCCACAGCTGTCAGTACGTCGTACTTGAGATAGTATACGGGTGCTCGTTAGGTTACGAGTACACTGGACAGGACTCGTCGGGAACTGATTGGTTGGTACTATACCTATCGTCAGTTATCAGTTCCCAGGTGACATGAGTACAGCTTAGTCCGCTGACTTGACACTGTCACTTCGCCTCGAGTGTGTTCCCACTGTACTTTGATTACTACCTTACCACGGCTCAAAGGAGTCGTGCAAACAGGTAGTAGTTGGGTGCAGTCCCGAAGCACTTGGAGGCAGTGACGGTTAGACAAGACTCGTCTCTCCCGGTATTGGGAGTTGATATCGCGCTGTGTCAAGGACAGCCATTACACACATTCGTCCCTTGCCAAGGAAAGCGAGATACACTGGTAGGTTTCCATTGTTATCTCAGGGTGTTCTGGGCTACACTCCGACATGACTTGTACCGCTATTAGGGGACTGACGTTTACCGCCCCTAGGCCCGCCATGCGATATTCTCAGACGAACAGACCGGACTATATGGAGACTGTCACATTCAGGCTCAGTAGGAGTTCGGATGAGTTCACCTCGTCAGTCTTCTTATCGGCATCTACCTGGGGGCCGTTACGCACAGCTAGTGCTGCTTGCGGTGTGTGGTTAAACCCACTGCCAGCGTAGTGTCAAGTCTTTAGAGTCCCACACAGAGAGCTATTCGCCTTTAGGCAAAAGAGTAGAGGTCGCATGGTTTTGCGACAGGGTTCGGTCACATCCGCGCACTTGTGCACGTTTAGTGTTCGGACAGTTATTACTAGCGGGCTTTGGTTTAAGCCAGATCCTATTATACGTTTTGGGATTGGTTTTATCTCCTTTGTATTCGTGTTCCACGGAACACGGATGCGGGTGTGTATGCACAGTTGACAGAGACAGAGGCAGAGGATTCTCATTAGGGTTGTTGAATGTTGAATTTTGCTAAACCCTAATGAGAATTAGAAATATGATTACTAATAATATTAATTAAGTATTATTGTGCCATGGTTGGGTTGAAAGGTTGACTTTGTTGACTTGTTAACTTTGTTGACCGGTTGACTAGGTTGGACTTGTTGACCATCATCATGACAATGGCTATCATTTCATGGCATTGACCTTTGCTTGCTTGTTTGTTCACAAAATGCATTAAATGCATGAAATGATAAAGCCATTGACATGAACCATCACAAGATGCTTAATTATTGTTATTGTTATGATTATTTTGTGTTATTAGAGCATGGGTGGAAAAAGGCTTGCTCATTCTATCATTTGCATTCTCTCTCATGAAAGCTCTCCTCTTCTTCTTGCTCTCCCTCTTCCTCTAGCTTAAGGCAAAAAATCTCTCATGTGTTGAGAACCATTTGCCTTGTAGGTAAAACCCTAAAACACTTCTCTACTCATCCTAAAGTCCAAGGTCTAGCAAGCCAAGGATTTTAGTTTCCTCTAGATTGAGGTTGGAGCCAAAGGTAGAAGCTTTCGGGTGGATCCATCTTCGGCGCAAGGAGACGACGAGGTGAGGCCGATCCGACCACTACAAGGAGTCGAAGAGAAGGGGTTCAGGTTTAGGTATAACCCCTAACATAGTTGTTAAACTCTTAGTTAGGTTGTTAGATAGTTTGTTTAACAAAGATCCTTTTCTAGAGTCCATGTTACCCCCACCGTAAAAATTGTTTTTCACCATTTCCGCAACCCCAAAGAACCGGGGACGGGTAACGTGGACTTACATCTAGTACTCGTTTCATGGGGAAATCGTTCGCGTAGAGAATCTACTTGAGAACGTGAAGACGAGATTCGACCAAAGTTTCCACACCTCTTTTTTTTAGATCCGTATCTTCTTGTCTTTTTCCTGTTCCGTAAATTTCGAGGACGAAATTCTTTTGTAGTTGGGTATAATGTAACACCCTAGTACGTTTCTATAATATAACATGGTATTTCAAATCTTTTTATAATTCTTTTGTTTCATCTTTTATGTTGCGAATGATTCGAATATTACTAGTCGTTATCCGACCCGACCCGCATATTTAGAACCCAAGATGGTGCAAGGTTATGTCTGAGATTTGCTAGTAAAGTGTATCCATGTGAATCTAGCATAATACCTATATTATATATTTAGATCTTTATATATATATATATTGATATATCACAAGTTATGAACAAAAGAATATCTTGCTACCTAATTTTGCATGGCATATCACCTCATATCTTATTTTCGCTCTTATCTATTATGGTCGAATCCTAAAATATAGACAGCAAAATATTTATGAGCTCCCGAACGTGTCAGAATATCGACCGCCTCGTCGTAGATGAGCTGCGTTGAAAGCGGGTTGCCCGAACTTCAACTCCGTCACCGGGCGAAGAAACTTCCTTTAGAGACTCCCTGGGCGTGGAGGAAGGCGATGCGAATTCTGGATACTCTCTTTTTTCCACACTCTCTCACCATGGCTACAAGTGACATTAACCTAGAGAGATCAAGCTTTCTTTTTGTGAGGAAGAAGAAGGTGGAAAACATGATGGCTAGTGAAAATTCATTATTTCATTTTACAACCATGTCATGATAAACATGACACATAAACCCTCCCACTGTCTCTCTCATGTGTGTGTCAACACACAAGAGAGAGGGTGGGTCCCACTATTAATTAAGAATAATAAATAAATAATATACACACACACACACACACACTTTAATACACACACACATACATACATATTTATATACATATATAAATGCATATTTATTTATACATAATTTCGAATGGTGGGAATTAATATATATATATATATATATATGTATATATCAACTATATATATTAAATAAATATTAGTACATGTATCTTATACACGTACACATCATGTATCACATATATGAAATACCATCAATATCTTCTCAGCATCATGTACTGTAGAAGAAAGTGTTTACTGGCAACGCGGCGTGGTTAAAACGGGCATTACACATGCAATTTTCAAAAATTCATGGTGCTAATAAACACTTACCAAGATCTAACAAGAATATTAGGGTTAACTACGATGATATCACAAAAACTAGTTAAGAGAAGAATGCTACAACCTTTGTAAACGGTGTTCTTCTTTTCTAAAGCTTCGAGTTGTAGTCCACGCGACTCCACTAGGCTCCACTTGAAGGTTGAACGAATTTCCTCTAATGACCTTCGTGCCGAAGATGATCTACCCGAAGTCCGCCAATCCAAGCTACCTCTTCACTGAACTCTTTAGTGAAAGAAACACACCACACCTAAGTGCTAATCTAATGTGGGATGGTGAAGTAGGGATGTTGTATGCTCACTAGGGTTCTCACAAGCTCAAGAATTCACAACTCATGTAAAGGTTTGAGCTTGGAGATGGAGGTGAAGAATGAGGATAGAGCTAGAGAGCATATGATCTCAACTCAAGAAAAACACAAGTGTTAGAATGAGAATGAGGAATGGCTCTCAATAATATCTCACTCATTGAAGCATCCAATTTTCCTCAATAAAAAATATAGCACCATGCTTCAATAGTAAGTCAAGAGTAATAAAGAAAAATAAAAGCCATGCTTTATCCCATGCTCCTCATTTTCCACCTCATTTCTATTTTCTTAAAATAGAAATCTAACCATGCTTCATAATATATATATATATATCAAATATATATATATATATATATATATATATATATATAAAGAAAAAGATTAGTGAGCAATAATATTAGTTAATATATAATTATATGAAATATAAATATATATCATATTATTAAATCAACACTTGATTTAATAATCCGGTTATATCACATATAACCGACTAATATCATTTATCTGTATATCGCATTATCGAATCATCATTTGATTCGATAAACTGGTTATACCACATATAACCTAACCGATAACAAATAATCGCCAGATTAGAATACGGTATCACATACTCGTATTTAATCATGCCCCCGCACATATCAACATATGTGCCTTACTTCGTTTCGCCTGAACCAGGAAACTTCTGTGTGGGACTCTAAAGACTCGTCAATACGCCAGCAGTAGGTGATGATTATATCAGTCACCCACAAGCCGTCAGCGGTACTAGCTGAACGTAACGGCTACCTAGGTATTGAGCGAATAGAAGACCAACAAGCAAGCTTGTCCAAACTCCCATGAAGCCTATAGGTAACACTTACCGTACATTCCGGTCTTTTCGTCTGATATGTCGCATATCGAGTCTAGGGGTGGTATCGCCAGACCCCAATAACTTGATAAGTTATGCCGATGTAAGGCCTATAACGGTATGAGAAACTACTGATAACACTTACCAGTAAGTCTCATCAACAGCCCTTGCAAGGGACTTACTATTATAGCTATTCGAGGATAGCGCAACATCAACTCCCAATACCGGGAGAGACGAAACCCCTCCTATCGCTCATTGCCTCCATATGACTCAGGACTGTACCCAAAATCCATCTGTTTGCACGAATCCTTTGAGCCGTGGTAGGGAGGAAATCAAAACACAGTGGGAGCCACACAAGACTCTATGACGATCTTGGGTCTACATACTAACCTGTACCAGTGTCACCAGAGAACTGCTATCTGACGATAAGTATAATACCAATTAGGAGTTCTCGGGGAGTCATGTTCTGTGTACCCATTCTCTAATGAGCACCTGTGTACAATCTTTGATGTCAAACACCAATGGATATGAGATCAACCATAGCCCCATACAGGGTCAAGAAACGTACACACTAGTCTACTATGGTATATCGATGCCCTGTCTCGATATATCCTCGACTAGGAACAATTGAAGGATGTGCTTGTGGACTACCCAGGTCCCAGTAGTATGATCCGCATCATAGTCCTGATAGTCAAGCCAACATCCTAAGGGCTTTATCAATATGTATATGAGAGACGGTATAATTGTAACATTTCAAGAAAATAAAATATTATTTTTTGGAATTTAAATAATTAAATAATGAATATTATGAATATTTTAAAGTATGGAGATTGGTTTTAATGATAGGTATAATTGTATACCGATAGTTTAGAAAATATTTGGAAAATTAATATGAATATTGATTTTGAAAGAATTTATGTGATTTAGACATTTTATAAATTATTATATAATTATTTGTATACAAGTTTAATACTAAACTCGATTAAAATTTCACTGATTATGCATTTAACGTGTTTATGTATTATAGCATGCTACAAAGCATGTTGCAAACACATGTTACATTTTATGAAACATTGCTTTAATTCCTTATTTGAATTTATTGGTTTTGGTTTTAGTTTAATAAGTAATAAGAAAAGGAAATATAAAATAAGTGTGACATGAGGCATGGGACAATGTGAGAGAGAAGGGGGGGGGGGAACTTCTACACACTACAAGACTCTTTGACCATGGCTCATCCCTTTCTCCTTCATTTCTCATCTTCATCCTCTTCACCTTATTTCCCCTCACCCTCCACCTCCTCTACACCCTACTAAACACCCTAAAAACTTAGCTAAAACCACATACTCCTTTCACAAAAGCCACTCTAAATCTCACTACAAATGGTGGAATCAAGATTGGACTTTAAGCACTTGGGATCATCTAGGGTTTTACCTTAGTTGCTAAATGAGATATAATCCTACACCATTAGTTTAGAATCTTGTTTTTCTCATATCTTATTGTGGTTTAGAGTAAAAATTGTGTAGATTAGTGAGGTTAGAATTTTCCAAGATGAAGGTTAGAGGATATCATGAAGTGTAAAGGTGAATTTGAGGTTTAGTTGTGACTACAACCTATCTAGTGTTAAATTCTGGACAAACCAGAGACTTAACCCTAAAAACTTGAATTTTGGATTTGCCGATATCAGATTTTTGGGGGAATTATGATGATATTTTGAGATCTTCTATTACTCCTGAGCTTTGAAAATTATTTATCAATTACTATGAGACATGCAGGTGACCTAGAAGCTAACCTAGGGACCCGAGAACCAAACCCTCACCTTTGGCCACAAATAAACTCTTTCTGGCCGCAATATGCGTCCAGGGTATGGGTGAATGGCTTCGTGCTTTGTCCATGGCTCCTATATCAGTTAATTAGATCTATCCTATATGCTAAATTGTAAGTCAACGTTATACACCCCATGAGTTGCGGGGATGCGGAATAGGTAAAACAATCATTTTGTTTAAAACAAACATTGACTAACTTACGGATCTTTGCCAAACCGTAACTAACAATATCATAGGAGAAATTAGCTACTATGAAAGAAGATTATACCTAATGAACCAAGTCCTTCTTCTTCTCGTTGACCACCTCCTTGTCGGCCTCCCCTTTGTGATAGAAGATCCACCCGAGAGCTACTACTCCAAGCTTTGCCTCTAACTTGAGGTAACTAGGTTACTCAAAGTGCTAATCAAAGCAACCTAGGGAATATAGAGTGTGATTAGGGATTAATAAGTCTTGCTAACCCTTGATCTCAATACATGAGAGGTTAGGGTTAGGGTTTGAAGAGAGAGAGCTTGAGGAGAGAGAAGGTGAGAGTGAGAATCCTTTTGGAATAATGATTCATTTTTGAATATATGAAGCATATGATATTATTAAATGAATAACAAATAATAATGTGTCATCATGCTTCATTAACTCATATAGTGATTCATCTCATGAGTCATTTAAATCATAAATGCATCATTAACTCCATGGATGAATCATACCATGACTCATTAATCCAATAAATGCAAATGCCGCCTTAGCCTCCATGTCATCATCCTTCTAGAAGCTTCTCGACAATTTACGAGAACGCCCCTCCTATCCGTGAAAACACGGAAAAACTTTAGACTGTATAAATCCAATAATCCGATACTAGAATCTGGTTTAAACCAAAGCCCGCTAGTAAAAACTGTCCGAATATCGTACGTGTGTAAAAACACGTATGCGTCCGAACCCTGTCGTAAAACCATACGACCTCTATATCGTTTCGCCCGAAGCAGGGAAACTCTCTGTGTGGGACTCTAAAGACTCGACTACTATGCTGGCAGTGGGTTTAACCACAGACCGCAAGCGGCACTAGCTGTACGTAACGGTCCCCAGGTAGATGTCGATAAGAAGGCCGATGATGAAACCCATCCGAACTCCTACTGAGCCTGATGTGACAATCTCCGTACAGTCCGGTCTGTTCATCTAGGACTATCGCATATCGGGACTAGGGGGCGGCAAGCGTCAATCCCCTAAAAGCGGTATAAGTCGTGTCGGAGCGAAGCCCATTACACCTTGAGAATCCAATGGAAAACCTACCAGTAAATCTCGCTTGCCCTGGCCAGGGACTTTGCGTAATGGCTCTCCAGACACAGCGCGATATCAACTCCCAATACCGGGAGAGACGAATCCTGTCTAACCGCCACTGCCTCCAAGTGCTTCGGGACTGCACCCAACTGCTACCTGTTTGCACGACTCCTTTGAGCCGTGGTAGGGTAGCAATCTAAAAACAGTGGGAACACACTCGAGGCGAAGCAGCAGTGTCAAGTCTGCGGACTATGCTGTAATCATGTCACCTGGGAACTGTTAACTGACGACGGGTATAATACCAACCAACAGTTCCCTGCGAGTCCTGTCCGGTGTACCCGTAACCCAACGAGCACCTGTATACTATCTCCAGTACGACGTACTGATGGCTGTGGGACAGACCATCTCCCCAACTGGGATGAGAAGCATACACACTAGTCTACTCCGGAGTATCGATGCCTTGTCTCGATAATCCTACGACTAGGGACCTGAAAAAGGATGTGCTTGTAGACTACCCAGCCCCCGCTAGTGTGACTGCCATCACAACGCTAGTAGTCAAGCAAGATCCTAAGGGCTCTATCAATACGTACACACATATTAAGATAGATATAAACCAAGTAGCATACTACCATGTTTAGCAAGACTGTTAATATAACTGTGAATATCCCAAGCTTCCATTAAGTAATATACAAGATAGTATGATACAATAATGGCCTCTAGGGCATATACACTAACAATGTCCCACTTGCAATAGGGCCATGCACTGGCATATCGAAGACCGATCATCTCGAGTAGCTTCTCGAACTGAATCTGAGGTAAGGCCTTTGTGTATGGATCAGCAGTGTTCTCCTCTATAGCAACTCTCCGGACCTCGATCTCCTGGCGATCTATGATCTCCCTGATCAGGTGATACCGCCTTAAGATGTGTCTGGACTTTTGATGGGACCTGGGTTCCTTTGCTAAAGCTATAGCTCTGTTGTTGTCGCAATACAGCGGTATTGGATCAACAATGGTAGGAACCATCTGAAGTTCTGTTAGGAACTTCTCCATCCAGACCGCTTCTTTTGCGGCATCGCAAGCAGCAATATACTCCGCTTCCATCGTCGAGTCAGCAACGGTGTCCTGCTTGGAACTCTTCCAGCACACCGCCCCTCCATTGAGGGTAAAGACATAACCTGACATGGACTTGGAGTCATCCTTATCACTCTGGAAGCTGGAATCAGCAAAGGCCTCGATCTTGAGGTCTTTTCCACCGTAAACCAAGAACATCTCCTTAGTCCTTCTCAGGTACTTGAGAATGTTCTTTACTGCTATCTAGTGCTTCTCCCGTGGGTCTGACTGATACCTGCTTACCACGCTCAGTGCGTAAGCTATATCTGGTCTGGTGCACAACATCACATACATTATAGAGCCTACCGCAGAAGCGTAGGGTATAATAGACATGCGATCCCTTTCTAAATCAGTCTTGGGAGACATCTCTTTGGATAGGGTGATTCCATGATAAGCCGGTAAACTACCGCGCTTAGAATCTTCCATACTGAACCTTTTCAGTATAGTGTTGATATACCTGGACTGCGAAACTCCCAACATCCTCTTGGATCTATCACGATAGATCCGGATCCCCAGAATGTAAGAGGCATCACCCAGGTCTTTCATGGAGAACCTGTGTGACAAGAACCCTTTGAAAGATTGTAGCATAGGAATGTCATTTCCTATCAATAGAATGTCATCCACGTACAAGACGAGGAATACGACAGTTCGTGCTACAATTTTACTATATATACATGGTTCATCTGGATTTTTGATAAAGTCATATTCTTTGACTGTTTTATCAAAATAGATGTTCCAACCCCGCGATGCCTGCTTCGGTCCATAAATGGACTTAAGCAACTTGCACAATTTCCCGCTGCTCCCACTCTGATTGAAACCTTCTGGTTGATCCATATAGACGCACTCTTCTAAATTTCCATTTAGAAAAGCCGTATTTACGTCCATCTACCAGATTTCATAATCATGGAAGGCAGCAATGGCAAGAAGGATCCGAATGGATTTGAGCATAGCCACTGGAGAAAAAGTTTCGTCGTAGTCTAAACCAGGTCTTTGACGAAAACCCTTTGCAACAAGTCTAGCCTTATAGGTTTCCACCTGTCCATCTACACCAATCTTTTTCTTGAAGATCCATTTGCATCCTATGGGTTTTACCCCATCTGGAGCAAAGTCCAAAGTCCATACTTTGTTGGTGTACATGGACTCCATTTCGGTCCGCATTGCATCCAGCCATCGTACCGAGTCGCCGCTCTGGATGGCCTGCTAGAAGCTAGTAGGTTCATCATCATCAATGATGCAATCCTCTCTATCCCCATCTATGAGAAAACCGTAGTATCTCTCAGGCGGATGAGACGGCCTACTACTCCTGCGGAGGGGTGCGGGAATGTCCTGTTCTTCTTGAACTACTGGTTCTACCAAACTTTCAGTAGTAGTTTGTGGTTCTGGAATTTCTTCCAGCTCTATTTCGCTCCCACTTGTTTTTTTTCTCTAAAAACTGCTGTTCTAGAAAATGGGTATGACGAGAAATAAAAACCTTTCGTTTCTCTGCGTAATAGAAGAAATATCCCTTGGAGTCCTTTGGATATCCCACAAACTTACACTGTACTGATCGTGCTTCGAGTTTGTCCGCATGCTGCTTTTTAACAAAAGCTGGACATCCCCATATCTTCAGATGCTGAAGATGGGGTTTCTTCCCACTCCACATCTGATATGGCGTGGCAGGCACAGTCTTGGTAGGAGCCCTGTTCAAAAGATATGCCGCTGATTCTAGCGCATAACCTCAGAAAGATCGCGGTAACTCAGTATTACTCATCATGGAACATACCATATCCAATAGGGTTCGATTCCGTCTCTCCAATACACCGTTATGCTGTAGAGTATATGGAGGAGTAAGCTGAGAGAGAATTCCTTTCACTTTTAGGTAACCTAAGAACTCGACACTTAAGTATTCACCACCTCGATCAGATCTCAGTGTCTTGATACTTTTGCCGGTTTAGTTTTCTACTTCATTCTTATACTCTTGGAATTTCTCAAAAGTCTCGGATTTATGTTTCATCAAGAAAATGAATCCGTACCTAGAGTAATCATCCGTAAAAGTAATGAAATAGGAAAAACCACCTCTTGCATGTGTAGACATTGGACCACATATATCGCTGTGTATGAGTCCTAAGAGCTCGCTCGCTCTTACTCCATGTCCAGTGAATGGAGTCTTTGTCATTTTTCCTTCGAGACATGATTGACAAGTGGCATAAGATTGATATTCGAACGAATCAAAATATCCTTCTCTATGTAACTTAGTTAACCTTGTCTCAATGATGTGACCTAGTCTACAATGCCATAAGAAAGCCTTATTTAAATCTGGAGACTTTCTTTTTAGTGTGTTCTGTACATTGAAAATCTGTAATTGGTTTAAGACATATATATCGTTATCCTGTGTACCAGACCCAATCAAACCATGATTAAGGTGGATGTTAACAACATCGCTTACAAACGTGAAATCATAACCTTCTTTTGATAACAACGAAACCGATATGATATTACACGTTAAACTGGGTACACAAAGTTATGCAAAACCAAAATATGTCCACTCGTCAATCCAAGGTGATAATCCGCTACGGACACAACACCCACGCTAGCTCTATTAGCAACCTTCAGGGTCATATCACCAACCTTCAGCACTCTACGGTTTCTCAGTGCCTGCAATGAATTGCATATATGAGATCCTGATCCGGTATCCAATACCCAGGAAGTAGAGTTGATTGACAGACAATTTTCAATTACAAACACACCTGAAGTCGAAGCCACAGCTTGCTTCGATTCCTGGTTCTTGCCAATCCAAGCTTTGTAATACTTTTTCCAGTGCCCTTTCCTACGACAGTGGAAGCACTCGTCCTTTGCCACTACTGGCACTGCAATCTTTTTGTTAGTTATATGTATGCCCTAGAGGCCATTACTGTACATAGGATGTTTATTGTAGTGGATGCTGGGACATATATAGGGAGGACTTTCTTGCTCGACATGATAGTATGCTATCTGGTTACCCTTTACCTTAACGTGTATGCTGATTGTCTCTCTGTTACATGTTGGTAAAGCCCTTAGGATCTGTACTTGACTACCTGGACTATGATGCGGATCATACTAGTGGGGACATGGTAGTCCATAAGTACATCCTTCAAAGTCCCTAGTCGAGGGTGTATCGAGACGGGGCATCGATATACCAGAGTAGACTAGCGTGTACCTTCTCGACCCATACAGATGGGCGATGGATGATCCCATATCCATTGGTATTTGACATCAGAGATGATATACGGGTGCTCAGTAGAGACTGGGTACACTGGACGGACTCGGCGAGAACTCCCAGATGGTATTATACCTCACGTCAGATGGCAGTTCTCTGGTGACACTGGTACAGAGTAGTCTGTTGACCCGAGATCGTCATAGAGTCTTGTGTGGTTCCTACTGTGCTTTGATTTCCATCTTACCACGTCCAAGAGGGCGTGCAAAACGGTGGTTTTTGGGTACAGTCCCGAGTCACATGGAGGCAATGAGCGATAGGAGGGGATTCGTCTCTCCCGGTATAGGGGGTTGATGTTGCGCTGTGTTCGATTGGCTATAACAGGAAATCCCTGGCCAGGGTTGCTGAGATTTACTGGTAAGTGTTACCAGTAGTTTCTCGAATTGTTATAGACCTCATATCGACACGACTTATCGAGCTATTGGGGTCTGACGTTTACCACCCCTAGGCGAGATATGCGACATATCAGACGATCAGACCGGACTGTACGGTAGTGTTACTGGTTGGATTCACTGGAGTGTGAGCGGGCTTGGTCGTCGATCTTCAGATCGCTCAATACCCGGGTGGCCGTTACGTTTAGCAGAACGCTTGCGGCTTGTGGGTGTTTGATATGATCATCATCTGCTGCCGGCGTATTGACGAGTCTTTAGAGTCCTACACAGAGGTTTCCTGGCTCAAGCGAAACGAAATAGGAGCGCATATGAGATATGTGCGGGACCGAGAATAATATGAGTATGTTATACTGTATTCGATTCTCGCGATGTGACATTGATCGGTTATATGCGATATAGCCGGGTTATCGGATCAAGTGTTGATTCGATAAGATGTTACTAATGATACCAGTCGGTTATGTGCGTCATGACCGGATCGTTAAATCAAGTGTTGATTTAATGATTTAATGCATAATTATATATTTGATATATTACTTTGCATTAACTAGTATCGGTTCACTTTAAATGGATTTTCTCGCTCGGTTGTGCGCATTGCATATGCGATATGATTTTGTGCACTTGTTTGTATCATATTTGATGATACATTCAAATTAGGGTTTGTGTAAAGAATTAAACCTTGGTTAGGGTTTTTATTTGATTATTCATTTATTCATTTGTTTTTATTTTTGGAAAATAAATTGCATAAAATAGAATGGTGGCTTCTTTTGTTTTCTTTCATGAAGCTTCATGAACTTTTGACTTAGTCACCATTTTGTCTCATGCTTAACCCTAACCAATTCAATTAACTCAAGTTAATTCTCTACACCTAACCATGGTGAGAATTATGATAAGAATGGATTTTTATTTATTCTTTAATAACTTATCATAATAATTATCATCTTCTTGCTTTCTTCTTCTTCTTCATTTTCAAGAAGAAAAGCTTTCTTCATCAATGGTGATTGATGATAAAGAGTGAGAAATCCAATTCTAAATTGAACCCACTTCCTATTTCTTCATCCTCTACCTCTTGCCAAGTAGTAGAGTGTGTTTCCTTCACAAGTTTTTAGGGCTTGTTGAAGGTGGAGCTTGATTTAGCGATGCCTCGACGTAGATCATCTTCGGCATGGACATCGACGACCTAGCTCGCTTATTCTCCGATGAAGTCGACGCTAGAGCCCGGATTCTTTTTGGACAGCGGAGAGGACTTCGTTGCGGAGCTACGGAGGTGGAGAACCGGATCTACAAAGGTTGTATTTCCGTATCTTTTAGTTAAGTGTTAACTAGTTAGCTTTTTCGCCTAGATTTCTAGCCAACGATCCGTAGTCGGGTTTCTCGGCACCTAGATTTTTTGAAACTGGCATGGTTGATGCCTTGTGAGACCTCGTTAGGGTGCCTAGGAACCCTACAGTGGTATCAGAGCCTAGCTAGAGCCTTAGGCGAAGTCTAGATGCGATTTGAAGTCCGAACGAACCGAAACCACAAAATTTCCATGCTCTCTGTCCTTTTTTCAAAAACGTGGATTTTTCCAGATTAAAAATATTCAGAAAAATAAGCAGGAAGATATAAGGTTTACTGCAAAATTCGAGCAAGTGATTCCTTAAAGAGGGCGCGGATCCGCGGCCTTACAGGAGGCTCATGCGGCGGATCCGCGGCCCTGTTGTCGTTTTGTGCTTCGAAATTTGCACAGTAATTCTTAATTTTCAGTGCTGGTTTTCCTGGGTATTTTTAATATTTATTCAAGAGTTGAATAATCTGGGATTGTTTTGGGGATTCGGTGTTTCGATCGGGGTATCAAATTTTGTCTATTTGGCTTTCCGGATAATTTTCAGAATATGTTAAAAAGTTCGACCGGATATAAATACCCAATTTTTCCCCTGTCGGGAAATTTCCAAGTGTTGGATTTTTCCGAAGTTTAACGACGTTCTAAGTAGTGCAAGTAACGCGATGGACCCTCTAGAAGACAACAAACCTTAACTCGATTATGTGACCGTCTTGAACTGCCCTTTGAACCTTCAGGTTTGGGGCAGTACGGCGTGCCACATGTGAGGCGTTGGCTTGACCCTTCTACGGCTGGACCGTCGGTACTGAGGCACGAACTGAATGTTGTTGTACTTATTTCATGTGTTGATTTGTATCGGGAAAAATTGGGTGTTCGATTGTTCGATCGAAACATTTAACATTTTCTATTTATCTGGAATGTGATACAATAATTGGAATTCACAAATTGTTATGAGATAACGGAATGAATATTATAAACATAGCAGTTTAGTCTCACATGATCGGTTGCCACGGAATTTTGATGTGATCAAAAGTCCGTCGCAATCACGTAGCGTACGCGGATACTCGCCGGGTAAACTTAATAGACAGCCTCACTCCATAGCCCCGACCAAGTGACTGTAGGAGAACCCTGTCGCCGAAAGCATCCGTTCGGGTGCTCACGGTAGCGGTGTTCCGCCTTGGTGCACTTCGTCGACGGTATCGGGGGTGCGGCCGTCTACTGAAGTTTGCGACGAGCATTCGATCAGGATGTCGGGAATCCTGTTGAATTGCCCGACTTGATATTGAAAAGAGTTTTCGATTTTGAGACTAAAATGCGGGGTTTATAATTGTTAGGCATGCGATGTCTAAGTAATTCATTTGGTCAGGCATGCGATGTCTGAGGTGGTTGCGGATTCCAACTGTTGTAGTTTTACACTTTCTTTTCTGTGACCGTAAGTGTAATATGTGATATCGCCGGTTTCGTTGCTATATGTCAACGACAATTGGGATGCGCATATTTACTTACGTTGATGACATGTGATGTTATGTGTTGCTGGATATGTTATATTGGATCGTCGTGTTTGAATAGCCGGGGGTTTTTATGTGAGATGAGTGTTTTTCATTTTCATTCATGTAAAAACTTGTATGTAATATTCTTTTATTTGGGGCGCTTCCAGGTTGCGGAAGTTGTCACCGTTGTTGTATATTATTTACTTTTCCGCACTAGGATAGACCCAAGGAGGAGGGCACAAGTAACCGGGTTCTGGAGTCCAGTGGGAGACCAACTCGAGGAGTCGAGTCCGGGTCTCCTAACTCCAGAATTGGTAGGGTTGCTTGCCGCTCTCGTAGGGGTCTAGGGGTGTGGGTTTGGCTATTCATCGCGACCGTGGAATCCGTGTTTTATACTGGCTCGTATTAAAAACACGGACGTCCTAGTATATCCAATATTTCATATGATTCTTCTGCTGCGATATCTGTGATGTGATCATGTGATCTTCTGTGATAGATACAGTATATAGTATATATGATATATTATATAGGCGTTACTTATGTTTTACACCCGCGCTAGCCCTGCCCCGCTCTGCCGTTAGTTACCTAACCTAACGGTGCACGAGGGGACATCGAGGCGAATGCGGATGGCATAAGTGTACGTCGTATTTATCTGTGATGTTTAGGTACTTAAATGATGGGACTTCATTAATGTGATTAATGAAAGAAAAGAAACCTAAGATGTTGTAGAATCGAATTTCAAAATAAAACAGGTAGCTACAGTTCTTGCTTTGCACAGCGGTATATGAGATATATCCTGCACCTTATTCGATGAGGAAAGGACCGAGATCCCTTCACCGGGAGTGACTCCTTTAGCAATAACTGGCAGATGCTACACACTCGGTTTGTCTTTTGATTGCTTTTAAGTGTTTTTGCTTTGCACAGTGATATATATGATATATCCCGCACCTCATTCGACGAGGAAAGGACCGACGATCCCTTCACCGAGAGTGACTCCTTTAGCAAAACTAGAAAAGCTTCAAAAACACTCCATTTCAAAATTCATTCGATCCTACAACGATATCAAGTTCATTACGCAATAGGTTTTCAGAAAAACCTGTCGTAGCCCTCCGTCATTTCAGATAAGTTGTATATAGTATTCGTGCTGCATTTGTTGGCTTTCGTCAAGGTGCAGTGTGCGGTAGCTATATGCTGCTTATCTGCTAGCATACGATGCGATTGGATTAGGGTAGTCGTGCGGCTTTGTTGGCTTTCGTCAAGGGTCGTGCGGGTGGGTTTAATTCGATCAAGAAATGTACGGGTTGAACTTGACTAGCGGGCTATGGTTTGTTGGCTTTCGTCAAGGTCATAGCACGTTAGGGGCAAAATATTATCGGGAATTTCAAGTGTTGAGATTTGCAATGAGATTGCATACCTTCTATGAGATAGTTGGATCCCGATACCCGCTGCGAGTAAGTGTTACTCCTGGGAGAGTTTTATACATTACAATTAGCCGATCAAGTAGATGTCTAGAAAGGTGTTAACGGGGTTACGCCTCTGGGAAAACGAGGTTTACATTAATTAGGTTCGTGCGAAAGCACGTGGGACCTCCCTCAAAGTACCGACACTGGCCTGGCTGAAAGATTGGCGAACTTGTAGTGTGTAATTAATCCCGGCTAGTCTTTCCTTTTAGGGTTTGAAGGAAGATTTGATAAAAAGCAGTGGGAGCCATCCTGATTAGATAAAATAATAACCAATCTATTCTTGACAGAGCGCACGCTGAGTGTTTTCTTCTCTCTCTCTCCAGGTAGCGACCATATCACGCCTTAATCAAGATAATAAAACGGATTATTGACCGAACCCGCTTGTTATACTGAGCTGGGGAACGTTGGTCCCGCTCCAACTTATAATTGTTATAAGACAGAGTTGGAAATTGGGGATTACCAGAATTCCCGTGCCGCCCAAACGAAGAGAGTGCATGCTGATGCATCATCTTCGGGTGTGTTCGTTACAGAGAACAGTTTCTCTGTATCCTTTACGTCCTGGGTATGTGATACCAGATCAGGATCCCAGATATGTAATCTGTTACATAGGGCTACAGATAGGTAGAGTACTGGGAACGGGTGATAAGTTTCATGAGGCAGAAAATGGGGCAAGTGTTGCAGCCAAGTCTGTTGGTCACTGTCACCCTGTATTACCAATACATTGATTCTGAACGAATGTTATTAGATACCGAACCTGATATACAAAATCATATCAGTCTCTTTATTAGTAAAGAAATGATAAAATTTTGTATGGTTGGATTATGTTTTGAACATTTCCTATATCAAAAGTTGATCGGTTCAGGCACGTTATCTAAAAGCATTAATGTTCTAAATCAAACTACAGTTCTTAGTATACGGAACACACAAAAGAGGAAGAGTTCAGAAATGAACGAATCCTTCTTGAGGTATTGTAGACTAGGTCAGATCAATGTGACCCGACTAGCTGAAGTTACATTTAGATGCATATTTAAATCAGTTTGAATTTACATCTTGTGAAACTCGCCAGTCATGTCACAAAGATAAGATGACCATAGCTCCGTTTACTGGAAACAGAGAAAGAGTTAGTGAACTCTTGGGATGATACATGTTGATGTATGTTAGGTCCCCTGTCTACACATGCCAGGACAGGTTCTTTGTACTTCATTACATTCTCTGATAATCTCTCAAGATTCAGACATATGTTCCTGTTGAAACATGAGTCTGAGCCTTTTGAGATATTCACAGAATATAAGCTAGAAGTAGAGAACCAATACGGGTATAAGTATTATGTCCTTTGATGAGATCAAGGAGGAGAATACTTGGGCACGAAATTCTTGGACTTTTCTAAAGGAGAATGAGATTCTCTCTCAGCATTACTCCTCCGTATACACCATAGCACGATGGTATATCGGGGTGGAGCAGATACACCCTATTTGATATGGTGTGCTCTATGATGAGTAATACTGAGTTACCTTTTTCCTTTTGGGAGTTATGCACTTATGAAGTTGCATACCTATTGAATAAGGTTCGAATCAAATAAGTTGCCTACCACTTCATATTTGATATGATAAGGGAAGAGCCCATCTCTCAAGTTAGTTGAGATTTGGGGTTGTCCAGCCTATGTCTGAAAAGTAAAATCCGGACAAGCTCGAGGCAAGGTCTGTAATGTAGAACTGGAAAAGTTCCAGCTATACGAACTACAGCAGATGATTTGATAGAACCAAGGGATTCAGTAGATACCAACGAACCTCAGCCTCTCCGCCGATCTAGTAGGGTTCCTCACCCACCTGAGAGATACTTCGGTTTCTCTATGACAGTGGGAGCGAGGATTGCATCATGAGATGATGACCCAACTAGTTTCGAGCTGGCCATCTGGAGTGGGACTCTGTAAGAATGGCTGGATGCTTAGCGATCTGAGATGGAATCCATGTACACCAACAAAGTATGGACTTTAGTTGCTATATCTGAAGGGTTAAATCCCCATCAGGAGCAAGTATATCTTGAGAAGATTACTTGGTGTACATGGAAGAGTTGAGACTTTCAAAGCTAGACTTGTTAAAGGTCTACATCATTGACCAGGTATGGATGATGATGAAACCTTTTCTAAGTAGCTATGCTTAAGTCCATCCAAATCCTACTTGCCACGGCTACATACCATGACTACGATATCTGGTGGTTGGGTGTCATGATAGCTTTTCTAAATGATGTTTAGAAGAGAGCGTCTGTAAGTACACAGCCAGAGGACTTCGTAGACAGTGGGAGCAGCGGAAACGTGTACAAGATGCTTTATAAGATAAAGCAGGCATCGCGGAGTTGGAACATCTGTTTTGATGGATTAGTCAAAGAGTTTGACATCATCAAAATGGTAGATGAACCTTGTATAAACAAAAAGGTAGTAGGGAGTATGGTGACGATCCTCGTAGAGTACGTGGATGACATACTCTTGATGGGGAAGGAGTTTCCTATGCTACGCTCGATCAATCTCCGGTTATCACAAAGATTCTCCACATAGGATCAAAATGATACCTCCTAAATCCTGAGTTTTAGATCTATGAGATAGACTTAATTGGATGTTAGGATTCTCAATAGTTGTAGTGAGACGGTATCAACCGATCCTGGGGAGAATCACTGGAAGGGTTCCAGGGTGATAAAGAAGACTGAATGTCAGTCACAGGCATTGTCTTTACCCTCAGTGGAGGGACGGTATGTTGGAAGAGTTCCAAGCTAGATACCGTGACATACTAGATGATAAAGGCACGATACATCGCTACTTAAGATGCTACCAAAGAGGCTGTTTGGGTGTATATTGGTTCATGAGATGAACTATGTTCCTCCCATTGTGTGACAATGGAGTTGTGGCTTATGCCAAGGAACGCAGGTCCCATCAGTGATCCAGACATATTCTAAGGCAGTATCACTTGATCATGGAGATGGATGATCTCCAGGGTGATCTAGGTTTGGAGAGTAGACTCAGAGAACAACACAGCGGATCCACTCACAAAGGCCTATTCCCAGAGAGAGATTTTTATGGGATGGTTGAGTATGAGATACTGCAACCACTGCTACAGATGGCCCTAGTGCAAGTGGGAGATTGTTAGTTATATGTATGCCCTAGAGGCCATTACTGTACATAGGATGTTTATTGTAGTGGATGCTGGGACATATATAGGGAGGACTTTCTTGCTCGACATGATAGTATGCTATCTGGTTACCCTTTACCTTAACGTGTATGCTGATTGTCTCTCTGTTACATGTTGGTAAAGCCCTTAGGATCTGTACTTGACTACCTGGACTATGATGCGGATCATACTAGTGGGGACATGGTAGTCCATAAGTACATCCTTCAAAGTCCCTAGTCGAGGGTGTATCGAGACGGGGCATCGATATACCAGAGTAGACTAGCATGTACCTTCTCGACCCATACAGATGGGCAATGGATGATCCCATATCCATTGGTGTTTGACATCAGAGATGATATACGGGTGCTCAGTAAAGACTGGGTACACTGGACGGACTCGCCGAGAACTCCCAGATGGTATTATACCTCACGTCAGATGGCAGTTCTTTGGTGACACTGGTACAGAGTAGTCTGTTGACCCGAGATCGTCATAGAGTCTTGTGTGGTTCCCACTGTGCTTTGATTTCCATCTTACCACGTCCAAGAGGGCGTGCAAAACGGTGGTTTTTGGGTACAGTCCCGAGTCACATGGAGGCAATGAGCGATAGGAGGGGATTCGTCTCTCCCGGTATAGGGGGTTGATGTTGCGCTGTGTTCGATTGGCTATAACAGGAAATCCCTGGCCAGGGTTGCTGAGATTTACTGGTAAGTGTTACTTGTAGTTTCTCGAATTGTTATAGACCTCATATCGACATGACTTATCGAGCTATTGGGGTCTGACGTTTACCATCCCAAGGCGAGATATGCGACATATCAGACGATTAGACCGGACTGTACGGTAGTGTTACTGGTTGGATTCACTGGAGTGTGAGCGGGCTTGCTCGTCGATCTTCAGATCGCTCAATACCCGGGTGGCCGTTACGTTTAGCAGACCGCTTGCGGCTTGTGGGTGTTTAATATGATCATCATCTGCTGCCGGCGTATTGACGAGTCTTTAGAGTCCTACACAGAGGTTTCCTGGCTCAAGCGAAACGAAATAGGAGCGCATATGAGATATGTGTGGGACCGAGAATAATACGAGTATGTGATACTGTATTCGATTCTCGCGATGTGACATTGATCGGTTATATGCGATATAGCCGGGTTATCGGATCAAGTGTTGATTCAATAAGATGTTACTAATGATACCAGTCGGTTATGTGCGTCATGACCGGATCGTTAAATCAAGTGTTGATTTAATGATTTAATGCATAATTATATATTTGATATATTACTTTGCATTAACTAGTATCGGTTCACTTTAAATGGATTTTCTCGCTCGGTTGTGCGCATTGCATATGCGATATGATTTTATGCACTTGTTTGTATCATATTTGATGATACATATAAATTAGGGTTTGTGTAAAGAATTAAACCTTGGTTAAAGAAATGGTTAGGGTTTTTATTTGATTATTCATTTATTCATTTGTTTTTATTTTTGGAAAATAAATTGCATAAAATAGAATGGTGGCTTCTTTTGTTTTCTTTCATGAAGCTTCATGAACTTTTGACTTAGTCACTATTTTGTCTCATGCTTAACCCTAACCAATTCAATTAACTCAAGTTAATTCTCTACACCTAACCATGGTGAGAATTATGATAAGAATGGATTTTTATTTATTCTTTAATAACTTATCATAATAATTATCATCTTCTTGCTTTCTTCTTCTTCTTCATTTTCAAGAAGAAAAGCTTTCTTCATCAATGGTGATTGATGATAAAGAGTGAGAAATCCAATTCTAAATTGAACCCACTTCCTATTTCTTCATCCTCTACCTCTTGCCAAGTAGTAGAGTGTGTTTCCTTCACAAGTTTTTAGGGCTTGTTGAAGGTGGAACTTGATTTAGCGATGCCTCGACGTAGATCATCTTCGGCATGGACATCGACAACCTAGCTCGCTTATTCTCCGATGAAGTCGACGCTAGAGCCCGGATTCTTTTTGGACAGCGGAGAGGACTTCGTTGCGGAGCTATGGAGGTGGAGAACCGGATCTACAAAGGTTGTATTTCCGTATCTTTTAGTTAAGTGTTAACTAGTTAGCTTTTTCGCCTAGATTTCTAGCCAACGATCCGTAGTCGGGTTTCTCAGCACCTAGATTTTTTGAAACTGGCATGGTTGATGCCTTGTGAGACCTCGTTAGGGTGCCTAGGAACCCTACACTTTTTCTTTCCCTTGACTCCCACCTTATTAACACCTGCTCTAGGTTTGGTAGCGGCCTTATTCTTCCTTCCTTTGGCCCTAGCCTTGGACCCGGAAGAAGAAGCACCGCGAACAAACATAGCGGGTGTTTCCTTTTCCTTCTGCAAGGTGCCCTCTGCACTCTTCAACATGTTAAGGAGTTCTGGAAGTTCAACTTCTTTTCTTTGAATGTTGAAATTCAAAATAAACTGGGCGTAGATGGAAGGAAGGGACTGAAGAATCAAGTATGTATAGATCTCGTTCTCCAAAGTCGTCCCGAGGTCTGCGAGCTCTTCAATATAGCCAATCATCTTTAGGACATGTTCTCTTACATATGATCAGACGGCCATCCTCGACTGAAATAAGTTCTTCGAGGTCTCGTATCTTGCTAGACGAGATTGCTCCCCATACAGATCCTTTGTATGGAGAAATATGGATTCAAGATCCAGATCCTCGTGCCTCCTCTGATGTTCATTATTCATAGAGGCAAGCACGATGCACTTGGCTTTCGCGCAATCTAACTCCCAGGTTTTGTGGATTTCCTTATCCGCATTATTGGATTTAGGACCAGGGACAGCAGGTGCCTTAGTGGTAAGGACATACCCCAATTTGTCATAAGTTAAAACCATCTTGACATTCCGCAGCCAACCTCTATAGTTTGGCCCTGTCAATATAATTTTTTCTAATAGTAACTTAAGGCCGGTCATGTTCTGGGTAGCTGCAATTAGGAGAGAGAGAGAGAGAAAACTTTAGCATGATGCTCTTGCAAGTTTAGAGTGGTTTTTAGTTTATCTAAACTGGATGGCTCCCACTGTTTCTCGAATCCCTACTCAAACCAAAAAGGAAGAACTAGCCAGGACTATTCTCACCGTACAATACTTGCTTAACCGTTCAGCCAGGCCCGTGTCGGTGCTTCGAGGGAGGTTTTCCAACGCTTTCGCGAAGTTCCTTAATTAAATAACCTCTTTTCTCTAGGGGCGTAGCCCCGCTGACACCTTTCACGGCACCTACTTGGTTTATAGCATTGATCGTTAAGTGACGAATCTCCTGATGAGTAGCAGATACTCACAGTAGGATCGGGATCCAAATATCATCGTGTGATAATGCTGAAGGAATTCTACCAACATTCATCACACTCCAAATGGTATGCATCTCTTTGCAAATTTCAATTTCTTTAGAAATTCCCGATATAAATTTCTGCCCCATGCTCTTAGGACCTTGGCTTTGGTCAAAATGTCATAAGTCACATGTCAAGTTTTACCCATCATTATCTTATTAATTTGAACCCATCCGTACCTACCCCTGACTTTTGGTCAAATGATAATACGACTGTCCCAAACTAACTCATCTATCTATGCAACAAATGAATACCCAGCAGCTACCAAACACTATGCCTTGGCTTTGGTCAAAATACATAGCCTGAATACTACTGAATACCCAAATGAAATGACAGAGGGCTACAAATGGTTTTGGCGAAACCGTGAACGCAGTGAACTTGATATGACCGAAGGAACCTGATAGCTTTTAAAAGGAGTGGTTAAAGCTCCGCAATTAAAAATATCTTCTGTTTTAAAAATAACCTAGTGGTTTCTTTTAAACTGTTCCAACGATTCAACTTTGGTTTATTTTCTTTGCATTAATATAATGTGTCATATCAATTAACCTATCATTGTAGAAAACAACGAAAATACAACGTTCTCTTATGCCATCCGCATTCGCCACTGGGCTTCATCATTCACCCGTTAGGTTACTTAACTAACGACAGAGCGGGGGCTGAGCTAGCGCGGGTGTAAAACATAAGTGACGTCTAAATAACTATCATATATAGATATTGTACATTCATCAGACGCAATAATAGGCATTCCGGATCACAGATGAACATATTGGATTTTCTACGAATCCGCATTCCTTTTGAGCCTGCAAAGAAAGACGGATTACACAGTCGTGATGAATAGCCAAAACCCCACCCTAGACCCCTACGGGTACGGCAAACTACCCGCCAAGTACCCGAAGTGAAGCGGTCTCCCTCAACAACGTGAGTAGGCCACTAAACGCTTCAAAGTACCCGGTAGTTTGTGCATCCCACCTTGGGTCTATCCTAGGAGCAAAAATCAGTAAATGAAATAATACAACGGTGGCTACAACCGCAACCTGGATGTTCCCCGCAAAAGAATATTACAACAATTTACAAATTTACATTTGAATGAAATAAACGCTCGTCTCACATCCCCGGCTATCCACTCACGACAATCCAACAAGTTCACAAACACAAACTGTAAAATCATTACAGAAATGTGCAACCCCCTGCCAACCGACATACTAGCAGTTAGGGGAGGTTTACGAACACATTATACAAATCACAGATATAATCTAATTAGCCAAACATCATAGAATTTCGATCAAGCAAACACAATTGATTCTACTCCTAAAACTCCTCCGTGCACCAGAGACATGAGTAGAAACAAAACATCCCAGAAAGAACAAAATTAACACAGAAGAGTTACTGGGGAATTTTGGGCCGACTCGGCTTCAACTCGGAGGTGGATCCACGGCGGATCGGTTGGATCGGCCGTGGATCCGCGGCGGTTTGGCCGAGTTAGAACCCCAAAATTCTCCAGTAACCTTATAAATCCCTTCTTGT
The DNA here is from genome assembly GCA_030015575.1 of Agapanthus africanus. Taxonomy (NCBI): domain Eukaryota; kingdom Viridiplantae; phylum Streptophyta; class Magnoliopsida; order Asparagales; family Amaryllidaceae; genus Agapanthus; species Agapanthus africanus. Next base: position 296,162,914 of record CM057342.1, read on the forward strand.
ATTTTTAAGGGTCCCTGAAAAATTTTTAGACCCCGTTTTAAAATCGGCAGAAACTTGGTTAAAATGATGTTTTTTCCGGTTTGTTTCGCGATCGAATTTCTAACGGCTTTGCTAACAAGTTAGTTATGGTTTAGCGAGGCTCTGATACCACTGTAAGTCAACGTTATACACCCCACGAGTTGTGGGAAGGCAGAATAGGTAAAACAATCATTTTGTTTAAAACAAACATTGACTAACTTACAGATCTTTGCCAAACCGTAACTAACAATATAATAGGAGGAATTAGCTATTATGAAAGAAGATTATACCTAATGAACCAAGTCCTTCTTCTTCTCGTTGACAACCTCTTCGTCAACCTCCTCTTTGTGATAGAAGATCCATCCGAGAGCTACTATTCCAAGCTTTGCCTCTAACTTGAGGTAACTAGGTTACTCAAAGTGCTAATGAAAGCACCCTAGGGAATATAGAGTGTGATTAGGGATTAATAAGTCTTGCTAACCCTTGATCTCAACACATGAGAGGTTAGGGTTAGGGTTTGAAGAGAGAGAGCTTGAGGAGAGAGAAGGTGAGAGTGAGAATCCTTTTAGAATAATGATTCATTTTTGAATATATGAAGCATATGATATTATTAAATGAATAACAAATAATAATGTGTCATCTGAAGGGTTCCAAGGCATGCTAATGAGGTCTCACAAGGCATCAACCATGCCAATTTCAAATTTTACGGGTGCCGAGAAACCCTAATACGGATCGTTAACTAGATGTCTAGGCGAAATAAGCAACTAGTTAACTACTCAACTAAAAGAGCGGAAATACAACCTTTGTAGATCCGGTGCTCCACCTCCATAGCTCCGCGATGAAGTCTCCTCGCTGTCCAAATCAAATCCCGGGCTCTAACGTCGGCTTCATCGGAGAAATGGGCAGGCTAGGTCATCGACTACGATGCCGAAGATGATCTACGTCGAGGCATCGCTAGATCAAGCTCCCACATCACCAAGTCATGAAACTTGTGAAGAGAACAACCTATACTACTTGGCAAGAGGTAGAGGATGAAGAAATAGGAGGTGAGTTCACTTTAGAATTGGATTTCTCACTTGATTTCTTCACTTGCCATTGATGAGGCAAGCTTTCTTCATGTGAAGAAGAAGAAGAAGATGAAGATAATGATATGATAAGAATAATCATAATAGAAAAGAAAAATCAATTCTTATCATATACAAACCATGGTTTAGTGTAGAGATTTAACTAAGGTTAGATGGAGTGGTTAGGGTTAAGCATGAGACAAAATGGTCACTTAGTCAAAGCTTCATGAAGCTTCACAATACAAACAAAGAAAGCCACCATTTTTTCTCTTTATGCAAATTATTTTCCAAAAAGAAATGGATAAATAAATAAGTGAATAAAACAAAACCATAACCATTATCATGTAACCATGGTTTGATCTTTACACAAAAACCCTAGCAAACATGTATCATCAAACATGATACAATCAAGTGCACAAAAGTATATCACATTTACAATGTGTACATCCGAGTGAGAATATCCATTTAAAGTGAACCAATACTAGTTAATGCAAAGTAATATATCAAATATATAATTATGCATTAAATCATTAAATCAACACTTGATTCAATGATCCGGTCATATCGCATATAACCGACTAGTATCCAATGTATCGGCTTATCGAATCAACCCTCGATTCGATAACTAGGTTATATCGCATATAACCATTCGATACATTCATCGCGAGAATGGAATACGGTATCACATACTCGCATTATTCTCGGTCCCGCACATATCTCATATGCGCTCCTATTTCGTTTTGCTTGAGCCAGGAAACCTCTGTGTAGGACTCTAAAGACTCGTCAATACGCCGGCAGCAGGTGATGATCATATCAAACACCCACAAGCCGCAAGCGGTCTGCTAAACGTAACGGCCACCCGGGTATTGAGCGATGAGAAGATCGACGAGCAAGCCCGCTCACACTCCTGTGAATCCAACCAGTAACACTTACCGTACAGTCCGGTCTGATCGTCTGATATGTCGCATATCTCGCCTAGGGGTGGTAAACGTCAGACCCCAATAGCTCGATAAGTCGTGTCGATATGAGGTCTATAATAATTCGAGAAACTACAAGTAACACTTACCAGTAAATCTCAGCAACCCTGGCCATGGATTTCCGGTTATAGCCAATCGAACACAGCGCAACATCAACTCCCTATACCGGGAGAGACGAATCCCCTCCTATCGCTCATTGCCTCCATGTGATTCGGGACTGTACCCAAAAACCACCGTTTTGCACGCCCTCTTGGACGTGGTAAGGTGGAAATCAAAGCACAGTGGGAACCACACAAGACTCTATGACGATCTCGGGTCAACAGACTACTCTGTACCAGTGTCACCAGAGAACTGCCATCTGACGTAAGGTATAATACCATCTAGGAGTTCTCGGCGAGTCCGTCCAGTGTACCCAGTCTCTACTGAGCACCCGTATATCATCTCTGATGTCAAACACCAATGGATATGGGATCATCCATCGCCCATCTGTATGGGTCGAGAAGGTATACGCTAGTCTACTCTGGTATATCGATGCCCCGTCTCGATATACCCACGACTAGGGACTTTGAAGGATGTACTTATGGACTACCATGTCCCCACTAGTATGATCCGCATCATAGTCCAGGTAGTCAAGTACACATCCTAAGGGCTTTACCAACATGTAACAGAGAGACAATCGGTGTACACGTTAAGGTAAAGTGTAACCAGATAGCATACTATCATGTAGAGCGAGAAAGTCCTCTCTATATATGTCCAAGCATCCACTACAATATACATCCTATGTATAGTAATGGCCTCTAGGGCATACATATAACTAACAATCTCCCACTTGCACTAGGGCCATCTGTAGCAGTGGTTGAAGTATCTCTTACTCAACCATCCCATAAAAGTCTCTCTCTGGGAATAGGCCTTCGTGAGTGGATCCGCCGTGTTGTCCTCTGAGTCTACTCTCCTGACCTCGATCACCCTGGAGATCAACTATCTCCATGATCAGGTGATACTGCCTTAGAATATGTCTGGATCACTGATGGGACGGACGTTCCTTGGCATAAGCCACAACTCCATTGTCACACAATGGGAGGAACTAAGTTCATCTCATGAAAAAATATACATCCAGACTGCCTCTTTGGTAGCATCTTAAGTAGCGATGTATCCAGCCTTTATCGTCTAGTATGCCACGGTATCTAGCTTGGAACTCTTCCAACATACCGTCCCTTTACTGAGGGTAAAGACAATGCCTGTGACTGACTTTCAGTCGTCTTTATCACCCTGGAACCCTTCCAGTGATTCTCCCCAGGATCGATTGATACCATCTCACTACAACTAGTGAGAATCCTAACATCCAATTAGATCTATCTCATAGATCCAAAACACAGGATTTAGGAGGTAAAACTTTGATCCTATATGGAGAATCATTGTGATAAGCGGAGATTGACCGAGCGTAGCATAGGAAACTCCTTCCCTATCTAGAGTATGTCATCCACGTACTCTACGAGGATCGACACTATACTCCCTACTAGCTTTTTGTTTATACAAGGTTCATCTACCATTTGGATGATGTCAAACTCTTTGACTAACACATCAAAACAGATGTTCCAACTCCGCGATACCTGCTTTATCCTATAAAGCATCTTGTACACGTTTCCGCTGCTCCCACTGTCTACGAAGCCCTCTGGCTGTGTACTTATAGACTCTCTCTTCTAAAACATCATTTTAGAAAAGCAGTCATGACACCCAACCGCCAGATATCGTAGTCATGGTATGTAGCCGTGGCAAGTAGGATCTGGATGGACTTAAGCATAGCTACTGGAAAAGGTTTCATCATTATCCACGCCTGGTCGATGACGAAAACCTTTAACAAGTCTAGCTTTGAAAGTCTCAACTTTTCCATCTACACCAAGTAATCTTCTCAAGATATACTTGCTCCTGATGGGGATTTAACCCTTCAGATATAGCAAACAAAGTCCATACTTTGTTGGTGTACATGGATTCCATCTGAGATCGCTAAGCATCCAGCCATTCTTATAGAGTCCCACTCCTGATGGCCAGCTCGAAACTAGTTGGGTCATCATCTCATGATGCAATCCTCGCTCCCACTGTCATAGAGAAACCGAAGTATCTCTCGGGTGGGTGAGAAAACCCTACTAGATCGGCGGAGAGGCTGAGGTTCGTTGGAATCTGCTGAATCCATTGGTTCTACCAAATCATCTGCTGTTGTTTGTATAGTTGGAACCTTTCCAGTTGTACATAACAGACCTTGCCTTGAGCTTGTCCGGATTATGCTTTTAGACATAGCCCGGACAACCCCAAATCTTAACTAGCTTAAGACATGGGCTCTTCCCTTTCCATATCACATATGAAATGGTAGGCAACTGATTTGATTGGAACCCTATTCAATAGGTATGCAGCTTCTCAAGTGCATAATTCCCAAAAGGAAATAGGTAACTCAGTAGTACTCATCATAGAGCACACCTTATCATATAGGGTGTGATTGCTCCGCCCCGATATACCATCGTGCTATGGTGTATACGGAGGAGTAATGCTGAGAGAGAATCTCATTCTCCTTTAGAATAATCCAGGATTTCCGTGCTCAAGTATTCTCCTCCTCGATCTCATCAAAGGACATAATACTTATACCCTTATTTTGGTTCTCTACTTCTAACTTATATTCTGTGAATATCTCAAAAGGTTCGGACTTGTGTTTCAACAGGAACATAGGTCTGAAACTCGAAAGATCATCAAAGAATGTAATGAAGTATAAAGAACCAGTCCTGGCATGTGTAGACAGGGGACCTTACATACATCATCATGTATCAGTCCCAAGAGTTCACTAACTCTTTCTCTGTTTCCAATAAACGGAGCTATGGTCATCTTATCTTTGTGACATGACTGGCAAGTTTTACAAGATGTAAATTCAAACTAATTTAAATATGCATCTATATGTAACTTTAGCTAGTCGGGTCACATTGATATGACCTAGTCTATAATACCTCAAGAAGGATTCGTTCATTTCTGAACTCTTCCTCTTGTGTGTGTTTTGTATACTAAGAACTGTAGTTTGATTTAGAACATTAATGCTTTTAGATAACGTGCCTGAACCGATCAACTTTTGATATAGGAAATGTTCAAAACATAATCCAACAATACAAAATTTTATCATTTCTTTACTTATGAAGAGACTGATATGATTTTGTATATCAGGTTCGGTATCTAATAACATTCGTTCAGAATCAATGTATTGGTAATACAGGGTGACAGTGACCAACAGACTTGGCTGCAACACTTGCCCCGTTTTCTGTCTCATGAAACTTATCACCTGATCTCAGTTTTTCTACCATTTTGTAGCCCTATGTAACAAATTACATATCTGGGATCCTGATCCGGTATCAAATACCCAGGATGCAGAGGATACTGAGAAACAGTTCTTTATAATGAACACACCCGAAGATGATGCATCAGCATGCACTCTCTTCGTTAGGGCGGCACGGGAATTCTGGTAATCCCCAATTTCCTGCTCTGTCTTATAACAATTATAAGTTGGAGCGGGACCAACGTTCCCCAGCTCAGTATAACAAGCGGGTTCGGTCAAATATTCGTATTATTATCTTGATTAAGGCGTGATATGGTCGCTACCTGGAGAGAGAGAGAAGAAAACACTCACCGTGCGCTCTTGCAAGAATAGATTGGTTATTATTTTATCTAATCAGGATGGCTCCCACTGCTTTTTATCAAATCTTCCTTCAAACCTTAAAAGGAAAGACTAGCCGGGATTAATTACACACTACAAGTTCGCCAATCTTTCAGCCAGGCCAGTGTCGGTACTTTGAGGGAGGTCCCCCGTGCTTTCGCACGAACCTAATTAATGTAAACCTCATTTTCCCAGAGGCGTAACCTCGTTGACACCTTTCTAGACACCTACTTGATCGGCTAATTGTAATGTATAAAACTCTCCCAGGAGTAACTCTTACTCGCAGCGGGTATCGGGATCCAACTATCTCATAGAAGGTATGCAATCTCATTGCAAATTTCAACACTTGAAATTCCCGATAATATTTTTGCCCCTAGCACCCTATGACCTTGACGGAGGTCAACAAACCATAGGCTACTAGTCAAGTTCAACCCGTCATTTCTTGATCGAATTAAACCCACCCGCACGACCCTTGACGGAGGTCAACAAGGCCGCACGACTACCCTAATCCAATCTGCATCATATGCATAAACAGATAAATACTAGTTAGCTACCGCACACTACGCCTTGACGGAGGTCAACAAACGTAGCACGAATACTAAATAGGACTTATCTGAAATGACGGAGGGCTACGACAGGTTTTTCTGAAAACCTATTGCGTAATGAACTTGATATCGTTATAGAATCAAATGAAGTTTTGAAATGGAGTGATTTTGAGGGTTTTCTAGTTTTGCTAAAGGGGTCACTCCCGGTGAAGGGATCGTAGGCCCTTTCCTCGTCGAATGAGGTGCGGGATATATCATATATATCGCTGTGCAAAGCATAAACTATAGAAGCTATCAAAAGACAAACCGAGTGTGTAGCATCTGCCAGTTATTGCTAAAGGAGTCACTCCCAGTGAAGGGATCTCGGTCCTTTCCTCATCGAATAAGGTGCAGGATATATCATATATACCGCTGTGCAAAGCAAGAACTGTAGCTACCTGTTTTATTTTGAAATTCGATTCTACAACATCTTAGGTTTCTTTTATTTCATTAATCACATTAATGAAGTCCCATCATTTAAGTACCTAAACATCACAGATAAATACGACGTACGCTTATGCCATCCGCATTTGCCTCGATGTCCCCTCGTGCATCGTTAGGTTAGGTAACTAACGGCAGAGCAGGACAGGGCTAGCGTGGGTGTAAAACATAAGTAACGTCTATATAATATATCATATATAGTATATACAGTATCTATCACAGAACATCACATGATCACATCACAGATATTGCAGCAGAAGAATCATATGAAATATTGGATATACTAGGACGTCCGTGTTTTCAATACGAGCCAGTATAAAACACGGATTCCACGGTCGCGATGAATAGCCAAACCCACACCCCTAGACCCCTACGAGAGCGGCAAGCTACCCTGCCAATTCTAGAGTTAGGAGACCCGGACTCGACTCCTCGAGTTGGTCTCCCACTGGACTCCAGAACCTGGTTACTTGTGCTCTCCTCCTTGGGTCTATTCTAGTGCGGAAAAGTAAATAATATACAAAAGGTGACATCTTCCGCAACCTGGAAGTGCCCCAATAAAAGAATATTACATACAAGTTTTTTACATGAATGAAAATGAAAAACACTCATCTCACATAAAAACCCCCGGCTATTTAAACACGACGATCCAATATAACATATCCAGCAACACATAACATCACATGTCATCAACGTAAGTAAATATGTCCATCCCAATTGTCATTGACATATAGCAACGAGACCGGTGATATCACATATTACACTTACGGTCACAGAAAAGAAAGTGTAAAACTACAACAGTTGGAATCCGCAACCTCTTTAGACATCGCATGCCTAATCAAATGAATACCTTAGACATCGCATGCCTAACAATTATAAACCCCGCATTTTAGTCTCATTATCGAAAACTCTTTTCAATATCAAGTCGGGCAATTCAACAAGATTCCTGACATCCTGATCGAATGCTCGTCGCAAACTTTAGTAGGCGGCCGCACCCCTGATACCGTCGACGAAGTACACCAAGGCGTAACACCGCTACCGCGAGCACCCAAACGGATGCTTTCGGCGATGGGGTTCTCCTACAGTCACTTGGTCGGGGCTATGGGGTGAGGCTGTCTATTAAGTTTATCCGGCGAGTATCCGCGTACGCTACGTGATTGCGACGGACTTTTGATCACATCAAAACTCTGTGGCAACCGATCAAGTGAGACTAAACTGCTATGGTTATAACATTCATTCCGTTATCTCATAACTACTTGTGAATTCCAATTATTGTATCCCATTCCAGATAAATAGAAAATGTTAAACTTTCCGATCGAACATCCAAACACCCAAGTTTTCCCGATACAGCTCAACACATTAAACAAGTCTAAAAACATTCAGTTCGTGCCTCAGTACCAACGGTCCAGCCGTAGAAGGGTCAAGCCAACGCCTCACATGTGGCACGCCGTACTTCCCCAAACCCTAAGGTTCAAAGGGCAGTTCAAGACGGTCACATAATTGAGTTAAGGTTTGTTGTCTTCTAGAGGGTCCATTGCGTTACTTGCACTACTTAGAACGTCTTTAAACCACGGAATGATCCAACACTTGGAAATTTCCCGACAGGGGAAAAAGTGGGTATTTATATCCGGTCGAACTTTTTAACATATTCAAAAATTATCCGGAAAACACAAAGACAAAGTTTGATAATCCGATCGAATATACGAACTCCCAATACAACCCCAGAACACACAACTCTTAAATCAAATTAAAAATTCCCAGAAAATACAGCACCATAAAAGAGGAATTACTGTGCAACAATGGTTGACTAAACCCATTAGTTGGCCGCGGAACCGCCGCAGAAGCCATGCTTCTGCCGCGGTTCAGCCGCACTTTGATGGAATTATGGGTACGGGCTTCACAGTAATTCTTACAATTCCCTGCTGAATTTTCTGCATATTTTTAATTTACAAAAATCCACAAATTTGAAAAATGTACAGAGAGCATGCTATGAACTAGGGTTTTGGTTCGATCGGGTTTCAAACGTCTTCTAAGCATCGCCTAAGGCTCTAGCTAGGCTCTGATACCACTGAAGGGTTTCTAGGCACGCTAATGAGGTCTCACAAGGCATCAACCATGCCAATTTCAAATTTTACGGGTGCCGAGAAACCCTAACACGGATCGTTAACTAGATGTCTAGGCGAAACAAGCAACTAGTTAACTACTTAACTAAAAGAGCGGAAATACAACCTTTGTAAATCCGGTGCTCCACCTCCATAGCTCCGCGATGAAGTCTCCTCGCTGTCCAAATCAAATCCCGGGCTCTAACGTCGGCTTCATCGGAGAAATGGGCGGGCTAGGTCATCGACTACGATGCCGAAGATGATCTACGTTGAGGCATCGCTAGATCAAGCTCCCACTTCACCAAGTCATGAAACTTGTGAAGAGAACACCCTATACTACTTGGCAAGAGGTAGAGGATGAAGAAATAGGAGGTGGGTTCACTTTAGAATTGGATTTCTCACTTGATTTCTTCACTTGCCATTGATGAGGCAAACTTTCTTCATGTGAAGAAGAAGAAGAAGATGAAGATAATGATATGATAAGAATAATCATAATAGAAAAGAAAAATCAATTCTTATCATATACAAACCATGGTTTAGTGTAGAGATTTAACTAAGGTTAGATGGAGTGGTTAGGGTTAAGCATGAGACAAAATGGTCACTTAGTCAAAGCTTCATGAAGCTTCACAATACAAACAAAGAAAGCCACCATTTTTTCTCTTTATGCAAATTATTTTCCAAAAAGAAATGGATAAATAAATAAGTGAATAAAACAAAACCCTAACCATTATCAAGTAACCATGGTTTGATCTTTACACAAAAACCCTAGCAAACATGTATCATCAAACATGATACAATCAAGTGCACAAAAGTATATCACATATACAATGTGTACATCCGAGTGAGAATATCCATTTAAAGTGAACCAATACTAGTTAATGCAAAGTAATATATCAAATATATAATTATGCATTAAATCATTAAATCAACACTTGATTTAACGATCCGGTCATATCGTATATAACCGACTAGTATCCAATGTATCGGCTTATCGAATCAACCCTCGATTCGATAACTAGGTTATATCGCATATAACCATTCGATACATTCATCGCGAGAATGGAATACGGTATCACATACTTGCATTATTCTCGGTCCCGCACATATCTCATATGCGCTCCTATTTCGTTTTGCTTGAGCCAGGAAACCTCTGTGTAGGACTCTAAAGACTCGTCAATACGCCGGCAGCAGGTGATGATCATATCAAACACCCACAAGCCGCAAGCGGTCTGCTAAACGTAACGGCCACCCGGGTATTGAGCGATGAGAAGATCGACGAGCAAGCCTGCTCACACTCCTGTGAATCCAACCAGTAACACTTACCATACAGTCCGGTCTGATCGTCTGATATGTCGCATATCTCTCCTAGGGGTGGTAAACGTCAGACCCCAATAGCTCGATAAGTCGTGTCGATATGAGGTCTATAACAATTCGAGAAACTACAGGTAACACTTACCAGTAAATCTCAGCAACCCTGGCCAGGGATTTCCGGTTATAGCTAATCGAACACAGCGCAACATCAACTCCCTATACCGGGAGAGACGAATCCCCTCATATCGCTCATTGCCTCCATGTGATTCGGGACTGTACCCAAAAACCACTGTTTTGCACGCCCTCTTGGACGTGGTAAGGTGGAAATCAAAGCACAGTGGGAACCACACAAGACTCTATGACGATCTCGGGTCAACAGACTACTCTGTACCAGTGTCACCAGAGAACTGCCATCTGACGTAAGGTATAATACCATCTGGGAGTTCTCGGCGAGTCCGTCCAGTGTACCCAGTCTCTACTGAGCACCCGTATATCATCTCTGATGTCAAACACCAATGGATATGGGATCATCCATCGCCCATCTGTATGGGTCGAGAAGGTATACGCTAGTCTACTCTGGTATATCGATGCCCCGTCTCGATATACCCATGACTAGGGACTTTGAAGGATGTACTTATGGACTACCATGTCCCCACTAGTATGATCCGCATCATAGTCCAGGTAGTCAAGTACACATCCTAAGGGCTTTACCAACATGTAACAGAGAGACAATCAGTGTACACGTTAAGGTAAAGTGTAACCAGATAGCATACTATCATGTAGAGCGAGAAAGTCCTCCCTATATATGTCCAGGCATCCACTACAATATACATCCTATGTATAGTAATGGCCTCTAGGGCATACATATAACTAACATCATCATGCTTCATTAACTCACATAGTGATTCATCTCACGAGTAATTTAAATCATAAATGCATCATTAACTCCATGGATGAATCACACCATGACTCATTAATCCAATAAATGAAAATGCCACCTTAGCCTCCATGTCATCATCCTTCTAGAAGCTTCTCGACAATTTACGAGAACGCCCCTCCTATCCGTGAAAACATGGAAAAACTTTAGAATGTATAAATCCAATAATCCGATACTAGAATCTGGCTTTAACCAAAGTCCGCTAGTAAAAACTGTCCGAATATCGTACGTGCGTAAAAACACGTATGCGTCCGAACCCTGTCGTAAAACCATACGACCTCTATATCGTTTCGCCCGAAGCAGGGAAACTCTCTGTGTGGGACTCTAAAGACTCGACTACTATGCTGGCAGTGGGTTTAACCACAGACCGCAAGCGGCACTAGCTGTACGTAACGGTCCCCAGGTAGATGTCGATAAGAAGGCCGATGAGGAAACCCATCCGAACTCCTACTGAGCCTGATGTGACAATCTCCGTACAGTCCGGTCTGTTCGTCTAGGACTATCGCATATCGGGACTAGGGGGCGGAAAGCGTCAATCCCCTAAAAGCGGTATAAGTCGTGTCGGAGCGAAGCCCATTACACCTTGAGAATCCAATGGAAAACCTACCAGTAAATCTCGCTTGCCCTGGCCAGGGACTTTGCGTAATGGCTCTCCAGACACAGCGCGATATCAACTCCCAATACCGGGAGAGACGAATCCTGTCTAACCGCCACTGCCTCCAAGTGCTTCGGGACTGCACCCAACTGCTACCTGTTTGCACGACTCCTTTGAGCCGTGGTTGGGTAGTAATCTAAGAACAGTGGGAACACACTCGAGGCGAAGCAGCAGTGTCAAGTCTGCGGACTATGCTGTAATCATGTCACCTGGGAACTGTTAACTGACGACGGGTATAATACCAACCAACAGTTCCCTGCGAGTCCTGTCCGGTGTACTCGTAACCCAGCGAGCACCTGTATACTATCTCCAGTACGACGTACTGATGGCTGTGGGACAGACCATCTCCCCAACTGGGATGAGAAGCGTACACACTAGTCTACTCTGGAGTATCGATGCCCTGTCTCGATAATCCTACGACTAGGGACCTGAAAAAGGATGTGCTTGTAGACTACCCAGCCTCCACTAGTGTGACTGTCATCACAATGCTGGTAGTCAAGTAAGATCCTAAGGGCTCTATCAATACGTACACACATATTAAGATAGATATAAACCAAGTAGCATACTACCATGTTTAGCAAGACTGTTAATATAACTGTGAATATCCCAAGCTTCCATTAAGTAATATACAAGCTAGTATGATAAAATAATGGCCCCTAGGGCATATACACTAACATAAATGTCCCAATTTGACCTGAGGCAAAATATGGAGGTGTTTTCTTGAGTTGCTGATTTCGTTTTACGACTTTTAATGACTTGGGTTTTGGTACTTGTGTTTTATCTTGGTTGATTGACGTTCGTACGTCGAAGTCGAGAGTTGTTTGGTTGTTTTTGCATGCGTTGGCTATAGGCTCTAACCTATGTGTGTTTTGTATGCCGTATTGGCATTTCTTGTATTTGAGTCTTGTTTTATGATAAGATGTGCTTGGAAACTGTAGGTACCTTCGTGTGGACATCGGGATGAGAATGGAGAGCAAGGAGTCATCGATTTCAACAAGCGAGGATCGAAGGTGAGTAGATGTATATCTACAGGGGAAGTCAGGTGGATGGCGTATATTACCCCCCAATTTCGTAGATTAGGATGCGTATATTATATATATGTGTGTGCGTGCGTGTGTTATTATGAGATGCAGATACTTAGCAAGTAGGGCTCTAGGAGAATCTAGGTTAGAATAGGTATACTTGTAGGAAATGCTTATTCTTAGTCCACTTTCTATAGTCAAGACCCGTTAGTATATATTGTTGCACACACACACTTTTACACACACACGTGTTATGATATGGGTGTATATGTATATAGGTGTATATATATGGATGCATTGATATATATATATATATATACGTATAAGATGAGGATACAAGATGTTGAATGGATATGAGTCGATATGATCGGGCATGATATCGTGAGGTTATGATGTGTGATTGAGTCGAGACACTGTTTATGATATGATATAATAAAGGATCGTTGGGCGATATATATGCAAACATGTGATAACATGTGACTCGATGAAATGATAGATTGTACGAGGCCTTAGATCCGTACCCATGATATTGATATAGTACGATGAATGATACCGCACAAATGATGATGTATATATGTGATATTTGACCCGTACCCTCAATTTTGTGGATGTCGTACGTTGGATTCTACCATACGAGGTATATATGATGATTGATCTGCACTCTTGACTCGAGGATGCCGTACGATGTATTATACCGTACGTGATGCTATGAGGCTGGATCGCCGACTACTAGATATATCGACTCGGATACGTATAGTCTTTCACTATTTTGACCCAGGTTTTAGTTTAGCCTTTTAGTTAGTTTCTTCATTTAGTAAGTAGACGTTAGACTATAGTTCGAGTCATACCTATTTTCAAAACTAGCGAATCGTAGGTATTTTCAAATGGGCAACCGAGGGATGCTACAGATTTTCAAACTGATATTTCTTTTCTCAAAAATACCGTAGCCCCTACTTTTCTAAAAACAACGATTCGTGCTATTTCCAACACTATCACCGTATGGCTCGTATATAAGTTTATATTTTATAATGTTGCATTTATTGCTTTTTTCCTGTCATTCATTGCATTGTAGATTTAATTGTGTTTTTACTAGCTGTTATGATCTCGCCTGCTAGGACACCTACACCATTACCGATGATGCGCATGTTGCACGTACACTTTTTTGCCGGCTCACATACATCATCATCGGTAATTGCCATGTTATATACACTTTAGAAAACGTTACATCATTGGTATAACATGCTAGCTGGTTGTTTAAACATATTATTAATATGCTTGCTCCCATATACTAGTTTAGATATTGCATTTCTTACTTAGATACCCCAGGCATTCATATATTCATTCTGTTGTGCACTGTTGTGGGGCTTTATTCCGATATTCACTGTTCATTGACTCATGATTATGAGATTTCAGTTTTTCATGAGATTTTTGGATTTTGGGAAACCGCACGTGAATCTGAAAACTTACGCTCCTTTTTAAAAGAAGAAATGTGGTTTTCCCTTGATATGATATTTCGTGTCCACCATAACGTTTTCTCGGTTCTGAGTTTGGTTTTTGAGACTCGATCCGAGAAGTAGGATGAACCATCTACGGGTACATAGTGGACCCAGTAAGGTACCCCGGGGCGAGAAGCTTGAGATGTAGACGATGGGCCTGGCAGGGGAGCACTATCGACTGGTGATATTTGGCGCGGTGGATATCCGGAGGATACCGACTATAGACATGTGATCAGATGATTTGGACCGATCCGGACCGATGGAGCCCGAGACTTATAGGGATGATGTGTCGCTGCTGGACACAATTTTCATGATATTTTCGAGTGTCGATGCTGGGCATTCAGATTTTTTGATGATTTCATGTATCGATGCTGGGCACACCCATTAGATGATGCATTCATATATAATATACATGACAATAGTTACTTCGTGACACGGACACGAGTATTTGGTATTACAGTTATGCTTATATTATTGCCCTTGCCACCACTAGATGTTTCAGTGTAATATTATTAGTATATTACGGTATGACCTAGGAGACTCTCATACATTCGGTTTCTACTCGGTGATGTCTTCTACTCATGAGTTGGAAACTCACCCCCGTTGTACCACAGTTTCTTATAGGTTTAGCCATACAGGTTCCGTTGCGGCTTGCTGGCACATCACATTCTTCCGGGTGATTGCTTGGTAGGAGGTGAATACTTGAGCAATGAATTCCTGGACTTCCTAAAAGAGAATGTGATTCTCTCTCAGCTGACTCCTCCATATACACCACAGCACAACGGTGTATCGGAACGGAGGAACCGCACCCTATTAGATATGGTGCGCTCTATGATGAGCACAGCTGAGTTACCTATTTCCTTCTTGGGGTATGCACTGGAGACAGCAGCAAACCTATTGAATCAAGTTCCATCTAAATCTGTACCTACCACACCATATGAGATATGGAGTGGGAAGAGGCCATATCTTAAACGAGTTAAGATATGGGGTTGTCCGACCTATGTCAAAAGACAAAATCCGGACAAACTCGAGGCACGGTCAGTTCTTTGCAAGTTTGTGGGATATCCAAAGAACTCATATGGGTATTTTTCTACCACAGTGAGGAACAAAAGGTGTTTGTTGCTCAACATGCCACCTTTTTGGAAAAGGAATTTCTTGTAAAAGAAATTAGTGGCAAAGTGGTAGAGCTGGAAGAGGTTCCAGATACACAAACTGCAACTGAAGATTTAGTGGAACCGGAGGATTCGGTAGTTCCCGATAAACCCCAGCCACTCCGCCGATCTTGTAGGGTTCCTCGCCCACCTGAGAGATACTACGGTTTTCTCATGGATGGTGGGAGCGAGGATTGCATCATGGTTGATGATGACCCAACTAGCTTCGAGCAGGCCATCACGAGTGGGGACTCAGTGAAATGGCTGGATGCAATGCGGTCCGAGATGGAATCCATGTACACCAACAATGTATGGACTTTGGAAAATGCTCCTGAAGGGGTAAAACCCATTGGGAGCAAGTGGATCTTCAAGAAAATACTTGGTGTAGATGGGAAAGTGGAGACTTTCAAAGCTAGACTCGTTGCAAAGGGTTTTCGTCAAAGACCAGGTGTGGACTATGACGAAACCTTTTCTCCAGTGGCTATGCTTAAATCCATCCGGATCATACTTGCCATCGCTGCATATCATGACTACGAAATCTGGGAAATGGATGTTAAGACCGCCTTTCTAAACGGTGATTTAGAAGTGTGCTTGTACATGACTCAGCCAGAGGGCTTCGTAGATAGTGGGAGCAGCGGGAAAGTGTGCAAGCTGCTTAAATCCATTTATGGATTAAAGCAAGCATCGCGGAGTTAGAACATCTGCTTTGACGTCGTTATCAAAGAGTTTAATTTCATAAAAAACGTAGATGAACCTTGTATCTACAAAAAGGTAGCAGAGAGTAAGGTTGTCTTCCTTGTATTGTACGTGGACGACATACTCTTGATAGGAAATGACATTCCTATGCTGCAATCGGTCAAGCTCTTCTTATCACAAAGATTCTCTATGAAAGATCTTGGTGATGCCTCCTGCATATTGGGAATTATGATCTATAGAGATAGATCTAAACGGATACTTGGATTGTCCGAATCCAGGTACATTGACACCATACTAAAGAGGTTTAGTATGGAAGAGTCCAAACGTGGGTTTTTACCCACGATCTCATGGCTCACTCTCTCCAAAGAGATGTCTCCCAAGACTGATTTGGAGAGAGCTCGCATGCAAGGTGTTAGTTATATGTATGCCCTAGAGGCCATTACTATACATAGGATGTATATTGTAGTGGATGCTTGGACATATATAGGGAGGACTTTCTTGCTCGACATGATAGCATGCTATCTGGTTGCTCTTTACCTTAACGTGTACACTGATTGTCTCTCTGTTACATGTTGGTAAAGCCCTTAGGATGTGTACTTGACTACCTGGACTATGATGCGGATCATACTAGTGGGGACATGGTAGTCCATAAGTACATCCTTCAAGGTCCCTAGTCGTGGGTGTATCGAGACGGGGCATCGATATACCAAAGTAGACTAGCGTATACCTTCTCGACCCATACAGATGGGCGATGGATGATCCCATATCCATTGGTGTTTGACATCAGAGATGATATACGGGTGCTCAGTAGAGACTGGGTACACTGGACGGACTCGCCGAGAACTCCCAGATGGTATTATACCTCACGTCAGATGGCAGTTCTCTGGTGACACTGATACAGGTTAGTCTGTAGACCCGAGATCGTCATAGAGTCTTGTGTGATTCCCACTGTGCTTTGATTTCTGCCTTACCACGTCCAAGAGGGCGTGCAAAACGGTGGTTTTTAGGTACAGTCCCGAATCACATGGAGGCAATGAGCGATAGGAGGGGATTCGTCTCTCCCGGTATAGGGAGTTGATGTTGTGCTGTGTTCGATTGGCTATAACCAGAAATCCCTAGCCAAGGTTGCTGAGATTTACTGGTAAGTGTTACCAGTAGTTTCTTGAATAGTTATAGACCTCATATCGACACGACTTATCGAGCTATTGGGGTCTGACGTTTACGACCCCTAGGCGAGATATGCGACATATCAGACGACGAGACCGGACTGTACGGTAAGTGTTACTGGTTGGGTTCACAGGAGTGTGAGCGGGCTTGCTCGTTGATCTTCTGATCGCTCAATACCCGGGTGGCCGTTACGTTTGGAAGACCGCTTGCGGCTTACGGGTGTTTGATATGATCATCACTTGTTGCCGGCGTATTGACGAGTCTTTAGAGTCCTACACAGAGGTTTCCTGGCTCAAGCGAAACGAAATAGGAGCGCATATGAGATATGTGCGGGACCGAGAATAATGTGTGTATGTGATACCGTATTATATTCTCGCGATGAATGTATCGATTGGTTGTATGCGATATAACCTAGTTATCGAATCGAGGATTGATTCGATAAGTCGATACATTGGATATTAGTCGGTCATATGTGATATGACCGGATCGTTAAATCAAGTGTTGATTTAATGATTTAATGTATAATTATATATTTGATATATCACTTTACATTAACTAGTATTTGTTCACTTATGATGGATTTTCTCACTTGATGTGCACATTGTATATATGATATAGTTTTGTGCACTTGTTTGTATCTTGTTTGATGATACATGCAAACTTGGGTGTATGTTTACTTTAAACTATGATTAGGTTAATGGTTAGGGTTTTAATTATTTATTTATTTATTCATTTTGGAAAAGATGAAATGGTGGCTTTCTTTTCTTTCTTTGCTTGAAGCTTCTTGAAGCTTCAAAGCATCTTTGAATGTCTACCATTTTTGTTTTCATCCTAAACTTAACCATTATACCTAACCCTAGTTTAGTCTCTACACTTGTTTGGCTCACCCATGGTTGCATTATGATAGATATCACTTCATTTTTCTTTTTGGAATATAATTCATTTTCATTTTCTTTCTCCTTCTTCCTCTTGATGAGGAAAGAAAACCTATGCTAGATTTTTCCAAGTGATGATTCCAAGTGAGAAATCCAAATCCAAAGTGAACCCACTTCCTATTTCTTCATCCTTTACCACTTGCCATGTTGTATAGGGTATTTTCTTTACAAGGTTGATGACCAAGTGAAGATGGAGCTTGAGTTTGAGTCGCCTCGACGTAGATCATCTTCGGCATCGAAGTCAACGACCTAGCCCGCCCATTTCTCCGATGAAACCGACGCTAGAGTCCGGGATTCGATGATCGCAGCGGAGGGACGTCAACACGGAGCTAGAGAAGTGGTGGACTGGAAATACAAAGGTTGTATTTCCATTCGCTTACTAGCTAAGTTGTTAACTTGCATTTGTTTCGCCTTTACCTCTAGTAATCGATCTAGTTTAGGGTTTCTCGGCACCGGAAAATTTAGAATTTGGCATGGTTGATGCCTTGTGGAACCTCTTGAGTGTGCCTAGGAACCCTACAGTGGTATCAGAGCCTAGCTAGAGCTTTAGGCGAAGTGTAGATGATGTTAGAAATCCGATCGAACCCCGAAACCCTAACTTTTAACCCTCTTTGTACATTTTCTGAAATTGTGGATTTTTCCAGATTAAAAATATCCAAAAAATTCAGCAGGTATTTCTATGGGTTACTGTGAAGCACGTTTCCCCTAGTCGACTAAACGGCCGTGGAACCGTGGCCCCACCCTGGCATTTGCGGCGGTTCCGCGGCCGTATAAGTGAATCTTGTCACTTGCTTTGCACAGTAATGCCCATCTGTACATGCTGTATTTTATGGGAATCTTTAATTGATACTCAACAGTTGAGTTTTTCTGGGTTGTATTGGGGACTCGGTGTTTCGATCGGGAAGTTTAACTTCGTCTGTGTTTATCCGGATAATTTTAGAAAATCTTGAAAAGTTCGACCGGATATAAATACCCAATTTTTCCCTTGTCGGGAAATTTCCAAGTGTTGGATCTTTCCATAGTTTAAGAACGTTCGAAGTAGTGCAAGTAACATGATGGACCCTCTAGAAGACAACAAACCTTAACTCGATTATGTGACCGTCTTGAACTGCCCTTTGAACCTTAGGGTTTGGGGCAGTACGGCGTGACACATGTGAGGCGTTGGCTTGACCCTTCTACGGCTGGACCGTTGGTACTGAGGCATGAAGTGGATGTTTTAAAACTTATTTCATGTGTTAAGCAGTTTCGGGAAAACTTGGGTGTTTGATTGTTCGATCGGAAAGTTTAACATTTTCTATTTTATCTGGAATGTGATACAATATTTGGAATCCATAAGTAGTTATGAGATAACTGATTTGAATGTTATAAACATAGCAGTTTAGTCTCACTTGATCGGTTGCCACGGAATTTTGATGTGATCAAAAGTCCGTCGCAATCACATAGCGTACGCGGATACTCGCCGGATAAACTTAATAGACAGCTACACCCCTTAGCCCCGACCAAGTGACTGTAGGAGAACCCCGTCGCCAAAAAGCATCCGTTCGGGTGCTCGTGGCAGCGGTGTTCCGCCTTAGTGCACTACGTCGACGGTATCGGGGGTGCGGCCGTCCACTAAAGTTTGCGACGAGCATTCATTCTGGATATTGGGAATCTTGTTGAATTACCCGACTTTATATTGAAAAATGTTTTCGATATAGAGACTAAAATGCGGGGTTTATAATTGTTAGGCATGCGATGTCTAAGGAATTCATATGGTTAGGCATGCGATGTCTAAAGAGTTTGCGAATTCCAACTGTTGTAGTTTTACACTTTCTTTTCTGTGACCGTAAGTGTAATATGTGATATCGCCGGTTTCGTTGCTATATGTCAATAACAATTGGGATGCGCATATTTACTTACGTTGAAGACATGTGATGTTATGTGTTGCTGGATATGTTATATTGGATCGTCGTGTTTGAATAGCCGGGGTTTTTTTTATGTGAGATGAGTGTTTTTCATTTTCATTCATGTAAAAACTTGTATATAATATTCTTTTATTGGGGCACTTCCAGGTTGCGGAAGATATCACCTTTTGTATATTATTTACTTTTCCGCACTAGGATAGACCCAAGGAGGAGGGCACAAGTAACCGGGTTCTAGGGTCCAGTGGGAGACCATCTCGAGGAGTCGAGTCCGGGTCTCCTAACCCTAGAATTGGTAGGGTTGCTTTCCGCTCTCGTAGGGGTCTAGGGGTGTGGGTTTGGCTATTCATCGCGACTGTGGAATCCGTGTTTTATACTGGCTCGTATTAAAAACACGGACGTCCTAGTTTATCCAATATTTCATATATGTTTCTTCTGCTGCGATATCTGTGATGTGATCATTTGATATTCTGTGATAGATACTATATATAGTATATACGATATATTATATAGACGTTACTTATGTTTTACACCCGCGCTAGCCCTGCCCCGCTCTGTCGTTAGTTACCTAACCTAATGGTGCACGAGGGGACATCGAGGTGAATGCGGATGGCATAAGTGTACGTCGTATTTATCTGTGATGTTTAGGTGCTTAAATGATGGGACTTCATTAATGTGATTAATGAAGGAAAAGAAACCTAAAGATGTTGTGGAATCGAATTTTCAAAAACAGGTAGCTACAGTTCTTGCTTTGCATCGCGGTGTTCCTTGTAGAACATCCTACACCTTATTCGATAAGGAAAGGACCGAGATCCCTTCACCGGGAGTGACTCCTTTAGCAATAACTGGCAGATGCTACAACCCTCGGTTTGTCTTTTGATTGCTTCTATAGTTTATGCTTTGCACAGCGGTATATATGATATATCCTGCACCTTATTCGATGAGGAAAGGGCCGACGATCCCTTCACCGGGAGTGACCCCTTTAGCAAAACTAGAAAAGCCTAAAAAACACTCCATTTCAAAAATTCATTCGATCCTACAATGATATCAAGTTCATTACGCAATAAGTTTTCAGAAAAACCTGTCGTAGCCCTCCGTCATTTCAGATAAGTAGTAGTTAGTATTCGTGCTGTGTTTGTTAGCCTTTGTCAAGGCGTAGTGTGCGGTAGCTGACTGGTGCTTATTTGCTTATGCATATGATGCAGATTGGGTTAGGGTAGTCGTGCGACCTTGTTGGCCTTTGTCAAGGGTCGTGCGGGTGGGTTTAATTCAATCAGGAAATGACGGGTTGAACTTGACTAGCATCCTATGGTTTGTTGGCCTTTGTCAAGGTCATAGGAGGTTAGGGGCAAAATTATCAGGAATTTCAAGTGTTGAAATTTGCAATGAGATTGCATACCTTTTATGAGATAGTTGGATCCCGATACCCGCTGTGAGTAAGAGTTACTCCTGGGAGAGTTTTACACATTACAATTAGCCGATCAAGTAGGTGTCTAGAAAGGTGTCAACGGGGTTACGCCTCTCGGAAAACGAGGTTTACTGTAATTAGGTCCGTGTGAAAGCACGGGGAACCTCCCTCAAAGTACTGACACTGGCCTGGCTGAAAGATTGGCGAACTTGTAGCGTGTAATTAATCCCGACTAGTCTTTCCTTTTAGGGTTTGAAGGAAGATTTGATAAAAACTGTGGGAGCCATCCTGATTAGATAAAATAATAACCAATCTGATCTTGCAAGAGCGCACGCAGAGTGTTTTCTTCTCTCTCTCTCCAGGTAGCGACCATGTCACGCCTTAATCAAGATAATAATACGGATGTATTGACCGAACCCGCTTGTTATACTGAGCTGGGGAACGTTGGTCCCGCTCCAACTTATAATTGTTATAAGACAAAGCAGGAAATAGACGAATACCAGAATTCCTATGCCGCCCAAACGAGGAAAGTGCATATGATGCATCTCCTTCGGGTGTGTTCATTACAAAGAACTATTTCTCTGTATCCTCTACGTCCTGGGTATTTGATACCGGATCAGGATCCCAAATATGTAATCTGTTACATAGGGCTACAGATAGGTAGAGAACTGAGAACGGGTGATAAGTTTCATGAGACAGAAAACGATGCAAGTGTTGCGGCCAAGTTTGTTGGTTACTGTCACCCTGTATTCCAAATACATTGATTCTGAATGAATGTTATTAGATACCGAACCTGATATAAAAAATCTTATCAGCCTCTTTATTAGTAAAGAAATGATAAAATTTTGTATTGTTGGATAATATTTTGAACATTTCCTATATCAAAAGTTGATCGGTTCAGGCACGTTATCTAAAATCATTGATGTTCTAAATCAAACTATAGTTCTTAGTATACGGAACACACACAAGAGGAAGAGTTCAGAAATGAACGGATCCTTCTTGAGGTTTTGTAGGCTAGGTCATATCAATGCGACCCGACTAGCTAAGTTGCACATAGATGCATATTTAAATCTGTTTGAATTTACATCTTGTGAAAACTTGCCGGTCATGTCACAAAGATAAGATGACCACAGCTCTGTTTATTAGAAGCAGAGAAAGAGTTAGTGAACTCTTCGGATGATACATGTTGATGTATGTAGGTTCCCTGTCTTCACATGCCAAGACCGGTTCTTTGTATTTCATTACATTCTCTGATAATCTTTCAAGATTCAGACATATGTTCCTGTTGAAACACAAGTCCGAACCCTTTGAGATATTCACAGAATATAAGTTAGAAGTAGAGAACCAAAACGGGTATAAGTATTATGTCCTTTGATGTGATCAAGGAGGAGAATACTTGAGCACGGAAATCCTGGACTATTCTAAAGGAGAATGAGATTCTCTCTCAGCATTACTCCTCCGTATACACCATAGCACGATGGTATATCGAGGCGGAGCAATAGCACCCTATGTGATATGGTGTGCTCTATGATGAGTACTACTGAGTTTCCTATTTCTTTTTGGGAGTTATGCGCTTGAGAAGCTGCATACCTATTGAATAGGGTTCCAATCAAATCAGTTGCCTACCACTTCATATGTGATATGGAAAGGGAAGAGTCCATATCTTAAGTTTGTTAAGATTTAGGGTTGTCCGGTATATGTCTAAAAGCAAAATCCGTACAAGCTCGAGGCAAAGTCTGTTATGTAGAACTGGAAAGATTCCAGCTATACAAACTGCAGCATATGATTTGGTAGAACTGAAGGATTCAATAGAAACCAACGAACCTCAGCCTCTCCGCCGATCTAGCAGGGTTCCTCACCCACCTGAGAGATACTTCGGTTTCTCTATGACAGTGGGAGCGAGGATTGCATCATGAGACGATGACCCAACTAGTTTCGGGCTGGCCATCAGGAGTGGGACTCTGTAAGAATGGCTGGATGCTTAGCATTCTGAGATGGAATCCTTATACACCAACAAAGTATGGACTTTGGTTGCTCTATCTGAAGGGTTAAATCCCCATCACGACAAGTATATCTTGAGAAGATTACTTGGTGTAGATGGAAAAGTTGAGACTTTCAAAGCTATACTTGTTAAAGGTTTTCGTCATCGACCAGGCGTGGATAATGATGAAACCTTTTTCCAGTGGCTATGCTTAAGTCTATCCAGATCCTACTTGTCACGGCTACATACTATGACTACGATATCTGGCGGTTGGGTGCCATGACTGCTTTTCTAAATGATGTTTTAGAAGAGTACGTCTATAAGTACACAGCCAGAGGGCCTCGTAGACAGTGGGAACAGCGGAAACGTGTGCAAGATGTTTTATGTGATAAAGCAGGCATCGCGGAGTTAGAACGTCTGTTTTGATGTGTTAGTCAAAGAGTTTGACATCATCAAAATGGTAGATGAACCTTGTATAAACAAAAGGGTAGTAGGGAGTATGGTGGTGATCCTCGTAGAGTACGTGGATGACATACTCTTGATAAGAAAGGAGTTTCCTATGCTACGCTCGGTCAATCTCCGCTTATCACAATGATTCTCCATAAAGGATCAAAATGATACCTCCTAAATCCTGGGTTTTGGATCTATGAGATAAATCTAATTGGATGTTAGGATACTCATTAGTTGTAGTGAGGTGGTATCAGTTGATCCTCGGGAGAATCACTGGAAAGGTTCCAGGGTGATAAGGACGACTGAAAGTCAGTCACAGGCATTGTCTTTACCCTCAGTAAAGGGACGGTATGTTGGAAGAGTTCCAAGCTAGATATCGTGGCAAACTAGATGATTAAGGCTGGTAACATCGCTATTAAAGATACTACCAAAGAGGAAGTTTGGGTGTATATTGGTTCATAAGATGAACTGGGTTCCTACCATTGTGTGACAATGGAAGTGAGGCTTTGGCCCAGGAACCCTGGTACCATCAGTGACCTAGACATATTCTGAGGCAGCATCACCTGATCATGGAGATAGTTGATCTCCAGGGTGATCGAGGTTAGGAGAGTAGACTCAGAGGACAACACGGCGGATCCACTCACAAAGACCTTTTCCCAGAGAGAGACTTTTATGGGATGGTTGAGTATGAGATACTGCAACCACTGCTACAGATGGCCCTAGTGCAAGTGGGAGATTGTTAGTTATATGTATGCCCTAGAGGCCATTACTATACATAGGATGTATATTGTAGTGGATGCTTGGACATATATAGGGAGGACTTTCTTGCTCGACATGATAGTATGCTATCTGGTTGCTCTTTACCTTAACGTGTACACTGATTGTCTCTCTGTTACATGTTGGTAAAGCCCTTAGGATGTGTACTTGACTACCTGGACTATGATGCGGATCATACTAGTGGGGACATGGTAGTCTATAAGTACATCCTTCAAGGTCACTAGTCGTGGGTGTATCTAGACGGGGCATCGATATACTAGAGTAGACTAGCGTATACCTTCTCGACCCATACAGATGGGCGATGGATGATCCCATATCCATTGGTGTTTGACATCAGAGATGATATACGGGTGCTCAGTAGAGACTGGGTACACTGGACGGACTCGCCGAGAACTCCCAGATGGTATTATACCTCACGTCAGATGGCAGTTCTCTGGTGACACTGGTACAGGTTAGTCTGTAGACCCGAGATCGTCATAGAGTCTTGTGTGATTCCCACTGTGCTTTGATTTCCGCCTTACCACGTCCAAGAGGGCGTGCAAAACGGTGGTTTTTGGGTACAGTCCCGAATCACATGGAGGCAATGAGCGATAGGAGGGGATTCGTCTCTCCCGGTATAGGGAGTTGATGTTGCGCTGTGTTCGATTGGCTATAACCAGAAATCCCTGTCCATAGTTGCTGAGATTTACTGGTAAGTGTTACCAGTAGTTTCTCGAACTATTAAAGACCTCATATCGACACGACTTATCGAGCTATTGGGGTCTGACGTTTACCACCCCTAGGCGAGATATGCGACATATCAGACGACGAGACCGGAATGTACGGTAAGTGTTACTGGTTGGATTCACAGGAGTGTGAGCGGGCTTGCTCGTTGATCTTCTGATCGCTCAATACCCGGATGGCCGTTACGTTTGGCAGACCGCTTGCGGCTTGCGGGTGTTTGATATGATCATAACCTGCTGCCGGCGTATTGACGAGTCTTTTGAGTCCTACACAGAGGTTTCCTGGCTCAAGCGAAACGAAATAGGAGCGCATATGTGATATGTGCGGGACCGAGAATAATGCGTGTATGTGATACCGTATTCTACTCTCGCGATGAATGTATCGATTGGTTGTATGCGATATAACCTAGTTATCGAATCGAGGATTGATTCGATAAGTCGATACATTGGATATTAGTCGGTCATATATGATATGACCGGATCGTTAAATCAAGTGTTGATTTAATGATTTAATGTATAATTATATATTTGATATATCACTTTACATTAACTAGTATTTGTTCACTTATGATGGATTTTCTCACTTGATGTGCACATTGTATATATGATATAGTTTTGTGCACTTATTTGTATCATGTTTGATGATACATGTAAACTTGGGTGTATGTTTGCTTTAAACTATGATTAGGTTAATGGTTAGGGTTTGAATTATTTATTTATTTATTCATTTTGGAAAAGATGAAATGGTGGCTTTCTTTTCTTTCTTCACTTGAGGCTTCTTGAAGCTTCAAAGCATCTTTGAAAGTCTACCATTTTTGTTTTCATCCTAAACCTAACCATTATACCTAACCCTAGTTTAGTCTCTACACTTGTTAGGCTCACCCATGGTTGCATTATGATAGATATCACTTCATTTCTCTTTTTGGAATATAATTCATTTTCATTTTCTTTCTTCTTCTTCCTCTTGATGAAGAAAGAAAATCTATGCTAAATTTTTCCAAGTGATGATTCCAAGTGAGAAATCCAAATCCAAAGTGAACCCACTTCCTATTTCTTCATCCTCTACTACTTGCCATGTTGTATAGGGTGTTTTTTTCACAAGGTTGATGACCAAGTGAAGATGGAGCTTGAGTTTGAGTCACCTCGACGTAGATCATCTTCGGCATCGAAGTCAACGACCTAGCCCGCCCATTTCTACGATGAAACCGACGCTAGAGTCTGGGATTCCGATGATCGCAGCGGAGGGACGTCAACACGGAGCTAGAGAAGTGGTGGACTAGAAATACAAAGGTTGTATTTCCATTCACTTACTAGTTAAGTTGTTAACTTGCATTTGTTTCGCCTTTACCTCTAGTAATCGATCTAGTTTAGGGTTTCTCGGCACCGGAAAATTTAGAATTTGGCATGGTTGATGCCTTGTGGAACCTCTTGAGTGTGTCTAGGAACCCTACACAAGGGATACCCTATGCTTCGGCTGTAGGCTCTATCATGTACGCGATGCTATGTACCAGACCTGATGTAGCATACTCACTAAGTGTAGTGAGCTGGTATCAAGCTGATCCTGGAGAGAGTCACTAGACAGATATGAAGAGCATTCTCAAGTACTTGCGAAGGACTAAAGAGATGCTCTTGGTGTATGGTAACGGAGTACTCCAGGTGGAGTCCTTTACCGATTCGAGCTTCCAGAGTGATAAGGACGACTCTAAGCCGCAGTCGGGATTTGTCTTTACCCTTTACGGAGGGGCGGTTAGCTGGAAGAGTTCCAAGCAGGAAACCGTGGCAGACTCGACGATGGAGGCTGAATACATCGCTGCCAATGATGCTGCCAAAGAGGCTGTCTGGATCAAGAAGTTCATTACTGAACTTGGAGTGGTTCCATCCATTGAGCATCCAATACCTTTGTATTGCGATAACAATGGAGCGGTGGCTTTGGCTAAGGAACCCAGGTCCCATCAGCGATCCAGGCATATTCTGAGGCGGTATCACCTGATCCGAGAGATAGTTGATCGCCGGGAGATCGAGGTCAGGAGGGTTGACACGAAGAACAACACTGCGGATCCACTCACGAAGGCCATTCCCCAGATACAGTTTGAGAGACTCTTCCGGATGCTCGGTATGCGATACTACAGCAGCTAGCCCTAGTGCAAGTGGGAGGTTGTTAGTTGTATGTATGCCCTAGAGGCCAGTATTGTACAGATGATGTATATTATATTGGATGCTTGTACATATATAGAGAGGACTTTCTTGCTCGATATGATAGTATGCTATCTGGTTGCTCTTTACTTTAACATGTATACTTGTCTCTTTATACTGTCTTATCGTTACATGTTGGTAAAGCCCTTAGGATGTGTACTTGACTACCTGGACTATGATGCGGATCATACTAGTAGGGACATGGTAGTCCATAAGTACATCCTTCAAGGTCCCTAGTCGTGGGTGTATCGAGACGGGGCATCGATATACCAGTGTAGACTAGCGTATACGCTTCTCGACCCATGAGATGGGCGATGGATGATCCCATATCCATTGGTGTTTGACATCAGAGATGGTATACGGGTGCTCAGTGGAGACTGGGTACACTGGACGGACTCGCCGAGAACTCCCAGATGGTATTATACCTCACGTCAGATGGCAGTTCTCTGGTGACACTTGTGCAGGTTAGTCTGTAGACCCGAGATCGTCATAGAGTCTTGTGTGATTCCTACTGTGCCTTGATTTCCACCTTACCACGTCCATGAGGGCGTGCAAAACGGTGGTTTTTGGGTACAGTCCCGAGTCACATAGAGGCAATGAGCGATAGGAGGGGTTTCGTCTCTCCCAGTATTGAGGGTTGATGTTGCGCTGTGCTCGATTGGCCGTAACAGGGAAGTCCCTGGCCAGGGCTGATTTAGAGATTTACTGGTAAGTGTTACCAATAGTTTCTCGACCCGTTATGAGCCTCACATCGGCACGACTTATCGGTTATTAGGGTCTGACGTTTACCACCCCTAGACTTGATATGCGACATATCAGACGAGGAGACCGGACTGTACGGGAAGTGTTACTGACAGGCTTTTACAGGAGTTGGAGCGGGCTTGCTTGCTGATCTTCTGATCGCTTAATACCCGGGTAGCCGTTACGTCCAGCTAGTACCGCTGACGGCTTGTGGGTGCTTGATGTGATCATCACCTATTGTCGGCGTATTGATGAGTCTTTAGAGTCCTACATAGAGGTTTTACTGGCTCAGGAAAAACGAAATAGGAGCGCATATGTGATATGTGCGAGACCGAGAATAATGCATGTATATGATACCGTATTCTATTCTCTCGACTTTTTGTATCGGTCGGTTATATATGATATAGCCGGGTTATCGAATCAAGTGTTGATTCGATAAATCGATACAATGGATGTTAGCCGGTTATATGAGATATGACCGGATTATTAATTCAAGTGTTGATTTAATAATTAAGTGTATAATTGTATATTAGATATACTAATTTACATTTACTAACACTTGTTCACTTTAGGATTTTTCTCACATGTACACTACTTTAACATATATATGATATATGTTAAAATGTGTTATCTTCTTGTATCATGGTTGATGATTCAACATTCATGTGTGTATGAGACATACACCATTCTATGTATTATGGTGGGTTATGATTATTTAAGATAATTACAAAATTAGTGGAGTTTTGGAATGAGCATGAAGTTTGTAGAAGCTTACTTTGTTTTGACAAAGTCTACTAGCTTTGTCTTTACCTTAGATTCCTTTTTAACCCAACCATAATCAATTAGCTATGGTTATGGCTCTACAAGGGTTAGTTTATGATACTCACTCACGATGGTTACCCTTCACACTTGATCATTATCCTCTCCTCTTTCTTTTGTTCATCTTCTTCATTTGAACAAAAAGAAAAAGCAAACTAGGGTTTTGAAAAGAGAGCAAAAGATTGTGAGAAATAAAATTCCAAAGAGAACCCACTTCCTATTTTTCCATCCTTTACTAGACTAGCACTTTAGTTTAGGGTGTTTAGTTCACTAATTCTCTAGTTAGTGAAGTAGGAGCTTGAGTCGGAATTCCCTCGACGTAGATCATTTTCGGCCTCGGAGACTTCAAGCAAGGTCGCATCTTTCGCCTCGTGAAGCCATTCAAGAGTCCAGGAGAACCATGATCGCAGCAAAAGGACTTCGTCAAGGAGCTTTAGAAGTGAAGGACCGATCTACAAAGGTTGTATTTCGTATTCCCTTTAGAGTAAAGTTGTTTACTTGCTATTAGTTTCGCCTAAACTCTAGTATACGATCTTGCTTAGGGTTGTTCGGCACATAAAAATTTAATTTTGGCATGGTCGATGCCTTGTAGAGCCTTGTTAGTGTACCTTGTAACCCTACACTACTCTATATGATTGAGGCGTTATCTACCATGCGGACAGAGGAGCCAGCTGTTGCGGAATTTGATAGGATATCTCCCCCAGACTTCTAAAGCTAATGCAGCAGGAGTTTACACGCGGAGATATAATAGAAGATCGCTAGTCACTTTTGGATGAATGACTAGAACATGTTGTTCGTTTGGATACTCTGATGTGAGAACATCAGATCGATCAGCTTCAGTTAGAAGGGAACTTCATATAGACGTGCTGTGAGTCGATCGAGAAAGGACGAGAGAAGGCGCATTACTCCGATGACTTGGACGGGTTCCTGAGGACATAATAGGCCAGATTCTTTCTACAGGATATTGGAGATGCCGTGTTTGTAGCTTCGAAAGAGACTCCAGATATGACTATAGTCAATTGGAGCACAGTCCAAAGAGCTACAAAGAGATGATTCCGAATTGGTCCATACTGAAGGAAAGCGAAGTAAGAGGTTTGTGCGAGCTTTTCAAGAGTTGTCGTTCCACTCCATAGATGCCAGGAACTTGATATACATGCAGAGGCATTGTATATAGTTGTGATTCCAGAGGAAAGTCTTGATGAGAATACAACCATCCCGGAACAAGATATGGATTAAGTAAAGGGTGATAATGTGAGGTTATGGTAGCGCCTTGGCCATCAATCCATGACCAAATGCGGAACAAAAATTTATAAAAACTGGCGCTAACACAACCCATTGCTACGGATCGAACTTTAACCCTAGACTAGCAAACAAGAAAAACGTTTAGATGGTTATACCGAATGATCCATGTCCTTTAGTCTTCAACAACCTTCCCAAGCTCCTCGAGGCTTCCTTGATCAAGTTTGATCTCCGGTCTCCCTCCATCGAAGATGATCCACCCGAGAGTCTATGAAACGAACTCCGACCTCATAACCGAGGTAACAAGGGCACCTAGATCGCTACAGTAGATACCGTAGAGGAAGTAGAGAGTGTTGAAGGATTAATTTGTCTTAAGACATCCTAGGTTTCTCAACACATGAGAGGATTAGGGTGGAGGAAGAAGATGCAATGAGGATGAGAGTGTTGTAGGAGAGAGAATAAATAAAAATGGCTAGTTTGATTTTTGTGTGTTGTGAGAATAAATAATGGAGCACCCCCAAAATATCTCAAGACTCCAAAAATATCTTAAGTCAACCAGAAAATCTCAAGTTAACAAAATCTCACAACAAATAAAAACCTGAAGCATGCTAGAATAGTAAGTATGGGTCACTACTAAGCCATGCACAAAAATGCAATAAACACCTCATCCTCCATCTCATAAACCTTTTAATCCAAAAAGGTTTAAAACATAATGAGGTGTAATTTTCTAAAAGTAATCTTATAAGAAATTACAAGAATACCCCTCATCGTATATACATACCCGCATCCGTATTCCGAAGAATACGAATACAAGGAGAAAAATAATCCAACAATATAATACTAGGATTCGGTTTAAACCAAAGCCCACTAGTATTATCCGTCCGAATCATGATCCGTGCACAAGTGCACGTATATGATCGAACCCTGCCGTAAAACCATACGGCCTCTACATCGTTTTGCCCGAAGACGGGAAACCCTCTATGTGGGACTCTAAACACTCGTCAATATGCTAGCAGTGGGTTTAACCACAAGAACGTCAGCGACACTAGATGTACGTAACGGCTACCCAGGTATTGAGCAAAAGGGAGGCCGACGAGTAAACTCATCCTGAAACCCCTACTGATCCTGACAGTGACAATATCCGTACAGTCCGGTCCGTTCGTCTATGAGTATCGCATATCGAGTCTAGTGGATGGATAAAGTCAAACCCCTAATAACGCGACATGTAGTGTCGGTATGAAACCCATCACCCACTGAGAAATTACTGATCCGAATCAGTAATTCTCGACTACCTTGGCCAAGGATTTTTGGTGATGACCACCCATGCACAACGCGACATTAACCCCCAATACCGGGAGAGACGAATCCCCTGACAATCCGCTCACGGCCTCCATGTGACTCGGGACTGTACCCAACTAAAACCTGTTTGCATGACTCTTTTGAGCCGTGGTAGAGTAGTAATCAAAGCACAGTTGGAACTCACATGAGACAAATGACGATCTCAGGTCGATAGACTAACCTGTACACATGTCACCTGGGAACTGCTATCTGACAATAGGTATAATACCAACCAGTATATTTTTGGCAAGTCCGTTCGGTGTGCTCATAACCTAATGAGCACCTGTATACATCTTAGGTGAACAAATTGACACCAATGGCTTATGAGACCGGCCATCTCCCCTCGTCGGAGTCTCGATCAGTATACACTAGTCTACTCTGGAGTATCGATGCCCAATCTCGAAACTCCCACGACCAGGGACATTTAAGGATGTGCTTATAGACCACCCAGCTCCCACGTATATGATCGTCATCATAATACTGGTAGTCAAGCAAGAATCCTATAGGCTATATCAAAATGTAGCAGTGATCTGTAATGGCACCTAATGTTGTTCATGATGATAAAGACAAACCAGATAGAATACTATCATCTCGAGTAAGACTGTTCTTCCTGTATAGGTCCTCCCTCAATCATCATAATCACCTGCCTACGACTATGATAATTGCCTTGAGGGCACTATAGCCAACAATCCCCCACTTGCACTTAAGGATAATTATTGTGGTGTCGCATACTCACAGCCCGTGTGATACTGAACACCCAACTTCTCTACTAATCAGTTTCACAAAGCTCGTTTGTGAAACTATTGCGTTCGAGAAATAGCCACAGTGAGTGGATTCGCTCCCATGTTTCTTTCTGTATTTCTCCATATCTCAACTTCGCGGAGAAATCTATCTCCCAAAATGAGCAATACCCGTCTTAGAATATATCTGGATATCTGATGGGACATAGTTCATAAATGAACTCAAAATCCAGCAAACTTCTTAGACTGTATCGCCCAATGAATTTAATCAGTATCCTACGCCATGCCTTCCTCAGTATCCGCTTAGACCACCTGTCTAACATACTATCCCTCAAAAGAGGAAGAACTATAACTCTGACAGTCGCTCTGTCATACAGGTCATCTTGGAAGCCTGAAATGATAACCGTCTCCCGAAGAAGGCTGCCATTACCATATCCCAAGAACATCCACTTATGTTCTTAACTGCTTCCCAACGTTTTTCCAGGATTGGATTAATATATAAACTTATTGCAGCTTGTGCAAAAACAGTATCTGGTGTGGTACTTGAAATCTCATGATTGACTCAATTGCCTAAGCAAGTGATATGCCAATCATGCAAATCCCTCTCCCCTTTTAGTCCGTATGACATCCTTCAGAAAGGGTGACTCCATCACCTACAGGTACACCACCATGCCAGGAGTCATCCATTCTAAAATACCTTTAGAATAGTGTCAAAGTACCCAAATTAGGACACTTCCCAAATCTAGATCTAAAACCATAAATCTAGTAACCAGAAACCCTGATATTATATCCATATCCTATGTAGAGAAACAACTTTGTGACAACCACAGTATAACCGATCGTAGTATAGGAATTTCACTTCCTATAAAGTGCATGTCATCCAAATACCAGCACATCACACCCTACTACCTTCTTACCATATCCATCTTCTATTCTGATGAAGTCAAAGCCTATGACTATCATATAAAAAATAGATGATCTATCTCCGCTATATCTGCTTTAGACTATAAATAGACATAAGCTACTTGCCCACTATACTTCCATTGCTCCCACTGACTACAATAACCCTCTGGAAGAGTCATATATAAATGCACTTCTAAACCTAGTTTAGAACGACATTATACTCATCCTCCTACCGGGTCTCATAGTCTAGAACAGCAGCAACGGCAAATCTGGGTAAACAAGAACCTCTCTGTCACCGTTTCTGAGAAGTCCGAAGTACATCTCTGGTGCCTGAGGTTACCCACCATATCTGCGGAGTGGCTAATGGAATGTCAAAACCAATTGAATCTTTAGGTTCTATTAAATTTTCAGTAATCGTTTGTGGTTCTGGAATCACTTCCAGTTCTACCATACTCCCACTAATGTTTTCTGAAAAGAATCCATTTTATTAAAACTGTAGCGAGTTAAGAATAATATATCTATTGATTTTCCAGATGGTAGAAAGTTAACCCTCGACATAGCCCGGGATAACCCATAAACAGCCATTACTGAAACGTACCTTGAGTTTATCCAGAGTCTGGTTTTAAGCATAAGCCGGACAACTCCATATACCTTAACATCGTTAAGATATGAACCATTCTATATACAATATAGAAACATATGCACTAATTTAATTGGCACCAGATTCAAATCATGCAGCCGTCTTCAGTGCATGTCAACTAAGTGGAATGAGGCTAAGCAGCATTACTCATCTAGGAGTGCATCCACATTTGAGTAACCTGAAAGAGAAGCAAGTTCTCAAAACCATTACTATCAACGGAATACCTAGCAAAAGTATCTACATCTTAGATCACCTTGAAGAATCCTGATACTTGCAACATGTAGTTCTCTACTTTATTCATATACCTATAACTTGTCAAAATTTGGACCTTGTATTCCAGTGAAACACATATCTAAAAACTAAAGAATTCACAAGTAAATAGAATATAGTACGAGAACCAACCCCTTTGTCCTAATGGATATTGGACAACATACAATATATTGTATAAGTCCCTTGAGTTAAATAACTCATATCCTGTGCATCATAGGTTGAAAACTGTACTATGGTTAAGAAGAATAACACCGTTGTTGAATACTCCTTACCTAACCATCAACTGATATAGGTAAACGTCATGGACATAATTTCAAAAAGTTATATCTCGCTTTATAAAATAAACGTACAGATATATCAGTTTGAAATTGGTGTATAACTACGGATATTCAAAACCAAAAAATTTACCATCAGGCAAAACCCAGGTGATTTCCTCAAATATCACCAATTACAACGAATTCCGATATAATGAGGATATAATCACCTAATTCCCAATATTCTACTCCCACTCATCATCTGTAACACTATACAGATGTGAGAATCAAAGCTGGTAAATACATACCCTGGAGTCAGAATCTAATGGGGAAATCAGTTTTCAATTAACACTGCATAGTGAAACTGAAACATGAAAATATTTCGAAGGGGTATCCGGGTATTCCTAGTAATGCCACTTCCACTATCCAGATTCATGACAACAACCATATATTTTCTTTCCATCTCTCCAATCCCATTATTTGTCTTTACTTATTACCTTCTGTACACCACCCTTAGGCTAAATGGTTTTCTTCCTTCCTTACCTTTGGGCACCAGCCTATGGTTTGGAAGAAGACTATCCAATAAGCGTAATATGTGTACCCTCATAATCCTAGGAGCTCTCGCAACCTGAGAGAAGGTAAAAATAAAAGACAACCCGAATAATCCTATTCGATTTCTCCTGAACTGGAATCCATCATCGAACTTGAACAAGTTCCTTCGAGTTTGTAATTATACGCTGGATTATCCAATAAATGTGGATCTTCATAGTGATACATAATGTTCAGGAGAAATGCAAAGTTGAAGTAGGAATGGCGATGATATGCGTGTGTTTGTCGTGAATGATAGCAGTCGCAATTTACTTTGCCCTCTTTCTAATCCCTTTATTTGTCTTTACTTATTACCTTCTGTATACCACACTTTAGGCTAATTGGTTTTCTTCCTTTCCTACCCTTCGGCACCAGCCTGAGGTTTGGAAGAAGACTATCCAATGAGCACAATAGCTGTACTCTCCTAAATACAGGAGCCCTTGCAACCTGAGAGAAGGTAAAGGGGAAAAACAACTGAATAATCCTATTCATTTTCTCCGGAACCGGAAACCATCCTCGAATCTGAAACAAGTTTCTTCGAGTTCGTATGTAACTATACGATGGTCATATCCAATAAATGTGGATCTTCATAGTGATATGGGATGCTCTGGAAAAATGCAAAGGGTAAAAGTAAGAGTGGTAATGATATATGCAACTATGACAATCCAAAAGCCAATGTGATTTGATCAGTCGAAAATATTGCATTTTTAACGCATCAATTTCCCTAATCTTTGCAATCATCTAAAGGTGTTTGTTATAAATATAGCACATATTAGCAATTCGTCTGCAAAATATCAAATAACATGGGTTTATACATTATAACCAGCATTATGAGGGAAATTGTATGTTTATTATTGCATGCATGATCTTTGTATATCAAACACTTGTCTCGAGATTGTGTGCAGGAAATTTTCCAGGTAAAAGAGCCGGAACTGCTGAAAGTGCTGATAAAAATACGTCAAGTCCAAGACTTGTGATCTGGCAGTAAACAAGAAAGTATAAAAATATTCCAGATATCAAGATAGTGCCACAAAGCCAACACCAAATCAACCTGAGAATTCCATGTAGAGATCACCTCAAACGGCCGCGGATCCGCAGCTGAGTCAGGCCGATCCGCCGTGGATCCACGGCCGTTCTGACACATTGGCGGTTGGTAATTTTCCCCGAGGCTTCTTTTCAACAGCAAAACTTCTTCAAGACGCTTCAGTCCTTAGAGTTCTCCAGAAGCTTCCCTTCTAACAGCCAAGCTTCTTATGCAAGCTTAATACCTACCAAGCTTCTCATGCAAGCCTCATAGCAACCAAGCTTCCAAGGGAAGCTAGACCTAGCTTCTAGGGGAAGCTAAAGGAAATCTATAAAAAGGGACCTAGTGCTTCATTACAAAGTTTTGTTCATCAGTTTGAGGGTAAAAATTGTAGTGAGATCCAAATCAATTCTAAACAAATTGAGTGATACAATTTGATCCAAATCAAGATTCATCGAGTATCGATTCAAGCAAGCATTCAACGAGCCTTTTTGAAGCAACGCCGATCTTCAACCGAGCAAGAGATCCACGACGATCTGCGACTCAAGAAGACGACGTGAAGCTAGTTTCGACGATTGAGTTCTCTCCTCAAAATCTTGTAATCTTTAAGTGAATTGTAACGAAACGTTGATCAATAAAAGGTGAAAATTCTTGATCTTGCTTTCTTTACATTTGAGCATTATGAAGAGTTATCAATTCTTGATTATTCTCTTTTTCATGATGTTTGAGTGAAAACTCCGCTTGTATCAATCAAGAGAATAGGTAGATGATGTTGATGAAATTCTTGAACGATTCTTAAGTCTTATGAGTTTTGTAAACTTTAGGTAATTAAATCAACAATGACCTAGTTTTGAGCGAGTTGATTTCTTGAATGTTTTCGCTCCAAATTAGAGATCAACGACCGATGATTGAATTTCCTAGTGGCTAGAATTTGAATGCTAATCAACAAAAGAACAAGGGATGATGATGAAGAACTCTAATTTCTTTAATAAATCCCTAAATCTCGTTGATTGTCATCGATCTAGCAACAAATCTTCAATAGATAAGAATTTGTAATCATAAGTATTCATCATCACTATCAATTGGATCGATTCCGACAAGCCTTTCTACAAATCTTGACAATTCAAACGATTTGGATATTTTCTTGATCTCTATCATTTCTTGATTTTAGATCTAGTTCTTGATGATTCTTGAAACTAAATTTCAAAATTATTGAATCATTTTCTTCTACCTTTTAATTTTCAACTCAACTAAAACAAGATCGATCAAATCACACTTTCCTTGTGGACGATCCGCATTCACCGACGAACCTACAAAAGACACCGTTATTGATTGCGGTATACAAATTTCTTTGGTTGTAATCTTTACACTTTTCAAAACACGACACAGAAATCGTTTATCAATCAAATGGTGCCGTTGCCGGGGATCGTGTGCTAATTTGTTCGTTTTTATAATTTGAGTTGGAAAATTTATTATTCCATCAGAATTTTTAGATCAAAATCGCACAAGTGCTTAATGATTTGTTATGAATTTTTGCGAGGAAATCGGGAATCTCTGGAGCGAGAGGAAAATTTTTCAGGACATCTCAGAGTTTTCAGAGAGGCAAAAGAAGCATCTGTGGAAATTTTTGTGCAGGTATCTCCTCATCTTGCGGTGGATCCGTGGTATTTGTAGGCTTATTGTTAGTTATATGTATGCCCTAGAGGCCATTACTATACATAGGATGTATATTGTAGTGGATGCTGGGACATATATAGGGAGGACTTTCTTGCTCGACATGATAGTATGCTATCTGGTTGATCTTTACCTTAACGTGTACACTGATTGTCTCCCTGTTACATGTTGGTAAAGCCCTTAGGATCTGTACTTGACTACCTGGACTATGATGCGGATCATACTAGTGGGGACATGGTAGTCCGTAAGTACATCCTTCAAAGTCCCTAGTCGTGGGTGT
The DNA here is from genome assembly GCA_030015575.1 of Agapanthus africanus. Taxonomy (NCBI): domain Eukaryota; kingdom Viridiplantae; phylum Streptophyta; class Magnoliopsida; order Asparagales; family Amaryllidaceae; genus Agapanthus; species Agapanthus africanus. The sequence goes on from CM057342.1 coordinate 296,201,097, forward strand.
ATCGAGACGGGGCATCGATATACCAGAGTAGACTAGCGTATACCTTCTCGACCCATACAGATGGGCGATGGATGATCCCATATCCATTGGTGTTTGACATCAGAGATGATATACGGGTGCTCAGTAGAGACTGGGTACACTGGACGGACTCGCCGAGAACTCCCAGATGGTATTATACCTCACGTCAGATGGCAGTTCTCTGGTGACACTGGTACAGAGTAGTCTGTTGACCCGAGATCGTCATAGAGTCTTGTGTGGTTCCCACTGTGCTTTGATTTCCATCTTACCACGTCCAAGAGGGCGTGCAAAACGGTGGTTTTTGGGTACAGTCCCGAGTCACATGGAGGCAATGAGCGATAGGAGGGGATTCGTCTCTCCCGGTATAGGGGGTTGATGTTGCGCTGTGTTCGATTGGCTATAACAGGAAATCCCTGGCCAGGGTTGTTGAGATTTACTGGTAAGTGTTACCAGTAGTTTCTCGAATTGTTATAGACCTCATATCGACACGACTTATCGAGCTATTGGGGTCTGACGTTTACCACCCCTAGGCGAGATATGCGACATATCAGACGATCAGACCGGACTGTACGGTAGTGTTACTGGTTGGATTCACTGGAGTGTGAGCGGGCTTGCTCGTCGATCTTCAGATCGCTCAATACCCGGGTGGCCGTTACGTTTAGCAGACCGCTTGCGGCTTGTGGGTGTTTGATATGATCATCACCTGCTGCCGGCGTATTGACGAGTCTTTAGAGTCCTACACAGAGGTTTCCTGGCTCAAGCGAAACGAAATAGGAGCACATATGAGATATGTGCGGGACCGAGAATAATACGTGTATGTGATACCGTATTCTATTCTCGCGATCAATGTGTCGAATGGTTATATGCGATATATCCTAGTTATCGAATCGAGAGTTGATTCGATAAGTCGATACATTGGATACTAGTCGGTTATATGCGATATGACCGGATCGTTAAATCAAGTGTTGATTTAATGATTTAATGCATAATTATATATTTGATATATTACTTTGCATTAACTAGTATTGGTTCACTTTATAATGGATTTTCTCACTCGGATGTGCGCATTACATATGCGATATGATTTTGTGCACTAGATTGTATCATGTTTGATGATACATGCATTTTGGTTAAATGTAAAGAATTAAACCATGTTTTAAGTGGATAATTAGGGTTTTGATTTCCTTATTCATTTATTAATATTTTTCTTTTTGGAAAAAGGAAAAAGGAAATGAGAAAATGGTTGCTATTTTGTTTGTATTCTTTGAAGCTTCATGAACTTTGACCATAGCAACCATTTTGTCTTCTTATACAAACCCTAACCATTCATCTAACTTGAGTTAACTCTCTACAATTAACCATGGTCTTGTTATGATAAGGTTTGATTATTCATTTCAATTTTAATTAACTTATCATAACTATTATCTTCTTCTTCCTCATTTTTCTTCAAGTGAAGAAAGCAAGGTTATCAATGGTGATTGATGATAAAGAGTGAGAAATCCAATTATAAAGTCTACCCACTTCATATTTCTTCATCCTCTACCTCTTGCCAAGTAGTAGAGTGTGTTTCCTTCACAAGTTTTTAGGGCTTGGTGAAGGTGGAGCTTGATTTAGCGATGCCGCGACGTAGATCATCTTCGGCATGGACATCGACGACCTAGCTCGCTTTTTCTCCGACGAAGCCGACTCTAGAGCCCGGATTCCTTTTGGACAGCGGAGACGACTTCGTTGCGGAGCTATGGAGGTGGAGCACCGGATCTACAAAGGTTGTATTTCCGATATCCCATTAGTTAAGTTGTTAACTAGATTGTTTTTCGCCTAGATTTCTAGCCAACGGTCCGTATTAGGGTTTCTCGGCACCTAGATTTTTTTGAAATTGGCATGGTTGATGCCTTGTGAGACCTCATTAGGGTGCCTAGGAACCCTACACTTATTGCGGCGGAACCGCGGTGAGTTGAAGACTTCAGTGCACCAAAATTCTCAGGTATACTTCTGACTTTCTTATCTCCTCCTTGCTCTGCTCCATTAACCAATTTCTGCAGGATTCTTTGCCAAAAATTTGCAGCGCCGCAAAAAGAAAATTTGTTGCGTGTTTAATCTTAGTTGTTTGCATTTTTAATACGGAAATTAAGGGACACGATAAAAATTCAGATTAGGTGGGGGAGTTCATTACCCTTCCTAGGCCCCAAAAATCATAAACTTGCATCCGCATCACCGCCATTACCTAAAAAAGATCTAGACATGACTCTAAGGACCGTCGCTCCCATTTAGGACAGAAGAAGGTCGTGGGTAATCTATTGCTTATCCATGTTTCTTTTGTGGTGTCTAAGGCAAGTGTGTCTAAGGCCAGTGGTTACTTAATTAGGCCCACTACTTACGTAGGGGAGAACCTCCCACTTACCTGGCACTTACCTAACCACAGAAGGGGCAAAGAGGCAGTAGAGGATCTATCTTGCGACTTGTCTTCTGGAAGTCTAGGAGCGGTCTAGAGACTTGACCTAGGCGACCACTAGAATTAGGGTTTCTTGTGCATTGTTTGTGAGAATTTTTCAAAAATCCATCTTTTTCAAACCAAACACCAACTCATCTTTTGCTTAATTATCACTCAACGCTGCCACTTGTGCTAAACCATTTAGTGCATGCTCGGATGGACACGGGATTCTAGTGCCCGTCTTGTCCGCGTTCCTCCTATCGACTCCGAAGTTGGTAATTCTACGTCTACTTTTTCTTCACCCACTACCACTCCCACTTCGATGGACGGTTCTCCATCGAAGTTCTTTAACACTACTGTGCCACCGTCCGCAGGTGCGTAGAATCCGCCCCGTATCTCTCTCCAAGAGAAATGTTATCTTATGCGAGGTCCTCTTTCGGCCTGTCTCACCATTCTACCAGCCAATGGGGACAATTTTGAAATAAAACCGCAATACATCAATCTTTTACCCAAATATCACGGTCTCGAGTCTGAAGACCCATATGTCTTTATTAACAAATTTGAAAATGTATGAGCTATGATGGGTACTTCTCCCATTTATCTTGTGCGATATAGTCGAGAAGTGGCTTTATTACACAGCCACACATTCTATTTCGAACTGGGGAGAATTCGTAACAACTTTCCTAAAGAAATTCTACCCTAATCATAAAACAGCTCGAGTCCATACTGAAATAAATCAATTTACCCAGCTTCCAAATGAACCATTCTCGAAGTGTTTTGAACGCTTCAAGGATCTGTTAGTTTAAAGTCCTCATCACGGAATTCCTAGATGGGATCTGTGCAGAATCATATATGAGGGCATTAATCCTACCACAAAACAGACCCTTGAATCCATGTGTCAAGGCACCTTCATGAATAAAGATGATGGTGAAGCTTGGAGATTTTTTAGAAGATTTCGCTGAAAAAACTTTACAATGGTAGAGTGTAAACCAGTCATCGTCTAGGGGTGGTAATCACCAATCTGATGTTTCCATAGGAGTTAGATCTGAAATGGCAGCAATGCAAAAGAAACTCGAAGCTATGGAACATAAATTTTTAGTAGCCTCCTAAAATCAGATGTCACTCTCCAAAACTGTATGTGGATGCTGTACTGATCCATCACATCTTATGGAAGAATGTCCTTTGAATTCTCCGTTTCAAGGTCAAGAGCATACCAATGCTGCTTTCCTACAAAGACTTAGAAACGATCCGTATTATTCCATTGATAAAATTACATGGAGTTCATGTTTATTCTTAAAGGATATGTAAAATGAATAAATATTTTATATTTATTCATACAAACCTGCAGACTGAGCGGAGGGAATGGAAGTAACGGGAGTGGCCCCTGCACAAGACGATGACACACCACCTATAATTAGAAAATCAAGTATCAGCTATATAAGTAATTGCAAAAAGAATGCGTATATCAATAATATAACATTCTAAATCAACATGTATACACTATAGGATATATAAACATGTTAGTTATATGTATGCCCTAGAGGCCATTACTGTACATAAGATGTATATTGTAGTGGATACTGGGACATATATAGGGATGACTTTCTTGCTCGACATGATAGTATGCTATCTGGTTTCTCTTTATCTTATCGTGTACACTGATTGTCTCTCTGTTACATGTTGGTAGAGCCCTTAGGATGTGTACTTGACAACCTGGACTATGATGCGGATTATACTAGTGGGGACATGGTAGTCCATAAGTACATCCTTCAAGGTCCCTAGTCGTGGGTGTATCGAGACGGGGCATCGATATACCAGAGTAGACTAGCGTATACCTTCTCGACCCATATAGTTGGGCGATGGATGATTCCATATCCATTGGTATTTGACATCAGAGATGATATACGGGTGCTCAGTGGAGACTGGGTACATTGGACGGACTCGCCGAGAACTCCCAGATGGTATTATACCTTACGTCAGATGGCAGTTCTCTGGTGACACTGGTACATGTTAGTCTGTAGACCTGAGATCGTCATAGAGTCTTGTGTGATTCCCACTGTGCTTTGATTTCCACCTTACCACGTCCAAGAGGGCGTGCAAAACGGTGGTTTTTGGGTACAGTCCCGATTCACATGGAGGCAATGAGCGATAGGAGGGGATTCGTCTCTCCCGGTATAGGGAGTTGATATTGTGATGTGTTCGATTGGCTATAACCGGAAATCCCTGTCCAGGATTGCAGAGATTTACTGGTAAGTGTTACCAGTAGTTTCTCGAACTGTTATAGACCTCATATCGACATGACTTATCGAGCTATTGGGGTCTGACGTTTACCACCCCTAGGCGAGATATGCGACATATCTGACGAACAGACCGGACTGTGCAGTAAGTGTTACTGGTTGGATTCACAGGAGTGTGAGCGGGCTTGCTCGTTGATCTTCTGATCGCTCAATACCCGGGTGGCCGTTACGTTTAGCAGACCGCTTGCGGCTTGTGGGTGTTTGATATGATCATCACATGCTGCCGGCGTATTGACGAGTCTTTAGAGTCCTACACAGAGGTTTCCTGGCTCAAGCGAAACAAAATGGGAGCGCATATGAGATATGTGCGGGACCGAGAATAATAGCAGTATGTGATACTGTATTCTATTCTCGAGATTTGTATCATCGGTCGGTTATATTTGATATAGCCGGGTTAGCGAATCAAGTGTTGATTCGATATACTGATACACTTGATATTAGTTGGTTATATGAGATATGACCGGATCGTTAAATCAAGTATTGATTTCATGATTTAATGTATAATTATATATTTGATATATTACTTTACATTAACTAGTATTGGTTCACTTAAGATTGATCTTCTCACTTGATGTGCACAAGTTGTATATGTGATATATTTTTGTGCACTAGATTATATCATGTTTGATGATAAATGCAAACTTGGGTGTGTGTTTGCTATACACCATTGTTTAGGTTAATGGTTAGTATTTTATTTATTCTTTTTATTTATTTTGATTAAACAAAATGGTGGCTTTTCTTGTTCTTTACTTGAAGCTTCATGAAGCTTTGAAAAGTCTAGCCATTTTGTTTTATACCTTAACCTAACCATTACACCTAAACCCTAGTTTATTCTCTACATGAGTTTACTTCACCCATGGTTGCATTATGATAACTCTTCACTTGATTTTTCATTTTTTTTTTATTATAATTGATATTCTTTTCTTCTTCTTCTGCTTCTTGAGGAAGAAAAGAAAACCTTGCTAGAAAATTTCAAGTGTTGAAATCAAGTGAGAAATCCAAATCCAAAGTGAACCCACTTCCTATTTCTTCATCCTCTACCACTTGCCATGTTGTATTGGGTGTTTTCTTCACAAGTTTCATGACATAGTGAAGATGGAGCTTGAGTTAGAGTTGCCTCGACGTAGATCATCTTCGGCATCGAAGTCAACGACCTAGCCCGCTCATTTCCCCGACGAAACCATCGCTAGAGTCCGGGATCTCGGTGATCGCAGCGAAGGGACGTCATCATGGAGCTAAAGAAGTGGTGGACCGGATCTACAAAGGTTGTATTTCCATTCACTTAGTAGTTAAGTTGTTAACTTGTTGTTGTTTCGCCTTTACCTCTAGTTATCGATCTAGTTTAGGGTTTCTCGGCACATGAAATTTTTGAATTTGGCATGGTTGATGCCTTATGGAACCTCTTTAGTGTGCCTAGATCCCTACAGTGGTATCACAGCCAAGCTAGAGCCTTAGGCGAAGTGTAGACGATGTTAGAAACCCGATCGAACCCCGAAACCCTAAATTTCACCCCTTTCTGTACATTTTCTGAAATCGTGGATTTTTGTGAATTAAAAATACTCAAAAAATTCAGCAGGATTTTCTAGGAATTACAGTGAAACACGTGGCCCTGATTCCATCATTTAGCCGCAGAACCGCGACCTAACCCCTGGTTGGGCGGCGGTTCCGCGGCAAGAAAGTGGCTTCTTGCTCCACTGTTTCTACAGAGTCCTCTGTGTTTTGGGTAATTTTAATTTACACTCAAGAGTTGAGTAATCTGGGGTGTTTTGGGGATTCGATGATTCGATCGGAAAGTTTAACTGCGTCTATGTGTTTTTCCGGGTAATTTAGAATATGTTAAAAAAGTTCGACCGGATATAAATACCCAATTTTTCCCCTGCCGGGAAATTTCCAATTGTTTGATTTTTCCGTAGTTTAATAACGTTCTCAGTAGTGAAAGTAACGCGATGGACCCTCTAGAAGACAACAGACCTTAACTCGATTATGTGACCGTTTTGAACTGCCCTTTGAACCTTAGGGTTTGGGGCAGTACGGCGTGCCACATGTGAGGCGTTGGCTTGACCCTTCTACGGCTGGACCATTGGTACTGTGGCATGAAGTGAATGTTTTTAAACTTATTTCATGTGTTGAGCTGTTTCGGGAAAACTTGGGTCTTTGATTGTTCGATCGGAAAGTTTAACATTTTCTATTTATCCGGAATGTGATACAATATTTGGAATCCACAAGTAGTTATGAGATAACTGATTTGGATGTTATAAACATAGCACTTTAGTCTCACTTGATCGGTTGCCATGGAATTTTGATGTGATAAAAAGTCCGTCTCAATCACGTAGCGTACGCGGATACTCGCCGGGTAAACTTAATAGACAGCCACACCCCATAGCCCCGACCAAGTGACTGTAGGAGAACCCCATCGCCGAAAGCATCCGTTCGGGTGCTCGCGGCAGCGGTGTTCTGCCTTAGTGCACTTCGTCGACGGTATCGGGGGTGCGGCCGCCTACTAAACTTTGCGACGAGCATTCGATCAGAATGTCGGGAATCTCGTTGAATTGCCCGACTTGATATTGAAAAGTGTTTTCGATAATGAGACTAAAATGCGGGGTTTATAATTGTTAGGCATGCGATGTCTAAGGAATTCATTTGGTTAGGCATGCGATGTCTAAAAAGGTTGCGGATTCCGACTGTTGTAGTTTTACACTTTCTTTTCTGTGACTGTAAGTGTAATATGTGATATCGCCGGTTTCATTGCTATATGTCAACGACAATTGGGATACGCATGTTTACTTACCTTGATGACATGTGATGTTATGTGTTGCTGGATATGTTATATTGGATCGTCGTGTTTGAATAACCGGGGTTTTTTTTATGTGAGATGAGTGTTTTTCATTTTCATTCATGTAAAAACTTGTATGTAATATTCTTTTATTGGGGCACTTCCAGGTTGCGGAAGATGTCTCCTTTTGTATATTATTTATTTTTCTGCACTAGGATAGACCCAAGGAGGAGAGAACAACTAACCGGGTTCTAGGGTCCAGTGGGAGACCATCTCGAGGAGTCAAGTCCGGGTCTCCTAACTCTAGAATTGGTAGGGTTGCTTGCCGCTCTCATAAGGGTCTAGGGGTGTGGGTTTGGCTATTCATCACGACCGTGGAATCCGTGTTTTATACAGGCTCGTATTGAAAACACGGACATCCTAGTATATCCAATATTTCATATATGTTTCTTCTGCTGCGATATTTGTGATGTGATCATTTGATATGTTGTGATGGATACTATATATAGTATATACGATATATTATATTGACGTTACTTATGCTTTACACCAGCGCTAGCCCTGCCCCGCTCTGCCGTTAGTTACCTAACCTAACGGTGTATGAGGGGACATCGAGGCGAATGCGGATGGCATAAGTGTACGTCGTATTTATCTGTGATGTTTAGGTGATTTAAATGATGAGACTTCATTAATATGATTAATGAAAGAAAAGAAACCTAAGATGTTGTGGAATCGAATTTTCAAAAACAGGTAGCTACAGTTCTTGCTTTGCATCGCGGTGTTCCTTGTAGAACATCCTGCACCTTATTCGATAAGGAAAGGGCTGAGATCCCTTCACCGGGAGTGACCCCTTTAGCAATGACTTGCAGATGCTACACCCCTCGGTTTGTCTTTTGATTGCTTTTGGAGTTTTTGCTTTGCATAGTGATATATATGATATATCCCGCACCTCATTCGACGAGGAAAGGGCCGACGATCCCTTCTCCGGGAGTGACCCCTTTAGCAAAAATAGAAAAGCCTAAAAAACACTCCATTTTAAAATCATTTGATTCTACAACGATATCAAGTTCATTACGCAATAGGTTTTCATAAAAACCTGTCGTAGCCCTCCGTCATTTCAGATAAGTGCTACTAAGTATTCGTGCTACGTTTTTTGGCCTGCGTCAAGGCGTAGTGTGCGGTAACTAACTAGTATTTATCTGTTTATGTATATGATGCAGATTGGATTAGGGTAGTCGTGCGACTTTGTTGGCCTGCGTCAAGGGTCGTGCGGATGGGTTCAATTCAATCAGGAAATGACGGGTTGAACTTGACTAGCGAACTATGCTTTGTTGGCCTGTGTCAAAGTCATAGGACGCTAGGGGCAAAATAATATCGGGAATTTCAAGTGTTGAAATTTGCAATGAGATTGCATACCATCTATGAGATAGTTGGATCCCGATACCCGCTGCGAGTAAGAGCTACTCCTCGGAGAGTTTTACACATTACAATTAGCCGATCAAGTAGGTGTCTAGAAAGGTGTCAACAGGGTTACACCTCTGGGAAAACGAGATTTACATTAATTAGGTTCGTGCGAAAACACGGGGGACCTCCCTCAAAGTACCGACACTAGCCTGGCTGAAAGATTAGCGAACTTGTAGCGTGTAATTAATCCCGGCTAGTCTTTCCTTTAAAGGTTTGAAGGAAGATTTGAAAAAAACAGTGGGAGCCATCCTGATTAGTTAAAATATGTAACCAATCTAATCTTGCTAGAGTATACGCTGAGTGTTTTCTTCTCTCTCTCTCCAGGTAGCGACCATATCACGTCTTAATCAAGATAATAATATGGATGTATTGACCGAACCTGCTTGTTATACTGAGCTGTGGAACGTTGGTCCCGCTCCGACTTATAATTGTTATAAGACAGAGCTAGAAATAGGGGAATACCAGAATTCCTATGCCGCCCCAACGAAGAAAGTGCATATGATGCATCTCCTTCGGGTGTGTTCATTACAAATAACCGTTTCTCTGTATCCTCTACGTCCTGGGTATTTGATACCGGATCAGGATTGTAACGTTTTGAAAATCGTTTCGGTGAAATTTCGAAAAAACGGTAAAATAAGGGGGTTTTCTGTAAAAAGTCAAAATGCAAATATCTTTATTATAAAATTAAATATACATATTCTAGCTATGTAATTGCTAGTATTTGGTGTTTATTGAGCCACTGGTGAAATTTCAAATTTTCTGAAAAATTTTCCGAAATTAATTATTTTAATATTATTTTAAGCCGTCACTAATACATTTAATTAGGTAAAATTACAAATTGGAATGAGTTGAAACAAATTTTGTGCATCATATCATATTAAATAAAATTTTATCATGTGGTTTTTGAAATGAAATCGTTTGCCAAAACGGTTTAGAAAATATTGAAGAAAAAGGCTTTTTTTAGTGAATTTAGTGTAAATGGATGTTTGGGGTATAGTATTTATCATTTTTCATCACCCCACACCCATACCCACACTCACACACCCCCATTTTTACTTCCCTATGGCTGATTTCAGCAGTCCCCCCTCAATTGTCCCCACTTATGTTGCAAAAGAAAAGAAAGAAAAGAAAAGAGAATGATAGAAGTAAAAGGTGGACTTTTTGACCACATTCTCTCTCCAATCACCTCACACTCTCTTCTCTCCCCTCATTAGCCGAGACACTTCTGAATTCCTGCAGCCCTCCCCTCTCTTTACCTCATCTCATCTCTTCTCCAAAAATCCCACCCTTTTTACCTTCAGAAATTCATCAAATTCCATCCAAAATCAAAACAAAATCAAAATCCAACTCCTACCCATTTTTCATTTGCCTATCTAGCATGGATCTAGGGAATAAGATTTCAATTTGGGAGGCTATGGGTGCTTGTGGATCTTCAAATGTTTTTGGGTATAATTTCTAAACCTTTTGCTTAATTTGTTAGTTAATTTCTTAAAGCTAATTTATTTAAGTGTTAATTAGGCTTTAGTTGCAAGTTTGGAAATTCTAGAATTGGGTATGGATCAAGATAGGGTTTTATATCACTTGATCATGGTTTAAGTGTATAATTTAACATATTATGGCATGTAAAATCTTATCTAGTAACTTGTTTGCTAATTGTTATTTTAAAATTTGCCTAATTAAGCTATTTTGCTAACTAGGGTTTTTGGAAAATTATTAAATGCTTTAGATTAAATATAATTATGGTTTCATATCATTATTAATATTATATTGAGTGGTTTAATACCTTTTGTTCATGAAAATCCAAGCTAAATTGTTGTTTGTGTATTTTTGCTATAAAATTGTTAAAATTGGGTATTTTGTAAACTAGAATTTTGGGGTCAATGGAATTTAATGAGATTAAATTATGGGAATTGTTTTTATGACTTATTTAAGATATTTAATAAGTATTATGGCCGCTATATTTGTTTAAACGTCGAGTTTTGTACTAAAAACGGGTAATTTTTGCTTGCTAGATTTTCGGGAAAAAGGCTTTTAAGGTGAATTTGTGGTTTTTGCGAATTCTAACCTATTTTATATTATAATTAGTGTTCGTGAATGCGCAAATGAGAGTGTTTGGGTTTTTCTCGATGGTTTGAAGTTTGTATATCGACATCGAGGGTTGGTTTGGCTATTCTTGCCTGCGTAGGCGATAGGTTTTGACCTATGCGTGATACGCGTGCCGATTTGATTTTCGTATGCCGTTTCGATTTCGAATTTGGTTTTAATACGACACGGTGCATTATGATATGTAGGTACCCCATGTGGACTTCGAGACGACAAGTAAGCGCGTGGCGACGTCGGCACCGGCTAGCGAGGACCAGGGGAGTAGATTTATATCTACGGGGAGAAATCGGGTGGATGGCGTATAGCACCCCCGCAGTCCGTAGTGTAGCTCATATATATATGTTTATATAGGTGTTTTATGATACGAGAATGTTTATTCATGTTATGTTTATGTGTTCATGGTTTACCTTTGGATTAGTTGCGAAACCCTAGAGTAGTTGTTATACTCACATACGCACACACAGACTTGCATACTTTACTTTCTTGTGCGTAGATTGGGATGTGTATATATGTATATATGCGTGGGTATGGGACTATGCATATGTACATTCATATGCGCATGCATGGATAATGAGGATAGTACTTGGGATTTATGTGAGTCGATGAGATTTGATTTGAGGCCGTGAGATCGGTGATATGGCAGGGTTCGTATTTGAGATACGACATGAAGTTGTAGCGGGTCCTTGACGTAGTGTTTCACACACATGCATGCATACTTAGGCGGTATCAGTATTGTACTAGACGTAGATCAGTACCCCGATCATGATATTTGATAAAGAGGATACCAGATGAATAGTATGATGAATGTGATATTGACCCGTACCCCGATTTGGGATGCCGTACGACGGATTTACGTACGAGCTATATATTGATGAGTGATCCGCACTCTTGACTTGGGATGTCTGATTATAGATATGGTATCGGATATGATATTATTGAGGCGGGATCACCGACTAATATATATACAGGTATGTATATGTATCGACTCAGATGTTAGGCGGTTTCCTTACCTGTAGTTCAGCTTGTTAGTTCAGCCGTATAGTTTAGTATAATTGTTAGACTAGATTAGATTTCTTACCTATTTCAAAAACTAACGAATCGTGGGTATTTTAAAAGACAGCCCAAGGGATCCTACGGATATTTCAAAAGACGTATCTTTTCATAAAAACACCGTAGCCCCTATTTTCAAAACCCCATGATTCGTGTTATTTTAAAAGGCACCATTTGTAGGATTTATATTAGGGTAATGCAGTTTAGTTATCGTTGTGTCTAGTATTCCGTTCATTATTGCTGTTCGCTCCGCATCGCATACTTATGTTATAATTTCTTATTGCATTGTTGATATCATATTGTTAGGACACCAGCACCATTACCGATGATGCGTATGTACCACGTACACTTACTTGCCGGCTCACACACATCTTCATCGGTAATTGCCCTGTCACGTACACCTTAGAAAATATTATTGCTTGTCTTAGCTTGTTAGTTAGTAATTTGACATGATATTAGTGTACCTGCCTTATATGCCAGCTTAACATTGTAGTTATTACTTGTCACTTCATGCATACTGTTATTCATTGTTATGCCTATATTCATGGTTTTACATGCTATTGATGATTTGGATTCGGATTTCCATGAGATTTTCTGGATTTAGGGGGGGGGGAAACCGCAAAACTTATATAAACTGATTTCTCTCTTTTTTAAATAAAAAGTGCGGTTTTTCCCATGATGTATGAGTCGTCCACCATGAGTTTGCTGATGGATTTCAAGACCCGATTCGAGGAGACGGATGAACCGTTTCGGGTACATGGTGGACCCGGTAAGGTACCCCGGGGAAAGAAGCGCGTGATGATGACGATGTGAGTCTGACAGGGCAGCACTACCTACCGGTGATTTTACCCGACGCGTCGGATATCCGGAGGATACCGTCGTGGTCTTGAGATGGATGGTAGGGGCCGGTCTGGACTGACGGCACCCTAGATATTGTGATTGAGACATTGAGATTTTTAGGTATTGAGGTACAGAGATTGTGACACAGAGATATCGAGATATTTGGATACTTGTTTTGTGTCGATGCTGGGCACTGTCTTATGCTGATTTCATTTATGGTACCTCCTATTTTAAAATACAGAAATCTCACTGATTTATGAAAGTAGCTTTATTCAGTACATGCATTCTGTTTCATGCATTCATATATCATCCATATGATATATTGTTACCTGAGGTACTGACACGGGCCCATGAGATTACACTCGGGTTAGATTTTTACCCTAATCATTGTTAGGCTGCATGTTATATATAATTGAGGATATATTATGATCATTGACCTAGGTTGCGTTATTTATGCGATTTCTTTCCGTAGATGTTTTTCTATTCACGAGTTGGCAACCCACACCCGTTGTGCCCCAGTTTCTTGCAGGTTTGCCGTACAGGTTTCATTACGGCTTTGCGGGCATAGTTTCCTTCGGGTGATTTGCTAGTAAGTTGGTTTACTTGTATCGTACCCCCATTATATATCTTGTATATCATTATTATGTTGTATCTAGAAGTTCCATCAACCAAACATGTGTTATTTTTGAGATAGAGACCAGTGATGTTATTCTTTCGACCTTAGAGTCGCGCGTTGTATTTCTATGGTTTTCTTGTTGTTTTGAGTTCCTTTTGAGTTTTGATCCTCGCCCTTGGCGTTGTATATTATATTGCTTGTGTGGTTGTGACCGTCGATTGACGAAGAGCTAGCTCCCGCTTGGGGATGCCTTTTTATTGATTTCGTATACTATTCATGTTGTATCCCGTTTGGGAGCCAGTATTTACAAAGGAGACTCTGCCGAAATTTTCAGTAAATATTTGATATTTTTAAAAACGCATAATTCGGCTTATGCTATTAAAACTACTTGATTTGAATTGATTTTCCTTCACTCTACTACTTTTCTTGGTTTGGATTTCTGGGGTTTCGGTTTACTTAGATTACGTACGCCTCGAGACGTTCGTAGTTTAAGTGCCGGTCTTGTTCCGTACTTTCGGGACGTGACAAAGTTGGTATCAGAGCGTTAGGTTTTTACCTTCGGAGCGTAGGATGACCCTTGGTTGATGGAATAGGTGACTAAAGTAGAGTGACGTACCGTAGGTATGTTCCGCGGCATATTTACGATACGCTACTCCACTTAAGAAGCCTTAGGATATACATTTCTTTGCTCAGTATTTTATTCATTCCAATCTAGCCTCATCAGTACCAGTTATGGTTTTGCTGCCACGATTACGGGCAGGGAGAGCTACAGCTAGAGTTGCGGTCAGCACGAGCTCGTCATGAACGAGGACTGACCAGGGCGAAATTCCGGCGACACATGATTGCGGAGATGTGTCTTTTTACTGTGTTTCCGCGCCACGAGCGTTTGGCGGATCGCATTTATGAGGTCACTCGGATGTGCAGATCGACACTAGAGGATTGAGCCAATGATAGAGGCCAGCCAGATTTTGATGACCGTTGGTGTATTGCTTACTCATGATGATTGGGGCACTGTTCAGCGTGCAGACGAGTGAGCCAGTTATTGCTGCGAGCGACGAGATATCGCCCCATATGTTGGAGCTATTGCAGTACAGGTTGTACTAAGAGATGATAGAAGGTCGCTAGTCACCGAGGATGAATGACTAGGACATGTGGTTCGTTCGCCTACCCGATGAGAGGTCATCAGATAGATTGATTCCAGCAAGAGACGACTTCACGCGGAGACGTTGAGAGTCGACAGAGACGATCGAATGTCAGAAACCTATTATTCCAAGTTTAAAGTAGCCGGAAGGACATGCAGGCAATTCTATGGTCCCTCTAGAAGAATGAAACCCTAACTCGACTTAATGACCGTGTGAAAGCCTTTGAACCTTAGGGTTTGCGGCAGTTCCGCGGCGCCATTAGTGAAGCTTGGGTTTGCCCTTCTACGGCTGAACCACCGATGCTGTGGTATGTACTCGATACTATTAAACTGTGCCCAAGAGGTTGAGCTCTTGGGGGATTATGAAGTTTTGACGACTCGATCGGATGGCTCGACTTAATTCGGATGCTAGGTGGTGAGATGCATTTCTTGGGAGACTCCCGATACGAGGATAGTCGTTGGAGCTCAGTCCATGCAGCCACGACGAGACGAGTCCGAAGCGGTCGACATTAGAGAAAAATGGAGTAAGAGGTTCGTACAAGATCTGGATATGATGACGTTTCCCTCCGCCGACATCAGAGATGCGATACGCATGCCAAGGCATTGTACTTGGATATACCTTCCAGAAGGAGTCGCGATGAGTATGCAGCCGTTCCGGAACGAGAACAGATCTAGTAAGGGACGATGACTTCCGGACAGTTCGGCAGAGACGAGATTTGGGAGAGATTTCGACAGGACCTTTCTGGAATAAATTACGAGAAGACTTGGACCCAGGAGTGGTCATGTTATGCAAACCAGCAGGCCAGAGTTCATGATCATCGACGAGACATCCCACTAGTGACCGCGACAGTTGGCCCGAGATTCTTAGAGGATGCACTTGAGCGGTACTATTCCGCCATTATTGATTTCGATGTTTTGGGTGATTTATTCGCCTGATTTGATTTTGATGATTGAGGATTTACGATCTTTGCACAGTGTTGCACTTGATATCGTTTTCGTGCTTGGGTTTCACATGTTTGTATTTTTACGGTTTTAGACATTTGAGTTGATTTTGTGCGTATGCACGCACACGATTTGGTTCCTGCACTCTGTATAGTTTATATATGCTTGCAGTGCAGTGATACGCCTTTGGTGCACTTAGATGCACTGGACTTCGATTTCGATTGTGATACTCGATATTTGGTTTGTGCACCTTGTGCACCTGATTTGATTTTGCGCATGTTCGTCGCTTGATATTGGATTTCATGATTTCGTGCATGATGGATGCCCCTGGTTTTGGGTTTTCGCGCATGTTGAGCGCATGTCTTGAGATGTGATTTTGGTGCACACCAGATGCACTAAATCGAGATTTTTTCGTGCATGTCAGATGCACCTGATTTTGCTGTCAGGCACACACGTTACCTACGACAGATGCTTTGTGCACACCCGATGCACTTAGATCTTGTTTCTGTGCACTTGTATAGCTCGTATATGGATTTTGATTGTCGTGCGCACCAGACGCACGTAGTATTCATACGCGTATTTTGGGATTGATTTCTTATAAAGCAATACGTTTTTTATGATAATTGCGATGTGTTTTCGTACTAAGCAGGACTAGTCAGAGGACAATACCTGAATGTATTTTGCATGCATTGATAGTTATTGAAGGGATTTCCAAAAAGCGAGCTATAGTCTCAGTATTTACCTACGTGTCTGATATGACACGAAATGTTTAAAATAAGGCAACCCTTCTAAATTGTTTCCCAAAACGGCGGAACGTACCTTTCAAACAAAGGTATATATGTATATAGTTATTTTCTTGTGATAGACGTCCGCCACTGTGCAGTGTTATGCGCATAGCACAGCGACTTAAAAGATTTGGCATGCATTTCCTCCTGATATTTACATGTATAGTTCCGATTTATAGCATATCGGTCTTGCTTTGGATTTGGCATTTGTGTCTTCACCTTGACTCCGA
This sequence comes from Agapanthus africanus, assembly GCA_030015575.1. NCBI lineage: Eukaryota > Viridiplantae > Streptophyta > Magnoliopsida > Asparagales > Amaryllidaceae > Agapanthus > Agapanthus africanus. The sequence goes on from CM057342.1 coordinate 296,217,787, forward strand.
TGATTGCGGAATGCTTGACGAAGTTTTGATTTCGAGTTATCTGCTCATTACTCATGCGCATGCATTGCGCTATGATGCGTTTTATGTATTTATGATTTCGGAGCCCCGACGACTTGATGGTTTTGCTTAGATGTTTTAGTATTTGGGAGGAGATTTAATTTAAATTCGGGGACCGAATTTCTTTAAGGAGGGAAGATTGTAACGTTTTGAAAATCGTTTCGGTGAAATTTCGCAAAACGGTAAAATAAGAGGGTTTTATGTAAAAAGTCAAAATGCAAATATCTTTATTATAAAATTAAATATACATATTCTAGCTATGTAATTGCTAGTATTTGGTGTTTATTGAGCCACTGGTGAAATTTCAAATTTTCTGAAAATTTTTCCAAAATTAATTATTTTAATATTATTTTAAGCCGTCACTAATACATTTAATTAGGTAAAATTACAAATTGGAATGAGTTGAAACAAATTTTGTGCATCATATCATATTAAATAAAATTTTATCGTGTGGATTTTGAAATGAAATCGTTTGCCAAAACGGTTTAGAAAATATTGAAGAAAAAGGCTTTTTTTAGTGAATTTAGTGTAAATGGATGTTTGGGGTATAGTATTTATCATTTTTCATCACCCCACACCCATACCCACACTCACACACCCCCATTTTTACTTCCCTATGGCTGATTTCAGCAGTCCCCCCTCAATTATCCCCACTTGTGTTGCAAAAGAAAAGAAAGAAAAGAAAAGAGAATGATAGAAGTAAAAGGTGGACTTTTTGACCACATTCTCTCTCCAATCACCTCACACTCTCTTCTCTCCCCTCATTAGCCGAGACACTTCTGAATTCCTGCAGCTCTCCCCTCTCTTTACCTCATCTCATCTCTTCTCCAAAAATCCCACCCTTTTTACCTTCAAAAATTCATCAAATTCCATCCAAAATCAAAACAAAATCAAAATCCAACTCCTACCCATTTTTCATTTGCCTATCTAGCATGGATCTAGGGAATAAGATTTCAATTTGGGAGGCTATGGGTGCTTGTGGATCTTCAAATGTTTTTGGGTATAATTTCTAAACCTTTTGCTTAATTTGTTAGTTAATTTCTTAAAGCTAATTTATTTAAGTGTTAATTAGGCTTTAGTTGCAAGTTTGGAAATTCTAGAATTGGGTATGGATCAAGTTAGGGTTTTATATCACTTGATCATGGTTTAAGTGTATAATTTAACATATTATGGCATGTAAAATCTTATCTAGTAACTAGTTTGCTAATTGTTATTTTAAAACTTGCCTAATTAAGCTATTTTGCTAACTAGGGTTTTTGGAAAATTATTAAATGCTTTAGATTAAATATAATTATGGTTTCATATCATTATTAATATTATATTGAGTGGTTTAATGCCTTTTGTTCATGAAAATCCAAGCTAAATTGTTGTTTGTGTATTTTTGCTATAAAATTGTTAAAATTGGGTATTTTGTAAACTAGAATTTTGGGGTCAATGGAATTTAATGAGATTAAATTATGGGAATTATTTTTATGACTTATTTAAGATATTTAATAAGTATTATGGCCGCTATATTTGTTTAAACGTCGAGTTTTGTACTAAAAACGGGTAATTTTTGCTTGCTAGATTTTCGGAAAAATGGCTTTTAAGGTGAATTTGTGGTTTTTGGGAATTCTAACCTATTTTATATTATAATTAGTGTTCGTGAATGCGCAAATGAGAGTGTTTGGGTTTTTCTCGATGGTTTGAAGTTTGTACATCGACATCGAGGGTTGGTTTTGCTATTCTTGCCTGCGTAGGCGATAGGTTTTGACCTATGCGTGATACGCGTGCCGATTTGATTTTCGTATGCCGTTTCGATTTCGAATTTGGTTTTAATACGACACGGTGCATTATGATATGTAGGTACCCCATGTGGACTTCGAGACGACAAGAAAGCGTGTGGTGACGTCGGCACCGGCTAGCGAGGACCAGGAGAGTAGATTTATATCTACGGGGAGAAGTCGGGTGGATGGCGTATAGCACCACCGCAGTCCGTAGTGTAGCTCATATATATATGTTTATATAGGTGTTTTATGATACGAGAATGTTTATTCATGTTATATTTATGTGTTCATGGTTTACCTTTGGGTTAGTTGCGAAACCCTAGAGTAGTTGTTATACCCACATACGCACACACAGACTTGCATACTTTACTTTCTTGTGCGTAGATTGGGATGTGTATACATGTATATATGCGTGGGTATGGGACTATGCATATGTACATTCATATGCGCATGCATGGATAATGAGGATAGTACTTGGGATTTATGTGAGTCGATGAGATTTGATTTGAGGCCGTGAGATCGGTGATATGGCAGGGTTCGTATTTGAGATACGACATGACGTTGTAGCGGGTCCTTGACGTAGTGTTTCACACACATGCATGCATACTTAGGCGGTATCAGTATTGTACTAGACGTAGATCATTACCCCGATCATGATATTTGATAAATAGGATACCAGATGAATAGTATGATGAATGTGATATTGACCCGTACCCCGATTTGGGATGCCGTACGACGGATTTACGTACGAGCTATATATATTGATGATTGATCCGCACTGTTGACTTGGGATGTCTGATTATAGATATGGTATCGGATATGATATTATTGAGGCTGGATCACCGACTAATATATATACAGTTATGTATATATATCGACTCAGATGTTAGGCGGTTTCCTTACCTGTAGTTCAGCTTGTTAGTTCAGCCGTATAGTTTAGTGTAATTGTTAGACTAGATTAGATTTCTTACCTATTTCAAAAACTAACGAATCGTGGGTATTTTAAAAGATAGCCCAAGGGATCCTACGGATATTTCAAAAGACGTATCTTTTCATAAAAACACCGTAGCCCCTATTTTCAAAACCCCATGATTCGTGTTATTTCAAAAGGCACCATTTGTAGGATTTATATTAGGGTAATGTAGTTTAGTTATCGTTGTGTCTAGTATTCCGTTCATTATTGCTGTTCGCTCCGCATCGCATACTTATGTTATAATTTCTTATTGCATTGTTGATATCATATTGTTAGGACACCAGCACCATTACCGATGATGCGTATGTACCACGTACACTTACTTGCCGGCTCACACACATCTTCATCGGTAATTGCCCTGTCACGTACACCTTAGAAAATATTATTGCTTGACTTAGCTTGTTAGTTAGTAATTTGACATGATATTAGTGTACCTGCCTTATATGCCAGCTTAATATTGTAGTTATTACTTGTCACTTCATGCATACTGTTATTCATTGTTATGCCTATATTCATGGTTTTACATGCTATTGATGATTTGGATTCGGATTTCCATGAGATTTTCTGGATTTGGGGGGTGGGGGGAACCGCAAAACTTATAAAAACTGATTTCTCTCTTTTTTAAATAAAAGTGCGGTTTTTCCCATGATGTATGAGTCGTCCACCATGAGTTTACTGATGGATTTCGAGACCCGATTCGAGGAGACGGATGAACCGTTTCGGGTACATGGTGGACCCGGTAAGGTACCCCGGGGCAAGAAGCGCGTGATGATGACGATGTGAGTCTGGCAGGGGAGCACTACCTACCGGTGATTTTACCCGACGCGTCGGATATCCGGAGGATACCATCGTGGTCTTGAGATGGATGGTAGGGGCCGGTCTGGACTGACGGCGCCCTAGATATTGTGATTGAGACATTGAGATTTTGAGGTATTGAGGTACAGAGATTGTGACACAGAGATATCGAGATATTTGGATACTTGTTTTGTGTCGATGCTGGGCACTGTCTTATGCTGATTTCATTTATGGTACCTCCTATTTTAAAATACAGAAATCTCACTGATTTATGAAAGTAGCTTTATTCAGTACATGCATTCTGTTTCATGCATTCATACATCATCCATATGATATATTGCTACCTGAGGCACTGATACGGGCCCATGAGATTACACTCGGGTTAGATTTTTACCCTAATCATTGTTAGGCTGCATGTTATCTATAATTGAGGATATATTATGATCATTGACCTAGGTTGCGTTATTTATGCGATTTCTTTCCGTAGATGTTTTTCTATTCACGAGTTGGCAACTCACCCCCGTTGTGCCCCAGTTTCTTGCAGGTTTGCCGTACAGGTTTCATTACGGCTTTGCGGGCATAGTTTCCTTCGGGTGATTTGCTAGTAAGTGGGTTTACTTGTATCGTACCCCCATTATATATCTTGTATATCATTATTATGTTGTATCTAGAAGTTCCATCAACCAAACATGTGTTATTTTTGAGATAGAGACCAGTGATATTATTCTTTCGACCTTAGAGTCGCGCGTTGTATTTCTATGGTTTTCTTGTTGTTTTGAGTTCCTTTTGAGTTTTGATCATCGCCCTTGGCGTTGTATATTATATTGCTTGTGTGGTTGTGACCGTCGATTGACGAAGAGCTAGCTCCCGCTTGGGGATGCCTTTTTATTGATTTCGTATACTATTCATGTTGTATCCCGTTTGGGAGCCAGTATTTACAAAGGAGACTCTGCCGAAATTTTCAGTAAATATTTGATATTTTTAAAAACGCATAATTCGGCTTAAGCTATTAAAACTACTTGATTTGAATTGGTTTTCCTTCACTCTACTACTTTTCTTGGTTTGGATTTCTGGGGTTTCGGTTTACTTAGATTACGTACGCCTCGAGACGTTCGTAGTTTAAGTGCCGGTCTTGTTCCGTACTTTCGGGACGTGACAAGGATCCCAGATATGTAATCTGTTACATAGGGCTACAAAAAAGTAGAAAACTGAGAACGGGTGATAAGCTTCATGAGACAGAAAACGGTGCAAGTATTGCAGCCAAGTCTGTTGGTCACTGTCACCCTGTATTCCAAATACATTGATTCTGAACAAATATTATTAGATACCGAACCTGATATAAAAAATCATATCAGTCTCTTTATTAGTAAAGAAATGATAAAATTTTGTATTGTTGGATAATGTTTTGAACATTTCCTATATCAAAGGTTGATCGGTTCAGGCACGTTATCTAAAAGCATTGACGTTCTAAATCAAACTACAGTTCTTAGTATACAGAACACACACAAGAGGAAGTGTTCAGAAATGAACGGATCCTTCTTGAGGTATTATAGACTAGGTCATATCAATGCGACCCGACTAGCTGAAGTTACATTTAGATGCATATTTAAATCTGTTTGAATTTACATCTTATAAAACATGCCAGTCATGTCACAAAGATTAGATGACCATAGCTCCGTTTATTGGAAACAGAGAAAGAGTTAATGAACTCTTGGGAATGATACATACTGATGTATGAAGGTCCCCTGTATATACATACCAAGATCGGTTCTTTGTACTTCATTACATTCTCTGATGATCTCTCAAGATTCAGTCATATGTTCCTGTTGAAACAAAAGTCCGAACCTTTTGAGATATTCATAGAATATAAGTTAGAAGTAGAGAACCAATACTGGTATAAATATTATGTCCTTTGATGAGATCAAGGAGGAGAATACTTGAGCACGGAATTCCTGAAATATTCTAAAGGAGAATAAGATTCTCTCTCAGCATTACTCCTCCGTATACACCATAGCACGATGGTATATCGGGATGGAGCAATAGCACCCTATGTGATATGGTGTGCTTTATGATGAGTACTACTGAGTTTCCTATTTCCTTTTGGGAGTTATGTACTTATGAAGTTGCATACCTATTGAATAGGTTCGAATCAAATCAGTGCCTACCACTCCATATAAGATATGGTATGGTAAGAGCCTATCTCGTAAGTAAGTTAAGATTTGGGATTGTCCGGCCTATGTCAAAAGCAAAATCCGGACAAGATCGAGGCAAGGTCAGTTCTGTAGAACTGGAAAGGTTCCAGCTATACAAACTACAGCAGATGATTTGGTAGAACCAAAGGATTCAGTAGATTCCAACGAACCTCAGCCTCTTCGCCGATCTAGTAGGGTTCCTCACCCACCTGAGAGATACTCCGGTTTCTCTATGACAGTGGGAGCGAGGATTGCATCATGGGATGATGACTTAACTAGTTTCGAGCTGTCCATCAGGAGTGGAACTCTGTAAGAATGGCTGGATGTTTATCGATCTGAGATGGAATCCTTTTACACCAATAAAGTATGGACTTTGGTTGCATTATCTGAAGGGTTAAATCCCCATCAGCAGCAAGTATATCTTGAGAAGATTACTTGGTGTACATGGAAAAGTTAAGACTTTCAAAGCTAGACTTGTTAAAGGCTTGCATCATTTACCAAAATGGATTATGATGAAACCTTTTCTAAGGAGCTATGATTAAGTCCATCCAGATCCTACTTGCCACGGCTACATACCATGACTACGATATCTGGTGGTTGGGTGTCATGACTGCTTTACTAAATGATGTTTTAGAAGAGAGCGTCTATAAGTACACAGCCAGAGGGCTTCGTAGACAGTGGGAGTAGCGGAAACGTTAGCAAGATGCTTTATGTGATAAAACAGGCATCGCGGAGTTGGAACGTTTGTTTTGATGTGTTAGTCAAAGAGTTTGACATCATCAAAATGGTAGATGAACCTAGTATATACAAAAAGGTAGTATGGAGTATGGTGGTGATCCTCGTAGAGTACGTGGATGACATACTCTTGATAGTGAAGGAGTTTCCTATGCTACACTCAGTCAATCTCCGCTTATCACAAAGATTCTCCATATAGGATCAAAGCGATACCTCCTGAATCGTGGATTTTGGATCTATGAGATAGATCTAAATGGATGTTAGGATTCTCACTAGATGTAGTAAGATGGTATCAATCGATCCTGGGGAGAATCACTGGAAAGGTTCCAGGGTGATAAGGACGACTGAATGTCAGTCACAGGCATTATCTTTACCCTCAGTAAAGGGACGGTATGTTGGAAGAGTTCCAAGCTAGATACCGTGGCATACTAGACGATAAAGGCTGGATACATCGCTACTCAAGATGCTACCAAAGATGAAGTCTGGGTGTATATTAGTTCATGAGATGAACTTTGCTCCTACCATTGTGAGACAATGGAGTTATGGCTTATGCCTAGGAACGCCCGTCCCATCAGTGATCCAGACATATTCTGAGGCAGTGTCACCTGATCATGGAGATGGTTGATCTCCAAGGGATCGAGGTCAGGAGAGTAGACTCAGAGGACAACACGGCGGATCCACTCATAAAGGCATTTTCCCAGAGAGAGACTTTTATGGGATGGTTGAGTATGAGATACTGCAACCACTGCTACAGATGGCCCTAGTGCAAGTGGGAGATTGTTAGTTATATGTATGCCCTAGAGGCCATTACTGTACATAGGATGTATATTGTAGTGGATGCTGGGACATATATAGGGAGGACTTTCTTACTCGACATGATAGTATGCTATCTGGTTGCTCTTTATCTTAACGTGTATACTGATTGTCTCTCTGTTACATGTTGGTAAAGCCCTTAGGATCATACTTGACTACCTGGACTATGATGCGGATCATACTAGTGGGGACATGGTAGTCCATAAGTACATCCTTCAAGGTCCCTAGTCGTGGGTGTATCGAGACGGGGCATCGATATACCAGAGTAGACTAGCGTATACCTTCTCAACCCATATAGATGTGTTAGTTATATGTATGCCCTAGAGGCCATTACTGTACATACGATGTATATTGTAGTGGATGCTTGGACATATATAGGGAGGACTTTCTTGCTCGACATGATAGTATGCTATCTGGTTACTCTTTACCTTAATGTGTATACTGATTGTCTCTCTGTTATATGTTGATAAAGACCTTAGGATATGTACTCGACTACTGGGACTATGATGAGATCATACTCGTGGGGCCACGGTAGTCGATGAGTACATCCTATAACTGTTCCTAGTCGAGGGTGTATCGAGACAGGGCATCGAAACACCAGAGTAGACTAGCGTATACGCATCTTGACCCATATGATGGGCGATGGATGATCCCATATCCATCGGTGTTTGACATCAAGGATGGTGTACGGGTGCTCAGTGGAGACTGGGTACACTGGACGGACTCGCCGAGAACTCCCAGATGGTATTATACCTTACGTCAGATGGCAGTTCTCCGGTGACACTGGTACAGAGTAGTCTGTTGACCCGAGATCGTCATAGAGTCTTGTGTGATTCCCACTGTGCTTTGATTTCCATCATACCACGTCCAAGAGGGCGTGCAAAAAGGTGGCTTTTGGGTACAGTCCCGAATCATATGGAGGCAATGAGCGATAGGAGGGGATTCGTCTCTCCCGGTATAGGGAGTTGATGTTGTGCTATGTTCGATTGGCTATAACCGGAAATCCCTGGCCAGGGTTGCTGAGATTTACTGGTAAGTGTTACCAGTAGTTTCTCGAACTATTATAGACCTCATATCTATACGACTTATCGAGCTATTGGGGTCTGACGTTTACCACCCCTAGGCGAGATATGCGACATATCAGACGACGAGACCGGACTGTACGGGAGTGTTACTGTTTGGATTCACAGGAGAATGTACAGGCTTGCTTGTTGACCTTCTGAGTGCTCAATACCTTGGAAGCTGTTACGTTTAGCTGATCGCTTGCAGCTTGTGGGTGTTTGATATGATCATCACCTACTGCCGGTGTATTGACGATTCTTTAGAGTCCTACACAGAGGTTTCTTGGCTCAGGCAAAACGGAGTAGGAGCACATATGTGATATGTGCGGGACCGAGGATAATGCGGTATATGATACCGTATTGGATTCTCACGATATGAGATATCGGCCGGGTATATGTGATATATCCAGGTCATCGTATTAGTCGGTTATATGCGATATAGCCGGATTATCGGATCAAGTGTTGATTCGATAATTTAATGTATAATAATATATATGATATATTAAATTACATTAACTAATATTTGCTCACTAAAAGATTCATTTTCTCACGGGATAATACATTGATATATATGCGATATATGTTAATTGTATTATTATTTATTGTTACAAAATATATTGTATATGTGATATATAATATTGTAACATGTTAGGGTTACAAATTTAACATTGGATTAGGGTTTAAACTTGGTTAGGGTTTGGATTAGGGTTAGCTTTTGCATGAAGCTTCCATGAAGCTTCATGAAGCATTGACTTTGTGGTTGCTTGATATTTTTGTGAGATATTATGTTAACCCAATCCAAAACATTAACTCTAGTTAACTCTCTACATGGGTTAGCTCTCTCATGCTTAACCCTTGGTTAGGTTTGTAACCACTACAATAATTCATTGTTCATCACAAAAGGATTAAGTTATAATCTTCATTCATGCTTCTACTTCCTTGAGTTCCTTAATGAAAAAGCTTTCTTTTGTGATGAAAGTGAGTGAGAAAAAGATAATAAATGAGAGCAAAAATCCTACTTCATCATCCTCATCTATCCTTGCCATTTAGATGCGGGTGTTCAGTTCATATTTTGAGTGTTAGCTTGTGTTAACGAAATTTCAAGGTAGATCATCTTAGTATCGAAGATCGGAAGCAAAGGTTGCATCATTCTCTTCGTGAAGCCTCTCGAGAGTCCAGAACACGATGATCGCAGCGAAGGGACCTCAACACGGAGCTTAAGAAGTGAAGGACTGGATCTACAATAGTTTTAGTCCCTCTCACTTAGTGTTAAAGAGTTTAACATGCTAGTTTTCGCCTAAACCCTAGTTTAAAGATACGGCTTCGGGTTGTTCGGCACGGCTAAAATTTTAATCGGGCATGGTTGATGCCTCGTAGAACCTTGTGCGAGTGCTTAGCAACCCTACAGTGGTATCAGAGCCAAGCTAGAGCTTTAGGCGAAGTCTAGACGAAGTTTAAAGTCCGATCGAACCCCGAAACCCTAACACGGACCCCTCTCTGGATAATTTTCAAAAAGTTGTTTTTTTATGAATTAAAAATGCTCAGAAAAATAATCAGGAAAAACTAAGAATTACTGTAAAGTACGGCCCTCTAATTCGCAAATATCACCGCGGAACCGCCGCCAAACCAAGGGTTTGGCGGTGGTTCCGCGGCCCAAATTGTGACTTAGTACCTGAAATTTCATGTAATTATTCTTAGGTCCTTTCTTGTTATTTTTTTCTGGGAATTTTTTAATTCCACTCAAGTGTTGAGTTTTCTAGGGTTGTATTGGAGAATCGTTGATTCGATCAGATAATTTAACTTTGTTTAGTTTTGTCCGGATAATTTTTAGAAACTGTTAAAAAGTTCGACCAGATATCAATAACTCACTTTTTCTCCAGTCGGAAATTTTTTCAAAAGTTGGATTTTTCTCGAGTTTAAGAACATTCTAAGTCATGCAAGTAACGCGGCGGACCCTCTAGAAGACAACAAACCTTAACTCGATTATGTGACCGTCTTGAACTACCTTTAAACCTTAGGCTTTGGGGCAGTACGGCGTGCCACATGTGAGGTGTTGGCTTGACCTTTCTATGGCTGGACCATTGATACTGTGGCATGTGATTGATGTTTTTAAACTGATTTCATGTGTTGAGACAAATTGGGGAAATCTTGGGTGTTTGATTATTCGATCGGAAAGTTTAACATTGTCTATTTATCTGGAATGTGATACAATATTTGGAATCCACATGTAGTTATGAGATAACTAATTTGAATATTATAAACATAGCAGTTTAGTCTCAGATGATCGATTGCCATGGAATTTTGATGCGATCAAATGTCCGTCGCAATCACGTAGCATACGCGGATACTCGCCGGGTAAACTTAATAGACAGCCATGCCCCATAGCCCCGACCAAGTGACTGTAGGAGAACTCCGTCGCCAAAAGCATCCGTTCGGGTGCTCGCGGCAGCGGTGTTCCGCCTTAGTGCACTTCGTCGACGGCATCCGGGGGTGCGGCCGTCTACTAAAGTTTGTGACGAGCATTCGTTCAAGATGTCGGGAATCTTGTTGAATTGCCCGACTTGATATTGAAAATAGTTTTCGATACTGAGACTAAAATGCGGGGTTTATAATTGTTAGGCATGAGATTTCTAAAGAATTTATTTGGTTAGGCATGCGATGTCTAAGAAGGTTGCGGATTCCAACTGTTGTAGTTTTACACTTTCTTTTCTATGACCGTAAGCGTAGTAAGTGGTGTATCGCCGGCTTCGTTGCTATACATCAACGACAATCGGGATACGCATACATGCTTACGTTGATGATATGAGATATTATGTGTTGCTGTGATATGTTATATTGGATCGTCGCGTTTTGAATAGCCGGGGGTTTTATGTGAGATGAGAGTTTTTTCTTTTTCATTCATGTAAAATTCATTTGTATGTAATATTCTTTTATTGGGGCACTTCCGGGATGAGGTTGATGTCACCATTTGTATATTATTTACTTTTCCGCATTAGGTAGACCCAAGGCGGGGAGCACAAGTAACCGAGTTCTAGGTTCCAGTGGGAGACCATCTCGAGGAGTCGAGACCGGGTCTCCTAACCCTTGAATTGGCAGTGTTGCTTGCCGCTCTCGTAGGGGGCTAGGGATGTGGGTTTGGCTATTCATCGCGACCGTGGAATCCGTGTTTTATACAGGCTCGTATTGAAAACACGGATGTCCTAGTATATCCAATATTTCATATATGTTTCTTCTGCTGCAATGTTCTGTGATTAGATCATATTACTGCCTGAGACGAATGTTTATATTATATATATGAGATATATGCTATATATTGCAGATTTCGTTTCAAATGCTGATGCTTGTGAAGCACAATAGAAATGGGACTTCATTAATGAGATTAATGAAATAAAAGAAACCTAAAGATGTTGTAGAAACTTGTTTAAAAACTGGTAGCTCTAGTTCTTGCTTTGCATAGCGGTGTTCCTTGTAGAACATCCAGCACCTTATTCGATAAGGAAAGAGCCGAGATCCCTTCACCGGGAGTGACCTCTTTAGTGAAACTAGCAGATGCTACAAATTCGGTTTGTTTTTTGATTGCTTCTATAGATCTTGCTTTGCATAGTGATATTTGTGAAATATCCTGCACTTTATTCGATGAGGAAAGGGCCAACGATCCCTTCACCGGGAGTGACCCCTTTAGCAAAACTAGAAAAGCCTCAAAAGCACTCCATTTAAAAATCACTCGATTCTACAACGATATAAAGTTCATTACGCAAAGGGTTTTCTTAAAAACCTGCCGTAGCCCTCCGTCATTTCAGATAAGTAATAGTTAGTATTCGTGCTGCGTTTGTTGACTCAGTTTAGGCGTAGTGTGCGGTAGCTTATTAGTGCTTATCTGCAAAGCATATGATGCGATTGGATTAGGGTAGTCGTGCGGCCTTGTTGACTCAGTCAAGGGTCGTGCGGGTGGGTTTAATTCAATCGGGAAATGACGGGTTGAACTTTACTTGCGGTCTATGGTTTGTTGACTCAGTCAAGGTCATAAATCGTTTGGGGCAAAATATTATTGGGAATTTCAAGTGTTGAAATTTGCAATGAGATTGCATACCTTCTATGAGATAGTTGGATCACGATACCCGCTGCGAGTAAGAGTTACTCCTGGGAGAGTTTTACACATTACAATTAGCCGATCAAGTAGGTGTCTAGAAAGGTGTATACGGGGTTACGCCTCTGGGAAAACGAGGTTTACATTAATTAGGTTCGTGCGAAAGCACGGGGGACCTCCCTCAAAGTATCAACACTGGCCTGGCTGAAAGATTGGCGGACTTGTAGGGTGTAATTAATCCCGGCTAGTCTTTCCTTTTAGGGTTTGAAGGAAGATTTGATTAAAACAGCGGGAGACATCCTGATTAGATATATTAGATAACCAATCTAATCTTGCAAGAGCATACGCTGAGTGTTTTCTTCTCTCTCTCTCTCTCTCTCCAGGTAGCGACCATTTTACGCCTTAATCAAGATAATAAAATGGATGAATTGACCGAACCCGCTTGTTATACTGAGCTGGGGAACGTTGGTCCCGCTCCAACTTATAATTGTTATAAGACAGAGCAGGAAATTAGGGAATACCAGATTTTCCGTACCGCCCAAACGAAGAAAGTGTATACTGATGAATCTTCTTCGGGTGTGTTCATTACAGAGAACTGTTTCTCAGTATCTTTTACGTCCTGGGTATGAGATACCGGATCAGGATCCCGCATATGTAATCTGTTACATGGGCTACAGAAAGGTAGAGAACTGAGAACAGGTGATAAGTTTCATGGGACAGAAAACGGTACAAGTGTTGCAGCCAAGTCTGTTGGTCACTATCACCCTGTATTACCAGAATACATTGATTCTGAACAAATGTTATTAGATACAGAACCTGATATACAACATCATATCAATCTCTTTATTAGTAAAGAAAGGATATAATTTTGTATTGTTGGATAATGTTTTGAACATTTCCTATATCAAGAGTTGATCGGTTCAGGCACGTTATCTAAAAGCATTGACGTTCTAAATCAAACTACAGTTCTTAGTATACAGAACACACAAGAGAGGAAGAGTTCAGAAATGAACGACTCTTTCTTGAGGCATTGTAGACTAGGTCATATCAATGCGACCCGACTAGCTGAAGTTACATATAGATGCATATTTAAATTAGTTTGAATTTACATCTTATGAAACTTTCCGGTCATGTCACAGAGATAAGATGACCATAGCTCTGTTTATTAGAAACAGAGAAAGAGTTAGTGAACTCTTGGGATTGATACATGTTGATGTATGAAAGTCCTCTGTCTACACATGCCAAGACCGGTTCTTTGTACTTCATTACATTCTCTGATGATCTCTCAAGATTCAGACATATGTTCCTATTGAAACACAAGTCCGAAGCTTTTGAGATATTCACAGAATATGAGTTAGAAGTAGAGAACCAAAAACGGGTATAAGTATTATGTCCTTTGATGTGATCAAAGAGGAGAATACTTGAGCACGGAATTCCTGGACTATTCTAAAGGAGAATGAGATTCTCTCTCAGCATTACTCCTCCGTATACACCATAGCACGATGGTATATCGGGGTGGAGCAATAGCACCCTATTTGATATGGTGTGCTCTATGATGAGTACTACTGAGTTTCCTATTTCCTTTTGGGAATTATGCACTTGTGAAGCTGCATACCGATTGACTAGGGTTCAAATCAAATCAGTTGCCTACCACTTCATATGTGATATGGAATGGGAAGAGCCCATATCTTAAGTATGATAAGATTTGGGGTTGTCCGGTCTATGTCTGAAAAGCAAAATCTGGATAAGCTCGAGGTAAAGTCAGATCTGTGGAAGTTTTTTTGATATCCCAAGCATTCGAAAGGGAATATCTTCTACCAAACCGAGAAACAAAAGTGTTTTATTTCTCAACATGCCACCTTTTTGAAAGGGAATTTCTTGTGGAAAAATTAGTGGTCATGAGGTAGAACTGGAAAATGTTCCAGTTATACAAACTACAGCAGATGATTTGGTAGAACCGAAGGATTCAATAGTATCCAACGAACCTCAGCCTCTCCGCCGATCTAGCAGGGTTCCTCACCCACCTGAGAGATACTTCGGTTTCTCTCTGACAGTGGGAGCGAGGATTGCATCATGAGATGATGACCCAACTAGTTTCGAGCTGGCCATCAGGAGTGGGACTCTGTAAGAATGGCTGGATGCTTATCGATCTTAGATGGAATCCTTATACACCAACAAAGTATGGACTTTGGTTGCTTTATCTGAAGGGTTAAACCCCTATCAGGAGCAAGTATATCTTGAGAAGATTACTTGGTGTACATGGAAAAGTTGAGACTTTCAAAGCTATGCTTAAGTCCATCCGGATCCTACTTGCCACGGCTACATACCATAACTACGATATCTGGCGGTTGGGTGTCATGACTGCTTTTCTAAATGATGATTTGGAAGAGAGCATCTATAAGTACACAGCCAGAGGGCTTCGTAGACAGTGGGAGCAGCGAAAACCTGTGCAAGATGCTTTATAGGATAAAGCAGGCATCGCGGAGTTGGAACATCTGTTTTGATGTGGTAGTCAAAGAGTTTGACATCATCAAAATGGTAGATGAACCTTGTATATACAAAAAGGTAGTAGAGAGTATGGTGATGATCCTCGTAGAGTATGTGGATGACATACTTTTGATAGGGAAGGAGTTACCTATGCTACGCTCGGTCAATCTCCGCTTATCATAAGGATTCTCCATATAGGATCAAAGCGATACCTTCTAAATCCTGGGTTTTGGATCTATGAGATAGATCTAATTGGATGTTAGGATACTCACTAGTTGTAGTGAGATGGTATCAATCGATCCTAGGGAGAATCACTGGAAAGGTTCCAGGGTGATAAGGACGACTGAATGTCAGTCGCAGGCATTGTCTTTACCCACAGTAGAGGGACGGTATGTTGGAAGAGTTCCGAGCTAGATACCGTGATATACTAGACGATTAAAGGCATGATACATCGTTACTAAAGATGCTACCAAAGAGGCAGTCAGGATACATATAAGTTCATGAGATGAACTTCGTTCCCACCATTGTGTGACAATGGAGTTGTGGCTTTAGCCAAGGAACTACCGTCCCAGCTGAAATCCTGATATAATTCTTAGATAGTATCACCTGATCATGGAGATGGTTGATCTCTAGGAAGATCAAGGTTAGGAGAGTAGACACAGAGGACGACAGCGCGGATCCAGTCACAAAGGCCTTTTTCCCAGTAGAGACTTTTATGGGATGGTTGAGTATGAGATACTTCAACCGCAGCTAATTGTTGGGTATGTGATACCACAACAGATGGCCCTAGTGCAAGTGGGAGATTGTTAGTTATATGTATGCCCTAGAGGCCATTACTGTACATACGATGTATATTGTAGTGGATGCTTGGACATATATAGAGAGGACTTTCTTGCTCGACATGATAGTATGCTATTTGGTTACTCTTTACCTTAACGTGTATACTGATTGTCTCTATGTTACATGTTGATAAAGCCCTTAGGATATGTACTCGAATACTGGGACTATGCTGAGATCATACTAGTGGGGCCACGGTAGTCGATGAGTACATCCTATAACTGTTCCTAGTCGAGGGTGTATCGAGACAGGGCGTCTATACACCAGAGTAGACTAGCATATACGCATCTTGACCTATATGATGGGCGATGGATGATCCCATATCCATCGGTGTTTGACATCAAGGATGGTGTACGGGTGCTCAGTGGAGACTGGGTACACTGGACGGACTCGTCGAGAACTCCCAGATTGTATTATACCTTACGTCAGATGGCAGTTCTCCGGTTACACTGGTATAGAGTAGTCTGTTGACCCGAGATCGTCATAGAGTCTTGTGTGATTCGTACTGTGCTTTGATTTCCATCATACCACGTCCAAGAGGGCGTGCAAAAAGGTGGCTTTTGAGGACAGTCCCGAATCACATGGAGGCAATGTGCGATAGGAGGGGATTCGTCTCTCCCGGTATAGGGAGTTGATGTTGTGCTGTGTTCGATTGGCTATAACCGGAAATCCCTGGCCAGGGTTGCTGAGATTTACTGGTAAGTATTACCAGTAGTTTCTCGAACTGTTATAGACCTCATATCGACACGACTTATCGAGCTATTGGGGTCTGACGTTTACCACCCCTAAGCGAGATATGCGACATATCAGACGATGAGACCGGACTGTACGGGAGTGTTATTGTTTGGATTCACAGGAGAATGTATAGGCTTGCTTGTTGATCTTCTGATCGCTCAATACCTGGGAAGATGTTACGTTTAGCTGACCGCTTGCAGCTTGTAAGCGTTTGATATGATCATCACCTACTGCCGGCGTATTGACGATTCTTTAGAGTCCTACATAGAGGTTTCTTGGCTCAGGCAAAACGGAGTAGGAGCACATATGTGATATGTGTGGGACCGAGGATAATGCGGTATATGATATCGTATTGGATTCTCACGATATGAGATATCGGCCGGGTATATGTGATATATCCGGGTCATCGTATTAGTCGGTTATATGCGATATAGCCGGATTATCGGATCAAGTGTTGATTCGATAATTTAATGTATAATAATATATATGATATATTAAATTACATTAATTAATATTTGCTCACTAAAAGATTCATTTTCTCACGGGATAATACATTGATATATATGCGATATATGTTAATTGTATTATTATTTATTGTTACAAAATATATTGCATATGTGATATATAATATTGTAACATGTTAGGGTTACAAATTTAACATTGGATTAGGGTTTAAACTTGGTTAGGGTTTGGATTAGGGTTAGCTTTTGCATGAAGCTTCCATGAAGCTTCATGAAGCATTGACTTTGTGGTTGCTTGATATTTTTGTGAGATATTATGTTAACCCAATCCAAACCATTAACTCTAGTTAACTCTCTACAAGGGTTAACTCTCTCATGCTTAACCCTTGGTTAGATTTGTAACCACTACAATAATTCATTGTTCATCACAAAAGGATTAAGTTATCATCTTCATTCATGCTTCTTCTTCCTTGAGTTCCTTCATGAAAAAGCTGTCTTTTGTGATGAAAGTGAGTGAGAAAAAGATAATAAATGAGAGAAAAAATCCTACTTCATCATCCTCATCTATCCTTGCCATTTAGATGAGGGTGTTCACTTCATATTATGAGTGTTAGCTTGTGTTAACGAAACTTCATGGTAAATCATCTTAGTATCGAAGATCAGAAGCAAAGGTTGCATCATTCTCTTCGTGAAGCCTCTCGAGAGTCCAGAACACGATGATCGCAGCGAAGGGACCTCAACACGGAGCTTAAGAAGTGAAGGACCGGATCTACAAAGGTTGTAGTCCCTCTCACTTAGTGTTAAAGAGTTTAACATGCTAGTTTTCGCCCAAACCCTAGTTTAAAGATCCGGCTTCGGGTTGTTCGGCATGGCTAAAATTTTAAACGGGCATGGTTGATGCCTTGTAGAACCTTGTGCGCGTGCCTAGCAACCCTACAAGATGGGCGATGGATGATCCCATATCCATTGGTGTTTGATATCAGAGATGATATACGGGCGCTCAGTGGAGACTGGGTACACTGGACGGACTCGCCGAGAACTCCTAGATGGTATTATACCTTACGTCAGATGGCAGTTCGCTGGTGACACTGGTACAGGTTAGTCTGTAGACCCGAGATCGTCATAGAGTCTTGTATGATTCCCACTGTTCTTTGATTTGCACCTTACCACGTCCAAGAGGGCGTGCAAAACGGTGGTTTTTGGGTACAGTCCCAATTCACATGGAGGCAATGAGCGATAGGAGGGGATTCGTCTCTCCCGGTATTGGGAGTTGATGTTGTGCTGTGTTCGATTGGCTATAACCGGAAATCCCTGGCCAGGGTTGCAGAGATTTACTGGTAAGTGTTACCAGTAGTTTCTCGAACTATTATAGACCTCATATCGACACGACTTATCGAGCTATTGGGGTCTGACGTTTACCACCCCTATGCGAGATATGCGACATATCAGACGAACAGACCGGACTGTGCGGTAAGTGTTACTGGTTAGATTCAAAGGTGTGTGAGCGGGCTTGCTCGTTGATCTTCTGATCGCTCAATACCCGGGTGGCCGTTACGTTTAGCAGACCGCTTGCGGCTTGTGGGTGTTTGATATGATCATCACCTGTTGCCGGCGTATTGACGAGTCTTTAGAGTCGTACACAGAGGTTTCCTGGCTCAAGCGAAACGAAATGGGAGCACATGTGAGATATGTGCGGGACCGAGAATAATACCAGTATGTGATACTGTATTCTATTCTTGAGATTTGTATCATCGGTCGGTTATATGTGATATAGCCGGGTTACCGAATCAAGTGTTGATTCGATATACTGATACACTTGATATTAGTCGGTTATATGAGATATGACCAGATCGTTAAATCAAGTATTGATTTAATGATTTAATGTATAATTATATATTTGATATATTACTTTACATTAACTAGTATTGGTTCACTTAAGATTGATCTTCTCACTTGATGTGCACAAGTTGTATATGTGATATATTTTTGTGCACTAGATTATATCATGTTTGATGATACATGCAAACTTGGGTATGTGTTTGCTATACACCATTGTTTAGGTTAATGGTTATTATTTTATTTATTCTTTTTATTTATTTTGATTAAACAAAATGGTGGCTTTTCTTGTTCTTTACTTGAAGCTTCATGAAGCTTTGAAAAGTCTAGCCATTTTGTTTTATACCTTAACCTAACCATTACACCTAAACCCTAGTTTATTCTCTACATGAGTTTACTTCACCCATGGTTGCATTATGATAACTCTTCACTTGGTTTTTCATTTTTTTATTATAATTGATATTCTTTTCTTCTTCTTCTTTTTCTTCTTGAGGAAGAAAAGAAAACCTTGCTAGAAAATTTCAAGTGTTGAAATCAAGTGAGAAATCCAAATCCAAAGTGAACCCACTTCCTATTTCTTCATCCTCTACCACTTGCCATGTTGTATTGGGTGTTTTCTTCACAAGTTTCATGACATAGTGAACATGGAGCTTGAGTTAGAGTTGCCTCGACGTAGATCATCTTCGGCATCGAAGTCAACGACCTAGCCCGCTCATTTCCCCGACGAAACCATCGCTAGAGTCCGGGATCTCGGTGATCGCAGTGAAGGGACGTCATCATGGAGCTAAAGAAGTGGTGGACCGGATCTACAAAGGTTGTATTTCCATTCACTTAGTAGTTAAGTTGTTAACTTGTTGTTGTTTCGCCTTTACCTCTAGTTATCGATCTAGTTTATGGTTTCTCGGCACATGAAAATTTTGAATTTGGCATGGTTGATGCCTTGTGGAACCTCTTTAGTGTGCCTAGGAACCCTACAAAACATACCGTAGGTATATGATATATAAACATACCTGGAGGTACGGGAGTGGCCTCTGTCCCTGATGTAAGAACGTAAGAGCAAAAAGAATGTATGTATATTTATGATATGTTGGATGCAGTGCCCTCAAAGTCAATTATTGGATCGCAGGTACGTGATTGCAATGATTGAGGAGGACCTATACCGGTAGCATAGTCTTACACGAGATGATAGTATGCTATCTGGTTTGCCTTTATCAGTCATGTACAGGTTCAGGTGACTGATCACTATTACACGTTGATAGAGCCCTTAGGATCTTGCTTGACTACCAGCAGTATGATGGCGATCATATACGTGAGAGTTGGGTAGTCTATAAGCACATCCTTAATAGTGGTCCCTAGTCGTGGGAGTTTCGAGACAGGGCATCGATACTCCGGAGTAGACTAGTGTATACAGTTGAGACCCCAACGAGGGATGGTGGCCGGTCTCACAAGCCACAGGTGTCAGTTGGATCACCTAAGATGTATACAGGTGCTCATTAGGTTATGAGTACACTGGACAGGACTCGCCGGGAACCTGCTAGTTGGTATTATACCTATCGTCAGATAGCAGTTCCCTGGTGACATGTGTACAGGTTAGTTCATCGACCTGAGGTCGTCATTTTTCTCGTGTGAGTTCCTACTGTGCTTTGATTTCTACCCTACCACGGATCAAAGCAGTCGTGCAAACAGGTCTTTTTTGGGTACAGTCCCGAGCCACATGGAGGCAAGTGAGCGGATCAGCAGGGGATTCAGCTCTCCCGGTATTGGGGGTGAGATCGTGCTATATCTAGGAGAGCCATTACACCAAGTTCTTGGCCAAGGCAGGTGAGAATTACCGGTAAGTATTCCAGTAGTTTCTCAGGGTGTTCAGGGCTTCTCTCCGACACGACTTATACTGCTATTGGGGTCTGACGTTACCAGCCCCCTAGGCCCGATATGCGATACTCATAGACGAACTGACCGGACTATATGTATATTGTCACTGTTAGACTCAGTAGGGTTCCAGGATGAGTTCGCTCATCGGCTTCCATTGAGGTCTGTACATGGGCAACCGTTACGCACTGCTAGTGCCGCTGACGTGCTTGTGGTTAAACCCACTGCCAGGGTACTGATGAGTCATTAGAGTCCCCCATAGATAGTTTCCCAAGTTCGGGCGAAACGTTGTAGAGGCCGTATGGTTTTATGGCAGGGTTCAGAAAATGCACGTGCATTTATGCACGTGTCATATTTCGGACAGATAATACTGGTAGGCTTTAGTTTAAGCCGGATCCATGTATTATACTGTGTAGATATAATATATTTGTCTCAGTTGCATTTGTATTCGGTCGTAATACAAATGCGGGTATGTATATACTGTTACGGGGTTATCCTGAAATTCGTTTCGGGATCGCTTTTCGAAATTGCCAGTTTTCTATCACCCGTCTTAAACATTCGGTTTAATACGGAATTATCCTTTTCTTTTGGGTGAGTCATGATGGTGCTTCTAGAATTGATGAAAAGGTTTTATGACTCATTGTTTGCATTAAATGGTTTTGTGAGGTGTTATATGACTCATTCATTCCATTAATGTCTTTTGTAATGCTTAGGATATTTTTAGTTGTGATAATTTGTGATAAGCATTACTTATGGTCACCACTTGCTCCTACACTCACTCCTCCAACCATTTGAGCCTTTAAATGGCCGAACACTATTTTGGGATGAGATGTTGATTGATTAGAAAAGATATAGCTCATTTCTCATTACTTGATTAAAAGGCAACTTCATTAACCGTTCATCCATGGTTTTGGATGAAACGAGACAAAGTATTCTACACTATCTCTACATCAATCTTGGGCATGTCGGCTAGCAAACTTCTTGTCCGAGTTGCCTCGGTATAGAGGCGGGAGCCCGTTTAAAGATCCGTTGATGTAGTACCACCTGGACGAGGAGACTGGAGATCGAGCGAGATCGCAGATGCCGCAAAGGAGCGTGGGATGATGGCTAAAGACCGAAGGACTCGGATCATTCGGTATAGGCTTTCTACCTCTTTACAGTTTGTTAGTTTAGCGTTAATGGCAAGATCCGGGTTATAGTATACGATAGCGCCAGTTATAAAAGTTTTTCTTCCGCGTTTGGTGTCAGAATGACGGCCGGGGCGCTACTGTAGACTTATATGGTATCAGAGCCACGCCATTAAGCTTCACTAACTTATTCTAACGCGTTTGAAACAAGGATCGAACGAAATTTCGAAAACCGCATTTTTCAGTGTAAAGTTTCTGTCGATTTTAAAAACTGGTCTAAAAATCATTTTGAGCATCTCAGAAAATCGAGCAGGCTTTTCTAAGAATTCTGGTGAAATTTGGTTGACTGAAGCTACAGTACTGCCGCGGAACCGCCGTACAAACCAGGGTTTGGCCGCGGTTCCGCCGCCAGTTTGTGGCTACAGTAAACGCTATTTCTACAGTGTGTTCTGCATGGAAAATTGTGGTTTCTGGAATGTTTTGTTTGGGCCCAGATTTTATTTGAGTACTGCAGATGTACGTGGGGCCCACTTCGGGACGTTTTGTCGATCGAAATTTTAAACTTGTTAATTTACAGTACTTACATTATATCTCCGACCGTGAATTTCATTCGAGCTGTAAATTGCGTCTAATTGCTATAGCTCTTTTAGACGGGTTTGCGAACGTGACATTCGCGTTGATGTTCTGTGTTGTGCTGTGATGTTGCGGATTTGTCGTGGTGGATAGCAGTGTGCAATGGTAGTGCAGTTTGGATTTATTTGTACATTTGATATTGCTGGGCGAGTGTCCAACATGTGGACTGTCGTTTTTGCCTGTTTGTATAATATTCTTTTGGGGCACGACCGGGATGAGGTCGATGTACCCGTTGTACATATTTTTCATTACTGTACTTGGTTTACCCCGCGATGGAGTGCACGGATAGCCGGGTTCTGGGGGCCAACGGGTCTGCATCTCATGGCTTTGAGAGGAAGAGGGGCCTCACTCTAGAATTGGCAGACTATTCGCCGCACTCGTAGGGGGTACAGGTTGACCCAAGGAGGGGTGCTCAAGTTACCGGATTCCGTGAAGTGCAGGATGGTCCATTCATTTTGCTGTAGGGGGCTGCCTCGCTCCAGGTTTTGGCGGGTAACTTGCCACACCCGTAGGGGTCTAGGTTTTATTGCACAGGCTATCCACAAAATCAGGGGAACGTCGGGTTTCAGTAGCGGCTCTGTGAAACCCGGGGATCCCAGATTATCTGTATTGTTCTGTGATGCTTATTACTTTTTTGTAATGTTGCATTTTATCATGCCTAGAGCGATTATTGTATATTGGTATATATACTAGTAGATGTTGTATATGTTTTCCACCCGCGCTAGTCCAGTCCCCGCTCTGTCGTTAGTTAAGTAACCTAACGGGTGATGACGGGACCCAGTGGCGAATGCGGATGGCATATATTTATATTTTATTTTAGTTCTTTTCTGGTGTGATTAATTGATGGGACTGCGTTGATTCTGATCAATGCAAAGGAAAACAAACCTGTTTGGATGTTGTTGGAACAGTTTTAAAAAGTGTTATTACAAAGACATTTCCTTTTGTTTTGCACAGTGGTATTCAGTTGGAATATCCTGCACCTCATTCGACGAGGCAAGGGCCGATATCCCCTCACCGGGAGTGACCCCTTGGGTAGAAGTTTGCGTCAGGGTAATAACTTCACTATAGTCGATTACATGTTGCTTTGTATCGTGGTATTCAGTTGGAATATCCTTCACCTCATTCCACGAGGAAAGAGCCGAGATCCCTTCACCTGGAGTGACCTCTTTAACAAAGGTTTTCGCCACTATATTTTTATAAAAAGCTATCAGGTTCCTTCAATGAGATCAAGTTTATTACGTTAAAGGTTTTTCGCCAAAAACCAGCCGTAGCCCTCCGTCATTTCATATGAATGGTCAGTAGTATTCAAGCTATGTTGGTTTGGCCCTTAGCCATGACATAGTGATTGGTAGCTGCTGGGGTGCTCACATGCTGCATAAATAGATGCGTTGGTTTAGGACAGCCGTACAGCCTTGTTAGCCTTTTGTCAAGGGCGAGTACGGGTGGGTTCAAATTAACAAGATAATGATAGGAAGAACTTGACATGCGACTTATGATTTGTTGGCCCTTAGTCAAGGTCATAAGAGCATGGGGCAAAAATCACATCAGGAGTTTCTAAAGAAACTGAAACTTGCCAAGCATGTGCATACCTTCTGGAGTGTGATAACGTGAGTGGATCCCGTCACGTTATCACGTGATGAGAGTTGGATCCCGATTCCCACTGATGAGTTGGTTTACTCTTCGGGTGATCCCGATTGATTCTTCTTTCAGGTTTGGAGGAGAAAATAGTACAGTGGGAGGTTTCCTGATTAGATAAAGTGATAATCATTCTGATCTAGGTTATAGTGCACGCAGAGTGTTTCTTTTCTCTCTCTCTTTGGCAGCGATCTTTGACCGACCCTAGACTATGACTCAGTGACCAAGTTGACCGAACCTTATTAAAATACTGGCTTTTGGATTGTTTAAGTTGCACAAGTCATTACCACTTGATCAGTCGAAATTACTGCATCTTTAAACCAGCAATTTCCCAATCATTTGCACTCATCTAGAAGTGTTCGGCATTCATATAGCACATATTAGTAAATCAGTCGTAAAATATCAGATTGCATGTGTTAGACTTTAAAACCGGCATTTCTAGGGAAATTGACTAAATTTCTTAGCATCGCATCATTCTTGCATATCGCAATGTGTGTTTCGAAGTCTGTGCAGAAAATTCCAAGAGATCGATCAAAATTACGTAACAGAGCTGCTAAAAATACACCAACTCAAGGAATTGGAATCGGGCAATGATCTAGAAGTCATTCAAGGAATAAACATATCAGAAAGTATACCTGAAGACAAAAGAAGACAGTACGTGAAGTCTGAAACCCTAAGGCAGCCAAGTGGCCGCGGAACCGCGGCCGGAGCCGCCTTGCACCGCGGTTCCGCGGCGGCTTGTCCACGTCACCACCCCAATTTAGCTTCATAATTCTCATTTCAACTCCTACACTTCAGAAATACACTACATTTTCCAGAGGGATCTCGAAGCTTCTGCCAGTTCAGCAAACCTAGGGTTCCTAACTAAACACCCCAAGCTTCATCTAAACTCTATTAAGGACCTAGAACCTTCTCCCTAACCTCCTAGCTTAGGGTAGAAGCTAAGCCTCTAACTAACTACTTCTAGAAGCCTCTCCCTATAACAAACTTTTGGAGGGAAATTCAAAATTCAAATTCCTAGAGCTAGGGTTTGGGAAACCTATAAAAAGACCCTAAGGCTCACTTGTTCAAGGTTGTTGAATCGAGAACTAATCTTCAATCAATAGTTAGTTCTTCATCCTCCCACAAGTTTAGTGACAAGACTTGTGCCAAACCCTAACCCTAATCCAAAGCCCAAATTCAAGATCCTTTGAGTGCAAGCCAAGCAAGTCTTCATCGATCCGTTAGAAGCGAAGCCGGACTTCAACAGAGCACGAGATCCAAGCCGATCCACGACTCAAGGAGCCGAGCGATGCTATAATCGACGATCAAAGTTCCATCCTCTTGTAGTTCTTGAGAGTTGTAACTAATTGTTGATATAATAAAGGTGAAGATTCTTTAAACTTTCTTATTTTCAATTCGAGCATTATGATTCTTATTCAATTCTTGAATGTATTCTTCGTGATGATGCTTGAGTAAAACTCCACTCGTGGAGGAATCGAAACGATTGTAGAATGATGATGATGATGATGAATCTTTAAACGTTTTCTTAAGTCCTATAATGATTGTAAATTCTTGAAATTGAGTGATCGATGATCTAGATCGATGCGAAATGCATTCTCTATTCTTTTCGCACAATCTAGAGATCAACGATCGATCATTCGATTTCCTAGAAGCTATCTAGTGAATGTGATTCATCGAAAGGACAAAGGATAGGATGAGGAACCCTAATTCTTCGCAAGATCCTTGATCCTCGATGAATCTACATCGATTTAGCATCAATTTGTTAATGGATAAGAAATCGTCATTTCGAATCTTTTTCACATCTACGATCTAATCGATTCCTATGAGTTTTACTTCAAATCTTGAAACCTAAATCGATTGGAATTCTATCTCTCTTGATTCTTGATGTTTATCGTTTTCTTGATTCTTAATTTGAATAGTTGATTCTTGAAATTCATCGATAAAAATCTTGAATCATTTTGCTTCTCTTTTCTATTAAATTTTCGATTCAAACAAAACAAAATACGAACGAATCGCGCAATCCCTGTGGACGATCCGCACTTACTAACGCGCTACAAACCGACACCGTTATTGATTGCGGTCAAATATTTCTTTGATTGTGATTTCTATTCATTTTCTAAACCGACACACAAAGAAACGATCAATCAAATGGCGCCGTTGCCGGGGATCATTTGATTTACTTACACAATCGGAAATCATTCAATCAAATGGCGCCGTTGCCAAGGATCGCGCGCTAATTCGTTCTTTATTTGAAATTTTAATTGAAAGATTTATTCCATTGTAATTTTGTGATCAAAATTCGCACAAAATCTAAATGTGTGTTGTGATTTGATTGCGAGGAATTCTGGAAGCTGTGGAGAGAGTGAAATTTTTTTCAGACAATTCCAGAGAGCACAAAGAGTGAACAGCAGCTTGCTGTTGAATTTTGGGGCACTGAACAGTACCTACGACCGCGGAAGAGCGGTTTAAGCCATCAACTGCGGCGGTTCCGCGGCTTGGTGAAGCACCCTCTGTACAATTTTGCTCTCAGGTCCTCTACAACTTTCTTATCTCCTCCTCTGTCTGCTCCAAATAATATTTTTCTGCAGGATTCTTTGCAAAAACCGCAGCGCCGCAAAAAACAAAATTAAATTGTGCGTGTTTTTGATTTTTGTGGTTGTTTGCATAATAATACGGACATTAAGGGGCAAAGACCAAATCCAGATTAGGTGGGGAGTTCATTACCCTTCCCAAGCCCTAAAAATCACAAAATTTGCATCAGCATTGACCCTCATTAACTAAAAGAAATCTAGAGATGACTCTAAGGACCGTCGCGTTCACTTAGGACAAGAAAAGGCCGTGGGTAATTCATTGCTTATCCGCGTTTCTTTGTGGTGTCTAAGGCAAGTATGTCGAAGTCTAGTGGTTATTAATTAGGCCCACTACTTACGTAGTGGAGTATCTTCCCACTTAACTGGCACTTACCTGGCCACAGGGGGACAAAGAGGCAGTGGAGGATTGATCCTGCGACTTGTCTTTTGGCAGTTAGGAACGGTCTAGAGCTTGGACCTAGGTGACCACTAGATTTTAGGGTTTTGCTTGTTGCATTTGTTGTGGTCGCATCATAATTTCAAAAATCCGTATCATTTTTTTCAAAAAAAACACCACATTCATTCATTTCCCCTAATTATAAGTCCCGCTGCCACTTGTACTAACCCTTTTTAGTGCAAGATAGGCTGGACACGGGATTCTAGTGCCCGTTAAGTCCGCGTCCCCCCGATCGACCCTAAAGTCGGTATTTCTACATTTACCTTTTCTTTACCCACCACCACACCCACACTGATGGATCCTACTCCATCAAATTTCTTTACCACTACCCTGCCGCCGTCCGTTGGTGCGCAGAATCCATCCCGCATCTCTCTCCAAGAGAGGTGCTATCCAACACGAGGTCCCCTTTCCACCTGTCTTTCTATTCCACCAGCCAACGGGGAAAATTTTGAAATAAAACCCCAATACATCAACCTTCTACCAAAATTTCACGGTCTCGCGACTGAAGATGCATATGCCTTTATCACCAAATTTGAAAATGTATGCGCAATGATGGGTACTTCACAGCTTTCTGTGGATGCTATGCGTCTACGCTTTCTTCCATTTACCTTGTGCGATATAGCCGAGAAGTGGCTATATAACACTACCGCACATTCTATTATGAATTGGGAAGAATTCGTTGCAGCATTCATAGCCGAGAAGTGGCTATATAACACTACCGCACATTCTATTATGAATTGGGAAGAATTCGCTGCAGCATTCCTTAAGAAATTTTACCCTAATCACAAGACAGCTCGAGTCCGTAGCGAAATAAATCAATTCTCCCGCTTCCAAATGAACCATTTTCAAAATATCTTGACCGCTTCAAGGATCTGTTGGTTCAATGCCCACATCACAGAATCCCGAGATGGGAACTGTGCCGAATCATATATGAGGGCAGTAACCCTAACACTAAACAGAGCCTTGAAAACATGTGTCAAGGAAATTTTATGACCAAAGATGATGGGGAGGCTTGGAAATACTTAGAAGATTTCGCTGAAAAATCTTTACAGTGGGAGAGTCCATCGTTTAGGAGTGGCAATAACCAATCGGATGTTTCCATAGGAGTTAGAGCTGACATTTCAGCTATACACAAGAAACTCGAGACTATGGAAAACAAATTTTTAGCTGCTGCCCTAAATCAAATGTCACTCTCCAAAACTGTATGTGGATACTGTTCTGATCCTTCTTATTTGACGGAAGAATGTCCACGAAATTCTCTGTTTCAAGGTCACGAGCATACCAATGCCGCATTTCAAAGACCTAGAAACGATCCATATTCTTCCACATATAATCAGGGTTGGAGGAATCACCCGAATTTTTCTTAGAATCAATCACAATCTCAAAACACGGTTCCAACCCAAAACAATTTCCAAAGGGTCCCTCCATCACAACAGCAACCACAACTTCAATTGAGTCAGCACCCCATCCAAGCACATAACTTTCAAAATCCGGTCAACACACCCGCACCGTCTAGTCCTTTACAGTTGACCGGGACCGATGAACCCTCTTCATTCATAAACTTGCTTCTAACAAATCTCATGCAAGTATCGGCTGAAATAAAGACTTATGTCGATGACATAAAGAAAAACTCAGCGTCCCAAGCTGAGAGTATTAAATCGATGGAAGCAGAAATTGCACGATTAAAAGCCGAAATGAGTGCAAGAGAGAAAGGGAAACTTCCAGCTCAACCTTTACCCAATCCTGGCTATTCACATCATGTAAATGCAATCACGTTGAGATCTGGAAGAGTGCTTGACAATCACGTTGGGGAAGAGATTGATGACACTGAAAAATCTATCGATGATACACCGGCTGAGACCTTTCCTTCCACTTCTACTTCTAATTCTGACCCCAGTTCTTCTACCCCACCACCTTCTCGCGAGCCTATTCTCCGTTTTCCCCATGGATCGACACCTCAGCCTACCTCTTCTAGTACACAGAAAACGATCCCCACTCCTATTCTTAGATCGTTTCCACCCACATGATCTTCTCCAATGTTGGACCCCGACCTTATTGCCCAAGCTCCTTACCCAAATCGGTTAAGGGGAAACACACTGAGTCCACAAATGGAGAAGATCACTGAAATATTTAAACAGGTTAACATCAACATCCCTCTTCTAGATGCTATCCAACAAGTCCCCGCGTATGCAAAAGTTCTTAAAGACTTAAGCACTAGAAAGAGGAAGAAACAAATGCCCAAGAAGATATTCATAGCAAAGACTGTAGACACGGCTTTCCCCCAGCAATTACCGAGGAAACGTAAGGATCCTGGATATCCTACTATTTCCATTTCTATTGGGGAAAAACACATCAACCGTACTCTACTAGACCTTTGGGCAAGTGTTAACCTGCTTCCTTTCTCAGTCTATGAGCAGTTAGGAATCGGAGAGTTGAAACCAGCCCATTGCACTCTCCAGATGGCTGACCGATCAATCACCAAACCTAGAGGTGAACTGGAGGATGTGTTAATAAAAATCGGGGAATTTATATTCCCTGTGGACTTTATTGTAATTAATATACAGCCTGTAGCGAACCCACGGAATCAAATTCCGGTGATTTTAGGTCGCCCCTTTTTGGCCACTTCCAACGCTATCATCAACTGTCGTAATGGTTCTATGACCCTATCTTTCGGGAATAGGTCAATAGAGCTGAAAATTTACAAGTTGGGAAGTGTACCCTCCGAACCTACTGCTCAAGTCTGTTCTGTCGACTTAATGGATATCGACAGCAGCGAATTTGATGATCCTCATGATACTGATCTTGACTCTTTTCATACGTTATTGTTTGACCCAACTATGTATCATACACATACGGACTCTTCCACCGAGATGTCCGGGTCAACAACTAACATTGATTATGAACCGTTCTTGGAGTCTGAAGATCACCCCGCACTTTGTGATGACATTATTCTTCGGGGTATTGATGAAACTTTCGAGGAAATCTTCGCTGATGAACTCGCATTTTTAAATGATACGGGTGTTGAGATGAATCATCTCCCAATCAATGAAATTGAATCTCCACCCCTTCTTCTGAACTGTAAAAAGAATGCGAGCAATCCATCACAATCACTGCATCGTCTCTCCAAAATGAGACGCACACACATTCTATTCCACCACTTACCCTTTCCCCACTTTTTCTTCCACCAACTCGAGCACTGCATTGATAAAATTTTCGAATGGTTGGTGTTGACGTTCGGTCTTTGCAAAGCTTGGCATCGACCAATGATTTTTGACCCCCTCATGTGATTTTCAAATATTAACATTGCTTAACTCAAGTTTGGGGGGGGTATAATCGGGCTCTTGAAAACAAAAGTTTTACAAAATTTTGAGCCAAAATAAGTTTGGGGGAGGATTTTCACTTATATATTTTGCCCCTACTAATAAATTTCCTTCCAGGCTTACAGGTTTTTCGAGATTTAGCAGATGGCAACAGTGAGGACACTGTTGAAAACAAGTTTGGGGGAGGTTTGTGCTTATTTTCGCATCATTTGCATTATACTTTGCATAAGCACAAAACATTTTGAAAATCTATAAAAATTTTCAAAATTTTCAAAAATAAAAATATTTTTGTACATAAATAAGATAATAAAAGATTAGATCGTGAAAAATTACATCCATGAGATTAGAAAAATTTAAGAAAACCAAGAAAACTAGAAGTTTTCTTATACGAACTAGTAATAAGTAGTTATGAGCCGTTGTCCCAACGGTTAGTAAGATTAAGGAAGTCACTAATCTGAGAATAAAAATAAGTCTGAAAAATAGTTTCTATTCTGGAAGCCAAACATTTTGAACGTTGATACCCTGCTATTCGCACTTTCACACGTCTTGAAGCCCGGGATAGTAGAGGATACCTTGAAATGCTCTTGCCTTAAAGCCGATGTCTGAAGGAAATAAAAAAAAAGAAAGAAAAAAATGAATAAAATATAAAATGGTGAGAAAAATGAATACTGGTTTTGTTATCGCCAAGGCAGTAATAAAAAAAAAGATAGCGAGGGTGCCTCTTCACCTAGTGCCCTAAGGCCAACTGGTCTGGGAGTCACTGCTATGCCTTAGATGGTGCAAGACGAGGAAAATACACCAAATAAGCAAGCACATGAGTAATCGGTCGGTTAGTACCTCAAGAAGTATTAACGGTCGCATGAAAGTGTGTGAGCAATCTCATCAAAATATTCATTAATCAAAAAGTACTGAGGCTGATGGGCAAGAGTATGATAGCTTGAATTGAATTCTCCGGGTGTAGGGATGTCCTTTACACACACGCAGGGTTATATGATCGATATTTGGAAGAAAGATAGGAATGAAGAATAAGACGATGTTTTATTGAGGGAGGACATGATTTCTGACATCTTTTCATGACTATTAAGATAGGGCTCATGACAACCGAAAAGCTAGCTTAGTTGGAAACCCTAATTTTCAAGGCTTTTCTTTTACAATTCTTTTCTTTAAATGTAATATTAATGATCTTCCTTTTATTATTGGATTTTGTGGGTGCAATCCGTTGAAAACCCTCAGGAGACAACACTTCTCCTACTAGGGACACCTAGAGGTTTAAAGGCTTATTACACGTGCTCGGTGCAATCGTGTTGCCTACGAAAGTGTGCTAGTAAGTTTTTCTCTTTCTTTATTTTCTCCTTCTTTTTAATAAAACGTTCGCTCGACACGATTGAAAATAAGTTTGGAGGAATTTGATCAGTCGAAAATACTGCATCTTTAAACTAGCAATTTCCCTATCATTTGCACTCATCTAGAAGTGTTCGGCACTCATATAGCACATATTAGTAAATCAGTCGTAAAATATCAGATTGCATGTGTTAGACTTTAAAACCGGCATTTCTAGGGAAATTGACTATATTTCTTAGCATCGCATCATTCTTGCATATCGCAACGTGTGTTTCGAAGTCTGTGCAGGAAATTCCAATAGATCGATCAAAATTACGTAACAGAGCCGCTAAAAATAAACCAACTCAAGGAATTGGAATTTGGCAATGATTTAGAAGTCATTCAAGGAATAAACATATCAGAAAGTATACCTGAAGACAGAAGAAGACAGTACGTGAAGTCTGAAACCCTAAGGCAACCAAGTGGCCGCGGAACCGCGGTCGGAGCCGCCTTGCGCCGCGGTTCCGCGGCGGCTTGTCCACGTCACCACCCCAATTTAGCTTCATAATTCTCATTTCAGCTCCTACACTTCAGAAAGACACTACATTTTCCAGAGGGATCTCGAAGCTTCTGCCCGTTCAGCAAACCTAGGGTTCCTAACTAAACACCCCAAGCTTCCACAACAAGCATCATCTAAACTCCATTAAGGACCTAGAACCTTCTCCCTAACCTTCTAGCTTAGGGTAGAAGCTAAGCCTCTAACTAACTACTTCTAGAAGCCTCTCCCTATAAAAAACTTTTGGAGGGCAATTCAGAATTCAAATTCCTAGAGCTAGGGTTTGGGAAACCTATAAAAAGACCCGAAGGCTCACTTGTTCAAGGTTGTTGAATCGAGAACTAATCTTCAATCAATAGTTAGTTCTTCATCCTCCCACAAGTTTAGTGACAAGACTTGTGCCAAACCCTAACCCTAATCCAAACCCCAAATTCAAGATCCTTTGAGTGCAAGCCAAGCAAGTCTTCATCGATCCTTTAGAAGCGAAGCTGGACTTCAACGGAGCACGAGATCCAAGCCGATCCACGACTCAAGGAGCCGAGCGATGCTGGAATCGATGATCAAAGTTCCATCCTCTTGTAGTTCTTGAGAGTTGTAACTAATTGTTGATATAATAAATGTGAAGATTCTTTAAACTTTCTTATTTTCAATTCGAGCATTATGATTCTTATTCAATTCTTGAATGTATTCTTCATGATGATGCTTGAGTAAAACTCCGCTCGTGGAGGAATCGAAACGATTGTAGAATGATGATGATGATGAATCTTTAAACGTTTTCTTAAGACCTATAACGATTGTAAATTCTTGAAATTGAGTGATCGATGATCTAGATCAATGCGAAATGCATTCTTGATTCTTTTCGCACAATCTAGAGATCAACGATCGATCATTCGATTTCCTAGAAGCTATCTAGTGAATGTGATTCATCGAAAGGACAAAGGATAGGATGAGGAACCCTAATTCTTCGTAAGATCCTTGATCCTCGTTGAATCTACATCGATTTAGCATCAATTTGTTAATGGATAAGAAATCGTCATTTCGAATCTTCTTCACATCTACGATCTAATCGATTCCTACGAGTTTTACTTCAAATCTTGAAACCTAAATCGATTGGAATTCTATCTCTCTTGATTCTTGATGTTTATCGTTTTCTTGATTCTTGATTTGAATAGTTGATTCTTGAAATTCATCGATAAAAATCTTGAATCATTTTGCTTCTCTTTTCTATTAAATTTTCGATTCGAACAAAACAAAATATGAACGAATCGCGCAATCCCTGTGGACGATCCGCACTTACTAACGCGCTACAAACCGACACCGTTATTTATTGTGGTCAAATAATTCTTTGATTGTGATTTCTATTCATTTTCTAAACCGACACACAAAGATACGATCAATTAAATGGCGCTATTGCCGGGGATCATTTGATTTACTTACACAATCTGAAATCATTCAATCACCACTCCTTATTTTACCCTTTGCATTTATCAGAACACCCCGTATTACTACGGACATCCACTTCCATTGGATAGTTCCATCATATGGTTATATACGAACTCGAAGAGACTTCTTCAAGGATGGATCCAGGTTCAGGAGAAATTGAATTGGTTTATTCGGTTGTCTTTTATCATCACCTTCTCTCAGGTTGCGAGAGCTCCTTAGTTTAGGAGAGTACACCTATTACGCTTATTGGATAGTCTTCTTCCAAACCATAGGCAGGTGCCGAAAGGTAGGGAATGAAGAAAACCAATTAGCCTAAGTAGGGTGTACAGAAGGTAATAACTAAAGACAAAATAAAGGGATTAGAAAGAGGGCAAAGTAAATTGCGACTACTATCATTCACGACCAAAGCGCGTACTTCATCGCCACTCCTATTTCACCTTTGCTTTTTTCCCCAGTTCAGGAGAAATAGAATAAGGTATTATTCAGTTGTCTTTTATCATCACCTTCTCTCAAGTTGCGAGTACTCCTTGGTTTAGAAGAGTACACCTATTATGCTTACTGGATAGTCTTCTTCCAAACCATCGGCTGGTGGCGAACGGTAGGGAAGGTAGAAAACCATTTAGCCTAACGATGGTGTACAGAAGGTAACGACTAAAAATAAATAAAGGGATTTGGAGAGATGGCAATGAAATATACGGTTACAGTCATAAATTGGATTATGGAAGAGGCATTACTAGGAATACCAGGATACCCCTACGAAACATTTTCTTGTTTCAGTTTCACTGTGCGTTGTTAAAGGAAAACTGATTTCCCGATTAGATACTTGCTCCAGGGTATGTATTTACCAGGTACGATTCTCACATCTGTATGGTTTTACAGATGATGAGTGGGAGTAGGTTATTTGGAATAAAGTGATCATCCTCATTATATCGGAATTCGTTGTAATTGGTGATATTTGAGGAAATCGCCTGGGTTTTTGCCGGACGGCATGTATTTGGTTTTGAGTATCCGTTGTTGTGCACCAATTTCAAAATGAGATATCTGTACGTTTATTTTTATAAAGTGAGATATAAATTTTTAAAATTTTGTCTGTGACATTTACCTATATCAGTTGACGATTGGGTAAGGAGCATTGAACAACGGAGTAGTTCTTAACCATAAGTACAGTTTTCAACCTACGATGCACAGGTTTTGAGTTATTCGACTCAGGGGACTCATACAGAGTATTGTATGCTGTCCAGTGTCCATCAGGACAAAGGGGTTGGTCCTCGTACTATGTTCTGTTTACTTATGACTTCTCTAGTTTTTAGACAAGTGTTTCGTAGAAATACAATGTCTAAGTTTTGAGAAGTTGTGGGTATAGGAATAAAGTAGAGAACCAGATGTCGCAAGTATTGTGGTTCTTCAAAGAGATCGAAGATGTAGATTCTTGTGATTGGTATTCAGTTGATAGTAATGGTTTTGAGAAACTTGTTTCTCTTTCTGGTTACTCATAATTGGATGCATTCCTAAGTTGAGTAATCCTGATTAGCCTCTCTCCATTAAGTTGATATGCACTGGAGACAGCTGCATGATTTGAATCTGGTTCTAATTAAATAAGTGCCAAAGTTTCTATATTGGATATAGAATGGTTCATATCTTAACGATGTTAAGGTACGGGGAGTTGTCCGGCTTATGCTTAAAACCAGACTCTGGATAACTCAAGGCACATTTCTGTAATGGCAGTTTGTGGGTTGGCCCAGGCTATGACGAGGGTTGACTTTCTACCATCTGGAAGATCAATAGTGATATTGTTCTTGAACCACCACAGTTTTAGTAAAATGGATTTTTTTAGAAAACTGTAGTGGGAGTATGGTAGAACTGGAAGTGATTCCAGAACCGCAAACGATTACGGAAAATTTAATAGGACCTAAAGATTCTATCAGTTTTGACATTCCAATAGCCACTCCGCAGATATGGTGGTAACCTCAGGCACCCGAGAGGTACTCCGGTAGCCTCAAGGACGGTGACAGGGAGGTTCTTGTTTACCCAGACTTGATATTACTGTTTTTCCAGACTATGAGACCCGGCAGGAGATTAAGTATAGCGTCGTTCTAAACTAGCTGTAGAAGTGCACGCATATATTATTCTGCCAGAGGGTTGTTGTGGTCAGTGGGAGAAGTGGAAGCATAGTGGGCAAGTGGCTTATGTCTATTTATAGACTTGAGCAGATATAGCGGAGATAGATCATATAACAGTCATGGCTTTGACTTCATCAGAATAGGGGATGGATCTGTTGAGAAGGTAGTAGGATTCTGACTCTCGAACGGGGGAACGCAACCTCTTAGATTTTTGACCCCAGCCTCTCACTTCGTTTTAGGGTGTGATGTCCGGGTATTTG
The DNA here is from genome assembly GCA_030015575.1 of Agapanthus africanus. Taxonomy (NCBI): domain Eukaryota; kingdom Viridiplantae; phylum Streptophyta; class Magnoliopsida; order Asparagales; family Amaryllidaceae; genus Agapanthus; species Agapanthus africanus. The sequence continues at coordinate 296,253,935 of CM057342.1, forward strand.
GATGACATACACAGCGTAGGAAGTAAAATTCCTATACTATGATCGGTTATACTTTGGTCGTCACACAGTTGTTTCTCTACAAAGGATATGGATATAATATCTGAAATTCTGGTTACTAGATCTATGGTTTTAGATCTAGACTTGGGTAGTTTCCCAATATGGGTACTTTGACAGTATTCTAAATGTATTTAGAATAGATGACTCCTGGCATGATAGTGTACCTGCAGATGATGGAGTCACCGTCTCTAAAGGTGTCTTACAGACTAAAGAGGAGAGGGATGTGCATGATTGGCACATCACTAGCTTAGGCAATTGAGTCAATCGTGAGATGTTAAGTACCACACCAGATGTTGTTTTTGCACTAGATACGATAAATTTATATTAATCCAATCCTGAAGAAACATAAGGAAGCAGTTTTAGAACATAAGTGCATGTTCTACGGATTTGATGACGGCAGCCTCTTTCGGGGGACAGTAATCATTCCAGGCTTCAAAGGTGACATGGATAACAGAGTGATTGTCAGAGTTATAGTTTTCCCTCTGACGAGGGGCAGTATTATGGATAGATGGTCCAAGAGGATACTGTGGGAGGCATGGTGCAGGATACTGATTAGGTTCAGTAATCGATACAGTCTAAGAAATTTGGATTTGGAGTTCATTTCTGAACTAGGTCCTATCAGATATCCACACATATTCTAAGACAGGTATTACTCAATTCGGGAGATGGCTTTCTCCGTGAACTTGAGATTAAGAGAGACATAGAAAGAAACATCGGGGATAATCCACCCACTGAAGCTATTTCTCGAACACGAGAGTTTTACAAACGGGCTTTGTGAAATTGATTAGTAGAGAAGTTGGGTGTTCGGTATCACACGGGCTGTGAGTATGCGACATCGCAATAATTAGCCTTAAGTGCAAGTGGGAGATTGTTGGATGTAGTGCCCTCAAAGTCAATTATTGGATCGCAGGTACGTGATTGCAATGATTGAGGAGGACCTATACCGGTAGCACAGTCTTACTCGAGATGATAATATGCTATCTGGTTTGCCTTTATCAGTCGTATACAGGTTCAGGTGACTGATCACTATTACACGTTGATAGAGCCCTTAGGATCTTGCTTGACTACCTGCAGTATGATGGCGATCATATACGTGAGAGTTGGGTAGTCTATAAGCACATCCTTAATAGTGGTCCCTAGTCGTGGGAGTTTCGAGACAGGGCATCGATACTCCGGAGTAGACTAGTGTATACAGTCGAGACCCCGACGAGGGGCGATGGCCGGTCTCACAAGCTACTGGTGTTAGTTGGATCACTTATGATATATACAGGTGCTCATTAGGTTATGAGTACACCGGACAGGACTCGCCGGGAACTTGCTAGTAGGTATTATACCTATCATCAGATAGTAGTTCCCTGGTGACATGTGTACGGGTTAGTTCATCGACTTGAGGTCGTCATTTGTCTCGTGTGAGTTCCTACTGTGCTTTGATTTCTACCCTACCACGGCTCAAAGGAGTCATGCAAACAGGTCTTTTTTGGGTACAGTCCCGAGCCACATGGAGGCAAGTGAGAGGATCGGCAGGGGATTCGTCTCTCCCGGTATTGGGGGTGAGATCGTGCTGTGTCTAGGAGAGCCATTACACCAAGTCTTTGGATAAGGCAGGTGAGAATTACTGGTAAGTATTCCAATAGTTTCTCACGGTGTTCAGGGCTTCTCTCCGACATGACTTATACCGCTATTGGGGGTCTGACATTACCATCCCCTAGGCCAGATATGCGATACTCATAGACGAACGGACCGGACTGTATGTATATTGTCACTGTTAGGCTCAGTAGGGTTCCAGGATGAGTTCGCTCATCGGCTTCCCTTGAGGTCAGTACATGGGCAGCCGTTACGCACTGCTAGTGCCGCTGACGTGCTTGTGGTTAAACCCACTGCCAGGGTACTGATGAGTCATTTGAGTCCCCACAGATAGTTTCCCATGTTCGGGCGAAACGTTGTAGAGGCCGTATGGTTTTATGGCAGGGTTCGGAAAATGCACGTGCATTTATGCACGTGTCATATTTCGGGCAGATAATACTGGTGGGCTTTGGTTTAAGCCGGATACATGTATTATACTATGTAGATATAACATCTTTGTCTCAGTTGCATTTGTATTCGGTCGTAATAAAAATGCGGGTATGTATATACTGTTACGGGGTTATCCTGAAATTCGTTTCGGGATCGCTTTTCGAAGTTGCCAGTTTTCTATCACCCGTCAAAAACATTCGGTTTAATGCGGAATTAACTTTTTCTTTTGGGTGAGTCATGAGGGTGCTTCTAGAATTGATGACTAGGTTTTATGACTCATTGTTTGCATTGAATGGTTTTGTGAGGTGTTATATGACTCATTCATTCCATTAATGTCTTTTGTAATGCTTAGGATATTTTTAGTTGTGATAATTTGTGATAAGCATTACTTATGGTCACCACTTGCTCCTACATTCACCCCTCCACCCATTTGAGCCCTTAATTGGCCGAGCACTATTTTGGGATGAGATGTTGATTGATTAAAAAAGATATAGGTCATTTCTCATTACTTGATTAAAAGGCAACTTCATAAACCGTTCATCCATGGTTATGGATGAAACGAGTATTCTACACTATCTCTACATCAATCTTGGACATGTCGGCTAGCAAACTTTATGTCCGCGTTGCCTCGGTATAGAGGCGGGAGCCCGTTTAAAGATCCATTAACGTGATGCCACTTGGACAAGGATACCGGAGATCGAGCGAGATCACAGATGCCGCAAAGGAGCGTGGGATGATGACTAAAGACCGAAGGACTCGGATCGTTCGGTATAGCCTTTCTGCCTCTTTACAGTTTGTTAGTTTAGCGTTAATGACAATATCGGGGTTATAGTATGCGATAGCGCCAGTTATAAAAGTTTTTGTTCCGCATTTGGCGTCAGAATGACGGCCGGGGCGCTACCGTAGACTTACATGATATAGCATTCTAAATCAATATACATGCACTATATGATATATAAACATACCTGGAGGTGTGGGAGTGGTCTCTGTCCCTGATGTGGACGCATCACCAACAGCTAGACAATCAAACATTGACAATATAAGTAATTTTGACATGAACATGCATGTATATCTATAATATTACATTCAAAATCAATATGCGTGCAATATACCTGGAGGTGTGGCAAAGTCCACACGGAAGGAAGCATTCGAAGGGGTCTCCGATCGGGGTGCAAGACCGGCCCTCTGATGCTCCCTACGCAGCTCTCCGGGTGGCAGAACCGCTCTGCCTCTGCCTCTGCCAGACCGACGAAATATCTCAAAACGGATGAAATCACAAGTGAATGAAGGTGATTGCTCTGCCTCTGCCTCTGCCAGACCGACGAAATATCTCAAAACGGATGAAATCACAAGTGAATGAAGGTGTTTGCTTTATACAGTCTTAACTTGTCCACACGAGACAAATCTATCGGTTATCATACGATTGAATCTTCTCGTCACATAGACTACACGACGGTTGTTAGTATCGAGCTATACCATCCGATATTTAACAACCTTCGTATAGTTCTATGTTAACCGATAGACGGGGACTAAGTGGTGCTTTGAGTTTCATATATGAGTATTGATGAGAATATGAAAGTTTCATATTATCATCGAGTATCATATATTGGTTTTAACTTGAACATCTTGAATCACTCTCTAATAATGCATTTGTTGTGTATTCTTGTTGTATGCATGTGTTTCGGCTGTCAGGGGTAAGGCTTCTATCCCATTAAGAATGTATAGAGCGAACACCCATTCGCTTTTGCTTTCAACCGTTTCGAGTAAATTTCGGCAGAACCTCCCCGCTGTTCTCCGAGTACACTGTAAAAGAATAGAAAATCATTTCAAAGCTGTGAAACAACGTTGAAATGAACATCTAATCTATCTTTGTACATGGAGAACCAGCGGAAAGGTACAGACAAAATATCTCGAAACGGATGAAAACACAATTGCATTAAGGTGTTGGCTTTATACTTTCCTAACTTTTCCACACGGGACAAATCTATCGGTTATCATATGATTGAATCTTCTCATCACATAGACTACACGACGGTTGTTAGTATCGAGCTATATCGTCCGATATTTAACAACCTTCGTATAGTTCTATGTCACGATGAACATCGAATGTATGTTAACCGATAGATGGGGACTAAGTGGGGCTTTGAGTTTCATATATGAGTATCGATGAGAATATGAAAGTTTCGTATTATCATCGAGTATCATATATTGGTTTTAACTTAAACATCTTGAATCACTCTCTAATGATGCGTTTGTTGTGTATTCTTGTTGTATGTGCGTGTTTCGGCTGTCGGGGGTAAGGCTTCTATCCCATTAAGAATGTATAGAGCGAACACCCATTCGCTTGTGCTTTCAATCGTTTCGAGTAAATTTCGGCAGCACCTTCCCACTGTTCTCTGAGAACATTGTAATAGAATAGATAATCATTTCAAAGCTGTGAAACAACGTTGAAATGAACATCTAATCTATCTTTGTACATGGAGAACCAGCGGAAAGGTACTGACGAAATATCTCGAAACGGATGAAAACACAAGTGCATTAAGGTGTTGGCTTTATACTTTTCTAACTTTTCCACACGGGACCAATCTATCGGTTATCATACGATTGAATCTTCTCATCACATAGACTACACGACGGTAGTTAGTATCGAGCTATACCGTCCGATATTCAACAACCTTCGTATAGTTTTATGTCACGACGAACATCGAACGTATGTTAACCGATAGACGGGGACTAAGCGGCGCTTTGAGTTTCATATATGAGTATCGATGAGAATATGAAAGTTTCATATTATCATCGAGTATCATATATTGGTTTTAACTTGAATATCTTGAATCACTCTCTAATGATACGTTTGTTGTGTATTCTTGTTGTATGTGTGTGTTTCGTCTGTCGGGGGTAAGGCTTCTATCCTATTAAGAATGTATAGAGCGAACACCCATTCGCTTGTGCTTTCAACCATTTCGAGTAAATTTCGGCACCACCTCCCCGCTGTTCTCCGAGTACACTGTAATAGAATAAATAATCATTTCAAAGCTGTGAAACAACGTTGAAATGAACATCTAATCTATCTTTGTACACAGAGAACCGGCGGAAAGGTACCGACAAAATATCTCAAAACGGAAAACACAAATGAATGAAGGTATTTGCTTTATACATTCCTAACTTGTCCACACGGGACAAATCTATCGGTTATCATACGATTGAATCTTCTCGTCACATAGACTACACGACTGTTTTTAGTATCGAGCTATACCGTCCGATATTTAACAACCATCATATAGTTCTATGTTACGACGAACATCGAACGTATGTTAACCGATAGACGGGGACTAAGTGGCGCTTTGAGTTTCATATATGAGTATCGATGAGAATATGAAAGTTTCATATTATCATCGAGTATCATATATTGGTTTTAATTTGAACATCTTGAATCACTCTTTAATGATGCGTTTGTTGTGTATTCTTGTTGTATGTGTGTGTTTCGGCTGTCGGGAGGTAAGGCTTCTATCCCATTAAGAATGTATAGAGCGAACACCCATTCGCTTGTGCTATCAACCGTTTCGAGTAAATTTCGGCAGCACCGTCCCGCTGTTCTCCGAGTACAATGTAATAGAATTGATAATCATTTCAAAGCTATGATGCAACGTTGAAATGAACATCTAATCTATCTTTGTACACAGAAAACCAGCGGAAAGGTACCGACGAAATATCTCGAAACGGATGAAAACAAAAGTGAATGAAGGTGTTTGCTTTATACATTCCTAACTTGTCCACACGGTTCAAATCTATCGGTTATCTTACGATTGAATCTTCTCGTCACATAGACTACACGAAGGTTTTTAGTATCGAGCTATACCATCTGATATTTAACAACCTTCGTATAGTTCTATGTCACGATGAGTATCGAACATATGTTAACCGATAGACGGGGACTAAGTGGCGCTTTGAGTTTCATATATGAGTATCGATGAGAATATGAAAGTTTCATATTATCATCGAGTATCATATATTGGTTTTAACTTGAACATCTTGAATCACTCTCTAATGATGCGTTTTTTGTGTATTCTTATTGTATGTGTGTGTGTTTTGGCTATCGGGGGTAAGGCTTCTATCCCATTAAGAATGTATAGAGCGAACACCCATTCGCTTGTGCTTTCAACCGTTTCGAGTAAATTTTGGCAGCGCCTCCCCGCTGTTCTCCGAGTACACAGTAATAGAATAGATAATCATTTCAAAGATGTGAAACAACGTTGAAATGAACATTTAATCTATCTTTGTACACGGAGAACCAGCGGAAAGGTACCGACGAAATATCTCGAAACGGATGAAAACACAAGTGAATGAAGGTGTTTGCTTTATACATTCCCAACTTGTCCACACGGGACAAATCGATCGGTTATCATACGATTGAATCTTCTCGTCACATAGACTATACGACTGTTGTTAGTATCGAGCTATACAGTCCTAATTAACCCTAATCAACCCAAACTTAACCAAATTAACCCTAATCAACACCATAACCCTTTCAAATTATCACTAATTAACCCAAATTAACCCTACCCTCTAACACTAAACCTGACCCTAACCCTAAACCTAATTACCATAACCCTAAGCCCAACTAATTAACCCCAACTCTAACCCCAACATCAACCTTCGGTCCGTTTTGAAACCAAAGTTCTTGACATGAGTATTATCCAAAAGAAAAAAGATATCATACTAAGTTGTGAGTATTGTTTATTGGTTTTCGAATCAGCATATCAGTTAATACACTTAATTAGCGAATGTATAAGTTATGCAAACTTCGAAAGTAGAGCGAAAATGAAAAAGGGGTTTGATTGGATTCTTAAGAACTGATTGTACGTCAACTTCAGTGATTCTAACTCCAATATCACACCACCAACCAGGAGACGGTTACAGTTATCTAAACTCCCTGAAGGTTCCAAATTTAGCTTTAGCTTCCGCATACAATTTCTTTGATGTCAGCTTCAAAGCAGGTCAATCCCTCAGATATTCTGCTGCCACGCGGCGCCACTTCAATGGTGCATGGCAGCAGTTGGAGCTTCCATGTGATAACCCTATCCCTCCCCCCATCGGGCTTTCCTCCTCCACGTGTCACCTCGCCATTCTCTCTTCACGCACGATAAGAGTTGTTTTCAAGAAAGAATTTGACGCCAGCCAGCAAAGCAACTCATGCACCTGGAGCGAGCCACCTTTTTTCATGCTCCGCTCTTGAAAAAAGGGTAGAGCGGTTCGATCAAGAAATACGGATTTATAGGCCCCCAAAAACAATTTTTTTTTCCTGGAAACAACCCTAACCCCAACCCTAACCCCAATTCTGAACCCTAACCCCAACCCCAACCCCAACCCCAATTTCGAACCCTAACCCTAACCCCAACCCCAACCCCAACCCCAACCGCAACAGAACCCTAACCCCAACCCCAACCGACCCCTAACCCTAACCCTAACCCTAACCCTAAACTTAACCCTAACCTAAACTGACCCGATGCCTAACCCTAACCCTCACCCGTACCCGAACCCTGCCATGAACCTAACATCATCAAAAGAGGGAAATAAAAGCAATAAATTAGAAGTAAAAATTAGAGATTTACTAACCTGTTGGGCTGTGGAAGAGACGGCGGAGGAGGCAATGAGGAAGTCGACGAGGCTCGGGATCGAGGCGCTGGAGGAAGTCGACGAGGATATTATGAGGAGACGACAGAGGAGGCGACGAGGAAGTCGACGAGGCGCGGGAGGAAATCGATCGCGAGGCGCGGGAGGAGATGATGAAGATCTTTTGGGAACGGAGGGCTTTTCTGTGCCTTTTTTATTTTTAATTAACCCATATACATGCTCCTACGGACATACCCATAGGTCCTTTGTTTGTGGCTCCGTAAGGCCAAACATCAAATTACGATTAAATATTTTTAAATTAAAACGTAGAGAATCGTAGGGCGATGTATAGGGACCTACGGTTCAATCCGTAGGGGCAATAAATAGTTGCACCTATGGATTCCTTTATCCGTAAGGACAACCTCATATTGTAGTAGTGAGTATAAAGGAAATTATAAACGAATAAAAGATAAAATTGTGAAAAAAATGAACACTGGTTTTGTTATCACCAAGGCAGCAATATAAAAAATATAGTGAGGGTGCTTCATCACCTAGTGCTTTAGATCAACTGGTTTGGAAGTCACTGCTAAGCCTTAGGTGTTGCAAGACGAGCAAAATACTAATACGCCTAATCGGCAAGCACATGAGTAATCGGTCGGTTAGTACTTCAAGAATTATTAACGGTCGCATGAAAAATATGTGAGCAAATTCATCTAAATATTCATCAGATTAAAAAGTACTGAGGTAGATGGACAAGAGTACGATAGCTTGAATTGAATTCTCCAAGTGTAGGGATGTCTTTTACACCCACGTAGGGTTATATGATCGATGTTTGGAAGAAAGGTAGGAATGAATAATAAAGACGATGTTTAATTGGGGGATGATTTGATTTCCAACATCTTTTCATGACTATTAAGATATGGCTCATGACAACCGAAAAGCTAGTATTAGTTGGAAACTCTGATTTTCAAAGTCTTTCTTTTACAATTCTTATCTTTACATGTAACTTTCACGGTCTTCCTTTTATTATTGGATTTTGTGGGTGCAATCCGCTGAAAACCCTCAGGAGACAACATTCCTCCTACTAGGGACACCTAGAGGTTTAAAGGCTTGTTGCATGTGCTCAGTGCAATCGTGTTACCTACGAAAGTGTGCTAGTTAGTTTTTCTTTTTCTTTATTTTCTCCTTCTCTTGAATAAAAGATGTTTGCTCGAGACGACCAAAATTAAGTTTGGGGGAATTTGATCAGTCGAAAATATTACATTTTTAACGCATCAATTTCCCTATTCTTTGCAATCATCTAAAGGTGTTTGGTATAAATATAGCACATATTAGCAATTCGTCTGCAAAATATCAAATAACATGTGTTATACATTATTGTTAGTGTATATGCCCTAGAGGCCATTACTGTATCATACATGTTTGTATATTACTTAATGGAAGCTTGGGATATTCACCTTGTATATACAATCTTGCTCAAAATAGTAGTATGCTACTTGGTTTGTTTCTAGTTCAATGTGTACATGTGTTTATTTTAGTATATCGCCTATACACATTAGTGGAGCCCTTAGGATCTTTGCTTGATTACCAGCGTTGTGATGGCAGTCACACTAGTGGGGCTGGGTAATCTATAAGCACATCCTTATGCAGGTCCCTGGTCGCAGGACTATCGAGACAGGGCATCGATACTCCGGAGTAGACTAGCGCATGCGCTTCTCATCCCAGTATGGGAGACGGTCTGGCCCACAGCCGTCGGTACGTCGTACTTGAGAGAGTATGAGGGTGCTCGTTGGGTTACGAGTACACCGGACAGGACCCGTCGGGAACTGACTAGTTGGTATTATGCCTATCGTCAGTTATCAGTTCCCAGGTGGCATGAGTACAGCTTAGTCCGCTGACTTGACACTGTCACTTCGCCTCGAGTGTGTTCCCACTTGTTAGTGTATATGCCCTAGAGGCCATTACTGTATCATACTAGTATGTATATTACTTGATGGAAGCTTGGGATATTCACAGTTGTACAGACAATCTTGCTCAATATAGTAGTATGCTACTTGGTTTGTCTCTGCTTTAATGTGTACTTGTGTGTTTATTTATTATATCACCTATACGCATTAGTAGAGCCCTTTGGATCTTTGCTTGATTACCGGCGTTGTGATGGCGATCACACTCGTGGGGGCTGGGTAATCTACAAGCACATCCTTATACACGTCCCTAGTCGTGGGAGTATCGAGATAGGGCATCGATACTCCGGAGTAGATTAGCGTATGCGCTTCTCATCCCAGCACGGGAGACGGTCTGTCCCACAGCCGTCGGTACGTCGTACTTGAGATAGTATGCGGGTGCTCGTTAGGTTACGAGTACACTGGACAGGACTCGTCGGGAACTGATGGTTGGTATTATACCTATCGTCAGTTATCAGTTCCCAGGTGACATGAGTACAGCTTAGTCCGCTGACTTGACACCGTCACTTCTCCTCGAGTGTGTTCCCACTGTTCTTTGATTACTACCCTACCACGGCTCTAATGAGTCGTGCAAACAGGTAGTAGTTGGGAGCAGTCCCGAAGCACTTGGAGGCAGTGATGGTTAGACAGGATTCGTCTCTCCCGGTATTGGGGGTTGACATCGCGCTGTATCTAGGAGAGCCATTACACAAGTAGTCCCTGGCCAGGGCAAGCGAGATATACTGGTAGGTTCCAGTGCTATCTCAGGGTGTTCTGGGCTTCACTCCGACATGACTTGTACCGCTATTAGGGGTCTGACGCTTGCCGCCCCCTAGGCCCGACATGCGATGTATCAGACGAACAGACCAGACTCTACGGAGAATGTCACATTCAGACTCAGTAGGAGTTCAGATGGGTTTTACCTCGTCAGTCTTCTTATCGGCATCTACCTGGGGACCGTTACGCACAGCTAGTGCCGCTTGCGGTCTGTGGTTAAACCCACTGCCAGCGTAGTGTCGAGTCTTTAGAGTCCCACAAAGAGGGTATTCGCCTCTGGGCAAAACAGAGTAGAGGTCGCATGGTTTTGCGACAGGGTTCGTTCTCATCCGCGCACTTGTGCACGTTTGGAGTCCGGACGGATATTGCCAGCGGGCTCTGGTTTGAGTCAGATACTGGTATATGTTTTGGGGTTGATTTTATCTCTTGGTATTCTTGTTCCTCGGAACGAGAATGCAGGTGTGTATGCACAGTTGTTTGAGGCGGAGGAAGAGGTTTTTCATTAGGGTTTCGGAACGGGTGCGTATGCACAGTTGACAGTCGTCTTTTTCCAAACCCTAATGGAATTATGGATTATCAATTAATAATAGTAATTAAATGAAATTATGTTATGGTTGGTTTTGTTGACTTGTTGACCATGGTTGACTTGTTGACCATGGTTGAATGTTTGACCATCATCATTACTTTGCAAGGATGCTCCTTGATTCTAGCTTACATTTCATTTAATGAAGTATGATAGTGGTCATTCCAAAACAACCATCAACTATTCTCATTTGAATTATTATTATTATTTAGATAATTCTTTTTCCTTTTGATATGGTTGCAAAAAGGAAAGAGGTAGCTCATTCTATCATATTGATTCTCTCTCCTCACTTCATCTTCTTCCTCTTCTTGTTCAAGGAGAGCAAATCTCATGTGTTGAGAATCATCTCCTTGAAGATATAACACCCCAAAGCACACTCTACTCACTCTAAGGTAGAAGGTCTAGCAAGCCGAATACCTTAGTTCTCTCAAGATCGAGAAAAGAGCCCAAGGATGAAGCCCTCAGGTGGATCTATCTTCGGCAAAGAGGAGACGAGGAGGGGAAGCCATTCAAGCTACTACAAAGAGCAAGAAAGAAGAAGAACAACAAGAAGAGAAGGAGTTCAAGTTGAGGTATAACCACTTTGCCGAGTAGTTAACTCTTCTTTGCAAGTATGCTAGTTTAGTTTAGCAAAGATCCGGTTTTTACGGTCCATGTTACAAAGTTTAGAAAAAAATTTGTTTTACCGTTTCCGCATCCCCGAAAGTACCGGGAGAGGTAACGTGGACCTAACAGTGGTATCAGAGCCTAACTAAACTTAAACTAGCTTGGTAGCGAAGTGTATGGAAGTTCGAAACCGAAAAATCACAAAACCGGAAATTCTAAAACCCTAAGTTTCTGTTGAAATTTTTTGTGCTCTAAATGTGAAACTGTTTACTCCAAAAATTGGCTCAGGGTTTTGTGAGAACACCCAAGAAAAACGATACCATGAAACCTTCAAACCGCCGCGGATCCGCGGCCTCAGCTATTCTCTTCGCCGCGGATCCGCCGCCGTTTAGGCTCTTCATGCAATCGTGTTTTGTGCAGTGTTCATCTGGTAGGGTTTTGGGATTTTTCAAATATGTTATATGTGCCCAGATTTTCCAGAAAAGAAATTTACTTTTGGGGTCCTATAAATCTGTATTTTTTCCGAACTTCGCTACACTTTGGCTATATTGGTTATATCTGTGATGTTTGAATGTATTGAACGTCGGCTAATCGCTATAAGTCGATTAGTCGGGGTTATACATCTCTGTGATCTGTGTTTGACATTGGAATGTGTATATGAATGTGTTGGACTGTCGCGGGTGAATAGCCGGGGTGGATGTGAGATGAGCTTTTGTTTTTCTTTCATTCATTTGTAAATGTAAATTGATGTAATAATATTATTTGTATGGCCGCACAACCGGGTCGGGGTTGTAGCCGTCATTGTATAATTCTTTTAACTGTTTTTGCTCCTAGGATAGACCCATGGAGGGGTGCACAAACTACCGGGTACTTGGCGGGTAGTTTGCCGCACCCGTAGGGGTCTTGGGTGGGGTTTTGGCTATTCACCGCGACCGTGTAATCCGCTTTTCGTTGCAGGCTTGAACGGATTGCGGATTCCTAGTATATCCAATGTATTCATCTGTGATCTGTAATGTCTGTCATTGCTTTATATTTAGGCGTTGCTTATGTTTTACAGCCGCGCTAGCCCAGCCCCCGCTCTGTCGTTAGTTAAGTAACCTAACGAGTGATGACGGGACCCCGTGGCGAATGCGAATGGCATAAGCGTACGTTATATTTTGGTTGTTTTCTGCAATGGTAGGATTTAAATGATGGGACGTATTAAAAGAACTAATGCAAGAAAATAAACCTAAAAGACGTTGTTGGAACAAATTTTTCAAAAAGCTGTTATTACAAGGACGTTCATCTTTTTGTTTTGCATCGAGGTATTCGGTTATGAATGCCCAGCACCTCAATCGACGAGGCAAGGGCCGAGATCCCCTCATCGGGAGTGACCCCTTGGACAAAAGGTTTGCGTCAGGGTAATAACTTCACTATAGTCGATTATTCTTGCTTTGCATCGAGGTATTCATCTTACGAATGCCCAGCACCTCACTCGACGAGGAAAGAGCCGAGATCCCTTCACAGGGAGTGACCTCTTTAGCAAAAACTTTTCGCCACTATTTTTTTCAAAAGAATACCAGGTTCCTTCAACGATATCAAGTTCATTACGTTAACGGGTTTTTCGCCAAAAACCCAGCCGTAGCCCTCCGTCATTTCTTACAAGTAACACTTAGTATTCGTGCTGCGTTTGTTGACTCCGTCAAGGCGTAGTGTACGGTAGCTAAGTGCTGCTTGTTTGTATCGGTATATGGGATTGATTAGGACAGTCGTATAACCTTGTTGACTCCGTCAAGGGTTATGCGGGTGGGTTTAATGCAATCCAGATAATGACAGGTTGAACTTGACTAGGACTTTTTGATTTGTTGACTCCGTCAAGATCACTTGGGTCCTAGGGGCAAAAACCACATCGGGAGTTTCAAAAGTACTGAAACTTGCAGATTTAGCATACCTTCTGGAGTGTGGTGACTAGAGTGGATTCCATCTAGGTTATCACACAATGACAGTTGGATCCCGATCCCACTGATGAGTTGGATTACTCTCGGGAGGTTATTTCACTTAACAATCAATGCTATAAACCTAGTAGGTGTCAAGAAAGGTGTTAGCGGGGTTACGCCCCCAGGGAAAAGAGGTTCTTTAATTAAGGAACTTCGCGAAAGCGTTGGAAAACCTCCCTCGAAGTACCGACACTAGCCTGGCTGAAAGGTTAAGCAAGTATTGTGACGTGAATTAAAACCCGGCTAGTTCTTCTTTTAAAGAGGTTTTAAGAAGAATTTGAGTAAACAGTGGGAGACATCCTGGTTAGATAAATTAATAAACCAATCTAATCTTGCAAGAGCATACGCTGAGTGTTTCTTTTCTCTCTCTCCAGGCAGCAACCTTTTCACGCCCTAATTAAGATAATAAAATGTATCGCTTGACCGATCCGAATTCTTATTCGGGACTGGGGAAAGTTGGTTCAGCTCTAACTTGTGACAACAGTCATGAGTATGAGAATGGGAAAGGGGAAGTATGGATTTCCAGGATACCCAGTTGAAGAAGAAGCATGGTTTTGCATCTACTTCAGGTGTTCTTGTAATTGAGAACTGTTTTACGGTCAGCCCTACCTCCTGGGTACTTGATACCGGATCAGGATCTCATATCTGTAATTTATTGCAGGGACTGAGAAAAAGTAGGAAAGTTGCACTGGGTGATATGTCGCTCAGAGTAGCGAACGGAGCACAAGTTAATGCGGCAGCCGTCGGTGAATATCACCTAGTATTGCCAAATGGCAAGACTATGATTTTGAACGATTGCTACTATGTACCCTCCATGGTTTGCAACATCATATCAGTTTCTTTACTCGATAAAGATGGATATAACTTTGTTCTTGAAAAGAATATCATGAACATTTACCTTGATAAGGTACTGGTTGCAGAGGGTACACTGTGTAATGGTATCTACGTTCTAAATCAGAATACAGTTCTCAACATACAAAACACACGCAAGAGGAAGAATTCAGATACGAATGAATCCTAGTTGTGGCATTGTAGACTTGGTCATATCGGAGAGAAAAGACTGAGTAAGTTGCATAAAGATGGACTCTTGGATACGTTCGAGTTTTCATCTTATGAAACTTGTCAGTCTTGTCTCAAAGGGAAGATGACCAAATCTCCGTTCACCGGACATTGAGAAAGAGCAGCAGAGCTCTTGGGACTCGTACATAGTGATGTATGTGGTCCGATGTCTATACATGCAAGGGGTGGGTTCTCGTACTTCATCACATTCACTGACGATCTCTCTAGGTTCGGATATGTGTATCTATTGAAACACAAATCTGAAGCTTTTGAGAAATTCAAGGAATTCAGAAAGGAAGTAGAGAACCAGACAGGCAAAAGTATCAAGATCCTCCGGTCTGACAGGGGAGGGGAGTACTTAAGCACGGAATTCCTAGATTACTTAAAAGAGAATGGTATTCTCTCTCAGCTTACTCCTCCTTATACACCACAGCACAACGGTGTATCGTCGCGGAGGAATCGTACCCTATTGGATATGGTTCGCTCCATGATGAGTAGTGCTGAGTTACCTCTTTCATTCTGGGGACATGCGCTTCAGACAGCGGCATACCTATTGAACTATGTTCCATCCAAATCAGTGCCTAAGACTCCATATGAAATATGGAGTGGAAGAAATCCGTATCTTAAGCGATTTAAGATATGGGGTTGTCCGGCCTATGTGAAAACACAGAAACCGGACAAGTTAGAGGCACGGTCAGTTCTCTGTAAATTTATGGGATATCCTAAAGACTCACTAGGATATATGTTCTACCACACTGAGGAACAGAAGGTGTTTGTATCTCGCCACGCCACCTTCTTAGAAAGGGAGTTTCTTGCAAAAGAAACTAGTGGGAGTTCGGTAGAACTGGAAGAAATTCAGCGACCACAAAATGTAACTGAAAATTTGGAGGAACCGCTAGATTCTATAACCCCAGACGAACCTCAGCCACTCCGCAGATCTGGTAGGATTTCTCATCCGCCCGAGAGATACTACGGTTTTCTCATAGACGGGGATCGAGAGGATTGCATCTTGGAAGAAGATGACCCTACCAGTTTCAGGCAGGCCATTATCAGTAGGGATTCTGATAAGTGGCAGGAAGCAATGCAATCCGAAATGGAGTCCATGTACGCCAATAAAGTGTGGACCTTGGATATTGCTCCACCTGGGGTAAAACCCGTTGGATGCAAATGGATCTACAAAAGGAAACTTGGTGTAGATGGGCAGGTGGAAACCTATAAAGCTAGACTCGTTGCAAAAGGTTTTCGTCAAAGACCTGGTTTGGACTATGATGAAACCTTTTCTCCGGTGGCTATGCTTAAATCCATTCGGATCCTACTTGCCATTGCTGCCTTCCATGACTATGAAATCTGGCAGATGGATTTTAAAACGGCTTTCCTAAACGGTTGTTTGGAAGAGTGCGTTTACATGGATCAACCAGAAGGTTTCGTAGACAGTGGGAGCAGCGGAAAGGTGTGCAAGTTGCTTAAATCCATTTATGGATTAAAGCAGGCATCGTGGAGCTAGAACATCTGTTTTGATGAGGCAATCAAGGAATTTGATTTCATCAAGAACGAAGATGAACCCTGTGTGTATAAGAAGATTGTAGGACGAACTGTCGTATTCCTAGTCTTGTACGTGGACGACATTCTTTTGATAGGAAATGATATTCCTATGCTACAATCGGTCAAGCTATTTTTGTCACAAAGGTTCTCCATGAAGGACCTGGGTGATGCCTCGTACATTCTGGGGATCAAGATCTATAGAGATAGATCCAAGAAACTATTGGGACTTTCGCAGTCCAGGTACATAGAGACCGTACTAAAGAGATTTAGTATGGAGGGTTCCAAGCGCGGTAACATACCCGCATTGCACGGAATTACCCTCTCCAAGAAGATGTCTCCTAAGACTGACGAGGAGAGGGTTCGCATGAGCACTATACCCTACGCTTCGGCGGTAGGATCTGTAATGTATGCGATGCTATGTACAAGACCAGATGTAGCTTACGCGTTGAGCACGGTAAGCCGGTATCAGTCAGACCCAGGGGAGGACCACTGGACGGCAGTGAAGAACATTCTCAAGTACCTGAGAAGGACTAAGGAGATGTTCCTGGTTTACCGTAATGGAGACCTCAGGGTCGAGTCCTTTACCGATTCAAGCTTCCAGAGTGACAAAGATGACAGCAAGTCTGTCTCGGGTTTTGTGTTTACCCTCAACGGAGGGGCGGTATGTTGGAGGAGTTCCAAGCAGGATACCGTCGCAGACTCGACGATGGAGGCTGAATACATTGCTGCAAGCGATGCCGCAAAAGAGGCGGTCTGGATGAAGAAGTTCATTTGTGAACTTCAGGTGGTTCCGTCCATTGTTAACCCAATACCTTTGTATTGCGATAACAATGGGGCTATAGCTTTAGCGAAGGAACCAAGGTCCCATCAGAAATCCAGGCACATCTTAAGGCGGTATCACCTGATCAGGGAGATCATTGATCGCCAGGAGATCGAGGTGCGGAGAGTGGACACAAAGGACAACACTGCGGACCCATTCACAAAGGCTTTACCCCAGACTCAGTTCGAGCGGCTGATCGAGATGATAGGTCTTCGATACGCCAGTACATGGCCTTAGTGCAAGTGGGAGATTGTTAGTGTATATGCCCTAGAGGCCATTACTGTATCATACTAGTATGTATATTACTTGATGGAAGCTTGGGATATTCACAGTTGTACAGACAATCTTGCTCAATATAGTAGTATGCTACTTGGTTTGTCTCTGCTTTAATGTGTACTTGTGTGTTTATTTATTATATCACCTATACGCATTAGTAGAGCCCTTTGGATCTTTGCTTGATTACCGGCGTTGTGATGGCGATCACACTCGTAGGGGCTGGGTAATCTACAAGCACATCCTTATTCACGTCCCTAGTCGTGGGGGTATCGAGATAGGGCATCGATACTCCGGAGTAGACTAGCGTATGCGCTTCTCATCCCAGCACGGGAGACGGTCTGTCCCACAGCCGTCGGTACGTCGTACTTGAGATAGTATGCGGGTGCTCGTTAGGTTACGAGTACACTGGACAGGACTCGTCGGGAACTGATGGTTGGTATTATACCTATCGTCAGTTATCAGTTCCCAGGTGACATGAGTACAGCTTAGTCCGCTGACTTGACACCGTCACTTCGCCTCGAGTGTGTTCCCACTGTTCTTTGATTACTACCCTACCACGGCTCTAATGAGTCGTGCAAACAGGTAGTAGTTGGGAGCAGTCTCGAAGCACTTGGAGGCAGTGATGGTTAGACAGGATTCGTCTCTCCCGGTATTGGGGGTTGACATCGCGCTGTGTCTAGGAGAGCCATTACACAAGTAGTCCCTGGCCAGGGCAAGCGAGATATACTGGTAGGTTCCAGTGCTATCTCAGGGTGTTCTGGGCTTCACTCCGACACGACTTATACCGCTATTAGGGGTCTGACGCTTGCCGCCCCCTAGGCCCGACATGCGATGTATCAGACGAACAGACCGGACTGTACGGAGAATGTCACATTCAGACTCAGTAGGAGTTCAGATGGGTTTTACCTCGTCAGTCTTCTTATCGGCATCTACCTGGGGACCGTTACGCACAGCTAGTGCCGCTTGCGGTCTGTGGTTAAACCCACTGCCAGCGTAGTGTCGAGTCTTTAGAGTCCCACACAGAGGGTATTCGCCTCTGGGCAAAACAGAGTAGAGGTCGCATGGTTTTGCGACAGGGTTCGTTCTCATCCGCGTACTTGTGCACGTTTGGAGTCCGGACGGATATTGCCAGCGGGCTCTGGTTTGAGTCAGATACTGGTATATGTTTTGGGGTTGATTTTATCTCTTGGTATTCTTGTTCCTCGGAACGAGAATGCAGGTGTGTATGCACAGTTGTTTGAGGCGGAGGAAGAGGTTTTTCATTAGGGTTTCGGAACGGGTGCGTATGCACAGTTGACAGTCGTCTTTTTCCAAACCCTAATGGAATTATGGATTATCAATTAATAATAGTAATTAAATGAAATTATGTTATGGTTGGTTTTGTTGACTTGTTGACCATGGTTGACTTGTTGACCATGGTTGAATGTTTGACCATCATCATTACTTTGCAAGGATGCTCCTTGATTCTAGCTTACATTTCATTTAATGAAGTATGATAGTGGTCATTCCAAAACAACCATCAACTATTCTCATTTGAATTATTATTATTATTTAGATAATTCTTTTTCTTTTTGATATGGTTGCAAAAAGGAAAGAGGTAGCTCATTCTATCATATTGATTCTCTCTCCTCACTTCATCTTCTTCCTCTTCTTGTTCAAGGAGAGCAAATCTCATGTGTTGAGAATCATCTCCTTGAAGATATAACACCCCAAAGCACACTCTATTCACTCTAAGGTAGAAGGTCTAGCAAACCGAATACCTTAGTTCTCTCAAGATCGAGAAAAGAGCCCAAGGATGAAGCCCTCAGGTGGATCTATCTTCGGCAAAGAGGAGACGAGGAGGGGAAGCCATTCAAGCTACTACAAAGAGCAAGAAAGAAGAAGAACAACAAGAAGAGAAGGAGTTCAAGTTGAGGTATAACCACTTTGCCGAGTAGTTAACTCTTCTTTGCAAGCATGCTAGTTTAGTTTAGCAAAGATCCGGCTTTTACGGTCCATGTTACAAAGTTTAGAAAAAATTTTGTTTTACCGTTTCCGCATCCCCGAAAGTACCGGGAGAGGTAACGTGGACCTAACACCACTGTACTTTGATTACTACCCTACCACGGCTCAAAGGAGTCGTGCAAACAGGTGGTAGTTGGGTGCAGTCCCGAAGCACTTGGAGGCAGTGACGGTTAGACAGGATTCGTCTCTCCCGGTATTGGGGGTTGACATCGCGCTGTGTCTAGGAGAGCCATTACACGAGTAGTCCCTGGCCAGGGCAAACGAGATATACTGGTAGGCTTCCAGTGTTATCTCAGGGTGTTTTGGGCTTCACTCCAACACGACTTGTACCGCTATTGGGGGACTGACGTTTACCGCCTCCTAGGCCAGCCATGCGATGTATCAGACAAACAGACCGGACTGTACGGAGAAGTCACATTCAGGCTCAGTAGGAGTTCAGATGGGTTTCGGCTCGTCAGTCTTCTTGTCGGCATCTACCTGGGGACCGTTACACACAGCTAGTGCCGCTTGCGGTCTGTGGTTAAACCCACTGCCAGCGTAGTGTCGAGTCTTCAGAGTCCCACACAGAAAGCTATTCGCCTTTAGGCAAAAGAGTAGAGGTCGCATGGTTTTGCGACAGGTCGCATGGTTTTGCGACAGGGTTCGGTCACATCCATGCACTTATGCACGTACAGTGTCCGGACAGTTCACACTAGCGGGCTTTGGTTTAAGCCAGATCGTAGTGTACGTATTGGGATTGGATTTATCCAGTATGCATCCGTGTTCCTCGGAACGCGGATGCGGGTGTGTATGCACAGTTGACGGAGAGACAGAGGCAGAGGATTCTCATTAGGGTTGTTGACCGTTGACCGTTGACTATTGACTTTTTGCTCAACCCTAATGAGAATATGATATATGATTAATAATTATATTAATTAAGTATTATGGTGACATGGTTGTTGTGGGATTGACTTTGTTGACTTGTTGACTTTTGTTGACTTGTTGACTTTTGTTGACCGGTTGACTAGGCTTGACTAGTTGACCATCATGATAACTATAGCTATCATTTCATGGCAAAGACTTTTGCTTGCTTGCTCTTTTGTGCAAAATGAGTGCATGAAATGATATGGCTATGGTTGCTTAAACCATCACATAATACTTGATTGATATGAGGTGTTATGATTGTTTTGGATTATGAGAGCCAAATGAGAAAAGTCCTCTCTCAATTCTTTCATGCTCATTCTCTCTCTTGTTCTTGAGCTCTCATCTCCTCTTCTTGCTCTCCCTCTCTTGACTCTATGGTTCACTTGTCTCATGAGTTGAGAACCAAGAACCATAGATAAAATCCCATACAAACTCTTCTCTGCTCACTCTAGTTCACAAGGTTTAGCAAACCGAGTGAACTAGTTTCTTCAAAGTTCGAAGAAGGAGCCAAAGGTTGAAGCTTTCAGGTGGATCTATCTTCGGCGCAAGGAGACGACGGGGAGAAGCCGATTCGGACGACCATCGAAGCTTGAAGACGAAGGAGTTCGAGATAAGAAAGGTATAAACCCCCTAACCGAGTAGTTAACAACTCCTAGTTAGGTTGTTAGTTAGATGTTTAACAAAGATCCGGTTTTAAGTCCATGTTACCACCTCTAAGAAAATTGTTTTTCACCAAATTCCGCATGCCCGAAAGTACCGGGAGAGGTAGCATGGACTTACAGTGGTATCAGAGCCTAGTTAAACTCTATCTAACATGTTAGCAAAGTAGCTAGAAGATCGATCAAAGAAAAAGTCCCGAAATGAACCCCGATTTCATACTTGCTGTCGATTTTTTATGTTCTGTAAAAATAATAAATCATGCATCAAAAATCGACTAAGGGTTTTTAGAGTGCACTGTAGAAAGATGGTCCCCTGATCTCATCATTACGCCGCGGAAACGCGGCAATAGCTTGCTATTGCTGCGGTTCCGCGGCCGTCTTGGCTCCTCTCTGGTTGTTCTTTGCTACAGTGTGCTTATGGGGGTATTTTAGGAATTTTGGAATATGTATTTTCTGCCCAGATTTTCCAGAATGAAAATTTTGTATTTGGGGCCTGTAAATCCGTATTTTTGATCGAACTTCTAAAACACTTAAACTGACGGGTTTTTCTGTGATGTGATATTTGTATTGAACGTCTACTAATCGCTATATGTCGATTAGTGGGGGTTATACAAATCTGTGATCTGTAATGTCATTGGAATGTGTATATGAATTCATTGGATTGTCGCGGGTGAATAGCCGGGGGTTTTGAGACGAGAGTTTTCTTTTCTTTCAATTCATGTATATTTGTAAATTGATGTAATAATTATTTGTATGGCCGCACAACCGGGTCGGGGTTGTAGCCGTCATTGTATAATTTTTTTTTACTGTTTTTGCTCCTAGGATAGACCCATGGAGGGGGTGCACAAACTACCGGGTATGCCGAAGTGCCGAGTGGCCTACTCACGGAGTTGAGGGAGGTTGCTTCGCTTCGGGTACTTGGCGGGTAGTTTGCCGCACCCGTAGGGGTCTTGGATGGGGTATTGGCTATTCACCGCGACCGTGTAATATGCTTTTCGTTACAGGCTCGTACGAATTGCGGATTCCTAGTATATCCAATGTGTTCATCTGTGATCTGAAATGGCTATCATTGCAATATATCTATATATGATATTATTTAGGCGTTGCTTATATTTTACAGCCGCGCTATCCCAGCCCCCGCTCTGTCGTTAGTTAAGTAACCTAACGGGTAATGACGGGGCCCCGTGGCGAATGCGAATGGCATAAGCGTACGTCATATTTTGGTTGTTTTCTGCAATGGTAGGATTAAATGATGGGACGCATTAAAAGAACTAATGCAAGAATATCACGCATTAAAAGAACTAATGCAAGAAAATAAACCAAGTTAAAATCGTTGGAACACTTTCGGAAAACCACTCGGTTCTTTTCAAAACTAACTTTTAAATGCGGAGCTTGAGCCACTCCTTTTAAAAGCTATCTCATTCCATCGATTATATCAAGTTCACTACGTTCACAGTTTTGCCAAAACCATTCGTAGCCCTCCATAATTTCAGTTAAATATTCGGTAGTATTCAAGCTATGTATTTTGACCTCACGCCAAGGCATAGTGATTGGTAGCTGTCGGATATTTATCTGTTGCATAGATAGAATGCGTTGGTTTGGGACAGTCGTACTACCATTTTGGCCTACGTCAAGGGTAGGTACGGGTGGATTCAAATTAACCTGGATAATGATGGGAAGAACTTGACATGTGACTTATGACATTTTGACCTCATGCCAAGGTCATAAGAGCATGGGGCAAAAATCCACATCGGGAGTTTCAAAAGAACTGAAACTTGCTAGCGCTGCATACCATTTGGAGTGTGATGATTCTGGTAGGATTCCTTCAGTTTTGTCACGCAATGATATTTGGATCCCGATCCTACTGTGAGTATATGCTACTCCTCGGGAAATTTCTCACTAAACGATCAATGCTATAAACCTAGTAGGTGTCTAGAAATGTGTTAGCGGGGCTACGCCCCCACGGAAAAGAGGTTATTTAATTAAGGAACTTCGCGAAAGCGTTGGAAAACCTCCCTCGAAGTACCGACACCAGCCTGGCCGAACGGTTAAGCAAGTATTGTACGGTGAGATTGATCCTGACTAATTCTTCCTTTTTGGTTTGAGGAGGGATTCGAGAAACAGTGGGAGCCATCCTGTTTAGACAAATTAAAAACCATTCTAAAACTTGCAAGAGCATCAAGCTGAGTGTTTCTTCTCTCTCCTAATTGCAGCGACCAATCGACATGACTGGACTTAAGTTACTTCTAGATAAAAACCTACTGACAGGGCCAAACTACAAAGATTGGCTCAGGAATGTCAAGATGGCAATCACTTACGACAAGCTGGGGTATCTTCTTACCACCAAAGCTCCCCCTGTCCCTGGTCCCACTTCCAGCGTCGCGGATAAGGAAATCCGTAAGACTTGGGAGATTGATAGCGCGAAGGCCAAGTGCCTCGTACTTGCCTCTATGGACAATGAACATCAGAGGAGGCACGAGAATATGGACTTGGAATCCATATTTCTTCATACAAAAGAACTGTATGGAGAGCAATCTCGTATCGCAAGATACGAAGCGTCGAAAAAGTTATTTTCGGCAAGGATGGCCGTCGGATCATCAGTAGCAGAACACGTGCTTAAGATGATCGACTACATTGAGGAGCTCGCGGACCTAGGGACCACATTGGAGAGTGAGCTCTATACGGACTTAGTTCTCCAGTCCCTTCCTTCCACTTACGCCCAGTTTATACTGAACTTCAATTTACAAGAAAAAGAAGTTGAACTTTCAGAGCTCCTCCACATGCTGAGGAGCGCAGAGGGCACCCTACAGAAAGGTAGGAAAACATCCACTTTGTTTGTAGGAGGATCATCTTCTTCTAGGTCCAAGGCGAAAGCCAAGGGAAAGAAGAAGAAAGCCCCCGCCAAACCAAGAGGCGGTGTTAGTAAAGTGGATACGAAGGGAAAAGCTAAAGCAACAAAGAAAGCGGGGAAGCTTGTGGATAAGGAAGAATGTTTCTATTGTCATAAGAAAGGACACTGGAAGAATGATTGCAGGGCCTGGAAGGCCAGAACACAGGAATTGAAGCAGGTTGCAGCTTCAGCTTCAGGTGTGTATGTTATTGAAAACTGTCTTTCAATAAACTCTACTTCCTGGGTATTGGATACCGGATCAGGATCTCATATCTGTAATTCTTTGCAGGCGTTGAGAAACCGTAGTGTTTTGAAAGCAGGTGACATGACCCTCAGAGTTGCGAACGGAGCTACCATGGATGCTAAAGCCGTGGGGGACTATCACCTGGGAATGTCAGATGGACATGTTTTGGTTTTGCGTAATTTCTTTTTTGTACCCAACGCAACTTGTAATATCATTTCTGTATCTTTAGTTTCTAAAGAAGGTTATGAATTTGCGTTTGTAAGTAATGTTGTAAACATTCGCCTTAATCAAGTTTTGATTGGGTCAGGTATATTAAGCAATGGTATATACGTATTAAACCAACCACAGATTTTCAATGTCCAGAATACACACAAAAGAAAGTCTCCGGAAATAAATCAGACTTTCTTATGGCATTGTAGACTGGGTCACATCAATGAGAGAAGGTTGACAAAGTTACATACAGAAGGATATTTGAATCCGTTCGAATATCAATCGTATGCCACTTGTCAATCCTGTCTCAAAGGAAAGATGACAAAGTCTCCGTTCACTGGACACGGAGTAAGAGCGAGCGAGCTCTTGGGACTCGTACACAGCGACGTGTGCGGTCCAATGTCTACACATGCGCGAAGCGGTTATTCTTACTTCATTACTTTTACGGATGACTTTTCAAGGTACGGTTATGTTTTCTTAATGAAACATAAGTCCGAAACCTTTGGAAAATTCCAGGAATATAAGAATGAAGTAGAAAAACAAACCGGCAAAAGTATCAAGATTCTAAGATCGAATCGAGGTGGTGAATACTTGAGTGCCGAGTTCCTGGACTATTTAAAAGAGAACGGAATTCTCTCTCAGCTTACTCCTCCATACACTCCACAACATAATGGTGTATCGGAGAGACGGAACCGAACCCTATTGGATATGGTACGGTCCATGATGAGTAACGCTGAGTTACCGCGATCATTCTGGGGGTATGCGCTAGAATCAGCTGCATACCTTTTGAACCGAGTTCCCACTAAGACTGTGCCTACCACACCTTATGAGTTATGGAGTGGGAAGAAACCCTATCTTCAATATCTGAAGATCTGGGGATGTCCAGCTTTTGTCAAAAAGCAGCATGCGGACAAACTCGAGGCACGCTCAGTACTGTGCAAGTTTGTGGGATACCCAAAGAACACCAGGGGGTATCTTTTCTACCATTCAGAGGAACAAAAAGTCCTTGTTTCTCGTAATGCCCACTTTCTAGAACACCAGTTCTTAGAAAAGCAAATTAGTGGGAGCGCAGTAGAACTGGAAGAAATTCCAGAACCACGAGCTATTACTGAAAGCTTAGTGGAACCAGAGGGTTCAAAAGAACAGGAAATTCCTACGCCGCTCCGCAGGAGTAGTAGGCAGTCTCATCCGCCCGAGAGATACAACGGTTTTCTCATAGACGTGGATAGAGAGGATTGCATCATAGATTATGATGAGCCTACTAGCTTCCAGCAGGCCGTTCAGAGCGTTGACTCAGTAAAATGGATGGATGCAATGCGGACCGAAATGGAGTCCATGTACACCAACAAAGTATGGACGTTGGACATTGCTCCAGACGGGGTAAAACCCGTAGGATGCAAGTGGATCTTCAAAAGGAAGATTGGTGTAGATGGACAGGTTGAGACCTATAAAGCTAGACTTGTTGCAAAGGGTTTCCGTCAAAGACCTGGCTTGGACTATGACGAAACCTTTTCTCCAGTGGCTATGCTGAAATCCATTCGGATCCTTCTTGCCATTGCTGCCTTCCACGATTATGAGATCTGGCAAATAGACGTAAAGACCGCTTTTCTAAATGGAAATTTAGAGGAGTGTGTCTATATGGACCAACCAGAGTGTTTCATTCAGAGTGGGAGCAGCGGAAAGGTGTGCAAGTTGCTTAAGTCCATCTATGGACTAAAGCAGGCATCGCGGAGTTGGAACATCTGTTTTGATGAGACGGTCAAGGAATTTGGCTTTATCAAAAATCCAGATGAACCATGCATCTATTGTAGATTTGTAGCGAGAACTGTAGTATTCCTCGTTTTGTACGTGGATGACATTCTCTTAATAGGAAATGACATTCCTATGCTACAATCTGTCAAGGGGTTCTTGTCACACAGGTTCTCCATGAAAGACCTGGGTGATGCCTCATACATCCTGGGGATCCGGATCCATCGTGATAGATCCAAGAGGATATTAGGACTTTCACAGTCCAGATACATCGACACCATACTGAAGAGATTCAGTATGGAAGATTCCAAGCGCGGTAACCTACCAGCTTGTCACGGGATCACCCTCTCTAAAGAGATGTCTCCCAAGACTGATTTGGAGAGGGATCGCATGTCTATTATACCCTACGCTTCTGCGATAGGCTCTATAATGTATGCGATGTTTTGTACCAGACCGGATATATCTTACGCACTGAGTGTGGTAAGCCGGTATCAGTCAAACCCTGGGGAGAAACACTGGATAGCAGTAAAGAACATTCTCAAGTACCTCAGAAGGACTAAAGAGATGTTCTTGGTGTATGGCGGAAAAGACCTCCAGATCGAGGCCTTTACTGACTCCAGCTTCCAGAGTGACAAGGATGATTCTAAGTCCATGTCGGGTTTTGTCTTTACCCTCAATGGAGGGGCGGTGTGTTGGAAGAGTTCCAAACAGGAAACCGTTGCAGATTCGACGATGGAAGCGGAATACATCGCTGCATCTGATGCCGCAAAAGAAGCTGTCTGGATGAGGAAGTTCTTGAAAGAGCTTCAGGTGGTTCCGTCCATTGTTGATCCAATACCTCTGTATTGCGACAACAACGGGGCTATAGCTTTAGCGAAGGAACCCAGGTCCCATCAGAGATCCAGACACATCTTGAGGCGGTATCACCTGATCAGGGAGATCGTGGATCGCCAGGAGATCGAGGTTCGGAGAGTCACTTCAGAAGATAATGTTAGTTATATGTATGCCCTAGAGGCCATTACTGTACATTGGATGTATATTGTAGTGGATGCTGGGACATATATAGGGAGGACTTTCTTGCTCGTCATGATAGTATGCTATCTGGTTACCCTTTACCTTAACGTGTACATTGATTGTCTCTCTGTTACATGTTGGTAAAGCCCTTAGGATGTGTACTTGACTATCTGGACTATAATGCGGATCATACTAGTGGGGACATGGTAGTCCATAAGTACATCCTTCAAGGTCCCTAGTCGTGGGTATATCGAGACGGGGCATCGATATACCAGAGTAGACTAGCGTATACCTTCTCGACCCATACAGATGGGCGATGGATGATCCCATATCCATTGGTGTTTGACATCAGAGATGATATACGGGTGCTCAGTAGAGACTGGGTACACTGGACGGACTCGCCGAGAACTCCCAGATGGTATTATACCTTACGTCAGATGGCAGTTCTCTGGTGACACTGGTACAAAGTAGTCTGTTGACCCGAGATCGTCATAGAGTCTTGTGTGGTTCCCACTGTGCTTTGATTTCCATCTTACCACGTCCAAAAGGGCATGCAAAACGGTGGTTTTTGGGTACAGTCCCGAATCACATGGAGGCAATGAGCGATAGGAGGGGATTCGTCTCTCCCGGTATAGGGGGTTGATGTTGCGCTGTGTTCGATTGGCTATAACCGGAAATCCCTGGCTAGGGTTGCTGAGATTTACTGGTAAGTGTTACCAGTAGTTTCTTGAACTGTTATAGACCTCATATCGAAACGACTTATCGAGCTATTGGGGTCTGACGTTTACCACCCCTAGGCAAGATATGCGACATATCAGACGATCAGACCGGACTGTACGGTAGTGTTACTGGTTGGATTCACAGGAGTGTGAGCGGGCTTGCTCGTCGATCTTCTGATCGCTCAATACCCGGATGGCCGTTACGTTTAGCTGACTGCTTGCGGCTTGTGGGTGTTTGATATGATCATCACCTGCTGCCGGCGTATTGACGAGTCTTTAGAGTCCTACACAGAGGTTTCCTGGCTCAAGCGAAACGAAATAGGAGCGCATATGAAATATGTGCGGGACCGAGAATAATGCGTGTATGTGATACCGTATTCCATTCTCGCGATAAATGTATCGATTGGTTGTATGCGATATAACCTAGTTATCGATTCAAGCATTGATTCGATAAACCGATACATAGGATACTAGTCGGTTATATGCGATATGACCGGATCGTTAAATCAAGTGTTGATTTAATGATTTAATATATAATTATATATTTGATATATTACTTTGCATTAACTAGTATTGGTTCACTTTAAATGGATTTTCTCACTTGGTTGTACAAGTTGTATATGTGATATACTTTTTGTGCAAATGTTTGTATCATGTTTGATGATACATGTTTGCTTGGTTAAGTGTAAAGAATTAAACCATGGTTAAACTTATGATTGGGGTTTTGTTTTCTTTTTCATTTATTTCTCTATTTATTCTTTTTGAAAAATAATAAGCATAAAGGAAAATGGTGGCTTAATTTGTTTTCTAGTTAAAGCTTCATGAAGCTTTGACCAAGTGACCATTTTGTCTCCATGCTTAACCCTAACCATTCCTACTAACCATGATTTATTCTCTACACTTGACCATGGTTGAGATATGATAAGTATTCTTATTATTTTCATTTTTAAAAAGACTTATCATAATATCATCTTCTTCTTCTTCATCTTCTTCAAAGAAGAAAACCTTGGACCATCAATGGTGATTGATGAAAAAGAGTGAGAAATCCAATTCTAAAGTGAACCCACCTCTTATTTCTTCATCCTCTACCTCTTGCCAAGTAGTATAGGGTGTTTTCTTCACAAGTTTCATGACTTGGTGAAGTGGGAGCTTGATCTTGTGATGCCTCGACGTAGATTATCTTCGGCACGAAGCCGACGACCTTGCCCGCCCGTTTCTCCGATGAAGCCGACGCTAGAGCCCGGGATTCGATATGGACAGCGAGGAGACTTCATTGCGGAGCTATGGAGGTGGAGGACCGGATCTACAAAGGTTGTATTTCCGTTCACTTAGAGTAAAGTCGTTTACTAGTTTCATTTATCGCCTGGACTTCTAGTTAACGATCCGTATTAGGGTTTCTCGGCACCCGTAAAATTTGAAATTGGCATGGTTGATGCCTTGTGAGACCTCCTTAGTGTGCCTAGGAACCCTACAGTGGTATCAGAGCTACTAGGCATTGGATGTCGACCTATGGGGGGTTCTCACTGTGTGACAGTGTGGCGAAGCATAGGCTCTTACCCTCAGGGTGTCCCGAGACCGGAAGGTGTTCCGGCGGGTTGTAGTCCTCGCGAGGGGGCATGCGTAAAAAGTAGCGGCTGAGGGACCCGTTGGTGCCACGGCGACCCCATTGGATGGGGTGGCTGCCTGACCTACAGTGGTATCAGAGCCTAGCTAGAGCCTTAGGCGATGCGTAGACGGAGTTTGAAGTCCGATCGAACCAAAACCCTAACCCGAAGCATGCTCTCTGGACTTTTTCTAAAAACTGGGATTTTTCCACATTAAAAATGCTTAAAAAATTCAGCAGGGAATTATAAGAATTACGGTGCAAAATTTGACTCATGAACAGTCCAAAGTGCGGTGGAACCACGGCAGAAGCCTGGCTTCTGCGGCGGTTCCGCGGCCGTATGATGACGTCAGCTTCCCATTTTTGCACAGTAATTCCTCTCTTCTGGTGTTGGATTTTCTGGGAATTTTTAATATTTATTCAAGAGTTGAATTTTCTGGGTTGTATTGGGGACTCGGTGTATCGATCGGATTGTCTAATTTTGTCAGTGTGTTTTTCCGGGTATTTTTAGAATATGTTAAAAAGTTCGACCGGATATAAATACCCACTTTTTCCCCTGTCGGGAAATTTCCAAGTGTTGGATCTTTCCGTAGTTTAAAGACGTTCTAAGTAGTGCAAGTAACTCGATGGACCCTCTAGAAGACAATAAACCTTAACTCGATTATGTGACCGTCTTGAACTGCCCTTTGAACCTTCGGGTTTGGGGCAGTACGGCGTGCCACATGTGAGGCGTTGGCTTGACCCTTCTACGGCTGGACCGTTGGTACTGAGGCATGAACTGAATGTTTTTAGACCTGTTTCATGTGTTGATCTGTATCGGGAAAACTTGGGTGTTAGACTGTTCGATCGGAAAGTTTAACATTTTCTATTTATCTGGAATGGGATACAATAATTGGAATTCATAATATGTTATGAGATAACTGAATGAATGTTATAAACATAGCAGTTTAGTCTCACTTGATCGGTTGCCACGGAATTTTGATGTGATCAAAAGTCCGTCGCAATCACGTAGCGTACGCGGATACTCGCCGGGTAAACTTAATAGACTGCTACACTCCATAGCCCCGACCAAGTGACTGAAGGAGAACCCCGTCGCCGAAAGCATCCGTTCGGGTGCTCGCGACAGCGGTGTTCCGCCTTGGTGCACTTCGTCGACGGTATCGGGGGTGCGGCCGCCTACTAAAGTTTGCGACGAGCATTCGATCAGTATGTCGGGAATCCTGTTGAATTGCCCGACTTGATATTGAAAAGTGTTTTCGATAATGAGACTAAAATGCGGGGTTTATAATTATAGGCATGTGATGTCTAAGTATTTCATTTGATTAGGCATGCGATGTCTATGCAGGTTGCGGATTGCAACTGTTGTAGTTTTACACTTTCTTTTCTGTGACCGTAAGTGTAATATGTGATATCGCCGGTTTCGTTGCTATATGTCAACGACAATTGGGATATGCATATTTACTTACGTTGATGACATGTGATGTTATATGTTGCTGGATATGTTATATTGGATCGTCGTGTTTGAATAGCCGGGGGTTTTTATGTGAGATGAGTGTTTTTCATTTTCATTCATGTAAAAACTTGTATGTAATATTCTTTTATTAGGGCACTTCCAGGTTGCGGAAGATGTCACCCTTTGTATATTATTTACTTTTCCGCACTAGGATAGACCCAAGGAGGAGGGCACAAGTAACCGGGTTCTGGAGTCCAGTGGGAGACCAACTCGAGGAGTCGAGTCCGGGTCTCCTAACTCCCGAATTGGTAGGGTTGCTTGCCGCTCTCGTAGGGGTCTAGGGGTGTGGGTTTGGCTATTCATCACGACCGTGGAATCCGTGTTTTATACTGGCTCGTATTGAAAACACGGACGTCCTAGTATATCCAATATTTCATATGATTCTTCTGCTGCGATATCTGTGATATGATCATGTGATGTTATGTGATAGATACAGTATATAGTATATATGATATATTATATAGACGTTACTTATGTTTTACACCCGCGCTAGCCCTGCCCCGCTCTGTCGTTAGTTACCTAACCTAACGGTGCACGAGGGGACATCGAGGCGAATGCGGATGGCATAAGTGTACGTCGTATTTATCTGTGATGTTTAGGTATTTAAATGATGGGACTTCATTAATGAGATTACTGAAATAAAAGAAACCTAAGATGTTGTAGAATCGAATTTCAAAAATAAAACAGGTAGCTACAGTTCTTGCTTTGCACGGCGGTATATGTGATATATCCTGCACCTTATTCGATGAGGAAAGGACCGAGATCCCTTCACCGGGAGTGACTCCTTTAGCAATAACTGGCTGATGCTACACACTCGGTTTATCTTTTGATTGCTTTTAAGAGTTTTTTCTTTGCACAGTGATATATATGATATATCCCGCACCTTATTCGATGAGGAAAGGATCGACGATCCCTTCACCGGGAGTGACTCCTTTAGCAAAACTAGAAAAGCCTCAAAAGCACTCCATTTTTAAAATCATTTGATTCTACAACGATATCAAGGTCATTACGCAATAGGTTTTTAGAAAAACCTGTCGTAGCCCTCCGTCATTTCAGATAAGTACTAGTTAGTATTCGTGCTGCGTTTGTTGACTATGTTAAGGCGTAGTGTGCGGTAGCTAATTACTGCTTATCTGCATAAGCATATGATGCGATTGGATTAGGGTAGTCGTGCGACTTTGTTGACTATTTTAAGGGTCGTGCGGGTGGGTTTAATTCAATCGGGAAATGACAGGTTGAACTTGACTAGCACTTATGATTTGTTGACTATGTTAAGGTCATATAGCTGCTAGGGGAAAAATATTATCGGGAATTTCAAGTGTTGAAATTTGCAATGAGATTGCATACCTTCTATGAGATAGTTGGATCCCGATACCCACTGCGAGTAATTGTTACTCCTGGGAGAGTTTTACATATTACAATTAGCCGATCAAGTAGGTGTCTAGAAAGGTGTTAATGAGGTTACGCCTCTGGGAAAACGAGGTTTACATTAATTAGGTTCGTGCGAAAGCACGGGGGACCTCCCTCAAAGTACTGACACTGGCCTGGCTGAAAGATTGGCAAACTTGTAGTGTGTAATTAATCCCGGCTAGTCTTTCCTTTTAGGGTTTGAAGGAAGATTTGATAAAAAGCAGTGGGAGCCATCCTGATTAGATAAAATAATAACCAATCTATTCTTGCAAGAGCGCACGCTGAGTGTTTTCTTCTCTCTCTCTCCAGGTAGCGACCATATCACGCCTTAATCAAGATAATAATACGGAATATTGACCGAACCCGCTTGTTATACTGAGCTGGGGAACGTTGGTCCCGCTCCAACTTATAATTGTTATAAGACAGAGCAGGAAATTGGGGATTACCAGAATTCCCGTGCCGCCCAAACGAAGAGAGTGCATGCCGATGCATCATCTTCGGGTGTGTTCATTACAAAGAACTGTTTCTCAGTATACTTTACGTCCTGGGTATGTGATACCAGATCAGGATCCCAGATATGTAATCTGTTACATAGGGCTACAGCTAGGTAAAGAACTGAGAACGGGTGATAATTTTCATGAGGCAGAAAACGGGGCAAGTGTTGCAGCCAAGTCTGTTGGTCACTGTCACCCTGTATTACAATACATTGATTCTGATTGAATGTTATTAGATACCGAACCTGATATACAAAATCATATCTATCTCTTTATTAGTAAAGAAATGATAAAATTTTGTATTGTTGGATAATGTTTTGAACATTTCCTATATCAAAAGTTGATCGGTACAGGCACGTTATCTAAAAGCATTGATGTTCTAAATCAAACTACAGTTCTTAGTATACAGAACACACACAAGAGGAAGAGTTCAGAAAAGAACGGATCCTTCTTGAGGTATTGTAGACTAGGTCATATCAATGCGACCGACTAGCTGAAGTTACATGTAGATGCATATTTAAATCAGTTTGAATTTACATCTTATGAAACTTGCGAGTCATGTCACAGAGATAAGATGACCATAGCTCTGTTTACTGGAAACAGAGAAAGAGTTAGTGAACTCTTGGGATGATACATGTTGATGTATGTAAGGTCCCCTGTCTGCATATGCCAGGACTGGTTCTTTGTACTTCATTATATTCTCTGATAATCTCTCAAGATTCAGTCATATATTCCTGTTGAAATATAAGTCCGAACCTTTTGAGGTATTCACAGAATATAAGTAAGAAGTAGAAAACCAAAATACGGGTATAAGTATTATGTCCTATGATAAGATCAGGGAGGAGAATACTTGTGCATGGCATTCCTGGACCATTCTAAAGGAAAATGAGATTCTCTCTCAGTATTACTCCTCTGAATACACCACAGCACAGCGGTGTATCGGGGCGGAGCAATCACACAATATTAGATATCGTGTGCTCTATGATGAGTATTACTGAGTTACCTATTTCCTTTTGGAGGTTATGCACTTGAGAAGCTGCATACCTATTGAATGGGTTCAAATCAAATCAGTTGCCTACCACTTCATATGTGATATGGAAAGGGAAGAGCCCATCTCTTAAGTTAGTTAAGATTTGGGGTTGTCCGGCCTATGTCTAAAAGCAAAATCCGGACAAGCTCGGGGCAAGATCTGTTATGTAGAACTGGAAAGGTTCCAGCTATACAAACTGCGAATGATGATTTGATAGAACCAAAGGATTCAGTAGATACCAACGAACCTCAGCCTCTCCGCCGATCTAGTAAGGGTTCCTCACCCACCTGAGAGATACTTCGGTTTCTCTATGACAGTGGGAGCGAGGATTGCATCATGAGATGATGACCCAACTAGTTTCGAGCTGGCCATCAGGAGTGGGACTCTGTAAGAATGGCTGGATGCTTAGCGATCTGAGATGGAATCCATGTACACCAACAAAGTATGGACTTTGGTTGCTATATCTGAAGGGTTAAATCCCCATCAGGAGCAAGTATATCTTGAGAAGATTACTTGGTGTAGATGGAAAAGTTGAGACTTTCAAAGCTAGACTTGTTAAAGCTTTTTCATCATCGACCAGGAGTGGATAATGATGAAACCTTTTCAAGTGGCTATGCTTAAGTCCATCCAGATCCTACTTGCCACGGCTACATACCAGGACTACGATATCTGGCGGTTGGGTGTCATGACTGCTTTTCTAAATGATGTTTTGGAAGAGAGCGTCTATAAGTACACAGCCAGAGGGCTTCGTAGACAGTGGGAGCAGCAGAAACGTGTGCAAGATGCTTTATAGGATAAAGCAGGCATCGCGGAGTTAGAACATCTGTTTTGATGGATTAGTCAAAGAAGTTGACATCATCAAAATGGTAGATGAACCTTGTATAAACAAAAAGGTAGTAGGGAGTATGGTGATGATCCTCGTAGAGTACGTGGATGACATACTCTTGATAGGGAAGGAGTTTCCTATGCTACGATCGATCAATCTCCGCTTATCACAATGATTCTCCACATAGGATCAAAGTGATACCTACTAAATCCTGGACTTTGGATCTATGAGATAGATCTAATTGGATGTTAGGATTCTCACTAGTTGTAGTGAGATGGTATCAATCGATCCTGCGGAGAATCACTGGAAGGGTTCCAGGGTGATAAAGACGATTGAATGTCAGTCACAGGCATTGTCTATACCCTCAGTAAAGGGACGGTATGTTGGAAGAGTTCCAAGCTAGATACCGTGACAAACTAGACGATAAAAGCTGGATACATCGCTACTTAAGATGCTACCAAAGAGGCTGTTTGGGTGTATATTGGTATATGAGATGAACTACGTTCCAACCATTGTGAGACAATGGAGTTGTGGCTTATGCCAAGGAACGTCGGTCCCATCAGTAATCCAGACATATTCTAAGACAGTGTCACCTGATCGTGGAGATGGTTGATCTCCAGAGGGATCGAGGTCAGGAGAGTAGACTCAGAGGACAACACGGCGGATCCACTCGCGAAGGCCTATTCCCAGAGAGAGACTTAAATGGGATGGTTGAGTATGAGATACTGCAACCACTGCTATCAGATGGCCCTAGTGCAAGTGGGAGATTGTTAGTTATATGTATGCCCTAGAGGCCATTACTGTACATTGGATGTATATTGTAGTAGATGCTGGGACATATATAGGGAGGACTTTCTTGCTCGTCATGATAGTATGCTATCTGGTTACTCTTTACCTTAACGTGTACATTGATTGTCTCTCTGTTACATGTTGGTAAAGCCCTTAGGATGTGTACTTGACTATCTGGACTATAATGCGGATCATACTAGTGGGGACATGGTAGTCCATAAGTATATCCTTTAAGGTCCCTAGTCGTGGGTATATCGAGACGGGGCATCGATATACCAGAGTAGACTAGCGTATACCTTCTCGACCCATACAGATGGGCGATGGATGATCCCATATCCATTGGTGTTTGACATCAGAGATGATATACGGGTGCTCAGTAGAGACTGGGTACACTGGACGGACTCGCCGAGAACTCCCAGATGGTATTATACCTTACGTCAGATGGCAGTTCTCTGGTGATACTGGTACAGAGTAGTCTGTTGACCCGAGATCGTCATAGAGTCTTGTGTGGTTCCCACTGTGCTTTGATTTCCATCTTACCACGTCCAAGAGGGCGTGCAAAACAGTGGTTTTTGGGTACAGTCCCGAATCACATGGAGGCAATGAGCGATAGGAGGGGATTCGTCTCTCCCGGTATAGGGGGTTGATGTTGCGCTGTGTTCGATTGGCTATAACCGGAAATCCCTGGCCAGGGTTGCTGAGATTTACTGGTAAGTGTTACCAGTAGTTTCTCGAACTGTTATAGACCTTATATCGACACGACTTATCGAGCTATTGGGGTCTGACGTTTACCACCCCTAGGCAAGATATGCGACATATCAGACGATCAGACCGGACAGTACGGTAGTGTTACTCGTTGGATTCACAGGAGTGTGAGCGGGCTTGCTCGTCGATCTTCTGATCGCTCAATACCCGGGTGGCCGTTACGTTTAGCAGACCGCTTGCGGCTTGTGGGTGTTTAATATGATCATCACCTGCTGCCGGCGTATTGACGAGTCTTTAGAGTCCTACACAGAGGTTTCCTGGCTCAAGCGAAACGAAATAGGAGCGCATATGAGATATGTGCGGGACCGAGAATAATGCGTGTATGTGATACCGTATTCCATTCTCGCGATAAATGTATCGATTGGTTGTATGCGATATAACCTAGTTATCGATTCAAGCATTGATTCGATAAACCGATACATAGGATACTAGTCGGTTATATACGATATGACCGGATCGTTAAATCAAGTGTTGATTTAATGATTTAATGTATAATTATATATTTGATATATTACTTTGCATTAACTAGTATTGGTTCACTTTAAATGGATTTTCTCACTTGGTTGTACAAGTTGTATATGTGATATACTTTTTGTGCAAATGTTTGTATCATGTTTGATGATACATGTTTGCTTGGTTAAGTGTAAAGAATTAAACCATGGTTCAACTTATGATTGGGGTTTTGTTTTCTTTTTCATTTATTTCTCTATTTATTCTTTGTGAAAAATAATAAGCATAAAGGAAAATGGTGGCTTAATTTGTTTTCTAGTTAAAGCTTCATGAAGCTTTGACCAAGTGACCATTTTGTCTCCATGCTTAACCCTAACCATTCCCACTAACCATGATTTATTCTCTACACTTGACCATGGTGAGAGATGATAAGTATTCTTATTATTTTCATTTTTAAAAAGACTTATCATAATATCATCTTCTTCTTCTTTATCTTCTTCAAAGAAGAAAACCTTGGACCATCAATGGTGATTGATGAAAAAGAGTGAGAAATCCAATTCTAAAGTGAACCCACCTCCTATTTCTTCATCCTCTACCTCTTGCCAAGTAGTATAGGGTGTTTTCTTCACAAGTTTCATGACTTGGTGAAGTGGGAGCTTGATCTTGTGATGCCTCGACGTAGATCATCTTCGGCACGAAGCCGACGACCTTGCCCGCCCATTTCTCCGATGAAGCCGACGCTAGAGCCCGGGATTCTATATAGACAGCGAGGAGACTTCATTGCGGAGCTATGGAGGTGGAGGACCGGATCTACAAAGGTTTTATTTCCGTTCACTTAGAGTAAAGTCGTTTACTAGTTTCATTTATCGTCTAGACTTCTAGTTAACGATCCGTATTAGGGTTTCTCGGCACCCGTAAAATTTGAAATTGGCATGGTTGATGCCTTGTGAGACCTCCTTAGTGTGCCTAGGAACCCTACAGATAACACTGCAGATCCATTCACCAAGGCCTTGCCCCAGACTCAGTTCGAGCGGCTGATCGAGATGATAGGTCTTCGATACGCCAGTACATGGCCTTAGTGCAAGTGGGAGATTGTTAGTGTATATGCCCTAGAGGCCATTACTGTATCATACTAGTTTGTATATTACTTAATGGAAGCTTGGGATATTCACCTTGTATATACAATCTTGCTCAAAATAGTAGTATGCTACTTGGTTTGTTTCTACTTCAATGTGTACATGTGTTTATTTTAGTATATCGCCTATACACATTAGTGGAGCCCTTAGGATCTTTGCATGATTACCAGCGTTGTGATGGCAGTCACACTAGTGGAGCTGGGTAATCTATAAGCACATCCTTATGCAGGTCCTTGGTCGCAGGACTATCGAGACAGGGCATCGATACTCCGGAGTAGACTAGCGCATGCGCTTCTCATCCCAGTGTGGGAGACGGTCTGGCCCACAGCCGTCGGTACGTCGTACTTGAGAGAGTATGCGGGTGCTCGTTGGGTTACGAGTACACTGGACAGGACTCGTCGGGAACTGACTTGTTGGTATTATGCCTATCGTCAGTTATCAGTTCCCAGGTGACATGAGTACAGCTTAGTCCGCTGACTTGACACTGTCACTTCGCCTCGAGTGTGTTCCCACTGTACTTTGATTACTATCCTACCACGGCTCAAAGGAGTCGTGCAAACAGGTGGTAGTTGGGTGCAGTCCCGAAGCACTTGGAGGCAGTGATGGTTAGACAGGATTCGTCTCTCCCGGTATTGGGGGTTGACATCGCGCTGTGTCTAGGAGAGCCATTACACGAGTAGTCCCTGGCCAGGGCAAACGAGATATACTGGTAGGCTTCCAGTGTTATCTCAGGGTGTTTTGGGCTTCACTCCGACACGACTTGTACCGCTATTGGGGGACTGACGTTTACCGCCCCCTAGGCCCGCCATGCGATGTATCAGACGAACAGACCGGACTGTACGGAGAATGTCACATTCATGCTCAGTAGGAGTTCAGATGGGTTTCGCCTCGTCAGTCTTCTTGTCGGCATCTACCTGGGGACCGTTACGCACAGCTAGTGCCGCTTGCGGTCTGTGGTTAAACCCACTGCCAGCCTAGTGTCGAGTCTTTAGAGTCCCACACAGAAAGCTATTCGCCTTTAGGCAAAAGAGTAGAGGTCGCATGGTTTTAGGACAGGGTTCGGTCACATCCGTGCACTTGTGCACGTACAGTGTCCGGACAGTTCATACTAGCAGGCTTTGGTTTAAGCCAGATCGTAGTGTACGTATTGGGATTGGATTTATCCAGTATGCATCCGTGTTCCTCGGAACGCGGATGCGGGTGTGTATGCACAGTTGACGGAAAGACAGAGGCAGAGGATTCTCATTAGGGTTGTTGACCGTTGACCGTTGACTATTGACTTTTTGCTCAACCCTAATGAGAATATGATATATGATTAACAATTATATTAATTAAGTATTATGGTGACATGGTTGTTGAGGGATTGACTTTGTTGACTTGTTGACTTTTGTTGACCGGTTGACTAGGCTTGACTAGTTGACCATCATGATAACTATAGCTATCATTTCATGGCAAAGACTTTTGCTTGCTTGCCCTTTTGTGCAAAATGAGTGCATGAAATGATATGGCTATGGTTGCTTAAACCATCACATAATACTTGATTGATATGAGATGTTATGATTGTTTTGGATTATGAGAGCAAATGAGAAAAGTCCTCTCTCAATTCTTTCATGCTCATTCTCTCTCTTGTTCTTGAGCTCTCATCTCCTCCTCTTTCTCTCCCTCTCTTGACTCTATGGTTCACTTGTCTCATGAGTTGAGAACCAAGAACCATAGATAAAATCCCATACAAACTCTTCTCTACTCACTCTAGTTCACAAGGTTTAGCAAACCGAGTGAACTAGTTTCTTCAAAGTTCGAAGAAGGAGCCAAAGGTTGAAGCTTTCAGGTGGATCTATCTTCGGCGCAAGGAGACGACGGGGAGAAGCCGATTCGGACGACCATCGAAGCTTGAAGACGAAGGAGTTCGAGATAAGAAAGGTATAAACCCCCTAACCGAGTAGTTAACAACTCCTAGTTAGGTTGTTAGTTAGATGTTTAACAAAGATCCGGTTTTAAGTCCATGTTACCACCTCTAAGAAAATTGTTTTTCACCAAATTCCGCATGCCCGAAAGTACCGGGAGAGGTAGCATGGACTTACAATTATAACAAGCATTATTAGGGAAATTGTGTGTTTATTATTGCATGCATGATCTTTGTATATCAAACACTTATCTCGAGATTGTGTGCAGGAAATTCTCCAGGTAAAATAGCCGGAACTGCTAAAAGTGCTGATAAAATTACGTCAAGTCCAAGACTTGTGATCTGGTAGTAAACAAGAAAGTATAAAAATATTCCAGATATCAGGAAAGTGCCATAAAGCCAACACCAAATCAACCTGAGAATTCAATGCAGAGATAACCTCAAACGGTCGTGGATCCGCGGCTGAGTCAGGCCGATCCGCCGCGGATCCGCGGCCGTTCTGACTCATCGGCGGTTGGTAATTTTCCTTGAGGCTTCCTTTCAACAGCAAAACTTCTTCAAAATGCTTCAGTCCCTAGAGTTCTCCAGAAGCTTCCCTTCTAACAGCCAAGCTTCTTGTGCATGCTTAATACCTACCAAGCTTCTCATGCAAGCCTCATAACAACCAAGCTTCCAAGGGAAGCTAGACCTAGCTTCTAGGGGAAGCTAAAGGAAATCTATAAAAAGGGACCTAGTGCTTCATTACAAAGTTTTGTTCATCATTTTGAGGGTAAAAATTGTAGTGAGATCCAAATCAATTCTAAACAAATTGAGTGACACAATTTGATCCAAATCAAGATCCATCGAGTATCGATTCAAGAAAGTATTCAACGAGCCTTTTTGAAGCAATGCCGATCTTCAACCGAGCAAGAGATCCACGACGATCCGCGACTCAAGAAGACGATGCGAAGCTAGTTTCGACGATTGAGTTCTCTCCTCAAAATCTTGTAATCTTTGAGTGAATTGTAATGAAACGTTGATCAATGAAAGGTGAAAATTCTTGATCTTGCTTTCTTTACATTTGAGCATTATGAAGAGTTATCAATTCTTGATTGTTCTCTTTTTCATGATGTTTGAGTGAAAACTCCGTTTGTATCGGAATCGAGAGAATAAGTAGATGATGTCGATGAAATTCTTGAACGATTCTTAAGTCTTATGAGTTTTGTAAACTTTAGACGATTAAATCACCGATGACCTAGTTTTGAGCGAGATGCTTTCTTGAATGTTTTCGCTCCAAATTAGAGATCAACGATCGATGATTGAATTTCCTAGTGGCTAGAATTTGAATGCTAATCAACAACAGGACAAGGGATGATGATGAAGAACCCTAGTTTCTTCAATAGATCCCTAAACCTCATTGATTGTCATCGATCTAGCAACAAATCTTCAATAGATAAGAATTTGTAATCATAAGTATTCATCATCACTATCAATTGGATCGATTCCGATAAGCCTTTCTACAAATCTTGATAATTCAAATGATTTGGATATCTTCTTGATCTCTATCATTTCTTGATTTTAGATCTAGTTATTAATGATTCTTAAAACTAAATTTCAAAATTATTGAATCATTTTCTTTTACCATTTAATTTTCAACTCAACTAAAACAAGATCGATCAAATCACACTTTCCCTGTGGACGATCTGCATTCACCGACGAACCTACAAAAGACACCGTTATTGATTGCGGTATACAAATTTCTTTGGTTGTGATCTTTACACTTTTCAAAACACGACATGGAAATCGATTATCAATCATGATTTACGAAGGTTCGGTTAACTTAGTTCATGAGTTTTAGTCTAGGGTCGGGCTATGGTCGCTGCAAAAGAGAGAGAGAGAGAGAAAAGAAACACTCAGTGTGCAATCTAATCTAGATCAGAATGGTTAATCACTTTATCTAATCAGGATGTCTCCCACTGTTTCCTTGAATTCTCCTCTAAACCCAAAGGGAGAATTAGTCGGGATCATCTAAAATCACCCGAGGAGTAATCCTACTCATCAGTGGGAATTGGGATCCAACTATTATCGCATGATAACTTAATGGAAGCCACTCAACTCACCACACTCCAGAAGGTATGTGCATGCCTGTCAAGTTTCCTATATGTTTGAAACTCCCGATGTGATTTTTACCCCAAGCAGCTTATGACCTTGACTAGGTTAACATATCAAAAGTCGCAAGTCAACCCGTCATTATCCTGGATTAATTAGACCCACCCGTACGAGCCCTTGACTAGGTCAACATGACCATATGACTGTCCTAACCAATCGCATATCTATGCAGCAGAAAAGTACTATAGAGCTACCGAACACTACGCCTTGACTAGGTCAACAAACGTAGCACGAATACTAAGCAATACTCGTCTGAAATAACGGAGGGCTACGGCTGATTTTGGCGAAAAACCTTTAACGTAATTAACTTGATATCGTTGAAGGAATCCAAGTTGTTTTACAAATATACAGTGGCGAAAACTTTTGCTAAAGAGGTCACTCCTTGTGAAGGGATCTCGGCTCTTTCCTCGTCGAATGAAGTGTAGGATATTCCAAACTGAATACCACTGTGCAAAGCAAAAGAGAACGTCTGTAATGTCTATTTTTCAAAAAAAATTGGTTCCAACAACACTAAATAGTTTTTTCCCTTGCATTAATAAGAATCAACGCAGTTCCATCAATTAAACATACCACACCATAGAAAGGAACGGAAATAAAATATACGTATATGTTATCCACATTCGCCACTGGGTCCCATCATCACCCGTTAGGTTACTTAACTAACGACAGAGCGGGGGCTGGATTAGCGCGGGTGCAAAACATATACAACATCTACTAGTATATATATACATATATATAACAATCGCCCCAGGCATGATATAAAGCAACATCACATAATCATAGCCAAGCAACACAGAGTGGTGGATAATCCTGGAGCCTCGGGTTTCACTTGAGCCGCAAATGAGACCCGATGTTCCTTGTTGTGTGGATAGCCTGTGCAATGAAAACCTAGACCCCTACGAGTGAGGAAAGTTACTTGCCAATCCCAGAAGCGAGGCAACCCCAATCAATAACGTGAATGGGCCACCCAGCACTTCACGGATCCGGTAACTTGGGCACCCCTCCGTGGGGCAACCTATACCCCCTACGAGTGCGGAGAATAGCCCGCCAATTCTAGAGTAAAGTCCCTTCCGTCTCAATGCCCTGAGATGCAGACCCGTTGCCCTCAAGAGCCCGGCTATTCGTGCACTCCACCATGGGGTAATCCTAGTACAGAAAAGAAATATGTACAAGGGTGATATCGATCTCAACCCGGTCGTTCCCCAAACAAATAATATACAAACTGGCAGTGACGGCAGTCCACATGTCGAATGCTCGTCCCACAATATCAACTGTACAAATGAATCTAAACTGTACTACCATTGCACCACTGGCTATCCACCACGACGATCCATCCACAACCATGGCATAACACAAAACATCAACGTGAATGTCACGTTTGCAAACCCGTCTAAAAGAGTGAGTTGTACCGTTCTAATGACATTCACGGTCGCAGATAGTAATGCATGTAATGTAAAACGCACACTTAAAATTTTGATCGACAAAACTTCCTAAATTGGCCCCAAATGCAATCCGGCACTTAAATAAATCTGGGCCAAAACCAAGTATCACAAAAAATCACAATTCCATGTAATAGAATAACATAAAATTTTTTTTGCACCGTTGCAACTAAACGACCGTGGACCGCCGCAAATAGGGACCAAATCCGGCGGTTCCGTGATGGTTTAGAAGCATCTTGAGCCTAAATTTTTTCTGTTCTTCTAAATATGCTTGCACGGATTTTAAGACCCTAGAAATTATTTTTTGAACACATTTTAAAATCGATAGCCAACACAAAATGAAATCGTGATTTTTGAAACTTTTGTCGATAGATCGTTTAAGCACATTAGAACTAGCTAGTATGGGGTTAATTGGTTGGCTCAGATACCATGTTGGGTTATGGTAGCGCCCTGACCATCAATCCGTGACCAAATGCGGATTAAAAATTTATAAAAACTGGCGCTAACACAACCCATTCTTATGGATCGACCATTAAACCTAGACAAGCAAACTAGAAAGAAGTTTAGATGGTTATACCGAATGATCTGTGTCCTTCGGTCTTCAACCACCTTCCTAAGCTCCTTGAGGCTTCCTTGATCAAGTTTGATCTCCGGTCTCCCTCCATCGACAATGATCCACCCGAGAGTCTATGAAATGAGCTCCAACCTCATAGCCGAGATAACTAGGGTACGTAGATCACTACACTAGATACCGTAGAAGAAGTAGAGAGTGATGACAGATTAATTTGTCTCAAGACACCCTAGGTTTCTCAACACATGAGAGGGTCAGGGTGGAAGAAGAAGAAGATGCCATGAGGATGAGAGTGTTGT
Source organism: Agapanthus africanus (assembly GCA_030015575.1). Taxonomy (NCBI): domain Eukaryota; kingdom Viridiplantae; phylum Streptophyta; class Magnoliopsida; order Asparagales; family Amaryllidaceae; genus Agapanthus; species Agapanthus africanus. The sequence continues at coordinate 296,297,968 of CM057342.1, forward strand.
AGGAGAGAGAATAAAAAAAAATGGCTACTTCGATTTTTGGGTGTTGTGAGAATAAATAATGGAGCCCCCTAAAAATATCTCAAAACTTCAAAAATATCTTAAGTCAACCAAAAAACTCAAGTTAACAAAATCTCACAACAAACAAAAACCCTAAGCATGCTAGAATAGTAACTATGGGTCACTACTAAGCCATGCCACGAAAATGCAATAAATACCCCATCCTCCACCTCATAAACCTTTTAATTCGAAATGGTTTAAAACATAATAAGGTGTTATCTTCTAAAAGTAATCTTATAAGAAATTACAAGAATACCCCTCATCCGTATATACATACCTGCATCCGTATTCCGAAGAATACAAATACAAGGAGACGAAAATAATCCAACAATATAATAATAGGATCCGGCTTAAACCAAAGCCCACTAGTATTATCCGTCTGAATCATGATCCGTGCACAAGTGCACGTATATGATCGAACCCTGCCGTAAAACCATACGGCCTCTGCATCGTTTCGTCCGAAGCAGGGAAACCCTCTTTGTGGGACTCTAAAGACTCGTCAATATGCTGGTAGTGGGTTTAACCAAAAGCACGTCAGAGGCACTAGCTGTACGTAACAGCTACCCAGGTATTGAGCGAAAGGGTGGCCGGCAAAAAAACTCATCCTGAAACACCTACTGAGCCTGACAGCGACAATATCCGTATAGTCCGGTCCGCTCGTCTATGAGTATCACATATCGAGTCTGGGGGTGGATAAAGTTAGACCCCTAATAACGCGACATGTAGTATCGATATGAAACCCATCACCCACTGAATAACTACTGATCCGAATCAGTAATTCTCGACTACCTTGGATAAGGATTTCTGATGATGGCTACCCGTGCACAACGCGAAATCAACCCCTAATACCGAGAGAGACGAATCTCTTGACGATCCGCTTACTGCCTCCATGTGGCTTGGGGCTGTACCTAACTAAAACCTGTTTGCACGACTCATTTGAGCTATGGTAGGGTAGTAATTGAAGCACAGTGGATACTCACACGATACAGATGATGATCTTAGGTCGATAGACCAACCTGTACACATGTCACCTGAGAACTGCTATCTGACAATATGTATAATACCAACTAGCATGTTCCCGGCAAGTCCGTCTGGTGTACTCATAACCCAATGAGCACCTGTATACATCTTAGGTGAAAAAACTGACACCAATAGCTTGTGAGACCGGCCACCGCCCCCCTCAGGGTCTCGATCATTATACACAAGTCTACTGTGGAGTATCGATGCCCAGTCTCGAAACTCCCACGACTAGGTACAATTAAGGATGTGCTTATAGACCACCTAGCTCCCACGTATATGATCGCCATCATAATGCTGGTAGTCAAGAAAGAATCCTATAGGCTCTATCAACATGTAATAGTGATCTGTAATGCCACCTAATGTTGTACATGATGATAAAGACAAACCAGATAGCATACTATCATCTCGAGTATAGGTCCTCCCGTAATCATCATAATCACCTGCCTGCGACTATGATAATTGCCTTGAGGGAACTATAGCCAACAGATAACTTCCGGGCAGTTCGGCAGAGATGAGATTTGGGAGAGATCCTGACAGAATCTTTCTGGAATACTACACAAGAATACTTGGACCAAGATCGTAAGTATCGCGCACACTCAGTAGGCCAGAGATTGCTATCGTTGACGTGATACGTTACTAGTGGTCATGTAATTGGTCAGGAGATCTTCAGAGAAGTGCCAAAGCAGAACAGTTTTCGTCATTACTCCATATCGGGCTGTCGAGCCGAGGAGTCATGTAACTGGTAATCCATAGAGAGATGAGAACCTAAGGGCAGAAGGCGCCAGACCGTGAACAGGACGCAAGTAGATACTTGCCATGCTATCTTTGGATGCACCGACACCTTCCGACTTTGAAGGAGGGGCACATCGACAACAGTTATTTATGATTTGCGACTTGGTGATTTGGATATCACGTTTCTGTTGTTTTTGAATCTGGTATTTTGAGAATTTCGTTTCATGATTGATATTTATTATCTGCACTGCAGTTGCACTTGATTTGTATTCTCATGTATCAGTTGTACTAATTTTCATTCTGTGTATACCCACTGCAACTGATTTTTGATTTCGTATACTCCGATATATTTAATTTGATTTTGTGCATATAGTTTGCATATGATTTGACATATGCTTTTGGTATAGTTTATACAAGTTTTTAGTACTTGGTATGGGTTTTTGTGCACGCAGTTGCATGCGTTTACGAGTTTATATACCACGGTATACTAGATTTAGGATGGGGTATGTTGTATACCGTCGATTTCGATTGTGTCATGACCCGAAATTTGGCAAGTAATGGCACTTAAACTATGCAACGTCTACAGGCGTAACACAATTCAAGTAAGCCGAAAACCCAGAAATCTAAACCATCAAAACTAGTAAGTGATAAGAACATTGTTAAAAACTTTTAGGAATCTCAAGTAAAAATCTTTAAAGTCTAATCTACTTTCTTTAAAATTTTGGCAGCACCTCCTTTGTAAAATCCAGCCCCAAAAAGGGAACAAACATAAGATATAAGTATAGCATCCCCAAACAGGAGCAAATCTCGCCCAAAGGTGCAAACAACCACCACAAGCAAATATATGACGCCGTAGCGAATAAATAGACGATATAAAGTGAAAACAATATAAAAGATAACGCTGCATAAAAAGGCCGGCTCACACGAGCACGACACCCAGAGTCACAAAATAATAAACAATATCGTCCTCACATCTCGTCTCTAAGTCAATACATGAAAGTAGTAGATGGAGAGTACTAGATACAATAAGATATACAATGAGCATCATTGGATAACCGCAAAACGCACTTATAGCAAAACTGCTCACAATCAGCCGTAGCGGTATCCGCTGCAAAAGATGATACAATAAGAAGAAGCCCTGCCGCTACTACTCTGAGGGACAACCTGCAAAATACCGTGGCACAACAGGGGTGAGTTGCCAACTCGTGAATAGTAAATAACTTCATGCAGATAATCGCAGGTATGCACGTACCGCGATAATCTATCACATGCAAACTGATAGTATAATATGTCAATATGTATATGCGACGGTCATAAAAGGTACTCTATCAGGTACTACTAAAACATGAAGCAATGCATATCATTAAATGCTGAGTATGGGATAAAACATATCATCGTCACGGAATCCTCATCGTGGAAAAAAACCAGTGTCCATCAAAGACACTCCAAATCCCAATACCTCAGGCACCGCATCCTCAGATCGGCCCTCATATCCTGTAAGTCTCATGGAACCTGAGTGTCCAATTTCGACACTCGAAAACATCATGAAAACTAGTGTCCAGCATCGACACGTAAATCCGCATATCATGGACTCCATCTGCGGGATCGGCCCGCGGGCTCCGGCAGAACGGTTGGTCCATGTCCATCTCAGAACTCCGGTCGGTATCCTCCAGATATCCGCCGAGTCCAAATACTATCATCGGTAAGGTAGTACTCCCCTGCCTCGGGCTCAACGCCATCATCTACGAACTTCTTGCCCCGGGTACCTCTGGGCCCACCATATACCCCGAGACGGTTCCTCCACTCTTAGAATTGTGTTTCTCATGCCAATCTCAGAACCGAGAAAAATCATGGTGGACGCACTGAAATATCATATCAAGAGAAATCGGGTTTTTCAAACAATGCATAATTTCTTGAAATACTACGGTCCCCAAATCCATAAAATCACATGAAATCCATATCTCAATGCGTAAATCCATGAAATATAATAAATGCAACATAAAACAGTAATATGAGCATATCAAGGGAAAATCCGCTAGTTAAATGCATCAAGTTATTAAATATATCATGCGGTTCCCAATTTATCTGAAATCTAATGCAAAATCATGTAAAGGTGAACATGTAGCTCTAGCTATATGTTTAAGCATGTAGGTATAGCAAGGTATATGTGTATGCTATATTTCATATGCACAATGGAATAAGAATTAATGTCTCAATTGTCCCTAACCAATACAATATCACATATGTATATGTGTTGTGCGTGTCATGGCAATTACCGACGGTGTGTGTAGCATACAATTTATGCTCATGCAATAGGAACCGTCAATAATAGTGCAGTGTCCAATGGGTACAAGTCCTGGCACAACAAGTAACAATATGCAGTGAAGTTCATGCACAATCTCTATGTACATATACTTATAACTAATAATCATATCATTGAATCTAGCCTAGACGCATAACGCCATGTGGGCGATTCCCCTGTAGATATTAAATCTACTCACGGATGATCTTGAGCTAAGTAAAGACAACTACTTGCTTTCCCTTCTTCGCAGCGTCCGAAATCCACGCCTACGATCCTAAAATCATATAACAATATCACAAGTTCACATCAGAAATCGACCAATAACACGTACAAACTACGTTTGAGTGACGCACCAACTCTTAACAAAACTCTCAAGTGTTCGTCTAGTGGCTAACGTGCGTAGCGACACTACGAAACCAACCCAAGAGAAACAGCTACACAAAGTACACAAACCGTGTCGGATAACGTAACGCACGTAGTTGAAACTCTAGAAACAAGCAAAGTGATCCTAGATTTTTCTACACAAACAATTGGTGAAAGTTGCAAGTTCCACGAGACCACATACAACCCCAGAGACCCCTAGACCAAGACACAACCCATCACTCCCCAGTCTTATCGCAAATTGCGGCCAGAAGCAATAAAATTGCGGCCAGAAGCAATAAAATTGCGGCCATGTTTTTAGGGAACGGTCTCAGGTTTTTAGGGTAGCTTCTAGGTCACAAAACTATGTCACTGTGATGGCAACTTTTCCAACAAATACCTGGTTTGATAACAGATTCATCCGAGACCCAAATCTATACCAAAATACGATATGGGCACAAAAACTATACCTTTAGTGTTCTAGACAACAACTACAAGGCAACACATCAATAAAAACTCCTACTTTATAGTTAGAGATCATACCTATCCACACTTGCCCAAAAATCCTAGCTTTCTAAGCTTCAAGGGATCCTAAAGGATAAAACATGACATGATAAGTGTTTTAGTGGTGTTTTAATGAAGTTTTGAAAGGTTTTGAAAGGAAAAGGTAAGGGTTACAGTTGAGGGAAGAGGAGAAGAAGAAATAATTGAGAAAGAGATAGAATGAGACGAGAATGAGAGAGAATGACAGCGTGAGGTGTGATAAAGATGTGAGGGTGAGTGTAGGGTGAGTGCACCCTTACACTTACTCTCTCCCTCTCCATCATTAATGAAAGCATTAATGCCCTCTTGACTCGCCTAGCCACCTCCCTCAATCCAAAACACAAGGATAACTCTCACATCAAATATCTAAGGGCAAGTTAATCATGGCATGGATTTGTTTAAAGTGTCATGGCCACTAAACAAGATTAACACTAAACAACCGCCATGTTAACATGCACAAGTGTGTGCAAACCAAAACAAATAATAATAAAATATTGATTAATCTTAATAAAATGCAAGAAAACTATTTTGCTAAACTTTTTACTAAAAACCAGTATTATCGCTTAATTAACACTTATAGCATTCTAAGGTGTCACAATCTCCCCCCTTAAAGAAATTCGTCCCCGAATTTAAAATTCTTGATATGCGTACCTTCATAGAGATGAGGGAAATTCTTCTGCAACCGCACGCAGCCTCCCAAGTGATCTCCTCACAAGACGGGCTACGCTAAAGAACCTTCACAGATGGCAAGACCTTTGACCGATGTTTCTCTACCTGCCGATCCAATATAACTATCGGCCGCTTGGCGAATGAAAGATCACATCCTAATTGAATGGTCTTGTGCTAAATCATGTGGGAAGGGTCATGAAGGTATTTGCGAAGTATCGACATAAGGAATACGGGGAGAACATCCGGAAATCTGGGTAGAAGTGCAAAATGATAGGCAACGGTACTAACTCGATCAAGGATCTGAAAAGGACCTACCATTCTGGGACTAAGTTTTCCCTTCTTCCCAAAACTCATCACGCCCTTCATCGGAGAAATCCGTAGGAATCCATGATCTCCCACTACGAACTCAAGCCTGCGACGACGGCGGTCGGCATAAGACTTCTGTCTGCATTGGGCTGCTCTCATCCTGTCCTGAATCAACTAGATCTTCTCCGTAGTCTCTTGAACTAGCTGGGGTCCAAAAATCTTACTCTCACGGAGTCGATCTAACAGACTGGCAATCGACACAATCTACCAAACAAGGCCTAAAAAGTTGCCATTTGAATCGTCTCATGATAACTGTTATTATAGGAGAACTCCATCAATGGAAAGTGATGATCCCAACTGCTAAAAAAATTAAGCACGCACGCATGAAACATATCCTCCGGAGTCTGTATAGTCCACTCTGACTGACCATCGGTCTATGGATGGAAAGCAGTGCTAAAGCTCAAACAGTACCCAAGGCTTCCTGAAGCTTCTGCTAAAGACGGCTAGTGAACTGGGTGCCTCTATTGGATACAATGCATGAAGGAGCTCCGTGCAAACGCACAAACTTATCGATATACAACTGAGCAAACTGAGCATAACCGAAAGTGGTCTTCACTGGAAGGAAGAGAGCCGCTTTCGTTAACCGGACAACAATCACCTAAATGGAGTCATACCCTTGATAAGACCTGGGTAGACCCACAATGAAGTCCATGAAGATCTGCACCCATTCCCACTCCGGAATGGTTAAAGGTTGCAAATCCCCCGCCGGTCTTAAATGCTCAGCCTTAGCTCGCTGACAAGTCAGGCACCTCGAAACGAAATCCGAAACTTCACACTTCATCCCTGCCCACCCGTAACTATCTCTCAAGTCACGTCACATCTTGGTGGAACTTTGGTGAACACTAATAGCTGACTGATGTGCCTGTTTTAGGACATCGCGTCTCTACCCATCGGTATTAGGTACACACCAACGAGTCCCGAAACATAGCACACCCTGGTCATAAATCAAGAACTCCGAATCTCTACCCTGCCGAACATGCTCAAGAATTTCAGACAAATTGGCATCTCCAAATGCTCCGAATCTCTACCCTGCTGCAAGAAGATGTACATTAAGCTCTGCTGGTCCGTGAAAATCTGACATAACTCTCCGTACAATTAGTGTCTCCAAATCTTCAGCGCAAGACCACTGCGGCCATCTTAAGATCATGAGTGGGATAATTCTGCTCGTGCTCCTTCAACTATCAGGAAGTATAAGAGACAACTCTATCATGCTGCATCAAAACACAATCGAGCCCCACTTGCAAAACATCACAGTAAACGACAAAGTCGCCCGATCCAGAAGGCAAAGATAGAACTGGTGCAGTCGTCAACCGAGTCTTCAAATGTTGAAAAATCACATGCCTCAGTGCAAAGAAAAGGAACCCCCTTCCTGGTCAGTCCGGTCAGTGGTGTAGCGATACTCGAGAAATCCTGCATGAAACGGCGGAAAAAACCGGCTAAGCCCAAAAGCTGCGGACCTCAGTCACTGATACAGGTCTGGGCCAAAGCTTTACGGCCTCGATCTTCCTCGGGTTCATATGAATACCGTCTCCCGTAACCACATGACCTAGGATGTAGTCACGACCCGCAGGGTACGGAACGTGACGGGCACCTAAGTTACGAAACGTCTCAAGGCGTCCGTAAAATAAGTAACCCAAAGCCCAGAAATCAAAACCCGATTAAGAAATAGAGTGAGGGAAAAACCAATTTATTGGAAGCGATTTAGTCCATTAAGTCACATCAAGCTTTTTTTTTAAAAGCAACATCCCTTTTTCCAAGAATTCCGGCAGAGTCTCCTTTGTAAAAACAGGCCCCTAAACGGGTACAAAACAGGAGTATAAACGAATAACATGAAATATGGCATCACCAAGCGGGAGCTAGCTCTTCGCCAAAAGGCGGTCACAAATCCCACGCAATGTAAATCAGCATTGTGCATAAATAAGAATAAGAAGCACAAGTAAAATAACATATCGACTCAAGTAAGCTCGACCCCAAATACAGCATAAAAATCCATAAATCTCAAGCCTCATCTCTAGGTCAATATACAACAATACAAATAACAGGTGCAGCTGGTACAGTAGATGGAGTACTCTAGATACAATAAATATACAAGGTGGTACAAAATGATACACAACCCACCTAGGAGCAAAAGCCTCGAGTCCAGGCAAAAGAGGCAAAAGAAGCTAATGCGCCCGCCGCTACTGTGCTGACGGAGCAGATCTGCAAAAAGGCTGTGGCACAACGGGGGTGAGTTGCCAACTCATGAGTAATAAATAACATCTATAGAGGCTATCGCAAGCATGCACGCAAGCATCCTAGCATCTATAATACAGATATGGCAAAATATACTAGCAGGTATGTATGCAACATAAATGTACTAGCAGGTATGTATGCAACATGAATGTTCTAGCAGGTATGTATGCAACATGAATCAACTCGTTATCTGAATATATAAGTATAAGAAGTCATTTCTTTTCCTTTTTGGAATCTCTTTTGAAATATCATCATAATATCAATAGAATCAACAAGAATCCGTGTCCAGCAACGACACCTCAAAACTGTCTCAATCTCATGTATCCGTATCACAATATCTCTAGCCTCAGCCGTCCGGCTGACCCATCTCAAATATCAATACCTCATCATCTCGTGGCCACGGTCGGTATCCTCTGGATATCCGCCGTGCCAAAAAGTCACCGGTAGGTCATCAATCCTCTGCCAGGCTCATTATTTACTACTCGAACTTCTTGCTCCAGGGTACCTTACCAGGACCACCATGTACCCGAGACGGTTCATCCAACTTCTCGAAACGGGTCTCAAAAACCACAGCAAACTCATGGTGGATGACACTTACATCACAAGAAAACCGCAATTTTTCATATTTTAAAAAAAGGGTAATAAGTTTAGAAATTTTTGCGGCTTTCCCCCGAAATCCAGAAATATCATAAATCTCAAGAAATCATCATAAGTGCATATGTCAATGATAATGAATGCATATGGTATCAATAATCAAGTTGCAATGTATGATTAATAGACTAGGCATGAACAATTGATGTAATGAGATACATGCACATGAATAGCAATTCTACAATTTTATTTTAAGGATTTAATGCAATAGCACAGGTTTAAGCATCAAATATAGTGACAATGTTCTAGATATAAGTTATCTAGCGTCGTGGCATGTCAATTACCAGGGCGTGTGTGTACACATGAATAGTGCTCGTGCTGCATATAAAAACCCTGGCAATGGTGCAGGTGTCCTATGGAATGAGTTCACATATGTAGGTAAAACATAGATCATGAATGTAGCAGATAACATGCAAGTATTATACTCCTAATTACTAATGTCACTAGGAATCCTATAAATTACTTAAACTATCGGGCGACTTGCGCCATCCAAACGATTGTCCCCCGTAGATGTTACATCTACTCACCAATGATCTCACGCTAGGTGTGTCCGACCACCTGCTTTCCTTTCTCCGCGGTTCTCGAAGTTCCTGCCGGCAAACCTAGAATTTACAAAAGTAACATACATAAGGCAAATCCTACAAAAACGTGATATATCGATCAAAAGAATAACTCGTGTGTGAAACTAAACGCGCGTGCACTCGATACGTCGCGACGTGCTTAAACTCACCAGAAAGCAACCCAACAAGCTGTGTCGCGCCGCGCACCACAGAACCACACAGATCACACACGTGTCGCACAAGTTTAAAAATATCGAAACAAGGTTTAATGCTCTAGATTTTGACTCGAGTCAAAACAGAAAAAGTTGCACATACCAAAAACCCTAGCTACACATGAGACACCTACAGACAAAACCCCAGCCCCCAAGCCCACCCTCTGGCTGCAATTTGCGGCCAGATCTATTAAATCTGCGGCCGGGAAGGGGAGAGGGGTCCCCGTGCTTTGTGTGTGTGTGTGTCTGACATGGTCACCATGCTACAGTATTCACAACTTTTTCCTGAATGGCCCGGGTCAAGAGCAGATTCCAGAAAAGCTAAAAGTCTAAATAATACGCCAAGTTACACCAATTCGAAACAATTTGGTATTTTACAGAAATCTAGGATAAATATTGGGTTAAATGGTTTTAACAGCACTTAGTAAGACTACACTAACAATTAAAACCATCACTTTGCCAAATCTCACTCAAATTACCAAAACTAGCACTAAATCACATAATAAACACTAAACTTAAGCTTAAATAACCATATGATAAGCAAGCAAGGAATCAAGTTTAAAGATTATACCTCTAGAGATCCTAGAATGCGGGAAAAAAAGAAGAAGAAGAAGAAGAAGGAGAAGGGTTTGTTGCTGCTGCTGGAGTGCTGCTTCTATTGCTGCTGCTGCTACTTAGCTGCTACTGTTGCCTCTGTTGCAGCTGCTGCTGATGCTGATGCTGCTGCTATTGTTGCTGTTTTTGCTGCTGCTGCTGTTGTTTGTGTGGGTGTGTGGGAGTGAGAGGGAGAGAGATATGTGAGAATGAGTGTGAGGGAAAAATACAAGGGTTTTAAAAATAAAATGGGAGTCAACCCCTCACCCTCTATCCTCATTAAATGCCAAGCATGGCACAAGCCATCATGGCCTCTCTCTCACCTATACTAGTCAACCCCTAACACTAATTCAAATTTAAAAACTAATACCCCTAAATTAAAAACACATTAACTTAACAAATGGGTTAGTCCACCATGGTTATCTAAACATGGTTTAACCCTAAACTTAACCCTAGTTAACATGCATATGTGTGTGCAGTCCAGATAAAATTCTAATAAAATATTCATAAAACCAGATAAATTATTTGAAAACCGTTTTGGTAAACTTTTCACCAAAAAACCCACATTAAAACACAATTACCACTAATCACATTCTAAGGTGTTACAATCTTCCTCCCTTACAAAAAATTCGTCCCCGAATTTAAATATATAGCTACGCGTACCTTCAAAGAGACGAGGGAATTTCTTCCGCATCTCTCCCTCGGCCTCCCAAGTGATCTCTTCACCATTCGGGCTGCGCCAAAGAACCTTCACAGATGGCAGGACCTTTGATCGAAGTTTCTTCACCTGCCGATCCAATATCACTACTGGGTGCTCGGTGAACGAAAGATCATGCTCAAGATGAACAGTATGACTGTTCAGTTGATAAAACTGCACATTTGTATTACATTTTTCCTACCATTTTTATATTAAAAAAGGACTTTATTTTAATATATTATACATATGAGGGTTTATGTGTTAAAACACCATTTTCCATGTGTTAATATATTTTAATTATCATTTGGTAGGAAAATGTATGCAAATAAATATATTGACCAAATTCTAGTAGAACTAAGCCTACTAAATATTATTTGAGATTATTGTGCAGAATTTTCCAAGTTGTTATGCAGAATTTATCAAAGAAATCAATTTGTTGAAGAAAACTTGCCAAATTAAGAAGCAAAACTTGGAGACCAAGTCTGGAAGCAACCGAGAGAAGATTTCTGAATTCTAAAGGTGCCTAGGATTGCCACATGTCATGAGAAGAAAGCCCAAGAAATTTGATCGAGAGATCCCCACCTTCTAGCGCGGATCCACGGCCAAACACCCCCTTGGGCCGCGGATCCGCCGCAATATTATGGAGTTGGAAGGAAAGATTTTGGGGCATGATTCTCTGCTATATTTTACCAACTTTTGAAGCAAAAGATTCTGGCTTTGCACTATAAAAAGGCACCGAGAGCCTCTTGGAAAAGTCATCAAGCCGAAGAGATCAAGAAGTCCAAGACGGCTCACGCATCCAGGCTGATCATCAACGGTTCATCTACCTCCTTAGAAGAGATCGAGAAGCAAACTAGTATTTGTAATCATTTTCTAAGGGAACAAAGTGTAATTGATTCTGTTGATTAATAAAGGTAGCTCTTTTTCTTATTCTATTTCTTCGTACTTTAATTATGCAATTTCTTTCCATCTCTTTTTCTCCCAACATGCGTGAGTAATTCTCCGCTTGTTAGGGTTCATAGGATTAGGGTAGGCTAATGGATGATGAAAATCCCTAAACCCTTTTTAAGTCCTATAAAGTTTATGAACTTTATCAAAATAATCATTAACATCCTAAACGGGCGCGCTAGCAATTCTTTGCTAGTTCCAACCGCGATTAGAGATTAGATTAATGATTGTTTTGGTAAAGGCTAGATATGAACGGAGTTTCGTGTTGAGATAAGGGTTAAGAGTGGATTCCTTTTCCCTCCAGAAACCCTAATCTACACGCATCACCGTCGTTCTAGTTTTAAATCTATTAAAGGATAAAAATGGTAACTTTTAATTAATCGTCCGTAACTACTAAATCCTAACGAACCCTACAAGTCCCCTTATTATATTAACTACATCCTTAAAATAATCTAGATCTATATTTTACATTCTTGTTTAACGTAGATCTAGAAACCATTCTATAAAATTCTTAATCCCTCCTCTCTTTCTCAACACATCTAAAGTAAAAATAAAAGGTTCAACATTTCCCAAAGGACGACCCGTACTCATCTCGGTCTAGCTACACGCGACACCGTTATTGATTACGGTTAAACTACAAACACACTTTTTCGTATCAATCAAATGGCGCCGTTGCCGGGGATACGTGCGTAATTTTTTATTTTTACTATTTGTGTTGAATTCTTAGACGAGTCATATCATTATTAACACAAAACTGCAAATTGCATATTTAACGATTTGTGCGTGAATTTTTGCAAGGAGATCTGGAGACACAGAATTAAGGGGAACAGGGAGCAGAGACATTTTTAGAGATCCAGAGGAGCACAGAAGGCTATACAAAAATTTTCATCAAGTGATCCCTCTGCCACGGTGCGGAACCGCCGCGAAAGTACCCCTTTTGCGGCGGAATCGTGGCGGGTTGGAGGAATTAGGGCTTCAATCTTCTCTGGTATCTTTCTTAACTTCTTCTCTCTCCCCTCAAATCCAATAAAATCTATTTTCTGCAGGATTCTTTGCAAAATCGCGCCGCTCAAAAATCTTTTTGCAAAAGTTTTGTGATTGGTTTTGTTTTGCATATTTAATACGGACTTTAAGGGGCAAAGACCAAATCAAGATTAGGTGGGGATTTCATCACCCTTCCTAAGCTCCACAAATCACAAACCGAGCATATAGATCAACCCTTCATTAATTTAAAAAATATCTAGACCAGACTCTAAGGACTGTCGCGCTCAATAAGGACAGAGGAAGGTCGTGGGTAATCTATCGTTTATCCGCATTACTTTTGTAGTGCCTAGACAAGTGTGACAAAGGCTAGTGGTTTTTAATTAGGCCCACGACGTGGTTCCTTCCCACTTACCTGGCACTTACCTGGCTACAAGGGTAGTACGGAGGCGGTAGAGGATTTATCCTGCGGCTTGTCCTTTGGAAGTCTAGGAGCGGTCTAGAGACTGGACCTAGATGACCTTAGTTCTAGGGTTGCTTGTGCATCTTAGGGAGATTTGTCTTGAGTCCCACTTTTTTCAAAACAAGCCAATTTTAAATCACACACACACGCTTCCACTTGCACTAAACCCGCTTAGTGCATGCTCGGCTGGACACGGGATCCTAGTGCCCGTCTTGTCCGCGTTCCTTCTATCGACACCGAAGTCGGTACTTCTTCATCTTCTTTTCCCCCACCACACACCACATCAACCGTGATGGACGGCACTCCATCTAATTATAACACCACGCTGCCACCGCCCGAAGGTGCGCAGAATCCACCGCGCATCTCTCTCCAAGAGAGATGCTATCCTATTCGTGGTCCCCTTCCTACTTGTCTATCTCTTCCACCACCGAACGGGGATAATTTCGAAATTAAACCCCACTATATCAATCTGCTGCCCAAATTTCACGGGCTTGAGTCGGAAGATGCGTACGTTTTCATCACCAAATTCGAAAACGTATGCGCAATGATGGGTACTTCACAATTGACTTTAGATGCTATGCGCTTACGTATTCTTCCATTCACACTGTGCGACTTGGCAGAAAAATGGCTTTATAATACTGCCGCACACTCTATCACTAATTGGGATGAATTCGTCATAGCATTTCTTAAGAAGTTTTACCCAAACCATAAGACTGCCCACATTAGGAGCGAGATCAACCAGTTCACCCAGCTTCCCAATGAACCATTTTGGAAGTGCTTTGAACGTTTCAAAGATCTGCTTGTCCAATGCCCCCATCACGGAATACAAAGATGGGATTTATGTCGGATTATATATGAGGGCATTAATCCAGCGACAAAGCAGATGCTTGAAACAATGTGTCAATGCAATTTCATGTCTAAAGATGACTGTGAAGCATGGAAATATCTGGAAGATCTTGCTGAACACACGTTGCAGTGGGAAAGCGTAAGACCACCTTCAACTAAAGGAGGTATTCACCAGCTCGATGTTTCTATCGCAGTAAAAGCCGAAATGGCAGCGATGCAGAAGAAACTCGATTCTATTGAGAACAAACTTTCATCAGTCTTCCTAAATCAGGTCACGCTTCCTAAGACCGTCTGTGGTTGCTGTTCGGATCCTTTACACTTAACGGAAGAATGCCCTATGAATGCATCGTTTCAAGCTAATGCTGCTTTTCATCAGCGACCTAGAAACGACCCTTATTCTTCCACATACAATCAAGGATGGAGGAATCATCCTAACTTTGCTTGGAATCAAAACCAACAAAGCAATTATCAAAGACCTCCTCCACAGCAACCACAACCACAGAATCAGCCCCCCTTTCAGTCACAGAATTTCCAAAATCCAGCCAACATTTCTACACCGCAAGTGGCCGGTATTGACAACTCACTTGCACAAACTTTGGATATGTTCATGAAACAATCCATGCAAAATTCGGCTGAGATGAGGTCTTCTATTGATGCCCTAACGAAAAACTCCTCCTCCCATGGTGAGAGTATCAAATCAATAGAAAACCAAATCGCACAATTAAACGCCGCGGGGTCAACAGAAAAATACGGTTTTAATCTATGCCCATTCACTTTAAAAATCGAACCGTTTTTCAAATTTTCGACTTCAACTGCCCCGTGCGGGTGTACATACCGCACCACAAAAGGTCCTTTCCAACGAGATTTAAGCTTACCCGGATGAAGATGGAGACGGGAATCGTAAAGGAGGACTTGTTGCCCCGATGTGAAGGTTTTTCTAGAAAGATTTTTATCGTGGAATACTTTAGTCCTATTCTTTACTATCACCGCATTATCGTAAGCTTCATCGTGGAGTTCGCTTAGCTCATTCAATTGCAGCTTCCGATAGCTGCCTGCATGATCAAGATCAAAATTAAGCTCTTTAATAGCCCACATTGCCTTATGTTCAATCTCGACAGGGAGGTGGGCCTTCCCAAACATAAGACGGTATGGAGACATACCAAGATCGGTCTTATAAGCGGTGCGGAATGCCCAAAGAGCATCCGTCAATTTGGTTGACCAATCCTTACGGTTTTTCGAAACCGTTTTCTCCAATATCTGTTTGATCTGCCTATTTGAGATCTCAGCCTGCCCGCTTGTTTGGGGGTGATAGGGCGTAGAAAGCTTGTGAGTGATTGAATATTTCCGCATCAAGGCCTCGAAAGGCCTATTGCAGAAATGTGTCCCGTTGTCGCTAAGGATAGCGCGGGGGTGTCCGAATCGCGAAAAGATATTTTCTTTAAGGAACTTAATGAAAACTTTGTTGTCATTAGTGCGACACGGTATAGCTTCCACCTACTTCGAGACATAATCAACCGCTAACAAGATATATAGATTCCCAAAGGAGTTGGGAAAAGGGCCCATAAAATCAATACCCCAAACATCAAATATTTCCACAACCAAAATAGGTTGGAGCGGCATCTCATTCCTTCGTGAAATCCGACCCAAATGCTGACATCGCGGACAAGTTTTGCAATGTTCAAATGCATCTTTAAATAATGTTGGCCAATAAAAGCCACATTGCAAAACTTTCTCCGCCGTTTTTCGAGGTCCAAAGTGACCGCCGCAGGCCTGATCATGACAAAATGATAACACGCTCTTGAATTCATCGTTAGGGACACACCTGCGAATGATTTGATCGGAACAATACTTGAATAGATATGGTTCATCCCAGTAAAAATATTTTACTTGGGATAAAAATCGAAGTTTGTCTTGTTTCGACCGATCGCTAGGTATAAGTCCCGTCGCAAGATAGTTCACGATATCCACAAACCAAGGTTCGTAGGATACATTCAAGAGCTGTTCATCGGGAAATGAGTCATTTATCGGCACGGTCATAGTTGGCGAAGAAGTGATGCGTGAAAGATGGTCGGCTACAACGTTTTCACATCCACTCTTGTCTTTGATGACAAGATCAAATTCTTGTAACAATAGGATCCAACGTATTAGCCTGGCCTTCGCATCCTTCTTCGATAAAAGATGTCGTAGGGCGGAGTGATCTGTGTAAACCACAATAGGCGAGCCAATCAAGTAGGGCCTGAATTTCTCTAATGCAAATACAACTGCCAAGAGCTCTTTCTCGGTAGTTGTGTAATTTATTTGTGCATCATTCATGGTCCTATTTGCATAGTAAATTACATATGGCATCTTATCAATATGCTGTCCTAAGACAGCACCAATAGCAAAATCTGATGCGTCACACATAAGCTCGAACGAGTGGTTCCAATCCGGAGATGATAGAACGGGGGCTGTAGTGAGTGATTCTTTAAGCGATTCAAAAGCAGCCTCACAATCCGAATCGAAGTGAAAAGTAGTGTCCTTGGCCAATAGAAGGGTTAAGGGTCCAGCAATTTTGCTAAAGTCCTTAATAAATCTCCTATAAAATCCTGCATGACCAAGGAAGGATCGTATATCTTTGACGCAATTGGGACGAGGGAGGTTTTGAATGACATCTATTTTAGCTCTGTCGACCTCAATGCCTTTATGTGAAATTATATGTCCAAGTACAATACTTTCTTGGACCATAAAATGGCATTTTTCCCAATTCAAAGTCAGGTTCTTATCCTTACAGCGGGTAAGAACAGCGTCAAGATTACGAAGGCAGTCCTCAAAAGAGTCCCCAAAAATGGAGAAATCGTCCATAAAAATTTCCAGAAAATTTTCCACCATATCTGAAAATATCCCCATCATGCACCGCTGAAATGTAGCGGGAGCGTTGCATAACCCAAAGGGCATGCGTCTATAAGCAAAAGTTCCGAAAGGACAAGTAAAAGTGGTTTTATCTTGATCCTTTTCGGCGATGGGGACCTGGTTATAACCAGAGTATCCGTCCAAGAAACAGTAGTATTCGTGTCCCGCTAATCATTCTAACATCTGGTCAATGAAAGGTAGAGGGAAATGATCTTTCCTCGTCGCGGCATTGAGTTTCCTGTAATCGATACATACGCGCCACCCAGTTTGGGTGCGTGTTTGGATTAACTCATTAGCCTCATTAGTGATGACCGTGATGCCAGACTTTTTAGGGACCACATGAATTGGACTTACCCATTGACTATCAGATATGGGGTAAATTATTCCACTATCAAGGCACTTGATGATTTCTTTCTTTACCGCCTCTTTCATAACGGGATTTAACCGTCTTTGTGGGTCTCGGGTTGGTTTGGCTTCATCTATCAGATGTATGTAATGTTCAACAATTAAGGGACTAATCCCTTTGATGTCAGCCATAGTCCAACCAAATGCTTCCCGATTCGATCTCAACACTGCCAAAAGTGCATTCTCTTGCTCTAAGGCTAGAGAAGCGGAAATAATCACTGGCAAAGTCTCATTCTCTCCTAAATATGCATATTTAAGATGAGAAGGTAGCGGTTTGAGATCAAGAATTGGCGGAGAGACTATAGAAGGTGGGGTAAGCGAATGATATTCGGACTCCCGAAGAGGTTCAAAACTTGCATAAGTTATTGACTCGGAAAGTGCTGCTGACTTTTGCAACGAGTCAACGGGTTCAATCTCAAGGTCGGACTCATTGAACATATCCTCACTGTAAAGTGGTGCAAGATCAAACGATGTCTCATTAATGTTGTCGAGAACATCAAAGCAAAGCTCCTCATCCATGCGGCTTTCGGAAGCTATCTCGTGGATGGAACAAACATCCAGCAATTGAGCAGAAGGTTCTGATGGCTGACTTCCTAGCTTGTAAATATTAAGCTCAATTGTCATTTTCCCGAAGGATAAGTTCATAGAACCGTTACGATAATTAATTACAGCGTTAGAAGTTGCTAGGAAGGGTCGACCAAGTATCATCGGGATTTGATTGCGTGGGTTTGCTACAGGTTGTGTATCTAAAACAATAAAGTCCACGGGAAATATTAATTCCCCGACTTTAATTAACACATCCTCTAGTTCGCCCCGAGATTTAGTGATAGATCGGTCTGCCATTTGGAGAGTACAATGGGCGGGTTTTAACTCTCCAATTCCTAACTGCTCGTATACTGAATAAGGAAGCAAGTTGACGCTAGCGCCTAGATCGAGTAAAGCACGATTTATATTTTTACCCCCAATAGAAATAGAGATTGTAGGACAGCCGGGGTCCTTACGTTTCTTTGGTATTTGTTGGGTAAAAGCTGTGCTAACATTACTCGTCATGAACAATACTTGATACCAATAACGGTGTCGCGTGTAGCTAGACCGAGATGAGTACGGGTCGTCCTTTGGGAAACGTTGAACCTTTTATTTTTACTTTAGATGTGTTGAGAAAGAGAGGAGGGATTAAGAATTTTATAGAATGGTTTCTAGATCTACGTTAAACAAGAATGTAAAATATAGATCTAGATTATTTTAAGGATGTAGTTAATATAATAAGGGGGCTTGTAGGGTTCGTTAGGATTTAGTAGTTATGGACGATTAATTAAAAGTTACCATTTTTATCCTTTAATAGATTTAAAACTAGAACGACGGTGATGCGTGTAGATTAGGGTTTCTGGAGGGAAAAGGAATCCCACTCTTAACCCTTATCTCGACACGAAACTCCGTTCATATCTAGCCTTTACCAAAACAATCATTAATCTAATCTCTAATCGCGGTTGGAACTAGCAAAGAATTGCTAGCGCGCCCGATTAGGATGTTAATGATTATTTTGATAAAGTTCATAAACTTTATAGGACTTAAAAAGGGTTTAGGGATTTTCATCATCCATTAGCCTACCCTAATCCTATGAACCCTAACAAGCGGAGAATTACTCGCGCATGTTGGGAGAAAAAGAGATGGAAAGAAATTACATAATTAAACTACGAAGAAATAGAATAAGAAAAAGAGCTACCTTTATTAATCAACAGAATCAATTACACTTTGTTCTCTTAGAAAATGATTACAAATACTAGTTTGCTTCTCGATCTCTTCTAAGGAGGTAGATGAACCGTTGATGATCAGCCTGGATGCGTGAGCCGTCTTGGACTTCTTGATCTCTTCGGCTTGATGACTTTTCCAAGAGGCTCTCGGTGCCTTTTTATAGTGCAAAGCCAGAATCTTTTGCTTCAAAAGTTGGTAAAATATAGCAGAGAATCATGCCCCAAAATCTTTCCTTCCAACTCCATAATATTGCGGCGGATCCGCGGCCCAAGGGGGTGTTTGGCCGCGGATCCGCGCTTGAAGGTAGGGATCTCTCGATCAAATTTCTTGGGCTTTCTTCTTATGACATGTGGCAATCCTAGGCACCTTTAGAATTCAGAAATCTTCTCTCGGTTGCTTCCAGACTTGGTCTCCAAGTTTTGCTTCTTAATTTGGCAAGTTTTCTTCAACAAATTGATTTGTTTGATAAATTCTGCATAACAACTTGGAAAATTCTGCACAATAATCTCAAATAATATTTAGTAGGCTTAGTTCTACTAGGATTTGGTCAATATATTTATTTGCATACATTTTCCTACCAAATGATAATTAAAATATATTAACACATGGAAAATGGTGTTTTAACACATAAACCCTCATATGTATAATATATTAAAATAAAGTCCTTTTTTAATATAAAAATGGTAGGAAAAATGTAATACAAATGTGCAGTTTTATCAACTGAACAATGACGCTGAATCGTATGAGAAGGATCATGAAGATATCTGCGTAGCATCGACATGTGGAAGACGGGGTGAACATTTGGAAAGCTGGGTGGAAGAGCCAAACGATATGCAACTGCGCCGACACGCTCGAAGATCTCGAAGGGACCCACAAATCTGGGACTAAGCGTTCCTTTTCGCCCAAATCGCATCACGCCCTTCATCGGAAAGACCATAAGAAAAACATGATCGCCAACTGCGAACTCTAGTCTGCGACGGCGCCTGTCTGCATACGATTTCTGTCTGCTCTGAGCCGCTCTCATCCGCTCTCGAATCAACAGTACTTTCTCAGTCGTCTCCTGCACGATCTACGGCCCCAAAATACTGCTCTCGCTAAGCTCAGTCCAACAGACGGGCGATCTGCATCTCCTCCCATACAAGGCCTCGAAAGGTGCCATCTGAATGGTATCCTGGAAGCTGTTGTTGTAGGAGAACTCCACTAAAGGTATATGATGATCCCAGCTACCTCCGAAGTCTAAAACGCATGCTCGGAGCATGTCCTCGAGAGTCTGAATAGTCCGCTCTAACTGGCCGTCGGTCTGCAGATGAAATGCTGTGCTGAAACTTAAATGGGTGCCCAACGCCTCCTGAAGTCTCTGCCATAGTCGGATGGTAAACTGGGTGCCTCGGTCTGACACGATACAAGTCGGTACGTCATGCAACCGTATGATCTCATCGATGTAAATCTGGGCATACTGAGCAAAACTGAAAGTGGTCTTCACTGGCAGGAAGTGAGCTACTTTCGTCAATCGATCCACGATCACCCAAATGGAGTCGTACCCTCGACTGGTCCTGGGTAGACCCACAACGAAGTCCATAGAAATCTGCTCCCATTTTCACTCTGGAATGGGAAAAGGCTGCAACTCTCCTGCTGGCCTCTGGTGCTCCGCCTTGACTTGCGGACAAGTCAGGCATCTCGACACAAAGTCTGTGACGTCCCTCTTCATCCCGTCCCACCAAAAGACATCTCTCAAGTCGCGGTACATATTGGTGGAACCCGGATAAAAGTTGTATATCGATCTATGCGCCACCTTAAGAATCTCATGCCGCAGTCCCTCAGAATCTGGTATGCATAATCGAGTCCCAAATCGCAGTACTCCCTGATCATCGATCACGAACTCGGAATCTATGCCATGCCTAATCTGCTCCATGATCTCTGAAAGACGGTCATCACTGGGTTCTGCCTCTCGAATACGGTCAAGTAACTGCGGACGTGCACGAACATGCGCAAGCTATCCCCCTGTCGGAGTGAACTCGAACTCAACTCGGCTGTCGCATAAAATCAGCCAATCTGCTGATGACTGCCTCTGTACTGCGCTCAAACATGATAGACTACCCCCGGGCCTCCTGCTCAAAGCATCCGCCACTATATTAGCCTTGCCCAGGTGATACAAGATCTCGCAATCTTAGTCCTTCACCAGCTCCATCCAACGGCGCTGTCTCAGATTCAGGTCTCGCTGTTGAAATATATACTTCAAGCTCTTGTGGTCAGTGAATATCTGGCACGAATCGCCATATAGGTAATGTCGCCAGATCTTAAGTGCAAAGACCACTGCAGCCATCTCCAAATCATGAGTGGGGTAGTTCTGTTCATGTTTCTTCAACTGGTGTGAAGCATACGCGATCACCCTGTCATGCTGCATCAATACGCACCCTATCCCCACTCGTGAAGCATCACAATAGACCACAAATCCGCCTGATCCTGAAGGCAATGATAACACTGGCGCCGTAGTCAAACAAGTCCGTAGCTGCTGAAAACTGTGCTCGCACTCCTCCGTCCAATCGAAAGGAACTCCCTTCCGGGTCAATCCGGACAAAGGTGCAGCAATACGGGAGAAATCCTGAACGAATAGCCTGTAGTAGCCAGCCAGGCCTAGGAAACTGCGGATCTCCATAACTGATGTCGTTCTAGGCTACTGCTGAATGGTTTCGATCTTCTTCGGGTCCACACATATGCCATCTCTCGTAATCACGTGACCCAAGAAACCAATGTTGTCCAGCCAAAATGCACACTTAGAGAACTTCGCGAACAACTGGTGCTCCCTCAAAGTCTGTAATGTGATCCGCAAGTGCTGCTCGTGCTCCTCCCGGCTTCGGGAATATACCAAAATATCATCGATAAACACGATGATGAACAAGTCAAGATACGGCCTGAATATACGGCTCATCAGATCCATGAATGCTGCTGGGGCGTTGGTGGGTCTGAACAACATCACCAAAAACTCATAGTGGCCGTAGCGCGTGCGGAAAGCTGTCCTCGGTATATCCTCCTGTCGAACGCGCAGCTGATGGTATCCTGATCGCAAGTCGATCCTTGAAAAATATCCTGCCTCCTGAAGCTGGTCGAACAAATCGTCGATACGTGGTAAGGGATACCTGTTCCATACGGTAACTTTGTTCAGCTGGCGGTAGTCAATACACAAACGCAAACTTCCTTCTTTCTTCTTGATGAACAGGACAGGAGCACCCCACAGAGAAACGCTAGGTCGAATAAGCCCTTTATCTAACAAATCCTGCAACTGATCCTTCAGCTCTCTAAGCTCCGCCGGGGCCATCCGATAAGGCGGTATAGAAATAGGCCCCGAGCCGGGAATCAAGTCAATGCAGAACTCAACATCGCGCTCAGGTGGTAGCCCAAGCAGCTCATCGGAAAAAACATCAGGGAACTCACAAACAATCGGGACCCGGTCCAACGGAACCTCTGCATCTCGAGTATCACAAATATAAGCTAAGAACCCCTGACATCCCTTCCGCAAGAGCTGACGAGCGCGAAGAGACGAAATCAAACTGGGAAGGGTGACACTGCGGTCTCCCAGAATAACACGGACCGGCTCTCCCGGAAAGCTAAATCTGACTGCCTTCCCACGGCAGTCCACAGAAGCATAACAAGTGGCTAGCCAATCCATGCCCAGAAGCACATCAAAGTCCAACATATCGAGGAGAATCAAATCAACCGATGAATCCCTCTCCCCGATACGAACGGAACACAAAACGAGCGACAAATGACTCGCCTACCGGAGTAATAACCACAAGCGGCTCATCTAACGACGATGACTCACGGCCCAACATCGGTGCAAAGTGTGTAGAGACATACGAATGTGTGGAACCTGGGTCGAATAATACTCGCGCGTCGAAAGAGTATACTGGCAAGGTACCTGTCATAACGGCATTGGATGCCTGCGCATCCTGCGGGGTCAAAGCGAAAACATAGGCCTGTCCACCACAATTGCTGGCTGACCCCTGCCTCGGCCTCTGCCTCCCCGTCCTCTCTGAACAGGACCGCCGCGTCCACGGCCTCTGGGTGCACCAAACTGACGTGGAGCATCGCCTGGGGTAGAAAGTAGAGCTCTCTAAGGAGGTGGTGAAGGTGGTAAGGTTACATGTGGAACTGTCGCCGCTCCCTGCCATCTCACCGAACAGTCTCTGATAAGATGGTGCGGAATCCCGCACCTATAACATCCTGGCGACGCCTGCTGTCCCTGCGGATATGAGCCATATAGCTGACCCCGTCCAACTCCTCTGCCGGCACCATCTCTCGGAAAGAATCGGGCACGATACCTCTGAGCTGGCACATCGGTATGAATCCTCTTCGGCCCAGAAACGGCCGAAGTCGCTGAAATGCGTGCCTCCATCCGTAATGCCGTGTCTATAGCAGCTGAATAAGTGTCGAAGTGCTGGGCGCCGATGTCAAGAAAAAGCTGGGTGTCAAGTCCCTGCACGAACCTCTTCACTCTCTTTTCTTCAGTATCAACCAAATACGGAGCATATCTGGATAAGTGTGTGAACTGGGCATCATACTCAGACACTGTCATCCCTAGGGTCTTGATCAAAGCTTCAAAACTATGAGCTCTAGCGTCACGAACGCTCTCTGGGAGGAAACGAGCTAGAAATACTGCTGTGAACTCGGCCCAAGTCATAGGAGGTAGACCTGCAGCTCGACCTCTCTCGACGGACTCACACCACATCTGCGCCAGGCCCTCTAAACGGAAACTCGCAAGCTCCACCCATCGATCGTCAGAACATCTGAGTGAATGGAAAATCCTGGATAATCTGTCAAGGAAGGTCTATGGATCCTCCGCTGCCTCTGTGCCGGTGAAGACTGGAGTTCTTAGCCTCATGAAATCCTATAGCGATACTGGGATAGCCACGGTAGTAGCAGTAGGAGCAACTATCTGGGCAGTAGGTGCCATGGTAGTCTGTGATGTGGTAGGTATGTCCTCTGACCTCGGCGCACGACTGGCCGCTACTAAAGATCCCACCATCTGTCGTAACTTCTGCATACCTCCCATCATCTGTCGTAGCTCCTCCATACCAGACTCTAGCCTATCCATGTGGCCTGGAGAATGCGGATCAGTCTGTCCCTGAGGCGTAGGTATACCACCCTGCTCGGTCCTCGTCTCGGACAAGCCTGCTCGGATCTCATCTCGGGCGGCAGCCCTCTGTGCTCTCATAGCCTTCGGCGGCATAGTGGCTGGTACAGGAAACAGGATAGTAAGAACAGTGTAATAGAATCATAGGATACATAGAATTGAAGAAAGAATTTCAAGCAAGTATATCCTAAAGTCACTTAGGCGAAGTACCGTATCGCAAGAATGCCACATACATACGCACGCTACGTTACCCTGCTTAAGTCACTTACTCCATCTACAAAGGGTCATCCTACACTCGGAAAGGTAAAACCTATCGCTTTGATACCAACTTTGTCACGACCCGCAGGGTACGGAACGTGACGGGCACTTAAGTTACGAAACGTCTCAAGGCGTCCGTAAAATAATTAAGCCAAAGCCCAGAAATCAAAACTCGATTAAGAAATAGAGTGAAGGAAAAACCAATTTATTGGAAGCGATTTAGTCCATTAAGTGACATCAAGCTTTTTTTTAAAAGCAACATCCCTTTTTCCAAGAATTCCGGCAGAGTCTCCTTTGTAAAAACAGGCCCCCAAACGGGTACAAAACAGGAGTATAAATGAATAACATGAAATATGGCATCCCCAAGCGGGAGCTAGCTCTTCGCCCCAAGGCGGTTACAAATCCCACGCAATGTAAAATAGCATTATGCATAAATAAGCATAAGAAGCACAAGAAAAATAACATGTCGACTCAAGTGAGCTCGACCCCAAATACAGCATAAAAATCTACATATCTCACAGCCTCGTCTCTAGGTCAATATACAACAATACAAATAACAGGTGCAGCTGGTACAGTATATTGAGTACTCTAGATACAATAAATATACAAGGTGGTACAAAATGATAACACAACCCACCTATGAGCAAAATCCTCGAGTCCAGGCAAAAGAGGCAAAAGAAGCTAATGCGCCCGCCGCTACTGTGCTGACGGAGAGGACCTGCAAAAAGTTTGTGGCACAACGGGGGTGAGTTGCAAACTCGTGAGTAATAAATAACATCTATAGAGGCTATCGCAACCATGCACGCAAGCATCCTAACATTTATAATACAGATATGGCAGGATATACTAGCAGGTTTGTATGCAACATGAATGTACTAGCAGGTATGTATGCAACATGAATGTACTAGCAGGTATGTATGCAACATGAATCAACTCGTGATCTGAATATATAAGTATAAGAAGTCATTTCTTTTCCCTTTTGGAATCTCTTTTGAAATATCATCATAATATCAATAGAATCAACAAGAATCTGTGTCCAGCAAC
Organism: Agapanthus africanus; assembly: GCA_030015575.1. Taxonomy (NCBI): domain Eukaryota; kingdom Viridiplantae; phylum Streptophyta; class Magnoliopsida; order Asparagales; family Amaryllidaceae; genus Agapanthus; species Agapanthus africanus. The sequence continues at coordinate 296,323,680 of CM057342.1, forward strand.
GACACCTCAAAACTGTCTCAATCTCATGTATCCATATCACAATATCTCTGGCCTCAGCCGTCCGGCTGACCCATCTCAAATATCAATAACTTATCATCTCGCGGCCACGGTCGGTATCCTCTGGATATCTGCCGTGCCAAAAAGTCACCGCTAGGTAGTCTATCCCGTGCCAGGCTCATCGTCTACTACTCGAACTTCTTGCCCCGGGGTACCTTACCGGGCCTACCATGTACCCGAGACGGTTCATCCAACTCCTCGAAACGGGTCTCGAAAACCATAGCAAACTCATGGTGGACAACACTTACATCGCTAGAAAACCGCAATTTTTCATATTTTAAAAAGGGTAATAAGTTTAGAAATTTATGCGGCTTCCCCCCGAAATCCAGAAATATCATAAATCTCAAGAAATCATCATAAGTGCATATGTCAATGATAATGAATGCATATGGTATCAATAATCAAGTTGCAATGTATGATTAATAGACTAGGCATGAACAAATGATATAATGAGATACATGCACATGAATAGCAATTCTACAATTTTATTTTAAGGATTTAATGCAATAGCACAGGTTTAAGCATCAAATATGGTGACAATGTTCTAGATTATAAGTTATCTAGTGTCGTGGCATGGCAATTACTAGGGCGTGAGTGTACACATGAATAGTGCTCGTACTGCATATAAAAACCCTGGCAATGGTTCAGGTGTCCTATAGAATGAGTTCACAAAAGTAGGTAAAACATAGATCATGAATGTAGCAGATAACATGTAAGTATTATACTCCTAATTACTAATGTCACTAGGAATCCTTTAAATTACTTAAACTATCGGGCGACTTGCGCCATCCAAATGATTTTTCCCCGTAGATGTTACATCTATTCACCAGTGATCTCGCGCTAGGTGTGTCTGACTACCTGCTTTCCTTTCTCCGCGGCGCTCGAAGTTCCTGCCGGCAAACCTAGAATTTACAAAAGTAACATACATAAGGCAAATCCTACAAAAACGTGATATATCGATAAAAAGAATAACTCGTATGTGAAACTAAACGCGCGTGCACTCGATACGTCGCGACGTGCTTAAACTCAGCAGAAACCAACCCGACACGCTGTGTCGCGCCGTGCACCACAGAACCACACAGATCACACACGTGTCGCACAAGTTTAAAAACTTCGAAACAAGGTTTAATGCTCCATATTTTGACTCGAGTCAAAACAGAAAAAGTTGCACATACCAAAAACCCTAGCTACACAGCAGACACCTACAGAAAAAACCACAGCACCCAAGCCTACCCTCTGGCCGTAACTTGCGGCCAGATCTATTAAATCTGTGGCCGGGAAGGGGAGAGGGGTCCCCATGCTTTGTGTGTGTGTCTGACATGGTCACCATGCTACAGTATTCACAACTTTTTCCTGAATGGCCCGGGTCAAGAGCAGATTCCAGAAAGGCTAAAAGTCTAAATAAAACGCCAAGTTACACCAATTCGAAACAATCTGGTATTTTACAGAAATCTAGGATAAATATTGGGTTAACTTGTCTTAACAGCACTTAGTAAGGCTACACTAAGAATTAAAACCATCACTTTGCTAAATCTCACTCAAATTACCAAAACTAGCACTAAATCACATAATAAACACTAAACTTAAGCTTAAATAACTATATGATAAGCAAGCAAGGAATCAAGTTTAAAGATTATACCTCTAGATCCTAGGATGCAGGAGAAAAAGAAGAAGAAGAAGAAGGAGAAGGGGGTTTTGCTGCTGCTGGAGTGCTGTTGCTACTGCTGAGCAGCTGCTGTTGCCTCTGTTGTAGCTGCTGCTGCTGATGCTGTTGCTATTGTTGCTGTTTTTGCTGTTGCTGCTGTTGTTTGTGTGGGTGTGTGGGAGTGAGAGAGAGAGAGATATGTGAGAATGAGTGTGAGGGAAAAATACAAGTATTTTGAAAATAAAATGGGAGTCAACTCTTCACCCTCTCTCCTCATTAAATGCCAAGCATGGCACAAGCCATCATGGCCTCTCTCTCACCTATACTAGTCAACCCCTAACACTAATTCAAATTTAAAAACTAATACCCTTAATTAAAAACACATTAACTTAACAAATGGGTTAGTCCACCATGGTTATCTAAATATGGTTTAACCCTAGACTTAACCCTAGTTAACATGCACAAGTGTGTGCAGTCCAGATAAAATTCTAATAAAATATTCATAAAACCAGATAAATTATTTGAAAAGCGTTTTGGAAAACTTTTCACCAAAACCCCCACATTAAAACACAATTACCACTAATCACATTCTAAGGTGTTACAGATGTCAACACTATCAAGCTAGAAGGAACACTTCGAGAATTTAGCAAACAGCCGGTGCTCTCTCAATGTATACAAAGCCATCCTCAAGTGCTGCTCATGTTCATCTCGACTCTTGGAATAGACCAGAATGTCATCAATAACACAATAATAAACTTGTCGAGAAACGGACTGAAAATCTGGTTTATCAAATCCATGAACGTTGCTAGGGCATTGGTGAGTCCAAACGACACCACTAAAAATTCATAATGCCCGTAGCGCGTACGAAAAGCAGTCTTCAGAATTTCATCATTCTGAACCCGCAACTGATGATGACTTGATCTCAAATCAAACTTAGAAAAATATCCTGCACCCTGGAGCTGATCAAAGAAATCGTCAATGCGAGGTAAAGGATACTTATTCCGCACCGTAACTCGGTTCAATTGACGAAAATCAATGCACAACCTCAAATTGCCGTCCTTCTTCTTGACGAATAGAATAGGAGCTCCCCAAGGCGAAACACTTAGACGTACAAGTCCCCTAACAAGCAACTCTTGCAGTTGATCCTTAAGCTCCATAAGCTCTGCCGGCTCATCTGAAACAACGTCGGAAAACTCTCGCATGATAGGAACCCAGTCCAACGAATCTACTGTGGCTCTGGTATCACGAATGAAAGCCAAGAATCCCCGACATCCTCTCCTCAAATGCCGACAAGCGAAAAAGGCTGAAATCAAGCTGTGAGGGGCGGCACCACGGTCCCCCTTCACAACAAAAACTGACTCGCCGAGAAAACAAAACCTGACTGTCTTCTTGCGGCAGTCCACAGACGCATAGCATGTAGCTAACTAGTCCGTGCCCAGGAGAACATCAAAGCCCAACATATCTAGAAGGATCAAATCGATGGACGAATCTCTATCTCCTATCCGATTGGAACATGACCGAAATACGTGTCGCGCAACAAAAAGAATCGCCAACAGGAGTAATCATAACAAACGACTGATCTAGCATAAACGACTCTTGGCCTAACCTTGGCATGAAGTGTGTAGAAACATACGAGTGCATAGATCCCGGATTAGACAAAGCATGTGAATCAAAAGAACATAAGAAAAAGATTACCTGAAAACTCTGCATTGGACGCCTGCGCTTCCTGAAGAGTCAAAGCAAATGCTCGTGCCCTCTACCTGCATCTAGCTGTCCTCTTCCTCTACCATCCTATTCTATCTGAACAAACCCTCCGCGACAACGACCTCTCTGAACATAAGTCTGACGCGGATCAACAACAGGCGCAAAAAGGCAACACTCCCTGAGGTGAAGGTGGTAGGGTAACATATGGTACGGCTGCCTCTCTCTGGCGTACCACGGTACAATTGCTAACGAGGTGATGGAAACTCCCACACCGGAAACATCCATACGATGACTGCTGATCCTCCTGGGGATAAGAGCTAAACAACTGATCTCGTCCCAAGCCTCTGCTACTCCCGTGGCCTGAACGAAATCTACTTCGGCGTCTAAACATATGTCTCTGGGCTGATACACCTGTATGAGCCCTCCTTGGTCCTGCAACTTCCAAAGTTTCGGAAAGACACTCCTCAACTTGTAGGGCCGCGTCCACTGCTGCTGTATACATGACACAATGTTGTGCTGATAGCAAGAAATAACTGGGTAAAAGGAGTGGCAACCTTCTGTCGCTGCGCTCGACTGGCCTCAACCTACGATCCAATCATCTGGCGCATATCCTGCATATCTGCCTCGAGCCTAGCAATACGATCTATCGAAGGCGGATCAATCTTCTCCTGTACAGCGAGCGTACCGTCCTGGTCAGTCATCGTCTCAGACGAGCCAACTCTGACCTCGGCTCTCGCTGCCTCTCTCTGTGCCCTCGTAGTCTTCGGCGGCATAATGGCTAGAAATGGAAACATGATCCGATAAAAACACGAAAATCGAATCACAAAGATATATATAATCATGGAAGGAATTTCAAGCAATAAGTCCTAAGGTCACATAAGCGGAGTACCGTGTCGTAAGTATGTAGCGGACATACACACGCTACGTCACTCTGCTTAAGCTACCCACTCCATCATACCAAGGTCATCCTACACTCCGAAGGGTAAAACCTAGTGCTCTGATACCAACTTTTTCACGACCCGAAATTGGGCACGTGACGGCACTTAAACCACGTAACATCTACAGGCATAACGCAATTCAAGTAAGCCGAAAACCCAAAAATCTAAACCATCAAAAGTAGTAAGTGATAAGAACATTGTTAAAAACTTTTGGGAATCTCAAGTAAAAATTCTGTAAAGTCCAATTTACTTTCTTTAAAATTTTGGCAGCACCTCCTTTGTAATAACCAGCCCTAAAAAGGGCACAAACATAAGATATAAGTATAGCATCCCCAAACGGGAGCAAATCTCGCCCAAAGGCGGAAACAACCACCACAAGCAGATATACGATACCGTAGCGAAGAAATAGATGATATAAAGTGAAAATAACATAGAAGATAAAGCTGGATAAAAAGGCCGGCTCACACGAGCACGACACCCAGAGTCACAAAATAATATACAATATCGTCCTCACATCTCGTCTCTAAGTTAATACATGAAAGTAGTAGATGGAGAGTACTAGATACAATAAGATATACAATGAGCATCATTGGATAACCGCAAAACCCACCTATAGCAAAACTGCTCACAGTCAGCCGTAGCGGTATCCGCTGCAAAAGATGATACGATAAGAAGAAGCCTTGCCGCTACTACTCTGAGGGACGACCTGCAAAATACTATGGCACAACGGGGGTGAGTTGCCAACTCGTGAATAGTAAATAACATCATGCAGGTAATCGCAGGTATGCACGTACTGCGATAATCTATCACATGCAAACTGATAGTATAATGTAGCAATATGTATATGCAACGGTCATGAAATGTACTCTATCAGATACTACTAAAACATGAAGCAATGCATATCAATAAATGCTGAGTATGGGATAAAACATATCATCGTCATGGAATCCTCATCGTGGAAAAAAACCAGTGTCCATCAACGACACTCCAAATCCCAATATCTCAGGCACCGCATCCTCAGATCGGCCCGCATATCCTGTAAGTCTCATGGAACCTGAGTGTCCGACATCGACACTCGAAAACATCATGAAAACTAGTGTCCAGCATCGACACGTAAATCCTCATATCATGGACTCCGTTTGCGGAATCGGCCCGCGGGCTCCGGCAGAACGGTCGGTCCATGTCCATCTCATAACTCCAGTCGGTATCCTCCAGATATCCGCCGAGTCCAAATACTATCACCGGTAAGGTAGTACTCCCCTGCCTCGGGCTCAACGCCACCATCTATGATCTTCTTGCCCCGGGGTACCTCCGGGCCCACCATGTACCCGCAGACGGTTCCTCTACTTCTCGAATCGGGTTTCACATGCTAATCTCAGAACTGAGAAAACTCATGGTGGACGCACTGAAATATCATATCAAGAGAAACCGGGTTTTTCAAACAATGCATAATTTCTTGAAATACCACGGTCCCCAAATCCATAAAATCACATGAAGTCCATATCTCAATGCGTAAATCCATGAAATATATTATATGCAACATAAAAACAGTAATATAAGTATATCAAGGGAAATTCCGCTATTTAAATGCATCAAGTTATTAAATATATCATGTGGTTCCCAATTAATCCGAAATCTAATGTAATATCATGTAAAGGTGAACATGTAGCTCTAGCAAGGTATATGTGTAAGCATGTAGGTATAGCAAGGTATATGTGTATGCTATATTTCATAAGCATAATGGAATAAGAATTAATGTCTCAATTGTCCCCAACCAATACAATATCACATATGTATATGTATTGTGCGTGTCATGGCAATTACCGACGGTGTGTGTAGCATACAATTTGTGCTCGTGCAACATGAACGGTCAATAACAGTGCAGTGTCCAATGGGTACAAGTCCAGGCACAACAAGTAACAATATGCAATGAAGTTCATGCACAATCTCTATGCTATACTTATAACTAATAATCATATCATTGAATCTAGCCCAGACGCATAACGCCATGTGGGCGATTCCCCTATAGATATTAAATCTACTCATAAATGATCGTGAGCTAAGTAAAGCCAACTACTTGCTTTCCCTTTTTTGCATCGTCCGAATTCCGCGCCTGCGATCCTAAAATCATATAACAACATAACAAGTTCACATCAGAAATCGACCAATAACATGTACAAACTACGTTTGAGCGACGCACCAACTCCAAAAAAAACTCTCAATTGTTCGTCTAGTGGCTAACGTGTATAGCGACACTACGAAACCAACCCAAGAGCAACAGCTACACAAAGTACATGAACCGTGTCGGATAACGTAACGTGCGTAGTTGAAATACTAGAAGCAAGCAAAGTGATCTCAGATTTTTCTACACAAACAATTGGTGAAAGTTGCAAGTTCCACGAGACCACATACAACCCCAGAGACCCCTAGACCAAGACACAACCCATCTCTCCCCAGTCTGGCCGCAAATTGTGGCCAGAAGCAATAAAATTGCAGCCAAGTTTTTAGGGAATGGTCTCAGGTTTTTAGGGTAGCTTCTAGGTCACAAAACTAGGTCACTGTGATGGCAACTTTTCCAACAAACACTTGGTTTGATAGCAGATTCATCCGAGACCTAAATCTATACTAAAATACGATATATGCACAAAAACTATACCTTTAGTATTCTAGACAACAACTACAAGGTAACACATCAATAAAAACACCTACTTTACAGTTTAAGATCATACCTATCCACACTTGCTCAAAGATCCTAGCTTTCCAAGCTCCAAGGGATCCTAAAGGCTAAACATGACATGAGAAGTGTTTTAGTGGTGTTTTAATGAAGTTTTGCAAGGTTTTGTGAAGAAAAGATAAGGGTTACAGTTGAGGGAAGAGGAGAAGAAGAAATAATTAAGAAAGGGATTGAGTGAGATGAGAATGAGAGAGAATGAGAGTGTGAGGTGTGATAAAGATGAGAGGGTGAGTGTAGGGTGAGTGCACCATTACACTTACTCTCTCCATCTCCATCATTAATGCAATCATTAATGCCCTCATGTCTCACCTAGCCACCTCCCTCAATCCAAAACACATGGTTAACTCTCACAACAAATATCTTAGGGCAAGTTAATCATGGCATGGATTTGTTTAAAGTGTCATGGCCGCTAAACAAGGGTAACACTAAACAACCCCCATGTTAATATGCACAAGTGTGTGCAAGCCAAAACAAATAATAATAAAATATTGATTAATCTTAATAAAATGCGAAAAAACTATTTTGGTAAACATTTTACTAAAAACGAGCATTATCTCTTAATTAACACTAATCGCATTCTAAGGTGTTACAATCTCCCACTTAAAGATATTTGTCCTCGAATTTAAAATTCTTACTATGCGTACCTTCAAAGAGATGAGGGAAATTCTTCCACATCCCCTCGCAGCCTCCCAAGTGATCTCCTCACTAGATGGGCTACGCCTAAGAACCTTCACAGATGGCAAGATCTTTCACCGAAGTTTCTCCACCTGCCGATCCAATATAGCTATCGGCCGCTTGACGAATGAAAGATCACGTCCTGATTGAATGGTCTGGTGCTAAATCATGTAAGAAGGGTCATGAAGATATTTGCGAAGTATCGATACAAGGAATACAGGGTGAACATCCGGAATTCTGGGTGGAAGTGCAAAACGATATGCAACGGTACTAACTCGCTCAAGGATCTCAAAAGGATCTACCATTCCGGGACTAAGTTTCCCCTTCTTCCCAAAACTCATCACGCCCTTCATCGGAGAAATCTATAGGAATCCATGATCTCCCCCTGCGAACTCAAGCCTGCGACGACGGCGGTCGGCAAAAGACTTCTGTCTGCATTGCGCTGCTCTCATCCTGTCTTGAATCAACTGGATCTTCTCCGTAGTCTCTTGAACTAGCTGGGGTCCAAAAATCCTGCTCTCACGGAGTCGGTCTAACAGATTCGCGATCAAAACAATATACCATACAAGGCCTAAAAGTTGCACACACACACACACGAAGAACTCCATCAATGGCAAGTGACGATCCCAACTAGCGAAAAAATTAAGCACACACATACGAAGCATATCCTCTAAAGTCTGTATAGTCCGCTCTGACTGACCATCGGTCTATGGATGTCACGACCCAAAATTTTGGCATGTGATGACCCTTAAACCACGTAACGTCCACAGGTGTAACATAATTTAAGTAAGACGAAAACCTAGTAATCTAAACCATCAAAAGTTGTAAGTGATAAGAACATTATTGAAACTTTTGAAATCTCAAGTAAAAATCTTTAAAGTCCAAATTTACTTCCTTTAAAATTTGGTAGCACCTCCTTTGTAAAACAAGCCCCCAAAAAGGGTACAACATAAATATAAGTAAAAGCATCCCCAACGGGAGCAAAACCACGCCCAAATGCAGAAAACAACCACCACAAGCAGATATACGATGCCGTAGCGAAGAAAAGACGATATAAAGAAAAACATCATAAAAGACCTCCAAGTCACAAATAATATACAATATCGTCCTCACAACTCGTCTCTAAGTCAATACATAAAGTAGTAGATGGAGAGTGCTGGATACAACGAATATACAATGAGCAATATCGGATAACCGCAAAACCCACCTATAGCAAAACTGCACCCAGTCAGCCGTAGCGGTATTCGCAGCAAAAGATGATACAATAGGAAGAAGTAGCCCTGCCAACGACTGCTCTGAGGGACAACCTGCAAAACCCTGTGGCACAACGGGGGTTCGTTGCCAACTCGTGAATAGTAAATAACATATGCATGTAATCGCAAGTATGCACGTACTGCGATGGTTTATCATATGCAAGCTGATAGCAATAAATGGCAATATGGAAATACAACATTCATGAAAGGTACTTTATCAGGTACTACTAATACATGAAGAAATGCATATTAACTAAATGCCGAGTATGATATAAAACATATCCTGTAAGTCTCATGGAACCTGATTGTCTAACATCGACACCCAAAAACATCATAAAAACTAGTGTCTAGCATCGACACATAAATACTCATCTATCAGGTGCAGCCACCACGACTGGCCCTGATAGGTATGTATCATACGTCTCTCAAAAATCCGAGTGACCAGCTTCGACACTCGAAATTCCACGTATCCATACGTACATAACTCCGGTCGGTATCCCCACGATAACCACCGAGTCCAAATACTATCACCGGTAGGTAGTGCTCCCCTGCCAGGGTCATCGCCTAACAATACGAATCTTCTATCCCAGGGGTACCTCACCGGGTCCACCATGTACCCGCAGACGGTGCCTACCTCTCCTCAAATTGGGTATATATCACAAATCTCAGAACCGAGAAATCTCATGGTGGACGCATCGCAATATCATATCAAGAGAAACCGTTTTTTTTTCCAAATAATGCATAATTTCATGAAACTACGACGGTCCTCAAATCCAGAAAACATTAAGTAATGAATAAGAATATTTGCATAGGTCATTATCATGATATATATTATATAGGTGTACATATATAACAGCGTCCCATACCACTGATATATATATATATATATATATATATATATATATATATATGTATATATATATCAGCATCCCATACCACTGATATATATACCCAGGAGTAAAACATCCAGAAAACATCATATGAAATTCATATATCAATGCGAAATCCATGAAATATAATATATGCAACATGAAAAAGTAATATGAGCATATAAAGGAAAAACTGCTATTTAACTGCAACAAGTTATTAATTATATCATGCGGTTCCTAATTTCTCCAAAATTCATACAACATCATATAAAGGTGAACATGTAGCTATAGCCAGGTGTGCGTAACCATGTCGGTATAGCTAGATATGTGTATCTATATATAAGCATGTATGTATGATGCATCTCATATGCGCAATAGAATAAGAATCAATGTCTCCATGTCGGTGACAAAACAATACCACATAGGGGTATATGTAACTTTACCAAAGTAAGTGAGTGTATAGGTAAGTATGTGTGCATAAGGTACCTGTAGCTGTAGCAAGGTATATGAGTATGTACCTATCAATAATGATGTAATACCATACGGGTGTATGCGAGTATGTATGCAAGATGTACAAGTCGCTATGTCTCATATGTGTACATATCTATCGCTAATGGTACAATACCATATAGATATAAGGGTAGCTAGCTTGTAGGCATGGCAAGGCATATGTGTAAGCATGTAAATATACAAGTATGCTATATGTCATATGCACAGTGGAATATGAATCAATGTCTCAATGTCCCTAACCAATACAATATCATATATGTATAGGTGTTGTGCATGTCATGGCATATGACATATAGCATACCTGTATACTTATGTTAGTGCTCGTGAAACATGAACCGTCAATAACGGTGTTGTGTCTCATTAATACTAAGTCCATAAACAATAGGAAATGAGATATGCAACAAAGGTACACATGCACAATCAATGTCCATATACTTAATAACTAATAGTCATGTCATTAATCTAGCCCAGATGTATAACGCCATGCGGACGATTCCCTTGTAGATGTTAAATATACTCAATGATGATCTTGGGATAAGTAAAGCCAACCACTAGCTTTTCCTTGTTCGCAGCGTCCGAAGTCCCCGCCTGCGTCCCTAAGATCATAAAACAACAATATAACAAGTTCAAATTAGCAATCGACCAATAATATGTATCTACTACGTTTGATCGACGCACCAACTCCAAACATACTCTTAAGTGTTCGCTAAGTAGCTAATGTGCGTAGCGACACTACGAAACCAACTCAAGAGCAACGGCAACACAAAGACATAAATAGTATCGGATAACGTAACGCGCATAGTCAAAACACTAGAAAACAAGCAATGTGATCCCAGATTTTGCTACACAAACAATTTGTAAAAGTTGCAAGTACCACGAGACCACACACAACCCCAGAGACCCCTACCACAAAATACAACACCCAACTTACTAGTCTAGCCGCAATTTGCCGCCAGAAGCAATTTATTTGCGGCCATCTTGAAAGGGATTGGGCTCGGGTTTTGAGGGTAGCTTCTAGGTCACTACACTAGGTCACTGTGATGGGAACTTTTCCAACAAATACCTGGTTTGATAGAAAATCATCCGAGACCCAAAATTACACTAAAAATACGATGTTTGCACGAAATGAAACTTTACGCGTTCTAAACTGAAACTAACAAGCTACGCAACATTAAAAAGGCTTACTTAACAGAAAAAGATCATTACCTACTCCCACGAGCTTAAAGATCCCAGCTTTCCAAGCTCCAAGGGATCCTAGAGGCAAAATAAGGTTAAGGATGTGATTTTGTGAAGATTTTATGAAGATTGTGAAGGTTTTATGATGGAAATGATAAGGTTTCAGTTGAGGCTTAGAGAAGATGAAGGAAATATTGAGAAAGAGATGAGTGAAGTAAGAAGGAGAGAGGGTGATAAGAAAATAGAGAGAGGTGAGTGTAGGGTGAGTGCACATCCACCATTAATGCAAGCATTAATGCTCACCAAGAGTCACCATGCCACCTCCTCTCTAAAACAAAACACAAAGGAAATATCTCACAAAAATATCAAGGGTTTAGGGTTAAAGCAAAGCAAAGGATTAGGATTAGGTTAAGTTGTCATAGTTGCTAAACTAGATTAACACAAACAAACCCTCACATTAACATGCACTAGTGTGTGCAAGCCATAACAAATACAAATAAATTATTAGTTAAATGTTATAAAATGTGAGGAAACCGAATTGGTGAACTTTTTAAGAAAACCCGCACTATCGCTTAATTAACACTAATCGAAATCCTAAGGTGTTACAATCTCCCCCTAAAGAAAATTCGTCCCCGAATTAAAATTCTTACTATGAGTACATTCAAAGAGATGAGTGCAAAACTTCTACATCTTGCTCGTAGCCTCTCAAGTGATCTCCTCACTAGACGGCTATGCCAAAGAAAAACCTCCACAGATGGCAAGACCCTTGACCGAAGTTTCTCCACCTGCCGATCCACTAACACTATCGGCTGCCGGTGAACGAAAAAGATCACGTCAAAGCCAAATGGTCAGATGCTGAATCATGCGGGAAAGGTCATGAAGGTATTTGCAAAGTATCGACACAAGGAATACGGGATGAATACTTAAAAATCTGGGCGGAAGTGCCAAATTATAGGCAACGGTACTAACTCGCTTCAAGGATATCAAAAGGACCTACAATCTGGGACTAAGCTTCCCAAAACACAACACGCCATTCATCGGAAAAATCCGTAAGAATACATGATCTCCCACCGCGAACTCAAGTCTGCGACCACCACGGTCGGCATAAGACTTCTGTCAGCACTGGGATGCTCTCATCCTGACCAGAATCAACTGGATCTTCTCCGCGAACTCAAGTCTGCGACCACCACGATCGGCATAAGACTTCTGTCTGCACTGGGATGCTCTCATCCTGACCTGAATCAACTGGATCTTCTCCGAAGCCTTTCGACCAGCCGGGGTCCAAAAATCCTGCTCTCGCGGAGTCAGTAAAACAGACTGGTGATCGACACAACCTACACACAAGGCCAGAAAGTTGCCATTTGAAATGTCTCCTGATAACAGTTATCGTAGAAGAACTCCATCAATGGCAAGTGACGATCCCACAGCCAACAAACAATTAGTACGTACGCACAAGTACATCCTCCAGAGTCTGTATAGTCCGCTCTGTTTGACCATCGGCCTACGAATGGAAAAGCGGAGCTAAAGCTTAACCAGTACCCAAGGCTTCCTGAAACTTCTGCCAAAGACAGCTAGCGAACTGGGTGCCTCTACTGGATACAACGCATGAAGAAACTCCATGCAAATGTACAACTTATCAAAGAACAACGAGCAAACTGAGCATACTGAGCATAACCGGACAACAATTCACCCAAATGGAGTCATACCCTCGACTAGACCTGGGTAGGCACTACAACGAAATTCATGGAGATCAGCTCCCATTCCTACTCTGGAACGTTAAAAAAAAAAGTTGCAACTCTCCAGCCGGCCTCATATGCTCAACCTTAGCTCACTGACAAGCCAAACACTTCAAAACGAAATCCGAAACTTCACTCTTCATCCCTTCCCACCAGTAACCAACTCTCAAGTCACGTTACATCTCAGTGGCACTTTGATGAACACCGAAAGCTGACTGATGTGCCTGCTCTAGGACCTCGCGTCTCTACCCATCAGTATTAGGTACAAACAAACGAGTCCCATAACGTAGTACACCCTAGTCATAAATCAAGAACTCCGAATCTTTACCCAGCCGAATATGCTCAAGAATCTCAGACAACGAGCATCGGCGGGCTGTGCCTCACGAAAACGATTAAGTAAAAGTGGATAGGCGTGGACATGAGCAAGCTGTCCTCTTAGCAGAGGCGAACTTAAGCTGTACTTAACGGTCGCACAAGAACTGTAAATCTGCAGAAAAATGTCTCTGAGCTACGCACAACTGGAACAAGCTACCCCCGGGCCCATGACCCAAGGCATCAGCTACCACAATCGTCTTGCCACGGGTGATAAAGGATCTCACAATCACAATCCTTCACAAGCTCCATCCAACGGCGCTGTTTCAACTTCAGATCCCGCTGCAGGAAGATAAACATTAAGCTCTGGTGGTCCGTGAAAATCTGACACAACTCTCCGTACAAGCAGTATCCCCAAATCTCCAGCGCAAAACCACATCGACCATCTCCAGATCATGAGTGGGATAATCCTGCTCGTACTTCCTCCAACTGTCGGGAAGCATAAGCAATAACTCTATCATACTACATCAGTACACAATCGAGCCTCGCTCGCGAAACATCACAGTAAACAACAAAGTCGCCAGATCCAGAAACAAGGAAAGAACTGGTGCAATCGTCAACCGAGTCTTCAACTGCTGAAAACTCAGCACGCATGCCTCGGTCCAAGAAAAGGAACCTCCTTCCCAGTCAGTCCAGTCAACGGTGCAGCGATACACAAGCAAATCTGCATGAAACGGCGGTAAAAAACCGGCTATGCCCAAAAATCTGCGGACCTCTGTCCCTGATACAAGTCTGGGCCAAAGCTATACAGCCACGATCTTCCTGTTAGTTATATGTATGCCCTAGAGGCCATTACTGTACATTGGATGTATATTGTAGTGGATGCTGGGACATATATAGGTAGGACTTTCTTGCTCGACATGATAGTACGCTATCTGGTTGCTCTTTATCTTAACGTGTATACTTTCTGTCTCTCTCTGTTACATGTTGATAAAGCCCTTAGGATGTGTACTCGACTTTCCAGGACTATGATGTAGATCATACTAGTGGGGCCTGGGTAGTCCATGAGTACATCCTTGAAATGTTCCTAGTCGAGGGAATATCGAGACGGGGCATCGATATTCCAGAGTAGACTAGCGCATATCTTCTCGACCCATGCGATGGGCGATGGATGATCCCATATCCATTGGTGTTTGACATCAGAGATGGTATACGGGTGCTCAGTGGAGACTGGGTACACTGAACGGACTCGCCGAGAACTCCCAGATGGTATTATACCTCACGTCAGATGGCAGTTCTCTGGTGACACTGGTACAGCTTAGTCTGTTGACCCAAGATCGTCATAGAGTCTTGTGTGTCTCCCACTGTGCTTTGATTTCCACCCTACCACGGCTCTACTGAGTCGTGCAAACAGGTAGTTTTTGGGTACAGTCCTGATTCACATGGAGGCAATGAGCGATAAGAGGGGATTCGTCTCTCCCGGTATTGGGGGTTGATGTTGTGCTATGCTCGACTGGCCATAACAGGAAATCCCTGGCCAGGGTTGCAGTGACCTACTGGTAAGTGTTATCAGTAGTTTCACACATGTTATAGACCTCACGTCAGCATGACTTATCGAGCTATTGGGGTCTGACGTTTACCACACCTAGGCGAGATATGCGACATATCAGACGATCAGACCGGACTGTATGGTAAGTGTTACTGGTTGGATTCACAGGAGTGTGAGCGGGCTTTCTCGTCGATCTTCTGATCGCTCAATACCCGGGTGGCCGTTACGTTTGGCAGACCGCTTGCGGCTTGTGGGTGTTTGATATGATCATCATCTGCTGCCGGCGTATTGACGAGTCTTTAGAGTCCTACACAGAGGTTTCCTAGCTCAAGCGAAACGAAATAGGAGCACATATGAGATATGTGTGGGACCGAGAATAATTCGTGTATGTGATACCATATTCCATTCTCGCGACGAATGTATCGATTGGTTATATGCGATATAACCTGGTTATCGAATCAAGGATTGATTCGAGAAGCCGATACATTGAATACTAGTCGGTTATATGCGACATGACCGGATCATTGAATCAAGTGTTGATTTAATGATTTAATGCATAATTATATATATTTGATATATTACTTTGCATTAACTAGTATTGGTTCACTTTAAATGGATTTACTCACTTGGTTTGTGCACATTGCATATGTGATATATTTTGTGCACATGATTGTATCATGTTTGATGATACAAGCAAGCTAGGGTTAGTGTAAAGAATTAGACCATGGTTAAGATTATGATTAGGGTTTTCTTTTTTCTTATTTATTTATTTATTTATTTTGGAAAAAGGTGAGAAAAGAATGGTTGCTATTTTTGTTTGCTAGTTGAAGATTCTTGAAGCTTTGAATTAGTCCACCATCCTTGTCTTATACTTAACCCTAACCATTCTAGTTAACCATGGTCCATTCTCTACAACTAACCAAGGGTTAGTAAATGATAAGTATTGATTTATTTATCATTTACAATATACTTATCATATTCTTTTTCTTCATCTTCTTCTTCTTCAACATGAGAAGAAAGCTTGCTACATCAATGGTGATTGATGAAAAAGTGTAGGAAATCCAAAACTAAAGTCTACCCACTTCCTATTTCTTCATCCTCTACCACTTGCCAAGTAGTATATGGTGTTTCCTTCACAAGTTTTCAAGGCTTGGTGAAGTTGGAGCTTGTTCTTGTGATGCCTCGACGTAGATCATCTTCGGCATCGAACCGACGATCAAGCCCGCCCATTTCTCCGATGAAGCCGATGCTAGAGTCATGGTTTTGATTTGGACAGCGGAGGGACCTCATCACGGAGTCTAGGATGTGGAGGACCGGATCTACAAAGGTTGTAGCCCCTTTCCTTTAGATATATTTCCGTTTACTTGCTTGTTTCGCCTATATATCTAGTTAACGATCCGTATTAGGGTTTGTAGGCACCCGTAAAATTTGATTTGTGCATGTTTGATCACTTGTGAGACTTCATTAGAGTGCCTAGGAACCCTACAGTGGTATCAGAGCCTAGCTAGAGCCTTAGGCGATGCGTAGACGGAGTTAGAAGTCCGATCGACCCGAAACCCCGACTTGAAAGTGCTCTCTGGACATTTTCCGTTTTCGTGGATTTTTGAGAATTAAAAATATGCAGAAAAATCAGCGGGAAATTCTAAGAATTACGGTGCAAAAAGTAACTAATGATCCCTCAAAAGTGCGGCGGAACCGCGGCATTAGCATGTAATGCGGCGGTTCCGCGGCCGTTTTGTCTTATTAGGCATTCAATTTTGCACAGTAATTCCTATTTTGCAGTTCTGGTTTTCCTGGGAATTTTTTTATCTGAAATCAAGAGTTGAGTTTTTTGGGTTGTATTAGGAGTTCGTACATTCGATCGGATTATCTAATTTTGTCTATGTGTTTTTCGGATATTTTAGAATATGTTAAAAATTTCGACCGGACATAAATACCCACTTTTTCCCCTGCCGGAAAATTTCCAAGTGTTGGATTTTTCCGTGGTTTAAGGACGTTCTGAGTAGTGCAGGTAACGCGATGGTCCCTCTAGAAGACAACAAACCTTAACTCGATTATGTGACCGTCTTGAACTGCCCTTTGAACCTTAGGGTTTGGGGCAGTACGGCGTGCCACATGTGAGGCGTTGGCTTGACCCTTCTACGGCTGGACCGTTGGTACTGAGGCATGAAGTGAATGTCTTTGAACTTATTTCATTCGGTTGATCGGGAAAACTTGGGTGTTCGATTGTTCTATCGAAAAGTTTAACATTTTCTATCTTATCCGGAATATGATACAATAATTGGAATTCACAATAAGTTATGAGATAACTGAATGAATATTATAAACATAGCACTTTAGTCTCACTTGATCGGTTGCCACGGAATTTTGATGTGATCAAAAGTCCGTTGCAATCACGTTGTGAACGCGGATACTCGCCGGTAAACTTAATAGACAGCCTCACTCCATAGCCCGACCAAGTGACTGCAGGAGAACCCTGTCGCCGAAAGCATCCGTTCGGGTGCTCGCTGCAGCGGTGTTCCTCCTTGGTGCACTTCGTCGACGGCATCGGGGGTGCGGCCGCCTACTAAAGTTTGCGACGAGCATTCGATCAGGATGTCGGGAATCTTGTTGAATTACCCGACTTGATATTGAAAAGAGTTTTCGATAATGAGACTAAAATGCGGGGTTTATAATTGTTAGGCATGCGATGTCTAAGGAATTCGTTTGATTAGGCATGCGATGTCTAAAGCGGTTGCGGATTCCAACTGTTGTAGTTTTACACTTTCTTTTCTGTGACCGTAAGTGTAATATGTGATAACGCCGGTTTCGTTGCTATATGTCAACGACAATTGGGATGCGCATATTTACTTACGTTGATGACATGTGATGTTATGTGTTGCTGGATATGTTATATTGGATCGTCGTGTTTGAATAGCCGGGGGTTTTTATGTGAGATGAGTGTTTTTTCATTTTCATTCATGTAAAAACTTGTATGTAATATTCTTTTATTGGGGCACTTCCAGGTTGCGGAAGTTGTCACCACTTGTATATTATTTATTTTTCTGCACTAGGATAGACCCAAGGAGGGGAGCACAAGTAACCGGGTTCTAGGGTCCAGTGGGAGACCATCTCGAGGAGTCGAGTCCGGGTCTCCTAACCCTAGAATTGGTAGGGTTGCTTGCCGCTCTCGTAGGGGTCTAGGGGTGTGGGATTGGCTATTCATCACGACCGTGGAATCCGTGTTTTATACTGGCTCGTATTGAAAACACGGACGTCCTAGTATATCCAATATTTCATATGTATCTTCTGCTGTGATTTATCTGTGATCATGTGATGTTCTGTGACAGATATTGTATATAGTATATATGATATATTATATAGACGTTGCTTATGTTTTACACCCGCGCTAGCCCTGCCCCGCTCTGCCGTTAGTTACCTAACCTAACGGTGCAGACGGGACATCGAGGCGAATGCAGATGGCATAAGCGTACGTTATATTTATCTGTGATGTTTAGGTGGAATTAAATGATGGGATATTCATTAATGAGATTAATGAAAGAAAAATAAACCTAATTGATGTTGTGGAATCGAATTTCAAAATAAAAACAGGTAGCTACAGTTCTTGCTTTGCATCGCGGTGTTCATTATAGAACATCCTGCACCTTATTCGATAAGGAAAGGACCGAGATCCCTTCACCGGGTGTGACTCCTTTAGCAATAACTGGCAGATGCTACACACTCGGTTTGTCCTTTGATTGCTTCTATAGTTTCTGCTTTGCACAGTGATATATATGATATATCCCGCACCTCATTCGACGAGGAAAGGGCCGACGATCCCTTCACCGGGAGTGACCCCTTTAGCAAAACTAGAAAAGCCTCAAAAACATTCCATTTAAAAACCATTTGATTCCGCAACGAGATCAAGTTCAAAGCGTTAAAGGTTTTCACAAAAACCATTCGCAACCCTCCGTCATTTTAGGAAGTAGAGTACTTAGTATTCGTGCTGTGTTTGTTGACCATAGTCAAGGCACAGTGTACGGTAGCTAAGTGATGTCTTCCTACACCGCATATGATGCGATTAGTTAGGACAGTCACGTGACTTTGTTGACCTTAGTTAAGGGTCATGTGGATGGGTCTAATTAATCACGAAATGACGGGTAGAACTTGACTAGTACTTATGATTTGTTGACCGTAGTTAAGGTCATAGGTGCTAGGGGTAAAAACCTTTATCGGGAGTTTCAAGTGTTGAAATTTGCAATGAGATTGCATACCTTCTATATGATAGTTGGATCCCGATACCCACTGCGAGTAATTGTTACTCCTGGGAGAGTTTTGCACTTTGCAATTAGCCGATCAAGTAGGTGTCTAGAAAGGTGTCAACGGGGTTACACCTCTGGGAAAACGAGGTTTACTGTAATTAGGTCCGTGCGAAAGCACGGGGAACCTCCCTCAAAGTACCGACACTGGCCTGGCTGAAAGATTGGCGAACTTGTAGAGTGTAATTAATCCCGGCTAGTCTTTCCTTTTAGGGTTTGAAGGAAGATTTGATAAAAACAGTGGGAGCCATCCTGATTAGATAAAATATATAACCAATCTGATCTTGCAAGAGCGCACGCAGAGTGTTTTCTTCTCTCTCTCTTCTGGTAGCGACCATATCACGCCTTAATCAAGATAATAATATGGATGTATTGACCGAACCCGCTTGTTATACTGAGCTGGGGAACGTTGGTCCCGCTCCAACTTATAATTGTTATAAGACAGAGCAGGAAATTGGGGAATACCAGAATTCCTATGCCGCCCAAACGAAGAAAGTGCATATGATGCATCTCCTTCGGGTGTGTTCATTACAAAGAACTGTTTCTCAGTATCCTCTGCATCCTGGGTATATGATACCGGATCAGGATCCCAGATATGTAATCTGTTACATAGGGCTACAAAAAGGTAGAAAAACTGAGAACGGGTGATAAGTTTCATGAGACAGAAAATGGGGCAAGTGTTGCAGCCAAGTCTGTTGGTCACTGTCACCCTGTATTACGAATACATTGATTCTGAACAAATGCTGTTAGATACCGAACCTGATATACAAAATCATATCAGTCTCTTTATTAGTAAAGAAATGATATAATTTTGTATTGATGGATAATGTTTTGAACATTTCCTATATCAAAAGTTGATCGGTTCAGGCACATTATCTAAAAGCATTGACGTTCTAAATCAAACTACAGTTCCTTGTATACTGAACACACACAAGAGGAAGAGTTCAGAAATGAACAAATTCTTCTTAAGGTATTGTCGACTAGGTCATATCAATGCGACCCGACTAGCTGAAGTTACATTTAGATGCATATTTAAATCAGTTTGAATTTACATCTTGTGAAACTTGCCAGTCATGTCACAAAGATAACATGACCATAGCTCTGTTTGTTGGAAACAGAGAAAGAGTTAGTAAACTCTTGGGACTGATACATGATGATGTATGTAAGGTCTCCTGTCTACACATGCCAGGACTGGTTCTTTATACTTCATTATATTCTCTGATAATCTCTCAAGATTCAGTCATATATTCCTGTTGAAATATAAGTCCGAACCTTTTGAGGTATTCACAGAATATAAGTAGGAAGTAGAGAACCAATATACGGATATAAGTATTATGTCCTATGATGAGATCAGGGATGAGAATACTTGTGCATGGAATCCTTGGACTATTCTAAAGGAAAATGAGATTCTCTCTCAGTATTACTCCTCTGAACACACCACAGCACAACGGTGTATCGGGGCGGAGCAATCACACAATATTAGATATCATGTGCTCTATGATGAGTATTACTGAGTTACCTATTTCCTTTTAGGAGTTATGCACTTATGAAGTTGCATACCTATTGAATAAGGTTCGATTCAAATCAGTGCCTACCACTCCATATGAGATATGGTATGGGAAGAGCCTATCTCTTAAGTTAGTTAAGATTTGGGATTGTCCGGCCTATGTCGAAAGCAAAATCCGGACAAGATCGAGGTAAAGTCAGTTGTGTAGAACTGGAAAGGTTCCAGCTATACGAAACTACAACTGAAGATTTGACAGAACCAAAGGATTCTATAGTCCCCGACGAACCTCAGCTTCTCCGCCGATCTGGTAGGGTTCCTCGCCTGCCTGAGAGATACCTCGGTTTCTCGATGACAGTGGGAGCGAGGATTGCATCATGAGATGATGGCCCAACCAGTTTCGAGCAGGCCATCGAGAGTAGGGACTCTGTAAGAATGGCTGGATGCTTAGTGATCTGAGATGGAATCCTTATACACCAACAAAGTATGGACTTTGGTTGCTATATCTGAAGGGTTAAATCCCTATCAGGAGCAAGTATATCTTGAGAAGATTACTTGGTGTACATGGAAGAGTTGAGACTTTCAAAGCTAGACTTGTTAAAGGTTTTAGTCATCAACCAGGTGTGGATAATGATGAAACCTTTTCTGGGGACTATGCTTGAGTCCATCCAGATCCTACTTGCCACGGCTACATACCATGACTACGATATCTGGTGGTTGGGTGCCATGACTACTTTTCTAAATGATGTTTTAGAAGAGTGCGTCTATAAGTACACAGCCAGAGGGCCTCGTAGACAGTGGGAGCAGCGGAAACGTGTGCAAGATGCTTTATAGGATAAAGCAGACATCGCGGAGTTGGAACATCTGTTTTGATGGATTAGTCAAAGAAGTTGACATCATCAAAATGGTAGATGAACCTTATATAAACAAAAAGGTAGTAGGGAGTATGGTGACGATCCTCGTAGAGTACGTGGATGACATACTCTTGTTAGGGAAAGAGTTTCCTATGCTACGCTCGATCAATCTCCGCTTATCACAATGATTTTCCATATTGGATCAAAGTGATACATACTAAATCCTAAGCTTTGGATCTATGAGATAGATCTAATTGGATGTTAAGTTACTCACCAGTTGTAGTGAGATAGTATCAATCGATCCTGGGGAGAATCACTGGAAGTGTTCCAGAGTAATAAGGACGACTGAATGTCAGTCGCAGGCATTGTCTTTACCCTCAGTAAAGGGACGGTATGTTGGAAGATTTCCAAGCTAGATACTGTGACAATCTAGATGATAAAGGCTGGTAACATCGCTATTAAAAATACTACCAAAGAGGCAGTTTGGGTGTATATTGGTTCATAAGATGAACTAGGTTCCTACCATTGTGTGACAATGGAACTGTGGCTTTGGCCAAGGAACCATGGTCCCATCAGTGACCCAGACATATTCTGAGGCAGCATCACCTGATCATGGAGATAGCTGATCTCCAGGGTGATCGAGGTTAGGAGAGTAGACTCAGAGGACAACACGGCGGATCCACTCACGAAGGCCTTTTCCCAAAGAGATACTTTTAGGGGATGGTTGAGTATGCGATAGTGCAACCACTGCTACAGATGGCCCTAGTGCAAGTGGGAGATTGTTAGTTATATGTATGCCCTAGAGGCCATTACTGTACATTGGATGTATATTGTAGTGGATGCTGGGACATATATAGGTAGGACTTTCTTGCTCGACATGATAGTACGCTATCTGGTTGCTCTTTATCTTAACGTGTATACTTTCTGTCTCTCTCTGTTACATGTTGATAAAGCCCTTAGGATGTGTACTCGACTTTCCAGGACTATGATGTAGATCATACTAGTGGGGCCTGGGTAGTCCATGAGTACATCCTTGAAATGTTCCTAGTCGAGGGAATATCGAGATGGGGCATCGATATTCCAGAGTAGACTAGCGCATATCTTCTCGACCCATGCGATGGGCGATGGATGATCCCATATCCATTGGTGTTTGACATCAGAGATGGTATACGGGTGCTCAGTGGAGACTGGGTACACTGAACGGACTCGCCGAGAACTCCCAGATGGTATTATACCTCACGTCAGATGGCAGTTCTCTGGTGACACTGGTACAGCTTAGTCTGTTGACCCAAGATCGTCATAGAGTCTTGTGTGTCTCCCACTGTGCTTTGATTTCCACCCTACCATGGCTCTACTGAGTCGTGCAAACAGGTGGTTTTTGGGTACAGCCCTGATTCACATGGAGGCAATGAGCGATAGGAGGGGATTCGTCTCTCCCGGTATTGGGGGTTGATGTTGTGCTATGCTCGACTGGCCATAACAGGAAATCCCTGGCCAGGGTTGCAGTGACCTACTGGTAAGTGTTATCAGTAGTTTCACACATGTTATGGACCTCACGTCAGCATGACTTATCGAGCTATTGGGGTCTGACGTTTACCACCCCTCGGAGAGATATGCGACATATCAGACGATCAGACCGGACTGTATGGTAAGTGTTACTGGTTGGATTCACAGGAGTGTGAGCGGGCTTGCTCGTCGATCTTCTGATCGCTCAATACCCGGGTGGCCGTTACGTTTGGCAGACCGCTTGCGGCTTGTGGGTGTTTGATATGATCATCATCTGCTGCCGGCGTATTGACGAGTCTTTAGAGTCCTACACAGAGGTTTCCTAGCTCAAGCGAAACGAAATAGGAGCACATATGAGATATGTGCGGGACCGAGAATAATTCGTGTATGTGATACCATATTCCATTCTCGCGACGAATGTATCGATTGGTTATATGCGATATAACCTGGTTATCGAATCAAGAATTGATTCGAGAAGCCGATACATTGAATACTAGTCGGTTATATGCGACATGACCGGATCATTGAATCAAGTGTTGATTTAATGATTTAATGCATAATTATATATATTTGATATATTACTTTGCATTAACTAGTATTGGTTCATTTTAAATGGATTTACTCACTTGGTTTGTGCACATTGCATATGTGATATATTTTGTGCACATGATTGTATCATGTTTGATGATACAAGCAAGCTAGGGTTAGTGTAAAGAATTAGACCATGGTTAAGATTATGATTAGGGTTTTCTTTTTTCTTATTTATTTATTTATTTATTTTGGAAAAAGGTGAGAAAAGAATGGTTGCTATTTTTGTTTGCTAGTTGAAGATTCTTGAAGCTTTGAATTAGTCCACCATCCTTGTCTTATACTTAACCCTAACCATTCTAGTTAACCATGGTCCATTCTCTACAACTAACCAAGGGTTAGTAAATGATAAGTATTGATTTATTTATCATTTACAATATACTTATCATATTCTTTTTCTTCATCTTCTTCTTCTTCAACATGAGAAGAAAGCTTGCTACATCAATGGTGATTGATGAAAAAGTGTAGGAAATCCAAAACTAAAGTCTACCCACATCCTATTTCTTCATCCTCTACCTCTTGCCAAGTAGTATAGGGTGTTTCCTTCACAAGTTTTCAAGGCTTGGTGAAGTTGGAGCTTGTTCTTGTGATGCCTCGACGTAGATCATCTTCGGCATCGAACCGACGATCAAGCCCGCCCATTTCTCCGATGAAGCCGATGCTAGAGTCATGGTTTTGATTTGGACAGCGGAGGGACCTCATCACGGAGTCTAGGATCTGGAGGACCGGATCTACAAAGGTTGTAGCCCCTTTCCTTTAGATATATTTCCGTTTACTTGCTTGTTTCGCCTATATATCTAGTTAACGATCCGTATTAGGGTTTGTAGGCACCCGTAAAATTTGATTTGTGCATGTTTGATCACTTGTGAGACTTCATTAGAGTGCCTAGGAACCCTACACTTCCTCGGGTCCATACGAATACCGTCTCCCTTAACCACACGACCTAGGAAGTAAACATTATCAAGCATGAAGGAACACTTCAAGAATTTAGCAAATAGCTAGTGCTCTCTCAACGTCTGTAAGGAAATCCTCAAGTGCTACTCATGTTCCTCACGACTCTTGGAATAGACCATAATGTCATCAATAACACAACAATAAACTGGTCAAGGAACAGCTTGAAGAATCTGGTTCATCACATCCATGAATGCTGCTAGGGCATTGGTGAGTCCAACGAGACTACCAAAACTCATAAGGCCTATAGCGCGCACAAAAGCAGTCTTCGGAATGTCATCACTCCGAACCCGCAACTAATGATGACCTGATCCTAAAAGAAACTTAGAAAAATATTCTGCACCCTGGAACTGATTAAAGAAATCGTCAATGCGCGGTAAAGGATACCTATCCACACCATAACTCGGTTCAATTGACGATCAATCAATACATAACCTCAAACCGCCGTCCTTCTTTTTGACGAACAGAGTAGGAGCTCCCCTAAGGGAAACACTTGGACGTACAAGTCCCCTTATCTAGCAACTCTGCAGCAGATCCTTAATCTCTCTAAGCTCCGCCGGCTCATCTGGAGAAACGTCGGAAAACTCTCGCACGATAGGAACCCGGTCCAACGAATCCACTGTTGCTCCGGTATCATTAATGAAAGCCAAGAATCCTCAACATCTTCTCCTCAAAATCCGACTAGCGAAAAAGGCTGAAATCAAGCTGTGAGGGGCGGCACCACTGTCCCCCTGCACAATAAAAACTGACTCGCCGGGAAGACAAACCTGACTGTCTTCTCATGGCAGTCCACAGACGCATAGCATGTAGCTAACCAGTCCGTGCCCAGGAGAACGTCAAAGTCCAACATCTCTAGAAGGATCAAATCGACGGACGAATCTCTATCTCCTAACCAATTGGCACAGGACCGAAACACGTGTTGCGCAACCAAAGGATCGCTAACAGGATTAAACACAACAAATGGCTGATCTAGCAAACACGACTCTCGGCCCAACCACGACACGAAGTGTGTAAAACAAACCAGTGCATAGATCCCGAATTAAACAACATACGCATCAAAGGAACATACCAAAAAGATTACCTGAAAACTCTGCATTGGACGCCCATGCATCCCGATGAGTAGAAGTAAACGCTTGTGTCTGCCCTCTACCCGCAACTGGCTGAACTTCCTCTCTACCATCCTGTCCCCTCTGAACAAATCCTCCGCGACCACGACCTCTCTGAACATAAGTCTGACGCGGATCAACAACAGGCGTAGCAGGCGACTCTCCCTGTGGTGAAGGTGGTAAAGTAACATATGGTACTTCTGCCCTCCTCTGGCGTACCAAGGTACAATCTCTAACGAGGTGATGGAAACTCCCGCACCGGAAACATCCATGCGATGGCTGCTGACCCTCCTGGGGATAAGAGCTAAACAACTGTCCTCGTCCCAAGCCTCTGCTACTCTCACGACCTAAACGATATCTTTCACGGCATCTAAACCTCTGTCACCAGGCTGATACACCTGTACGAGTCCTCCTTGGTCTCGGAACTCCCAAGGTCTCGGGAAGACGCTCCTCAGCTAAACGGGCTGCATCCACTGCTGATGTATACGTGACACAATGCTGTGTGATGATAGTAAGGAATAACTGGGTAATAGGGATGGCAACCTCCTGTCGCCGTGCTCGACTGGCCTCAACCAACGACCTCATAATCTGGCGCAAGTCCTGCATTTCTGCCTCAAGCCTAGCGATACGATCTATCGAAGGCGGATCAATCTGCTCCTGTGTAACGAGCGTACCGTCCTAGTCAGTCCTTGTCGCAAACGAGTCAACTCTGACCTCGGCTCTCGCTGCATCTCTCTGAGCCCTCATAGTCATCGGCGGCAAAAGGCTATAGATGGAAATATGATTCGATAAGAACCTGGAAATTGAATCATAAGGATATGTATAATCATGGAAGGAATTTCAAGAAATTAGTACTTAGGTCACTTAGGCGGAGTACCGTGTCGTAAGTATGCCGCGGACATACGCACGCTAAATCACTCTGCTTAAGTTATCTACTCCATCATACCAAGGTCATCCTACACTCCGTAAGGTAAAACCAAGCGCTTTGATACCAACTTAGTCAGGTCCCAAAATTTTGGCACGTGACGGCCCTTAAACCACGTAACGTCCACAGACCTAACACAATTTAAGTATGCCGAAAAACCAGCAATCTAAACCATCAAAAGTAGTAAGTGATAAGAACATTATTGAAACTTTTGAAATCTCAAGTAAAAATCTTTAAAGTCCAAATTTACTTCCTTTAAAATTTGGCAGCACCTCCTTTGTAAAACAAGCCCCTAAAAAGGGTACAACATAAATATAACTAAAAGCATCCCCAACGGAAGCAAAACCACGCCCAAAGACGGAAAACAACCACCACAAGCAGATATACGACGCCGTAGCGAAGAAAAGACGATATAAAGAGAAACATCATAAAAGACCTCCAAGTCACAAATAATATACAATATCATCCGCACAACTCGTCTCTATGTCAATACATGAAGTAGTAGATGGAGAGTACTGGATACAACGATTATACAATGAGCAATATCGGATAACCGCAAAATCCACCTATAGCAAAATTGCACCTAGTCAGCCGTAGCGATATCCACAGCAAAAGATGATATAATAGGAAGAAGTAGCCCTGCCAACGACTGCTCTGAGGAATAACCTGCAAAACCCTGTGGCACAACGGGGGTGAGTTGCCAACTCGTGAATAGTAAATAACATATGTAGCTAATCTCAAGTATGCACGTACTGCGATGGTTTATCACATGCAAGCTGATAGCAATAAATGGCAATATGTAAATGCAACAGTCATGAAAGGCACTCTATCAGGTACTACGAATACATGAAGCAATACATGTCAAATAAATGCGGAGTATGAAATATAACATATCATGTAAGTCTCATGGAACCTGAGTGTCTAACATCGACACCCAAAAATATCATGAAAACTAGTGTCTAGCATCGACACATAAATATTCATCTATCACGTGCCGTCACTATGACTGGCCCTGATAAGTACGTATCATACATCTCTCGGAAATACGAGTGCCCAGCTTCGACACTCGAAATTCTACGTATCCATACGTACATAACTCCGGTCGGTATCCCCACGATAACCGCCGAGTCCAAATACTATCACCGGTAGGTAGTGCTCCCCTGCCAGGCTCATCGCCAAACAACACGAGTCTTCTTGCCCCGGGGTACCTCACTGGGTCCACCATGCACCCGCAGACGGTGCCTACCTCTCCTCGAATCGGGTATATATCACAAATCACAGAACCGAGAAATCTCATGGTGGACGCATCAAAATATCATATCAAGAGAAACCGGTTTTTTTTTCAAATAATGCATAATTTCATGAAACTACCACGGTCCTCAAATCCGTAAAACATCAAGTAATGAATAAGAATATTTGCATAGGTTATTTTGATGATATATATTATATAGGTGTACATATATAACAGCGTCCCATACCACTGATATATATATACATGTATATATATCAGCATTCCATACCACTGATATATATACCCAGGAGTAAAACATCCAGAAAATATCATATGAAATCCATATATCAATGCGGAATCCATGAAATATAATATATGCAACATGAAACAGTAATATGAGCATATAAAGGAAAAACCGCTATTTAACTGCAACAAGTTATTAAATATATCATGTGGTTCCTAATTTCTCCAAAATCCATACAATATCATATAAAGGTGAACATGTAGCTATAGCCAGGTATGCGTAACCATGTCGGTATAGCAAGATATGTGTAGCTATATGTAAGCATGTATGTATGATGCATCTCATATGCGCAATAGCATAAGAATCATTGTTTCCATGTCGGTGACAAAACAATACCACATAGTGGATATGTAACCCTAGCATGGTAAGTGAGTGTACATGTAAGTATGTGTGCATAAGGTACCTGTAGCTGTAGCAAGGTATATGGGTATGTACCTATCAATAATGATGTAATACCATACGGGTGTATGTGAGTATGTATGCAAGATGTACATGTAGCTATGTCTCATATGTGTATATACCTATCACTAATGGTACAAAACCATATAGGTATAAGGGTAGCTAGCATGTAGGCATGGTAAGGCATATGTGTAAGCATGTAAGTATTCATGTATGCTATATGTCATATGCACAATGGAATATGAATCAATGTCTCAATGTCCCTAACCAATACAATATCACATATGTATAGGTTTTGTGCGTGTCATGGCAATTATCGACGGTGTGTGTAGTATGCAATTAGTGCTCTTGAAATATGAACCATCAATAATGGTGTTTTGTCTCATTAATACTAAGTCCATAAACAATAGGAAATGAGATATGCAACAAAGGTACACATGCACAATCAATGTCCATATACTTAATAACTAACAGTCATGTCATTAATCTAGCCTAGACGCATAACGCCAAGCGGGAGATTCCACCGTAGATGTTAAATCTACTCACTGATGATCTTGGGCTAAGTAAAGCCAACCACTCGTTTTCCCTTATTCTCAGTGTCCGAAGTCCCCGCCTGCGTCCTAAGATTATAAAACAACAATATAACAAGTTCAAATTAGCAATCGACCAATAATACATATCAACTAAGTTTGACCGATGCCCCAACTCCAAACATACTCTCAAGTGTTCGCTTAGTAGCTAACATGCGTAGCGACACTACGAAACCAACTCACGAGTAACAACAACACAAAGACACGAACAGAATCGGATAATGTAACGCGCGTAGTCGAAACACTAGAAAACAAGCAAAGTGATCCCAGATTTTGCTACACTAATAATTTGTAAAAGTTGAAAGTACCACGAGACCACACACAACCCCAGAGACCCCTACCCCAAAATACAACACCCAACTCACCAGTCTGGCAGTAATTTGCGGCCAGACGCAATTTATTTGCGGCCATCTTGAAAAGGATTGGGCTCGGGTTTTGAGGGTATCTTCTAGGTCACTACACTAGGTCACTATGATGGGAATTTTTCCAATAAATAGCTGGTCTGATAGAAAGTCATCCGAGATCCAAAACTACACTAAAAATACGATATTTACACAAAACGAAACATTACGCGTTCTGATTGATCATCTAAGTTGTGATAAAATGTTAAGTGTTCACAATCAAAGAAATTTATACCGCAATCAATTAACGGTGTCGATGTAGCGCGTTAATGAATAAGGATCGTCCACTGAGATGTGTGTTTTGATCGATCTTGTTTAAGATGAGTCGAAATGAAAATATAAAAGAAAATGCAAGAAAATTAATTCAAGATTTATGAGTTTTAATTTCAAGAAGCATAATGAAAGTAAAGATCTAGAATCAAGAATCAAGAAATGTTCCAATCACTTTGATTTGTCAAGATTTGTAGAATAACTTGTAGGAATTGGTCAAATAAGTAATGATCATGAAAACTAAAGATTACGAAATCTTATCTATTGAAAATTTGTTACTAGATCGATAACGATCAATGAGGATTAGGGATTTATTGAAGAAACTTGGGTTTCTCCATCATCATCCCTTGTCCTTTCATTGATTATCATTCAAATTATAGACTCTAGCAAATTAAATCACCGATCGTTGATCTCTAATTTAGAGTGAAAACATTCAAGAAAGCGATCTCGCTCAAATTAGGTCTTCGATGATTCAATTTCCTAAACTTTACAAAACTCAT
Source organism: Agapanthus africanus (assembly GCA_030015575.1). NCBI lineage: Eukaryota > Viridiplantae > Streptophyta > Magnoliopsida > Asparagales > Amaryllidaceae > Agapanthus > Agapanthus africanus. The sequence goes on from CM057342.1 coordinate 296,354,265, forward strand.
AAGACTTAAGAATCGTTCAAGAATTTAATCATCATCATCTACATATTCTCTCGATTCCTCCACAAGCGGAGACTTACTCAAGCATCATGAAAATTAATGAATCAAGAATCAAGAAGTTTCATAATGCAAGAATGTAAAGAAAGCAAGATTTACAATATTCACCTTTATTAAATCGATGACTAGTTACACATTCCCTCAATTCGAGGTTACAAGATGTTTCTCTCGATCGCTCCTTTTGAAGAGGTAACTAGATCCGTCGAAGTTCGCTCCGCTCGATCTCTGTGAGACTTGGATCGTCGTGGATCTCGCGCTCTTGATGAAGATTGGCTTCGCGGATAAAGGATTGATGGTTGCTTTCTTGATTTGCTTCTCAAAATGATCTTGATTTGGCTTTGGATAATGGATTTAGGCTAGGGTTTTGGTATCAAGTTGTGTCACTCAACTTGTGCAAATTTGGTTCAATGTTCAACTCTAATTGTGTAACCACTTATTCAAGAACCTCAAACCCTAGGTCTAGATCCCCTTTTATAACCACCCATTTGAATCTTCCCTCCAAGGCTTGGTTGTTAGAGAGAGCCTTCTAAAATGAATTTGTTAGAGGGAATATTCTAGAGGAAGGTTGTTACAACGAATATTCTAGAGTGAGTTTGTTATGCAGAGCCTTCTGGATAAACCCACGTGCTCTTTGAGAGTCTTCTGGAAGCTGAGGCTGTTACAAGTAGCCACATAGAGAAATTTGAGTCGCTGAAGAGCTAACCAGGTCGCGGAACCGGGGCGGATATGCCAACTCGGCCGCGGATTCGCGGCCTTATAGTGAGGTCTTTGTATGATAATTTCAGGGTTGTTTTGTGTTGGTCTTGGGATCTTTATCTGATGCCTGGAATATTATATTTCTTTCTTGTTTGCTGCCAGATCTCAAGTCTTGGACTTGCTACATTTTGTCGGCACTTTTGTGATTCCGGCTCTTTGACCTGAAGGATTTCCTGCACACAATCTTGATACAAGTGTTGAGATATACAAAATCAAGCGTGTAGTAATAAACACTCAATTTTCCTCTAGAATGTTGATTATAATTATAACACGTGTTATTTGGTATTTTACAGATGAATTCATAATCCGTGTTATATTTATAATAAACACCCTTATATGATTGATAAGAATAGGGAAATTGACGTGTTGAGAATGCAATATTTTCGACTGATCAAATTCCCCCAAACTTAATTTTGGTCGTCTCGAGCAAACATCTTTTATTCAAAAGAAGGAGAAAATAAAGAAAAAGAAAAAATAACTAGCACACTTTCGTCGGCAACACGATTGCACTGTGCACGTGCAACAAGCCTTTAAACCTCTAGGTGTCCCTAGTAGGAGGAGTGTTGTCTCCTAAGGGTTTTTAGCGGATTGCACCGACAAAATCCAATAATTAAAGGAAGACTGTGAAAGTTACATATAAAGATAAGAATTGTAAAAGAAAGACTTTGAAAATTAGAGTTTCCAACTAATACTAGCTTTTCGGTTGTCATGAGCCCTATCTTAATAGTCATGAAAAAATGTTAGAAATCACATCATCCCTCAATAAAACATCGTCTTTATTCTTCATTCCTATCATTCTTCCAAACACCGATCATATACCCCTACGTGTGTGCATAGAACATCCCTACACTCGGAGAATTCAATTCAAGCTATCATACTCTTGTCCATCTACCTCAATACATTTTAGTCGATGAATATTTGATGTAATTGCTCACACATTTTTCATGCTACCGTTAATACTTCTTGAGGTACTAACCGACCGATTACTCATGTGCTTGCATGATTAGGTGTAAGTAGCAATTTCCTCATCTTGCAACACCTAAGGCTTATCAGTGACTCCCAAACCAGTTGGTCTAAGGCACTAGGCGATGAAGCACCCTCGCTATATTTTTTTTATGCCGCTTTGGTGATTACAAAACCAGTGTTCATTTTTCTTCACCATATTTTTCTTTTTATGCTTCATTTATTATTTCCTTCATACTTTAGCTTTTAGACAAGAGAATTTCAAGGTATCCTCTACTATCTCGAGTTTCAAGACGTGTGTATGTGCGTATAGTAGGGTATCAACATTCAAATGTTTGGCTTCCATAATTGGAACTATTTTTCAGACTTATTTTTATCCTCAGATTAGTGACATTCTTCATCATACTAACCCTTGGGACAACGGCTTATAACTACTTATTACTAGTTTCGTTTAAGAAAATATCTAATTTTCTTGGTTTCCTTAAATTTTTCCAAACTTTTGGATGTAATTTTTCACTATCTAGTCTTTTATTATCTTATTTATGTACACATTTTTTTTATCATATATTTTGTGCTTATCTAAAGTATGATGCAAAGTGAAGCGTAAACTATTAGTTGTATGTATGCCCTAGAGGCCAGTATTGTACAGATGATATATATTATATTGGATGCTTGGACATATATAGAGATGACTTTCTTGCTCGATATGATAGTATGCCATCTGGTTGCTCTTTATCTTAACATGTAGACTTGTCTCTTTATACTGTCTTAAAGTTACATGTTGGTAAAGCCCTTAGGATGTGTACTTGACTACCTGGACTATGATGAGGATCATACTAGTGGGGACATGGTAGTCCATAAGTACATCCTTTAAGGTCCCTAGTCGTGGGTGTATCGAGACGGGGCACCGATATACCAGAGTAGACTAGCGTATACGCTTCTCGACCCATGAGATGGGCGATGGATGATCCCATATCCATTGGTGTTTGACATCAGAGATGGTATACAGGTGCTCAGTGGAGACTGGGTACACTGGACGGACTCGCCGAGAACTCCCAGATGGTATTATACCTCATGTCAGATAGCAGTTCTCAGGTGACACTTGTGCAGGTTAGTCTGTAGACCCGAGATCGTCATAGAGTCTTGTGTGATTCCCATTGTGCTTTGATTTCCACGTTACCACGTCCATTAGGGCATGCAAAACGGTGGTTTCTGGGTACAGTCCCGAGTCACATGGAGGCAATGAGCGATAGGAGGGGTTTCGTCTCTCCCGGTATTGGGGGTTGATGTTGCGCTGTGCTCGATTGGCTGTAATAGGGAAGTCCCTGGCCAGGGCTGATTAGAGATTTACTGGTAAGTGTTACCAGTAGTATCTCGACCCGTTATGAGCCTCACATCGGCACGACTTATCAGTTATTGGGGTCTGACGTTAACCACCCCTAGACTTGATATGCGACATATCAGACGAGGAGACCGGACTGCACGGGTAGTGTTGCCGGTTGGCTCGACGGGAGTTGTAGCAGGTTCGCTTGTTTTCTTCTGATCGCTCAATACCCGGGTGGCCGTTACGTTTAGCTGACCGCTTGCGGCTTGGGGGTGCTTGATATGATCATCACCCACTGCCGGCGTATTGACGAGTCTTAGAGTCCCACAAAGGAGTTACCTAGTCCAGGCGAAACGTTGTGGTGCGCGTATGTGATATGCGTATGGACCCGGTTAAAATGCGCGTATGAGATACCGTATATTAATCGGGCGGCTTGCTTTTGGTTGGGTCGTATGTGATATGGCCGGATTGATAAATCAAGTGTTGATTTATCATTTAACCATTAGATTCTCACTAGAAATCCTTTCTTGTATTTTTGGATGTATGCATGCATGTATGCATTCTTTCTTGATTCATGCACATATGGATGTGCATGCACACATACATACATACATCATCCTTCATGGTTGTATATACAAAGAAAATGGTGGCAATATAAGACTCACACCATGGTTTTATATATATGAATTACAATTGCATTTGATTTAAAACAAAAAGAAAAAGGAAAGGATAATTCATGGTTTCTTTCTACATTCTTCTTTGACCTAACCATGCTCACCCACCATTTAACCATGGATTAACTTTCCTTTTGGGTTTTAACTCAAGTTCAATAATATCCGTATTGTTCAACCATGGTTTGGGATAAGAGGTAAAAAATATATATAGATATATTTTCTATTTTCTTAAGTGAGTTTATCTTTTCTCTTCTTCTTAAAAGCCATCATCTTCTTCAACCTTGCTCCTTTGCTCTCTATATCTTTCAAGTGAGCAAAATACTCAACAAGATAGGATTTTGAAGTGAAAAAAAGAACCACAACACTATTCTACACAAGTCTTACCCACTTGTTTAGAGTGTTAGCTTCATTTCATTCTCTTGATAAAGTGAAGTTGCAAGCTTGGACAAAGCGGACTCCGGGTGGATCATCGTGGACCTAGAGGAGTTCAAGCGGACTTTTTCCAAACCCCAAGTAGCCGAGGAGTCTAGCGTAGGGAGCTACAAAGGTTGTACTCTCTAAACCCTAGCTTAACCTACTTGTGATGAAGTGTTTTTTTAGAAACCCTAATTTTCTAGGATTGATTCTTTGTATGCTTACTTAGCACCCTAAAATTTTAATCTTTGGTACATGTGATGCTTCCAAACCCTTCATGAGGTGCTAGGTAAACCCAACATTGGTATCAGAGCCGACCTTGAACATTTGGCGACACTTTAGTGAAGTTAAAACCCCGATCGAAACAAAATACGGCTTTTTAGGACACTCTCTGGACATTTTTTCAAAACAGTGATTTTCCAGTATTAAAAATATGTAAAAATATCAGCAGGGAAATCTAAGACAAACTGCAAAAAACGATGCAGTGAACAGTCATTATCGCCGCGGAAAAGCGGCCAAAGCTTGCTTGGGCCGCGGTTCCGCGGCCGTACAGATGAGTCTACGCATAATTTTTGCACAGTAATACGTATAACTGCATATTGATATTTTTGGGTATTTTTAATCTGGTCTTAGTATTATTTGTTCTGGAGATTGTTTTGAGTTCAATGATTCGATCGGAATTTTAACTTCATGTTTTTCCGGATAATTAGAAAGTATTGAATTGTTCGAACGAGTGTTATTTGCTCACTTTTCATGGGGTTTAAATCTTTCGGAATTACGTGCAAGTTTTGTGGTGGACCCTCTAGAAGACAACAAACCTTAACTCGATTATGTGACCGTCTTGAACTGCCTTTTGAACCTTAGGGTTTGGGGCAGTACGGCGTGCCACATATGAGGCGTTGGCTTGACCCTTCTACGGCTGGACCGCTACTACTGTGTTACACTCCGGGTTTTTGAACTCCGCTCAAGTGTTAAGCTTTAAGGAATTTTGGGTATTTGATCATTCGTTCGAAAACTTTAATACCGTCTATTTATCTGGAATGTGATGCAATGTGTGGAATTCATATAGCTAGATATGAAATACGAAATATGTAATATTTCGCATTTACGATGTCTAAAGAAAATGTGGATTCCAGATATTGCAGTTTTACACTTTCTTTTCTGTGACCGTAAGTGTAGTATGTATTTATCGATTATCGTTGCTATACATCGACGACGATCAGTGTATGCATACTTACTTACGTTGATGATATAAGATATTATGTGTTGCTCAGATATGATGTGCAGGATTGCCGCGATTGAATAGCCGGGGGGTTTTATGTGAGATGAGAGTTTTATATTTTTTCATTCATGTAAATTCAAATGTAATGTAATATTCTTTTTTTTGGGGCACTTCCGGGTTGAGGTCGATGCCACTAGTGTTGTATATTATTTACTTTTCCGCATTAGGATGGACGCAAGGAGGGGAGCACAGGTGACCGGGTTCTGGGGTTGAGTGGGAGGCCATCTCGAGGAGTCGAGACCGGGTCTCCTAATCTCCAGAATTGGTAGGGTCTCTTGCCGCTCTCATAGGGGTCCAGGGTATGGGCTTGGCTATTTATCGTGACTGTGGAATCCGTGTTTTCTATTGTTGGCTAAATACTAAATACGGACGTCCTAATATATCCCACATTATATCTATGTTTCTGCTGCGATATCTGTGATGTGATCATTTGATATGTTCTGATGGATACAGTATATAGTATATATGATATATTATATAGACGTTACTTATGTTTTACACCCGCACTAGCCCTGTCATGCTCTGTCGTTAGTTACCTAACCTAACGGTGCACGAGGGGACATCGAGGCGAATGCAGATGGCATAAGTGTACGTCGTATTTATCTGTGATGTTTAGGTGACTTAAGTGATGGGACTTCATTAATGTGATTAATGAAAGAAAAGAAACCTAAAAGATGTTGTAGAATCAAAAAAAAATTCAAAAAGGGTAGCTACAGTCTTGCTTTGCATAGCGGTATATATGATATACCCTGCACCTTATTCGATGGGGAAAGAGCCGAGATCCCTTCACCGGGAGTGACCTCTTTAGCAAAACTGGCAGATGCTACAAAACTCGGTTTGGTTTTTGATTGCTTTTAGGATTTTGCTTTGCACAGTGATATATATGATATATCCCGCACCTTATTCGATGAGGAAAGAGCCGAGATCCCTTCACCGGGAGTGACCTCTTTAGCAAAACTAATAAAAGCCTCAAAATCACTCCATTTCAAAATTCACATGATTCTAGAACGATATCAAGTTCATTACGCAATAGGTTTTCAGAAAAACCTGTCGTAGCCCTCCGTCATTTCAGATAAGTTGTATATAGTATTCGTGCTACATTTGTTGGCTTTCGTCAAGGTGTAGTGAGCGGTAGCTATATGCTGCTTATCTACTGCATATGATGCGACTGGATTAGGGTAGTCGTACGGCTTTGTTGGCTTTCGTCAAGGGTCGTGCGGGTGGGTATAATTCAGTCAAGAAATGTACGGGTTGAACTTAACTAGCGGGCTATAGTTTGTTGGCTTTCGTCAAGGTCATAGCACGTTAGGGGCAAAATATTATCGGGAATTTCAAGTGTTGAAATTTGCAATGAGATTGCATACCTTCTATGAGATAGTTGGATCCCGATACCCACTGCGAGTAATTGTTACTCCCGGGAGAGTTTTACACAGGACAATTAGCCGATCAAGTAGGTGTCTAGAAAGGTGTCAACGAGGTTACGCCTCTGGGAAAACGAGATTTACTTTAATTAGGTCCGTGCAAAAGCACGGGGAACCTCGCTCAAAGTACCGACACTGGCCTGGCTGAAAGATCGGTGAAGTTGTAGGGTGTAATTAATCCCGGCTAGTCTTTCCTTTTAGGGTTTGAAGGAAGATTTGATAAAAACAGTGGGAGCCATCCTGATTAGATAAGATAATAACCAATCTGATCTTGCAAGAGCATACGCAAAAGTGTTTTCTTCTCTCTCTCTCCAGGTAGCGACCATGTCATGCCTTAATCAAGATAATAATATGGATGTATTGACCGAACCCACATGTTATACTGTACTGGGGAACGTTGGTTCCATTCTTTCTTATAAGAGTTATAGGATTAAACTGGACATAGGGGAATACCAGGATTCCCATGCCACCTGAATGAAGAAAGTACATGATGATGCATTTTCTTCGGGTGTGTTCGTTGCAGAGAACTGTTTCTCTATTTGCCCTACGTCCTGGGTATTAGATACCGGGTCAGGATCGCATATATGTAATCAGTTATATGGGCTTAAGAAAGGTAGAGAACTTGGAGATGGTGATAAAGACATAAGGGTTGGAAATGGTGCAATTGTTGCACCTAAAACCGTCGGGGAATATTACCTTGTATTGCCAACTGGTAACACATTGATTCTGAACGAATGCTATTACATGCCGAACCTGATATGCAACATTATATCAGTTTCTTTGTTGAGTAAAAAGGGATATAATTTTGCATTACACGATAATGTTATGAATATTTTCCTTAACCAAAAGTTGGTTGGATCAGGCACGTTGTGAAATGGCATTTATATTCTAAATCAATCAATAGTTCTGAGCATAACAAACACACACAAGAGGAAGAGTTCAGAACTGAACGAATCCTTCTTGTGGCATTGTAGACTAGGTCACATCAATGCGACACGACTAGCTAAGTTGCATAAGGATGGATATTTGAAACCGTTCGAATTTTCAACTTATGACACTTGCCAGTCATGTCTCAAAGGCAAGATGACCAAAACTCCGTTTACGGGACACGGAGAAAGAGTTACCGAACTCTTGGGACTGATACATAGTGATGTATGCGGTCCCATGTCTACACATGCCAGGGATGGTTCTTCGTACTTTATTACATTCACTGACGATCTCTGAAAATACGGACATGTGTTCTTGATAAGACACAAGTCTGAAGCTTTTGAGAAATTTAGAGAATATAAACAAGAAGTCGAGAACTGATTGAGAAGATTTTCCGATTGTGTAGTGTTTTTGAGAAAATAGATTTTAGAAATCACAATCAAAAATATTTTGACCGCAATCAACTACGGTGTCGGATGTAGATTGTAGGTGAGTGCGGATCGTCCATAGGGAAAGTGAGTTCCGTTCAATTCTTGAATTAGATGAGTTGAAAATTTAGGGTAAAGAAAAGAAAACAATTCATGATTTGTAATTGTAGATCAAAAAGTAAGAAAAATCTAGATCTAAAAGAAACATTAAAGAGCAAGAATAGGGATGAGAGATATTTTCCAACCAACAATCAAGACTAGAAGTATGGCTCGTAGGAGTAGATCGGATCTATAGATGTGATGAGATCTAAAGATTACTAATTCTTATCCATTAATGAATTGATACTAGATCGATGCAAACTCATTGAGGGTTAAGGATCTTGCGAGGAAATTAGGGATCTCGCAACTCATCCTTTGTCCTTTCGATGGATCGCATTCAAATTCTAGCTTCTAGTTAATCAAATGATTAATTGTTGTTCCCTAGTTTTGAGTGAACACGATCAAGAAAGCATCATCTCAAAACTAGGTTATTAATCATTTGATTTACTAGAATTTCCAAACATTATAGGATTTAAGAATTGTAAAAATATCTAAATCATCATCATCTAAAGATCGTCACAACTCCTACACGAGCGGAGATTACTCAAACATCATGATCACAAACACAATCACAAATTGAATTCTAATCATTATGCTTGAATTAAAAGATAAGCAAGATATAGAAAATTCACCTTTATTTATCGACAAATTTCGTTACAACTCTCTTGAATTTACAAAAGGAAGGAACTAGATCGTCGATTTCGGCTTCGCTCGGCTCCTTGAGTCGTGGATCGGCGTGGATCTCTTGCTCCGTTGGAAATCCGGCGTCGCTTGCTAAAGGTTGAAGGCTCTCTTGCTCAAATTGATCTCGGGATCTTGATCTTGATTTTGAATTGGAGATGGGAATTTGAATTTGGCACAAGCTTTTGTCACTAAACTTGTGGGTAGAAGATGGTGATAATTCTTGAACAATTTCCCCTCTAGATCTAGGCTCCCTTTTATAGACTTTCCAAATTTTAGATCTAGAATTGAAATTTGAATTCCCCCCATAAGTTAGTTAGCACCAAATTTAAATTTCCCTCCAAAAAGTTAGTTAAGCTTTAAATTTTGAATTTCCCTCCAATAGTTTGTTGAGCCGAGCCTTCTAGAGATGCCACGTGGAGCTTCTAGGGTCTTCTGGAAGCTTTGGCCGTTGCAATTGAGCATGTGATGAAATTTGATAACATGATCTCTTCAATTGGCCGCGGATCCGCCGCTCCAATGGGGCTTGGGCCGCGGATCCGCGGCCCTTTGATGGCCTTGATGGTTTCTTTTTATCTGGTAACTCTTGGGCTCTCTGGTGGGCTTCTTTCTGATGTTTGGATTTTTATTTTGGCCTTCTGTATTGCTCCAGATTTTTAACCTTTGAATTGGTGTGTCTTTTATTAGTTCATTTCCCAATTAGGCCCTGCTTCTGGAATTTCCTGCACAATTTCACCGAGACAAGAGTTGCGCAATACAAGGATGATGCGATGCCATGAAAAACACACAATTTCCCTAAAAATGCTGGTTTTAATACACAGTACAAGTAATCCCGTATTTTTCATGTGTTTTGCAAATATAGGTGATATGAATACCGGATAGCTTTACTTGACTGCAAAAGGTAGGGAAATTGCCGTGTTAGAAATACAGTATTTTCGACAGATCAAATTCCCCCAAACTTATTTTCGATCGTCTCGATCGAACAGTTTTATTAAAAAGAGAAGGAGAAAATAAAGAAAGAGAAAAGCACACTTTCGTAGGCAACACGATTGCACTGAGCACGTGCAACAAGCCTTTAAACGTCTAGGTGTCCCTAGTAGGAGGAGTGTTGTCTCCTGAGGGTTTTCAGCGGATTGCACCCACAAAATCCAATAATAAAAGGAAGACCATGAATATTACATTTAAAGACAAGAATTGTAAAAGAAAAGCCTTGAAAATTAGGGTTTCCAACTAAGCTAGCTTTTCGGTTGTCATGAGCCCTATCTTAATGGTCATGAAAAGATGTCAGAAATCACATCCTCCCTCAATAAAACATCGTCTTATTCTTCATTCCTATCTTTCTTCCAAACATCGATCATATAACCCTGCGTGTGTGTAAAGACATCCCTACACCCGGAGAATTCAATTCAAGCTATCATACTCTTGCCCATCAGCCTCAGTATATATATATATTTTTTTCGATGAGCTCACACACTTTCATGCGACCGTTAATACTTCTTGAGGTACTAACCGACCGATTACTCATGTGTTTGCTTATTTGGTGTATTTTCCTCGTCTTGCACCACCTTAGGTATAGCAGTGACTCCCAGACCAGTTGATCTTAGGGCACTAGATGAAGAGGCACCCTCGCTATATATTTTTTATTTCCCTTGGTGATAACAAAACCAGTGTCCATTTTTCTCACCACTTTCTTCATTTTTTTTTTATATACATCGGCTTTAAGACAAGAGCATTTCAAGGTATCCTCTACTAACCCGGGCTTTAAGACGTGTGTAAGTGCGAATAGCAGGGTATCAACGTTCAAAATGCTTGGCTTTCCAGAATAGAAACTATTTTTCAGACTTATTTTTATCCTCAGATTAGTGACGTCTTTCATCTTACTAACCCTTGGGACAACGGCTCATAACTACTTATTACTAGTTCGTATAAGAAAACTTCTAATTTTCTTAGTTTTCTTAAATTTTTCTAATCTCATGGATGTAATTGTTCACTATCTAATCTTTTATTATCATAAATATTAAATATTTTTATATTTTGAAAATTTTAAATTTTTATGAGTTTTGAAAATTTTTTTTTTTTTTTTTGGATTTTGAAAATTTTTAAATTTTTATAGGTTTTTATGGGTTTTGAAGAATTATTTACAAAAAATCTTTACACAAAATTTTTATGGGTTTTTTTTTGAAATTTTTTAAATTTTTATGGTTTTTTAAAAGAAATGTTTTGTGCTTATGCAAATGATATACACATGATGCAAAACTAAGCACAAACCTCCCCCAAACTTGTTTTCAACAGTGTCCTCACTGTTGCCATCCGCTATATCTACAAAAACCTGTAAGTCTGGGAGGAATTTATTAGTGGGGGCAAAATATATACGTGAAGATACTCCCCCAAACTTGTTCTTTTCACTCACCTCCATTCAACAAGATGATGCAAAGATACACTGGACATGAAGGTGAGACGGAGGAAATTTAATCCAAATAAAATGGCTCCTGTAAGAACAGGAGCTCCTCCGTGGGGTCAGTGGAAAAATACGGCTTTAGTCTATGTCCATTCACTTTAAAAAATGTGCCGTTTTTAACATTTTCTACCTCTACTGCCCCGTGCGGGTATACAGACCGCACAACAAAAGGTCCCTTCCACCGAGATCGAAGCTTACCCGCATGAAGGTGTAGTCGTGAATCATAAAGAAGGACTTGTTGACCAGGTGAAAATGTTTTCCTCAAAATGTTTTTATCGTGAAAAACCTTGGTCCTATTCTTTATGATTACAGCGTTATCATAAGCTTCATCGCGGAGTTCGCTTAGCTCATTAAGTTGCAGCTTCCGAAAGTTGCAGGCTTGGTTGAGGTCAAAATTGATTTCCTTAATAGCCCACAATGCTTTATGCTCTATCTCGACGGGTAAATGACATGCCTTCCCAAACACTATCCTGTATGGAGACATCCCTAGGTCGGTTTTAAATGCAGTTCTAAATGCCCAAAGAGCATCCGTCAGTTTGGTCGACCAGTCTTTTCTATTTTTCGCAACAGTCTTCTCCAGGATTAGTTTGATCTGCCTATTCGAAATCTCAGCCTGCCCGCTTGTTTGGGGATGATAGGGTGTAGAAAGTCGGTGGTTGATTCCGTATTTCCGCATCAGAGTCTCGAAAGACCTGTTGCAGAAATGTGTCCCATTATCGCTAATGATAGCGCGTGGGTGTCCAAATCGCGAAAAGATATTCTCTTTCAAGAACTTAATGACAACTTTCCTGTCATTAGTGCGACATGGAATGGCTTCTACCCACTTTGAGACATAATCAACCGCCAGCAGTATGTACAAATTCCCAAAGGAGTTGGGAAAGGGACCCATAAAATCAATGCCCCAAACATCGAAAATTTCAACAACCAAGATGGGTTGCTGAGGCATTTCATCTCTCCGTGAGATTCTACCCGTGTACTGGCATTGTGTACAGGTTTTGCAATAGTCAAATGCGTCCTTGAATAAGGTCGGCCAATAAAATCCACATTGCAAAACCTTTTCCGCCGTCTTTTTAGGACCGAAGTGACCCCCACAGGCCTGATCATGACAAAAAGAAAGAACACTCTTGAATTCTTCTTTCGGGACACACCGACGAATGATCTGATCAGGACAATATTTAAACAAATATGGATCATCCCAGTAAAAGTGTTTTACTTGGGATAGGAAACGGTATTTGTCCTGTTTTGACCAATCGCTGGGTGTAAGTCCCGTGACAAGATAGTTCACAATATCCCTGAACCATGGTTCATTAAATACGCTCAAGAGTTGTTCATCAGGAAACGAGTCATTGATCGGCAGGGTCACAGGGGAAGAAGAGATGCGTGAAAGGTGGTCGGCTACTACGTTTTCACATCCTTTCTTATCTTTGATAACAAGATCAAACTCTTGTAACAGAAGGATCCAACGTATCAGTCGACCTTTTGCATCTTTCTTCGCCAGAAGATGTTTCAAGGCGGAATGGTCTGTGTACACAATTATTGGAGAGCCGATTAAGTAAGGCCTGAATTTTTCTAATGCAAATACAACCGCTAAAAGTTCCTTCTCGGTGGTTGTATAATTGATTTGTGCATCATTCAGGGTCTTACTTGCATAGTATATCACGTGTGGCATCTTTTCAATGTGCTGTCCTAAGACAGCACCTACTGCAAAGTCGGATGCGTCACACATCAGCTCAAAGGGGTAGTCCCAATTTGGAGACGATAGAACGGGGGCTGAAGTGAGTGAGTGTTTAAGTGAGTCGAAAGCTGTCTCACAGTCCGAGTCGAAGTGGAAGGTCGTATCCTTGGCCAGGAGAAGAGTTAAAGGTCTAGCAATTTTGCTAAAGTCCTTAATGAATCTCCTATAGAAGCCCGCATGGCCTAGGAAAGATCGAATGTCTTTGACGCTTTTGGGATGAGGGAGGTTTTGAATGACATCTATCTTAGCTCTGTCAACCTCAATGCCTTTCTGTGAAATGACATTTCCAAGAACAATTCCTTCTCGGACCATGAAATGGCATTTTTCCCAGTTCAAAGTCAAGTTCTTCTCTTTGCAACGAGTAAGAACAGCGTCAAGATTCGATAGGCAATCGGAAAAAGAGTCTCCAAAAATCGAGAAATCGTCCATAAAGATCTCCAGAAAATTCTCTACCATATCAGAGAATATCCCCATCATACACCGCTGAAAGGTAGCGGGAGCATTGCACAACCCAAAGGGCATGCAACTGTAAGCAAAGGTACCAAAAGGACAAGTAAAAGTGGTTTTATCTTGATCCTTTTTGGCGATGGGGACCTGATTATAGCCCGAGTATCCGTCCATAAAGCAATAATATGCACGTCCAGCTAAGCGTTCTAGCATCTGATCAATGAATGGTAGAGGAAAGTGGTCTTTCCTCGTGGCGGCATTGAGTTTACGGTAATCAATACATACACGCCACCCAGTTTGGGCGCGTGTCTGAATCAACTCATTTGCCTCATTGACAACAACAGTGATGCCGGATTTCTTAGGGACGACATGTATAGGACTCACCCATTGGCTATCGGAGATTGGGTATATGATACCACTATCAAGGCATTTGACGATTTCTTTCATCACCGCTTCCTTCATGACGGGGTTTAACCGTCTCTGTGGTTCTCGGGTTGGTCTGGCATCATCCATCAGGTGTATATGATGTTCGACAATCAAGGGACTGATCCCTTTGATGTCCGCCATGGTCCAACCAAACGCCTCCTTATTAGATCTCAGTACCGATAAAAGTGCATTCTCTTGCTCTGATGCTAGAGAAGCGGAAATGATAACCGGTAATGACTCATTTTCACCTAAATATGCATATTTAAGGTGAGAAGGTAAAGTTTTGAGATCTAATTCGGGCGGAGAAATAATAGAAGGTGGGATCATTGAATGATTTTCGGAGTCGCGGAGAAGCTCATAGCCTGTAAAAGATACAGACTCGGATGGTGGTGAGTCAGGAGTGGCAGACTCAAGCGTTGAAATGGTGTCCTCACTAAGATCATGTGTCAGGTCAAACAGTGATGTGGTAGTGTCGTCGAGATCTGTAAAGCAAAGTTCCTCAACTCCGCAACTTTCGGGAGCAATCTCGTGGACAGAGCACACATCGAGGATATGAGCAGAGGGTTCTGATGGCTGACTTCTAATTCTGTAAATGTTTAGTTCAATGGTCATATTTCCAAATGATAAGTTCATTGAACCATTTCTACAGTTGATTACAGCATTGGAAGTGGCAAGGAATGGCCGACCCAGAATCACCGGAATTTGGCTCCGGGGGTTTGCTACAGGCTGTGTATCGAGAACAATGAAGTCTACAGGGAATACGAATTCCCCGACCTTTATCAACACATCCTCTAGTTCACCCATAGGTTTGGTGATAGATCGGTCTGCCATTTGGAGAGTGCAGTGAGCAGGTTTCAACTCTCCAATCCCTAGCTGCTCATAGACAGAGTATGGAAGTAGGTTAACACTTGCGCGAAGGTCTAACAAAGCACGATTGATGTTTTTACCCCCAATAGAAATTGATATCGTAGGACATCCTGGGTCCTTACGTTTCTTTGGTAGCTGGGGGATAAAAGAAGTGCTAATGTTATTGGACATGAAGACCTTCTTCGGCACTTGAGTCTTCCTCTTCCTAGTGCACAAGTCCTTGAGAATTTTCGCATAAGCGGGGACTTGTTGAATTGCATCTAGGAGAGGGATGTTGATGTTAACCTGCTTGAACATTTCCATAATTTTCTCCATATGAGGACTCGATTTGTTAGCCCTTAACCGGTTCGGGTAAGGTGCTTTAGCAATGAGTGCGGGGTCCATCATAGGAGAAGGAAGAGGGGGTAGACAAGATCCCGAAAGAGGAGTGGGGATCGTCTGTGGAGGGATAGAAGAGGTGGGCTGAGGTGTCGAGCCTAGAGGGAAATGGAGAATAGGCTCGCGAGAAGGCGGTGGGGTAGGAGAACAAGAGTCAGACGTAGAAGTGTGTGTGTGAGGAAAGATTTCAGCCGGGGCGTTGATAGGATTCTCAGTATCATCAACTTCTTCCCCAACATGGTTATCCAGCATTCTTCCCGATCTCAACGTTGTGATGGCATTTACATTGTAATGCCCTGGATTCGGTAGGGGTTGAGATGGAAGTTTCCCTTTTTCTCTCGCACTCAATTCGTCCTTAAGTCGTGCAATCTCAGCTTCCATCGTTTTGATACTCTCAGCTTGGGACGCTGAGTTTTTCTTTATCTCACCGACGGAAGACTTAACCTCGGCCGACACTTCCATGAAATTTGACATGAGTGATTTCATGGTTTGAGCGAATTGAGAGAATTCGTCAGAACAGGTCGACTGCATAGGATTAGAAGGTGCAGGAGTGTTGACCTGGTTTTGGAAATTTTGTGACTGGTAGGGGTGCTGGGTGAGGTGAAGTGGTTGCTGTTGTGGAGGGAGAGCCCGTTGGAATTGATTAGGGTTTGGAACCGTGTTTTGGGATTGGTTCCAGGCAAAATTCGGGTGATTCCTCCAACCCTGATTGTATGTAGAAGAAAAAGGGTCGTTTCTAGGTCTTTGGAATGCGGCATTGGTATGCTCGAGACCTTGAAACTGGGAGTTCAATGGACATTCTTCTGTTAAGTGAGAAGGGTCTGAACAGCACCCACAAACGGTTTTGGGGAGTGACATTGGGTTTAGGGAGGCTGCTAGGAATTTGTGTTCCATAGCGTCGAGCTTCTTTTGCATTGCAGCCATCTCAGCTCGAACACCTATGGACACGTCTATTTGGTGTACGCCACCCCTACTCGATGGCTGGGTTCCAGTCTCCCACTGAAGTGACTTTTCAGCGAACTCTTCTAAAAATTTCCACGCTTCCCCATCATCCTTGGTCATAAAGGTGCCTTGACACATGTTTTCAAGGTTTTGTTTAGTGGTAGGGTTACTGCCCTCATATATGATTCGGCAAAGTTCCCATTTCGGGATGCCGTGATGTGGGCATTGAACCAAAAGATCCTTGAATCGGTCAAAGTATTTTGAAAATGGTTCAGCCGGAAGCTGGGAGAATTGATAGAGTTCGCTACGGATTCGAGCTGTCTTTTGCATCGGGTAAAATTTCTTAAGGAATGCCGCGACGAATTCTTCCCAATTCGTGATGGAGTGTGCGGTGGTGTTATATAGCCACTTCTCGGCTAAATCGCACAAGGTAAATGGAAGAAGTCGTAGACGCATGGCATCCACAGAAAGTTGTGATGTACCCATCATTGCGCATACGTTTTCAAATTTGGTAATAAAAACGTACGCGTCTTCAGTCTCGAGACCGTGGAATTTGGGTAGAAGGTTGATGTACTGGGGCTTGATCTCAAAGTTATCCCCGTTGGCTGGTGGAATGGATAAGCAGGTCGAGAGAGGACCTCGCAAAGGGTAACACCTCTCTTGGAGAGAGATGCGGGGTGGAATCTGCGCACCAACGGACGGCGGCAGAGTAGCGGTAAAGAGGTTTGATGGAGACTGATCCATCGGTGTGGGTGTGGTGGGAGGTAAAAGAAAGGTAAATGGAGAAATACCGACTTCGGAGTCGATCGAGGGGACGCGGACAAGTCGGGCACTAGAATCCCGTGTCCAGCCTATCTTGCACTAAAAAGGGTTAGTACAAGTGGCAGCGTGATTTATAATTAAGGGAATGAAGTGAGTGTGGTGTTTGTTTTGAAAAATGATACGGATTTTGAAAATATGATGCAACAAGCAATACCCTAAAAATCTATGGTCACCTAGGTCCAATCTCTAGACCGCTCCTAACTGCCAGAAGACAAGACGCAGGATAGAATCCTCCACTGCATCTTTGTCCCTCCTGTGGCCAGGTAAGTGCCAGGTAAGTGGGAGGTTCTCCACTACGTAAGTAGTGGGCCTAATTAAGTAACCACTAGCCTTCGACACACTTTCCTAGGCACCACAAGAGAAACGCGGATAAGCAATGAATTACCCACGGCCTTCTTCTGTCCTAAGTGAGCGCGACGGTCCTTAGAGTCATCTCTAGATATTTTTTAATTAATGAGGGTAATGCGGATGCAGGTTTGTGATTTTTGGGGCCTAGGAAGGGTAATGAAATCCCCACCTAATCTGGATTTGGCCGTGCCCCTTAAATTTCCGTATTTATTATGCAAACAACCACAAAATCAAAAACAAGCACACTTTATTTTGCTTTTTGCGCGCAGCGATTATTTTGCAAAGAAACCTGCAACAAATTGTTAGTTGGAGCAGATTTTGGAGAGGAGATAAGAAAGTTGGAGATTACCTGCAAAAGATTTTCCGGAGAACCCCTTAATAAACCGCGGAACCGCCGCAATTAGCTCCCCATGCCGCGGAAACGCGGTGGAATAGTGTGATCTCTGCACTAAAATTCTTCAGCAAGCTCCTGATCTCTTCCTCAATCCTCTGGAATTCACCAAATAATTTTCCAAGTTTCCAGCAAGCTCCAGATCTCCTTGCAATTAACCACAACAACACGTATTATGCTTGAATTAAAAGATAAGCAAGATATAGAAAATTCACCTTTATTTATCGACAAATTTCGTTACAACTCTCTTGAATTTACAAAAGGAAGGAACTAGATCGTCGATTTCGGCTTCGCTCGGCTCCTTGAGTCGTGGATCGGCGTGGATCTCTTGCTCCGTTGGAAATCCGGCGTCGCTTGCTAAAGGTTGAAGGCTCTCTTGCTCAAATTGATCTCGGGATCTTGATCTTGATTTTGAATTGGAGATGGGAATTTGAATTTGGCACAAGCTTTTGTCACTAAACTTGTGGGTAGAAGATGGTGATAATTCTTGAACAATTTCCCCTCTAGATCTAGGCTCCCTTTTATAGACTTTCCAAATTTTAGATCTAGAATTGAAATTTGAATTCCCCCCATAAGTTAGTTAGCACCAAATTTAAATTTCCCTCCAAAAAGTTAGTTAAGCTTTAAATTTTGAATTTCCCTCCAATAGTTTGTTGAGCCGAGCCTTCTAGAGATGCCACGTGGAGCTTCTAGGGTCTTCTGGAAGCTTTGGCCGTTGCAATTGAGCATGTGATGAAATTTGATAACATGATCTCTTCAATTGGCCGCGGATCCGCCGCTCAAATGGGGCTTGGGCCGCGGATCCGCGGCCCTTTGATGGCCTTGATGGTTTCTTTTTATCTGGTAACTCTTGGGCTCTCTGGTGGGCTTCTTTCTGATGTTTGGATTTTTATTTTGGCCTTCTGTATTGCTCCAGATTTTTAACCTTTGAATTGGTGTGTCTTTTATTAGTTCATTTCCCAATTAGGCCCTGCTTCTGGAATTTCCTGCACAATTTCACCGAGACAAGAGTTGCGCAATACAAGGATGATGCGATGCCATGAAAAACACACAATTTCCCTAAAAATGCTGGTTTTAATACACAGTACAAGTAATCCCGTATTTTTCATGTGTTTTGCAAATATAGGTGATATGAATACCGGATAGCTTTACTTGACTGCAAAAGGTAGGGAAATTGCCGTGTTAGAAATACAGTATTTTTGACAGATCAAGAACCAAACCGGAAAAAGTATTAAAATCCTACGATCTGATCGAGGAGGTGAATACTTGAGCAATGAATTCCTAGACTTCCTAAAAGAGAATGGGATTCTCTCTCAGCTGACTCCTCCATATACACCACAGCACAACGGTGTATCAGAACGGAGGAACCGCACCCTATTAGATATGGTGCGCTCTATGATGAGCACAGCTGAGTTAACTATTTCCTTCTGGGGGTATGCGCTAGAGACAGCCATACATCTACTGAATATGGTCCCCACCAAATCTGTGCCTACCACTCCATATGAGATATGGAAAGGGAAGAGACCATGTCTTAACTATATTAAGATATGGGGTTGTCCAGCCTATGTCAAACGACAAAATCTGGACAAACTCGAGGCACGGTTTGTTCTATGCAAATTTGTAGGATATCCCAAGAATTCACAAGGGTATATCTTCTACCACACTGAGGAACAAAGAGTATTTGTTTCTCGGCATGCCACCTTTTTAGAAAAGGAATTTCTTGAAAAAGAGATTAGTAGTCATGAGGTAGAACTGGAAGAGGTTCCAGCTACAAAAGCTGCAACAGAAGATCTGGTGGAACCAGAGGATTCCGTAGTTCCCGATGAACCCCAACCACTCCGCTGATCTAGTAGGGTTTCTCACCCACCTGAGAGATACTACGGTTTTCTCATAGATGGTGGGAGCGAGGACTGCATCATGGAGGATGATGACCCAACTAGCTTCGAGCAGGCCATCACGAGTGGGGACTCAGTGAAATGGCTGGATGCAATGCGGTCTGAGATGGAATCCATGTACACCAACAATGTATGGACTTTGGAAGATGCTCCTGAAGGGGTAAAACCCATTGGGAGCAAGTGGATCTTCAAGAAAAAACTTGGTGTAGATGGGAAAGTGGAGACTTTCAAAGCTAGACTTGTTGTAAAGGGTTTTCGTCAAAGACCAGGTGCGGACTATGACTAGACCTTTTTCTCCAGTGGCTATGCTTAAATCCATCTGGATCATGCTTGCCATCGATGCATATCATGATTACGAAATCTGGCAAATGGATGTTAAGACCGCCTTTCTAAACGGTGATTTAGAAGAGTGCGTGTACATGACTCAGCCAGAGGGCTTCGTAGATAGTGGGAGCAGCGGGAAGGTGTGCAAGCTGCTTAAATTCATTTATGCATTAAAGCAAGCATCGCGGAGCTAGAACATCTGCTTTGACGTCGTTATAAAAGAGTTTGATTTCGTCAAAAACGTAGATGAACCTTGTATCTACAAGAAGGTGGCAGAGAGTAAGGTTGTCTTCCTCGTATTGTACGTGGATGACATACTCTTGATAGGAAATGACATTCCTATGCTGCAATCGGTCAAGCTCTTCTTATCACAAAGATTCTCAATGAAAGATCTTGGTGATGCCTCCTGCATATTGGGAATTTGGATCTATAGAGATAGATCCAAACGGATATTGGGATTGTCCCAATCCAGGTACATTGACACCATACTAAAGAGGTTTAGTATGGAAGAATCCAAACGTGGGTTTTTACCCACGATCTCAGGGCTCACTCTTTCCAAAGAGATGTCTCCCAAGACAGATTTGGAGAGAGCTCGCATGCAAGGGATACCCTATGCTTCGGCTGTAGGCTCTATCATGTACGCGATGCTATGTACCAGACCCGATGTAGCATACTCACTAAGTGTAGTGAACAGGTATCAAGCTGATCCTGGAGAGAGTCACTGGACAGCTGTGAAGAGCATTCTCAAGTACTTACGAAGGACTAAAGAGATGCTATTGGTGTATGGTAACGGAGAACTCCAAGTGGAGTCCTTTAGCGATCCGAGCTTCCAGAGTGATAAGGACGACTCTAAGTCACAGTCGGGATTTGTCTTTACCCTTTACGGAGGGGCGGTTAGCTGGAAGAGTTCCAAGCAGGAAACCGTGGCAGACTCGACGATGGAGGCTGAATACATCGCTGCCAACGATGCTGCCAAAGAGGCTGTCTGGATCAAGAAGTTCATTACTGAACTTGGAGTGGTTCCATCCATTGAGCATCCAATACCTTGTATTGTGATATCAATGGAGCGGTGGCTTTGGCCAAGGAACCCAGGTCCCATCAATGATCCAGGCATATTCTGAGGCGGTATCACCTGATCCGGGAGATAGTTGATCGCCGGGAGATCGAGGTCAGGAGGGTTGACACGAAGAATAACACAGCGGATCCACTCACGAAGGCCATTCCCTAGATACAGTTTTAGAGACTCTTCGGGATGCTCGGTATGCGATACTACAGCAGCTGGCCCTAGTGCATGGAGATTGTTAGTTGTATGTATGCCCTAGAGGCCAGTATTGTACATATGATGTATATTATATTGGATGCTTGGACATATATAGAGATGACTTTCTTGCTTGATATGATAGTATGCTATCTGGTTGCTCTTTATCTTAACATGTAGACTTGTCTCTTTATACTGTCTTAAAGTTACATGTTGGTAAAGCCCTTAGGATGTGTATTTGACTACCAGGACTATGATGAGGATCATACTAGTGGGGACATGGTAGTCCATAAGTACATCCATCAAGGTTCCTAGTCGTGGGTGTATCGAGACGGGGCATCGATATACCAGAGTAGACTAGCGTATACGCTTCTCGACCCATGAGATGGGCGATGGATGATCCCATATCCATTGGTGTTTGACATCAGAGATGGTATACGGGTGCTCAGTGAAGACCGGGTACACTGGAAGGACTCGCCGAGAACTCCCAGATGGTATTATACCTCACGTCAGATGGCAGTTCTCAGGTGACACTTGTGCAGGTTAGTCTGTAGACCCGAGATCGTCATAGAGTCTTGTGTGATTCCCACTGTGCTTTGATTTCCACCTTACCACGTCCATGAGGGCATGCAAAACAGTGGTTTTTGGGTACAGTCCCGAGTCACATGGAGGCAATGAGCGATAGGAGGGGTTTCGTCTCTCCCGGTATTGGGGGTTGATGTTGCGCTATGCTCGATTGGCCGTAACAGGGAAGTCCCTGGCCAGGGCTGATTAGAGATTTACTGGTAAGTGTTACCAATAGTATCTTGACCCGTTATGAGCCTCACATCGGCGCGACTTATCAGTTATTGGGGTCTGACGTTAACCACCCCTAGACTTGATATGCGACATATCAGACGAGGAGACCAGACTGCACGGGTAGTGTTGCCGGTTGGCTCGACGGGAGTTGTAGCAGGTTCGCTTTTTTTCTTCTGATCGCTCAATACCCGGGTCGCCGTTACGTTTAGCTGACCGCTTGCGTCTTGGGGGTGCTTGATATGATCGTCATCCACTGCCGGCGTATTGATGAGTCTTAGAGTCCCACAAAGGAGTTACCTAGTCCAGGTGAAACGTTGTGGTGCGCGTATGCGATATGCGTATGGACCCGATTAAAATGCGCGTATGAGATACCGTATATTAATCGGGCGGCTTGCTTTTGGTTGGGTCGTATGTGATATGGCCGAATTGATAAATCAAGTGTTGATTTATCTTTTAACCATTAGATTCTCACTAGAATTCATTTCTTGTATTTTTGGATGTATGCATGCATGTATGCATTCTTTCTTGATTCATGCACATATGGATGTGCATGCACACATACATACATACATCATCCTTCATGGTTGTATATACAAAGAAAATGGTGGCAATATAAGACTCACACCATGGTTTTATATATATGAATTATTATTGCATTTGATTTAAAACAAAAAGAAAAAGGAAAGGATAATTCATGGTTTCTTTCTACACTCTTCTTTGACCTAACCATGCTCACCCACCATTTAACCATGGATTAACTTTCCTTTTGGGTTTTAACTCAAGTTCAATAATATCCTTATTGTTCAACCATGGTTTGAGATGAGAGGTAAAAAATATATATAGATATATTTTCTTTTTTCTTAAGTGAGTTTATCTTTTCTCTTCTTCTTAAAAAGCCATCATCTTCTTCAACCTTGCTCCTTTGCTCACTAGATCTTTCAAGTATGCAAAATACTCAACAAGATAGGATTTTGAAGTGAGAAAAAGAAGCACAACACCATTCTACACAAGTCTTGCCTACTTCTTTAGAGTGTTAGCTTCATTTCATTCTCTTGATAAAGTGAAGTTGCAAGCTTGGACAAAGTGGACTCCGGGTGGATCATCGTGGACCTAGAGGAGTTCAAGCGGACTTTTTCCAAACCCCTAGTAGCCGAGGAGTCTAGCGTAGGGAGCTACAAAGGTTGTACTCTCTAAACCCTAGCTTAACCTACTTGTGATGAAGTGTTTTTTTAGAAACCCTAATTTTCTAGGATTGATTCTTTGTATGCTTACTTAGCACCCTAAAATTTTAATCTTTGGTACATGTGATGCTTCCAAACCCTTCATGAGGTGCTAGGTAAACCCAACATAAACAAGGACAAACCTCCCCCAAACTTGTTTAGAACAGTGTCCTCTCTGTTGTCTTCTGCTAAAACTCAAAAACCTGTAAGCTTGGGAGGACATTATTAATGGGGGCAAAAATATATGAAAGTGAAAAACCTCCCCCAAACTTATTTTTGGCTCAAAATTTTGAGGACAACATTTATTTTCAAGAGCCAAAAATACACCCCTCCTCAAACATGAGTTAGACAATATTAAGCATTTCAGGAGGGGGTAAGTCATTTGGTCAAAATAAAACTTTACAAAGACCAAAAATTAATACCAACAATTCAAAGATTTTATCAGTGTAGCGTATAGGTCGGTGGAAGAACATGTTGTATAGAGTCAGGAAGAGGTGGGGAAGAGATAAGTTGTGTGATGGAAAGGGTTTGAGTTTTAAATTATAGAAATGAAAGAATGAGGATGAATGTGAATGATTAGGAAGGAGTGGTGGCGGTTCAACTTCTATAGGTGGAGGTTGATCAATCATAGAATCCTTGCTGTTAAGGAATGCAAGTTCGTCAGCAAAAAGTTCTTCAAAACTTTCATCGATGGTGTGATTGAACATTTTGCTGTCAATAAATTTTTTGCCAGAATTTACCATACTTGATTTGTCAAAATACATGGAGGTAGAATACTCGAAAAACTCATCTACCTCATTTTCAAAAATATCCAAATCAAGTTGGCTTTCTGGGATTGACGAACTTGAACTATCGGATTGTGATTCATCAAAACTCACTGAAAATATAGGAAGAATAGAAGAAGAACCGGAGAAAGTAGAAGGTGAAATGGGTAAACAAATTGGTCTGTCGAGGATCGCAAAACCAGATGTGGAAGATATAGGCTGAATTTTGGTCTGCTGTTCGGTTATACCATTATTATCAAATTGGAGAAGCATTTGGGGTTCGGGAAGAATTATTAAAGGCTCAAGATGATGACCACAAGGAAGTCAAAGGATCTGATGAATTGGTGGGACAAACTCATCCAAAATTTCGGGTTCATCAATCAATATATCCCAACGTCAATCTCCTCATTCCGGTGAAAGTTAAAATTGTCAAACACCTCATTCAAATTATGGTTTTCAATCAATTTTGGTTCAAAAGTAGAGGTGTAGATTGTTAGTGTATATGCCCTAGAGGCCATTACTGTATCATACTAGTTTGTATATTACTTAATGGATGCTTGGGATATTCACCTTGTATATACAATCTTGCTCAAAATAGTAGTATGCTACTTGGTTTGTTTCTACTTCAATGTGTACATGTGTTTATTTTTGTATATCGCCTATACACATTAGTAGAGCCCTTAGGATCTTTGCTTGATTACCAGCGATGTGATGGCCGTCACACTAGTGGGGCTGGGTAATCTATAAGCACATCCTTATGCAGGTCCCTGGTCGCAGGACTATCGAGACAGGACATCGATACTCCGGAGTAGACCAGCGCATGCGCTTCTCATCCCAGTGTGGGAGACGGTCTGTCCCACAGCCGTCAGTACGTCGTACTTGAGATAGTATGCGGGTGCTCGTTAGGTTACGGGTACACTGGACAGGACTCGTCGGGAACTGACCAGTTGGTATTATACCTATCGTCAGTTATCAGTTCCCAGGTGACATGAGTACAGCTTAGTCCGCTGACTTGACACTGTCACTTCGCCTCGGGTGTGTTCCCACTGTACTTTGATCACTACCCTACCACGGCTCAAAGGAGTCGTGCAAACAGGTAGTGGTTGGGTGCAGTCCCGAAGCACTTGGAGGCAGTGACGGTTAGACAGGATTCGTCTCTCCCGGTATTGGGGGTTGACATCGCGCTGTGTCTAGGAGAGCCATTACACGAGTAGTCCCTGGCCAGGGCAAACGAGATATACTGGTAGGTTTCCAGCGTTATCTCAGGGTGTTTTGGGCTTCGCTTCGGCACGACTTGTACCGCTATTGGGGGACTGACGTTTACCGCCCCCTAGGCCCGCCATGCGATGTATCAGACGAACAGACCGGACTGTACGGAGAATGTCACACTCAGGCTCAGTGGGAGTTCAGATGGGTTTCGCCTCGTCGGTCTTCTTGTCGGCATTGCCTGGGGACCGTTACGCACAGCTAGTGCCGCTTGCGGTCTGTGGTTAAACCCACTGCCAGCGTAGTGTCGAGTCTTTAGAGTCCCACACAGAAAGCTTTTCGCCTTTAGGCAAAAGAGTAGAGGTCGCATGGTATTGCGACAGGTCGCATGGTTTTGCGACAGGGTTCGGTCACATCCGTGCACTTGTGCACGTACAGTGTCCGGACAGTTTACACTAGCGGGCTTTGGTTTAAGCCAGATCCTAGTGTACCTTATGGGATTGGATTTATCCAGTTTGCATTCGTGTTCCTCGGAACGCGGATGCGGGTGTGTATGCACAGTTGACAGGGAGGCAGAGGCAGCGGATTCTCATTAGGGTTGTTGACAGTTGACCGTTGACTTTTTGACTTTTTGCTCAACCCTAATGAGAATATGATATGCGATTAACTATTATATTAATTAAGTATTATGGTGACTTGGTTGTTGACTTTTGTTGACCTTGTTGACTTGTTGACTTTTGTTGACTTGTTGACTTTGTTGACCGGTTGACTAGGCTTGACTAGTTGACCATCATGATAACCATGGTTATCATTTCATGCCAAAGACTTTTACTTGCTTGTTCATTTGAGTAAAATGAGTGCATGACATGATAAGGTTATGGTTGCTTCAACCATCACATAAGACTTTTGTTGATATGATGAGTTATCATTGCTTTGGATTATGAGAGGGTGAGAGACAAAATACTTGCTCATTTTTTTTCTTGCTCATTCTCTCTCTTGTTCTTGAGCTCTCCTCTTGCTCTCACCCTCAACCTCTTGCTCCCTCTCTTGATCTATGGTTCTCTTGTCTCATGAGTTGAGAATCAAGAACCATAGATAAAATCCCATTCTATTTCCTCTCTACTCATTCTAGTTCACTAGGTTTAGCAAACCAAGTGAACTAGTTTCTTCAAAGAACGAAGAAGGAGCTAAAGGTTGGAGTTTTCAAGTGGATCTATCATCGGCGTACGGAGACGACGAGAAGGAGCCATCGGACCACCACCGGAGCTTGAAGACGAAGGAGTTCAAGACAAGCTAGGTATAACCATCTCCATCCGAGTAGCTAACTCTCTTTAGTTATGTATGCTAGTTTTAGTTTAGTCAAAGATCCCGACTTTGCTTAGTCCATGTTGCCCCTTGCGCTTAAAATTTGATTTTTATACCGTTTCCGCCTCCCCGTAAGAACCGGGGGTCGCAACGTGGACTTACAGTGGTATCAGAGCCTAACTAAACTTCAACTAGCTTGGTAGTAAAGTGTAACGAAGTTCGGAACCGAAAAAAAAAATCCAAAAACCTAACTTTTACAAAACCTGAGTTTCTGTTGAAATTTTTTCTGGTCAAAATGAAAAACTTTATACTCCTAAATTTGGCTCAGGGTTTTGTGTGAACACCCATGAAAAACGGTCCACTGTTTCGTTCAAACCGCCGCGTTTCCGCCGCACGAGGTAGGCATGTGCCGCGGAAGCGCCGCGGTTTGTCGTCTTCTCTGCATCGTTTTTCGTGCAGTGTGTGTCTGTGTTGGTTTTGGGATTTTTGGAATATATTATATGTGCCCAGATTTTCCAGAAAAGAAATTTCCTTTTGGGGTCCTATAATTCCGTATTTTTTCCGAACTTCACTGCACTTTGACTATGATGGTTATATCTGTGATGTTTGCATGTATTGAACGCCGGCTAATCGCTATAAGTCGATTGGTCGGGGTTATACATGATCTGTAATGTGCTGAAATGTGTATATAAATATGTTGGATTGTCGCGGGTGAATAGCCGGGGGTTGTGAGACGAGAGTTTTCTTTTCTTGCAATTCATGTAAATTTGTAAATTGATGTAATAATTATTTGTATGGCCGCACAACCGGGTCGGGGTTGTAGCCGTCATTGTATAATTTCTTTTTACTGTTTTTGCTCCTAGGATAGACCCATGGAGGGGGTGCACAAACTACCGGGTATGCCGAAGTGTCGAGTGGCCTACTCATGGAGATGAGGGAGGTTGCTATGCTTCGGGTACTTGGCGGGTAGTTTGCCGCACCCGTAGGGGTCTTGGGTGGGGTTTTGGCTATTCACCGCGACCGTGTTATCTGTTTTTGTTACAGGCTCGTACAAATTACAGATTGCTAGTATATCCAATGTATTTATCTGTGATCTGAAATGTTTATCATTGCAGTATATCTATATATGATATTATTTAGGCGTTGCTTATGTTTTACAGACGCGCTAGCCCAGCCCCCGCTCTGTCGTTAGTTAAGTAACCTAACGGGTAATGACGGGGCCCCGTGGCGAATGCGAATGGCATAAGCGTACGTCATATTTTGGTTGTTTTCTGCAATGGTAGGATTAAATGATGGGACGCATTAAAAGAACTAATGCAAGAATATCACGCATTAAAAGAACTAATGCAAGATAATAAACCAAGTTAAAGTCGTTGGAACACTCTCGAAAAACCACTCGGTTCTTTTCAAAAACAACTTTTAAATGCGGAGCTTGAGCCACTCCTTTTAAAAGCTATCTCGTTCCATCGACCAAATCAAGTTCACTACGTTCACGGTTTTGCCAAAACCATCCGTAGCCCTCCGTCGTTTCACATGAATAGTCAATAGTATTCAAGCTGTGTATGTTGGCCAAAGTCAAGGCACAGTGATTGGTAGCTATTGGGTGTTCATGTGTAGCATAGATAGATGCGTTGGTTTGGGACAGTCGTACTGCCATTTTGGCCAAAGTCAAGGGTAGGTACGGATGGATCCAAATTAACCTGGATAATGACGGGTAGAACTTGACATGTGACTTATGATATTTTGGCCAAAGTCAAGGTCATAAGAGCATGGGGCAAAAATCCACATCGGGAGTTTCATAAGTACTGAAACTTGCTAGATTTGCATACCATTTGGAGTGTGATGATTCTGGTAGGATTCCTTCAGTTTCGTCACGCGATGATATTTGGATCCCGATCCTACTGTGAGTATATGCTACTCCTCGGGAAATTTCTCACTAATCGATCAATGCTATAAACCTAGTAGGTGCCTAGAAAGGTGTTAGCGGGGCTACGCCCCCAGGGAAAAGAGGTTCTCTAATTAAGGAACTTCGCGAAAGCGTTGGAAAACCTCCCTCGAAGTACCGACACCGGCCTGGCTGAACGGTTAAGCAAGTATTGTACGGTGGGATTGATCCCGACTAATTCTTCCTTTATGGTTTGAGGAGGGATTTGAGAAACAGTGGGAGCCATCCTGTTTAGACAAACTAAAAACCACTCTAAACTTGCAAGAGCATCATGCTGAGTGTTTCTTCTTCTCTCTCCTAATTGCAGCGACCAATCAACATGACTGGACTTAAGTTACTCCTAGATAAAAACAAACTGACAGGGCCAAACTACAAAGATTGGCTCAGGAATGTCAAGATAGCAATCACTTATGACAAGCTGGGGTATCTTCTTACCACCAAAGCTCCCCCTGTCCCTGGTCCAACTTCCAGCGTCGCGGATAAGGAAATCCGTAAGACTTGGGAGATTGATAGCGCGAAGGCCAAATGCCTCCTGCTTGCCTCGATGGACAACGAACATCAGAGGAGGCATGAGAATATGGACATGGAGTCCATATTGCTCCATACAAAAGAACTGTATGGAGAGCAATCACGTATCGCAAGATACGAAGCGTCGAAAAAGTTATTTTCGACAAGAATGGCCGTCGGATCATCAGTAGCCGAGCACGTGCTAAAGATGATCGGCTTCATTGAGGAGCTCGCTGACCTAGGGATCACATTGGAGAGTGAGCTATATACGGATATAGTTCTCCAGTCCCTTCCTTCCACTTACGCCCAGTTTATACTGAACTTCAACTTACAAGAAAAAGAGGTTGAACTTTCAGAGCTCCTCAACATGCTGAGGAGCGCAGAGGGCACCCTACAGAAAGGTAGGGATACATCCACTTTGTTTGTAGGAGGATCATCTTCTTCTAGGTCCAAGGCGAAAGCCAAGGGAAAGAAGAAGAAGGCCCCCGCCAAACCAAGGGGCGGTGTTAGTAAAGTGGATACGAAGGAAAAAGGTAAAGCAACAAAGATAGCGGGGAAGCTTGTGGATAAGGAAGAATGCTTCTATTGTCATAAGAAAGGACACTGGAAGAATGATTGCAGGGCCTGGAAGGCCAGAACACAGGAATTGAAGCAGGTTGCAGCTTCAGCTTCAGGCGTTGAGAAACCGTAGGGTTTTGAAGGCAGGTGACATGACCCTCAAAGTTGCGAATGGAGCTAGCATGGATGCTAAAGCCGTGGGGGACTATCACCTGGGAATGTCAGATGGACATGTTTTGGTTTTGCGTAATTGCTTTTTTGTACCCAACGCAACTTGTAATATCATTTCTGTATCTTTAGTTTCTAAAGAAGGTTATGAATTTGCGTTTGTAAGTAATGTTGTAAACATTCACCTTAATCAAGTTTTGATTGGGTCAGGTACATTGAGTAATGGTATATACGTGTTAAACCAACCACAAATTTTCAACGTCCAGAATACACACAAAAGAAAGTCTCCAGAAATAAATCAGACTTTCTTATGGCATTGTAGATTGGGTCACATCAATGAGAGAAGGTTGACTAAGTTACATACAGAAGGATATTTGAATGCATTCGAATATCAATCGTATGCCACTTGTCAATCTTGTCTCAAAGGAAAGATGACAAAGACTCCGTTTACTGGACATGGAGTAAGAGCGAGCGAGCTCTTGGGACTCGTACACAGTGACGTGTGCGGTCCAATATCTACACATGCCCGAAGCGGACATTCTTACTTCATTACTTTTACGGATGACTTCTCAAGGTACGGTTATGTCTTCTTAATGAAACATAAGTCCGAGGCCTTTGGAAAATTCCAGGAGTATAAGAATGAAGTGGAGAAACAGACCGGCAAAAGTATTAAGATTCTAAGATCGGATCGAGGTGGAGAATACTTAAGTGCCGAGTTCCTGGACTATTTAAAAGAGAACGGAATTCTCTCTCAGCTTACTCCTCCATACACCCCGCAACATAACGGTGTATCGGAGAGACGGAACCGCACCCTATTGGATATGGTGCGGTCCATGATGAGTAACGCTGAGTTGCCGCGATCATTCTGGGGATATGCGCTAGAATCAGGCGCATACCTTTTGAACAGAGTTCCCACTAAGACTGTGCCTACTACGCCATTTGAGATGTGGTGTGGGAAGAGACCCCATCTTAATCACATTAAGATATGGGGAAGTCCAGCTTTTGTCAAAAAGCAGCATGCGGACAAGCTCGAGGCACGCTCAGTACTGTGCAAGTTTGTGGGATATCCAAAGAATTCCAAGGGATATTTCTTCTACTGTGAAGAGGACAAAAAGTTCTTGTTTCTCGTCATGCCCACTTTCTAGAACACCAGTTCATAGAAAAAGAAATAAGTGGGAGCGCAGTAGAACTGGAAGAAGTTCCAGAACCACGGACTATTACTGAAAGTTTAGTGGAACCAGAGGGTTCGGAAGAACAGGACATTCCTACGCCACTCCGCAGGAGTAGTAGGCAGTCTCATCCGCCCGAGAGATACTACGGTTTTCTCATAGACGGGGATAGAGAGGATTGCATCATAGATTATGATGAGCCTACTAGCTTCCAGCAGGCCGTTCAGAGCGTTGACTCAGTGAAATGGCTGGATGCAATGCGGACCGAAATGGAGTCCATGTACACCAACAAGGTATGGACGTTGGACATTGCTCCAGACGGGGTAAAACCCGTAGGATGCAAGTGGATCTTCAAAAGGAAGATTGGTGTAGATGGACAGGTTGAGACCTATAAAGCTAGGCTGGTAGCAAAGGGTTTTCGTCAAAGACCTGGCTTGGACTACGACGAAACCTTTTCTCCAGTAGCCATGCTGAAATCCATTCGGATCCTTCTTGCCATTGCTGCCTTCCACGATTATGAGATCTGGCAAATGGACGTAAAGACAGCTTTTCTAAATGGAAATTTAGAGGAGTGTGTCTATATGGACCAGCCAGAGGGTTTCATTCAGAGTGGGAGCAGCGGAAAGGTGTGCAAGTTGCTTAAGTCCATCTATGGACTAAAGCAGGCATCGCGGAGTTGGAACATCTGCTTTGATGAGACGGTCAAAGAATTTGGCTTTATCAAAAATCCAGATGAACCATGCATCTATAGTAGATTTGTAGCGAGAACTGTAGTATTCCTCGTTTTGTACGTGGATGACATTCTCTTAATAGGAAATGACATTCCTATGCTACAATCTGTCAAGGGGTTCTTGTCACACAGGTTCTCCATGAAAGACCTGGGTGATGCCTCATACATTCTGGGTATCCGGATCTACCGTGACAGATCCAAGAGGATATTAGGACTTTCACAGTCCAGGTACATCGACACCATACTGAAGAGGTTCAGTATGGAAGATTCCAAGCGCGGTAACCTACCGGCTTGTCACGGGATCACCCTCTCTAAAGAGATGTCTCCCAAGACTGATTTGGAGAGGGATCGCATGTCTATTATACCCTACGCTTCTGCGGTAGGCTCTATAATGTATGCGATGTTGTGTACCAGACCGGATGTAGCTTATGCACTGAGTGTGGTAAGCCGGTATCAGTCTAACCCTGGGGAGAAACACTGGATAGCGGTAAAGAACATTCTCAAGTACCTGAGAAGGACTAAGGAGATGTTCTTGGTGTATGGCGGAAAAGACCTCCAGATCGAGGCCTTTGCTGACTCCAGCTTCCAGAGTGACAAGGATGATTCCAAGTCCATGTCGGGTTTTGTCTTTACCCTCAATGGAGGGGCGGTGTGTTGGAAGAGTTCCAAACAGGAAACCGTTGCAGACTCGACGATGGAAGCGGAATACATCGCTGCATCTGATGCCGCAAAAGAAGCTGTCTGGATGAGGAAGTTCTTGAAAGAACTTCAGGTGGTTCCGTCCATTGTTGATCCAATACCTCTGTATTGCGACAACAACGGGGCTATAGCTTTAGCGAAGGAACCCAGGTCCCATCAGAGATCCAGGCACATCTTGAGGCGGTATCACCTGATCAGGGAGATCGTAGATCGCCAGGAGATCGAGGTTCGGAGAGTCGCTTCAGAAGATAACACTGCTGATCCATTCACCAAGGCCCTGCCCCAGACTCAGTTCGAGCGGCTGATCGAGATGATAGGTCTTCGATACGCCAGTACATGGCCATAGTGCAAGTGGGAGATTGTTAGTGTATATGCCCTAGAGGCCATTACTGTATCATACTAGTTTGTATATTACTTAATGGATGCTTGGGATATTCACCTTGTATATACAATCTTGCTCAAAATAGTAGTATGCTACTTGGTTTGTTTCTACTTCAATGTGTACATGTGTTTATTTTTGTATATCGCCTATACACATTAGTAGAGCCCTTAGGATCTTTGCTTGATTACCAGCGATGTGATGGCCGTCACACTAGTGGGGCTGGGTAATCTATAAGCACATCCTTATGCAGGTCCCTGGTCGCAGGACTATCGAGACAGGGCATCGATACTCCGGAGTAGACCAGCGCATGCGCTTCTCATCCCAGTGTGGGAGACGGTCTGTCCCACAGCCGTCAGTACGTCGTACTTGAGATAGTATGCGGGTGCTCGTTAGGTTACGGGTACACTGGACAGGACTCGTCGGGAACTGACCAGTTGGTATTATACCTATCGTTAGTTATCAGTTCCCAGGTGACATGAGTACAGCTTAGTCCGCTGACTTGACACTGTCACTTCGCCTCGGGTGTGTTCCCACTGTACTTTGATCACTACCCTACCACGGCTCAAAGGAGTCGTGCAAACAGGTAGTGGTTGGGTGCAGTCCCGAAGCACTTGGAGGCAGTGACGGTTAGACAGGATTCGTCTCTCCCGGTATTGGGGGTTGACATCGCGCTGTGTCTAGGAGAGCCATTACACGAGTAGTCCTTGGCCAGGGCAAACGAGATATACTGGTAGGTTTCCAGCGTTATCTCAGGGTGTTTTGGGCTTCGCTCCGGCACGACTTGTACCGCTATTGGGGGACTGACGTTTACCGCCCCCTAGGCCCGCCATGCGATGTATCAGACGAACAGACCGGACTGTACGGAGAATGTCACACTCAGGCTCAGTAGGAGTTCAGATGGGTTTCGCCTCGTCGGTCTTCTTGTCGGCATTGCCTGGGGACCGTTACGCACAGCTAGTGCCGCTTGCGGTCTGTGGTTAAACCCACTGCCAGCGTAGTGTCGAGTCTTTAGAGTCCCACACAGAAAGCTTTTCGCCTTTAGGCAAAAGAGTAGAGGTCGCATGGTATTGCGACAGGTCGCATGGTTTTGCGACAGGGTTCGGTCACATCCGTGCACTTGTGCACGTACAGTGTCCGGACAGTTTACACTAGCGGGCTTTGGTTTAAGCCAGATCCTAGTGTACCTTATGGGATTGGATTTATCCAGTTTGCATTCGTGTTCCTCGGAACGCGGATGCGGGTGTGTATGCACAGTTGACAGGGAGGCAGAGGCAGCGGATTCTCATTAGGGTTGTTGACAGTTGACCGTTGACTTTTTGACTTTTTGCTCAACCCTAATGAGAATATGATATGCGATTAACTATTATATTAATTAAGTATTATGGTGACTTGGTTGTTGACTTTTGTTGACTTGTTGACTTTGTTGACCGGTTGACTAGGCTTGACTAGTTGACCATCATGATAACCATGGTTATCATTTCATGCCAAAGACTTTTACTTGCTTGTTCATTTGAGTAAAATGAGTGCATGACATGATAAGGTTATGGTTGCTTTAACCATCACATAAGACTTTTGTTGATATGATGAGTTATCATTGCTTTGGATTATGAGAGGGTGAGAGACAAAATACTTGCTCATTTTTTTTCTTGCTCATTCTCTCTCTTGTTCTTGAGCTCTCCTCTTGCTCTCACCCTCAACCTCTTGCTCCCTCTCTTGATCTATGGTTCTCTTGTCTCATGAGTTGAGAATCAAGAACCATAGATAAAATCCCATTCTATTTCCTCTCTACTCATTCTAGTTCACTAGGTTTAGCAAACCAAGTGAACTAGTTTCTTCAAAGAACGAAGAAGGAGCTAAAGGTTGGAGTTTTCAAGTGGATCTATCTTCGGCGTACGGAGACGACGAGAAGGAGCCATCGGACCACCACCGGAGCTTGAAGACGAAGGAGTTCAAGACAAGCTAGGTATAACCATCTCCATCCGAGTAGCTAACTCTCTTTAGTTATGTATGCTAGTTTTAGTTTAGTCAAAGATCCCGACTTTGCTTAGTCCATGTTGCCCCTTGCGCTTAAAATTTGATTTTTATACCGTTTCCGCCTCCCCGTAAGAACCGGGGGTCGCAACGTGGACTTACATAGATATCACAAGGATTTGGCATGGTTTCACTTGAAATGGACCCTTCACAGTCGGGTAAATCAAACACTGCATTATTACACAACTTCTCATACATTCTATCGTCAATTGGTGAATCTTTTGGTGTACTTAATGAATCTGTGAAACTGGAGTTGTGGATTTCAGTTTGGAAAGGGAAGGTTTGATCAGGAAGGGTGTATAATTCTGTCTCATTACCCAAATTCTCATTTTTTCCTATGCCCGAATTATATACTGAAAATTTTTGGGCTGGTTTGAAATTATTTGCTTGTCCCCACCCTGTCATTTCCTTCCTAAATTGGTTCGACAATTCCAGATATTTTTCTAATGTCTGCTCAAGACTAGACTTGGGTCGATATGGGGTTTCCGTATAAGATTGAAATTCCTGTGGATACTTAAAACTCATAAATGACTGATTAAAATGATCATTTAGAGAAGGTGGAAAAGTCGGATTGGATTGATAGGAACAGAATGGTTGCGAAGATTGGGTAGGAGTCGGATCAACATTATGATAAGAAGAATATTGATATTGGTTGGTCGGTTGGCTATTGGACATCATACATGCCACAAACCGCTTATGAAATTCTTCTTTAGAAAGTGGAGGTGACGGTTGATATTGGTCCGGGTTGAAACTTTGGCTTTTAGCCCTAACTATATGCTCAGCAATGGACATGCGTCTAGGGACATCCTCACTCGGAGTATCAACTAAAACAGATGTAGAATTAGGATATGGTTGATATTGGACCAGACTGAAACTTTGGCCTTTAGCCCTAGCTATATGCTCAGAATTGGACATGTGTCTAGGGGCATCTTCACTCGGAGTATCAACTGTAACGGATGTAGAATTATGATATGGTTGATATGACCTGGACTGAGGTGGCCAAGTGTTTCTACCCGCTTGTTCTATCCGATCTCTTAAGGACATGGGAGAGTTACGAAAACAAGAAATATCTGGTTGTGGACAGCAAAGCACAGCAAGAGTTCTTCTGTTTGGGTCACCCATCATAAGAAGAAAACAGGGAGAAAAGGGTAAAAAAGGAAGAAAATAATTGGTTTGTTTTGAAAAAGGACGGATTTATGAAAATTCACACAAACATACACAAGCAACCCTATATCTAATGGTCACCTAGGTCAAGTCTTTAGACCGCTCCTAGACTTCCAGAAGACAAATCGCGGGATAAATCCTCTACTGCTTTTTTGTCACTCCTGTGGCCAGGTAAGTGCCAGGTAAGGCCACAGGTAAGTGCCAGGTAAGTGGGAAGTTCTCCACTACGTATGTAGCGGGCCTAATTAAGTAACCACTTGCCTTAGACACACTTGCCTTAGACACCACAAAAGAAACACGGATAAGCAATAGATTACTCACGACCTCCTTCTGTCCTAATTGAGCGCGACGGTCCTTAGAGTCTTGTCTAGATATTTTTTTAGTTAATGAAGGGTAATGCATATGCAAGTTTTGTGATTTCCGGGGCTTAGGAAGGGTAATGAACTCCCCACCTAATCTGAATTTGGTCTTTGCCCATTAATTTCCATATTAAAATATGCACAAAACAACCAATTTCAAGAATCGCAACAAGAATTTTATTTTTTTAGCAGCGCTGCGAATATTTGCAAAGAATCCTGCAGAAAATTGTTTTGGACAATATCAGAAAGAAGAGAAGAGAACAGAGAATATACCACCGAAGTTGGGAACAGTGAAACGCCTAAACGACGGTGGAACCGCCGCAAAAACCAGCAATACACCGTGGATCCATGGTGGAATGGAGGAATTAGGGTTTCAACTTTTTCCTCTAGCTTCTTGTACTCCTCTAGAATCTGTAGAACTTCTCTGAATCTTGATCTCACTGCTAAAATGATTCCAGATTCCCTCGCAAAAATTAAAACACTAATCTTTAAGCACTTGAAGCGAATCTTGGATGAAATTTTGATGGAATAATAATTTTTCAACTCAAATAGCAAAAACGAACAAAATAGCACACATCCCTGGCAACTGCGCCATTTGATTGATCATCTAACCTGTGATAAAATGTAAAGTATTCACAATCAAAGAAATTTATACCGTAATCAATTAACGGTGTCCATGTAGCGCGTTAATGAATACAGATCGTCCACTGATATGTGTGTTTTGATCGATCTTGTTTTAGATGAGTCAAAATGAAAATATAAAAGAAAATGCAAGAAAATTGATGCAAGATTTGTGAGTTTTAATTTCAAGAAACATAAAGAAAGTAAAGATCTAGAATTAAGAATCAAGAAATGTCCCAATCACTTTGATTTATCAAGATTTGTAGAATAGCTTGTAGGAATCGGTCAAATAAGTAGTGATCATGAAAACTAAAGATTATGAAATCTTATCTATTGAAGATTTGTTACTAGATCGATGATGATCAATGAGGATTAGGGATCTATTGAAGAAACTAGGGTTTCTCCATCATCATCCCTTGTCCTTTCATTGATTATCATTCAAATTCTAGCTTCTAGCAAATTAAATCACCAATTGTTGATCTCTAATTTAGAGCGAAAATATTCAAGAAAGCGATCTCGCTCAAATTAAGACTTCGATGATTCAATTTCCTAAAATTTACAAAACTCATAAGACTTAAGAATCGTTCAAGAATTTAATCATCATCATCTACCGATTCTCTCGATTCTTCCACATGTGGAGACTTACTCAAACATCATGAAAATCAATGAATCAAGAATCAAGAAATTTCATAACGCAAGAATGTTAAGAAAGCAAGATTTACAATATTCACCTATATTAAATCGATGACTAGTTACACATTCCCTCAATTCGAGCTTACAAGATGTTGCTCTCGATCGCTCCTTTTGAAGAGGTAACTAGATCCGTCGAAGTTCTCTCCGCTCGATCTCCGTGAGACTTGGATAATCGTGGATCTCGCGCTCTTGATGAAAATTGGCTTCGCGGATAAAGGATCGATGGTTGCTTTCTTGATTTGCTTCTTAAAATGATCATTATTTGGCTTTGGATACTGGATTTGGGTTAGGGTTTTGGTATCAAGTTGTGTCACTCAACTTGTGTAAATTTGGTTCAATTTTCAACCCTTATTGTGTAACCACTTATTCAACAACCTCAAACACTAGGTCTAGATCCCTTTTTATAACCACCCATTTGAATCTTCCCTCCAAACCTTGGTTGTTAGAGAGCGCCTTATAGAATGGGTTTGTTAGAGGGAATATTCTAGAGGAAGGTTGTTACAAGGAATATTCTAGAGTGAGTTTGTTATGCAAAGCCTTCTGGATAAAGCCACATGCTCTTTGAGAGTCTTATGGAAGCTGAGGCCGTTACAAGTAGCCACATAGAGAAATTTGAGTCGCTGAAGAGCTAACCAGGCCACGTAACCGCGGCGGATAGGCCAACTCGGCCGCGGATCCGCAGCCTTATAGTGAGATCTCTGTATGATAATTTCATGGTTGTTTTGTGTTGGTCTTGGGATCTTTATCTGATGCCTGGAATATTATATTTCTTTCTTGTTTGCTGCCAGATCTAAAGTTTTGGACTTGCTGCATTTTGTCGGTACTTTTGTGATTCCGGCTCTTTGACCTGAAGGATTTCCTGCACATAATCTTGATACAAGTGTTGAGATATACAAAATCATGCACGTGGTAATAAACACTCAATTTCCCTCTAGAATGTCGATTATAAATATAACATGTGTTATTTGGTATTTTACAGATGAATTCATAATCCGTGTTATATTTATAATAAACACCCTTATATGATTGATAAGAATAGGGAAATTGACGTGTTGAGAATGCAATATTTTCGACTGATCACATTCTAAAATGAAACTAATAAGCTACGCAACATTAAAAAGGCTTACTTAACAGAATGAGATCATTACCTACTCCCACAAGCTCAAAGATCCCAGCTTTCCAAGCTCTAAGGGATCCTCGAGGCAAAACAAGGTTAAGGATGTGATTTTGTGATGATTTTGTGAAGATTGTGAAGGTTTTATGATGGAAATTATAAGGTTTCAGTTGAGGCTTAGAGGAGATGAAGGAAATAATGAGAAAGAGATAACTGAAGTGAGAAGGAGAGAGGGTGATAAGAAAAGAGAGAGAGGTGAATGTTGGGTGAGTGCACCTCCACCATTAATGCAAGCATTAATGCTCATCAAGAGTCACCATGCCACCTCCTCTCCAAAACAAAACACAAAGGAAATATCTCACACAAATATCTAGGTGTTTAGGGTTAATGCAAAACAAAAGATTAGGATTAAGTTAAGTTGTCATGGTTGCTAAACTAGATTAACACAAACAAACCCTTACATTAACATGCACAAGTGTGTGCAAGCCATAACAAATAAAAATAAATTATTAATTAAATGTTATAAAATGTGAGAAAACCGAATTGGTAAACTTTTTACAGAAAACCCGCATTATCGCTTAATTAACACTAATCGAAATCCTAAGGTGTTACAATGG
This sequence comes from Agapanthus africanus, assembly GCA_030015575.1. NCBI lineage: Eukaryota > Viridiplantae > Streptophyta > Magnoliopsida > Asparagales > Amaryllidaceae > Agapanthus > Agapanthus africanus. The sequence continues at coordinate 296,393,629 of CM057342.1, forward strand.
ATGGAAAGCGGTGCTAAAGCTTAAACAGTACCCAAGGCTTCTTGAAACTTCTGCCAAAGATGGCTAGTAAGCTGGGTGCCTCTATTGGATACAATGCATGAAGGAACTCCGTACAAACGCACAAACTTATCGATGTACAACTGAGCAAACTGAGCATAACCGAAAGTGGTCTTCACTGGAAGGAAGTGAGCCGCTTTCGTTAACCGGACAACAATCACCCAAATGGGTCATGCCCTTGACTAGACCTGGGTAGACCCACAATGAAGTCCATGAAGATCTGCTCCCATTCCCACTCTGGAACGGTTAAAGGTTGCAAATCCCCCGCCGGTCTCAAATGCTCAGCCTTAGCTCGCTGACAAGTCAGGCACCTCGAAACGAAATCCGAAACTTCACTCTTCATCCCTGCCCACTCGTAACTATATCTCAAGTCACATCACATCTTGGTGGAACTTGGGTGAACACTAAAAGCTGACTGATGTGCCTGCTTTAGGACCTCGCGTCTCTACCCATCGGTATTAGGCACACACCAACGAGTCCCGAAACATAGCATACCTAGTCATAAATTAAGAACTCTGAATCTCTACCCTGTCGAACATGCTCAAGAATTTCAAACAAATGGGCATCGGCGGGCTGTGCCTCACGAAAACGATTAAGTAGAAGTGGATGTGCGCGGACATGAGCAAGCTGTCCCCCAGTGGAGGTGAACTTAAACTGTACTCAGCTGCCGCACAAGAACTGTAAATCTGCAGAAGACTGTCTCTGAACTGCGCTCAACTGGGACAAGTTAACCCCGGGGCTATGACTCAAAGCATCATCTACCACATTCGCTTGCCCGGGTGATAAAGGATCTCACAATCATAATCCTTCACAAGCTCTATCTAATGGTACTGTCTCAAAATCAGATCCCGCTGCATGAAGATGTATATTAAGCTCTGGCGGTCCGTGAAAATCTGACACGACTCTCCGTACAAATAGTGTCTCCAAATCTTCAGCGCAAGACCACCGCGTTCATCTCAAGATCATGAGTGGAATAATTCTGCCCGTGCTCCTTCAACTGTCGGGAAGCATAAGCGATAACTCTATCATGCTGCATCAAAACACAATCGAGCCCCACTCGCAAAACATCATAGTAAACGACAAAGTCGCCCGATCCAGAAGGCAAAGATAGAATTGGTGCAGTCTTCAACCGAGTCTTCAACTGCTGAAAACTCAGCTCGCATGCCTCAGTCCAAAGAAAAGGAACCCCCTTCCTGGACAGTCCGGTCAGCGGTGCAGTGATACTCGAGAAATCCTGCACGAAACGGCGGAAAAAAACCGGCTAAGCCCAAAAGCTACGGACCTCGGTCACTGATACAGGTCTGGGCCAAAACTGTATGGCCTCGATCTTCCTCGGATCCATACGAATACCGTCTCCCGTAACCACATGACCTAGGAAGTCAACACTATCAAGCCAGAAGGAACACTTCGAGAATTTAGCAAACAGCTGGTGCTCTCTCAATGTCTGCAAAGCCATCCTCAAGTGCTGCTTATGTTCCTCTCGACTCTTGGACTAGACCAGAGTGTCATCAATAACACAATAATAAACTGGTCGAGGAACGGCCTGAAAAATCTGGTTCATCAAATCCATGAACGCTGCTGGGGCATTGGTGAGTCCAAACGACAACACCAAAAATTTATATTTCCCGTAGCGCATACTAAAAGCAGTCTTTGGAATGTCATCATTCCGAACCCGCAACTGATGATGATCTGATCTCAAATCAAACTTAGAAAAATATCCCGTACCCTGGAGCTGATCAAAGAAATCATCAATGCGAGTTAAAGGATACCTATTCCGCACTGTAACTCGGTTCAATTGATGAAAATCAATGCACAACCTCAAACTGTCGTCCTTCTTCTTGACGAACAAAACAGGAGCTCCCTAAGGCGAAAGACTTGGACATACAAGTCCCCTAACAAGAAACTCTTGCAGTTGATCCTTAAGCTCCCTAAGCTCCGACGGCTCATCTGGAACAACGTCGGAAAACTCTCGCACGATAGGAACCCATTCCAACGAATCTACTGTTAGATATATGTTTTCCCTAGACACCATTATATGATAGTGTATGTACCGGTATGTGTATGTGTGTGTGTGTGTGTGTGTGTATTCAGGAGACATTCTTGCTCGACATGATAGTATGCTATCTTGCACCTTTTATCTTGACATGTTTATTTGATCATGCTTTCATTCATTTGATACACGTTCTTATAGCCCTTAGGATGATGCAGGACTACTGAGATTATGATGCGGATCATACTAGTGGGACATGTCTATTCTATGAGCATATCCTTGAAATGTTCCTAGTCGTCGGTATATCGAGACGGGACATCGATATCATCAGAGTAGACTAGCATATACGTTACTTGTCCCATATGATGGGCGAAGGATGATCCTATATCCATTGGTGTGGTGACGGCAAAGATCGTATAAGGGTGCTCAGTGGAGACTGGGTACACTGAACGGACTTGCCGAGAACTCCTATGTGGTATTATATCTATCATCGGATAGCAGTTCTCAGGTGACACTGGTACAGCTTAGTCTGTTGACCCGAGATCGTCATAGAGTCTTGTGTGTCCTCCCAATGTACTTTGATCTCCACCCTACCACGGCTTTACTGAGTCGTGCAAACAGGTAGATTTTGGGTATAGTCCTGAGGCACATGGAGGCAATGAGTGATAGGAGGGGTTTCGTTTCTTCCGGTATTGGGGGTTGATGTTGCGCTTTGCACGATTGGCTATAACAGGAAGTCCCTGGCCAGGGCTGCTAAGATTTGCTGATAAGCGTTATCAGTAATTTCTCGATCTGTTATGAGCCATATACCGGCATGACTTATTGGTTTATTGGGGCCGGCGATACCATCCCTAGACTCACATATGCAGCATATTTGTCGAAGAGACCAGACTGAACGGTATGTGTTGCCAGTTGGCTTGACGAGGGTTTTAGCAGGTTTGCTTGTGTTTCTTCTGATCGCTCAATACCTGGGAGCCGTTACGTACAGCTTGTGCCACTAACGGTTTGTGCGCATGTGATGTGATCACTGCCTACTGCTAGCGTATTGACGAGTCTTAGAGTCCTACAATGGAGTCTCCTAGCTCAGGAGAACTGATGTGGGGTGCATATGTGATATACACGGGAGCTCGATTAAGTGCGTGTATTAGATACCGTATTTTAATCGGGCGTTTACTATTGGACGGGTCGTATGTGATATGACCGGGTTATTAAATCAAGTGTTGATTTAATATTAAGTCCATTAGCTCATTTATTAAAACCTATTTCTTTATGATGCATGCATGAGTGTATGTATATGATGATATGGATGCACACATGCAAGCATACATGTGTCATGGTTGATGATGCATTGGTGGTGGTAATGCAAGACTCACATGGTTACATATTTATATATTTTGTTAATTTGAGAAAAGCAAAATTGAAAATTAAATCACGGTTGACTATTCAACTCTCTTTTTCTTGTGTTGACAAAGTCAAAACCATGGTTTCATTTGCCCATGGTTTTGCTTAAACTCAAGTTACAAAATATCTAGATATTTTGTAACAATAGTTTAGCATGGATGACTCTCACTTACTCTCTTGAGTTTAGCAAGGGTTGTTCATTATTCTCTCTTGAGTTTAGCTTGAGTCATCTCCTTCTTTTTCTCTCTCCTCAAAACTCACTAGGGTTTTAAAAGAAAGAGAAAGGATTAAAAAGAAAAGATTTTTAATTGAGATCCAAACCCAAATCACCATTCTACTTTAGTCTAGCCCATTAGTGTGGAGTGTTAGCTTCTTCTTCATCCTTGATCAAGAGAATCTTGAAGCTTTGTGCAAAGAGACTTTTTGGTGGATTATCGTGGACGCGAAAGGATACAAGCCAACCAGCTCAAACCCTACTCGATCCAATGAGTCTAGGAGGAGGTCTACAAAGGCTGTATCTCTCCCCACTTAGTGTTAGACACTTGTAGTATATGATACTAGCTAGTTGTTACTCTATTTTTCTAGTTCGATTCATGTTTGGAATTGTTTAGCACCCTCTAAATTTTTGTTATAGCATATGTGATGCAACCCTAACCTAGTGTGGTGCTACAGAATCCCTACAGTGGTATCAGAGCCAAGCTAGAAATTTAGACAATGTTAGAAATAATACGAAAACGAAACCACACCGAATTTACAAAAACTGCAACCCACAAAATAGCTTCTCTGTCGATTTTTAAATGTGCTCAATTTTTTTTTCAAACAACCGCAGAAGCTTACTGGTAATACGCTGAGAGCGCAGAACAAATTGGAGGCAAACCCCTCGGTTTTCAGCCGAGCACCCCATGCTCAAAACCGAGCAGGTCGGCCCCCCTTCCCCTGTTTTGCCTCGAATTTTTCCTGTGCTCTGGTGTGTAGGTTTTGGGGTTTCATGTATTGTTTGTTTAAGCCAAAATTTCTTGTGATGCTAATTTTGCTTACGGGTTTATTCGGAGAGTTTCATAGTCGTATATTTTAACATTGTAATGGTAACTTGGATGATGTTTAACAGTTTGAACGAACGTCAATCACCCCCCTTACCCTCGCTGAAAATTTCCAAGTGTTGGAATTTTCCTAAGTTAATTATATTTGATAGTCATGCAAGTAACTCTATAGACCCTCTAGATGAACAAAAACCTTAACTAGATTCTATACCCTCGGAACCGTGACTGAACCCTAGGATTTGCCGTAGTTCCGCAGTGTCATAGGTGAGGCATAGGTTTGGCCCTTCTACGGCTAGATCATAGGCACTGTGGCACGTTTTTGGGTACTTTAACTTTGCTTAAGTGTTGAGCTCATCGGGGTAATTTATGGGTTCTTATTTATTCGATCAAAACGTTTAACATTGTCTAGATATTTGTGAATGTGATATAATAATTGGAATCTACTGTAAGTGCACGGCAGCTCCCCGGCCGTCAATCCGACGCCGGAATGCGGAAACGAAACTTTTACAAAACTTGTAAACCGGCACTATCGCGCACTATAAAACCCGGATCGGGCCATTAACCTAACGCTAGCAAACTAGAAGATGGGTAGAAAGCTATACAGATCGATCCGTGTCCTTCAATCTTCGGCCTCCACTCCGATCTCCTCGCGGAATCTCCGGTCTTCATCTCCTCGTCGAAACGGGCACTACATCACCGAGTTCTTTTACGGGCTCCCACCTCTGGACCAAGGCAACTCGAGCACGAAGTTGGCAAGTCGACGTGCCTAAGAATGCTGTAGGCATAGTGTAGAAGAGTTTATCTCATGAGGGTATGAAGTTGTCATTTGATAGAGGTGAAGAATAATGGAGATGAGCTTAGGAATTTTGTAGCAAGCATAATATGAGATGAACAAAACTTTTTTTTCCCACAAAATTAATTCCCCCTTTATCAAGAAGTGGCCGGCCCTTATTTTATGGTGGAGGAAAAAATCAATCCAATAATGCAAGAGGAGAAAATAGTGTATATAAATGTGTGATAACAAGAAAGAAATGTCACCCTCTTTCATATCCAAATCCCATCTCAATCCTATCAACATTTAATGCAAACCATGAGAAGAAAAAGGAAAGATGCTATCATAATCTTTCCATTTACAAATAAACCCCCTCCACATAACTAATTTGCACACTTGCAAATAACCCCCTCCATTATAAAGATCCGGCCATGAAGGAACAAAGGAAAACTGGCCGAAACGGAATGCAAACTGGCAACTTCAGAAAACTGATCCCGTAATAAATTACAGGAAAACCCCGCGACTATATATACATATCCGCATTTGTATTCCCACTAAATACAAATGCAAAGAGAAAAAATCTACACTGTACAATACTAGGATCCGGCTTAAACCAAAGCTCGCTAGTATTATCCGTCCGATCATGATCCGTGCAATACCGCACGTATATGATCGAAGCCTGCCATATCTCCATACGGCCTCTACAGCGTTTCGCCCGAAACTTGAGAAACTGTCTGTGGGGGACTCTGAAGACTCGTCACTACTTTGGCAGTGGATATAACCACTAGCACGTCAGAGGTATTAGCCATACATAACGGGCTACCAGGTATTGACCAAAAGGGACATCGATGAGCGAACTCATCCTGACACCCTACTGAGCCTGTCAGTGACAATATTCGTACAGTCCGGTCCGTTCGTCTATGAGCATCGCATGTCGGGCCTAGGGGGTTGGTAAAAGTCAGACCCCCAAAAGCGGTACAAGTCGTGTCGGAGTGTAGCCCAGAACACACTGAGATACTACTGAAATACCTACCAGCAAATCTCCTGCCTTGGCCAAGGACTTCGTGTAATGGCTCTCCTAGACACAGCGCGACCTCACCCCCAATATCGAGAGAGATGAACCCCTGCAGATCCGCTCACTGCCTCCATGTGGCTCGGGACTGTACCCAACTAAAACCTGTTTGCACGACTCCTTTGAGCGTGGTAGGGTAGTAGTCAAAGTATAGTGGGAACTCACACGAGACAAATGACGATCGCAGGTCGATGAACTAACCTGTACACATGTCTCCAGGGAACTGCTACCTGACGCCAGGTATAAGACCAACTAGCATGTTCTCGGCGAGTCCTGTCCTGTGTACTCATAACCTAATGAGTACCTGTATACATCTTAGGTGAACCAACTGACACCAGTGGCTTGTGAGACCGGCCACCGCCCCTCGTCGGGGTCTCGACTGTATACACTAGTCTACTCTGGAGTATCGATGCCCTGTCTCGAAACTCCCACGACTAGGGACCTTTTAAGGATGTGCTTATAGACCACAGCTCCCACGTATATGATCGTCCTCATACTGCTGGCAGTCAAGCAAGAATCCTAGGGGCTCTACCAACGTGCAATAGCGACCTGTAAGGTCACCTAAAACAGGACACGATGATAAAGATAAACCAGATAGCATACTATCATCTTGAGTAAGACTGTCCTACCGGTATAGGTCCTCCCTCAATCATTGCAATCACGTGCCTGTGATACAATAATTGACTTTGAGGGCACTATATCCAACATCTACACTAATTAGTTTTGTGAAAAGTAATTAGTTGCGTGTAAATCTAATATTTTGGCCTTGGTAGAATCGGGAATCTTGTTGAATTACCCGACTTCTTTTGAAAAAGTGTTTTAATAGTTGAGACGGAAATATAAGATTTGCATTGTTAGGCATGAAATCCTGAATATGTGATATTCCGGGTTTATGATGTTTAAAGGCAGTGTCGACTCTAAATGTTGTAGTTTTTCACTTTCTTTTCTGCGACCGTAAGTGTTGTATGTAGTGTATCGCTGGTTTCGTTGCTATACATCAACGACAATTGGGGTACGCATACTTACTTATATTGATGATATGCGTTATTATGTGTTGCTGAGAAGATCTGCAGGATCGTCGTGAATGAATAGCTGGGGGTTTTATGTGAGATGCGAGTTTTTCTTTTCATTCATGTAAAATTAAATGTATATAATATTCTTTTATTAGGGCACTTCAGGGTTGAGGATGATGTCACCATTATTATATATTATTTATTTTTCCGCATTAGGATAGACCTGTTAGTTGTATGTATGCCCGAGAGGCCAGTATTGTACAGATGATGTATATTATATTGGATGCTTGGACATATATAGAAAGGAGTTTCTTGCTCGATATGATAGTATGCTATCTGGTTGCTCTTTATCTTAACATGTATACTTGTTTCTTGATACTGTCTTATAGTCACATGTTGGTAAAGCCCTTAGGATGTGTACTTGACTACCTGGACTATGATGCGGATCATACTAGTGGGGACATGGTAGTCCATAAGTACATCCTTCAAGGACCCTAGTCATGGGTGTATCGAGACGGGGCATCGATATACCATAGTAGACTAGCGTATACGCTTCTCGACCAATGAGATGGGCGATGGATGATCCCATATCCATTGGTGTTTGACATCAGAGATGGTATACGGGTGCTCAGTGGAGACTGGATACACTGGACGGACTCGTCGAGAACTCCCAGATGGTATTATACCTCACGTCAGATGGTAGTTCTCTGGTGATACTTGTGCAGGTTAGTCTGTAGACCCCAGATCGTCATAGAGTCTTGTGTGATTCCCACTGTGCTTTGATTTCCACCTTACCACGTCCATGAGAGCGTGCAAAACGGTGCTTTTTGGGTACTGTCCCGAGTCACATGGAGGCAATGAACGATAGGAGGGGTTTCGTCTCTCCCGGTATTGGGGGTTGATGTTGCGCAGTGCTCTATTGGCCGTAACAGGGATGTCCCTGGCCAGGGCTGATATAGAGATTTACTGGTAAGTGTTACCGGTAGTTTCTAGACCCGTTATGAGCCTCACATCGGCACGACTTATCGGTTATTGGGGTCTGACGTTTACCACCCCTAGATTTGATCTGCGACATATCAGACGACGAGACCGGACTGTACGGGAAGTGTTACCGGCAGGCTTTTACAGGAGTTGGAGCGGGCTTGCTTGCTGATCTTCTGATCGCTCAATACCCGGATAGCCGTTACGTCCAGCTAGTACCGCTGACGGCTTATGGGTGCTTGATGTGATCATCACCTACTGCTGGCGTATTGACGAGTCTTTAGAGTCCTATACAGAGGTTTTACTGGCTCAGGCAAAACGAAATAGGAGCACATATGCGATATGTTCGAGACCGAGAATAAATGCGAGTATGTGATACCGTATTCTATTCTCGCGACTTTTTGTATCGGTCGGTTATATATGATATGACCGGGTTATCGAATCAAGTGTGGATTCGATAAGTCGATACGATGGATGTTAGCCGGTTATATGAGATATGACCGGATTATTAAGTCAAGTGTTGATTTAATAATTAAGTGTATAATTGTATATTAGATATACTAATTTACATTTGCTAACATTGGTTCACTTTAGGGTTTTTCTCACATGTACACTACTTTAACATGTATATGATATATGTTAAAATGTGTCATCATATTGTATCATGGTTGATGATACACATGACTTGTGTGTATGAGACATACACCATCCTAATTGTTATGATTGGGTTTAATGTTTAAAAGTAATTACAAAATTAGTGGGAAATTGGAAAATGGATGAAGCTTGTGGAAGCTTGTGGATGCATTGACTAAAGTCCACTAGATTTGTTTTTACTTTGGACTTTAACCTAACCATCACACAATTAGCTATGGTTATGGCTCTACAAGGGTTAGTATATGATACTCACTCACCATGGTTACCCTTCACACTTGATCATTATCCTCATTCTTTTCTTTTGTTTATCATCTTCTTCATTTGTTCAAAAGAAAAGAAAACTAGGGTTTTGAAAAAGAGAGCAAAAGATTGTGAGAAATAAAAATCCAAAGAGAACCCACTTCCTATTTCTCCATCCTCTACTAGACTAGCACTTTAGTATAGGGTGTTTGCTTCACTAATTCTAAAATTAGTGAAGTAGTAGCTTGAGTCGGAATTCCCTCGACGTAGATCATCTTCGGCCTCGGAGACTTCAAGTAAGGTCGCATCCTTCGCGTCATGAAGCCATGCAAGAGTCCGGGAGAACCTTGATCGCAGCGAAGGGACTTCATCAAGGAGCTTTAGAAGTGAAGGACCAATCTACAAAGGTTGTATTTCGTATTCCCTTCAGTGTAAAGTTGTTTACTTGCTAATTGTTTCGCCTAAACTCTAGTATACGATCTTGCTTAGTGTTATTCGGCACATAAAAATTTAATTTTGGCATGGTCGTGTAGGATTCCTAGGCACACTAAGGAGGTCTCACAAGACATCAACCATGCCAATTTCAAACTTTAACGGTGCCAAGAAACCCTAATACGGATCGTTGGCTAGAAGTTTAGGCGAAAAACAAACTAGTTAACACTTAACTACAAGAATACGGAAATACAACCTTTGTAGATCCGGTCCTCCACCTCCACGGCTCCCTGATGAAGTCCTCTCCGCTGTCCAAATCAAAATCCGGGCTCTAGCGTCGGCTTCATCGGAGAAATGGGCGGGCAAGGTCGTCGGCTTCGTGCCGAAGATGATCTACGTCGAAGCATCACAAGATCAAGCTCCCACTTCACCAAGTCATAAAACTTGTGAAGAAAACACACTCTACTACTTGGCAAGAGGTAGAGGATGAAGAAATAGGAAGTGGGTTCACTTTAGATTTGGATTTCTCACTCATTTCATCAATCCACCATTGATGAAGTCAAGCTTCTTCAAGTGAAGAAGAAGAAGAAGAAGAAGAAGATGATAGAATTATGATAAGTTAATTTTTGAATCAAAAGTAAATCAATACTTATCATAATAATAACCATGGTCAAGTGTAGAGAATTAACTAAGGTATAAGTGAATGGTTAGGGTTAAGCAAGAGACAAAATGGTCACTTTAGTCAAAGCTTCATGAAGCTTCAAAGATAAAACAAAACTAGCAACCATTTTCCCTTTTTCTTTCCAAAATAAATAAATAAATAAATAATAAAGAAAAGCAAAACCCTAATCATTAACTTAACCATGGTTTAATCTTTACACTTAACCAAGTTAGCATGCATCATCAAATATGATACAAACTTGTGTACAAAAGTATATCACATATACAATGTGTACATCCGAGTGAGAATATCCATTTAAAGTGAACCAATACTAGTTAATGCAAAGTAATATATAAAATATATAATTATGCATTAAATCATTAAATCAACACTTGATTTAACGATCCGGTCATATCGCATATAACCGACTAATATCCAATGTATCGATTTATCGAATCAATCCTTGATTCGATAACTAGGTTATATCGCATACAACCATTCGACACATTCATCGCGAGAATAGAATACGGTATCACATACACGCATTATTCTCGGTCCCGCACATATCTCATATGCGCTCCTATTTCGTTTCGCTTGAGCCAGGAAACCTCTGTGTAGGACTCAAAAGACTCGTCAATACGCCGGCAGCAGGTGATGATCATATCAAGCACCCACAAGCCGCAAGCGGTCTGCTAAACGTAACGGCCACCCGGGTATTGAGCGATCAGAAGATCGACGAGCAAGCCCGCTCACACTCCAGTGAATCCAACCAGTAACACTACCGTACAGTCCGGTCTGATCGTCTGATATGTCGCATATCTCGCCTAGGGGCGGTAAACGTCAGACCCCAATAGCTCGATAAGTCGTGTCGATATGAGGTCTATAACATTCGAGAAACTACTGGTAACACTTACCAGTAAATCTCAGCAGCCCTGGCCAGGGATTTCCTGTTATAGCCAATCGAACACAGCGCAACATCAACCCCCTATACCGGGAAAGACGAATCCCCTCCTATCGCTCATTGCCTCCATGTGACTCGGGACTGTACCCAAAAACCACCGTTTTGCACGCCCTCTTGGACGTGGTAAGATGGAAATCAAAGCACAGTGGGAACCACACAAGACTCTATGACGATCTCGGGTCAACAGACTACTCTGTACCAGTGTCACCAGAGAACTTCCATCTGACGTAAGGTATAATACCATCTGGGAGTTCTCGGCGAGTCCGTCCAGTGTACCCAATCTCTACTGAGCACCCGTATATCATCTCTGATGTCAAACACCAATGGATATGGGATCATCCATCGACCATCTGTATGGGTCGAGAAGGTACACGCTAGTCTACTCTGGTATATCGATGCCCCATCTCGATACACCCTCGACTAGGGACTTTGAAGGATGTACTTATGGACTACCATGTCCCCACTAGTATGATCTGCATCATAGTCCAGGTAGTCAAGTACACATCCTAAGGGCTTTACCAACATGTAACAGAGAGACAATCAGTGTACACGTTAAGGTAAAGATCAACCAGATAGCATACTATCATGTCGAGCAAGAAAGTCCTCCCTATATATGTCCAAGCATCCACTACAATATACATCCTATGTATAGTAATGGCCTCTAGGGCATACATATAACTAACAGGTCGATGCCTAGTAGAGCCTTGTTAGTGTGCCTAGTAACCCTACAGTGGTATCAGAGCCTAGCTAGAGTGTTAGGCGATGTGTTAACGAAGTTAAAACCCCGATCTAACCCGAATGCGTCAAGATAACCCCCTCTATGGACAATTTTTTAAATCTGGGATTTTTGTGAATTAAAAATATCTAAAAAAATCAGTAGGATTTTCTAAGAATTATTGTGCAAAACGAAGACATGATTCGTACAGTAGGCCGCGGTTCCGCGGCAAATCCCTGCTTGTGCCGCGGAACCGCAGCAGTATGGTGACCTTTGGCTTCTTTGTTTACACAGTAATTCTAGATTCTGTGATTGGTATTTTCTGGGTATTTTTAATTTGACTCAAGTGTTGAGTATTCAGGGGTTCATTTTTTAATCGTCGATTCGATCGGAGAATTTAATTTTGTTTTGTTATTCCGGATAATTTAGAAAGTATTAAAATGTTCGAATGGATATCCTTAACTCAATTTTTCCCGGCACGAAAAACATTCAAGTGTTGAATTTTTCTCGGGTTTAAATCTTTCGGAAATACGTTCATGTGACGCGATGGACCCTCTAGAAGACAACAAACCTTAACTCGATTATGTGACCATCTTGAACTGCCCTTTGAACCTTAGGGTTTGGGGCAGTACGTCGTGCCACATGTGAGGCGTTGGCTTGACCCTTCTACGGCTGGACCGTTGCTACTGTGATGTATTCTGGAATTTTTGAACTCCGCTCAAGTGTTGAACTATTTAGGAAATCTTGGGTATTTGATTATTCGATCGGAAAGTTTAATACTGTCTATTTATCTGGAATTTGATACAATATGTGGAATTCATACAGTTAGGCATGAAATGCGGAATATGTGATATTTCGGATTTACGATGTCTAAAGAGAGTATGGATTCCAAATGTTGTAGTTTTACACTTTCTTTTCTGCGACCGTAAGTGTAATATGTGATATCGCCGGTTTCGTTGATATTTGTCAACGATAATTGGGATGCGCATATTTACTTACGTTGATGACATGTGATGTTCTGTGTTGCTGGATATGTTATATTGGATCGTCGCGTTCAGAATAGCCAGGGGTTTTATGTGAGATGAGAGTTTTTATTTTCATTCATGTAAAATTAAATGTATGTAATATTCTTTTATTGGGGCACTTCCGGGTTGAGGTTGATGTCACCTTTTGTATATTATTTATTTTTCCGCACTAGGATAGACCCAAGGAGGGGAGCATAAGTAACCGGGTTCTAGGGTTCAGTGGGACACCAACTCGAGGAGTCGAGTCCGGGTCTCCTAACCCTAGAATTGGAAGGGTTGCTTGCCGCTCTCGTAGGGGTCTAGGGGTGTGGGTTTGGCTATTCATTGCGACCGTGGAATCCGTGTTTTATAGAGGCTCAAAATAAAACACGGACGTCCTAGTATATCCAATGTTTCATATGTTTCTTCTGCTGCGATATCTGTGATGTGATCATGTGATGAGATGTGATAACTACTGTATATAGTATATATGATATATTATATAGGCGTTGCTTATGTTTTACACCCGCGCTAGCCCTGCCCCGCTCTACCGTTAGTTACTTAACCTAACGGTGCACGAGGGGACATCGAGGCGAATGCGGATGGCATAAGTGTACGTCGTATTTATCTGTAATGCTTAGGTGAATTAAATGATGGGACTTCATTAATGTGATTAATGAAAGAAAAGAAACCTAAAAGATGTTGTAGAATCAAATTTTAATGAGAAGGATAGCTACAGTTTTGCTTTGCACAGCGATATATATGATATATCCCGCACCTTATTCGATGAGGAAAGAGTCGAGATCCCTTCACCGGGAGTGACCTCTTTAGCAAAACTGGCAGATACTACAACACTCGGTTTGACTTTTGACTGCTTTTGGAGTTTTTCTTTGCATAGCGATATATATGATATATCCCGCACCTTATTCCATAAGGAAAGAGCCGATATCCCTTCACCGGGAGTGACCTCTTTAGCAAAACTAATAAAAGCCTCAAAATCACTCCATTTCAAAATTCACTAGATTCTACAACGATATCAAGTTCATTACGCAATAGGTTTTCAGAAAAAACCTGTCGTAGCCCTCCGTCATTTCAGATAAGTTGTATATAGTATTCTTGCTGCATTTGTTGGCTTTCGTCAAGGTGTAGTGTGCGGTAGCTATATACTGCTTATCTGCTGCATATGATGCGATTGGATTAGGGTAGTCGTACGGCTTTGTTGGCTTTCGTCAAGGGTCATGCGGGTGGGTTTAATTCAATCAAGAAATGTACGGGTTGAACTTGACTAGCGGGCTATGGTTTGTTGGTTTTCGTCAAGATCATAGCACGTTAGGGGCAAAATATTATCGGGAATTTCAAGTGTTGAGATTTGCAATGAGATTGCATACCTTCTATGAGATAGTTGGATCCCGATACCCACTGCGAGTAATTGTTACTCCCGGGAGAGTTTTACACAGGACAATTAACCGATCAAGTAGGTATCTAGAAAGGTGTCAACGGGGTTACGCCTCTGGGAAAACGAGATTTACTTTAATTAGGTCCGTGCGAAAGTACGGGGAACCTCCCTCAATGTACCGACACTGGCCTGGCTGAAAGATTGGCGAAGTTGTAGGGTGTAATTAATCCCGGCTAGTCATTCCTTTTAGGGTTTGAAGAAAGATTTGATAAAAACAGTGGGAGCCATCCTGATTAGATAAGATAAAAACCAATCTGATCTTGCAAGAGCATTTGCTAAAGTGTTTTCTTCTCTCTCTCTCTCCAGGTAGCGACCATATCATGCCTTAATAAAGATAATAATATGGATGTATTGACCGAACCCGCATGTTATACTGTGCTGGGAAATGTTGGTTCCGTTCTTTCTTATAAGAGTTATAAGACTGAACAGGATATAGGGGAATACTAGGATTCTCATGCCACCCGAACAAAGAAAGTACATGTTAATGCATTTTCTTCGGGTGTGTTCGTTACAGAGAACTGTTTCTCTATTTGCTCTACGCCCTGGGTATTAGATACCGGGTCAGGATCCCATATATGTAATCAGTTACATGGGCTTAGGAAAGGTAGAGAACTTGGAGAAGGTGATAAAGACATAAGGGTTGGAAATGGTGCAATTGTTGCAGTTAAAACCGCTGGGGAATATCACATTTTATTGCCAACTGGTAATATATTGATTCTGAACGAATGCTATTTCATGCCAAACCTGATATGCAACATTATATCGGTTTCTTTGTTGAGTAAAGAGGGATATAATTTTGTATTACAGGATAATGTTATGAACATTTTCCTAAACCAAAAGTTGGTTGGATCAGGCACGTTGTGCAATGGCATTTATGTTCTAAATCAATCAACAGTTCTGAGCATAACAAACACACACAAGAGGAAGAGTTCAGAACTGAACGAATCCTACTTGTGGCATTGTAGACTGGGTCACATCAATGCGACACGACTAGCTAAGTTGCATAAAGATGGATATTTGAAACCTTTCGAATTTTCATCTTATGACACTTGCCAGTCATGTCTCAAAGGCAAGATGACCAAAACTCCGTTTACGGGACACGGAGAAAGAGTTACCGAACTCTTGGGACTGATACATAGTGATGTATGTGGTCCCATGTCTGCACATGCCAGGGATGGTTCTTCGTACTTCATTACATTCACTGACGATCTCTCAAGATACGGACATGTGTTCTTGATAAGACACAAGTCTGAAGCTTTTGAGAAATTTAGAGAATATGAACAAGAAGTCGAGAACCAAACCGGAAAAAGTATTAAAATCCTACGATCTGATCGAGGAGGTGAATACTTGAGCAATGAATTCCTGGACTTCCTAAAAAAGAATGAGATTCTCTCTCAGCTGACTCCTCCATATACACCACAGCACAACGGTGTATCTGAACGGAGGAACCGCACCCTATTAGATATGGTGCGCTCTATGATGAGCACAGCTGAGTTACCTATTTCCTTCTGGGGGTATGCGTTAGAGACAGCCATACATCTATTGAATATGGCCCCCACCAAATCTGTGCCTACCACTCCATATGAGATATGGAAAGGGAAGAGACCATGTCTTAACTATGTAAAGATATGGGGTTGTCCAGCCTATGTCAAACGACAAAATCCGGACAAACTCGAGGCACGGTCTGTTCTATGCAAATTTGTAGGATATCCAAAGAATTCTCAAGGGTATATCTTCTACCATACTGAGGAACAAAGGGTATTTGTTTCTCGACATGCCACCTTTTTAGAAAAGGAATTTCTTGCAAAAGAAATTAGTGGTCATGAGGTAGAACTGGAAGAGGTTCCAGCTACAAAAGCTGAAACAGAAGATTTAGTGGAACCAGAGGATTCAGTAGTTCCCGATGAACCCCAGCCACTCCGCAGATCTAGTAGGGTTCCGCACCCACGTGAGAGATACTACGGTTTTCTCATGGATGGTGGGAGTGAGGATTGCATCATGGTTGATGATGACCAAATTAGCTTCGAGCAGGCCATCACGAGTGGGGACTCAGTGAAAAACTTGGTGTAGATGGGAAAGTGGAGACTTTCAAAGCTAGACTCGTTGCAAAAGGTTTTCGTCAAAGACCAGGTGTAGACCATGACGAAACCTTTTCTCCAGTGGCTATGCTTAAATCCATCCGGATCATGCTTGCCATCGCTGCATATCATAACTACGAAATCTGGCAAATGGATGTTAAGACCGCCTTTCTAAACGGTGATTTAGAAGAGTGCGTGTACATGACTCAACCAGAGGGCTTCGTAGATAGTGGGAGCAGCGGGAAGGTGTGCAAGCTGCTTAAATCTATTTATGGATTAAAGCAAGCATCGCGGAGTTAGAACATCTGCTTTGACGTCGTTATCAAAGAGTTTGATTTCGTCAAAAACGTAGATGAACCTTGTATCTACAAGAAGGTGGCAGAGAATAAGGTTGTCTTCCTTGTATTGTACGTGGACGACATACTCTTGATAGGAAATGATATTCCTATGCTGCAATCGGTCAAGCTCTTCTTATCACAAAGATTCTCAATGAAAGATCTTGGTGATGCCTCCTGCGTATTGGGAATTAGGATCTATAGAGATAGATCTAAACGAATATTGGGATTGTCCCAATCCAGATACATTGACACCATATTAAAGAGGTTTAGTATGGAAGAGTCCAAACATGGGTTTTTACCCACGATCTCAGGGCCCACTCTCACCAAAGAGATGTCTCCTAAGACTGATTTGGAGAGAGCTCACATGCAAGGGATACCCTATGCTTCGGCTGTAGGCTCTATGATGTACGCGATGCTATGTATTAGACCCGATGTAGCATACTCACTAAGTGTAGTGAGTAGGTATCAAGCTGATCCTGGAGAGAGTCACTGGACAGCTGTGAAGAGCATTCTCAAGTACTTGCGAAGGACTAAAGAGATGCTCTTAGTGTATGGTAACGGAGAACTCCAAGTGGAGTCCTTTACCGATTCGAGCCTCCAGAGTGATAAGGACGACTCTAAGTCGCAGTTGGGATTTGTCTTTACCCTTTACGGAGGGGCGGTTAGCTGGAAGAGTTCTAAGCAGGAAACCGTAGCAGACTCGACGATGGAGGCTGAATACATCGCTGCCAACGATGCTGCCAAAGAGGCTGTTTGGATCAAGAAGTTCATTACTGAACTTGGAGTGGTTCCATCCATTGAGCATCCAATACCTTTGTATTGTGATAACAATGGAGCGTTGGCTTTGGCCAAGGAACCCAGGTCCCAACAGTGATCCAGGCATATTCTGAGGCGGTATCACCTGATCCGGGAGATAGTTGATCGCCGGGAGATCGAGTTCAGGAGGGTTGACACGAAAAACAACACAGCGGATCCACTCACGAAGGCCATTCCCTAAATACAGTATGAGAGACTCTTCGAAATGCTCGGTATTCGATACTACAGCAGCTGGCCCTAGTGCAAGTGGGAGATTGTTAGTTGTATGTATGCCCTAGAGGCCAGTATTGTATAGATGATGTATATTATATTAGATGCTTGGACATATATAGAGAGAACTTTCTTGCTCGATATGATAGTATGCTATCTGGTTGCTCTTTATCTTAACATGTATACTTGTCTCTTGATACTGTCTTATAGTTACATGTTGGTAAAGCCCTTCGGATGTGTACTTGACTACCTGGACTATGATGTGGATCATACTAGTGGGGACATGGTAGTCCATAAGTACATCCTTCATGGTCCCTAGTCGTGGGTGTATCGAGATGGGGCATCGATATACCAGAGTAGACTAGCGTATACGCTTCTTGACCCATGAGATGGGCGATGGATGATCCCATATCCATTGTGTTTGACATCAGAGATGGTATACGGGTGCTCATTGGAGACTGGGTATGTTAGTTATATGTATGCCCTAGAGGCCATTACTGTACATTGGATGTATATTGTAGTGGATGCTGGGACATATATAGGTAGGACTTTCTTGCTCGACATGATAGTACGCTATCTGGTTGCTCTTTATCTTAACATGTATACTTTCTGTCTCTCTGATTACATGTTGATAAAGCCCTTAGGATGTGTACTCGACTTCCAGGACTGTGATGCAGATCATACTAGTGGGCCCTGGATAGTCCATGAGTACATCCTTCAATGTTCCTAGTCGTGGGAATATCGAGACGGGGCATCGATATTCCAGAGTAGACTAGCGTATATCTTCTCGACCCATACGATGGGCGATGGATGATCCCATATCCATTGGTGTTTGACATCAGAGATGGTATACGGGTGCTCAGTGGAGACTGGGTACACTGAACGGATTCGCCGAGAACTCCCAGATGGTATTATACCTCACGTCAGATGGCAGTTCTCTGGTGACACTGGTACAGCTTAGTCTGTTGACCCAAGATCGTCATAGAGTCTTGTGTGTCTCCCACTGTGCTTTGATTTCCACCCTACCACGGCTCTACTGAGTCGTGCAAACAGGTGGTTTTTGGGTACAGTCCTGATTCACATGGAGGCAATGAGCGATAGGAGGGGATTCGTCTCTCCCGGTATTGGGGGTTGATGTTGTGCTATGCTCGACTGGCCATAACAGGAAATCCCTGGCCAGGGTTGCAGTGATATACTGGTAAGAGTTATCAGTAGTTTCACGAATGTTATGGACCTCAAGTCGGCATGACTTATCGAGCTACTGGGGTCTGACGTTTACCACCCCTAGGCGAGATATGCGACATATCAGACGAACAGACCGGACTGTACGGTAAGTGTTACTGGTTGGATTCGCAGGAGTGTGAGCGGGCTTGCTCGTCGATCTTCTGATCGCTCAATACCCGGGTGGCCGTTACGTTTAGCAGACCGCTTGCGGCTTGTGGATGCTTGATATGATCATCATCTGCTGCCGGCGTATTGACGAGTCTTTAGAGTCCTACATAGAGGTTTCCTGGCTCAAGCGAAACGAAATAGGAGCGCATATGAGATATGTGCGGGACCGAGAATAATTCGAGTATGTGATACCGTATTCCATTCTCGCGATCAATGTATCGATTGGTTATATGCGATATAACCTAGTTATCGAATCAAGGATTGATTCGATAAGCCGATACATATGATACTAGTCGGTTATATCCGATATGACCGGATCGTTAAATCAAGTGTTGATTTAATGATTTAGTGCATATTTATATATTTGATATATTACTTTGCGTTAACTAGTATTGGTTCACTTTAAATGGATTTTCTCACTTGAATTGTGCAAGTTGTATATGTGATATACATTTGTGCACATGATTGTATCATGTTTGATGATACATGTTTACTTGGTTAAGTGTAAAGAATTGACCATGGTTATAAGTTTATGATTAGGGTTTTCTTTATTCTTATTTATTTATTTATTTATTTTGGAAAAAGATGACAAAAGAATGGTTGCTATTTTTGTTTGCTAGTTGAAGATTCTTGAAGCTTTGAATTAGTCCACCATCCTTGTCTTATACTTAACCCTAACCATTCTAGTTAACCATGGTCAATTCTCTACAATTAACCAAGGGTTAATGCATGATAAGTATTTGTTTTATTTATCTAATAATTCAAGACTTATCATAACTTCTTCTTCTTCTTCATCTTCTTCTTCTATGAAGAAAGCTTGCTACTCCAATGGCAAGTGATGAAAACTAGTGAGAAATCCAAAACTAAAGTCTACCCACTTCCTATTTCTTCATCCTCTACCTATTGCCAAGTAGTATAGGGTGTTTCCTTCACAAGTTTTCTTGACTTGGTGAAGTTGGAGCTTGATCTAGCGATGCTTCGACGTAGATCATCTTCGGCATGGACATCGACGACCTAGCTCGCCTATTCTCCGATGAAGCCGACGCTAGAGCCCGGAATTTGTTTTGGACAGCGAGAAGACTTCATTGCGGAGCTATGGAGGTGGAGCACTGGATCTACAAAGGTTGTATTTCCGTATTCTCTTAGTAAAGTAGTTTACTAGTTGCTTTTTCGCCTATATATCTAGTTAACGATCCGTATTAGGGTTTGTAGGCACTTGTATAATTTCAATTGGCCATGTTTGATCACTTGTGAGACTCCATTAGAGTGCCTAGGAACCCTACAGTGGTATCAGAGCCTAGCTAGAGCATTAGGTGATGCGTAGACGGAGTTAGAAGTCCGATCGACCCGAAACCCCGACTTGAAAGTGCTCTCTGGACATTTTCTGTTTTCGTGGATTTTTGAGAATTAAAAATATGCAGAAAAATCAGCAGGAAATTCTAAGAATTACGGTGCAAAAAGTAACTAATGATCCCTCAAAAGTGCGGCGGAACCGCGGCATTAGCATGCTAATGCGGCGGTTCCGCGGCCGTTTTGTCTTATTAGGCATTCAATTTTGCACAGTAATTCCTATTTTGCAGTGCTGGTTTTCCTGGGAATTTTTTTTTTATCTGAAATCAAGAGTTGAGTTTTTTGGGTTGTATTAGGAGTTCGTTCATTCGATCGGATTGTCTAATTTTGTCTATGTGTTTTTCGGATATTTTAGAATATGTTAAAAATTTCGATCGGACATAAATACCCATTTTTTCCCCTGCCGGAAAATTTCCAAGTGTTGGATTTTTCCGTGGTTTAAGGACGTTCTGAGTAGTGCAGGTAACGCGATGGTCCCTCTAGAAGACAACAAACCTTAACTCGATTATGTGACCGTCTTGAACTGCCCTTTGAACCTTAGGGTTTGGGGCAGTACGGCGTGCCACATGTGAGGCGTTGGCTTGACCCTTCTACGGCTGGACCGTTGGTACTGAGGCATGAAGTGAATGTCTTTGAACTTATTTCATTCGGTTGATCGGGAAAACTTGGGTGTTCGATTGTTCTATCGAAAAGTTTAACATTTTCTATCTTATCCGGAATGTGATACAATAATTGGAATTCACAAGTAGTTATGTGATAACTGAATGAATGTTATAAATATAGCACTTTAGTCTCATTTGATCGGTTGCCACGGAGTTTTGATGTGATCAAAAGTCCATCGCAATCACGTAGCGTACGCGGATACTCGCCGGGTAAACTTAATAGACAGCCTCACTCCATAGCCCCGACCAAGTGACTGTAGGAGAACCCCGTCGCCGAACGCATCCGTTCGGGTGCTCGCGGTAGCGGTGTTCCGCCTTGGTGCACTTCGTCGACGGTATCGGGGGTGCGACCGTCTACTAAAGTTTGCGACGAGCATTCGATCAAAATGTCGGGAATCTTGTTGAATTGCCCGACTTGATATTGAAAAGTGTTTTCGATAATGAGACTAAAATGCGGGGTTTATAATTGTTAGGCATGCGATGTCTAAAGAATTCATTTGATCAGGCATGCGATGTCTGAGGTGGTTGCGGATTCCAACTGTTGTAGTTTTACACTTTCTTTTCTGTGACCGTAAGTGTAATATGTGATTTCGCCGGTTTCGTTGCTATATGTCAACGACAATTGGGATGCGCATATTTACTTACGTTGATGACATGTGATGTTATGTGTTGCTGGATATGTTATATTGGATCGTCGTGTTTGAATAGCCGGGGGGTTTTTATGTGAGATGAGTGTTTTTCATTTTCATTCATGTAAAAACTTGTATGTAATATTCTTTTATTGGGGCACTTCCAGGTTGCGGATGTTGTCACCACTTGTATATTATTTACTTTTCTGCACTAGGATAGACCCAAGGAGGGGAGCACAAGTAACCGGGTTCTGGGGTCCAGTGGGAGACCAACTCGAGGAGTCGAGTCCGGGTCTCCTAACCCTAGAATTGGTAGGGTTACTTGCCGCTCTCGTAGAGGTCTAGGGGTGTGGGATTGGCTATTCATCACGACCGTGGAATCCGTGTTTTATACTGGCTCGTATTGAAAACACGGATGTCCTAGTATATCCAATATTTCATATGTATCTTCTGCTGTGCGTTATCTGTGATGTGATCATGTGATGTTCTGTGACAGATATTATATATAGTATATATGATATATTATATAGACGTTGCTTATGTTTTACACCCGCGCTAGCCCTGCCCTGCTCTGCCGTTAGTTACCTAACCTAACGGTGCAGACGGGACATCGAGGCGAATGCGGATGGCATAAGCGTACGTTATATTTATCTGTGATGTTTAGGTGGACTTAAATGATGGGATATTCATTAATGAGATTAATGAAAGAAAATAAACCTAATTGATGTTGTGGAATCGAATTTCAAAATAAAAACAGGTAGCTACAGTTCTTGCTTTGCATCGCGGTGTTCATTATAGAACATCCTGCACCTTATTCGATGAGGAAAGGACCGAGATCCCTTCACCGGGAGTGACTCCTTTAGCAATAACTGGCAGATGCTACAACCCTCGGTTTGTCATTTGATTGCTTCTATAGTTTCTGCTTTGCACAGTGATATATATGATATATCCCGCACCTCATTCGACGAGGAAAGGGCCGACGATCCCTTCACCGGGAGTGACCCCTTTAGCAAAACTAGAAAAGCCTCGAAAACATTCCATTTAAAAACCATTTGATTCCGCAACGAGATCAAGTTCAAAGCGTTAAAGGTTTTCACAAAAACCATTCGCAACCCTCCGTCATTTTAGGAAGTAGAGTACTTAGTATTCGTGCTGTGTTTGTTGACCATAGTCAAGGCACAGTGTACGGTAGCTAAGTGATGTCTTCCTACACCGTATATGATGCGATTAGTTAGGACAGTCGCGTGACTTTGTTGACCTTAGTTAAGGGTCATGTGGGTGGGTCTAATTAATCACGAAATGACGGGTAGAACTTGACTAGTACTTATGATTTGTTGACCATAGTTAAGGTCATGGGTGCTAGGGGTGAAAACCTTTATCGGGAGTTTCAAGTGTTGAAATTTGCAATGAGATTGCATACCTTCTATATGATAGTTGGATCCCGATACCCACTGCGAGTAATTGTTACTCCTGGGAGAGTTTTGCACTTTGCAATTAGCCGATCAAGTAGGTGTCTAGAAAGGTGTCAACGGGGTTACGCCTCTGGGAAAACGAGGTTAACTGTAATTAGGTCCGTGCGAAAGCACGGGGAACCTCCCTCAAAGTACCGACACTGGCCTGGCTGAAAGATTGGCGAACTTGTAGAGTGTAATTAATCCCGGCTAGTCTTTCCTTTTAAGGTTTGAAGGAAGATTTGATAAAAAAACAGTGGGAGCCATCCTGATTAGATAAAATATATAACCAATCTGATCTTGCAAGAGCGCACGCAGAGTGTTTTCTTCTCTCTCTCTCCTGGTAGCGACCATATCACGCCTTAATCTAGATAATAAAATGGATGTATTGACCGAACCCGCTTGTTATACTGAGCTGGGGAACGTTGGTCCCGCTCCAACTTATAATTGTTATAAGACAGAGCAGGAAATTGGGGAATACCAGAATTCCTATGCCGCCCAAACGAAGAAAGTGCATATGATGCATCTCCTTCGGGTGTGTTCATTATAAAGAACTGTTTCTCAGTATCCTCTGCATCCTGGGTATATGATACCGGATCAGGATCCCAGATATGTAATCTGTTACATAGGGCTACAAAAAGGTAGAAAAACTGAGAACGGGTGATAAGTTTCATGAGACAGAAAACGGGGCAAGTGTTGCAGCCAAGTCTGTTGGTCACTGTCACCCTGTATTACCAATACATTGATTCTGAACAAATGCTATTAGATACCGAACCTGATATACAAAATCATATCAGTCTTTTTATTAGTAAAGAAATGATAAAATTTTGTATTGTTGGATAATGTTTTGAACATTTCCTATATCAAAAGTTGATCGGTTCAGGCACGTTATCTAAAAGTATTGACGTTCTAAATCAAACTACAGTTCCTTGTATACAGAACACACACAAGAGGAAGAGTTCAGAAATGAACGAATTCTTCTTGAGGCATTGTAGACTAGGTCATATCAATGCGACCCGACTGGCTGAAGTTACATTTAGATGTATATTTAAATCAGTTTGAATTTACATCTTGTGAAACTTGCCAGTCATGTCACAAAGATAAGATGACCATAGCTCTGTTTATTGGAAACAGAGGAAGAGTTGGTAAACTCTTGGGACTGATACATGATGATGTATGTAAGGTCTCCTGTCTACACATGCCAGGACTGGTTCTTTATACTTCATTATATTCTTTGATAATCTCTCAAGATTCAGTCATATGTTCCTGTTGAAACATAAGTCCGAACCTTTTGAGGTATTCACAGAATATAAGTTAGAAGTAGAGAACCAATAACCGGGTATAAGTATTATGTCCTTTGATGAGATCAAGGAGGAGAATACTTGTGCATGGAATTCCTGGATTATTCTAAAGGAGAATGAGATTCTCTCTCAGCATTACTCCTCCAAATAACCATAGCACATTAGTGTATCGGGGCGGAGCAATCACACCCTATATGATAAGGTGTGCTCTATGATGAGTACTACTGAGTTACCTGTTTCCTTTTTGGGAGTTATACGCTTGAGAAGCTGCATACCTATTGAATAGGGTTCGAATCAAATCACTGCCTACCACTCCATATGAGATGTGGTGTGGGAAGATCCTATCTCTTAAGTAAGTTAAGATTTGGGATTGTCCGGCCTATGTCAAAAGCAAAATCCGGACAAGATCGAGGCAAGGTCTGTAATGTAGAACTGGAAAGGTTCCAGCTATACAAACTACAGCAGATGATTTGACAGAACCAAAGGATTCTATAGTCCCCGACGAACCTCAGCCTCTCCGCCGATCTGGTAGGGTTCCTCTCCTGCCTGAGAGATACCTCGGTTTCTCGATGACAGTGGGAGCAAGGATTGCATCATGAGATGATGACCCAACTAGATTCGAGCAGGCCATCAAGAGTAGGGACTCTGTAAGAATGGCTGGATGCTTAGCAATCTGAGATGGAATCCATATACACCAACAAAGTATGGACTTTGGTTGCGATATCTGAAGGGTTAAATCCCCATCAGGAGCAAGTATATCTTGAGAAGATTACTTGGTGTAGATGGACAAGTTGAGACTTTCAAAGCTAGACTTGTTAAAGGTTTTCGTCATCGACCAGGCACGGATAATGATGAAACCTTTTCCAGGGACTATGCTTAAGTCCATCCAGATCCTACTTGCCACGGCTACATACCATGACTACGATATCTGGTGGTTGGGTGCCATGACAACTTTTCTAAATAATGATTTAGAAGAGAACGTCTATAAGTACACAGCCAGAGGGACTCGTAGACAGTGGGAGCAGCGGAAACGTATGCAAGATGCTTTATAGGATAAAGCAGGCATCGCGAAGTTGGAACATCTGTTTTGATGGATTAGTCAAAGAAGTTGACATCATCAAAATGGTAGATGAACCTTGTATAAACAAAAAGGTAGTAGGGAGTATGGTGACGATCCTCGTAGAGTACGTGGATGACATACTCTTGTTAGGGAAGGAGTTTCCTATGCTACGCTCGATCAATCTTCGCTTATCACAAAGATTTTCCATATAGGATCAAAATGATACCCACTAAATCCTAAGCTTTGGATCTATGAGATAGATCTAATTGGATGTTGGGATACTCACTAGTTGTAGTGAGATGGTATCAATCGATCCTGGGGAGAATCACTGGAAGAGTTCCAGGGTGATAAAGACGACTGAATGTCAGTCACAGGCATTGTCTTTACCCTCAGTAAAGGGACGGTATGTTGGAAGAGATCCAAGCTAGATACCGTGGCAAACTAGACGATAAAGGCTGGTAACATCGCTATTAAAGATACTGCTAAAGAGGCAGTTTGGGTGTATATTGGTTCATAAGATGAACTAGGTTCCTGCCATTGTACGACAATGGAAGTGTGGCTTCGGCCCTGGAACCCTGGTCCCATCAGTGACCCAGACAAATTCTGAGGCAGCATCACCTGATCATGGAGATAGTTGATCTCCAGGGTGATCGAGGTTAGGAGAGAAGACTCAGAGGACAACACGGCGGATCCACTCACGAAGGCCTTTTCCCAGAGAGAGACTCATATGGGATGGTTGAGTATTAGATACTGCGACCACTGCTAGAGATGGCCCTAGTGCAAGTGGGAGATTGTTAGTTATATGTATGCCCTAGAGGCCATTACTGTACATTGGATGTATATTGTAGTGGATGCTGGGACATATATAGGTAGGACTTTCTTGCTCGACATGATAGTACGCTATCTGGTTGCTCTTTATCTTAACATGTATACTTTCTGTCTCTCTGATTACATGTTGATAAAGCCCTTAGGATGTGTACTCGACTTCCAGGACTGTGATGCAGATCATACTAGTGGGCCCTGGATAGTCCATGAGTACATCCTTCAATGTTCCTAGTCGTGGGAATATCGAGACGGGGCATCGATATTCCAGAGTAGACTAGCGTATATCTTCTCGACCCATACGATGGGCGATGGATGATCCCATATCCATTGGTGTTTGACATCAGAGATGGTATACGGGTGCTCAGTGGAGACTGGGTACACTGAACGGATTCGCCGAGAACTCCCAGATGGTATTATACCTCACGTCAGATGGCAGTTCTCTGGTGACACTGGTACAGCTTAGTCTGTTGACCCAAGATCGTCATAGAGTCTTGTGTGTCTCCCACTGTGCTTTGATTTCCACCCTACCACGGCTCTACTGAGTCGTGCAAACAGGTGGTTTTTGGGTACAGTCCTGATTCACATGGAGGCAATGAGCGATAGGAGGGGATTCGTCTCTCCCGGTATTGGGGGTTGATGTTGTGCTATGCTCGACTGGCCATAACAGGAAATCTCTGGCCAGGGTTGCAGTGATATACTGGTAAGAGTTATCAGTAGTTTCACGAATGTTATGGACCTCAAGTCGGCATGACTTATCGAGCTACTGGGGTCTGACGTTTACCACCCCTAGGCGAGATATGCGACATATCAGACGAACAGACCGGACTGTACGGTAAGTGTTACTGGTTGGATTCGCAGGAGTGTGAGCGGGCTTGCTCTTCGATCTTCTGATCGCTCAATACCCGGGTGGCCGTTACGTTTAGCAGACCGCTTGCGGCTTGTGGATGCTTGATATGATCATCATCTGCTGCCGGCGTATTGACGAGTCTTTAGAGTCCTACACAGAGGTTTCCTGGCTCAAGCGAAACGAAATAGGAGCGCATATGAGATATGTGCGGGACCGAGAATAATTCGAGTATGTGATACCGTATTCCATTCTCGCGATCAATGTATCGATTGGTTATATGCGATATAACCTAGTTATCGAATCAAGGATTGATTCGATAAGCCGATACATATGATACTAGTCGGTTATATCCGATATGACCGGATCGTTAAATCAAGTGTTGATTTAATGATTTAGTGCATATTTATATATTTGATATATTAATTTGCGTTAACTAGTATTGGTTCACTTTAAATGGATTTTCTCACTTGAATTGTGCAAGTTGTATATGTGATATACATTTGTGCACATGATTGTATCATGTTTGATGATACATGTTTACTTGGTTAAGTGTAAAGAATTGACCATGGTTATAAGTTTATGATTAGGGTCTTCTTTATTCTTATTTATTTATTTATTTATTTTGGAAAAAGATGACAAAAGAATGGTTGCTATTTTTGTTTGCTAGTTGAAGATTCTTGAAGCTTTGAATTAGTCCACCATCCTTGTCTTATACTTAACCCTAACTATTCTAGTTAACCATGGTCCATTCTCTACAATTAACCAAGGGTTAATTCATGATAAGTATTTGTTTTATTTATCTAATAATTCAAGACTTATCATAACTTCTTCTTCTTCTTCATCTTCTTCTTCTATGAAGAAAGCTTGCTACTCCAATGGCAAGTGATGAAAACTAGTGAGAAATCCAAAACTAAAGTCTACCCACTTCCTATTTCTTCATCCTCTACCTTTTGCCAAGTAGTATATGGTGTTTCCTTCACAAGTTTTCTTGACTTGGTGAAGTTGGAGCTTGATCTAGCGATGCTTCGACGTAGATCATCTTCGGCTAAGACATCGACGACCTAGCTCGCCTATTCTCCGATGAAGCCGACGCTAGAGCCCGGAATTTGTTTTGGACAGCGAGAGGACTTCATTGCGGAGCTATGGAGGTGGAGCACCGGATCTACAAAGGTTGTATTTCCGTATTCTCTTAGTAAAGTAGTTTACTAGTTGCTTTTTCGCCTATATATCTAGTTAACGATCCGTATTAGGGTTTGTAGGCACTTGCATAATTTCAATTGGCCATGTTTGATCACTTGTGAGACTCCATTAGAGTGCCTAGGAACCCTACAGGGTACACTGGACGGACTCGCCGAGAACTCCCAGATGGTATTATACCTCACGTCAGATGGCAGTTCTCTGGTGACACTTGTGCAGGTTAGTCTGTACACCTGAGATCGTCATGGAGTCTTGTGTGATTCCCACTGTGCTTTGATTTCTGCCTTACCACGTCCATGAGGGCATGCAAAACGTTGGTTTTTGGGTACAGTCCCGAGTCACATGGAGGCAATCAGCGATATGAGGGGTTTTGTCTCTCCCGGTATTGGGGGTTGATGTTGCGCAGTGCTCGATTGGCCGTAACAGGGAAGTCCCTGGCCAGGGCTGATATAGAGATTTACTGGTAAGTGTTGCCAGTAGTTTCTCGACCCGTTATGAGCCTCACATCGGCACGACTTATCGGTTATTGGGGTTTGACGTTTACCACCCCTAGACTTGATATGCGACATATCAGACGAGGAGACCGGACTGTACGGGAAGTGTTACCGGCAGGCTTTTACAGGAGTTGGAGCGGACTTGCTTGCTGATCTTATGATCGCTCAATACCCGGGTAGCCGTTACGTCCAGCTAGTACCGCTGACGGCTTATGGGTGCTTGATGTGATCATCACCTACTGCCGGAGTATTGACGAGTCTTTAGAGTCCTACACAGAGGTTTTACTGGCTCAGGAAAAACGAAATAGGAGCACGTATGCGATATGTGCGAGACCGAGAATAAATGCGAGTATGTGATACCGTATTCTATTCTCGCGACTTTTTGTATCGGTCGGTTATATATAATATGACCGGGTTATCGAATCAAGTGTTGATTCGATAAGTCGATACGATGGATGTTAGCCGGTTATATGAGATATGACCGGATTATTAAGTCAAGTGTTGATTTAATAATTAAGTGTATAATTGTATATTAGATATACTAATTTATTTGCTAACACTTGTTCACTTTAGGGTTTTTCTCACATGTACACTACTTTAACATGTATATGATATATGTTAAAATGTGTTATCATATTGTATCATGGTTAATGATACACAAGACTTGTGTGTATGAGACATACACCATCCTAATTGTTATGATTGGGTTTAATGTTTGAAAGTAATTACAAAATTAGTGGGAAATTGGAAAATGCATGAAGCTTGTGGAAGCTTGTGGATGCATTAACTAAAGTCCACTAGATTTGTTTTTACTTTGGACTTTAACCTAACCATCACACAATTAGCTATGGTTATGGCTCTACAAGGGTTAGTATATGATACTCACTCACCATGGTTACCCTTCACACTTGATCATTATCCTCATTCTTTTCTTTTGTTCATCATCTTCTTCATTTGTTCAAAAGAAAAGAAAACTAGGGTTTTGAAAAAGAGAGCAAAAGATTGTGAGTAATAAAAATCCATAGAGAACCCACTTCCTATTTCTCTATCCTCTACTAGACTAGCACTTTAGTATAGGGTGTTTGCTTCACTAATTCTCAAATTAGTGAAGTAGTAGCTTGAGTCGGAATTCCCTCGACGTAGATCATCTTCGGCCTTGGAGACTTCGAGCAAGGTCGCATCCTTCGCATCGTGAAGCCATGCAAGTGTTCGGGGAACCTTGATCGCAGTGAAGGGACTTCATCAAGGAGCTTTAGAAGTGAAGGACCGATCTACAAAGGTTGTATTTCGTATTCCCTTTAGAGTAAAGTTATTTACTTGCTAATTGTTTCGCCTAAACTCTAGTATACGATCTTGCTTATTGTTATTCGGCACATAAAAATTTAATTTTGGCATGGTCGATTCCTAGTAGAGCCTTGTTAGTATGCCTAGTAACCCTACAGACCTAAGGAGGGGAGCACAAGTGACCGGGTTCTAGGGTTCAGTGGGAGGCTATCTCGAAGAGTCGAGGCCGGGTCTCCTAAACTCTAGAATTGGTAGGGTCACTTGCTGCTCTCGTAGGAGTCTAGGGGTGTGGGCTTGGCTATTCATCACGACCGTAGAATCCGTATTTTCTATTGTTGGCTAAATACAAAATACGGACTTCCTAGTATATCCTGTATTTTCATATATATGCTTTTGCTGTGGATATTTTATAATGTGATTACTTTATATGTTGAGACGAATGATGGATTATATATATGATATATAATAAACGTTGCTTATGTTTTGCATCCACACTAGTCCCGCCCAGCTATGCCGTTAGTTAAGTAACCTAACGGTACATATCGGGACATTGTGGCGAATGCAGATAGCATAAGCGTACGTTCTATTTTCGTTTCTTTTCTGTAATGGCTTAAGGACTTAAATGATGGGACTCCATTAATAAGATTAATGTATACAAAAAGAAACCTAAAAGATTTTGTAGAATCAGATTTGAAACTCTACTCGGCTTTTTATGAAAAAGCAAGATTTCAAAAGGCTGAGCTTAAGCCACTCCTTTTTAAACCATTAGATTCTACAACGATATCAAGTTCGAAACGTTAAAGGTTTCTTAAAAACTATACGCAGCCCTCCGTCATTTTATGAAGTAGAGTACTTAGTATTCGTGCTATGTATGTTGATTATAGTCAAGGCGTAGTGTACGGTAGTTAAGTGATGTCTTCCTACACAACATATGATGAGATTAATTAGGACATTCATGTAATTATGTTGATTATAGTCAAGGGTCATATGGGTGGGTCTGATTAATCATGAAATGACGGGTAGAACTTGACTAGTACTTATGATATGTTGATTATAGTCAAGGTCATAAGTGCTAGGGGGTAAAATCCATATCGGGAGTTTCAAGTGTTGAAATTTGCAATGAGATTGCATACCTTCTATGTGATAGTAGGATCCCGATCCCACTACGAGCAATAGTTGCTCACAGGAGAATTTTGCACTTTACAATTAGCTAACTCATTAGGTGTCTAGAA
The DNA here is from genome assembly GCA_030015575.1 of Agapanthus africanus. Lineage (NCBI taxonomy): Eukaryota > Viridiplantae > Streptophyta > Magnoliopsida > Asparagales > Amaryllidaceae > Agapanthus > Agapanthus africanus. The sequence goes on from CM057342.1 coordinate 296,425,244, forward strand.
AGGTGTCAATGGGGCTACGCCTCTGGGAAAATGAGGTTTATTTTAATTAGGTCCATGCGAAAGCACGGGGAACCTCCCTCAGAAGTACCGGCACTGGCCTGGCTGAACGGTTAGCGAAGTTGTAGAATGTAATTAATCCTGGCTAATTTTTTCCTTTTAAGGTTTGAAGGAGAATTTGATAAAAGCAGTAGGATACAACGATTAGATAAGATAATAAACCAATCTAATCTTTGCAAGAGCTTTCGCTGAGTGTATTCTTATCCCTCTCCTAATGGCATATAACCATGACTGGACTTAAGCTATTATTAGAGAAAAATAAGCTTACCGGACCGAACTATAAAAAATGGTTGAGGAACATTAACATTGCTCTCATATATGATAAAGTATCATATGTCCTTACTACCTCAGCTACGCCCAAACCAGGCCCTGAATCTTCGGTTGCGGATAGGGAGATCCGCAAAACGTGAGATATTAACTATGCCACCGCCAAATGCCTC